>OY288266.1:34845962-37245962 GCA_958450335.1 Hibiscus tridactylites
TCTGTTTATATTTGGATTAACTTGAGATTGATTGGTTTAGGGTTGTGCTGGGATAGGCGGGTCTTAAGGCTATACGGCCTCAGAAGATGTTGTTGATACCTTGGAATGTGTTATGTGAGTAGTTGGGCGTTGTATTGGATGATTGGAGATTAGGGAATATATCTGCAATCCTGGGTGATGTTGAAATATTGGGAGTGACATGGTTAGTGTTAATGTAGTGTGGATTATGTGATCCTTAATTTTTCGTATTTGGCTTAAAGTGGTCAATTGTCGAATGTGGTATTGGTTTGTTGTACTCTTTTTCTCCATTAGGTTTAGGGAGGCTTTTTAACGAGTCTCATTCTTGCACCGAATGTTGTTTGATCTTAATAATAAATCATACCTTTCAAAGAAAAACAATATATTATGTGTAATTATTTGATGCATCGTTAGTGGAAAGTTTTTTTTACACAAGTTGGCTTATAAAGTTGTCACATATCTCTTTTAGGGTCCCTAAACATTAATCTCTAAGTTCTAAACCCTAAATTATAAAATTTTAGGTAAACTACAATGGAGGTCACTCAATTATATGTAAGGTTACATTTGAGTCACCTTATTATTAAACGTTACATTTGGTTACTCAATTATGGGTAAGGTTACATTTGGGTCACCTAATTATTAAAGGTTACATTTGAGTCACTCAATTATGGGTAGGGTTACATTTGAGTCACCCTCCATATTTAAAAAAATACATCAATTTCGTCATTTTTTCTTCCAAATCACTTGTATACCCTTGTTAACACTAGAGTATTTCATTTGAAATTATTAATTAATGTAATACACAAAATTGATATATATTTTTTAAATATGATTATACGAATGGTGATCCAAATGTAACTTTACTCATAATTGAGTGACCCTAGTGTAACTCTTAATAATTGGGTGACCCGAATGTAATCTTACCCATAATTGAGTGACCTCCATTGTAGTTTACCCTAAAACTATAAAATCTATTCTCAAACCTTAAAATCTAACCACGATCACTAAAACTACTTTTAAACACTTTAAAATGTGTTCCCAAACTTCAATTTATTAAAAATATCAGTGGAGAGCGGATACAAACACGATATTGAGATGCGACATAACTCAATGGTCGTTTAAAAATTAAATTTAGAAAGTCCAATAACGAATTATATATTTTGGGGTTAAAAAATAACTTTGCCATAATATTTTTTTAATATTTTTCCTCATTGAGTTAATTTTTACTTCCTCCCTTTATCTTCTCCAGATAAGATATTTTAATGTCAAATATTAACTTTATAACAAACACAACGAACTTCGAGAAACGCACTCTTTTGAAAAAGTTCTACTTTATGTGCTTTCAAACTTAAAACTTTTCAAATTCTTACAACCTTAACTTTATTGTTAAATTAAAATTAAACCCATTTAAATCTATTTAGAATTATTTGTGAAAACTACAAATCTAACATTAAAAAATAATTATAAATATATTTACAACTATAAATTTGTGTATTAAATTAATTAATAATATTAAATAAAGTACTTTAGTGTTAACAATTGTATACAAGTGATTTGGGAGAGAAAAAATAACTAAATTGATGTATTTTTAAAATATAAAGGGCTAAGTTTATTTAATTATTTTGAATTACAACTAAATTGGTATAATATATAAGCTTTGAGGACTAACATTGCTTCGTTTGTATCTTAACAGAGAAATGACCCAATTGTAATTTTTAATATTTGAGTAACCCAATTGTAATTTTTAATAATTGAGTGATCTAATTATAGCTGGGTAAACTACCGCAATGGTCACTTATGTTTTTTTAAGTACAGCTTTGTTCACTGATTTTCAAATTCGACCGATAAGGTCACTTACGTTTTCGATCTTTAAACTTTTGGTCACTGAGACGTTTGATTTCGTTAAATGTTAACGGGTTGTTGATCTGGCAGCGAAAAAAATAAGGGTAAACTACGGCAATGGTCACTTACGTTTAGTCATTGTAAACTTTTGGTCACCAATTTCAAAATTTGAACATTTTGGTCACTAACATTTTCGCTGTATAAACTTATGGTCACTCAAACATTTGTTTTCGTTACCCTGATGTGACGTGCACATTAATAAAAAAAAGTTTGTTTTTTGTTTCACCCCTGGATTTTTAAAAGTTCATTTTTTTCATCCAAGAAGAAAAAACCTCAATCCCTTTCAAGCCACCAACTTCAGGCTACCACAGTCTGTCCGACCTAGCCTTCAACGAATCCGCACTCGATTTCTCGGCTCTTCTTTCTCTTCCTCCAATTCTCTAGGTGCTCTTGCCAACACTCTTATCGGCTCTTGCCAATACATAATCTCTTATTTCTAGCTATTTCCATATAAATTCGTTTGAGTAGGTTGGCAAACCTTATGCCACCCTCTCATCATATTATACATGCAAATGTAAGAATTTGCTAATGGAGAAAAATGCATGTGGGAAAGCTCCAAAACTAGAACATCTTTCATCAATAGTAAAGGATTTTTTCAATTAAAATGATGGCGAAAACTTCATGAGAAACCAATAAAAAAATTAAAGGTTTTGGTGAGCTAAGATTGTTTGAAAATAAATTTGTTTGGAATTAAGGAGGGTCTTGAAAACTTGCATAGGAGAGGTAAGTGCAACAAAAGGACAAACCATCATTGTTATCTTACCATTATTATTTTTTACGTATTCATTGCAATTCATTCCTCTTTTTTTACAGAGATCCTATAGACCATCATGAAATTATTTAAGGTAAACTACAAATCAGAGCGTAAAAAGAAAAAGAACATGAGTCTTGGAGGAAGAATCGATGTGAGTGTTGGCAAGAGCACCTAGAGGATTGAGGGAAGAGGAAGAAGAGCCAGGAAGTCAGGTGTGGGCTCGTCGGAGGCTAGGTCGGACGGACGGTGGTAGCTTGAAGTTAGTGGCTAGAAAGGGATTAAGGTTTTTTCTTTTTGTGTGAAAAAATGAACTTTTAAAAATTTAGAGGTGAAATTAAAAATAAATATTTTTTTATTAATGTGCACGTCATCAGGGTAAAGGAAAGAAACATTCGAGTGACCAGAATTTTACACAACGAAAATGTAAGTGACCAAAACGATCAATTTTTTAAATCGGTGACCAAAAGTTTACACTGACTAAACGTAAGTGACCATTGCAGTAGTTTACCCTTATTTTTTCCGCTGCCAGATCAGCAAGTCGTTAAATTTAGGGTAATCTTCACCAATGGTCCCTTTCGTTTAGGGTGTGTTCTATTTTGGTCACCAGAATTCAAAAAAGATTAGTCTGGTCACTTACGTTTAGAATCGTTTCGATTTTGGTCCCTTGGCCTTTAGTCTCCGTTACTTAAAAAAATTAGTTTCTAATTTAACCCCCAAACTTTCAAAATTTTATTTTTCACCATCTTTCCAAAAATTATAAAACTAAAACCCAAAAAATTAATTCAAAACATTAACCTCTGCTTTGGAAAGTGCAAAGAAAGAGCTTCGTGAGAAGGATAGAGAGGTTTATTGGTGGAAAGACACTGCACATCTGATGTTGGAGCATGTTAAAAAATCTTCACCACTTAATTTTCAGCACGTTAGACATCATGTATAAGGTGAAATTATTGGTA
The DNA here is from genome assembly GCA_958450335.1 of Hibiscus tridactylites. Taxonomy (NCBI): domain Eukaryota; kingdom Viridiplantae; phylum Streptophyta; class Magnoliopsida; order Malvales; family Malvaceae; genus Hibiscus; species Hibiscus tridactylites. The sequence continues at coordinate 34,849,590 of OY288266.1, forward strand.
TTTAGAAATTAGTCGCTTGTTTTTGTGTTTGATCTTCAAAAGCATTTGTTATTTGATATATTTAGTTTTTGAAATGAGTTGCTCGTTCTCGTCGGTTCAACATGTATCACTACTGTAGAAGGCTAGAAAGTTTCAAGAAAACGTAGCAGAATGATCGTATAATCTGATAAAAATATGTTCGTAAACTAAAACATCGGCGTACCCCCGTCATAAACTAAAACATCTTTACACTTGGAGCAGTTTCTGAATCTTCTTGATGAACATCGGCATACCCTTCTCTAGGAAATAGAATGCCTCCTGTGTTTTGCAGATGAACCAGAGGACTTGGTATCCCCTGGAATCATTGAAGTCGGGCTTTGCAAACTTCCAGAGGTCTCGGAACTTTTGTTCTCCCCGTGCCCTTTTCCCACAACCCACAACTTGTCAAATATTCTTCTTGATCGAGATGGCAGCAGCTGCATCCCACTTTTATTGTTTTTGCTATTCTTCTTGACCAGTTTATTGTCATCCTCTTTTATCTTGATCTGATTCATCTGTTTCTTGATGGAGTTGTAATGTTCAGCTGCATTTTTCTCCCATTCTTCGTCAGTGTTCGTCGTGGACCGGGAAGTGTCATGGGGATTGTTGTTAAGTGACTTAACTCCAGCTGCAGCTCTGGCCTGCTCAAAGTAGAGAACTTGAACTACCACCCGAAGTGGAAGTCTATCGTTTAGTGCAGCATGCATTGATGCATCCATTGTCAACTTCTTGACATTCATCAGACCACACAACTCATTTCTTTCGGCCTTTGTCAAGCTCGTATGCTCCTGCAGACATAATAACAAGTCATTAGAAAAAAAACCAAACCACATTTGAACAATTTTGATGCCATATCACACACAACCAGAACCCCAAACTCCAACTTTGGAGTTAATGTTTTATAATTTTTAGGGGAGATGGTGAAAAATAAAATTTTGAAAGTTTGGGGGTTAAATTAAAAATTAACTTTTTAAGTAACGCAGACTAACGACCAAGGGACCAAAATAGAAACGATTTTAAACGTAAGTGACCAGAATAATCTTTTTTGAATTCTGATGACAAAAATAAAACACACCCTAAACGTAAGGGACCACTGGTGAAAATTACCCTTAAATTTAACGGAAACAAATGTCTTACTGACTAAAAGTTTACAGATCGAAAACGTAAGTAACCTTATCAGTCAAATTTTAAAATAGGTGACCAAATTTATACTCAACGAAAACATAAATGACCAACCAACCAAAATTTTACTAATAATTTAGTGATCTCTAATGTAGTTTACCCAAAAAAATATAGGAAAATATATTTGTATATGTTGACTAATATTTTGATATAACAAATTAAGTGGAAAATATTTTGGACTTGTTCAAATATTTCAAAAATAATTCAAAGTCAATCATTTCTTGCACTACCTCAATGCGCGGTAGGCTTTTGCATGCAAGATTCCAAGTGTTTTTTGAAAGCGAACAATAAAGGTGGTCACATCGTCCGATAGATAAACATGTAGACATTATGGTGGCGAAAAATATTTCGAAAAGAACATCCTAAAATGACGAAAACGTTGCCTAAAAACCCCTTATAAAAGTCATCAGGGTACGCTTTTGAAGGCAAGATTATGTGCTTCGATAGCCATGTTTTAAGTGAATTTTACGAAACAATAATATTTAAATGAACAAGCAAACATTCGTTTTTTGAATGAGCGAATGAACGATGGACACGACGTACAATAAATTTTGTAAAAATCTTCGTTCTTGTATTACAAAACTAAATAACAAGGTATTATATTACAAATCGGTTAAAAATAAATGATATATAATTCTAACAATACGAGTTCACGCAAGAATCATGTTGTAAGAAGAACTTACATTACTATTGAGGCTGACAATATGACTTCTCGCAACCCCATTACGAGCAACACACCACCTCTTCATATGCATATGTTGATGAAAGTCCAGTTTTAACTTTTAAGTTGTTCGCAATTGTTGACGGACACAAAAAAGGCTCAAACAATTGAGATAACTAATGCTTTTAAAAGTGTTGGAAGTCCAATTAACCTTCCCGGAGCCTTACACCATTCTGAAAGCCAATACAACATTGTCATCGTTGGTGTCCAACAATGCCGTTAACACTTTTGGCAAAGATGTCTCAAGAAAAGAAGCACCAAACGTTGTAGTTGTACGACTTACTTTGTAGAATACTTCATGTCGTAAGAAGAACTTCGTAAATGTAAAAAGATACGCATGTGGGTTTGCACTAAATTCCACCTCGATCCTCTTTTTTTGGATGATGGTGCATGAGTACCGAACATTGCATGTACAACATACGACGTCTACGAATCTCATTACGAGTAATGCATGGCCTCCTTCTCTGCCTCAGAATCTGGAAAGATAAAATTAGCGTCGACCCTCTTCACTTGACTGAACGAGGATATCGATCTTCTAGTTTACGTGCTACACAGAGTAAGCCAACATGGAATATGCAACTGTCAAAGCCGACTTGTACATGTGGATGGTCTACGTAATACATTTGCAGCCTCGACTGATGCAATTACTCAATGCGCACATCATGTTGAAAAGAAAACTTCGTGCATCAAACTAAGCTTCACCAACACAAGCCACGGTCACTACTTTGATCGAATGCACGACGATACAACAAAATTTCAATCTTTTTAACTTATATTTTTTTGCGATCGCCCTCCAAGATATTTACAAGCTATTTATAGTATGGCTATTGCTTCGAAACTCGCCTTGTATGTAAACTGAGTTACACATAGTTCTGGGCCTTAAACCATCATACAAAAATTCTTAACGAATCTTTTACCTACAAAAGCATGCATGGGATGACATGCTAAGTGAAACTCGTCGTGCATGCAAAAGGTAAAATAAGAATAAAAGATTCCATTTTTGCTCTTATTCCTCTTTTCTGACTAATGTAATTCTGTTGTAGACTATGTAAGATTTTCTTCTTTTTCTTTTATGTTTTAGATTACGTCGTTGACTTAATGATCTTCTAACTTTTTTGATAACTCATAAAATACCTCGCTGATTTATGGTTGTGGTTTACTTTCTAAATATTTTTTTAACATATTATTTTTTGAATATAAATTTTGTTTTCATGTCTATATTTGTGTCCTCATACTACAAATATAGATTTTAGATTTATGATTATAGTTTAAAAATGGTGTTAGAGTTTAGAGAATTTATGATAAGATGTATTTTTAAGGTTTATCATTTAAAATTATAGTTTAGAATTTTATTTTTTTTAGTGTTTGGTATAAAAAGAGATTAAAAAAATTGATGATTTTTGTCCTTATTTTCTAAATACGTACAGTACAAAAATTGCAGTGATTTGATAGGTTACATAGATTCCGCTTGTATTCAAATTTGGCTATGGCATTTTAGTATAATTATTATTTTTGAGATGAGTCTACTACGTGCGACGAACATTGATGAACACCACTAACGATGAATATCGATGAACACCATTAATTTTTTTAAAATTTTAAAAATTTAAAGGACTAAAATTATAATTAAAATTATCTTTTAAAAAAATAAAAATCAAATTTAATAATTACTTTATAATAATTTTTTTAAGAAATAATTTTAATTATTCTAATTTCCAAGTCTTTCTCACATTTATCTTGCTGTCTTTTCTCGAAAAACTCGTGCTTTTACTCTCATATCTTCAACTAACATGCACAAGAGCTCAATTTCCCCAACAAATCCCACTGGAAAAAAAAAACTCTCCTTTTTACTGTATTTTCGAAGCATTTTATTGACGAACTCCATTGTTGGAGAGACAAAGAAGTTTCTCCTTCAAATCCACTAGCTTCTTTGTTTTTACTTTTACAATCTATTCTTCTTTAATCTTCCTGGTTTCCTTGTTTACTTGGGTCCTCAGATCCAACCCTTTAATTCATCAAAACACCCATTTTCAGTTCAATAAACTAGTTTTCAATTTGAGTAGTTTCAGTAGCAGCAGTTCAGCAAAAAGCTTAAAGCTTTCAATACTAAAATATACTCATTTTTTGAAGCCCGAAAATGAATCCGGGTCTGTAAAATTTTCAGCTTTTAACCAGATCCAGAGACTAGAAGATGGTGGTAGTGAAATTGAACTAGAGGAAGCAGCTGCACTTTATAATATATTGTTAAGAGATTAATTTTGTTTTATAATATATTGTTAAGAGATTAATTTTGTTAGGGTTTAGGAGAATTGGGTATATTTGATTCTAACTTATTAAAAATATTATAAAGTAACTATTAAATTTGATTTTTATTTTTTAAGAAATAATTTTAATTATAATTTTAGTCCTTTAGATTTTTAAAATTTTAAAAAAATTAATGGTGTTCATCGTTAGTGGTGTTCATCAATGTTCGTCGCCCGTTGTAGAATTTTCCGTATTTTTTACATAGGTATTTTGGTATAATTATAAAAGATAAAAATTTCAATATACAAGGCGTGTAATTAAAGTTTACACAAGCCTTTTAATTTTAGGGGTTAGGGTTGTAGTTTGAGGTTTAAAATTTATAGGTTTAGGATTTAGGATTTAAAATTTAAGTTTAGCATTTAAAATTTAAAAATTAGTGTTTAGGTTTTAGGGTGTTAGGACTAATAATTTAGGATTTGGGTTTTATAATGTAAAAATACAAGTTTGTGTAAAATTTACCGATTATAAAATTATAGTATAATTATGTAATTTACGTTTTACACAAGCTCGTGTATCAAAGTTTTACCTATTATAAAATTATAGTATAATTATATAATTAATTTTAAATTTTTATCGATTTTTTTGAGTAACCGTTAACCAAAAAACGTAATCGTAATCATCTTGTTTAACCATTAATTTTAGGGTAAACTATCTGTTTGACCACCAAACTATTGTGAAAGTTTTAAAATGACCACCATAGAAAAAAACGCGCCATTTCACTACCCAAACTATTAAAATGGGATCATTTTGGCCACCTGCCGTTAATGGGCTAACGGAAGGTGACGTGGCAGTTAAAAAATTAAAGGTATAATCACACATTTGGTCCTTATTATTTACGCATTCTTTCAATTTAGTCCCTATGAAGAAAAATCACCCAAATCCTACATAAAAAGACTCTCCCATTCATCTTCTTCCCCACAACACCCAAAGCTTCATTTCTTTCCCGCCCGACTCCCCACAACACCCAAATCCTACAATTTCCTCCTCCATTGGCTCCGCTCTTCCTCCCCAATTTAGTCCCTATTTTTTAAAAAGGATTACGAATATTACAGATATGGGTCCTTGCAATTCAATTAATTTCTGGGTACTTCTTTTAGTTACATTTTTCTCAGCTCTTTCGCCAAGAATATTGGGCATTCCACTGTGTTGCAGACTGAGCTATGAGGAGTCCTTGAGGGGTTGCGCCTTGTACGCTCTTTCAGTCTTGATCCCATAATTGTGCAGGTTGACAATGCAAATGCCTTTAAATTACTTGCATCATTCTAATAAACCATCTAGCAAGAGAAAAGGAAAGGAAAAACAACATACAGATCCTCATTTGGAATCAAAAGGGACCTTAAGTTTTTATTTCATTCTAATAATTTGATTTGATAATTTGAATGTCCAGAGAAGAAATATGAAACTGGTCTATGAAAACATAATTGGTCTTTCTGTTTGATATCACCCATTTCGTCTCATAAGTTTTTATTTCATTCAAAAAAAATATGAAAACATAAAAGAACAAAAAAAGAGAAGAAATTTCAGTTTCAGATGTCCAGCAATCTCGGTTGACAATGACATGATCCTAGAAGTAGAAGCTCATTTTAATACATCAAAATTCAAAATTACTGCAATAAACATTTTTTATTTTCTTTTTCAGTTTTCATCATTCTACTGCTTCAGTGCTTCTTATATCAACCAATTATTAGAGCAAAACAAACAAAAAGAACAATCTTTTTCCGATATCAAACAATTCAGGGGTCAACTTTATCAAAATTCATTAAACACCCCTCTCATCTTCAGAAGCAATTATTAAATTTATTAAAAATTCTGATCTCAAAGGAGTATTTAATAACAATAAAATAATATACCTTGAAAATAAGGCTTTTCCCAATCCTCCCAGCGGGATGATTCGCACCGTATTGCTCCTTAGTTAAGTTTCTAGCCCCCATAAGCGCAATAGCCACGGTGTCCCCAAATACCATCTGGATCGCAGTCGAAGTCACCGGCGCCAGATCAAACGGACACAGTTGGCGAAATTGAAGAGAGGAAACATAAAGGGAAGCCCAAAGCTGCGCACAGTAGACGAGGCGGGAAGAAGAGGGAAAGAAAAAGAAAGTACCCGGTTTTGATGATGTTGCTGTGGATTCCTTTTTAAAAAAATAGGGACTAAATTGGGGAGGAAGAGCGGAGCCAATGGAGGAGGAAATTGTAGGATTTGGGTGTTGTGGGGAGCCGGACGGGAAAGAAATGAAGCTTTGGGTGTTGTGGGGAAGAAGATGAATGGGAGAGTCTTTTTATGTAGGATTTGGGTGATTTTTCTTCAGAGGGACTAAATTGAAAGAATATGTAAATAATAAGGACCAAATGTGTGATTATACCTGTAACGCCCCGGTTTTGGGCTTAGAAGTTTTGGGCTTGGACCGGTTCGGTCAAAGTGTTGTTCGAATAAAAAAGAGTGAATTTAGGAAAGCCTAGTTCGGGTTGCATTAAAAATATGGAAAAATGTTCTAAAATCCTCTTTTATTATATATAAGTGAAAGGTGAAATCAATTTTGCAAAATGTGGTTTGGAAGAGTAACATTTTGGGTTAGTGACCAAAATGTAATTTTTGAAAACTGTGTGATTGTTTTAAAAAGGATTGAAACTTTGAATCTTTAAGGAGCTATTTACCCAATGGAGTTTCTCCAGATTTTTCTAAAATATTTAAGGTTTAATAAATGTATTTTAAATAATGTAAAAAGGAGGGAAGAAGATATTTTGTCATTTTAACTAACTTTCTCAAATTTTCTATTTTCTTTTCTCTCAACTTTTCTCTCAACCCAAACACATTTCTCCAGCAAAATTCTCTCTTATTTTGACTTCCAAAGACTAGATTTCAACTCTCATTTGATTTCTAATCAATCCTTCAACAAAACCTTAGCAATTGCTTATTGGATTTTCAAGATTTTGGTTCCAAAAAGGGAGAAACTCAAGTTTGGAGGTAAGAACGTCCTTCTCCTCTAAACTCTCATTTCTTTACTGAAATTCCCAAGTTCTCAATCCTTGATTTGTGATTTATTAAAGGTTTTACAATTGGAATCTTGATTTTGGCTTTAAAATGCAAGATTTGCTTGATTTTGGTGAAATTTCGTGTGATCTGTTTGGGCAGTGTTTTGAGGTGTCAAATTGATGTTAAATGAATGCTAAATTGATAAGGAATTGAGGTTTTATCAATGCAATCCCGAATAGGTTGAATTTCCTAAGTTTTGCTTGAGTTTTTGGTTGTTTTTGGAGTGTTTTTGATGATCTGTTATAGTTGGAGGTATAAGGACGTGTTTGTGATCATTTTGGATGTTAATTGATGTTTACAAATGGTTAGAAGTGATGGATCTTGGCTGGGTTAAGTTTTGGAAGTGTTTGGAGGTGATTTCGGTTGTGTTTGGTAGCCGAAATGTTGGATTTGCCAAGAGCAGCGAGTTTAGTTGTGTTGCTGGTGTTTTTAATGCATAATGATGCATTAATCCTCTGTTGTTGTGTGCTTGAAACAGGGGAGTTTGATCCGTGAGCATTAGAGGTGGTGCGGAAGGTTTCGGATGCTTGGAAGGCTTGTTGGCTAGCCTTGTTTTGTGTATCGGTGAATGAAGCTGGGTTTTCAGCTTTTAAACCAAGGTTTGAAGGTTTTGGGAGTTTAGTTTAAGTCTAAACAACTTTGCTAAGCTCAAGAGTAAGTAAATGGATTTTCGCTCTTGGTTTGTGTTGTGCATTTGGCTTTAAAAGCAATTGTGATTGTTGGTTGCAATGCATGTGATTTGCATGTTTTGAATTCTGTTTTGAAAGCATATTTTAGCATGGTTTGATGCTGGTTTTGAAAGCCATATGTGAAGGATGCTCAAGGTAAGAGATCCTTGGTTTTGTACATGGAAATTGTGGTTTTGATGCATGGTGTTGCATGTTGTTTAATGGCTTGTGTAATGCTTTAAAAACAGTGAATTGATGATGGTAAATGATGGTTTTTGCATTATGGTTATGCATGTGAATCAAAGGATTAATATGGTAAGATGGTTATATTGGCAAGTGATGTAGTGATTCTTGGTTTCTTTGATCGGATATAGTTAGCCGGCTATAGGATTGGGTCTACCGTGAATAAAGTCGCCTTGGATGTGGAGTGGTCAGGTGTGAACCGGTAAACTCCATCCAAGTTTCCTAACGAGATGGTTAAGGTCATAATGGAGGTTGAGATTCCATTCGAGGACCTTGGGTAAGCAAAGGAAATAATGGTGATTAAAATTCCATTTGAGGACCTTGTGCTTGTTAAGATCACAATGGTGGTGTAAAGTCCATGTGCGGATCTTGTGTAGGGTGTCCCGGATCTTGTTAGCTTGAACAAGTGTTGAAGATCTATTGAGAATGGTACATGTGTGCATGAAATCTCTTTAGTACATTGAAGTCTTGCTAAGACTTGTTTCAAAGGCATGTGATGCAAATATTGGTGATGTGGTTCTTATGTTGCATTTGTTTAATGCATGTGTTGGAATGAATGAGTAAATGGTTTTAAAAGGGTTTCTTGCTTTGAAATGATATTCAAGTTTGAGAGAGGCATGATGTGAAGTGGAAGAGTTTTCTAAGGATTATTGTATTTAACCTTGTATATGATGTTTTATGCATGGAATGGTTAAATTGAAGGTTTTGCAAGTTTGTGCTTTGAAAGGGTTTTCTTAGCTTTTCTAAGCTAAGGGGTGGATTTTCATATTTGAGCAATGCATGATTTAAGCATGTTGTTGAAAAGGGTTTTCAAACAATGCTTTGGTTTATCAAATCGAGTTTACTTTTAAAAGTGGTTTTATGACTTGCTGCATTGATGGTGTTTTGGTTTGAGCATTTCTCACTAAGCATTATGTGCTTACGCTCCTTTTTGTCCATCAATGCAGATCTTTGAAGTTGGAACAGCGGGAAGCAAGGGATTCAAGGAAAGCTCCACTTGAGATTTATGTCTCGGTTAATAGCTATAGTTAATAAAGGCAATGGGGGAAAGAATCTCTTGTGGTGATGTTAATGAGTTTGTGAATGTTGGATAAGATTGGTTTTATGTTGTTAGTGATGTTGGAATATGTAATTGATCTTTATATGTTGGTTTTCTCAAATTGACGCTTGAATGGTTTGTCAAGTAAGAAGCATGCCTTTAGATTTGGGGCTTTTCATTTTGGATGCCATAATGATGATTGAATGATGCATTTATATTCCTCACATGTTGAATGTCTTGCTGGTAAAGTTTGGTAGCATTTGGAGCATGTATGGTTGATCAATTGTGTGTTTTAGCAGCCATTTCACTGCATTCTGTGCAGGCCGTATCAGAACGGCAGCTACCGTTTCGGAACGGGTGCCCTGTATTAGCCCAGGCGTCCGAAACGGAAGACACCGTTCCGAAACAGAAAGTCCTCTGCCAGCCCTCGTTTCGGAACACGTTGCGGAACGGCCCCGCGTTTCGAAACAGGTTCTCCCTGTTTCGGAACACCTGATCGTTGGGGGCTGACATTGGCAGTTATATGTTTTGAAATGATTGCATTTTGGTCCTGAAACATGTTTGTGCAATTGTATGAGTTTGATAAGTTCGTTTGTGCTGAAAATTTGCCGGGAAGCATGAAACTTGACTAATTACAAGTGGGTAACATTAATTTGGGTTAAGACCCCATAATTATCAGAAATTACAGTTTGGTCCCTAAAGTTGTAAATTGTTCAATTGGGTCCCTGAATGTTCTCTGATGGTTATGATCTTTGAGTATGATGTTTGTATGATCATATCTAGGGTTAATGCGCATCTAGACAAGTTTAAAAAGAAAAAAAGGGTCGTTAATCAAGGTTGACTTTCGGGTTGACTTTGGTTTTCCCCGTGTAAACTTCTTAATTCGGTTCAACCGTCTGGGCCGGGTTAAGGGGGTTACATTTGGTGGTATCAGAGCCGAGTTGCGAATGCTTTGGGAAATGGTAAGTTGTTGTAGTATGTGTTTGATGTTTGTTCTGATGTGTGGTTGGAAGCCGGTTGAAATGCGTGTTTTCGAGTAAATTGTTGATGTTTTAAGCATACTTGTTGATTGTGAATCTTCATTGAGCTCATGTAGATTTGTGCTGATGATGTGCTAGTGTTATGAGCTGATTTTATGAATGATGGATGTGTAATGGGCATGATTTTGATGATATTATGCTGTTGTGAGTGGATGTTGTTTGATGAAAGCAGGATCGAAGTATGTTGTTTGATATGCTTGATGTTGTGATATCCATGTTTGTGTTGACTGTTATGTCGTGTAAAAGGGGAGGATTCGGGATACCCATTGCCTTATTATTATAGCTATTGTGTTATTTTGGAGTTGGAGTTTGAATCCTTGCTTAAAGCTGGTCTAACTGATTTGTTTGTTTTGTTGTGATTGTTTGTTGTTAGTAGTATGGCAAAGTCGATGAAAGAATGGCAGTTGGGTGAGATGGTTGCTGCCTTAGGGCAGGTTGTTAAGGCGTGGAATTCACCTTTTAATGGAGGTGTTTCGCCTCAGTCTTCTGTGCATGGGGTTGAGGTAGTAAGGCAGGAGAAAGAAGCTGGTTCTGTGATGAAGAGTTCATTGCCTGTTGTTCAAGAGGTGTTGGGAACATCTCAGGCTGTGGTAAAAGTAAAGTCGGTAGATGTGCTGGCTGTGGGATGTGTGGGTTTGTCGAAGCAGCGTTTGCTTGATTTGGGTGCTGTGGAATATCATGGTTCGACACCTGAGTCGTTTGAGGCCTGGTTGGCCAGTGTGATTCTGATTTTGGATCAGGAAGGTTGTGATTATGCCTGTAAGCTGGGGAGCGTTGTTTCTTTGATGTTGGAGGACGCATGTGCCTGGTAGACATCTGTGGCGGTGGCATCGCACATCCATGATATTGATTGGGACTTCTTTGTGTCTGCCTTTTATGAAAGGTATCTTGGAGAGAAATTCCCAAGGGTTAAGCAGTGTGAAGGTAGTGCAGATCTGGGGCAAGTGCTGGTTGAACAAGGAGTGGAGGCTCAGCTACCGGTGTGTAATCGTTGTGGAAGGCGCCATGTTGGAGGTTGTTGGGGCGCAGGTGCTTGTTGGAACTGTGGTTCTAAAGAGCATGTGAAGCGTGATTGTCCTCTTGGGGTGAGGTCAGCTTCAGTGGTAGCCAAAGGGTTTCTGAAGGGTCGTGGGCACGGCCGAGGCAAGGTGCGAAAGTGGCAGGAAGAGCGGAAAGTTGTGAAGAGTTTGGGAAATGAAATCTGTTGGAAATGTGGGTCTGCTAGACATAGGAGGCGTGATTGTTTGAAGTTGGCCCGGAACAGCCAAGGTTCCTTACCGCAAGGGGTTGGTGGTGATCTTAGTATGTTAGCTGATGCTGCAGCGGTGCGGCCGGAGGATGATGGTTTTGCGAGGAAGGAAGCTCGTCTGTTGTAGCTTCGGGGCAGTGGAGTGTTTTCAGGTAACCTTGCTAAGTAACCTTTGCCCTAGTTACCTTGGTTTGGTTTCTGTTGGTTTTGGTTTGGTTTTTCTTGCGTAGTGGGTATGGTTTTGTTGTTAGCATGTTGAGGTAGTCGTTGTTGTATTTGTTTGGAAACATCTTTAGTGTGAAGAGGGCTTTAGTGAGTATCTTGTGGAAAATGAGTTGTTAGAGTGGTGGAATGGGTCAAGTTAGAAGTGAGGTAGGAGGTTGTTCTTAGACGGATTCTGAGGATGTTATTGGAGGGTGTGAACTGGCATTCATGCACAGTTAAAATCATTTGTTATATGTTATATTATATATGTGTTGGTCCATGCATACATGTGGCATGACATTAGAAGTTTTGCATACATGTACATCAGGCATTGATAGGGCATATTGGCGACCATGCATACGAACGTTCACACTCGCTAATAACTAATCGAATCTGTTAGTGTTGTGGTTGGGTTAGGTTGGATGATGGGTTTTTAGAGGTTGTTTTGGTGCTGAATGGAAGTTAGAAGTAATGGAGAGTATTAAGCTAGTTGCTAGTAAAAGTGAGAGCGGTATAGCACGTTGGTAGAAGGGAAAGTGTTTGATGCTTTATGGGCTCAGTGGTGTGGTGGTCAGGAGATTGCTGGTTGAAGTCAGAACCGGTCAGGTGGTCTTGAATGGCTAGTGGAAGTGGTGGTTCCTTGGTGCTAAGTGATGTTGTAGGTTAGTGAATGTGTTTCTAGAGTGCTGGGCATCTTGGCACTGATGTTGTAGTAGAAGGGTTGTGTTCGTAGGTGTTGGTTCTTAACAACCTTTAAGGAGTTGAGAAGATGATAGGTATGTTTAAGTTGGGCGATGTTCTAGTAAGGCAAGTGTTGTGGTCAAAGTTTGAAGTGGAGGGGCAATGAAAGATCGAAGGCCATTGTTGATTGGATGGGTTCTTGTGAGAAGTGGTTGGCTGGTTGTGAATAAGTGAATTCTTTTGAAGTCAGCTGGTGGTGTATGGAGTGGCTGGCGGAGTCAAGTTGGGGTTTTGTGATGTGATTTTTGGATTTTGGGTGGGTAGTCCTGGCGAGTCGTTATGGTTATGATAGCGGCGGATGTGAAGGATTGTCAGCTTTATAATGAGGAGTTTGGGTGAGCGGTTGATGCTTAAGAATTTTTGCTTGTTGGAAAAAGATCTTTGAAAGAAGTTGGGGAGTTTACAAAGAGTGTTAGAAGCAGTGAAGGTTGTGGTTTACATGGTGGCTGAATTGAATTGGTTGGTGTCACTGTGTGAACAAGTTTTGGGAGTTGTGTGTTAAAATGTTGTATGCTGTAAAAGGTTGAGGTTCTTCAGGTGGTTGATGAGGCTATATGTATTCCGGAGTTGTGAAAGGTTAAGTTGTGCTTAACTTTGGGTGTTATGGAGTTTGGGAACAGTAAGTGGTGGTGTTGAGTTTGGGTGGAGTTGTGGAGAGAGTGTTCAGTGGTGGATAAGTCTCCTGTGTTGCCTTGTGTGTTGCTTTGAGAAGTTTGGTTGTGCTCTTTTCGCCAGTTGAAATTTCGAGGACGAAATTTCCTAAGAGGGGGAGAGTTGTAACGCCCCGGTTTTGGGCTTAGAAGTTTTGGGCTTGGACCGGTTCGGTCAAAGTGTTGTTCGAATATAAAAGAGTGAATTTAGGAAAGTCTAGTTCGGGTTGCATTAAAAATATGGAAAAATGTTCTAAAATCCTCTTTTATTATATATAAGTGAAAGGTGAAATCAATTTTGCAAAATGTGGTTTGGAAGAGTAACATTTTGGGTTAGTGACCAAAATGTAATTTTTGAAAATTGTGTGACTGTTTTAAAAAGGATTGAAACTTTGAATCTTTAAGGAGCTATTTACCCAATGGAGTTTCTCCAGATTTTTCTAAAATATTTAAGGTTTAATAAATGTATTTTAAATAATGTAAAAAGGAGGGAAGAAGATATTTTGTCATTTTAACTAACTTTCTCAAATTTTCTATTTTCTTTTCTCTCAACTTTTCTCTCAACCCAAACACATTTCTCCAGCAAAATTCTCTCTGATTTTGACTTCCAAAGACTAGATTTCAACTCTCATTTGATTTCTAATCAATCCTTCAACAAAACCTTAGCAATTGCTTATTGGATTTTCAAGATTTTGGTTCCAAAAAGGGAGAAACTCAAGTTTGGAGGTAAGAACGTCCTTCTCCTCTAAACTCTCAGTTCTTTACTGAAATTCTCAAGTTCTCAATCCTTGATTTGTGATTTATTAAAGGTTTTACAATTGGAATCTTGATTTTGGCTTTAAAATGCAAGATTTGCTTGATTTTGGTGAAATTTCGTGTGATCTGTTTGGGCAGTGTTTTGAGGTGTCAAATTGATGTTAAATGAATGCTAAATTGATAAGGAATTGAGGTTTTATCAATGCAATCCCGAATAGGTTGAATTTCCTAAGTTTTGCTTGAGTTTTTGGTTGTTTTGGAGTGTTTTTGATGATCTGTTATAGCTGGAGGTATAAGGACGTATTTGTGATCATTTTGGATGTTAATTGATGTTTACAAATGGTTAGAAGTGATGGATCTTGGCTGGGTTAAGTTTTGGAAGTGTTTGGAGGTGATTTCGGTTGTGTTTGGTAGCCGAAATGTTGGATTTGCCGAGAGCAGCGAGTTTAGTTGTGTTGCTGGTGTTTTTAATGCATAATGATGCATTAATCCTCTGTTGTTGTGTGCTTGAAACAGGGGAGTTTGATCCGTGAGCATTAGAGGTGGTGCGGAAGGTTTCGGATGCTTGGAAGGCTTGTTGGCTAGCCTTGTTTTGTGTATCGGTGAGTGAAGTTGGGTTTTCAGCTTTTAAACCAAGGTTTGAAGGTTTTGGGAGTTTAGTTTAAGTCTAAACAACTTTGCTAAGCTCAAGAGTAAGTAAATGGATTTTCGCTCTTGGTTTGTGTTGTGCATTTGGCTTTAAAAGCAATTGTGATTGTTGGTTGCAATGCATGTGATTTGCATGTTTTGAATTCTGTTTTGAAAGCATATTTTAGCATGGTTTGATGCTGGTTTTGAAAGCCATATGTGAAGGATGCTCAAGGTAAGAGATCCTTGGTTTTGTACATGGAAATTGTGGTTTTGATGCATGGTGTTGCATGTTGTTTAATGGCTTGTGTAATGCTTTAAAAACAGTGAATTGATGATGGTAAATGATGGTTTTTGCATTATGGTTATGCATGTGAATCAAAGGATTAATATGGTAAGATGGTTATATTGGCAAGTGATATAGTGATTCTTGGTTTCTTTGATCGGATATAGTTAGCCGGCTATAGGATTGGGTCTACCGTGAATAAAGTCGCCTTGGATGTGGAGTGGTCAGGTGTGAACCGGTAAACTCCATCCAAGTTTCCTAACGAGATGGTTAAGGTCATAATGGAGGTTGAGATTCCATTCGAGGACCTTGGGTAAGCAAAGGTAATAATGGTGATTAAAATTCCATTTGAGGACCTTGTGCTTGTTAAGATCACAATGGTGGTGTAAAGTCCATGTGTGGATCTTGTGTAGGGTGTCCCGGATCTCGTTAGTGATGTTATACAACTACCAATCGGTGAATGCTAAGGTTATATGGTGATTAAAAGTCCATATATGGGAACCTTGTGCATGTTAAGGTTGTATGGTGACTAAAAGTCCATACATGGGAACCTTGTGTAAGTTAAGGTTATATGGTGATTAAAAGTCCATATATGGGAACCTTGTGAATGGTAAGGTCAAATGGTGATTAAAAGTCCATTTGGGGACCTTGGATTGGTAGTGTGTATGAAGCGTAGGGAAAACGCTTGTGATCCGCGTATCCGATTGGATATTGAGTTGAAAAGTGGGTGTGATTGATCACTTGGAAGCCAATATAATGTTCTTGATTATAATGAAGCATGAGATGCTTGAGTTGATGCATGGTTGCATGAGAAGTGTTTAATGTTTTATGAATGCATGTTTACTTGTTAGCTTGAACAAGTGTTGAATATCTATTGAGAATGGTACATGTGTGCATGAAATCTCTTTAGTACATTGAAGTCTTGCTAAGACTTGTTTTAAAGGCATGTGATGCAAATATTGGTGATGTGGTTCTTATGTTGCATTTGTTTAATGCATGTGTTGGAATGAATGAGTAAATGGTTTTAAAAGGGTTTCTTGCTTTGAAATGATATTCAAGTTTGAGAGAGGCATGATGTGAAGTGGAAGAGTTTTCTAAGGATTATTGTATTTAACCTTGTATATGATGTTTTATGCATGGAATGGTTAAATTGAAGGTTTTGCAAGTTTGTGCTTTGAAAGGGTTTTCTTAGCTTTTCTAAGCCAAGGGGTGGATTTTCATATTTGAGCAATGCATGATTTAAGCATGTTGTTGAAAAGGGTTTTCAAACAATGCTTTGGTTTATCAAATCGAGTTTACTTTTAAAAGTGGTTTTATGACTTGCTGCATTGATGGTGTTTTGGTTTGAGCATTCCTCACTAAGCATTATGTGCTTACGCTTCTTTTTGTCCATCAATGCAGATCTTTGAAGTTGGAACAGTGGGAAGCAAGGGATTCAAGGAAAGCTCCACTTGAGATGTATGTCTCGGTTAATAGCTATAGTTAATAAAGGCAATGGGGGAAAGAATCTCTTGTGGTGATGTTAATGAGTTTGTGAATGTTGGATAAGATTGGTTTTATGTTGTTAGTGATGTTGGAATATGTAATTGATCTTTATATGTTGGTTTTCTCAAATTGACGCTTGAATGGTTTGTCAAGTAAGAAGCATGCCTTTAGATTTGGGGCTTTTCATTTTGGATGCCATAATGATGATTGAATGATGCATTTATATTCCTCACATGTTGAATGTCTTGCTGGTAAAGTTTGGTAGCATTTGGAGCATGTATGGTTGATCAATTGTGTGTTTTAGCAGCCATTTCACTGCATTCTGTGCAGGCCGTATCAGAACGGCAGCTACCGTTTCAGAACGGGTGCCCTGTATTAGCCCAGGCGTCCGAAACGGAAGACACCGTTCCGAAACGGAAAGTCCTCTGCCAGCCCTCGTTTCGGAACACGTTGCGGAACGGCCCCGCGTTTCGAAACAGGTTCTCCCTGTTTCGGAACACCTGATCGTTGGGGGCTGACATTGGCAGTTATATGTTTTGAAATGATTGCATTTTGGTCCTGAAACATGTTTGTGCAATTGTATGAGTTTGATAAGTTCGTTTGTGCTGAAAATTTGCCGGGAAGCATGAAACTTGACTAATTACAAGTGGGTAACATTAATTTGGGTTAAGACCCCATAATTATCAGAAATTACAGTTTGGTCCCTAAAGTTGTAAATTGTTCAATTGGGTCCCTGAATGTTCTCTGATGGTTATGATCTTTGAGTATGATGTTTGTATGATCATATCTAGGGTTAATGAGCATCTAGACAAGTTTAAAAAGAAAAAAAAGGGTCGTTAATCAAGGTTGACTTTTGGGTTGACTTTAGTTTTCCCCGTGTAAACTTCTTAATTCGGTTCAACCGTCTGGGCCGGGTTAAGGGGGTTACATTTGGTGGTATCAGAGCCGAGTTGCGAATGCTTTGGGAAATGGTAAGTTGTTGTAGTATGTGTTTGATGTTTGTTCTGATGTGTGGTTGGAAGCCGGTTGAAATGCGTGTTTTTGAGTAAATTGTTGATGTTTTAAGCATACTTGTTGATTGTGAATCTTCATTGAGCTCATGTAGATTTGTGCTGATGATGTGCTAGTGTTATGAGCTGATTTTATGAATGATGGATGTGTAATGGGCATGATTTTGATGATATTATGCTGTTGTGAGTGGATGCTGTTTGATGAAAGCATGATCGAAGTATGTTGTTTGATATGCTTGATGTTGTGATATCCATGTTTGTGTTGACTGTTATGTCATGTAAAAGGGGAGGATTCGGGATACCCATTGCCTTATTATTATAGCTATTGTGTTATTTTGGAGTTGGAGTTTGAATCCTTGCTTAAAGCTGGTCTAACTGATTTGTTTGTTTTGTTGTGATTGTTTGTTGTTAGTAGTATGGCAAAGTCGATGAAAGAATGGCAGTTGGGTGAGATGGTTGCTGCCTTAGGGCAGGTTGTTAAGGCGTGGAATTCACCTTTTAATGGAGGTGTTTCGCCTCAGTCTTCTGTGCATGGGGTTGAGGTAGTAAGGCAGGAGAAAGAAGCTGGTTCTGTGATGAAGAGTTCATTACCTGTTGTTCAAGAGGTGTTGGGAACATCTCAGGCTGTGGTAAAAGTAAAGTCGGTAGATGTGCTGGCTGTGGGATGTGTGGGTTTGTCGAAGCAGCGTTTGCTTGATTTGGGTGCTGTGGAATATCATGGTTCGACACCTGAGACGTTTGAGGCCTGGTTGGCCAGTGTGATTCTGATTTTGGATCAGGAAGGTTGTGATTATGCCTGTAAGCTGGGGAGCGTTGTCTCTTTGATGTTGGAGGACGCATGTGCCTGGTAGACATCTGTGGCGGTGGCATCGCACATCCATGATATTGATTGGGACTTCTTTGTGTCTGCCTTTTATGAAAGGTATCTTGGAGAGAAATTCCCAAGGGTTAAGCAGTGTGAAGGTAGTGCAGATCTGGGGCAAGTGCTGGTTGAACAAGGAGTGGAGGCTCAGCTACCGGTGTGTAATCGTTGTGGAAGGCGCCATGTTGGAGGTTGTTGGGGCGCAGGTGCTTGTTGGAACTGTGGTTCTAAAGAGCATGTGAAGCGTGATTGTCCTCTTGGGGTGAGGTCAGCTTCAGTGGTAGCCAAAGGGTTTCCGAAGGGTCGTGAGCACGGCCGAGGCAAGGTGCGAAAGTGGCAGGAAGAGCGGAAAGTTGTGAAGAGTTTGGGAAATGAAATCTGTTGGAAATGTGGGTCTGCTAGACATAGGAGGCGTGATTGTTTGAAGTTGGCCCGGAACAGCCAAGGTTCCTTACCGCAAGGGGTTGGTGGTGATCTTAGTATGTTAGCTGATGCTGCAGCGGTGCGGCCGGAGGATGATGGTTTTGCGAGGAAGGAAGCTCGTCTGTTGTAGCTTCGGGGCAGTGGAGTGTTTTCAGGTAACCTTGCTAAGTAACCTTTGCCCTAGTTACCTTGGTTTGGTTTCTGTTGGTTTTGGTTTGGTTTTTCTTGCGTAGTGGGTATGGTTTTGTTGTTAGCATGTTGAGGTAGTCGTTGTTGTATTTGTTTGGAAACATCTTTAGTGTGAAGAGGGCTTTAGTGAGTATCTTGTGGAAAATGAATTGTTAGAGTGGTGGAATGGGTCAAGTTGGAAGTGAGGTAGGAGGTTGTTCTTAGACGGATTCTGAGGATGTTATTGGAGGGTGTGAACTGGCATTCATGCACAGTTAAAATCATTTGTTATATGTTATATTATATATGAGTTGGTCCATGCATACATGTGGCATGACATTAGAAGTTTTGCATACATGTACATCAGGCATTGATAGGGCATATTGGCGACCATGCATACGAACGTTCACACTCGCTAATAACTAATCGAATTTGTTAGTGTTGTGGTTGGGTTAGGTTGGATGATGGGTTTTTAGAGGTTGTTTTGGTGCTGAATGGAAGTTAGAAGTAATGGAGAGTATTAAGCTAGTTGCTAGTAAAAGTGAGAGCGGTATAGCACGTTGGTAGAAGGGAAAGTGTTTGATGCTTTATGGGCTCAGTGGTGTGGTGGTCAGGAGATTGCTGGTTGAAGTCAGAACCGGTCAGGTGGTCTTGAATGGCTAGTGGAAGTGGTGGTTCCTTGGTGCTAAGTGATGTTGTAGGTTAGTGAATGTGTTTCTAGAGTGCTGGGGCATCTTGGCACTGATGTTGTAGTAGAAGGGTTGTGTTCATAGGTGTTGGTTCTTAACAACCTTTAAGGAGTTGAGAAGATGATAGGTATGTTTAAGTTGGGCGATGTTCTAGTAAGGCAAGTGTTGTGGTCAAAGTTTGAAGTGGAGGGGCAATGAAAGATCGAAGGCCATTGTTGATTGGATGGGTTCTTGTGAGAAGTGGTTGGCTGGTTGTGAATAAGTGAATTCTTTTGAAGTCAGCTGGTGGTGTATGGAGTGGCTGGCGGAGTCAAGTTGGGATTTTGTGATGTGATTTTTGGATTTTGGGTGGGTAGTCCTGGCGAGTCGTTATGGTTATGATAGCGGCGGATGTGAAGGATTGTCAGCTTTATAATGAGGAGTTTGGGTGAGCGGTTGATGCTTAAGAATTTTTGCTTGTTGGAAAAAGATCTTTGAAAGAAGTTGGGGAGTTTACAAAGAGTGTTAGAAGCAGTGAAGGTTGTGGTTTACATGGTGGCTGAATTGAATTGGTTGGTGTCACTGTGTGAACAAGTTTTGGGAGTTGTGTGTTAAAATGTTGTATGCTGTAAAAGGTTGAGGTTCTTCAGGTGGTTGATGAGGCTATATGTATTCCGGAGTTGTGAAAGGTTAAGCTGTGCTTAACTTTGGGTGTTATGGAGTTTGGGAACAGTAAGTGGTGGTGTTGAGTTTGGGTGGAGTTGTGGAGAGAGTGTTCAGTGGTGGATAAGTCTCCTGTGTTGCCTTGTGTGTTGCTTTGAGAAGTTTGGTTGTGCTCTTTTCGCCAGTTGAAATTTCGAGGACGAAATTTCCTAAGAGGGGGAGAGTTGTAACGCCCCGGTTTTGGGCTTAGAAGTTTTGGGCTTGGACCGGTTCGGTCAAAGTGCTGTTCGAATATAAAAGAGTGAATTTAGGAAAGCCTAGTTCGGGTTGCATTAAAAATATGGAAAAATGTTCTAAAATCCTCTTTTATTATATATAAGTGAAAGGTGAAATCAATTTTGCAAAATGTGGTTTGGAAGAGTAACATTTTGGGTTAGTGACCAAAATGTAATTTTTGAAAATTGTGTGACTGTTTTAAAAAGGATTGAAACTTTGAATCTTTAAGGAGCTATTTACCCAATGGAGTTTCTCCAGATTTTTCTAAAATATTTAAGGTTTAATAAATGTATTTTAAATAATGTAAAAAGGAGGGAAGAAGATATTTTGTCATTTTAACTAACTTTCTCAAATTTTCTATTTTCTTTTCTCTCAACTTTTCTCTCAACCCAAACACATTTCTCCAGCAAAATTCTCTCTGATTTTGACTTCCAAAGACTAGATTTCAACTCTCATTTGATTTATAATCAATCCTTCAACAAAACCTTAGCAATTGCTTATTGGATTTTCAAGATTTTGGTTCCAAAAAGGGAGAAACTCAAGTTTGGAGGTAAGAACGTCCTTCTCCTCTAAACTCTCAGTTCTTTACTGAAATTCTCAAGTTCTCAATCCTTGATTTGTGATTTATTAAAGGTTTTACAATTGGAATCTTGATTTTGGCTTTAAAATGCAAGATTTGCTTGATTTTGGTGAAATTTCGTGTGATCTGTTTGGGAAGTGTTTTGAGGTGTCAAATTGATGTTAAATGAATGCTAAATTGATAAGGAATTGAGGTTTTATCAATGCAATCCCGAATAGGTTGAATTTCCTAAGTTTTGCTTGAGTTTTTGGTTGTTTTGGAGTGTTTTTGATGATCTGTTATAGCTGGAGGTATAAGGACGTGTTTGTGATCATTTTGGATGTTAATTGATGTTTACAAATGGTTAGAAGTGATGGATCTTGGCTGGGTTAAGTTTTGGAAGTGTTTGGAGGTGATTTCGGTTGTGTTTGGTAGCCGAAATGTTGGATTTGCCAAGAGCAGCGAGTTTAGTTGTGTTGCTGGTGTTTTTAATGCATAATGATGCATTAATCCTCTGTTGTTGTGTGCTTGAAACAGGGGAGTTTGATCCGTGAGCATTAGAGGTGGTGCGGAAGGTTTCGGATGCTTGGAAGGCTTGTTGGCTAGCCTTGTTTTGTGTATCGGTGAGTGAAGTTGGGTTTTCAGCTTTTAAACCAAGGTTTGAAGGTTTTGGGAGTTTAGTTTAAGTCTAAACAACTTTGCTAAGCTCAAGAGTAAGTAAATGGATTTTCGCTCTTGGTTTGTGTTGTGCATTTGGCTTTAAAAGCAATTGTGATTGTTGGTTGCAATGCATGTGATTTGCATGTTTTGAATTCTGTTTTGAAAGCATATTTTAGCATGGTTTGATGCTGGTTTTGAAAGCCATATGTGAAGGATGCTCAAGGTAAGAGATCCTTGGTTTTGTACATGGAAATTGTGGTTTTGATGCATGGTGTTGCATGTTGTTTAATGGCTTGTGTAATGCTTTAAAAACAGTGAATTGATGATGGTAAATGATGGTTTTTGCATTATGGTTATGCATGTGAATCAAAGGATTAATATGGTAAGATGGTTATATTGGCAAGTGATGTAGTGATTCTTGGTTTCTTTGATCGGATATAGTTAGCCGGCTATAGGATTGGGTGCACCGTGAATAAAGTCGCCTTGGATGTGGAGTGGTCAAGTGTGAACCGGTAAACTCCATCCAAGTTTCCTAACGAGATGGTTAAGGTCATAATGGAGGTTGAGATTCCATTCGAGGACCTTGGGTAAGCAAAGGTAATAATGGTGATTAAAATTCCATTTGAGGACCTTGTGCTTGTTAAGATCACAATGGTGGTGTAAAGTCCATGTGCGGATCTTGTGTAGGGTGTCCCGGATCTCGTTAGTGATGTTATACAACTACCAATCGGTGAATGCTAAGGTTATATGGTGACTAAAAGTCCATATATGGGAACCTTGTGCATGTTAAGGTTGTATGGTGACTAAAAGTCCATACATGGGAACCTTGTGTAAGTTAAGGTTATATGGTGATTAAAAGTCCATATATGGGAACCTTGTGAATGGTAAGGTCAAATGGTGATTAAAAGTCCATTTGGAGACCTTGGATTGGTAGTGTGTATGAAGCGTAGGGACAACGCTTGTGATCCGCGTATCCGATTGGATGTTGAGTTGAAAAGTGGGTGTGATTGATCACTTGGAAGCCAATATAATGTTCTTGATTATAATGAAGCATGAGATGCTTGAGTTGATGCATGGTTGCATGAGAAGTGTTTAATGTTTTATGAATGCATGTTTACTTGTTAGCTTGAACAAGTGTTGAATATCTATTGAGAATGGTACATGTGTGCATGAAATCTCTTTAGTACATTGAAGTCTTGCTAAGACTTGTTTCAAAGGCATGTGATGCAAATATTGGTGATGTGGTTCTTATGTTGCATTTGTTTAATGCATGTGTTGGAATGAATGAGTAAATGGTTTTAAAAGGGTTTCTTGCTTTGAAATGATATTCAAGTTTGAGAGAGGCATGATGTGAAGTGGAAGAGTTTTCTAAGGATTATTGTATTTAACCTTGTATATGATGTTTTATGCATGGAATGGTTAAATTGAAGGTTTTGCAAGTTTGTGCTTTGAAAGGGTTTTCTTAGCTTTTCTAAGCTAAGGGGTGGATTTTCATATTTGAGCAATGCATGATTTAAGCATGTTGTTGAAAAGGGTTTTCAAACAATGCTTTGGTTTATCAAATCGAGTTTATTTTTAAAAGTGGTTTTATGACTTGCTGCATTGATGGTGTTTTGGTTTGAGCATTCCTCACTAAGCATTATGTGCTTATGCTCCTTTTTGTCCATCAATGCGGATCTTTGAAGTTGGAACAGCGGGAAGCAAGGGATTCAAGGAAAGCTCCACTTGAGATGTATGTCTCGGTTAATAGCTATAGTTAATAAAGGCAATGGGGGAAAGAATCTCTTGTGGTGATGTTAATGAGTTTGTGAATGTTGGATAAGATTGGTTTTATGTTGTTAGTGATGTTGGAATATGTAATTGATATTTATATGTTGGTTTTCTCAAATTGACGCTTGAATGGTTTGTCAAGTAAGAAGCATGCCTTTAGATTTGGGGCTTTTCATTTTGGATGCCATAATGATGATTGAATGATGCATTTATATTCCTCACATGTTGAATGTCTTGCTGGTAAAGTTTGGTAGCATTTGGAGCATGTATGGTTGATCAATTGTGTGTTTTAGCAGCCATTTCACTGCATTCTGTGCAGGTCGTATCGGAACGGCAGCTACCGTTTCGGAACGGGTGCCCTGTATTAGCCTAGGCGTCCGAAACGGAAGACACCGTTCCGAAACGGAAAGTCCTCTGCCAGCCGTCGTTTCAGAACACGTTGCGGAACGGCCCCGCGTTTCGAAACAGGTTCTCCCTGTTTCGGAACACCTGACCGTTGGGGGCTGACATTGGCAGTTATATGTTTTGAAATGATTGCATTTTGGTCCTGAAACATGTTTGTGCAATTGTATGAGTTTGATAAGTCCGTTTGTGCTGAAAATTTGCCGGGAAGCATGAAACTTGACTAATTACAAGTGGGTAACATTAATTTGGGTTAAGACCCCATAATTATCAGAAATTACAGTTTGGTCCCTAAAGTTGTAAATTGTTCAATTGGGTCCATGAATGTTCTCTGATGGTTATGATCTTTGAGTATGATGTTTGTATGATCATATCTAGGGTTAATGCGCATCTAGACAAGTTTAAAAAGAAAAAAAAGGGTCGTTAATGAAGGTTGACTTTCGGGTTGACTTTGGTTTTCCCCGTGTAAACTTCTTAATTCGGTTCAACCGTCTGGGCCGGGTTAAGGGGGTTACAATACCTTTAATTTTTTAACTGCCACGTCACCTTCCGTTAGCCCATTAACGGCTGGTGGTCAAAATGATCCCATTTTAATAGTTTGGGTAGTGAAATGGCGCGTTTTTTTCTATGGTGGTCATTTTAAAACTTTCACATTTAGTGGTCAAACAGATAGTTTACCCTTAATTTTACTAGTACAATTATCGTATGATCTCAGTCAAAAAATTTCAAGTACAATTGGGTACCTTTTAATTCGATTTTTCTGATTATTTAAACACCCCTATAACACCCCCTACTTAAAAGTACTTTTATTTGACATTGAATTTAATTACGAGAGACAAGTTTTGCACACACATTACTCTATGCTTACCAAATGATTGAAATATTCGAATTTGAATTTAAAATGTGTTATTGAAACGATGGGTTTGAATGAAAACATTTTTTGAGTTGTAATTTTGTCCTTAAGAAAGACAAGATGCTATATGATCAAAAAAGACAAGATGCTAGCTTGTCCGTTTTATAATTGTTCATTCTAGCCGTTAACAAAGCTTCCAACTTTAAATTTTTCTTACTTGTAAAACACACTGTGCAGTCTGCAGAATTGGAACGTTAAACCCCAAGCACTTTAAATACTCTTTCTTCCACAACAATACCCTCACAAACGAGTTCAAATCCAAGCTCTCATCAATGGAAAACTCAGTAACACAATCCCACAAAATCTTCCTTATCACCACCTATTTCCTCTTGGGAACAGCCTCCGTCTGTATCTTCCTCACACTCTCCCTCCGCTTATTCCCTTCCCT
The DNA here is from genome assembly GCA_958450335.1 of Hibiscus tridactylites. Lineage (NCBI taxonomy): Eukaryota > Viridiplantae > Streptophyta > Magnoliopsida > Malvales > Malvaceae > Hibiscus > Hibiscus tridactylites. Next base: position 34,874,596 of record OY288266.1, read on the forward strand.
CTGCGGCTTCTTCCTCATCCTCCTCCACGCTATCACCATCGGCGGGGCCATCACCGCCTGCTCCGTCGCCGTCTCCGGGTCCAACAGGTGGTACGCCGCTCACATGGTACTCATGGTGCTGACGTCCATTTTCCAAGGCTCCGTTTCAGTTCTCATCTTGACCCGGACCTCTGATTTCTTGGGGTACTTGAAATCTTACGTGAAGGAAGACGACGGGGTGTTGATATTGAAGTTGGCCGGCGGGCTTTGTGTGGCGGTTTTCTGCTTGGAATGGTTGGTTTTGGGGCTTGGTTTCGTGTTGAGGTACTATGCTTTCGTTGAAGGTCATCAAGGGGTCGTTAATGGCGGACAACCGCCGTATCAGAGGAACGGCAAAGTTCAATTTTGAAGAAAATGACTGCCGGAATTTCCAGATTTTTTAAAGTATTGTAAAGCTCTCTGCTTTTGATTTACTATTCTTGTATCGTTTGTTTAATCATCGCTTTGTGATTCAGATTCAAATTGTTGATTTGATTTGTTCAACTTGTGAATTTTTTTTTTTGCTTAACATTAAGTATTATTAAGAGTTCAATAATGTTGTGCTTAATTTCAATTTTATAATTTAATATTCGAACTCAATCAATTGTTATTTAATATTTAATCTCGATTAAATTTTTTTTTATCAATTCCCACACTTTCAATCATTTTCTAATCTTGTTAGATACCGAAACCTCTTGATTAATAAGGTGGAACTTTAATGATTGATTCTTACAAAACATATATCTTTTAGGGTAAACTACATAAATGACCACCTTACTATTGTAAAAGTTGCGATCTGACCACATTATTTTTTTTGCTTAACATTAAGTATTATTAAGAGTTCAATAATGTTGTGCTTAATTTCAATTTTATAATTTAATATTCGAACTCAATCAATTATTATTTTATATTTAAGCTCGATTAAATTTTTTTTATCAATTCCCACACTTTCAATAAAGTGGAACTTTAATGATTGATTCTTACAATACATATATCTTTTAGGATAAACTACATAAATGACCACCACCTTACTATTGCAAAAGTTGCGATCTGACTATATTATTTTTTTTCGTCACAATTAAACGATCAAACTATTTAAATGGTATCAATGTGACCATCAGCCGTTAAAGGTTAACGAAAGGTGATGTAGCAGTTAAAAAAATAAGTGTACAATTACACATTTAGTCCTTGTTACTTATAAACTCTATCAATTTAGTCCTAATTTTAATTTAATAAAATAAATTAATTATTTAATAAGGTGGTGACACGTATCAACACCTAATTGGAGGAATTTAATTATTTATATTTAATTAAATTATTTTAATTTTCTCCTCCAATCAAGAGGTGACACGTGTCACTACCATTTAGAGGAGAAAAATTCAATTTGCACAAACATGCCAATGGTGAAAATTGAACCTGCGTATGGGTGATTAAGAAATAGCTAAGCCACAACACCAAGCATGTATTTAAGCTAAAAATAACTCTTTCAAATATATGTTCTATTCAAGTTATATTGAGAATGTTGTACACCGATATTATCCTTTTTTCTGCGTTTGATGCAGGTCAATTGCCCACAATAATTTCTCTGATTATTATGTATATTTCACTGGGGTAAAAACTAGAAACAGCCGCTTCATTTTTCCTTTCTTTGATCTTTTACAACATTATGTGAGTTGTGTTTCTTATTTTTACCTTTGTTTACTTTTAACTGTTATTATGAACTTATTTTGGTATTGGAAAAAAATTATTATAGTCGTGGGTCTCATATAAATGGTCTATTTGTCTATCCGCAAGGACAAAATAGTATATGCTTATAGTGGTTGCTGATTCAATTGTTTTGTTTTTGTTGGTTATGCAGTGCATGTGTAGGCTCTTGTACGAAGGTTTTGAGATGCCAAACCAATCGCTGCCCGATATGCAAGCAACCGGTTGAAAGGCTTTTGGAGATAAAGGTCAACAATGGCCCTGATAAATAAGATGAAATTATTTTTATTCTTGTATAGTAGTACCCTATTGTAATAATCAAACCGAACTTGAATAAGAAACGCAGAAAAAGAGGATAGCGTCGGCGTACAACATTCTCAACAAAATTTGAATAAAACATATATTTAAAAGGGTTATTTTTAGCACAAATACATGCTTGGTGCAGTGGTTAAGCTATTGCTTCTTAATCACCCATATGCGGGATTGATTCCTACCATTGGCATGTTTGTGCAAATTGAATTTTTCTCCTCTAAATGGTAGTGACATGTGTCACCTCTTGATTGGAGGAGAAAATTAAAATAATTTAATTAAATATAAATAATTAAATTCCTCCAATTAGGTGTTGATACGTGTCACTACCTTATTAAATAATTAATTTATTTTATTAAATTAAAATTAGGACTAAATTAATAGAGTTTATAAATAACGAGGACTAAATGTGTAATTATACTCTTATTTTTTTTAACTGCCACGTCACCCTTCCGTTAACCTTTAACGGCTGGTGGTCACATTGATACCATTTAAATAGTTTGGTGGTTTAATTGTGACAAAAAAAAATAATGTGGTCAGATCGCAACTTTTGCAATAGTAAGGTGGTCATTTATATAATTTACCCTATCTTTTAAAATTACTGTGTAAACTAGGGGTGTAAACGAGCCTAGTCGAGTTCGAGTAGTGCTGAACTCGACTCAGCCCATTAAGATTTCAAGTTGAGTTGGAGCTTGAGTATTTTTTAACGAGCTTGAGAAATTCAAGCTCGACTTGGCTCGTTAAGAACTTGAGTCGAGTTTGAGCTTAATTCGAGCTCAATCGAGTAAAGTGTTGACCGATCTTTGGCTTTGTCGGACTATAGTAGCTTGCGATTTGTCATATCTCATTTAAAATCCTATTAGGGAAAAAAAAACTTTGATACACAAGTAGTGTAAACTCATCAAGCTTGTTAATTTTAAGGAGTTTAGGGTGTTAGTTTATTGTTTATGGGTTTAGTTTGTTGGGTTTAGAATTTAATATTTATATTTTAAGGTTTTGGACTTGTGTTTATGGTTTATGTTTTAGGGGTTTAGGTTTAGGGATTTAGATTTTAAATTTTAAAAATAAAAAATAGTAGTATATTATATTTTCGAGTAGCTCGCGAGCTTTTCGAGTCGGGTATCAAGTAGTCCGGCTCGTCTCGTTAAGAACTCGAACCAAATTCTTTAATCGAGTCGAACTCGAGTAACTCACAATTTATCTCATCTCATTTACATCCCTAATATAAACGGAGAAAAATAAAAATTGAAGCGAATTATTTTGATAATAAAAATAATAATCATTTTGGATATGGTGAATGGTAGCATTGAATTTTTTTATGATAAGCTTTGAATTTGATAAAGCATGTAGGGACATTGAAGGGAGAAGAGCCTGAGAAATTGTTATTTTGTAGTAGTAATAATTTTCTGACTAGTTTGGTTGGTCCTTACTTCCACAAGCGGGTGGATGTCAAGCAACTTTGGAAAAATATTAATTTTAGTATTTTTTTTTTAATTTTAATTCAATTACATTCTACTAGTATTCAATTACATTCTTATGTTAAAATTAGATAAACTCACACGCATCTTGATTATACTATTCAAACTCATATCATTTATAATAAATAACGATATTTTTTATTGTTAAATTCACTCTATAGTTTCATTTAGTATCTCTCCTGTACCAAACAAAATATAAATGATTTGTAAATTGAATTTTTAATTTTATCATCAATATATAAAAAATATCTATCAATATATTTTTTTCTTCTAAAACTCAAATTATTGCATAATATTTTTTGTTGTCCTCTTGATTTCTCGAGCCTTTGGCCTCACTAATTTAGATTGATCTGTGTTACACACTTAATTTTAGTGAGCGAGTCTTTCGACGTTAAACCAATTTATTGATATTACATAAAATTTTTTAAAAAGAAGAAGATGATACATCCGTCACTCCACCACCATTGCATATGCTCAGGTAGTGCTGGTTAGCCTTTTCTTATTTTTCGGCATAAAGGTTTACCTTTCACGTTCTTTTTAGTAACAAAAAGATTGACAAGTAAATACTAAAAATGAGAGAGGTTAAAACCTTTTTCTCCTTTTTTTTTTCCTTTAATTTTCTTAAAATCTTTTAGATCAACGATGGTATGAATATTCTAAAAAAATGTTAAAAACATAAGTTTGGGGTGTAAATCAGCCGAGTCAAGTTTGAGTAGTGCTAAGTTTGACTTGTGTCGTTAAAATTTCGAGTCGAGTTCGAGTTTGAGTAATTTTTAACGAGTCTGGGAAATCTGAGCTCGACTCGGCTCGTTTAGAACTCGAGTCGAGTTCGAGCTTGATTCGAGCCTAATCGAGTCAAGTGTTGATTGATCTTTGACCGCATTGGACTCAAGTAACTCTTCATCTGCCACGTCTCATTTAAAGTACTATGAAGAAAAAATTTTGATACACAAGTTGTGTAAACTCAAGCTTGTTAATTTTAGGGTTTATGGTGTTAGTTTATGGTTTAGATATTTAAGTTGTTAGGTTTAGAATTTAGGATTTAGATTTTTGGTTTTAATACTTATGTTTGGGGTTTATATTTAGGGTTTTATTTTGATGCACAAGCTGTGTAATTTTTTTTTACACATTCCTTTTATAAAATTTAAAATCTAAATCACAAACCCTAGCAACCTAAAACCTAAGCCCTAAATCCTAAACTCTAAATTCTAAATTCTACCCACAAACCTTAAATTATATACCCTACATACTAAACCCCTAAACCCTAAACTAAAACCCTAAACCTTAAACCCTAAAATTAAAGGGCTTGTGTAAACTAAAGTTTACACAGCTTGTGCATCAAAGTATTTTCCTTATATTTAAAGTTTTAAATTTAAGAATTTAGATTTTAAATTAAAAAAATTAATATATTATATTTTTCGAGTAGTTCGTGAGCTTTTCGAGTCGGGTATCAAGTAGCTCGGCTCGTCAAGAACTCTAGCTAAATTTGAGATTGAGTCGAGCTTTGACGGAGTCGAGCTCGAATAACTCGCGATCTGTCTCTTATAATTAATAGCCCTAGGTGGAACAGTGTGGCACGAGGATCAAGGAACTGACCTTTTGCACGCGAATCACGGGTTTACTTGATCTCTTTAAAAAATTGTACCGCATTTCTGATTTACACCGACGACTTCTATCTTCGTTTTGTAATCCTTTCCCTATTAATAATTGAGTAAATTATTTATTCAGTCATTAAAATTACTGGTTTAGTTTTATTTTAATCATTAAATAAAAAAATTATTGATTAAATCATTAACATAAAGCAAATTTATATTTAAATTTAAAAAAATCTTATCACTAACATTATGTTAAATTACACTTCGATCTAAAATAATTTATTCTTAAATATTTTATTAATTTTGTCAATTAGATTGAGTATGTTTTTAATTGTTTAAGTTTAACTTGATTTACTTACATCCCGATCTAAGTAAATAAAAAATTTGTCATAAACATTGAAATTTAATCTTAGATACGATAGATGCCATACAATTCAGTTAAATTGAATGCTAAAACAATACAATTTAGATTCAATAAGATTGTTGCCAAACAATGCAAATTCGTTAACGAATTTTCCTCTTCAAATTTGTAACTAAATAACGAAAAATCTTAAACAAAATGATTGTTTTTAATTTATTCTGGCCATCGTGTCAATAACAAAAGACCACAATCTTTTTCTCTCCTAACACTGAAGCTAGTCTCCAGTGTCTAATTAACGAAAGATTCGAGTTTAGAATTGTCACCAAACTCGACAAATATTTTAAAATTTTTGTCTGACATACGGGTGCAACGAATGATAGATTTGACTTTCTTTTAGACAAGATTCATTCTCTTCTTGATGGCTGGTCCGCGAAGAAGCTATCGTTCACGGGCAGAATCACCTTGGCGGAATACGTCCTTCTTAGCATTCCTTCCTGTTTGATGCAAAAGTCTACTCTACCTTCGTCCATTTGAATCGTACGACGTTTTATTTGGGGGGCATCCGCTAGTTCTAAGCCATTCTCTCTTGTAAATTGGGATGTCATTTGTCAGCCTATCGCTCGTGGTGGTCTTAGCCTTCGCCGTACCAAGGATTTTAATTCAGCTTTTTTGATGAGGACGCATGATGCCCTTGTCCATTCTCCGGATGCTTTTTGGATTAAAGTCCTGCGCGAAAAATACCATGTGGATGATTATTGTCCTTCGATCATCTCACGGTCTAATTGGTCAACCTTTTGGAGATCTCTGGCGAAAGTTTGGCCCTCCTATGGTGGAAACATTATCTGGTTTGTGTGTGATGGTGCAAGTGCCCACTTTTGGACTGATTTATGAATTCCCGACCTTGGGATTTTGTCGGATTATCGTACTCCTATGGCGTAGGTTGATTTCGTTACCACGGTTCCTGAATTTTCCTTACCTACTGGAGGATGGGATTGGGACCAGCTTGCTCTTCATCTTCAACCTCTTGCGCTGGCCTACATTCAAAATATCCCCCCTTCTAATCCCGCTCCTGGCTTGGATGTTTGCTATTGGCAAGGTAATCATAATCGCCTTTTCTCCATCAAAAGTGCATATGTTCGCAACTCCATTTCTAGTTGGAATGAAATTGATCCATGTTGGAAGATGTTATGGTCTTTGAACGTACCGAAAAGAGTTCGTGGTTTTCTTTGAATAGCTATTCAAGATAAGTTGCTTACTAATTCTATCCGTTTCTCACGACACCTTGCTCCCTCTACCGCGTGTGATATTTGTGGATCGAATGAAGAATCTCTTCTTCATATTCTTCGCGATTGCTCGGATATGCGCTCGCTTTGGTTGTCTTTGGTCTCTGGCCATCTTGGCCAATCATTTTTTACACTTCCTCTTCGTGATTGGTTGTTGGGTAATTTAGCCAGCTCGTCTCTTTGCTCGTTGGTTGCAGGCCTTGGAACCTGCTGTTCGTCTCCATAATATGGCAAGCATGGAAACATCGTAATGGTACAATCTTTCAAGGTGAATTACTTAACCCAACTTCGCTGCTAAATATTAGTTTTTCTTAGGCACGGCTATACGTCTCCTCCGTTCAGCGTCGGCCAGCGCGTAACCACGCGGTTGAGATGATCCAGTGGTAAGCTCCTCCACAAGGCTGGCTTAGCATTAATTCGGATGGCTCGGTTTCCACCACGTTTGGCTTTGGCTCAATAAGAGGTGTGCTTCGGGATCATAATGGTAACTTTCTTGTCTCTTATAATAAACGCAACAACATCTCCAATGTCTTACAAGCCGAGCTTTGGAGTTTATACGAGGGTCTTCGTCTTGCTTACGACCAAGGTCATGGTGGTGTCATTGTCCAACTTGAATGTTCCGACGCATACCAATTGCTCTCCAACCCCTCGTCCTCGAGTCCGCACGCACTGGTCCGAGCCATATCTTCTCTTCTTGATCACTCATAGACTGTTAACTTTGTTCTCATCCGTCGCGAAGCAAATATGTCGGCTGATTTTATGGCCAAACTTGCAGCCCCTCCTGATGGTTCTCTTATGCTTTATTCCTCCCTCATCCTGATCTTCTTAGATTATTACATAGGGACACTTCTAGCCCTCCTTACGCACGACTAGTAGGGTTCTAATGTAACGGATACGACCTCTCTTTCATTAAAAAAATTGAAATAAGATGGTAAATATTTCTCTTATTTTAATCAATGGATGAGGGTTCGATTCACTCTGAAAATGGAGTAGCCTTTAAACTTGTTACCAGTATTGATCTCTATATGACTCAATAACACGAAATTATTCGTTGAACTCGCTTAAAAACATAAAGAAACAAAAAAAATATAATAACAAAAAAACCGTTTTTATTAAAAAGATGAAGAAGGCAACGAGAATACTTAGTTTTCTTGATTTAAATGAGTTAAATAATTGATAATGACCTGGTTGCGGATGAAATGGTTCTGTTTGCGGAAGCTTCCATGGAACAGTTAGACGAAACTCGAGATGTTTTGGTTGAGTTTTGTAAATTTTCGGGCCTCAAAGTGAATGTACAGAAGTCGAGTATTTTTTTTCTCGAGGAATGTGTCGAGTGAGATCCGGCATGATTTGAGCAGGGTGTTGGGCTTCTCTGAGGTTTCCGATCTTGGACGTTATCTTGGGGTTCCAATGCTGCATCGACGGGTTACTAGAGCAACTTATTCTTACCTTGTTCAGAAGGTGCGGGATAGGTTATCAGGATGGAAAGCTAAATACTTATCTTTTGCAGGGCGGATAACGCTTGTTAAGGCGGTGTTGTCGACAATTCCTTATTATGCGATGCAATCAACAAAACTTCCTATAGGGGTGTGTGAGGAAATTGAGAAGTTGATTCGCAATTTTATTTGGGGCAGTTGTGCGGATAGAAAAGGTGTGCATTTGGTTAATTTGAATGAATTATGTACACCGATTGAGTTTGGTGGGCTGGGATTCAAAAAGCTAAAAGATCAAAATGCTGTTTTTTTAATGAAGATTGGTTTCAATTTGATTGCGAAACGGGGACAACTTTGGGTGCGTTTCTTGCGAGCTAAATATAAGTGTGTTGAGATTGTGCCGGAATCTATTACTCGAAGTAATAGTTCACATTTATGGCGCGGTGTATCAGCGATTTGGCAAGAGGTCCGGGAGGGAGTAATTTGGCGTGTTGGTGACGGTGAATCCATTGATTTTTGGCGCGATCATTGGGTGCGTGGAGTTGGTCCACTTGGGTTAGTTGCGATGGAACCAGATATTATTTCGGATGATTTTTTGCCTCTTAAGGAAATGTGTTTGAATGACGGACGTTGGGATATTGAACAATTTCAACACTTTTTTGAGGAGGAGGTGCTCGACCAAATTATGGCCGTTAGAGCCCCGGTTGACGGTAGCATTGCTGATTCGCCGGGATGAAGATGGGCTGATAATTTGGCCTTCACGGTCAAGTCCGCGTATGATGCGAATCAGTCGCATGGTGAGGCTTCACGGCATGATGTATGGCGCTTGTTGCAAAAGTTTTAAGGTCCGCAACGTATCAAGTGTTTCCTTTGGTTGGTGTGCAAGGGGAAACTTTTGACTAATTGCGAGCGTGTTCGACGTAATATGGCGGAGGAGGCTACGTGTTTAACGTGTGGGGCAAGTGAAGAGGACGTTGACCATATTTTACGCTGATGTTCGACAGCACAGTCAGTGTGGAAGGAGCTGGTTCCGTCTGCACACTTGGGGCGGTTTTTCAGCGGTTCGATAATGGATTGGGTAAGGGCGAATTTGCGGCATAACGCTGCTGCTGCTTGGGGAGGAATGGAACGGTGGGATCTGATGTTCGGGGCTATGATGTGGCAGCTGTGGAAGGCGCGCAACAGTGTAGTTTTCCGCAATGAAGCACGCAGAACAGATGTGCTCCTCATGAACAGCAGGGGGCTGGTTCAAGAAACCCTGCGGGCTTTGTCGAGCAATCGATCATTGCAGGGTCACGCACTGCCTAAGTGCCAGGTTTCTAGGCGTTGGATGCCACCGTCACAGGGCGTTTGGAAGCTTAATGTCGATGGAGCCTGTGACAGTGGATCTTGCTTGGTGTCATGTGGAGGCGCTCTCCGTGACAATATGGGCATGTGGGGTGGTGGTTTTTCGAAATTTGTTGGTAGGTGTCGCGCAATCGATGCGGAATATTGGGCGATTTATGAAGGGTTGTTATATGCTTTGCATTGCAATGTTGACGTGGTTATCGTGGAATCGGATTGTTTGAAGGCAATTCGTACGTTGGGTAAAGGTAATGCTAAGGGCAGTCCGTCATCGATGATGTGTGCGATCCGTGCGTTGATTCCTCAATTTCGAATGTGTGAATTTCGTCATGTTTGTCGTGAGTCTAACCATGTTGCCGATGCATTAGCTAAGTTGGGACCATGGCAAGGATATGAAGTGAAGTATTTTAGTTCTCCGCCTGATGCGGTGTTGAGGTTGTTACATGATGATTTACCGGTGTCGGGTTAATGTTATTTTCTTTTTGCTTTGTTCTGATGTAATGCTATGTCGAGTACTCTTTTCCTCCATCTAGGTTAGGGAGGTTTTTAATGAGGCTCGCCATGGTGTTCTTTCCCCTTATTAATCAAAAAAAAATTGATAATGACCTTTTCTTACTATTCTTTATATAGAAAAATTATTATATGGTTATGATCTACTATATATTTATGTTCTTGTCCACTAAAAATTAGTCATATATTTTTTTTTCATGTCATTTTTTAATATAAATTTTCACTTTTTTAAAGAATCTTCCACCTTTTTTATGCCATGTAAATACTAAATAGGAAGTGAGTTGTTACATGAAAGTTGATTATAAATGGATTACTGACATGAAAAAAGATGATTAATTGACTGATTTTTAGTATATAGGAACCATATATGACGTGATAAGTCGAGTCTATAAAATCAAAGACATGTATATAGGGGATGGGAGGGGTTGTTGCCCTTCTTAAGTTTTTGGTATAATAGTATTTTAAGTCTTTTTAATTTATATATTAATCAAATAAAACATTTATCCCTTTTAAATTTTAGCCTTAAAAGGTTTAATATGCTCTTGCCTCTCTCAATGTTTAATTCTAATTTCGTCCATGCATAACATAATTTCTCCTTTATTTGGTCCTAAATATCAAAACATTACACGTCATCTCGATATAATTTTAATACCAAATTATAAAGTTCATTATTGGTACTTTTTTTGAAATATGATACATATTTGTGAACTTAAAATTAATATACATGTTTAGGATGAAGCCTTTAGAGTAAACGTCATTTATCGATATGTATCATTAATGATATGTATTTATATACACCATTAAAGTGATTATTTATTCTTGAAAATAAAATATTAGCGTGATTATTTTATCTTTGCTTTTTCAAGTTTTTTAAGTTAAAAAAAATAAATATTAAAGCAATAATTATTGTTTTAATAAAATTTTATTATTTTAAATTTAAAAATCTTTGAAAATGACATAAAAAGTGTTCCAATATATTTTATTTTTAAAAAATAATCATATTATTAAAATATATATTAATACATAGGATGAGTCTACCACGTTCGATGAACACCGCTGAACACTACTAACGACGAACACCGCTGAACACCACTAACGACGAACACCGTTGAACACCATTAAATTAATTAATAAAGATTAAAAATCTCAAGGACACAACGTATAATTATAAATTATTTAAAATAAAATTTTAATTAAATTATTTTCCATACATATTATATTTTTTAATTTTTTAAATAATTGGATATTTTTAGTTAAATTATTTAAAAAATAATAAAGCATAAATCCTTAACCCAAAATCCTAAAATAATAAAGATATTTTCAATTAAATTATTTAAAAATAAAAAACGCTAAACCTTAAATAATAAAACTTAAACCATAAACTCTAAATAATAAACCTTAAATCCAAAACCATAAAATAATAAAAATAATTTTAATTAGATTATTTAAAAATAAAATACTAAACCCTAAAATAATAAAGCTATTTTTCAATAATTTTTAAAAATAAAAAACACTAAACCTTTAAAAAGTAAGCCTTAAACTATAAACCCTAAATAGTAAGCCGTAAGCCCTAAAATTAATAAATATATTTTTTCAATTAAATTATTTAAAAATAAATAAAAAATTAAAACCTAAACCCTAACCTTAAAATAATACAGATATTTTTAATTAAATTATTTAAAAATAAAAACTCTAAAACCTAAACACTAAATTATAAACCTTAAATCCGAACCCTTAGACATAAACCACCTTTTTCAAGCTTGTAATCGAGCCTCAAATAAATTAATTGAAAATATATTAATTAGTTTAGGGTTTATTGTTTTGGGTATTTTTTTAATTAAAACCCATAAAACTCATCTTATTTCCCAACAATTTAAACTGAACTCATACTTTAATTTTTACCCGTCCGTACACCCAGCCTAACAAAGGATAAAGCTTGATTGTTCATCGAAATTCTCATATCGTTTTCCAGCATGTTAAAGAAAGACTTTTCATAAAAGGTAAGAAAAAGCTCAAGTAAACTCAATCGAACGACAAAGACAAATGGTAGGATAAAAAATAATTTAATTAAAAAATATACAATTATTTTAAAAAATAAACCCAAAATTAGTAAAGATATTTTCAATTAAATTATTCGATGCTCGATTACAAGCTTAAAGAATGTGGTTTATTTCTTAGGTTTTAGATTTAGAGTTTATAGTTTAGTGCTTAGGTTTTATTTTTAAATAATTTAATTGAAAATATCTTTATTATTTTAGGGTTTAAGGTTTAATAACTAAGGTTTAGTTTTTTTATTTTTAAATAATTTAATTGGAAAATATCTTTATTATTTTAGACTTTAAGGTTTATCATTTTGAGGTTTGGGGTTAAAGGCTTATTATTTAAGGTTTAGTGTTTTTTATTTTTAAATAATTTAATTGAAAAATATATTTATTATTTTAGGGTTAAGGTTTTATTATTTAAGGTTTATTATTTTTATTTTCAAATAATTTAATAAAAATATCTTTATTATTTTAGGTTTTGGGTTTAATACTATTTAGGGTTTAAGGTTTTGCGTTTTTTATTTTTAAATAATTTGATTGAAAAATATCTTTATCATTTTAGGGTTTTGGGTTTATTATTTTTTAAATAATTTAATTAAAAATATCCAATTATTTAAAAAATAATATGTATAGAAAATAATTTAATTGAAATTTTATTTTAAATAATTTATAATTATAAGTTGAATCCTTGAGATTTTTAATATTTTTTACTTAATTTAATAGTATTCAGCAGTGTTCGTTATTAGTAATATTCAACTGTGTTCGTCGCACGTTGTAGAATTTTCCTAATATATATCATTAATAATATATATACTCTAAAATCTTTGGTACGAATAATCTCTATTTTTCTTTTTGAAAAATGCAAATAGTCTCTCTTCTTGTATAAGAATAATGGGAATATACGGAATGTCCAAAATCCAAATTCCGAGACAAAGTTTTAAGTTGGATTATTCGTTAGATTTATATATTGTGAGGACAAAGATACGGTACACTATGCATCCATGCGTTTAAATTATAGTAAACATATTTAGACAATTATTGTAAATTCTGGTTGAAATAAATATAATTAAAAACGTATAATTACACTAAATTCTTATTGCCTTTTTTATTTAAAATATATTAAATTCCTTTTCATATCTTATCAAAAGATCATCACAGTTCAAAAAGCAAAACAGTGTTAACCAGCTCATTTTTAACCTCACCCAGAAATTATTTTTTGTCTTTTTATGGTTATAGTATATAATTGCAAGAATCTCACCACAGTTTTTTTTTATATAAAAAAAACAAATAAATAAATAATGATGCAAATCCCAATAATGAACAGTGTCTGTCTGTCTGACATTTTTAGCCTCTTCTCCATCCTTTTTCTGCAAAGAAATAAGTCTATAATTCCCTGTAATAAAAAAAGGGAGTTTAAGACAGATCAAAGTTAACAGAGTAAAAATGTTGGAAATTTTTGAACATAAATGTGATATTATTTTTTTCTTTACCATTTCAAAGACTCATCAATTTTCAGTTTCTTGCTCTAAAAACTAAACTACCATTCTTCTTCTTCTTCTTCTTTTTCTTCTTCAGTTAGACTTCTCTGTGTAATAAACTGAAACCTCCATTGTTGGAACAAGCAAGCTTTTTCTTTCTTTCAAGGAGGGTGATTGAAGGTGTTTTTGAGTGTGGTTCGCGTTCAAAAATGGTAATGGTAACAGCCACCGTGAGCCACCTTCTTCCACTCCTCCTCCTATTTCTCTCCGCCGTATCAACCACTGGTTCTTTGGACTACCACCTCCACCGGCGTCTCCTCCACCAGCCTCTCTTCCCACATACTTCGCTTCCACCAACTTATCCTCTTCCTGCCTCTTCATCTTCTTCACCGTTTCCTTCACCGGAACCTCATCAGAGACAGCAGCCAAAGTTTCCCTTCTCCACCACTCCCCCTTCCACCCCTCAAACTCCTTTCTTTCTTTCCTTCCCTTCTCCTCCGCCGCCGTCTCTGCCCTCCACCCTCCCTACTTTTCCCGCCAACATTTCATCCCTGCTCATACCCCACTCTCCTTCCGCCTCCTCCCACCGTCATCACCTCCTCCTCATCTCCATCTCCGCTTCCCTCCTCGCCGCCGCCACCATTCTCTCTCTTGCCGCCCTCACCCTCTTCCTCCGCCACCGCAGCCACCAAAACAGTTCCTCCGACGACAAAGCTTCACGTTCAGACTCCCTCCGGTTATTCCCTCCCAACATCCCCCCTTCAGATGCCTCCCAGAAAACACCACCTCCACCGCCTCCGCCGCCGCGACAACCTCCGAGCTACGTCTCGACGAATCGCAGCTCGGAGTTTCTCTACTTGGGTACCCTCGTAAACACGAGAGTAGACGCTGCTAAAACAACGGCAACCCTTTCTAACAATGTGGGAATCAAGCTGGGAGTTTCGTCTTCTCCTTACCAAAAGCTCGGCTCTCCTGATCTGAATCCATTGCCGCCATTGCCAAAGGTCCAAACTTATCAAAGCGGTGAGCAGTTCATCCAAGTTCCGGCAATGGGTAGCTTCCAAACCAACGTTGAAGTCGAAGAAGATGAGTTTTTTTCACCGAGAGGATCTTCACATGGAAAAGAGAGTCCACCGCATGTAAGAATCGAGTCAAGCTCAAGGAGAGACTTTAATGGCGAAATCTATGGCAGTCGAAGCTTCAACTCGAGAACTGCTTCGTACCCTTATTCCAATTCATGCTCACCGTCAAATTCATTCCTGCACTCAAGTCCTTTGAGCCAAACATCTCCAGATACTGTTGTTCCCATTTATACAGTGAAAGTAAAGACCCCATCTTCAAATTCGTCTTCGGAAAGGTATTCGCCGGATAGAGGATCAAATTTTTCAGCTCAGAACAAGGATTCTCCATCAATGGTTGTGCTTAAGAAGCTTCCGCCGCCACCGCCTCCGCTTCCTCCACCGCGTTTTTGGGAGGTTCCCGCCGCGGTGAGCTCAGTGCCCGAGACTAATTCGGGTGGACCTCCAGTCCTTGTTGCACCTTCCAGGCCAGTGGTGTTGCAGTGTAATGAAGGCTTAGAGAGGAATGCTGCTGATGCCCCAAAACGGAAGTTGAAGCCTTTGCATTGGGATAAAGTTCGAGCGAGTTCGGATCGAGCCATGGTGTGGGATCAGATAAAATCAAGCTCTTTTCAGTGAGATACTCGCATCCCTCTTTAGTGTTCTCTTAGTTGTAATGAATTACTTTATGTCTCTGAGTTATTGCTGTTCAAGTGTTGGGTAAGTTGTAAAATGCTATAATGGTGCTTGCAGGTTGAATGAGGAAATGATTGAAACACTATTTATGGTGAATAATTCAAATTTGGCCGGCAAAGATAATGGTCGCCGGCAGAGTTTGCCGTCTGCTAATCAAGAAAACCGCGTGCTCGATCCTAAGAAGTCTCAGAACATTGCGATTTTGTTAAGGGCACTGAATGTGACCATTGAGGAAGTCTGTGAAGCTCTTATGGAAGGTAATCAATTCATATATGTATCGGTAAACAATGGAAACATAGCTCTCTAGACGCTTGGGTTACATTCCAATGCATCGGAACTGCAGGCTTGAACCGGAAAATTTGGAGTTCAATATTCAAACAAATTTGTCATAAAGAATCCAAGATGAACTCTACTAACCCATGATATGTACATTGGAAACTATGCCGTGACCTTGATGATTGTAACTTAAAAGTCTTTCTGGGCCCTGGAAATCTGAAGTCTGGTTTCTAATTTCTCACTTAATTTTCTGTTTATAGCCTGTTTGTCTCTACTGAGTTTGATGAGGTTAGGGTCGATGAAAATAACTGTATTCGATGCTGTTTGTGATTGCTTTGCTGTAAATAGTCTTTCCTCATGTTCAATTCTAACTCTACAGGTAATTCGGACACTCTTGGGACCGAGCTCCTGGAAAGCTTATTAAAGATGGCTCCAACCAACGAAGAAGAGCGTAAGCTGAAAGACTTCAATGATGAATCCCCTTTTAAGCTAGGTCCTGCTGAGAAATTCCTCAAGGCGGTGCTCAACATACCTTTTGCCTTCAAAAGGGTTGATGCCATGCTTTACATTGCTAATTTCGATTCTGAAATCGAATACCTAAAGAGGTCTTTTCAAACTTTAGAGGTAAATGTACGCACGAGCAGTGCATCCTTAGTCTTGATATTCTCATCTTTATCAGAGTTAGAAATTCAAGGATTTTAATGTTTCGGTTTTGAAATTCTGCAGGCCGCGTGTGGGGAGCTACGAAACAGCAAAATGTTTCTGAAGCTTCTTGAGGCAGTGCTCAAAACTGGGAACCGCATGAATGTCGGCACCAACCGAGGTGATGCCCAAGCATTCAAGCTCGATACACTCTTAAAGCTCGTTGATGTAAAGGGCACCGATGGGAAAACCACGCTTCTACATTTTGTTGTTCAGGAAATCATCCGAGCCGAAGGTTCTCGCCTTTCCAGTGCTAATCAGAATCTGAAATCTGAGAAAACACAGCAATCTGATTTTCAGAATGATGTTGAGTTTCGGAAGCTCGGCCTGCAAGTTGTTTCCGGTCTAAGCGGGGAGCTAACCAACGTGAAGAAGGCTGCTGCTATGGATTCGGACGTTCTCAGCATCGATGTTGCAAAACTTGCTACGGGTATCTCTAAAATCCGAGAAGTTATAAAACTAAACGAAGAGATTGCTCTCAAAGACAGTAGCCGCAAATTCTCGGAATCGATGAACGAGTTCCTAAAGAAGGCAGAGGGAGAGATTGTAAGGATCCAAGCACAAGATAGAGTTGCCCTCTCGATGGTCAAGGAGATAACCGAGTATTTCCACGGCAACTCGACCAAGGAAGAAGCTCATCGGTTCCGTATATTCATGGTGGTAAGGGATTTCCTATCAATCCTTGATCAAGTATGCAAGGAAGTCTCAAAGATGAACGAGAGAACAATATACAGCTCGGCACGACCGTTACCAAATCCCACCCCACTACCAGTTTTCCCCGGACTCAACGTAACACAACATGATGGTTCCTCGGACGATGAAACCTCATCAGCCTCGTCATAGTTCCCCGGTGTCGGGACATGTGGTTTGTTAGTAAAATGTCAAAACATTAGAATATAATGCAATATCCTTTTGGGGGGTTGGCTAAATATGTTGGGACTTTTACAGGATTTTGGAAGTTGTTTTGGTATGTATAATACAGAGGAGAAAATTATATATATATATATATATATATATATATATATTTAAAGTTGGGATCTAGCATGTAAGTGAAGCAGTTCTCTGAGTTGATGTTCAAAGTAGAACATGTTTTTTCTTTTATGGCGTCATTGTCCATGCCTTAAATGAATCTTATAAATTCAACAGCAAATTTGGTGATGGGGGAGTGGGGACAGGGTATTAACTATTATGGGCCCATGTCCGATCAAAATCAATGTAATCTCTCTGTTTTTTGTGTCTCATAGTGATAGGACAGATAAAGAGATTGGGCATGCCCACTTTATTAACACAACTAATCATTCCAATATAATTAATTGCATGCTATATGGAGGAGTATATTCATTGATATATGTAGAATTTTGAAAACAAGATTCAGGATGTATGTATAGACTATAGTATAGTAAGGTGATAAAACTCAATATTTTCAAAAACAAAGACTCCATTTATTTGAACAAACCCTTTTATATTTAATAATAAATATAATTTTTATTATAAAATTAAAATATAATATTAATGAGTGCTTCTAATTGTAATTCCGACTAAGGTATTCAACACCTAAACCAAGATTGGGGTGCCTTAAAGAAAAAACAAATATTGGGCTGGCCCATCGATTCTCAAATCCAAAAAGAACTTGTAAGGTGATAAATTTTTTTGAATGGTATTGTAAGCTGATATTTGAAAGGCTTATATCACAAATAAATCCTTAAACTATACTAACTTTTTTTTATTTAGGTGTTTATAGAGTTTTTTTGGTCAGAATAAATATCTAAAATATATTATTTTTGTCAATATAAGTACCTAATGTATTTTTTTAATAATGTCACGTGTAAATTTTTAAGAACCTAGATGAAAAGAATATAGTTTAGGTACATATTTTGACCAAAAGTTACTTTAAGTACCTAAACGAAAAAGTCGGAATACTTTAGGTACTTATTTATAAAGACGAAAAGTTCAAAGGGTATAAAGGTAATTCAGTGAATACACTAGGGTTCGTAATTTAAACGACCCGCTCGCGTAACCAATCCCAGATTCCACAATTTGAAAGCAAATTTTACTAAACACCAATTTCCTTTGGAACGATTTCTTATCCAACTGATCAACACACTCAAGAAGGTAACCTCTGTTTTCTGTAATTTTTGTTTCTAAAATCCAGATTTTACTCTTTATTTTCGTGCTTTTAATTCCATTCAGCTTGAATACTACCTTGTTTTGCTATTTTATTCACTACATGTTAGGGACGTGAGTTAGCTTGAAAAACCCTTTTTTGCTTAACCTATATATTTTCACCCACTTGTATTTTTTTGAGCTTTTATGATGGTTAGAAATTGATGGGTACCCTTTCCATGGATTCTAATCGATGATTTCTTTCTTTCTTAAAGAGAATAGATTTTTGGGTACGCTTTGGTTGCGTGCTTTTATTTTAAATTTGATAGTTGTAGCTTTCCTAGTTAGTTGAAACTTTCTTTAGGGTAGTCTTTGTTTTTTTCTTTTTTATGGTAATTTGAAAACAATTACAGGATAGTTAAAGATTTAGGTGGAAAAATAGTAGCTTTTGTTTATTTGTAGAGTTCTTTGTTTTGCAGAGGGAGGAAAAATATTGGATTGGCTGCAATTTTTTTAGTAAGATGTGAAATAAATTGTTGTTTTCAGCTTATTGTTACTTTTAGATTGAGAGAAGGAATATAGGTCAGATGGACATTCTTTATTGTGTTTGCAGATCCAGTAGCTAAAGTATGCCTTTCTTGTTTGTCACAAAATGGTAATCAAATTAGTTGTTATATATGAACAAACTGCAAATTCCAGTGAGTTGTTAGGTTGAAGTTGATTTACTGCTCTTATTACATAGGACTTAGGAGAATGCGTGTTAATGAGAAGTTTTGTTTGAATCAGTTCTTTACTCTAGATTTATAAGTATGCTTTGGTTTAAACGAATAATACTGTCTTGTAGGGTTGTATTCTAGTAATTACAGTAAGGACGATGAGTACAACAGGCGAGAAAGGGTCAACAACTACAAAAACACCTGCAGATTTCCTTAAATCGATTCGTGGTCGACCAGTTGTTGTGAAACTGAACTCTGGTGTTGATTATAGAGGTTGGTCTCTCAGCATATAATCTTTTCACTTTATGCTTCTGTTCCTTTTTTCTATTATCATTGGATTACGTTAAAGATAGAACCTCTTCTTATCGTCTGTTCTTCGGAATAGATTTGCATTGACAGCTTGTTTGAGTTTGTTTATTCCATCAAGTCTCTCTTTCACTTTCATGCCTACGCAGAAAGGAAAATGGGTACCGGTTGTTTTCTCATAAACACCATGGTCTTACACTTATCATGCTGATGGTCTAAGTTGCAAGGACTTGGGTGCGAGTGCGTCCGCACAAGTGTGTTCAATGTTTTATGAGTTTTTCATGTTTTCGAGAGATCATTGAAAGGTCATGTCTGTGTATGTGTATGCCATAACGGTTATCTGACACTGATTCTCAAAATTCCCTTTGTCTTTCCTGGAATTGTACGTCCTTAACACCCCTGCCTCATTTGCAGGTATTCTAGCTTGCCTAGACGGGTATATGAACATAGCCATGGAGCAAACGGAAGAATATGTCAATGGCCAGCTAAAAAACAAATACGGTGACGCTTTCATTCGAGGGAATAATGGTAATTATTCTCAGATAACCTTAGTTTTTAATGCAATTGTTTGCTGACAACAATGGTGAATTCCACTCTATTTATGCAGTACTTTATATAAGCACATCAAAGAGGACATTAGCAGATGGGGCTTAGTATTGCGACTGCATCAAGAAATCAATTGTTAAATCTACAAGCCCTTGCTTTTGTTATCGATTTGTTTATAGGATTCGAGGATTTTCGACATTGAAAGTTGCTTCTGTTTCTTAAATCTACAAATCCTTTACTCTTCTAAGTTTGTATGCTATGTTTTTGTCATTATCAATTGAACCAACTCTTTTACTTTTTGCTACCAAACTTCACCCGATACTTGAATCGATTTATTCAATCCGAGACCCGATATGAACCCGAACCGAACCTAAAATAAATCGATCCAAAATCAGCATTAATGTTAGCTAAAATGAAAATTAACCTAAACCAAAATTAACTGGAATTGAAAATAATCGAAAGTAAACCGAACTGAAAATCAATCTGAATTTAATTTGTTCAAATATGTATGTTCTATTTTCTTTTTTTGTATTATACGACTAATTCACAACTACTTTAGTAATAGTTTAATGATTTAATATCACTTATCTTGTTAAAGATCATTTTCATATATTTACATGACTCGAAAAAGTAATCGATTTGATGATTTGACCGGAAAAAGTAATTGATCTGATATTGATCCGACTAAAAAATTAACTGATTTGATATTGACCCGGCCTGATACTCGATTCGATCTGACATTACATAAACCTAAACTAAATAAGAATCAGACCTGATTCGACCCAAATTAAAACTAAACCAAAAATAGCCCAAATTAAAAATCAACCTAATCCAAAATGACCTGGCCTAAACCTGATTCGAACGGTCTGATTGCCGCCTTTACTTTTTTTCCTTTCTACTGTTCTCTACAAAAAAAAAAAACATCTTTGACTCATGGAAAATGATGTGTTAAGAAGGTGGTGGCATGAGTTGACTGTATACATACATAAAATAGAATAGAAATATCATGTAATTTTTTGGTGTCTTTATTTATGCTCTACACTAAAAGTTAAGTTTAGAGTTTATGGTTTATAGTTTAGAGTTATAGATTGTGGTTAGGGTTTAAAAAATTTAAGGTAGGATGTATTTTTTAAGGTATAAGGTGTAGAGTTTAGGATTTAGAATTTAGAGTTAGAGATTAAAATTTACCCTCCGTCCCACAATTTTTGTTCCTTATTGATTTTTTTTGGGTCAATTTTTTTTCAACTTTGACTTATAGTTATTTAAAATGTATCATTGATAAAAGTATAAAAAATATATTTTAAAAATATCTAATCGAGTAGTTTTCAAATATATATTTTATAAAATTTAATTATTTAAAATATTCAATATAATAATAGTCAAAGTTTAAAAATTTTGACTTTCAAAAAGTCAATAAGAGACATTTTTTATGAAACGAGAGAGTATTTTTAATGTTTTTTAGTATTGAGGCATAAAAAGAGGCACGGACAAAAAAAAAATTATCCCATAAAATATCATAAGTAAGTGACAGTAAGATGGAAAATGATGTGCTACCAAGGTGGTGGCATGAATTGACTCATGACTTGGCGTGGGGTGCATGTTCTTTGGGTTTTAATTAAAGTAAGCTTTACACTAATTCTCAACCCATCATATATATGCAGTTAATTACCATTCATTTTTGTTCCGTTTGAAAGGCCACATCCAGTATATCCAAGGTAACTATCCCTCTGTTTACAAAATTTTCAACCTTTTCTTTCATCGAGCACGTATCTATATCCGATTCGCTTCCGGTTTTGTTTCTGTATCATAATACATGCAGAGAAAACATGGCAATGAACAGCTCAGAAGCTAATTCGATGCTGCAGATTCGAAATCTTGGAGATGAACACGGGAATTCGACTGCAATCAATCAGACCCTTACTTTGGAAGCCAATAATAAGCCTAAAAGATTGTTCATCGATTCTATTTCGTCAAGTTTTGGCCATATAAGGATCCTGATGATGAAGCATCCAAAATTGCAAAATCCGAGCAGCTGATTGAAAACTTGGATCAAAAGTTAACTAAAATGGACCATGAATTCAAACTTTTAAAGGTATGTTTTATGTTTATGTTCTTTTTGTTTTATCTGAAAATTAGAGTACATACATACTAGTCTCATATTGGGATTTTTACAGTTAAAGTTGATAGATACACACTCACAACTCATTTATCTACGCGGTCGAGAATCGACAATTTCATATGGATTGGAGTGGCAACAGCAGACGCTGGATCATCTGCGAGTTGCTTTGGATAAGCTAAATTCAACCACTCTTCCATGTAAACACAAAAGAAGATCAAATCATAGTCAAGTAAGTTGCTCTGTAAAACCCACTTTAGCCCTTTTTTAAAAGTTAATCGGATTCGAGTGCATGTGCAATGCAATGTACGTGTTAGGACCATTTCAAACTTTGATCACTCCGAGTCATTAGCTTTTTATGGTCAAATCAGGCCAGATTTGTATATTGTTCGAATCAAAATTTTCAAGTTCGGGTCAAAGTTATTAAGGAGTCTAATTGTAAGTGACTTAATAATGTTTGCAGGGCTATCAAAGCTGGATTTCACATGGAAGTAGTAATTTGGTTATAGAAAGGAAGCTCATAAAAGAGATGGCTATAAGACAACCTAAACTCAATGGTCTTGGTCTAGAAGTAAGATAATGATAATAATTAATTTATTAAAAAATTAGTGTTTTGCATTTAATTTTTGAATTAATTGTTTAATGATGCTTGTGGCAGATTAGGTGTTTTAATTGGGGAAATATGGATAAATCCAGGTATACCCAAATTCTTGAAGAGCCTAAACAAATTGAAGCCAGAAAAAAGAAAGGTTTGGTTGATGAAAATGCCAACATTTTCAACCCCTCAAATGTGAAAATGCCATAGAGGAACAAATCAAAGTAAATTCATACTTAAACCCTATTTTTTCATGTATATCGGACTTGGATTTGTTTCCGACATGCATATCTCGATCGTCTTAATTCATAACACACTGTAATGTGCCTAGATTCACTGGAATTCAACGTGAAGTGAAACCGGTAATTGAACGTTTAGAGAAACAACTTGAGCCTATTTGTTTATCATACTCGACAACCGGAGACGTTGAAGCGGAAGGAAGCAGCCCAACATTGCATTTTGAAATGGTACCAAACATTTTACCCTAACTTATATCCCTACAATTGTTTCGATTATCGAGATACGAGGCATGAACCAACTGAATTAAGTTCCGGACTTTAAGAACTGAGTTAATATGATATTAGTGTATGTTGTCCTAACATTTGTATGTATATTCAGAATATGTATCACTGTTGAGCAATGCTAGGAACAAAGATATTGCTGCACTGAGTAAACTCTCACATCACCATGTTCTATTTCTCAGACCAAAATCTTTTATAATTTTAATAAATTCGATTCCTTAATGTTGTTTAGGTTGAAGAATTCATGTCGGAGTGGAGTTAAAACCTTTAGAGTTTAGCATCTTGGATCGGATTCTGGGACGAAGATCAAGGATGGATCTAATAAATGTTATTTGAATTTCTGATGAATATGTATATCGTAATAGCCTAATAGGTGACATTCACATATCTAAATCAACTTGTACTCTGATTTAATTCCGTGCAATCTCTTAGCAGATCAAGATATAATCAATTCAAAGGCTTAATGTCTAAACTATATATATTTTTAAATAAATATTTAATGTATTTTTCGGTTCAAATAGGTAACTAAGGTTTTATTTCGTTACCATTGTAAAGTTTTCTCGTCACGGCTGTTAATTTATTTCTGTTATCCGGTAATAATTTGACACCTGATCTATTGACAAATTTTTTTAACGGATGTTAATATAAAAACCTTAAAGAATGAAACATTAGGCTCCTACTTAAGTCAAAAAAACTTTAAGTATCTATTTAGAAAAATATAGTTTAGGAACTTATCTGACTGTTAATCCGAATTAAAAAATAAACGATGTCTGAAATTGTGCAAAGGATTAAACAACTGATAAAGGAATCCTGACCAAATTAGTGAATCAAATTAACAACTTTGACTATCTAATTTATATTTTAGCATTCCAAAACAATTCATGTTCTTTGCCCATAATCCCATCCTATATATCATTGACATAGCTGGAACAAATAATAAGGTAGAATAGTCTTTTTGGCCCTCCAACTTTACGATTTTAGTTATTCTAATACTTAAAATTTATAGCGTCTCTTTTAGTCCTCGAACTTATACTTATTTTTGTCAAATAGCCCAAACATGACGGAATCATAATTGGCTGTTAAACTGAAGTCAACCTTTTCCCTTATTGATTTTTTTAGTAAACTATGTAAGTTACTACCAAATTATTAGGGGTGACTCATTTTCACCACTAACATTTTAATTGGTCTGAATTTATTATCAAATTTTATTTTTTTTTGACTCGTTTATACTACTGTGCCGTCAACTCTTTAATGGAGTGATGACTTGGATCCTAGACAAAAAAGACGTCATTTTGATGCCGCTATTTTAATACTAAATTGCCCAAAACGGCGTCGTTTTGCTTGAAGAAAAAATGAAAATTATGTACTCAATGGTATTTGAACATAGAACCTTTAAAAAAAAAATCTTAACCATTAAGCCAACTTAAAATCTTTGTTTTATTTTTAGCACAAATAATACGTATTTCAAACTGCAGTTGAAATTAATTCAATTTATTTTATTATATAAATATTAAATAATATTACAATATATAAATAATATAAATATATAATAAATAATATTAATATACATATAATAATATATTAATATATATAACTAATAAATAAATATTTATATTAAATAAAAAATTTATATTATCAATAATATTAAATATAAATATATAATATATTATTATAAAAATAAAAAATTAATTTAAAAAATACCCAAAATTTCTAAAATTTATAAAACCCCGAAGATCCACCAAAATATTAAACTCTAACCCTAAAACCCTAAATCATAAATTCTAAAATCATAAACACATTAGCATCCAAAATGGATAAATTTGGAGTTTAAGTTTTAGGATTTTAGCAAAATTTTGGAGTTCTTTTTAAATTTGGGAAATTTCAGGTTTTTTAAAATTATTTTTAAATTTTTATAATAATATATTATTTGTTTATATATTTTAATATTATTTGTTTATGAATAAAGTTTTAGGGTTTAATGTTTATAGTTTAGGGATAGGGTTTATAATTTTGAGTTTAATGTTTTGTTGAATTTTTGGCTTTTTAAAAATTTCGAGAATTTTGAAAAATAGTCTTTTAGTTTTTATAATAATATATTTATCTATTCATATATTTAATATTATTTACAATATAAAAAATATTTATATTTATTTTATTTTATTTATTATTCATATGTTAATCTATATATTAATATATTTATATTAGAAATAATATATTTATATTATTTATATGTTAAACTGTAGTTTAGAATATATATTATTTCCGTTAACAACAAACAAAAATATTAAGTTGGCTGCTGCCCTTTACTAGCTGGGATAGTGAGTGTTGGTTTTCTTTGGCTCGATCGGCTATTTCCGATCTTTGTTTATTTTTTGCATGGCTGTTTTGGTTCTCATATCACTTTACAGAGATCCATCTGAGAATATTGTGGCTTTGGCTTCGGTTATAGCCTATAGCATCAACACCCATGTTAGTTTCACGTCGAATAATTAAAGATCATTCTTTTTCTTAAAGAGTGACAATTTCCCGAACCAATTAATACGAGCTTAAAGAAGCATAAGCAGAGAACACTTCAAGATTATCAATTTAGAGTTTGGACTTTTTCAAAACTATAAACCTACACTAACTATTTTATCTCTCATTGAAATGTTGACATCAACTATTTTATCATTTTCTGTCACTTTATCAAAAGATATTAATAATTATTAAAAAAAGTTAATGTCAAAAGATATTTCAATAAGGACAAAATAGTTATTTTAAAAAAAAATAATTGAAGACGTATGCGAAAAGGACAAAATATCTAACGTCAGCTTAACAATAACGTTATTATTACGTTACGTTGGGTCAGTTTGACCAAAAGTTCAAGAGCCAAATCGGATACCGTAAAAGTGACTAAACTAAAAAAGTGATTCTACCAAATAATAATGTAGTGAGAGGCAATTTTGAATGAATAATCCTTTTTAAATTATTATCTGCAAAAATGGCTCCAAAAAACTATTATTTGGCAAAATGACCCCCTTTCTTGCCAGGTCGACAGACCTCGCGTTTTGTAGGACACGAGGTACGGTATCGCGTTCTGCAGAACGCGATTTTAGCCGACGTGGCGTTACTGTCCGTGTTAACGGTTTCACAGTACCTCGCGTTCTGCAGAACGCGAGGTCCCCGAGAAAATGAAAAGGCGGCTGGAATATATCGCACGGACCTCGCGTTCTGTAGGATGCGAGGTCTGTGCATTTCCAGCCTGAACCACAAAGAAAAACAAGCGTAAGTAGGCCTGTTCAAACACAATTTCGAGCGTGTAAATGGTATATTTTTAGCGATCATCAAGTTTGGGTTTGTAGTACTGAAAATTGTCTATCATATGATACCAACATGGTTAATTTCCGTCCATTCTACAATGGTTTAAAATAGCTTCGCAAACCCTATGCTAGCATACTTTTTTTGATTGAAGTTGTATTTCAACTAATATCGATTTTCGGTTTTTTAATCCCATTAAATTTATTAAAAACAAAAATTAAATAAACATTATAAAGTTTAATTATAATATGCAAACAAAATTATAATTCGTAAACAAAATTAGAATACGACATTATAAAATTTAAAAGTGTTTTACATAAATATTAAAAACATAAGTAGAAAACAACAAAAAAAACTAAAAATGCCTATGTCCACCCGTTCCGCAGTCGGGTGGATGACGCTCACGATCCGGATACCTCCTTCGTCCATCGTGTGGTGGTCCCTGGTCCCTATTGTTGAGTGTGTAAAAGTTCTATTATTTACACCCTTTTTAACCCATATTTCTGCTGCATTCAAGCATCATTACATTGCATTTAGGTCAGTTTACAGCAAAACATCACAAATATACTAAAGGCACGGATTCTACTAAAAGATGGCTTATTTTGCAGGTAGCTGCCATAGTTGACAAAGAAGGCAGGCGCTGGACAGAGAAGCAGAAGAGCTGAACTGAACAAGCAGACGAGGAGGACGAAGCTGCCATGGACTTGTCGTGACAGCAAGGTGACAGCAGCCTTATGAATAGGAAAAGTAAAATGGACTTCGATAGATAGAGAAAAATCTGCTCGTCTGTCGTGTGAAAGCCAAATATTTTTCCAAGCCCCGGATCAAAGGATATGTCAAGCCAAAGCTCA
This sequence comes from Hibiscus tridactylites, assembly GCA_958450335.1. Lineage (NCBI taxonomy): Eukaryota > Viridiplantae > Streptophyta > Magnoliopsida > Malvales > Malvaceae > Hibiscus > Hibiscus tridactylites. Next base: position 34,901,934 of record OY288266.1, read on the forward strand.
AGGAGAGGAATTCCCATGAAACAAGGAGGCGGCTGAAAAGTAGGAATCCTTAGAGATTAAGCATTTATTAGAATCTTACTTTTCATTAAAGTTGTAATCCTTGTTAACTTAGAATACTTGAGCCCAAAGCTTATATAAGGGCATAGATTTAACCTAGGAGGCATCCAATACCCCCATAACCGATAACCTAAACCCCTCTGCCGTTTACCCGTCATCGACATGTTCTAAAAACCCCCTAGGGCCACGGGTTGTTTTGTAAAGTAGTTGCAAGGGTTGTTTTGTTTTAGGATTTTCCAAGTTCAATAAAATAAACTTCAAGTTCTCTTATTTTGGTTATTAATATCTTGCAAGAGCATCGGGAGAGCATTGTGAGGTTATCCATTTACTTAGCATCGGGAGAGTTAAGTATACGAAAGAAGTAAGAGCAAGTTCTCTAGTTTATAGTTGAACTATCTTGTGCCTAGGGATAGGGCAAGGTTAAGTGGCTAAAGAAGAATTCATACACATCGGTGTTCATCCTTCGATTCACGCCGGGAGGTATCATCAAAGACGTGATCATCGACAGACTTGGACCTAGGGATAGGCCAAGGCAGATCTGGGATTCTTGCCAAACTTGAAGTACGGAGTTGGTATGTTCGCTGCCGCGACAGCCTACGGACAGCCGCCACGACAGGTGCTGTTGGCGATGGGCACGACGACAGAACTGGAGTTCCTAAGCAATTCAATACCTGCACTACTGAGCAATTTAATACCAGCCCATTCTCTCTATCTTGATAATTCTACTCTTTTATTTAAGTTTACTCTATTATTCTCGTGACAACTCTTAATTATTTCCTTACTTTCGTGCAGTGAAATAAGGTGAAGTCATTAGCCCAATCCCTGTGGAGACGATATCCGATACTTCGTATCACTTTACTACTTGCGTCGTGTACACTTGCACTACAATTGCGATAGACTCTTTTACACGCAACAAGTTTTTGGCGCCGTTGCCGGGGATTGGCAACATAACTACATCTTTCTTTTATTGCACTTTTCGTTTTTATTTTTATTTTTGTTTTCGTTTTAATTTTTATTTTTCTTTAATTTTTCTTCTGTGCTTTCAACTCTCGCTTTTCACGAGGTCTTCTTGTTTATGCGCAGATCTAAAAGAGGTAAAGATCCTGAATATTCATTAGATCCGGAAATCGAACGTTCCTTCAGTCTCAAGAAACAACTTCACCGACTTTTAGACAGAAACGAATACCTCGAGGAACAGATAGAGAAGATGGGCCATAACCAACCTGCCGAGGGTCGCATACCACCCCTTGGCGATAACAACCCGCCTGTCGGTGACCCGCCCGCAGCAGATGGACGACGGTCATGTCGTGACTACATGCTGAACGATCATGTAGAGCTGGAGACCACGCTGCCGGATATTGATGTTGACAACTTCGAACTTAAACCTGTCATGTTTAGTATGATCAACAATGCCGGGCAGTTTAGTGGTGCTGTGACAGAAGATGCTAGGGAGCATCTCAAGACGTTCCAGGAGATCTGTGGTTCGTTTAGACTACCAGGAGTTAGTCCGGAGATACCGAGGCTTCGGTTATTCCCTCATTCATTGAGGGACAGAGCTAAAACTTGGTGGAATAAACTTACACCGGGTTCAATCGTAACTTGGGCAGATTTATCTCGTGAATTCTTATCTCGTTTTAATCCTTCGCATTTATCTGAGCGATTACGTAATGAAATTGCTACTTTTCAACAGGAAGACGACGAGCCGATGCACGAGGCCTGGGACAGATTTACTACTCTTCTACGGAACTGTCCAATGCATGGATTCCCCGTCTGGAATCAGGTAACTAAGTTCTATAATGCTGCTAACTTACAAACTCGCATTCGAATTGATTCTGCAGCAAATGGACTATTATTGGATAAAGATCCAGACGAGGCATTACAAGTCTTGAAAAATCTAGCCAAGAATGAGGAGCAGTTTCCGACAGCAAGAAGAGGGGGTAAACGGGTACTTGCTTTCAAGGACTATGAGGCCGACAACACTATGAAATCACAGATAGCATTCCTTACTAAAGCAATGGAAAGATTATTGAATGAAGATGAATTACAAGGATTTGCTGTCGAGGAAGTTTGTACTATCTGTGAGGGAAATCATAGTCGGGATGAGTGCCCAATACAAATAGAATAGGGAAAATATGTTGGAAATTACAAGCCGAATTAAAATTCCAACAATTACAATCCTAATTAGAGGAAGGATCCCAAATTTTCCTGGAGTAATCAGAATCAGGGAGGACCTAGATTGCTGACGCGACAGCAACTGCCGCCGCAACTGCCGCAACACCTGCCGCCGCAGCAACAACAACAGCCACCACCTGCCACGAGCAGTATATTGGAACAAACTCTGGCCACATTTATGTCTTAGACCGGTACGTATATGGAGAATATGAATCAGTTTGTCAAGAAAACGGAAACCTTTATGGATAAAACCGAGATGAGGATGACAAATCATGAAGCTACCTTGAAATCTCTAGAGACACAAATGGGTCAGGTTTCTCAACATATTAAGCCAAGGCAGAATGGAGGATTCCCTAGCAATACTGAAAATGCTAGACCACCCCCACATGAGCAATGTAAGGCGATTACTACTAGGAGTGGGAAGACATTACCAGGGCCGGAAAAAGAAGCTGAAACAGAAAAGGAACCTGCCTTGGATAAACTTGCCGAGGAAGCTGCCCCGACAGATGACAAACAGACTGCTGCCGAAGAGCCTGTCACGACAGCAGAAGTGACAGAGGAGAAAAACGATGATTACCGTCCTCAGATTCGCATGCAGTGGGAAGAGCGTATTGCTGATTATCGTCTTCCACCACCTTTTCCCCAACGGATACAACAAGCTAAGCATGAATCTCAACTTAAAAAGATTTATGATATTTTTAAGCAGGTTCATATTAATATTCCGTTGTTAGATGCTGTTAGGGAGATGCCCGATTATGCTAAATTTCTCAAGGATGTTATGTCGAAAAAATCTAAACTTGGGGAATTTGAAACGGTAAAGATGACAGAAGGTTGCATGAGTATTCTTCATTGGCAGCCACCCCAGAAAAAGAAGGATCCGGGGAGTTTCATCATACCTTACGTAATCGGAAATAAATTTGTGGGTAAGACACTTTGTGATCTTGGTGCTAGTGTTAATTTAATGCCCAAGTCTGTTTTTCAGAAATTAGGCATTGGAAAGGCGCGGCCCACGACAGTGACCCTGCAGCTGGCCGACCGCTCTTACGTTCATCCCGAAGGAAAAATTGAAGATATTCTGGTAAGAGTGGATAAGCTTATTTTTCCTGCTGACTTTCTTATCTTAGACTGTGAGGCAGACGAAAACGCACCAGTCATCCTTGGGCGACCCTTCTTAGCCACGGGAAGATCATTGATTGATGTGGAGAAAGGAGAACTCACCATGCGCGTGAACGATCAAGAGATTAAGTTGAATGTTCTCCAAGCAATGAAACTTGCTGATGTAGACGAGGAATGAAAGGCTATCACTGATGTTACCCTTGATCAACCCTGTATCAGGTCGGGCTGTCACGATATTAAATTTGGCCACTGCTGCGGCAGCCACTTGGAGGACTGTCACGACAGCACCGACGACAGCAACTCCTCTGAATCCGATACATCTGATACTGAAGATCAGGAGGAGGTAAACTGGTTAGGCAATCGTCCAGGTAAGTTATTCGAACCTTTGAATTATACTTCGGATAACCATGTAATCCAAAAGCCATCTATTGTTGAACCACCTACCTTAGAACTAAAGCCCCTGCCAGAGCAGCTTAAATATGCTTATCTTGGTTCCAATGACACACTGCCCGTAATCATCTCTGCTAAGCTTCCGCAGGAACAGGAACGACAACTAATCGGCATGCTAAGGCAGCACAAAAAGGCGATTGGATGGACGATAGCAGACATTCAAGGCATTAGTCTGTCGTTATGCATGTACAAAATCCTCCTAGAGGAAGATCATAAGCCGACTATTGATGCCCAAAGGCGGTTAAACCATGCGATGAAGGAGGTAGTGCGTAAAGAGATAATTAAATGGTTAGATGCTGGTATTATTTACGCCATCTCCGACAGCAAATGGGTGAGCCCGGTGCAATGTGTTCCAAAGAAAGGAGGAATGACCGTGGTAACCAACAAGAACAATGAGTTAATCCCAACCAGGACTGTGACCGGTTGGAGGGTTTGTATGGACTATCGAAAGCTTAACAAAGCTACCCGAAAGGACCACTTTCTTTTACCCTTTATTGATCAAATGCTTGATAGATTAGCGGGTAAACCTTACTATTGTTTTCTTGATGGTTATTCAGGTTACAACCAAATTGCTATCGCACCAGAGGATCAAGAAAAGACGACTTTTACATGCCCCTACGGAACATACGCGTTTAGGAGGATGCCGTTTGGACTCTGTAATGCACCTGCCACCTTCCAAAGGTGCATGATGGTCATATTCTCCGACATGGTAGAGGACTTCCTTGAGATTTTCATGGATGATTTTTCCGTCTTTGGAGACGATTTTGAGAGCTGCCTCGACAATCTTCAAAAGGTACTTGAAAGATGTGAAAAAGCTAATCTTGTTCTAAATTGGGAAAAATGCCACTTTATGGTGGACGAAGGGATAGTCCTTGGCCATAAGATTAGCTGCCGTGGGATAGAAGTCGACAGGGCTAAGATTGAAGTAATTGAGAAGTTGCCACCGCCAACCACAGTCAAGGGCATTAGAAGTTTTTTAGGGCATGCTGGTTTTTATCGGAGATTTATCGCGAATTTCTCGAAAATCACGAAGCCCCTATGTCATCTCTTAGAGCAGAATCGACCCTTTGACTTTAATGAAGAATGTACTGAAGCATTCAAGGTTCTGAAGAAAAAACTGGTAACAGCCCCCATAATACAGCCACCAGACTGGACACAGCCATTTGAGATTATGTGTGATGCTAGTGACTATGCTGTCGGGGCAGCACTTGGGCAGCGCAGAGATAAGCTGTTTCATGTCATATACTATGCCAACAAAACATTAAATGACGCCCAAGTGAACTACACCACCACAGAAAAGGAGCTATTAGCTGTGGTGTTCTCCATTGACAAGTTTCGTTCATACATACTTGGGATGAAGGTAATAGTGCACACAGACCATTCTGCCCTGAAGTATTTGTTCGCAAAGAAGGATGCAAAGCCTAGATTGATACGTTGGATCTTGCTATTACAAGAATTCGACCTTGAGATTAAGAAAAAAAAGGGGACAGAAAATCAGGTGGCATACCACTTGTCAAGGTTGGAGAAGGGACAAAGTCTATCAATCGATGAGACAAACATACTGGAGACCTTCCCAGATGAGCAGCTCTTTGCTGCCGCGACAGCCATGGCGGCAGGTAAGTCTTCTGAACTCCCTTGGTATGTTGATTTCGTTAATTTTATAGTTAGCGGAATACTTCCTTCTGATCTTAATTATCAAGCTAGGAAGAGGTTCCAAAATGATGTTAAGCATTATTATTGGGACGAACCTCTTCTTTTCAAAATGTGTGCAGATCAGGTTATAAGGAGGTGTGTACCACAAGAAGAGCAAGAAGACATTCTCCATCACTGCCATGCTTCACAATATGAAGGTCACTTAGGAGGCAATAAAACTGCTGCCAAGGTGCTGCAGTCGGGGTTCTACTGGCCGACACTATATAAAGATGCACATGACTTTTACAAGAACTGTGACAGGTGCCAGCGGACAGGTAACATCTCGAGGAGAAACGAGATGCCACTACAGAACATTCTAGAAGTCGAGATCTTTGACGTTTGGGGGATTGATTTTATGGGACCTTTTCCATCTTTATGTGGAAATCTATACATCCTCTTAGCAGTGGATTATGTCTCTAAGTTTGTAGAAGCTATCGCCTCTCAAAAGAATGATGCTAAGACAGTCCAATATTTTTTGCACAAAAACATTTTTTCTAGATTTGGCATCCCTAAGGCGATTATCAGTGATGAAGGGAGACATTTTGATAATAGGGTAATTGCTGCCGCCTTGAAGAAATATGGTGTCAAGCACAGGATCGCGACATCATACCACCCACAGACCAATGGACAAGCTGAGATATCCAATAGGGAAGTTAAGAACATTCTTGAGAAGATGGTTAAGCCAACTAGGAAAGATTGGTCTTTACTCCTTAACGATGCATTATGGGCATATATGACAACTTTTAAAACTCCATTAGGCATGTCTCCATACCGTTTGATTTATGGAAAAACATGTCACTTGCCTGTCGAGATCGAGCACAAAGCATATTGGGCAATCAAGGTAGTGAATATGGACTTGGACAAGGCATGCCAAAAAAGACTATTAGATCTGAACGAGATTGAGGAATTACGGACAATGGCCTACGACAATGCAAGGATTTACAAGGAAAAGACTAAAAAGTGGCATGACAAAAAGTTGCTGCCACGACAGTTCTGCCCAGGGCAGCTTGTGTTGTTATTTAATTCTAGGTTGAAACTCTTTCCAGGGAAGTTAAAATCTAGATGGTCTGGCCCGTTTCAAGTGGTACAAGTTTTTCCCCATGGCTCCATCACTATCCGATCATTAAAAGACGGGCACCAATTCAAAGTCAATGGACAACGCCTCAAGCATTATCAGGGGACTGAAGCCCCAAGAATACATGAAGTGGTTACTTTAGGAGATGCCCCACAAGACATCCCTAATTTAACCTAAATTTTATTCTTATTTTTATTATTTATTAGTTATTATTTATTAGGAAATTAGGTTATTTTATTCGAATAATGCTTTTATATTTTCTGTTTTTAGGAAATAAAGGAGTCAAGAAGAAAAGGAGAAGTGACCCAAGCCCACCATCCATCCATCAGCCCAACAGAGCCCATTTATTGAAGCCTGTCGTTTCAGCTGCTGCCGCAGACGGATAAGACAGGCTGTCAACAGACTGACACGGCAGACGCAGAAGCGTGTGGCAGACGCGTAGCAGACGCATAAATGCGTGTCAGACGCGTCAGACACGCTAAATCCCATCCGTCGCCCCGTTATTCCCGCCTGCCGTTACAGCATTAAACGGGCAGACCCTCGACCGCTATAAAACCCCGTTTTCATTTTCATTTTTTCTCACTTCTGCTTATTCTCCCTTGCTTTCTCCTCTAGTTTTTATTTGCTTTCTCTATTTCACAACCCTTGCAACTAACATGTCGTCTAGACAGACCCGCCGTAGTGCTGCCTCAGCCTCTTCTTCAGCAGCAGCGACGCCCTTCGCCACAAAGGAGTTATGGGAGGAAAGGGGTTTCGTTTACATCTGAAAAGCATCCAACATGGGACTCCGACCTTTCATCACAAAGGCAATCACGGCTCAACTATGGGAGCAATTCGCCGAACAACTGGCAGAACTAAACGACACATTAGTCCGGGAGTTCTATGCTGCTATCGACAGCAGATAAGCAACATCTGTCACCGTTCGAGGAGTAAAGGTGCCCTTCACAGCTGACAGCATCAACCACATGTTTGGCCTCTACTTTGGCCCCGATGATGATGCCCACCAAAAATTCTTAGACACTCTCGATGCTGCCGCCTATGGTGCTGTCATGACGGAGGTGACAGAGGAAGGAACAACATGGACCACAAGCAAAAAGAACCCCCATTCTGTCAAAAGGGGGCAGCTACTCCCGGAAGCCAAACTCTGGAACGCTTTCATCAAAAAGCGTATCATGCCGTCCTCCCACCACACGACGGTGAACCAGCAGCGGCTCACCCTCATTCACTCAATCATGCACGACAGGCCTATCAATGTGGGCCGCTATATGAGGGACACCATCCTAGACTGCACATTCCGCTCCGACTCCCGCCTCTGCCTGCCGTTCACAATAACTTCCCTATGCCGCTGTGCTGCTGTCCCAGAGGAGCCCTCCGACAAACTAATCAAGGGCAGAGGCTGGACAGACAACAACATCAACAGCCTCATGGAGCTGGTAGTGGCTACACCTATCTCTTCCTTCAACCCAGCCGGCTCCCCAGCAGAATCATCAGAAGAGCCTGCCCCTGAACCTGCTGCCGCCATCGCTCCGACAGACCAGTCTGCCCACATCCTTGCTGCGATACAACGGGTGGAAGAGAGACAAATGGGACTGATAACGTTCATTCGGGACTTCGCTAACTCGACGGTAAATTTTATTACCAACACTTTAAATTTTCCCGATGTTAATTTCCCTACTTTTCATTCCCATTATTTCCATATCCCCACCCCTGTCCACACACCCACAGCACCTGCTTCCCCACATTCCCCCTCTACTGCTTCCACCCCATCACCTGCCCCGACGGCAGCAGGCAGTCCAACGGCCGAAACCTCTGCCAGAGGAACAAAGAGACCTGCCTCCGATGACAACCCTCTGATCAAGAGGAATTTGGAGAGAGAGTTTACGCCTGTCAAGAGGCAGAAGCACGTGGCAGACAGGAGGCTGATGCCCAAGGCTAGCACCACCACCAACAGCACCTGGACAGTGGCAGCAGTTCCAACGTCCAGCTCGTGGAGCAACCTGCCCCTGAACCTGCCCAGCCTCCTCCACAGCCCAGACGCCGCCGTCAGATTCGTGTCAGCAGCAGCAGCGAGGACAGCGATTGAAAAATTTAAGTCTTTTATTTCCTTTTATTGCTGCCTGCTTATATCTTTTGTGATGTACTTCATGTTTTTGTTTTTTTTTCCTGTCATTTTGCATTGAGGGCAATGCAACCCTCGAGTTTGGGGGTGGCAACCCTCCATCATTAATGGAGTCTTAAATACATCTTTTTATTAATTGTTGTGTCTTCTTTTTAATAAGTTCTCTTAAAAAAATCAGAAAATATAAAATTGTTGGCTTAAAACTGTGAAGTTAACTTACCTGTCATGACAGCTCTGTCGTGGCAGCATCTTTAGGACAGTTTAAGAAGAAGTTTAGAGCCTTTCTATAGTTCTGAAAAATTTAAACACCTTTGTGACTGTTATATTGCTTAGATTTCTTTTAGCCAAACTAGAATAGGATGCTTAGTACTTGAATAGCCCCTAGAGGTGCCTAACACTGGCTCTAGGAAAGAAGTTTAGCAAAAGAAAATTCAAAAACCTAGAGGTGCCCGAAACTGGCTCTAGGAAGCTAACTAGAGGTGCCCAAAACTGGTTCTAGAAAAATTTAGCTTGAAAAGAGAAGAAAAAGAAGCATGAAAATGTGTCTTCAAGAAAATAAACTTTGGCATAAAAATTCGAGTTAAAAAGTTGAATATTCTAGAGAAACTAAGAGAGTCTTAGCATATAACTGTTCACAAGCATGCACACACTGCACGAGAACTATAGTGAGATTCCGGACAGATCCTAATCTTTCCGACAGGTTGCTGCCGCCACAGAGAATGAGCGACGGGTAAGGGACAGTTCATCGTTTGAAGGCCAACACAAAAATTTTCATTTTTCTTTTAGGTTTAATTGCTTGAGGGCAAGCAAAAACTTGAGTTTGGGGGTGTGTTGAGTGTGTAAAAGTTCTATTATTTACACCCTTTTTAACCCATATTTCTGCTGCATTCAAGCATCATTACATTGCATTTAGGTCAGTTTACAACAAAACATCAAAAATATACTAAAGGCACAGATTCTACTAAAAGATGGCTTATTTTGCAGGTAGCTGCCATAGTTGACAAAGAAGGCAGGAGCTGGACAGAGAAGCAGAAGAGATGAACTGAACAAGCAGACGAGGAGGACGAAGCTGTCATGGACCTGTCATGACAGCAAGGTGACATCAGCCTTATGAAGAGAAAAAGTAAAATGGACCTCGATAGATAGAGAAAAATCTGCTCGTCTGTCGTGTGAAAGCCAAATATTTTTCCAAGCCCCGGATCAAAGGATATGTCAAGCCAAAGCTCAAGGAGAGGAATTCCCATGAAACAAGGAGGCGGCTAAAAAGTAGGAATCCTTAGAGATTAAGCATTTATTAGAATCTTACTTTTCATTAAAGTTGTAATCCTTGTTAACTTAGAATACTTGAGCCCAAAGCTTATATAAGGGCATAGATTTAACCTAGGAGGCATCCAATACCCCCATAACCGATAACCTAAACCCCTCTGCCGTTTACCCGTCATCGACATGTTCTAAAAACCCCCTAGGGCCACGGGTTGTTTTGTAAAGTAGTTGCAAGGGTTGTTTTGTTTTAGGATTTTCCAAGTTCAATAAAATAAACTTCAAGTTCTCTTATTTTTGTTATTAATATCTTGCAAGAGCATCGGGAGAGCATTGTGAGGTTATCCATTTACTTAGCATCGGGAGAGTTAAGTATACGAAAGAAGTAAGAGCAAGTTCTCTAGTTTATAGTTGAACTATCTTGTGCCTAGGGATAGGGCAAGGTTAAGTGGCTAAAGAAGAATTCATACACATCGGTGTTCATCCTTCGATTCACGCCGGGAGGTATCATCAAAGACGCGATCATCGACAGACTTGGACCTAGGGATAGGCCAAGGCAGATCTGGGATTCTTACCAAACTTGAAGTACGGAGTTGGTGTGTTCGCTGCCGCGACAGCCTACGGACAGCCGCCGCGACAGGTGCTGTCGGCGACAGGCACGACGACAGAACTGAAGTTCCTAAGCAATTCAATACCTGCACTACTGAGCAATTCAATACTAGCCCATTCTCTCTATCTTGATAATTCAACTCTTTTATTTAAGTTTACTCTATTATTCTCGTGACAACTCTTAATTATTTCTTTACTTTCGTGCAGTGAAATAAGGTGAAGTCATTAGCCCAATCCCTGTGGAGACGATATCCGATACTTCGTATCACTTTACTACTTGCGTCGTGTACACTTGCACTACAATTGCGATAGACTCTTTTACACGCAACACCTATCATCCTGACCATCGTGCGCGATCTGCGGATCTGTGCTGGGCCCAGGCGTGGAGTAAAACAAACTACCTATCGGCGTACTCTCCACCATCGGAAACCCATACTGAGGTGGATAATCGATAAGCATAAGGTCAGTCGTGGGCGTATGGGGGCGATAGGCATCAGTGAAGCCGTACTGGGGTGGAGGCATCGTCTGCTCGAAAGTCGATGGATCGCTATGCAATGGTGGGGCAAAAGATGATGCCCCTGGAGTGTCATATCGTGGTCTCGGACCGCGCTGCGTCGACTGCCTCTGGGTCTGGGACTGGCTTTGGGTCTGGATCGCTCGCCGGCTCCCGCGTGGGCGGTTTTGTGGTTGCTGGGGAAGCCCTGCTTCGCGCTCGGCCGGAGTAAGGATATGTGGCTTCCCATTGTTGCTATACCGCTGGTCATAATTGAAAGTGACCGAAGAACCCCCTTCCATAATTGGTTGGAGAAACTCTGGGCGTCTGAGAAATCGTTGAGCCCAAAACGATATCCAGATAGCGTGGTGCTCGGCCCAGTCAATCTCCGTCTTCCCCTGACGCGTAAGATTGTGGAAGGAGTCCATATTTTGCGTAGCGGGTGGAACATTTTGGACGTACCCGAACTGTCGGAGTACCCTATCCGTAGAATGCCATACGCAAATTTCGTAGTTCAGCAGCGGCACGACGGAAATCCAGAGGTCTCGCTCTTGCACAATATCTGCTGGAGTAATGATGTGAATCTCCTCTGAATCGTAGGGCCTCCACACGAACTAAAAAGAATGAAAAAGTTAGTAAAATTTCTATATGAAATACTATTGGAAAAAATAGTATGGAAAAAACCAAAATAATTGTTGAATTACCTTGTCCTCCGCCAAGGCATCGAATCTATGTCTGTATGCTTTCTGAGAGTCCGGCAGGCCGGCGTGGGATAGTGTGGTGGTCCACCTTTAAATAATGAAAAAGATCGTTAAATAAAATAATTTAATAAAAAAAATATAGTAGATTATGTAGTACCTCCATAGAAGCGGAAATGACAGAGGACTGGGAATCCTAAGCTGTGGTGCCAAAGTAGGGATCCGAAGCCAAACCCAAGCCTGCAGGAATAAACAGCATCGTGCCATCGATGCTTTGGAGGCGTCAACGTTTCTGTAGAGGTCTCTGATAAGAAACGCCAAGACAGCTGACCCCCAAGATTTTTGTCCAGACTCATCTAAATTTGTCAGATGACGAAGCCACATAACGTGCACTTTGTTGCGAGTTTTGTCGGGCATTAATATCCCGCCAATAATGCGCAAGATGTGGGCTCGCGCACACCGCTGTGAAAATATAAATTAATAAAGGCATCCTAATTAAAAAAATTGTAAGTTCATCCTAAATAAAAAAATTGTAAGTATCCTAAATATTTAATGTAGGCAACCTAAATATTTAATAAAGTATCCTAAATAGTTACTGAATTCATCCTAAATATTTATCCTACATATTTATAATTTATCCTAAATATTTATTAAAAAGATCCTAAATATTGTCTGAATTCATCATAAAAAATTCATAAAGCAGCCTAATGTGCAAATAAATAATTTTAATTTAATCATAAATGTAATAAAAGCATACTAAATATAATAAAAAAATACCTCAAGTGTAACATCATCCGCATCGGGGGGAGGGGTTCCAAAGTTGTCCTCCAAGTACGATAGAGAAATTTTCCCTCCGTCCCACACTTCATCAGGGGGCAGCACGCCCATTTGTTCAGTAAATAGGATTGGCCAATGTGCCATCGCTATACCAGTAATAACGCTGCCATTTATAGGCAACCCCAGAATGTAGGCAACATCCTGCAACGTAATTGTTGCCTCGCCAAATGGAAGATGAAACGTGTGCGTCTCGGGTCTCCACCGTTCTATCAGCGCGCTGATCAACGACAGTCTAACCTTCACCCCCCCTATATAGCGAGCTATGTGCCCAAAACCAGCCCGCTCAATCAAACGCATAACAGCAGGAATGGGTGCGACGTTGATACGGTTAAGGTAACATTGTAAGTTACGTTCGTATCCCTGAAAAAAAATAAAATAAAATAGTTAGTAAAATAAAAAAAATTAATTAAATAAATTTTTTTAGAAATTAATAGGGAAAAAAATAATACCTCTGGACTGTTTCGCCAATATTCACTGCAGTGACTCGCTTGGTTGCGTAGCAAGGGCTCCATGTGATCGAACGATATATAAAAGTTGCTGACAAATTTTTGTAAAATTTCTATAGAAATCGCGTTCTGTGGAGGTTTTTAGGAAAAAACTTGAGGGGCCCCACACATGCACCGTTGCTAGCCTCAACCAGGATCACAAGAACCTGGATGCAAAGTACCTCGCGGACATCTTTTCCACACTGGTGAAAACAAATCCCACTGTGTCGGTCCCCACATGTCAGGATGCAGCTCTAGCTGTCACCGGCTTCCGTCCAGGTTATTCGAAAGCATGGTATACAAGGAAAAAGGCCAAAGAGGAATTGTATGGCCGATGGGAGGAATCTTACATTGAGTTGCGCCCGTGGCTTAATCTCCTGCAGAAACACATCCCCAGAATGGTTGTCAAACTTGATACGGTTCTGGCATACGAAAATGATCGTGTCGTCCGAGGTGTTTGTCAATTCCACCGGTTATTTTGGACTTTCCCCCAGTGCATCAACGCATTCAAGCACTGCAAACCGATGGTCCAAATCGACGGCACATGGTTGTACGGAAAATATACACAGATCCTTCTTCTAGCTATAGCACAGGACGACAATCGCAAATGCGTTCCTGTTGCATTCGCAATCGTCCTGAAGGAGGATATGGAGTCTTGGACGTTCTTCCTTACGAACCTACAAAAATATGTCCTTGATCCTGTAATACGAAGAAGAAGGGATGAAAGGGGTGTGTGTTATTTCTGACAGAGGCACAGCGCTGTTGTAGGGATACAAAATTTGGGTAATTATTGGAAGCCTCCATACATTCACCACCGTTTTTGCTTGCGGCACATAGCCGCAAACTACCTGCTGAAATACAAGAATCGTGATGAACGTCAAATGGTGCTCGATATGGGTACGTCATTTATGTAATTTTCATTTACTATATTACTTGTTACTCGCTTCAATTTACGACCTTTTTTCATGTGTTTTTCGCCCATAACTATTCAACTGTCATCCCGTAGGCAACTCGCACTACAAACAAGAGGTGGCTGAACTGCTCGAGGAACTGAGAGCGAGAAACAAAAATGGCGCAGAATACCTTGAAAAAATCCCAAAGGAAAAATGGCTTCGATCGTATGACGAGGGTAAACGTTTTGGTCACATAACAACGAACTTGGCTGAGGCAGTGAACTCATCACTGAAGGGAGTTCGGCAGTTGCCTATCACTTCCATTGTCAAAGCCACCTATTATCGTTTAGCTACCCTTTTCGCAACCTTGGGCAGGCAAGCAACTGAGTACATGGCAGGTGGACACAAAGTCCATCCAGATTTCCGCTCAAGACTGCATATTCAATTGGCCTAATCAAGACAGGTGCAAGCAACTCTCTTCTCGTGAGAAGGACACTTGTTTCGTGTTGCGGAATTTTCCAGGCGGATAGAAGGCATTCAGCACAACGCTTACGTTGTAGATCTGAGGGAAAAAACCTGCGAGTGCGGAATATTCCAAACTTTCAAATACCCGTGCGCACACGCCATTGCTGCTTGCACTAACCAACGAATAGAATACATGCATATGGTTGATCCGGTATACTTACTCAAAACGGTGCTTAAAGTTTACGAAAAAGAGTTTCCTCCAATCGGAAATGAGGTTGATCCAAATGCTGTGGACACTGAACCGATCATACGCCCAGATCCAGCACTACTACGAGCCAAAGGACGTCCACCTTCTACAAGAATATATTGTGCCGAGGATTTGGCCGAACATCGGGAGAAAACCGGACAAAAGAAGCATTGTTCTATATGTCGAAATCCTGGGCACACAGCTCCTAAGTGTCCTAATCGCTCAGCCCCTCGTATTAATTAATTATTTTTAATTTGTATATGTGAGTTCATGACAATCTAATCAATAAAGTCAGTCCACTTCGATTTATACAATCCGTCATCTTATATTTTCAATCATTCAAAAAATATGTTATGATAGTGTTTTCGAACAACTTTAAATCAGCGTACAATGGACGAAAATTGACCGTGTCAGTGTCATACGATAAAGAATTTCTAGTACTACAACCCCAAACTCGATGTTACCTAAAAATTTAAAATTTATACGTATGAAATTCTGCTCGAACATGCCTATCGACATTAGCTGAAATACAACTTCAATCAAAAAAAGTATGATATCATAGGGTTTTCGAAGCCATTTTAAACCTTTGTAGAATGGACGGAAATTAACCATGTTGGTATCATACGATAGACAATTTTCAGTACTACGACCCCAAACTCGATGATCGCTAAAAATATACCATTTACACGCTCGAAATTGGGTTCGAACAGGCCTACTTACGCTTGTTTTTCCTTGTGGTTCAGGCTGGAAATGCACAGACCTCGCGTTCTACAGAACGCGAGGTCCGTGCGATATATTCCAGCCGCCTTTTTATTTTCTCGGGGACCTCGCGTTCTGCAGAACGCGAGGTACTGTGAAACCGTTAACACGGACAACAACGCCACGTCGACTTAAACCGCGTTCTGCAGAACGCGATGTCGTACCTCGCGTCCTACAAAACGCGAGGTCTGTCGACCTGGCAAAAAAGGGGGTCATTTTATCAAATAATAGTATTTGGGAGCCATTTTTGCAAATAATAATTAAAAAGAGGTTTTTCACCCAAAATTGCCGTAGTGAGAAGGTGGTGGCAAAAGAGTTGACTAATGACTTGGCGTGGGGTGCAAGGGCTTTCGGGTTTTAATTAAAGCCTTAAGCTTCACACCAATTCTCATATGTATATATCATTTTTGTTGCTTGATAGGCCACATCGAGTATATCCAAGGTAAACTATCCCTGTGCCCTTATACACTTCTCTCATTTCTGATCTTCTATATCCGTCTTTCCTACCTATTCGTATCGAACACGTACCTGTATCCGATCCGTATTCTCAATTTCTTAGCTTCTTGTATCCAACTTGAAAAATGCAGTGCCATACTCATACATACAATTTTGAGAATGATTGCAGGAAAATCATGGCAATGGTGGACTCGGAAGCTAATTCAACACTGCAAATTCCGATTGTTGGAGGCAAAGAACACGGAAACTCGATTGCATTCGATCAGATCCTTGATTTGGAACTCAATAACAGGACTAGAAATATGATTCCCGATCAAGTTTGTTGTTCTAAAAAGATTCATCGATTCTATTTCCTCAAGTTTTGGCCATATAAAGACCCTGATGAAGCATCCAAAATTGGAGAAGCGGAGCAGCTGATTGAAGATTTGGACCAAAAGTTATTTCAACTGCGCCGAGAATACAAACTTACAACGGTATGTATGCATGTAATTTATTATTTTCTAAATATTTGAACATGAGTACCGAAATTGTGGACAGTTAAAATGGATAGACACTCATTCGCAAATCGACCGTCTGAAGAATAAAAAATCAAGCATTTCATATGGGTTGGAATGGGAAGCGAGGTTGTTGTTGGATCACCTGCAACTTCAGTTGGATAAGCTTAACTTGGCCAGCAAGATTCCACATAAACACAAAGGACAACCAAATCATACTCAAGTAAGTTTCTCGTTGCTCAGATATATGAATGATTATGTCACCGCAATCGTATCTTGATATGCATCCGACACGGATATATCGGATATGCAGGGCTTTCGAAGCTGGATTTCACATGGAAGTAACAATTTGGCTATAGAAAGGAAGCTCATAAACGAGATGGCTAGAAGCCAACACAGAGTCATGAGTGATCTTGATTTAAGCAGCAGCTCATTACAAGAACAATTTGAACAATTTGTAAGATAATAATAATAATTGATTGAGGGTTTTTATTTAATTTCTTCATCTTAATTTTTAATTAATTTTATTTTAATGATGGCTACGGTAATCGGTAGACTAGTTGGCTTAGCTGGGGAGATATAGATAAATCCAGGTATACACAGATGCTTGAAAAGCTCAACCAAATTGAAGAGAAAAAGGAGAAAACTTTGGCTGATTCTGCTACAAAAGCCAACATCTTCAACTCCTTAACTCTGAGAAATGCCATAGAGGAGCAAATCGAAGTAAATCCCTACTTAAATCCTATGTTTTCGTGATATCTATGCGTGTTCGACGTACGTATTCTCAGTTGTTTTAACCATATGTATACTTTTTGTTGATCTTAGATTGTGAAGAAAATGTCACTGGAACTAAGAGTCGAGCAACACGAAGCGAAATCGGCAATCGAGGGTTTATCGAAAGAACTTGATCCTTGGAAAGAAAAGGAGTTTGTTTATGATTATAAAACTCAGCTTTGGGAGATGTTGAAACAAAAGGAAACAGCCCAACGTTGCATTTTGAAACTGAGGCAAACGTTTGATGAAATGGTACTAAATCCGGATTTTATGTGTGTGTGTGTGTGTGTATGTATGTATGTATGTATGTATGTATGTATGTATGTATGTATGTATGTATGTATGTATGTATGTATGTATGTATGTATGTATGTATTTGGGGTCCTAATGTTTTTATCTCCATTGATTCAGAATGGCATGTATGATGAAAATGTTGCACTGTTGAGCAATGCCAGAGAGCTTGCAAGGAACAGAGATATTGCTGCACTAAGGCAACTCTCACATCACCAGGTTGAAGAATTCATGTCGGAGTGGAATCATCCTTATGTTAAATCCTTCAGAGTTAATTATGAGTTTAATATCTTAGATTCGCTACGTAATCGCGGATTAAGTCACGATGTGAATTCCAGGACGACGATCAAGAAACACTTCGGTACATCGAGGATGGATCTAATATATGTTGTTAGGATTCCAAGTGAATATGTATATGTATCCGGTTTTCTCCGATTTTGCATTGACCCATTGTCTCAGTTTCTAAGCTTCATACCTAACTTGAAAAGGCCATGTCTATACATGTTTTTTAGAATGGAATTGTTTTAACTGTATCAAAACATGTGCAGAGAAATCATGGCAATGAACAACTCGGAAGCTAATTCGATGCTGACAAAGAACACAAAGATTCGACCCTTGATTTGAAACTCAAGAATAAGCCTAAAAATGTGATATCCGATCAATTCTATGTTTTCATGTCGGAGTGGAATCATCCGACCTTCAGAATTAGTTATGAGTTCAATATCTTAAATTCACTGCAAAATTGCCAATTGAGACAGGATGGACAGATGGAATTCTGGGACGACGATCAAGAAACACCTCGGTGCATCGAAGATGGATCAACTCAAATTCCGAGTGAGGGTTAGATACGGATATATAAATCAAGAGACATGTGACAAGCACAGATTTTATAAATTCGGATAAACAAAGACTCTTGTCTATAAGACATTAATGTTGATCTTGGCGATCCTACACTAAGAAAGCAGAATCGTTCCGTTTCCAGCCTTTATTATTGACACGAGGCATTAACCATTCCAATAAAAATACATGGTAATGCCATATACATATACATATACATACAGATATTACATTAAAGATATCACAATAAACCTGACCTCCGAGACGACAACGGTCCAACTGCATTTTTTGCTGCAATCACTTTGCTAACCAATAGCTTCCACTTAGTCTCATCTTTCTTGCATTGCTGCTGAATTTTCTCCTTAAAATGCCTATGAAAAAGATAAAGGAGATGATTAAATCACCGGAATCGGATATCCGATTCATTGTCATTGTTGACATGCACTATAATGATCAATCACATTGTTTAAAATTGAATCCAATCAAACTGGCACGTAATATGTACAAGTCAGAATGGATAAATCTATCCAATTTCGAAGCATTGTCATGATTTCATCTGCATAACGCATTGCAAACCGTGTTCTTCGATATGATACATTTTTGAGTTTCGATCAAAGGTTGCTTACCTGCAAAGAGGAACCTTGCAAGAATCCGGTTCACTGCACATGCGGGAATGCAGTTCAAGAAGTTGCCACATGCGCTTGCAATGACTGCATCCTCCCGGGACCCGAGTCTTACAACCGGAGAAGTGACGAACTAAAGCCTCAAGTCCCTTGCAAGCAGGAAAATTGCAGGTAACTTGGTTTCCTTTCAGCACTTTGTCACGGGGACCAATCGTTCGACAACCGTCCTTGCAAATGTGAAGGAGAGCCTCCATTGCCTCGTATAATTGCAAGTAGACCTTTTTCTCTTCTATTTTCCTCTGCCTTTCTTGCTTTCTCTAAGGAAAACAAAGCAATAAGTAAAACCAATGATTTTAAAAACAAGCCACTTGATAAGGTATAAGCATAAATACTTACAGAATCGGCTTCGACAACAGACTCCACGAGTTCTTGCTCAAGAGCCGGATTAGCACGTTTCATTACTTTCCACCCTTCAGTTGATGATACAGATTTGAAATCCTTTACGACCATGCGAATGCAAACAAAGGCGAGCCTAGGTGCATCGCAACTCCGGGCTAACTGAAGGACATCGATCACGTTTTCGCTGTTAAGCCAGCCTTGCTCCAGTAAGCTAATGCAAACTCTTTTCAATTGTGGAACCGAGTAGGCATGCGACAACACTAATAGATGGAGAACAAACTTCTTCAGCTCTTCCTCTTCATAGCTGCATTTCCGTATCGAAAAAACATGAGTATACCGGATTATAACTTGGATAACCGAGAAAACTGAAAATGTCTCAATCAGGTTTAAACAGCTAAAATCTTTAGGCCATTGTACGGGAGGTGTTAGAGCGAAGATAAATAAAATAAACAGAGAAGAGAACAAAATTCATTGCAGTATCATGACATACACAAAGTAGTCATATTCGGTTTCGATTTCTGATTAAAAAGGACATGAAACTATCATCATATGATAATTTTGCACTTGGTCCGCAGACATAATGATTCCAAACATACCGGGATGAATATAAAAAACGAAGGAACACTCGGACGGCATCGTTAGGTACTCCGAGAATTTTGATGTATCTCATGCCATGCTTGACTTTTGATTGCTCGATAATACTACCCAGCACAGGTGATGCAATTCTCTGCATAAAACATTATACATATAGCTTCAATTTATAAGGACATCGATTAAAGCTCGAATTTCCGTTTTCGAGTTCATTCGATAAACATTTAAAAGAAAATGTAATTGAACTGACCAGAACAATAGAATGAGCAGGAACACATGATCTACCCTCGGTGACGATGCAAACATCTGCGCCATAACCATCCTTGAAAAGCTTGTCCCACGTATGCGTTGTCTCCTTCGAGACAAAGGAGCACTCGAGCGGCCTTCCCAAACACTTGCTTCTCGTACTGATTTTACTCGGAAGAGGCGGTGGTTTCGGTATGTTACAACTATTAGACACCAAAGAACACGTTGGAGCTTCCGGCACAGGTAAAGCATCGACCGGATTTACTTCCTCTGCAAGAGCAGCCTTCGACCAAGTTAAGGTCTCGATATGCGACGACATCGCGGAAGAATCAATATCTGGTGAAGCCATGAAATATAAATTCTTACCAGAACACCTGCACTAAAAAATTAAACAAAGGGAAGCAATCAAATTTTAATAAAAAAAACTTGAATATTGCAAATGAGCTATAACTGCAGTAATTAATCAACTTTATAAATATGAACTGGAGTGGAGAGATGAATATATATATATATATATACACACACCAAATTCATACAAATATATAGATTTTATTAAATGGAATCTTCAGGTTGCACCATTTAATGTCAAAATATCATCCTACAAGGAATGTTTTTAACTTGAAAATCCATAAACAAAGCAGAAAACTTAACAGAATCAAACAGGGAAAGTATCAACTGATAAACGTTTCTCAACGATTGCCTACCTTTAAGGCTAGATTTTATTCATATATTCATGTATTTTACATTTATTTATATTATAAATATAGATTTTAAAATATTCATATATTCAGATCATATCCGATTTAAGATTGCCAAGAATCTAGAAAATCTTAAAACAATCAACATAGGAGGAGGAAAAGAAATCCATCCTTCTATTAATATAACCACACAAAAAAATTAATAATAATATTTTAAAAACCCAATATATTTAATTTCCAATATGCTTAAAATAAGAGTTCCCCCCTTAATTAAGCTAACTTCATCAACATAGTAATATAAATAAATGAAAAATCTTTTTGGTGTTGAAAAAGGTAAAAACTTCAGCTTTAATACGCAATTGAAAATTTATTTCTCTGGGAATGATACATACCTTGATTGGGAACAAAAACAGTGGAGATTCTGCTTGACCTTCTTCGGAGTATTTAATAATCTACAAAGCTGAAGAAACTGAACCCAACAAAACATTATATTAATCGTTAAAATATAAAAAAGGAAACAAATTTATAGTTAGAATAGGTGAAAAAAAAACTAAAAATGATTAAAAACCAACCTTTTGGATAAAAAAGGTAGAGAAAAATGGAAGGGGAAGACGAGGTATTCGGGAAGCATAAGCATTGGTGATTTGGAGACGACGCAGTTTCGGTGCAGAGAGAAGGAGATAAGTGTTGGTTTATGACTCCAAGGCGAAGGAGACGAGAGAAATGAATAAGCTTTTTCTGCTATAAATAAATTAATAAATACTCACTATCAGTATGCCAATTGGCATCTCCTGATTTGACTCTAACATTCAACTTCAATATTTTCTACATTTTCAGTCAGTTTTTTCTTTCGGTATTTGTTTGACTAATTTAGACGATTCCGGTTGTATATTTAATTTTGATGGGTAAATTTATTAATAGTATCTCGAATATGAGACATACTTAAGTAATATAATTTATAATTATTACTTGGGGGATGGAGAATTTTTTAGAGATTTAATATAAATTTCTCAAATGTTTGGAGGGCCTAAGACACACTAATCACCCATTTGATATGTTTTTAATGATAACTCTAATCTAAAAAAAATAAAATCTTAATTTTACTATCGAGTTTATACTTCATGAACATTCTTTTCTACTTTTTTATGAATGTAAAATATAAATATTAGCATTTTTCTTCACAAATCAGAGTAATCCTTCAACCATTTCTAATTTACTTTTGGCTATCGATTTTTTTTTCTGAATTTATTCTTGTGACCAACTTGTCTTGTCATCATTCCTCATTTTATTAGTTTAGATTTTCTTTTTAAAAAAATTATGAAATTTCAACCTCGAATTTTAAGAAAAATAAATTTAATATACAATCTTTACAGTTTGATGATTGTAGAATAAGATATATTGCTATTCTTGTCCCTTTTCATCTCCCCACTGGTTGAATTTGAAAGAATATGCTCTAACCTTGAAGAATAAGGGAATATAAAAATATGTATAGTATTATGGCGCACGTTTTCTCTTGGTGCACGTTAGCAGGTTTAACAATCCTTAAGAAATCTCGTCGTGTTCTTCGAAATCTTTTCGTTTTTTCTGATTTCTTTCGTATTTGCTGGTTGAATCTTGGATTTTCTTAGCTTCTATCTATTTTGCTTCATCTTCTGACGTCTAAATCTCCGCTAGTGGATTGGAAGAAGCTTTTCGAGGGTACTGAAGAACAAACCTTGAATTCTATTCCTCCGGTAATTAATAAGGATGGAATGGTTGTGCAGCCGCCGTCGCCGGTCTATAACAAGGGTTCACAGGCGTGGAAGTTTTCTCTCGTGGGCCAATTCATCGGATTTGCCATGAATTTCAGTTCGATGCAAAAAATTATCGCGATGCTTTGGAGGAAATCTTCTTCAGTTAAGGTTAGTCTTGCTGGTGATAGCCTTTTTGTTTTCACTTTTTCTAATGCATCTGCGCGAGATTGGGTATTAGAGAATGACCCTTGGCATATTAATCATAAGCCTTTAGTGCTTCGAAAATGGGTGCCTAATATGAAAAAATTTAATTTTGATCTCTGCCGTATGTCGATTTGGGTTCAGCTCTTCAATGTTTCATTAGAGCTTTATTCGAAAGAGGGGTTGAGTTACATAGCTAGTGCATTAGGTCCCCTCTTTACATGGACTCAGTTACTGCTTCAAAAGAGAGGTTAAAATTTGCAAAGTTGTGCATTGAGCTAGAAGCAGGAGGAAAGGTTCCTAATACTATAGATGTAGTTGGCCGAGATGGTTTTATCATCACTGTAAGAGTCATTGTTCCATGGATGCCTTCTTGTTGTTCTAAATGTAAATGTTTTGGACATAATGATAAAAGCTGCTCCAATAAAAAAAAGCAAGTATGGCAGTTGAAATCAGTAAATCCAGTAAAGGGGAATGTGGTTGAGAGATGTGAAACTTCTGCAATTGCTGGTGAGATCCTTGATCATGTTGCTATTCCATTAGATGCGCAAAGGGATTCTGAGCAGCAGCCTATTTCTGGATCCCATTTAGTCGTTGTAGAAGTCAAGAATAAGTTTTCTAATATTCAGACTGTCTTGTATGAGGTTGATTCTGGTAAGTCTTCAGATGTGCAAGGGGATTCTGAGCACGAGATTCCCTCTACACTTCATTCTGATCCACTAGAGACTTATTCTGAGGCCCATTCTTTTATGTCTTCAGATGCGCAAGAGAAGTCTGAGCAACAAATTTTCTCAAAATTCTCTAAGGTAGTAGTTGGTATTGTAAATTGTTTGCAGGGGAAAGCTATTCTAGCAATTGAAGCTTCTAATGCTATTGAATTTCCACCGTTACATGTTTCTGCCCAAAAGAAAAAAGGTGAAGGAGGTGAGAATTTTTTTCTAATAAATTTATTGTCTTGGTTAATATGGAGACTGAACGGCTGGGAAGACAACCTCGTGCTGCTTCTAAGGGTGTTGCTATCATCCCTCAAGAAATGAAGGCCAAGAAGAAAGAACATTTTGATAAAGCAAAGTATAAGAATGAGGTATCTGCTTTGGCAGGAAGAGGTGAAATTACAATTCCTTCTCAATGATAATATCCATTTGGAATGTCAGAGGTATCAATTCTCCTCTGAACAAAGTAAAGTGATAAGTAGGTTAGCATATTTAGATGTTGACGTTATGTCTTATGAAAACTAGAGTTCGACAGTAAAATATTTCTAGGTTGAATGATCATTTTAAAGATGACTAGAATTATTGTTCAAATTATGATCATATTAGTAATGGTCGTATTTGGATCATTTGAAAGAAACATCTCAATTTATCTGTTTTTCAATCTGCTGACCAAACTTTACTATCATGGGTGCTATGAATGACCAAAAAATTTACATTACAGAATTGTATGGTAGCAATAATAATATTTTTAGAGAAAATTTTTGGTCTCAGCTTAAAAGCCTTGCTGGTTTAATCGATTCTTCTCCCTGGATCATTGGAGGGGATTTTAATATCATAGTTGATATTTTTGAAGGGTACGATTCTGAGAACAACTTAGTTAATAAAGCTGAAAGAGAAGATTTGTCTAATTGCATAAAGGATCTAGCAATTATTGATCACCCCTATTGTGGCCCTTTATTCACCTAGTCTAATAAGCAAGAGGAAAATTATTTGGCTCGAAAACTTGATCGTGTGATGGTTAATCAATCTTGGATTCAGAAAATTGCTATTTCATAAGTTGAATTCATGGCTCCAAGAGAATCTGATCATTGTCCTGCGATTGTGTGGACTTTTAAGGATGTCCATGCTAATAAGCCTAAGCCTTTTAAATATTTTAATTTCTGGTCTAAGCATCCTGTATTTTTAGAAACTGTTAAGAGTTCATGGCAACAAGAGATTATTGGAGATCCTATGCAAATATTGTTTGGCAAGGTGAAAAGACTTAAGGAGATTTTGAAGCAATTTAATAAAGACCATTTTACTGATATCTCTAGAAAGGTTGTTATAAAAAGGGAGCAATTGGCCCTTAAGTAAATTCAAAATTTATTATAGGGAGATCAAAGGGATCTGATAAGAGAACAATTGTTGCACAAAGAGCTCCTTGAGCTAGAATCTACCGAAACTCAGTTCTATAAACAAAAGGCTAAGATACATTGGATCCAGAAGAGAGATTTAGGCACCAAAATTTTCTACTCTGATGTTGCCACAAAGAAGAAAAAGAACATTATTAGAATGATAAAGGATGAGGCTAGTAATAGATTAGAATCATTTAATGCTATGTCATCTGAGTTGGTTCGGTTCTTCACTAACCTAATTGGAAAGGTAGATCCTAATGTTTCTGGCTACTCTATCTCTGACCTAAAAGATATTCTTCAGAATCGACTTCCTAAGGATGCAAAGAGGGTCCTTTGTAGGGAGATTAAGAGTCTGAAAATACGTGAGGCCATATTTTAGTAGGGTCAGGATAAGAGCTCTGGTCTTAATTAGAGATGACAAGCGAGTCGTTCAGTTCGAGTTCGATTCAGGTCGTTTCGATTTGGGTCGTTTCGAGTCTATCTAGAATTGGTTTAGATTCGGGTCGGTTCAGGTCTGGATCTAATTCGGGTATGTGATGAGTCGGATTCGGTTCAAGTATTGGATCGGGTCAAAATCGGATCGAATGTTTTCAGGTCGGGTTAATATCGGATCGGTCACTTTCGGTTCGGGTCAAAATCGGGTCGTTCGGGTCGGGTCAATTCGATTTGAGTTGGGTTTATGGTTTGAGGTTTAGTATTTATGGTTTAGTTTAGAGTTATTGGTGTATAAGATTAATTCTGATTCAACTTGTTAATCTATGCATTTGAATTTGATTAAATATTTAAATCAAAGCTTCATGTATCCATATCAAAATTTTGTGTATAATTATTTTAAATCAAAGTTAATAATAATAATAATAATAATAATAATAATAATAATAATAATAATAATAATAATAATAATAATAATAATAATAATAATAATAATAATAATAATGTATGAAATGAATTAATTTATTAAACTTTGGGTCTAATTGAGCTAACTAAAATCTGGAAGCATAAATCACGGACATAATTAAAATAATTTTAAAACTAATTGTGAAATTTCAATTAAATTAATCTAAATTGAAACTCAATTAAATTAAGAAAAAGAGAAAGACAATTGGTAAAAATAGAGAGGGAAAAGATAAAATTTTGGAGGGAAATAAGCCACCAATTTTTTAAGCTAGATTGAAAAAGAAAAGGACAATTCGTAAAAATTGAGAGGGAAAAGACAAAATTTTGGAGGGAAATAAGCCACCAATTTTTTAAGCTAGAGATTAATTACTTTTTAAGTCATGTTGCATTTAAAATGTTACATTTTAGTACTAATATTCAACTTTAAGTTTTAGTTTAATTTAATTTAGTCACAAGTATCCCCACAGTTTAGACTTCGGATATAGAAATCCCCTCCCCATAGTGATATTTAGTCTCTAAAAATTTACTTTTAGTCGAAATGAACTAATCTTTGTAATTTAGTCTATTAATTTAATATAATGATATTTTTGTTCATTTTAATTTCTAAGATTTAATTTTTAGCCAAAATTACATAAAATGTTATTATACCACAACTTTGACAAGAGCAACGGTCTCTTCCATGGTATAGTACAAAAAGATAATAAAACATACTTCATTTTATTATTTATTATATTGTTAAAATAGATAATATTAAAAATAAATTATTTATTTATTTTACTTTAATTTTCGGGTTAAAATTGGGTCGATATTCGGTTCAGCTTTTGGTTCGGGTAGCATTCGGTTCGGGTCCATTTAGTTCAACAAAAAAAATTGGGTCGGTTTCGGTTCGGTTCGATTTATTTCGGGTTTCGAGTCAACTTCAGATCATCATGTTTGGGTCAAAATCGAGTCTTAATTTGAGTAATTCGATTTGAGTTTCAAGTCTTGGGTCAAGTTTGTCAGGTCTAGTCCAGATGGCTATACTGTTAATTTTTTGAAATCTGCCTGAGCATTGTGAGAGCAGACTTTATTATTGTTATTAAGCATTTTTTCACTCCTCATATTTACTAAATGCTTTTAATGCTACTGCCCTTGTTCTCATTCCTAAGCAACCTAATTCCTGTATGGCAAAAGAGTTTAGGCTCATATCAT
The DNA here is from genome assembly GCA_958450335.1 of Hibiscus tridactylites. Lineage (NCBI taxonomy): Eukaryota > Viridiplantae > Streptophyta > Magnoliopsida > Malvales > Malvaceae > Hibiscus > Hibiscus tridactylites. Next base: position 34,928,899 of record OY288266.1, read on the forward strand.
GCTGCATTGTAGTTTATAAGACTATAACCAAAATTATGGTCAATAGGCTGGCTTCTTATTTCCCGTGATAATCTCTAAAAATTAATATGCTTTTGTGATGGGAAGAAGCATTGTTGATAATACAATTCTTGTACAATAGATGGTTAAGGGATATTTCAGAAAAATTCTTTCCCTTTGGCGTGCATTAAAAGTTGATTTACAAAAGGTATTTGACTCAATTAATTGAGATTGTTTATCGAATGTTTTAGAGGCTTTGGAATTATCTGAACAGTTTCGAAGTTGGATCCAAGCATGTGTGATAAACTCCATGTTCTCTATTTCCTTTAATGAATCTTTGATGGGTTTCTTCAAAGGGAAGAGAGGAGTAAGGCAAGGAAATTCCTTTTTCCCCTATCTCTTTGCTATGGTAATGAATGTATTTTCTACTCTTTTGAATATGGGTGTTGATCATGAAATTTTTTATTTTCATCCTAAATGCAAAAAGATATGTCTCACTCATTTATGTTTCGCGGATAACTTGCTCATCTTTTGCAAGGGTAAAATTGACTCTGTGCTGAGTGTGCTTAATGTTATGGATATGTTGTATGAAGTTACTGGTCTAAAAATAAATGTTGGCAAAACTGGAATGTATGCTTGTGGTATGTCTGAGGAGATTCTAAGTACTATTCAGAAACTTACTGGGTTTCGAATTGGTCAGTTGCCAGTGCGTTATTTGAGAGTTCCTTTTGTTACTCGAAAGTTGACCGAAGGTGATTGTGTCCCTCTTTTGGATAAGCTTTGTTCTAAACTCAACTTGTGGGGTACTAGAAAATTGAGCTATGGAGGCAAGTTTCAGCTTATACGGGCTGTTCTTTTTAGCATCACTAATTACTGGTGTAGACGACTAATTTTGCCAAAAATCAATGCTTGCTAGAGTTGAAAAAATTTGTAGTCGTTTGTTTGGAAGGGGGTGATTCTTCAGCCAAAGGAGCCAGATTGAGTTGGTCAGTTATTTGTTTTCTAAAATTCGAGGGGGATTGAGTTTAAAGAGTGTAGCAGATTGGAATAAAGTTTACCTCCTCCTATTAGTTAGAAATATCCTAGCTAATGAGGGATCCCTGTGGGTTGCTAGGATGAAAGCATATGTGTTCAAGGAAGAGAATTATTGGACTATCGAGCCAAAATCGCACTTTAGTTTGGATGATCATGAGACTTCTTAAGATTAGAAGGAATGCTGAAATACTTTTCTCTTCTACTACAGATTGGTCTGCTGTTAATTCTAAGCGGATTTGAAAAAAAATTAGAGATAGGCATGAGAAAGTTGATTGGGACAGATTGCTGTGGTATTCAAAGCATACTCCTAAACACTCTATACTAGTTTGGATGGCTATTCGTAATAAACTCCCTACTAAAGATCAATTACTTAGTTGGGGGCTCATTCAGGAGAACCTTTGTGTGCTATGTGGAAGTGAAGCATATTTTCAACTGATCTTTGGAGGACAATCCTTTGTTTATGTGGATTGGAGCGGAACATATTGAATTGGGATGAAGAAATACAGTGGGCCATTGCTGCTTTGAAGGGTACATCTCTTATTGTTTTCATCCTAAAGACTGCCCTACTTGCCTGCATTTACATCATTTGGGAAGAGCGAAACCGACGCTTGTTTCAGGGAAGCTCTTGATCTTTCCTTATTCTTGTTGATAGCATTAAAGATTTTGTTAAAACTAAACTGTACTGTAACACCCGTGTTTTGGGGTTAGGAGTTATCCGGGTTTATAGTTTGAGTCAATAAAATTAAATTAAAATAAATCCAACCTAAAATGTGGCCTAATTGAACTTTAGTAAAAAGGGAAGGACTTATGTTGTAATTTGCCCAAAAACTTTTAAAAAGGATGACAACTTTCAAAGTTGTCATCTTCTCCCCTTTTCCCATTATTTCCAACATGAGAAACACCCACCACCATCTTCAAACCCTCTCAAACTTCAAGCTTATATTCCTTTGATTTCTTCATCAATTCAAGGGGTTTTTGAAAGGTAATCACATATTTGAACTCTCCTTTCCATTTCCTATCTATCCATGGTCATTGATTTTAAAACCATGAACTTTTGAAAATTAGGGTTTATATCAAGTTTGGATTTTTAAGGGGGTTTTCCAATTGGTTTTGATAAATTGAGTTGGGGCTTTAGTTAATCATGTTAAAAGGTGTAACATATATCAATTTGGTTGAATTTTGGTAAAAAAATCCGAAGTGGGTTCTTAGACCCATTTTTAAGGTGTCAAAAAGTTAATTTTTGGTGGGTTTTAGGGTGTATTTAGAGGGCTGATGGTATATGTATGCTAGGGGGATGATTTGGGACCATTTAGATGTCATTTGGATGTTTAAAAACATGATTTTCTGCTGGGTAAAATATTAGTACGAAAATGGTGTTTTGGAGGGTTTTGGTGAGTTTTGGGGGTTGTTCTAGGTGGGGTTTGATAGCCTAATGGTAGTACTATGGTTAGGGATTGATTTGAGATCATTTGTGGGTGCAATGTATGTTGGAAACAAGGTTTTTGGAAGAGGTATTGGGGCTGTCTGAAATTGCTAAGTATGGGGTTTGGTCATGACTTGAAATGTTGGGTTTGATATTTGAATTTGTATTCCGGGTTGATATTTTGATGTTGGGCTGATTTGAGGATTATTTGAATTGTATTGAGGTTGTTTAGAAGCGAGAGTTTGCGTTGGAGAAGCTTCGGGAAGAAATCCGGAAACTTGAAGGTGATGCTTGCTTGGTAGTTGAGCTTGGAGTAGAGGTGAGTGGTTAATGTTTTTAAATTGGTTTTTAAGTGGTTGGTTCAAGCATGTGAACTAGGTTGGGCTTGGTAGACCCACCTAGAGTTAGGATTAGGGTGGTAGCCTCATGATGAGTATGTATAATGTGATACACATGTATGTGAAAGTATGGCTTAATGTATTGATTTTATATGCATGTTGATGACAAATAAAATGTGGATATATGATGAGATGATTGTTCGGTTGATATACATGTGGTGTTGATTTGTGAAATGAGGTTATGTTGTGGATTGCATGATTTTTGAGAATCATGGTGAGTACGTGCTAGGCACGGAATTTATATTGAAATTGATATTGTAAAAAGTTGTGTAGTTTGATTTATATTGGCACTAGTATGCTTGGGTACAATGATCGATCATTAGGATGAGTGTGCACACAAATTGAGTCAAAACGTACGTGGCCTTGGTGGCGTTAAGGCACCAAGGAGGAGTACGGTGATGTAATATTCCACCGGAAGCTTTTATATATTTCTACGTGATGATGAGTGGAATCCCATCCGTAGGGCATGTGGCGATGAGTGGAATCCCGCACATGCAAGGACCGGTGATGAGTGGAATCCCACCGAGGTAATGTTGTTATTGGAAATGCGTTCCAACGGGTTATCCGCGTATTCGGGTCATAGCTAGGTGCCAATATGAGGTTGTATGTATATACCAATGTGGGATTATGCTTATGTGCTTATATGACATGAAATGTGATGCCCTTATGAATTGATATATGATGTGGTTAATGCTTTGGATTATGTATCATGGTAAGTTGAGCTTATGGTTGTTGGGCATGGCATAATGTTGACTATATGTTCATGCATCATGTTCATTATGGCCTTTGCGGATCGGAGGTAAGATCATGCATTTCATTTTGGAAATAGCTCGTGCTTGGACCCTGCATTGTCGAAGGTTTGTTTTATGAGCTACCCTCACTAAGCTTTTATGCTTACGCTCTCTTTTGTTCGACAATGTAGATAATTAACTTGTGGGTGGCAAAGGCAAGGAAAGGTCTCCAAGTGTCGCTTTTGGTGAGCTCAATGTATGAGTTTTGAGTAAATGAATGTAATTGTTAAGCTAGGGTATCGATACTCTCTTGCCCAAAAGGCCTCAGATTTTGCCTGGGGTATCGATACCCTAAGGGTATCGATACCCTCCAAAGTTACTGGAATCGGGTGTTGTGGATGAGAGTAGAGCGTATCGATACCCCTGGTTAGGGTATTGATACCCCTGGTTAGGGTATCGATACCCTGGTATTGATACCCCTGGTTAGGGTATCAATACTGGCTGTCCTATAAGCTAAAAAAATAGACTGTTATGTATGGCTGTGGTTCGAATGTGTTTTTCCCTTGAATGTTTTCCGCTGTTGTGAATCACATATGACTTAATGTTCATCTAGGCAAGATTAAAAAGGAAAAAAATATAGGGTTGTTAACCGAAGGGAACCTTAACGAGTTTCACTTAGTTTTCCCCGTGTGGCTCACTCAGACCGGTCATCCGGCCAGGCCGGGACGAGGGGGTTACATTTGTTGGTATCAGAGCCTAAGGTTACCGAGACCTTGGGCAAGTAAGTGAGGTAAGTTTAAGTTTTAAACTTGCTCTGTAAGTATGGCTGCTTGTATGACGAGTATGTTGATTGCTTGTTTAAAAGCATGTTGTTCGCTACCCGTGTATGCTGTGATGTATGATTATTGATTGAGAGTGTATGTTGTTTGATTGTACGCGTATGTTTGCTTGTTTTGCAAGTAAGCCTTGTTATATGCTTGGTTGAGCATGTATGCGTGTTGATTTGTTTGAAACGTGTTTAGTAGAGTCCCATTCTACTATTACATCGAAAAGGAGATTTTTAAGTGAGGGAAACATACTTGAGCCACTTGGAAGCCTTGCCTTGCTAACCCAATCTTATATGTTTTACTGTTGTTGTTGTTGATTTAATTGCCTTTCGGTAAGTAGGAGTCGTAGTTTCTGAAAAGGGTGGACTGTGTTGAGGGAGTCCATCATCTTAGTTAGAGAGGTATGGTTGTACCAGAATTGAGGTATGATTCGTTCGTTTTAGACAGTGTATGTGGTTGATTCCTGTGGATGAGGGACGATGTGATCAACTCTGGCATTAGTTGGTAAGAAGAAGTGAAGGCATATGAGTGGGAGTTAGAGTGGTGTCGATGTTTTAACAGATAAGCCCTTGGTACAATATTAAGTTGTTTCCTCCAGTTGATTCCAAATCCGTGCTTTTGTATATCGTTAGCAAGTATGCAAGTTTGAATATGCCCGGTGAAGTGTTAGAGGTAGGTGCGAGTACCTTAGTTCTTTTAGAGAAATCAAGATAGGGGTCTCGTGTGATTAATCTGAAATTCAGAAGTGTCAGTTGGTGACCGTTGGGGTTCAGCCTATGATTTTGATACAAGACAGCCGATCAGTATCCGCGAATGGGAATCAATTCGTGTGCTTGGGTCAGTGTACGTTGAGTTGTTTTCCAGCAAGCGGAAAAGATGAAGTCACTTCAGATATAGTTGAGCCGAGAAGGGAGCCTTGAGCTTTGACTTCAGGATTGTTTTGGTAGGGGTAGAACAAGTCTAGCAAGACTGTTTGTGTGCGATCAGAATTGAGTCTTGAAGTTACGAGATGCTCTAAAAACAGTCTAGAAGAGTCAGATTTTGTTGAAGGACCAGTCTGAAAACAAGAGGATCGAAGACTATCAGTGTGTACATGTGAAGTTGCAATTTCCGCGGATACCTCCTTTGTATGAGCATGTAAGAAATTAGATATCTTTGTTGAGACCTTAGATGTAGGGACACATGTGACTAGCTCTCTTTGGGAGACAGTAGTGATCAGAAAGATGCACAGAAGATGTTTTTTGGTGGTTTAGAGTTACTAGTTTCTAGTAGGTGTGAAGCGATCGTCTTCCTACGGTTTTGATGTACCTTTTGACAAGGTTCGGCTTGAAGAGCACAGAGTTAGTGTGTACGTTGAGACAAAGAGAGAGTTGCCTTGAAATTGCAGATTTCTGTGTGACTGTAGTGGTAGGTGAGGATGTGAGCTTCTTATTGAATGTTGATCCAGTTTTAGAGATCAAAGGTTGATTGAGTTCAGTTGACAGACTTGCTAAGCAATTGTGATGGATTTGATTTTTGAACGAAGATTAGACCGCAGAATGTTAAAATAGTTTGTGATTCTTCCTAGAAGTGTTTAGAAGAAACGCCCAGTTTGTCTCCTGACAGAGAAGAAGAGTTTATTATTGATGTCGTCTCCGAGTTTGCTCGTGTTTTAGTTTGCTTTGTATCTTATAGTTTCCGACAGAATTGAGAATATTGAAGAATTAACTTCGAGACTTGTTAGACCTTAGATTCATTAGGCCTAGTGCATCATCTCAGAGTTCTACAGTGTAACTTGTGTCGAAGAAAGAGTGACAGTACGAGAATGTGTTTAGATTTCAGGCAGTTGAAACAAGTGTCAGTGATTTGTTGATCAGTTAGTGTGTGCTCCAGTCAAATTGAAGATTAATTTGGATTCGATTATTACCAGTTGAAAGTGAGAGAAGTTGAAGTATCAAAGACAGCTTTCGAGGCAAGATATGATCGCTTTGAGTTCCGAGTTATGCCGCTTTGCTTGACTAGTGTGTTAGTTACCTTATAGAGATGTTGAGCAGAATATTTTCCCGAGTTCCTTGATCAGTTGTAATAGTTATCATAGATGACACATGAGTATATCCACGTACCGAAGAAGGCCATGGCAAGCTTTGAAGTTAGTGTGGTAGATCCCTTTAGGGAGTCAGTTGTATGTCAAGATATGCAACGTGAACTTCGAGTTAATGAAGATGTTCTCCTAGGACATGTAGATCAGCCGAGTGTATTAGAGTAAATCCCAAGTAGGCAAAAGAAGATATGAGTTGAAAAAAATTGAAGACTGTGACAGATATCTATAGTTCTTAGGTCTAGCATTGTTACTTTCAGAGAATTGTAAATAGTCTTTTGAAGATAGTTGCTCCATTGATAGATTGCTACAGAAGAATGTTCAGTTGTGTGGTTAGATGCGAGACAATGAGCCTTTGAGAAGCTGAAAGAAACTTTGAAGAGAGCTTCGACCTTGATCCAGCCTATACTAGAGAAAGAGCTTGTGAACTGTAGTGATGTGTTACATGTAGGGTTAGGTTGTGTGCTTATGCAAGACGAAATGATTTTGACATGTTGATCGAGTTAGTTGAAAGACCGTGAGAAGAGTTATCCGATATGAGACATAGAGTTAATTACAGTTGTATTTGCTTCGAAGACTTAGAGACAAAGCTTGTATAGTAAGAAATGCGCAGTGTATATGTACGTATCATTAGAGCTTGAAATATTTGAAGACTTGGGAATGGTTGGAACATGAACAACATGAGTAGTTAGAATTGCTTGAAGACTGTGATCTCAAGATTGAGTACTATCTGAAGAGAGTCTACGTAGTAACCGATGTTCCGAGTTGTATTTGTTGTTAGATTAGTAGTTGAGTTACGAGTTGCAATTGCCGAATCCCGTTTATCAAATGATAGTAGTTTTGTGGCCGAGTTTCATGTTGAACCTACATTGAGTCAAAATGTTTGAAGAGAAACAGTTGCAAGACAGGTCCTTGGCACCTCACGTACAAGACATAGCAGAAAGAAGACCTTCAGAATACGGTTCAGAGCTTATAGAGTTTGTATTGTTAGAGATAGAATTGTTGTACTGATTGGAAAAGTGTTTTGAGACATATTGTTTTGGCCGAAGCACACGGTAGTTCATTTGTATTGCATCTGAGTAGTATGAAGACGTATTGTGGGTTGAAGATGAATGCTTCTGAATCGAGTGGATGAATAATGTGGTTCAATATGAGAGTAAGTGAGTAAATTGCCAGCGTATTAAGACTGAGTGTCAGTTTTCTTCTAGTTTGTTACGTCCGTTGAAGGTTCTTAATGGAAGTGGGTAATAGAGATACGAGATTTCAATTAGATCGTTTTTGAAGACGTCTGCATAATGTTTGGTTACCTGTTGAAGACAGAGGATCAGTTAGAGAAAGTTATGAGTCAAGTGTTCAAACAATGTTGTATGAGATTGTGAATCGGGCTAGTATGATTGTTTATTTGTTGCGGTTACCACCAGAGCTAGAAAGAGGTTGGTGATGTGTTTGTGAACCTATAATTCGGGAGTGTGAGTCAGACATGTTCCGTGCTATGTTTGTTGAAGAGATTGAGTTGAGTTTGAAATTGGCATGCCTTGAAGAATCAGTTGAGATCTTAGTGTAAGATAGCAAGTGTTGTGGGGTAAGTCTTTCGAGTTGGTTAGTACGTTGTGGTGAGAGAGGAATGCGTGGAGGTGCATGTTTCAGTGGCCATTCGTGATCGATAAATTTCGGGGACGAAATTTCCTTAAGTGGGGGAGAGTTGTAACACCCGTGTTTTAGGGTTAGAAGTTATCCGGGTTTATAGTTCGAGTCAATAAAATTAAATTAAAATAAACCCAACCTAAAATGTGGCCTAATTGAACTTTAGTAAAAAAAGAAAGGACTTATGTTGTAATTTGCCCAAAAACTTTTAAAAAGGATGACAACTTTCAAAGTTGTCATCTTCTCCCCTTTTCTCATTATTTCCAACATGAGAAACACCCACCACCATCTTCAAACCCTCTCAAACTTCAAGCTTATATTCCTTTGATTTCTTCATCAATTCAAGGGGTTTTTGAAAGGTAATCACATATTTGAACTCTCCTTTCCATTTCCTATCTATCCATGGTCATTGATTTTAAAACCATGAACTTTTGAAAATTAGGGTTTATATCAAGTTTGGATTTTTAAGGGGGTTTTCCAATTGGTTTTGATAAATTGAGTTGGAGCTTTAGTTAATCATGTTAAAAGGTGTAACATATATCAATTTGGTTGAATTTTGGTAAAAAAATCCGAAGTGGGTTCTTAGACCCATTTTTAAGGTGTCAAAAAGTTAATTTTTGGTGGGTTTTAGGGTGTATTTAGAGGGCTGATGGTATATGTATGCTAAGGGGATGATTTGGGACCATTTAGATGTCATTTGGGTGTTTAAAAACATGATTTTCTGCTGGGTAAAATATTAGTACGAAAATGGTGTTTTGGAGGGTTTTGGGTGAGTTTTGGGGGTTGTTCTAGGTGGGGTTTGATAGCCCAATGGTAGTACTATGGTAAGGGATTGATTTGGGATCATTTGTGGGTGCAGTGGATGTTGGAAACAAGGTTTTTGGAAGATGTATTGGGGCTGTCCGAAATTGCTAAGTATGGGGTTTGGTCATGACTTGAAATGTTGGGTTTGATATTTGAATTTGTATTCTGGGTTGATATTTTGATGTTGGGCTGATTTGAGGATTATTTGAATTGTATTCAGGTTGTTTAGAAGCGAGAGTTTGCGTTGGAGAAGCTTCGAGAAGAAATCCGGAAACTTGAAGGTGATGCTTGCTTGGTAGTTGAGCTTGGAGTAGAGGTGAGTGGTTAATGTTTTTAAATTGGTTTTTAAGTGGTTGGTTCAAGCATGTGAACTAGGTTGGGCTTGGTAGACCCACCTAGAGTTAGGATTAGGGTGGTAGCCTAATCCTAAGCTTTAGTTAGAAACCTTGGATGTACTATTTAATCGTTGATATGCCTCATAATGAGTATGTATAATGTGATACACCTGTATGTGAAAGTATGGCTTAATGTATTGATTTTATATGCATGTTGATGACAAATAAAATGTGGATATATGATGAGATGATTGTTCGGTTGTTATACATGTGGTGTTGATTTGTGAAATGAGGTTATGTTGTGGATTGCATGATTTTTGAAAATCATGGTGAGTACGTGCTAGGCACGGAATTTATATTGAAATTGATATTGTAAAAAGTTGTGTAGTTTGATTTATATTGGCACTAGTATGCTTGGGTACAATGATCGATCATTAGGATGAGTGTGCACACAAATTGAGTCAAAACGTACGTGGCCTTGGTGGCGTTAAGGCACCAAGAAGGAGTACGGTGGTGTAATATTCCACCGGAAGCTTTTATATATTTCTACGTGATGATGAGTGGAATCCCATCCGTAGGGCATGTGGCGATGAGTGGAATCCCGCACATGCAAGGACCGGTGATGAGTGGAATCCCACCGAGGTAATGTTGTTGTTGGAAATGCGTTCCAACGGGTTATCCGCGTATTCGGGTCATAGCTAGGTGCCAATATGAGGTTGTATGTATATACCAATGTGGGATTATGCTTATGTGCTTATATGACATGAAATGTGATGCCCTTATGAATTGATATATGATGTGGTTAATGCTTTGGATTATGTATCATGGTAAGTTGAGCTTATGGTTGTTGGGCATGGCATAATGTTGACTATATGTTCATGCATCATGTTCATTATGGCCTTTGCGGATCGGAGGTAAGATCATGCATTTCATTTTGGAAATAGCTCGTGCTTGGACCCTGCATTGTCGAAGGTTTGTTTTATGAGCTACCCTCACTAAGCTTTTATGCTTACGCTCTCTTTTGTTCGACAATGTAGATAATTAACTTGTGGGTGGCAAAGGCAAGGAAAGGTCTCCAAGTGTTGCTTTTGGTGAGCTCAATGTATGAGTTTTGAGTAAATGAATGTAATTGTTAAGCAATGGGATAGGTTTTGATGATTGAATTTTGATGTATGTCGATATTGGTTTGATTCTTGGATGCCTTGTTTGATCTATAAATATCGTTGTTGTTGCATGCCTTGAATGTCTATTTGTTTGGTTGCTAAGGCATGAAATCTTACGTGCTTGTATGACCATATATGCATAAATTGCTCTTTAATTGGAATGCTATGTATGGATGCTTTAATCTATGTTTGAATGACTCCCTTGGCTTAAATATGTGTGCTTGCATGTTGGTATACGCTTAGGTGAGTCGAGAAATGCATTTAGAGTCGTGTTGGGGTCGTTTTAGTTGAGATTAAGGAATTGCAGTGCAGGGGGTATCGATACCCCTAGCTAGGGTATCGATACTCTCTTGCCCAAAAGGCCTCAGATTTTGCCTGGGGTATCGATACCCTCCAAAGTTACTGGAATCGGGTGTTGTGGATGAGAGTAGAGCGTATCGATACCCCTGGTTAGGGTATTGATACCCGAGTATTGATACCCCTGGTTAGGGTATCGATACCCTGGTATTGATACCCCTGGTTAGGGTATCAATACTGGCTGTCCTATAAGCTAAAAAAATAGACTGTTATGTATGGCCGTGGTTCGAATGTGTTTTTCCCTTGAATGTTTTCCGATGTTGTGAATCACATAGGACTTAATGTTCATCTAGGCAAGATTAAAAAGGAAAAAAAATATAGGGCTGCTAACCGAAGAGAACCTTAACGGGTTTCACTCGGTTTTCCCCGTGTGGCTCACTCGGACCGGTCATCCGGCCAGGCCGGGACGAGGGGGTTACATGTACAGGACAAAGGTAGATACTAATGATATTGTAAATAAGAGAATATGTTTAGTGAAGATCTATTGTTGAGTATCCCTTGTTTGATTGGGTTTTTTGTATAGTTGTAAGTAATTTGCTATTTCCTTGGATAAATAAAAGCACACAGTTTATCTAAAAAAAGGTATAATATCCTCTTTATTTCTTTTATTATTATTATTATTATTATTATTATTATTATTTGTTGATTTCAATGCTTCTTTAGATTTTGTAAAGTTTAGGTATCCAACTATGAGAATCCTTCATCTGATAAGATTAAAAGTAACAATACATCTTGTAACTAATTTTATGGGACGATTGTCAATGAAAATCGAACAAACAAAAAATAACATCTTAATTTAACTTTAATCGATTTTAAGTGAATCTAATCCATGGAGAAGAACAAAGGATGAAGGAGAACCTTCCCGAGCTAATCGTGTAATGGAAAATAATTGTATTATTATATCTCGTATAAATTCAAACTACAATATTTATCTTAGAAATATTTTTCTACTTAATAAAAAAAATCAAACTCTAACCAATATCAAATACAGAAAAATATATTAAGTTTAAAATAAAATCAGAATCATTCCATCAAACTTGTCATCTTTTTTGATTTTCTTCAATTATTTCCTCTCATAGAAATGCAGACGTAAGTTTGACATGGAGTCTATGTCTTATAGTAACATTCAATTTCTGACAAAACCTATAATTGGGAATGTCGGCAAACTTTTGTCTTAAAATAATGTCATCTCTGATAGAAACTTTTTCTTATTTTTTCCAATTTGATTTAACATTTTGCCTTTTTAACTAACTTTTTTTAATTTCATATTTTTCTTTTTATATAACTAAGAAAAATACTTTCATCCCCTCCTTATCGTGTTTCAAACATGAATATAATTTTAAAAAGAATGAATTGTTACGAAATACCAAAAAAATCAAGAATAGAAAACAGTTAAAAACCATTTTTAACTTTATACATAAATTTATATACTTTATATAATAATTATTATTGAAACGATTGATTGAACTGATGGATAGATAATCCGAACAATTCAACAACATTACTTTTATATAGTTTTTTTAGTGGTGTGGTTGAAGAAAAAAGATGACCTGAAAAGTTAAAAAGATAAAACCGATGATAAAAAGAAAATTATTAATAAAGTCCTGATTTTTAAAATGATTATTATCACATATATATACTATACATGTGGGGAAAGTTTTGTTTCTGTGACTTAGTTTTGGGTTTTAGAGTTTAAGTGTGGTAATTTAGAATTTATAATTTATGATTAAAATTTAGAGTTTGTTTTTGGGTAGTATAGTTAGGGATTTATGTTTTAACTTATAAAATCTAGACTTTAACATAAACCCAAAAATTCTATCAACAACTCCTAAATTAAAAAGTACTACGCTTAAACTCATAAACTCTAAACCCTAAACAGAGTCCCTAAATCCTAAAACTAAAACACTTGTGTAATCAAAGTTCCCACATGCGCTTGTGCATGAAGTAATTATTTTTTCTTAAAAGGATAATTATTTGATACATTGGCGGTGTAAACTAAAAGTTTTTATAAACGCCTTAGTTTTAGGGTTTAGAGACTTAACTTAGGATGTATGGTTTATGGGTTTAGGTGTATGAGTTTATAATTTAGGGATTGTGGTTGAAATTCACAGTTTAGGGTTTATAGATGAAAACCTAAATCCTTATCATATTACCCTAAAAATTAAACCTTAATATCTAAACCCTAAATTCTAACTTTAAATCCTAAATTTTAACCCTAAACCCTAAAATTTTAACCACTATTTCTAAATTTTAAATTCCTACACTTAAAGTCCTAAACCCTAAAATTAAGATGCTTGCAAACATTTATACTCTCAAATGAATTTTCATTTCAAATAAAAAATTAGTTTTAAAAACAATAAAAGATTAAGATTTACCGAACTAGTTTTGATGAGGAAGAAAAATAAATAAATCCTTGAAATGAAATTATGAGTCCATCCTTAATTAAAAAATTATAGTGCGTTTTTAATGGATATTTAAAATAAATGAATAAATAAGATATATAACGATATTTAAATTTTATTTATGAAGTTGAAGACTGCACTATCATCAACAAATACTAATATTTGATATTTAATTGAGTTTATGTCGTAAAATAGTCGTATACCGATTCATATAAACGAGTTATATCTTTTTAAAAGTATGAATAAAATAAAAATTATGTTTTGATATACAATATATATATATATATATATAATTATACAACCCTTCATATTTAAAAATTTTAATTTAAAATCTAAATTAATAATTTTAAATATTAAACTATAACCTTATCCTTTAAATTCTAAATCATAAAATAATTATTATTGTGGGTGAAAATTTGAATTTATCAAGAGATGAGATGATAAGAGAAGAGATGGGACGTGAGTGTGACTAGGGATGTAAAAACAGGTAAACAGTTGGGTTTCAGGTCGGGCTCTGTCAGGTCGGGTCAAATCGGTTACAGGTCATTTCGGGTCATTTTTTGTTTTGACTCGATTCGGTTCGGGTTCGGGTTCATTTCGGGTCGGGTTCATTTCAGGTCGGGTTCAATTCAGGTCGGGTTCATTTCGGGTCGGGTTCATTTCAGGTCGGTTCATTTCAGGTCGGGTCAAAACGGTTAATTGACAGGCTAATTTCAGGTCGGTTTCGTTTCAGGTCGGGTTCATTTCAGGTCGGTTTCGTTTCAGGTCGGGTTCATTTCAGGTCGGTTTCGTTTCAGGTCGGGTTCATTTCAGGTCGGTTTCGTTTCAGGTCGGGTTCGTTTCAGGTCGGTTTCGTTTCAGGTCGGGTTCGTTTCAGGTCGGTTTCGTTTCAGGTCGGGTTCTTTTCAGGTCGGTTTTGTTTCAGGTCGGGTTCATTTCAGGTCGGTTTCGTTTCAGGTCGGGTTCCTTCGGGTTTATGGTTTATTGTGTTATGTGTATTATATATATTGACGGATTATGATTTTTATTTTTACAGTTTAGGGTTTTGGGTTTAGGGTTTAGGGTTAGGGGATTACGTATATGTGATATATATATATATATAGTTGGTACTATTGGATTTATTTTTAGGGTTTAGGGCTTATGGTTTGGGGTTTAGGGTTTAGGGATCTTAAATTAATACAAACATACCTACATTAATTATATATATATTGATGGATTATGGTTTTCAGGGTTTAGGGTTTACTGATCTTAAATTAATACAAACATGCCTACATTAATTATATATATATATTGATGGATTATGGTTTTTAGGGTTTAGGGTTTAGTGTTTAGGGTTTACTGATCTTAAATTAATACAAACATGCCTACATTAATTATATATATATTGATGGATTATGGTTTTTAGGGTTTTGGGGTTAGGGTTTAGGGTTTAGGGTTTAGGGTTTATTGATCTTAAATTAATACAAACATGCCTACATTAATTATATATATATTGATGGATTATGGTTTTTAGGGTTTAGGGTTTATGGTTTAAGGGTTTAGTGTTTAGGGTTTACTGATCTTAAATTAATACAAACATGCCTACATTAATTATATATGGATTATGGTTTTTAGGGTTTAGGGTTTAGGGTTTAGGGTTTACTGTTCATAAAATGATACGTACATACGTACATGTAATATATATATATATTGATGGATTATGGTTTTTGTTTTTAGTTTTTAGTGTTTAGCGTTTAGGTTTTAGGGTTTATGGTTTATGGTTTAGGGTTTAGTGGTTAGGGTTTAGGGTTTATTATTATTATTATTATTATTATTATTATTATTATTATATATTTACTATGCTTATTATTATTATTAGTTTTTATTATTATTATTATTATTATTATTATTTATTATTATTATTATTATTACTATGATTATGTTATGAATATTTATCTATGTGGATGTCTATCATGATTAGAACTTTATCAAAGGAGTTTTATTTATTTATTATTAGGAATATTATCTCTATGAATTAGAGTTTAATGTATTATGTACTTCTTATGCCTATAAATAGATGACTCATTGAAGGCATTGTATACAATTCTATATTTTGAGAATAATACAAATCTCCCTCTTTCTCTCATCTCTTTGTTCTTCTTGTTCTTATTCTTGTTCTTCTTCATTTTATTCACAACACGTTATCAGCACGATGCTCTAATCAACGGAGGTCTTCATTGTTTGAATCCAAAAGAAGTTATTGGAAAGAATTGGATTCTAGGATAAACCAAAGATAAGTTTTTTTTTTCTCTCTCTTCATTTTTTTTTAAATTATCGATTGTCTTTTTCTTTGTATTTTAATTTTTTTTGAAAAGTTTGGAAGTATGTTTGATTTTATTCGAACATTGGAAAGAGACAAATTTGTGGCTTCTCACAAACCAAAAGACGGATCGAAAGAGACGAAGAGGTTACGTTTGGTGTAAATTACGTGTGTTTTCTCTTGTTCCTAAAAGGGTTAATTAGCAGTATGCTTATTCATACTTTTAATTATATGATTATATTTGATATTTTTCATATTATTATTTATGTTATTTTATTTGGTAAAAGTTACTATTTTTAACCGTGTTTTGAGTTTTACATGATATGCTTAAATGACTTGGAAAGAGATGTGATATAAAGGGATTATGAGAAGCTATCTCGGTCATATGCTATGTCTCCATTGTCCACGAAAGAAAAATCAATATCGGTAAATTTTAATTTTATTTTTATTTTTATTCTTTATATTATTATTTTAAAGTGCGATAAATCATGATGATTTTGAATTTACAAGAAGATTATTATAAAGTCTATATTTGCTCGAAAGCAATATTTCTTCTTCGTCGAAAAATTCGACCATAGACTTCTCCCAAGATCAAGTGTTGAAATTTTGTCTTGATCCAAAAGTTTTATGGGAGGCATTCCTTGAAGTGAATGCAAGCATGATGTTTATTCCATGCAATTATCAATGATGGGGCATTCCCTGAAGTGAATGCAAGCATGATGTTTATTCCATGCAATTATTGGATCTGTTTCATTCCCTGAAGTGAATGCAAACATGGTAAATCATTATTCAATTAGAGACATAATTTTGATATAATCCAAGTATAATTGGCTGGACATCCCGTTCTGCGAGGCTACTGGTCTCAAAGGAGGTTTTTAAAGGACCTTGTGGACAGGTTTAACAATGCCGCGTACGAGGATTAAATCTTTGTTCTCTGTGATAAGGATATGTGAAAAAGGTTTTAAAGGCCCATTGGCTCTACTCCATTCCCTGAAGTGAATGTGAGATTATATTATGGAAGGAATAAAAAATCACATTAAAAGTTGTGGTCGTGGTCGAGACTATGAATATACACATGAAAAATATAGTCATTTTAAGAATACTTCTACCCGCTGGTAGCAAAGTTATAAGGATGACAAGAGTGATAAAGATCATTCTAAGGTAGTGAAATCCTTTTACCAATGTGATGTTATAAACCATTGGTTTCGTACTTGTCAAACGCCAAAGTATTATGGACTTTATCCATAATCATGAATGATAAATGAAATAAAATATAAACAAAATTTGTTTATGGCGAAAATAATTATGGCGTTATTGGTCCAACTCAATTGGATATTGTTAATTTTCTCATAACCCTTGAAGGGAATAATTTATCATTTATTTTATTTCCCTTATAACCTCTAGCAGGAATAATTGTTTTTTTTATTTATTTTATTATTTTTAATGTTAATTCGTTTTATTTATTATTTATTTATGTTAGTTTGCTTTATCTTTATTTATTTCATATATTATTTATTTACGTTTTATGTTAATTTATTATTTGAAGAATATGATTACTTCCGGAATAAAATATACAATGAATTGTGGCTATTTATGCCTAGCAGATAATGCAAGTACTCATATTGTACTTAAGCATAAGAAATATTTTTCCCATTTAAATGCAAGGGAAAATATGAGTAGTATTTCTCAAAGTACTAAAATATCAATACTTCGGAAGAGCACTTGAAAGTTTATCTCTGATAGATAATTGACTTGATATGATGTGCTATATTTTATTTTTCATTCCTCGAAGTGAATGATACAAAGTACATATTTTCATTACCTGAAGTAAATGAAACAAAGCACATTTTGAAAGGTGCACAATTATGCATTTCTCGATTAAAATGCAAGAGAATAATGTGAGTACTATATCCGGAAGTATTAATATCACAAAAGGCTCTGGTTGAGCAAATATGTTATTGTCAAATGGAACTTTATTCCATATTCAAAGTGCGTTATACTCGTCAAAGTCATAAAGAGAGCAATATGAGTTCGCAAATTATCCCTTT
Source organism: Hibiscus tridactylites (assembly GCA_958450335.1). NCBI lineage: Eukaryota > Viridiplantae > Streptophyta > Magnoliopsida > Malvales > Malvaceae > Hibiscus > Hibiscus tridactylites. The sequence goes on from OY288266.1 coordinate 34,946,439, forward strand.
TGGAATTATGGATAACATATGTTATCAATTGGCATTTGAAATAAGCCAATATGGATATAAGTTCTGGTAGCCAAAAAGTCAGTTGAAAGCTCTAGAAGAGCCATATATTGCTACCAAAAGATAATTTCAATTGAAAGCTACGAAAGAGCTAAATATATTCCTATTTAAAGGAACAATTTTGATGGTCGTACTAGACATGTACGAGTGAGATTGAATTACATGTTATGGTAAACAAGGAGTTTACAAATTCAGAGATATATACACACATATATATAGTTGGCATGATCGGTTAGACCATCCTGATCAATGGTGCAGAAATTATTGAGATTTACATGCACATGTATTAAAAGAACCTGTAGTTCTTGTGGTGCTTATTCTCAAAGGAATGAATTAAATTCCACTTATTAAAGAACGTGAAGTTCTTGTGTTGCTTAAAGGAATTGATTAAATTCCACTTACTAAAAGAACCTGAAGTTCTTGTGTTGTTTGTTCTCAAAGGATATAGATGATCCCACTTACCAAAAGAATTAGAACTTAAAGTTCTTGTATTGAAGTTGAGACTGTATGTCTTGCATATCTGAATGAAATATGGGCCCATATATCCACAAATGTGGAAAGTTTTGTATGATTTTAGTAGATGCATCTACATTGTTTTATCGACTTACAACCAGAAGTTTGTGAGATTGATTCTAAAAATATTCAGATTATGCAGTTAGACTATTCGTCTTGAAAAGCTAGTGGGTTTATATTTTAGGCTATATCAGTTGTTACAAAGCCTATTGATTATGAAAAATATAGTTTAGCAAAATTTCAATTGGATGCCTCCTATTTAATAGCTAAACTATGAGAACAAAAGAGTTATTATTTATATGGTGTTTCCATATAGCAACACTTATACGCATCAAGCCAACGAGTTATAATAAACTCCCCGTTATGATTGGTTTTTGGTTAGAAACCATACATTTCCCATTTTATGATTTTTGAATGTGCGATATGAATTGCTCCACCACAACGCACAAAATGGGTAAATAAAAAGGGTTGAGAATATATATTGAGTACGAGTCTCCTTTTATGTTTAAATTCTTAAACATTAATTGGATAATCATTTATGACATGATTTTTCTCAACATCAGGGGAGATAATAATCAGCTGGATAGAGGAAAATGAATTATCATTATCTAGATCCTCGCATATGAACTAGAAGTTCATAAGATAATTCATGTTATTACATGTCAACTGCCAGACATATTTACTGACACAATGAGAGTAATTAAGTCTCATATACCAGCTGAAACGCTCTAAGTTTAAATTACATGTTAGAGCGAGAGAATGTAAATCATGCCTGAAGCATGATAGTTGAAATGGTTCCAATGATCAAAATTCTCGTAAATAGAAAGTAATATGAGATGGTCATATATTGGAGGCGGGTGCTCCTGAAGAGACCCAAGACATAACAAATAATAAAACTCTATAAGAGTTTCAGGTACCTGAAATAAAGATTGAAATCTTGAAGAGATCTCGATGAGTTATGTCATTATGAGAATGGAACCAGAAAATTGGAAAGTTGTCGACAACGATTTTACAAACAATTTTACATAAAATACTTCTATAGAAGTAAAGAAAGAAATCGAGGATCTTGTATAAAATCTATCCGGAAGTATAGATATTGAATTGACCAATGTTGAAAGACGCTTTGAACTTCTAAAGTAGAAGTATTTGGACAAGCAGTCCAAACACCTAAAGGTATAATGCAAGTGAGGCACAAATAAGTAGTCGTAAATACGACTTAAACTATGATTTATGAAAAAGTTTTAATTACTTCATGGTGGATGCAATTACTTTGGCAGTTTTGAAAATTTTACATGCGTCTAATTATTTGTAGATCCATATTTATCCTTGAAGGATCTAAAATGCTATAAGCATTTGGAAATTTCTGAGGAAATTTATTTAGACATGTCTTATGAATATTTTGGCGCATTTGGTATAATCGCCTTAGTGAATACTATAAGAATGATCAGATTTCCTTATGTATTTTATAAAGGAGTTTGGATCAAGATCCATTATGATAATTTTAGAACTCCTAAAGAGCTTCAAATTGGAAACTCATGAAGTACTTTCAATACAAGTACTTGAATCTTGACATCAAGTTTATCTCGACCTGAAGATCGAGCATTTTTATATATTTCTTTTGTCTATGAATAGACATAAGCTGAAAGAATCTTAAAGAAGATTCAATATGAATAGAGCATATCTATTGAGTATCCCAATAGTTGTAAGATTGTTGGATGTGAATAAAGATAATTATATCTTTTCTTGGTCTTGAAGCACTATATATTAGTTGGTCAAGAAATATCTATGAATATACAAAGATCATTACATTTAGATCTTCAAACATTCGTTGATGCCTCCTCAAATGTCGTAGAAATAATTGTTATGCACGAGGCAAGCCAAAAAATGTGTTTGGCTAAGATTATTGACCCAACATATCCAAAAGATATGTGGATTTACTTTTACAAGTTTGAAAGTTGATACATCATGGAACATATTACTCCAAAGTTTCATCCCTCACGATCTTTAGAAAATATGATATTCAAGATTAAATTATGAAGATTCAAAGATCTTCTGTGATGTTTTCATGAGGGGGAGTAAATACGCGTTGCACTCTTTTTCCCTTAACCGAGGTTTTGTCCCAATGGGTTTTCCTGGTAAGGTTTTTAATGAGGCAACAAGTTATGCGTATCAAAGATGTGTGTACTCTTTTTCCTTCACTAAAGAATTTTTTTTCTCCCACTGGGTTTTTATCTTAGTAAGGTTTTAACGAGGCACATTATCTTCATAAACATCCAAGGGGGAGTGTTATGAATATTTATCTATGTGGATGTCTATCATGATTAGAACTTTATCAAAGGAGTTTTATTTATTTATTATTAGGAATATTATCTCTATGAATTAGAGTTTAATGTATTATGTACTTCTTATGCCTATAAATAGATGATTCATTGAAGGCATTGTATACAATTCTATATTTTGAGAATAATACAAATCTCTCTCTTTCTCTCATCTCTTTGTTCTTCTTGTTCTTATTCTTGTTCTTCTTCATTTTATTCACAACAGATTAGTAATATTATTATTATTATTACTATTATTATTATTATTATTATATACTTAAATACAATTATTATTATTATTATTATTATTATTATTATATATTTACTATGCTTATTATTATTATTAGTTTTATTATTATTATTATTATTATTATTATTACTATTATTATTATTATTTGTAATTAAATGTATAGGGTTTAGGATTAGGGACTATGGTTCATTGATTAAATTTTAGGGTTTAGGGTTTAAACCCCTAATGTCTAATTCTAAACCCTAAGTATTAAACCCTAAAGCATAAGTAATTAACCCTAACCACTAAACCCTCGATCTAGGATTACGAACTATGAGCTATAGATTAAATATTAGGGTTTTATGGTTTAGAGGGTAGTGGTTATTGTTTAGGGTTTAGGGTTAGGGACTATGGTTCATTGATTGAATATTAGGGTTTAGGGTTTAAACCCCTAATGTCTAATTCTAAACCCTAAGCATTAAACCCTAAAGCATGAGTAATTAACCCTAACCACTAAACCCTCGATCTAGGATTACGGACTATGAGCTATAGATTAAATATTAGGGTTTTATGGTTTAGAGGGTAGTGGTTATTGTTTAGGGTTTAGGGTTAGGCACTATGGTTCATTGATTGAATATTAGGGTTTAATGTTTAAACCCCTAATGTCTAATTCTAAACCCTAAGCATTAAATCCTAAAGCATGAGTAATTAACCCTAACCACTAAACCCTCGATCTAGGATTACGGACTATGAGCTATAGATTAAATATTAGGGTTTTATGGTTTAGAGGGTAGTGGTTATTGTTTAGGGTTTAGGGTTAGGGACTATGGTTCATTGATTAAATATTAGGGTTTAAAGTTTTATTATATTTTAAACAAGTTAACTTAATTAAGTCATTTAAGTTAATCAGTTTTTTACTAAGTCAATTAAGTATGTAATGTTAATTAAAAAATTTCGTTATCTTATATTAATTTAGTATACATATTTAGTTTAATAACTTCAAACTAATTTTAGTTAAGTATAAAAAAATTATTTCATAATGGTTATTCATTCAACTTATGTAATTAAGTAGTTTATCAGAATGCAAGTTAAGTTAATTTAATAACTAACTTAACTTAAAATGAATGCAAGTTAATTAAATTTATTTTTAATCTTAAGTTAAGTTAATTTAATAACTAACTTAACTTCAATTAAAATGAATGCAAGTTAATTATTTAGCATTAATTTATTCTTATAATAAAAAATTTAAGTCATCTTATTTTAATTAAGAATATAGATTTAATTTAATAATTTTTACTCATTTAACTTAATTTGATTAAGTATAAAATTTTAATTTAATAATGGTTATTCATTCCACTTAAGTTAATTAAGTATAATAGTTTATCTTTGAAGTTATTTTAAAATAATAGTCAAGTTAATTAGAAATACAATTTATTAATACTTAGAATTATTATTAATTCAATTTATCTTTTAATTGAAGTTAAGTTAGTAATTTATTAATACTTGAAATTATTATTAATTTTATAATTTTTCAATACTTGACATTATTTTATATTCATTAAATATAACTTCTTTAAATGTCAGATAATTATCATTATTAGCAAATCAAATAATAGTATTAGTTCAGGTTAATATCAGTTCAGGTCAATATCAGTTCAGGTCAATAACAGTTCAGGTCAATAACAGTTCAGGTCAATATCAGTTCAGGTCAAGAACAGTTCAGGTCAAGAACAGTTCAGGTTCAAAACAGGTCGGGTTCAAAACAGGTCGGGTTCATTTCAGGTCGGGTCCAAACAGGTCGGGTTAAATCGGTTATCTGGCAGGTTAGTCTCGGGTTCGGGTTCGTTTCGGTCGGGTGCAGGTCGGGTTCGGTTACTACAGTAACAGGTCAATTTCGGGTTCGGGTTCACTTTGGTCGGGTGCAGTTCGGGTTCGATTTCCACAGTTACAAGTTAAATTCGGGTTCGGGTTCGTTTCGGTCGGGTGCAGGTCGGGTTCGGTCTTTAAATTCTCGGGTTAAACCAGGTTCTGACTCGATCGGGTTTCAGGCAGGTTACCAGGTCGGGTCAGTTTTTCACACCCCTAAGTGTGACATGCGTGTGGTGATTTCATAAAAGGGGAGGGGGACCACCTCGTACTCGTCACACGACCATACATGAACGGACCAATATTATAAGGACACGTGGATAAGATGATAGATAGCCATAAGGAAAGGAGGGACAGGGGAAGTGGGGCGGTTTGAAGAAAAGGACATGCTATAGATTAGATTCTATTGTCTTGATTTTACTGTTAGGGATTTCTTATTTTCATTTTTTGGTCCCTTGGATATGACCTGAATATTCTTGATCATTCTTTCAAACTTTCTCAAAGCTCTTCATCTATGGTGTACTTTTTGCATTAAAAGTTGGACCGAAAGCTATTTTTTTCCAACTCATCAATCATTACTTTTTCAAAGGTTAGTATATGAATTTTAAACTACTGATTTTTATACAACTATTTTATAAGTTATTGAAAGGTTAGTATATTTTAAACCACTGGTGCATTCGAGTTTTGGAGTTAGCAAATAGACTAGATTGAGAGTCTGCCCGGGAGAAGAAATGAAAGCAAAACACCAACAAATGAGTGTGATTTAGCTAGTAAAAGAGGTAGAGCTCATACTTGAACTGAGATGAATTTGTGTCAAATTTGCTGATAATAAACCAAACCCACGTCCCGTTTAACACCCAAACCAATTGAACCAAGTATTTTCTAACACCAATGTTGATTCCCATCCATAAAACTTATATTATCATAAATGAAACATGAAATATAAATCATCTAAACACAGAAGCAAGGTGACCGATTAAGATCAAAGAGTAGCAAAATAGCTCTTAACTCAATGTTGAGAATCCCTTTACAGGCCACAACACAATATACAAGGTGTACATGTATATGAATTATGAAGAGGATCTCACCAAACATATGATTGAATAATTGAACACTAGGGTCATCACATACCAGTCCTTCGGATATAAAGGTATGGATTCGTCCTCAAACGAGACCATAACCATAGTCTCGTTCCATGGTGCAACAAGAACACGTACCTCGCTGGAGCCCACTGAGAACTGAAAATTGAACATATAAACACAATTCAGTTTTTGACCAAAAAAACTCTATTTTGGCTTACTATTCACTATCAACATTAGCCTGGACCAAACACGCCTATGAATGGAGTCGCTGGAATGCATACCTGTATTTATCAGAAACACCATCAACGTCTAAAAGCATTTCTTTCTGATTCATAACGGCCTTGTGAATAATGTGCTCTGCGACGGACACTCTCTTCTATTGTTGAGCTTCCTCCCTTCTCAGCACCGTAAATGCTTTTATGAGCAGCATCCAAGAAGTTTCTGCCAGTAGATGTGCTGGACACTGTAGCCTCCTGAGCGTCAATCTCCTCGGCCTTTTTCAACCGCTTCCATCTTTGCTCTTCATGCAACTCAGCATCCTCTTGCATCTCACGAAGCCTGGCGGCTCTCTCCTCTTCAGAAAGTTTAGAGGTGCCACCCCGGCGTCTGTTATCCCGAGATGCAGTGTCTCGATGGTCAGAAGATGGTCTATCTTTTTCTTGATTTTTATCTGCTTCAATACTTCTTTGAGCTTGAGAAGAATATTTATCATGCTTAGACTTGTCATGGTTTTTTTTAACATCATCTCGGTCATCATATTCGTGTTTCTGCCTGCGGCGATTCTTCTCTCGACTTTCTGCTTCCTTCAATTCATCTTTTGAGTCTGACTCAGTTCTGCGATAGTTGCCCTCTTTATCTGACCTCTTGTGATGATCAGAAGCTGATCTATCTTTTTCTTGATTTTTATCAGCATCAATTCTTAGCGGAGCTTGAGAAGAATATTTATCAAGCTTAGATTTTTCATGCTTCCTCTTAACATCATCTTGATCATCATGTCCGCATTTCTTCCTGCGGCAACTCTTCTCTCGACTTTCTGCTTCCTTTAATTCATCTTCTGAGTCTGACTCTGTTCTGCGATAGCGACCCTCATTATCTGGCCTCTTGTGATGGCGATCTCTATTTCTTTTGTCATCCTTAGAAGTGTCATCTTCAGAATCTGAATGCCGTGATGAATGTTTCCGATGCTTGGAGTGCTTCTTACGGTGTTCCTTATGATCAGGGGTTTTTTCCTTTTGTTTCTTTTCAACAACCTGTTAAACCATTGATGGGAAACAGAAGTCTGATTAGTAATTGCAATAGTTAATCTCATTGAACTATACAACACACAAAGTAATTGCAACTATTGATGGGTTCCCTACCCCTACTTAATCTACAATCATATTCAGAAAGAAATCTGTACAATTGTTTGCTAGAGAAATAGAATAGATAGATAAACATACCGATTTGCGAATCATGGCCATCTGGACGGGGTTGTTCTTGATGCGGGCAAGGGCTTCTTGCTCCCGCTGGCGAATCATAAGCAAGGGGTCCGAATGGAGCTTGCGCCAGGCATCATTGGCCGAGTGAGGTTTGTCCTCGAACAAGGCACCTGGGGCAGAAGAAGGCTGGTTGGCAGAAGAATCCGTAGTCTTAGACGACGGGAGAGCCTCTTCAAGAGCCTTAAAACCTGCACCGCTGCCTCCAGCTGCGGAGCTACTGGCGCCTTTCCCAACCGCAAGCCCAGAATCGTAAAGGAAATCCAACCTCTCCTGCTTCCTGCAGAATTAAATTAAAAAGAAAAAAAATCAAACTAAAACCCTAACCCTAATTTGAAAGATAAAAAGGAGGGAACCAAGGAAATAGACGCACGGGACAAGGCCGGCTTGTTCCTGGAGAAGACGGAACTCAGAGCGTTCCCTCTCCTCATGAATCTGCTTGCGAAGCTCTTCCAGTTTCTTCTGCTCAGCCTCATGTTTTTGTTCCGCTTTCCACACGTTTTCGATGTTCCTCAAACTTCCAGTATGCCATCCTTTCTTGTTCAGAAACTTCAAAGCCATTACCACCTCCTCGATTACGCCTACTTTAAATCTCCTATAATCAGATCCTGTACAAGATTGAAGAAATTTGAATGTAACCCTAGCAAATAACAAGTTGAACAAATGTGCAAATAACAACTTGAATCATAATCGAATTTAAACTCGGACTATCCATCCAACTTGCTCGGGTCGGGTATTTGATAATAGAAAATTGGGAAAACTAGAGTGTTCACCCAACCATCACCAATTTTATTGTTTTGGCCATCCAACTAATCATATTCTTTCTGTTAGATATTTTTGTTTGTTTTGACCCCTCCATTAAAAATCTAACGAAATCTCTAACTTGACATTTTTTATAATATTTATTGATCCCTCCTATTAAACCTAATGATATATTATAATATTTTTTTATTCAACCAACCAGGAGGGAACAAAAAATAATGATAGTTAGGTGACCAAAACATGAAATGAGTGATAGTTAAGTGACTAAAAAATAAAGGATAAAGTACACAGACGATCACTGAACTTTGGTAAAAAAATAAAATAGTAACCAAACTTTCAAAAATCACAAAATGACAATTAAACTTTATGTTTTATAACAAAATGGTAACTAGCCGTTAAATCCCGTTAAGTTGCTGTTATAAAATTTGGTATAATAACACATTTAGTCCTTCATATTTATAGATTCAATCAATTTAGTCTTAATTCGAAACAATTCACTAAATTTAGCTCTCGTTATTTATGCATTCTTTCACTTTGGTATAATAACACCCAATTTCATCCATCCTTATCGTCATTGGTTAAAAAAACCATTTTTATCTCTCTTTAGTTCTCATAATTATGTTTATTTTCTATTTGATCCTTATTGATTTTTTTTAACACAACTATGCAAACAGAAGCTTTACCAGTGGTGAATAAGTTTCAGCTGGTTGAAAATCCTCACACTTCGTGAGTTCCTTTTGCTATTTCCATTGATTTTTTAGTTAAAGTTTTTTTTTTGTGTTGAGTTACAAAAATCATTATAAGCAACGTATACCTAATAGAAATATAGCTAAAAATCATCGGTACTATGACCTTTTTTCCTTAATTCTAAAAGGGGAGCAAAATATCAGTGCCGACAATTACCTTAAAGCCACCGGCAGTGCCTGCATTTATGATCAGATCTGGCTGCAATGCCAGAATAGATGCATAGGTCACAAGAAAGGTAAAAATTATGCCGACACAATCAACCCCCTACAAAGAATTAATGAGACACTTTAACAATTCAGAATAGTGAATGGAAAAAGCTTCTAATTGTTGACATCTCCACTCCCTTCTACTCCCTACATGGCAGATGCAACGTGTCTTACTCAACTGACTCAAATACTTACCAATAAAGTTAAGCATTTTCAAATCTAACTGGTGCTGAAAACATTTGGAGTCTAAGAATAAGATGCAACATTTCATTGCGATTTCTATTTTTCGTGTTTTCGTTATAGGACTTAATCGGAGCACTTAAGTTTCTACAAGAATAACCATACAATATAACTTGCAGCTAACTAAAAAATTGATAGATCACTTGTAAAGGAAGATTAACAAGTGAAAAAAAAATATTTTTTTTGCAAGAAAGAAGTTACTTACCCAAGGGACCCCTTCTGATAATGGACTCAAGGGACCCCTTCTGAAAATCTGCAACATTGAAATATTGAATCTTAAAATTAAACACACACACTGAAATACCGATGATTAAAAGATTAACCCAATATTAAATTTACAGATTTAAGGGATTAATCGTTCCAAAAAACAAACTTTAACCAAAAAATCAATGGAAATAGCAAAAAGAACTCACTAAGTGTGAGGATTTTCAACCATCTGGAACTTATTCACCACTGGTAAAGCTTCTATTTGAATAGCTGTGTTAAAAGCAAAAACCAATAAGGATTAAATAGAAAATAAACATAAATATGAGAACTAAAGAGAGATAAAAAATGGGATTTTTTAACCAATGACGATAAGGATGGATGAAATTGGGTGTTATTATACTAAATTGAAAGAATGCATAAATAACGAGGGCTAAATTTAGTGAATTGTTTCGAATTAAGACTAAATTGATTGAATGTATAAATATGAAGGACCAAATGTGTTATTGTACCAAATTTTATAACAGTCACTTAACAGGATTTAACGTCTAGTTACCATTTTGTTATAAAACATAAAGTTTAATTGTCATTTTGTGATTTTTGAAAGTTTGGTTACCATTTTGTTTTTTTTACCAAAGTTCAGTGACCGTCTGTGTACTTTACCCAAAAATAAAAATAAAATGTCAAGTCATCGATTCTGTAAGTTTTTAATAAATGGAGACCAAAACAGAAAAAAATATCTAATAGAAGTGACGATTTTGACGATGAATGACCAAAATATAAAAAATAGTTTAATGACCACCATGATAGTTTTTCCTAAAAATTCAATTCAATCTCTCCCGGCCCAACTTCAACTCATATTTTAACAATAAAATAATATATATATATATATATATATATATATATATATATATATATATATATATATATCTGTGTGGGGGGGGGGGGGGAGGGGGATAAGATCCAGTTACACATTGTAAATTTTTTTAAGTTTTATAAGTTTTTTGAATCGTTGGATGGGTGAGATTAACAGTAAAATATGCGAAGATTATCACTTGGGAAAAAAAATAAGGAATTAATCTCAACCATCCATTTCTCACATCCAACTGTCCAAAAAAACGTGTAAAACTTAAAGAGTTGCCATACAATCAATATAATCCAAATAATTCCAATTCGACTAATGATAAAAAATAGCATTTGAATTTAAATTAGAACAAATCCCAAAATAATCTACACATGTAATACTTAAAACAACATAAATTGAAGTCAAATCGAATATATCAGATTTAAGGGTTGGTTTTATCATTAATGTGATTTCAAGTAAACAATTTTGTTATTTTTTTTTTAATTCTATCAATTTTATTCTCCGGTCTTTTAAAATTAGCGGAGTAAGTACATTTAGTCGGTTAACTAAGTTGTTCATCTTTATTTTTTCATATTCTTTTAGTCATGGGTTTTAGACCCACTAGAAGCACTCTTCTTCCTTTCTCTAAAGTTTCTCATCCCTTCCCCTCCTCTCTAGCTAGTATTAGGATTAAATTTAGAATTTGTAAAAAAAAATCAACAATATTATCACTCATTTTTATTTTCACTAATTTATTCTTCGAACTTCTGAATTGTATAATATTGTTCATTGGCCATCGTTGACTAATAAAGTCGATAAATTTTGTGCATGTGATTGTTATTTGTTTCTACATCAACCGTTATTACTAATTGTCTTGTTATTCGATGATTATAAGTAAATTTTGATGACGTGGTAATACAAATGAAGTCTTCAAAATTAATTAATTAATTTAAAATTACATATTTTTCTCTAAATCATATCAACTGCATTGTCTAGCAATCAAAACAAACATGTCATTTTCTTATTCAATTATATTCCCTTATTAAATAAAATGACATGTGAACTTGCTAACTCATGCGTGAGAATTGACAGGAGATAATAACTTTGTTAGTCAATGATAGTCAAAGAGTGAGAATGATGCAACTCGGAGAGTTCTAGAATTAAATTGATGAAATTAAAAACAAATGAGAACATTTACAAAAGATATTTGTAGAATCGTAAATCTTCTAAAAAAAATCATTAAAAAACACTTAACTTGCTAGTTAAAAAAGAAAAAATAATGTGAAAATTAGCAAAAATAAATTAGAAAACTTATATTATCTTTGCCATTAATTTTTAAACAATAAAATACTAAAATAGAAACAAAACGAATTAAGATACGAAAATAAAAATACGAGGGTAGATAAAAATACTAAATAAATAATTTACCCTAAATTTTAATGATTGATAGTTAATCGACAAAACTAACTTTGAAACGGTATCCAATTTCATGTAAACACTTAGTTGACGGATTTCTACACCCATAAAAGCTATTCCAATTTATAAATAGTTTAACTCAAACTTGTTGTATAACAGTTTTATTATTTATTTAAGTTTTTTTTTTTTAAAAATAGTATTCAACAACTTAAAATAGGTGGTTAAAAGTTTTCGGTTGATATCACCCCCTCTTCCTTAAGTTGTGAGTTCAAGTAAAATTCTCCCCCCTTAAATAGAAACTGTTAATAAAATAAATAATAATAGTATGATTCTTTTGATAAGCTACATATGAATAACCACCTAATTATAGTGTTCTATTTTTTTGATCGAAAGGGGAAAATTCATTAAAAGAAGAAGCAACATACAAAGCACATGCATCCACCCCTTGGCCATGCAACACTATGGATGGGGGATACAAAACAAAGCCTCCAGCAAACCTAAGGACCAGGAGACAAAACGAAAACAAAGACCATAACAGCCAAACAAAGCCAAGGACAAAGCCAATAACAGTGGCAACAAACAAGGGAACAAGGAAAGTGATGCCATGGTTACCCAAAAACAAGAGACCAACAAACAATGCAAACCCTATCCAAAGGTTGCAACAGAAATAACAAAAAACCAGACAACAAGAACACACCATCCTCATATTCCAAAGCTTAGGGAAAGAAGCTCGAGAGCTATGTTCAGGTGAGAGTTCCTTTCGGAGGCAGGCTCCCTCGTTGTCGGACGTGGGTCTTGTCAACCTAATCACGACAGTTGAAAACCTAAACTTGGATAAAGAGGCATCAACGAACACGCCTGCATCATACATGGCCTTCCGTAAGAAGCAGGTAACACTAAAGGACTGTAAACAGAGAAGAATCTTCCTCAGATCAGTAGACGTGCGAAAGTACAAACTGATCCTAGGGTAAGGAGAAAGGGTTAGCACCAACAGTCGTTCCTTCTACACGACAGAGGTGCTACCAAGGGGGATCTTGCTTTTCGCGAATAACCCCCTAGGAGGTTACTCGCTTCATCAACGACGAGTGAGACCTTAGCAGCAGAGGAGATCACTGGATTTGGGCTGGCCTGTCCTTCATCGTCGCTCAAAACGATCTCTTCGTTGAGTGCATAGCTCTCATCCACAAACATCGACGATATTTTAGTGATTTTCTTAGCGTAAGGGCCAATACCAAGTTACTTAATTCCCACCTCATCAAGCATGATTCTTGAGATTTCCATAGCATGTTTGCGATGAGCGGATTGTTTTATAAGGGTGAGTCTGTGAGTGCCGTAGGAGAAGCCTTTCTTCTTTTTCTCGATACTGTTAATGATCGGGGATGCATAGGTGAAAGATTCCGAGAAGAGAGCAACCTTAAGGGCATCTTCATTAGCAATGGTACCAAATTCATTGGCTCCCTAATTGCCCAGAGCGATTTGAAAGATACCATCCGAGATGTAGTTCCACAGCTCCCTCCATTTGGCCACAAAGAAGGAATCATCATCGTTGTCTGGTTTTTTTCGTTTCCTACTGCCTATGACTCCAAGACTGTTAACTCCATCAATTAAATTCTCATTCCATAATTCTTTTGTATCCAGGTTAGGAGGTAGAATGAGGCTTGAGCTGAGACCTTCTGTTGCACTTGATGGCCTGCAGTCCTTGGCCGCCGCGCTATTGTAAAGGACCATAGGCTCGCCAAAGTCAAATGGCTTTTCCCTCGAAAGAGAAAGATTTTCTCGAACTCCTTACCAAAAGGGGAGATGTCTTGCTCCAATAGATTTGTTATCCCATCAATATTTGGTCCTGTCAACCTCGTACCCTCGGGGAATGGGGTCGAGGCGTTTAAGGTTTCCCTGGAGCACGTGCCTGGTTTTCGGTTAGTAGCTTCCCTTTTGATGGTTCCGAAGCGCGGTGGAGTGCAGCGTTACCGCCGAGAGCTAAACTTCGTCAGCGTTGAGGTGATTCAGTGTTCATCTTCCTCTCCTAGACATGTGTTGCTCGCAACCATGGTCCAAAACGGCTCGAGAGTTTGAAAAAACTCATGTCATGCCAACATTTTTTCTCTCCATGCCCAAGTCTTCCACATTTATAGCAGAATTTGGGGATCCTTTCATACTTAAGACACACTTCTAGGGGCTTAAAGCTTTTTCGATTAAGGATGAAACTAGTTTTGAGTGGATCCTTCACACATATGGCAACACTGATGTTCAAATGCCCATCCGACTTGACCTTGTCTTTTTGGTCGAAATTAGAGCCATAGTAGCGTAGGAATAAGCTTCAAATTTTCTTGATGTTCTCCGGTGTAATGAGAGAGATATTGAGATTATGCACTTGAATCCAGAAGTTCTTCGTGGTAAAATTGAGCTCCTCAAAGGCAACCTCGGGCAACCACTCCTTCAGGACCAGGAGGCGATCTTGAACCGCCCAAGGACTGTTTCCTAGTACCCTGAGCCTATCTTCAGGGGATTGGAAGACGAAAAGAAAGATGTTTCTCCCCAGATCGTGACACTCCAAGCCTGGGCACTTCCAAGCTTTACGGAGAATAGCATTTAAGGTGAGGTGCTTGGCCGCCGCCTCCAAAATTACCTTACCAACCAAGGCATGGTTCTTAATGGTGAAGTTGACTTCACCATCCTCATTTAAGTCTAAGAGCTCTAAACTATCATTAAAAGGGTTGTTTGGATCAGAGGAATGTTGAGACATGGGTTTGGTTGTTGAACTATCAAAGTTTGAGGCCATAAGTAGGATAAGACAAGAGACTTTATGTTTGGAGTGTTGTCGTAGTTGGCAGTAGGGAAAAGCAAGCAGAAAAAGGAAAGTGGAGGTAAGAAAGAAATGGTTCAGGGTCAGGGGTGATGGGAGAAAAAGAGAGGAAATGTTAGGGACTCAAACCTGAAGCCATCGACCTTGGAAGTGCAGCCGTGAGACAAGAGACGAAAACCATCCTTGAATGGAAGAATGTAACGTTTTCTAAGAGATCATGGTGTATTTTCAAGAGCGGATGGAAAGGAGTATAACCTTTTACGAGAGAAAAGGGAGTTGAACCTTTTGAAAGTTTTGACACTTTGGTCCTTGGCAAAGGTCCTTCAAGAATCCCATGCCAGGTTTATAATGTTCTAATTTAATCATTGATATATTAGTTTTGTCAATCAAGTCACTTACCTATTTAAATGATATTAATTAAGCCATTGTGGTTAACTGCTAATAGAAACGATGACGTGGAAGCTAATAAAAAATTTATAATTGCACATTTGATCCTTATTACTTACATATTTTATTAATTTGGTCCTAATTTTAATTTAATTCAATAAATTTAATCATTCAATTAGATGATGACATTTGTCACCACCTGATTGGAGGATTAAATTCTCAATTTCAATTTATTTAATATAATTTTCATCCAATCAGATGGTGACACACATCACCATCTAACATGTGTCACCATCTAATCAAATGATTAAATTAAAATTAAGAACAAATTGATCGAATATGTATGTAATATGGATCAAATGTGTAATTATACAAATTTTCGTTAACTGTCACATAATCATTTTAGTTAACGTTTAATGACATGTAACTTAATTGATATCATTGAAATAGTTAAGTAACTTGGCTAACAAAATTAATAAATGTATGGTCAAAATAAAACCTCCTATAATTAGATGGTCATTCATGTAATTTTTTTTACTCCCCATTGATTATATATATATATATATATATATATATATTATTTATACATAGAATGACATATGTAATTTTTATTTGATATATATTTTATAAAAAAATCTATAAGATATCAAACAAAACTTAGATGGTCTGCACATGTCATTCCAAGATAACAAAGAAAATGATGTTTCCACTTTATGTGATGATCTTCCCTACAACTCTAGATATTTTCTTTGGTTGAATGAAGTAGCCAATTGATTCACAAGCAATTTGTTTGACTATAATAAAGATGGAGATAAGTCATGTCATTCACATCATTTTAATTAGGAAATATATTTGATACAGTGTCAGTATAAAGCTTTAATTTATATAATCAGACTTATTTTAGGGGTTAGAGGTTTAATTTATAATTTAGAATTTAGATTTTAGTACTTTGAATTTAGGTTTAGGATTAAAATTTAACGTGATTTAAGATTTAGAGATTTAAGGTTAAAGACTTCAAAATTTATTTTTATGGATAAATTATGTAAATCATCATTGAACTTTACTCTCAAACCTATTTTGTTCACTGAAATTTCAAAACCTTCAATTTACTCAATTTACTCACTGAAGTTTAGACATTGAACGTTTTTTGTCACTAAAATTTAGACATTGAACGCTTTTGGTCACTCTTAAACCCCAATCGGTCATAAATAGTGATCATTCGGTCCCAAAATTTTCCAGTCACTTCATCTCGCCCCTAAGTCTGAATTCGACCTCCAATTTGCCGGAACGTGCTCTAAGGTTCACGAATCTTCCAGAAACCTTTTGATTTCTTTCTCATCGACCCCCTCCTCCACCGTCAGATGGAGCTCGTTTCTCAATATGTTGCTTCGCTCAGTGTCGATGAAGTTTTCCACCATTCAGATCTTGAAGAAGTTCTTTCATTCGCCAATAAATGAACATCGCCAAAAAGTTAATAGTAGAGTGACAAAAAACGTTCAATATCTAAGCTTTAGTGAGTAAATTGAACGTTTTAAAATTTGAGTGACCCAAAATAAGTTTGAAAGTAAAGTTCAGTGATGATTTACATAATTTACCCTTTTTATATTCCTTAGAAAGAGTTTATAGTACATAATACTAAAATTGCTCAAAATTTTCCACTCTGAATCAAGGGCTTGTCTAAAATACAACATGTTAGTGTACGACTAATAAACGACGAAATGTTATAGCCGTCAGATGGGAAAACTTCTGATTTTAACCGTTAGATTTAGATTCTCATTAAAAATACACGGAAATGGGAAGCGGTCGTTGCTGGTAAGTATCAGGACGTTGTGTGAAGTTTCACAACTATATGAGGAGAAAAATTGTGTTCCAACGTAAAAAGATAAAATGACCCATATGTTTCAGAACTATTAAATATGTACCAGAACCAATAGTTAATAGTTTAAACCCAAATTGTTAGTGAAGTATTTGACAAGTAAAGTTCGAAGAAGATATCTCAGAATTTGATATTGAGTAATGAAACAATATGATGTGAAAGTAACATTTAAGGGTTAACGCGTAACAGTTGACGTTTTTCTCCTTATATCAGTACTTTTGTACATGTTGCAGAACCTGTAGTAAAAAATGTAAACTAGAAATGCTTAAAGTGACTTGAATAGTATATGTTTGTATAGTAAGTTTTGCGACCTAAAGTTGAAGATGATAATATTTTGGGTGTAACGATTCATATTTTCAAGTGTTTCTTTCAAGTTCTGACACGTACGTTGTCGTTTCACCTTTCGTAGAGAATAAAACCCTTGGGCTCCTAGAATGAGAATCAAACCTTCACTTGTTTAGTAACATTTTAGGGTTAGAATTCATTTTCCCATCTAAAAATTTGGAGAACCCTCTGAAATTGGGAAAAATGTTTTGGTCACTTTAGAGGATCGAAACTCGAACTTAGGTCTGCAACTGAACCTATGCAATCGTCTCCATTGCGAAGGTAACAAGCAAAGCAAAACCCTAACTTTTATTTATTTATTTGCAGAATACTTAAAATCTAAGGTTTGTGTTTTGAAATTTTGGTATGGAATTCCATTTATTAATGGATGAAATCTATTTAAATTGTAAATTTTCTCCTCTTTTAGTTTTTTTAAATGGTAAGTTGTCATCGAATTTAACTTAAAAAGGTTAGATTTTTTTGTAATGAGGATGAGTATATTTATGAGTGAGTTGGTTTGTTTCTGCACTGAGTCATTTGATGATTTAATCCTTAGGATGAGTATTGTAAATCTGAATCCTATTTTTGACGATGTTGCGGATGATGTTGGTAAAGACGTTGCTGATAAAGATGCTAATAATGAAGTTGGCAAATTAGTTGCTGAGGAAGTTGTTGATAAAAAAGGTAATGATGAAGTTCCTAAAGACTTTGCTGATAAAGATGGTAATGAAGTTGTTGATAACAAAGTTGCTGATAACAAACTTGCTAAGGAAGCTCCATTTGAGATCCTGGCCATATGTGAGAAGCTGTACGGAAGGAAAACAATTCCTCCCTAGCTGAAGTTTTAGTAAGTTGATATTTATGTGTTCTTATTGAATTGAAATGCAAAATTACTGAATGTATACCTTTGGTTTTTTCCCATGTTTTACAGTAAAGGTGAATGTATAAGGATGAAGCAAAGTAAGGAAAAAGTGGCTCATGAGGTAGGTTTGAGTGCTTTATGATGTGTAAAATGTTAAATTCATTTGAATTTTTCATTCGTAGGTTAGGAAAGAGTTAGGCAAGAAATGGAAGGAAATGCCGAAGGAAGACAAACAACCTTACATTGATGAAACTGAGAAGGAGAAGACGACATACAAAGAATCTAAATCAGGACAACCGAAGAAGGTAATAGGAAATAACAGTCGTTACATTGTTTCTTTGATAAAGTATAATAGTTTATATTGAGATTGACGTAGGAAGTTGTTATGTTATTCCCTGTAGACATATTTTGACACAAGGTGTAGTCAAAAGCAATTGTACGAGTTCGTAAATGGAATGAAGACGAAGGGGATTGATCTTGTTCTTGATGAAATATGTTTTGGGGTGCTTAGTTTTTATAAAATCGCATATTCTACACTGGGGCCTATGTAGGGAATTGATGGAAAGTTTTGATGTTGGAAGGAGTGTTATTTAGTTTGAAGAACACAACATTACTGTATCAGTTGAAGATGTAGAAGCCATATTGGGCCTGAAGAATGAGGGTGTTGATGTTAATGAAGTGATGTCGAGGGAGAATGGTAAAGAACTGGGTGAAAAGTATAAGCTCAACACATTTTTAGCATTTGGTAAAATCAAGCACAATGTACTATATGGTTCTTTTGAAGGGGATGCTTTAAAAGCTAGGGTGCTACTATTGTTGGATTTTTTTGTGTCCTACTACTTAGACACGACCAAGTCATGATTTGTTGAAGTTGTTGTGCGACGATTGATTACAGGGAAAAGTAAATTGGGCCAAGTATGTTTACGATACACTTATTAACAGAATAAGCTATATAAAGAGGCCGATAAGGTACGTTTACCTAAAAGGATGCATTGCAGTCTTAGAGGTAAAGTTTAAATAGCATTAGTAATGAGAAATGAGTGGAAATAAGTATTGTCATATAAATTAATGGTGTTGTGAATGATATGGAATTCATGTTAGGTTGTATAATTATTTGTCTGGAAATGATAGCATAGCCAATGTAGCTTTTAATGGTGGCAAGGCTCGCATTCTGCATTGGGTGCAGTCAGAGGTCGCGTGTGTTTATGCCCGCTTGAAGAGCGCCCGACCTCTGAATATACCAAAGGTATGTGCTGGATTATTATTCGTCTATTATGTCAATTGCGGTCATGGTTAATTAATAATATACTTTCATGGTGAAGATTATTGCCTGGAAGCAACCATTACCTGAAACTGTTGACAAACCTGATGTCATGGAAGCAAGCAAAGGCAAGAAAGCTTCGAAGAGACGTAAGGTAATACATAATGTGTCATAGTAGTACTCATTTATTTTGGGGAAGATGGAATTTTAATATTTATTTATTTTGCAAGGTTGCTTCTGCGGAGTACGATGTTGCAATATACAACGATGACGATGCAATGAGAGAAATACTATCAAAGATGCTTCAGCAAATGATATCCAAGGTAAAAGAGGCTATGGATACGGGAATTAAGAAGAAATTTGAATGTGGGGAGCAACTAATGTTTGAGGTAAATGGGCTAAAAGAGGTGAAAGTGGGAATTGATAAGCAAATTAAAGGTGTAGGGAAATTGGACATTATGAGAAGGGTTGATGATACGTTGTTGAGAGAGAAATTTAGTAGTCTTTCTGAACATGTCCGAGCCGAGATGACAAGCTTGAAGAAGATTGTAGAGGAGAACGAGGACTTTTATGAACTGAAAATAAACGATTTAGAAGTCAAAATCGCTGGTCTTCATGAGGTCTTGAAACAAATGCTGGACGATATGAAAGATTCTTTGTAGATGATGTCAAGGAACATGGAGGTTGATAAGGCCTATGTTTTGAGTGAAATTAATAGGGTTGTTGAGCGCAAATATATATGGACATCATCTGTTTAGAGTCGTATTCCTACAAAGACAGCAGAAGTTGTTTCTCTTTGTTCCAAGTTCAAAACACCCCCAAGAACTTGGAGCATAGATGGAGATATAAATCTGAGTGTCTAGCACCACTGAAGAAAAAGGTAAAAGCTACAATTAAATTTTAAAGATCAAATTCATCTTTTCCATGGACCTATGGGCTTGGCTTGACTTTAGCATTGTTCCGTTGTAGGTTGAGAAGGAAGGCGGACAGGTTAGTCGAAAATCCCCTCGGCTCTCAAAGGATAACCATTCAACTGCATAAAGTTTCAAAATTTAATTGGGAAAAATTATTTCGTGTAATTACCATTTGCAATGGTAATTGTTGGTTGTATGTACCGTGTACGTTAATAATAGCAGACGTCGCTTGCCATATTGCATTGAACATTGGCCATCGAACATTGGGCCTTAATTCCATTGAAAGGAACATTGGAAACAATACAATTTTGGCCGTTAAGGCCATCGAATTAATTGTTGTCCCTTAAGGGTTATGATTTTTTGTTTTCGTTTACATGAATTATGATTGTCGCGGTTACGATCATATCATTCTTCTTGTGAAAGGCTAAAGATGAAGGGTAAAAGATATTACCGTGTGTTGTACTACCTGATGGGCTTGGTGAACTAGAATGAGCCTATTGTGATTATTTATGGAATACCCCATTGCCGAAAGAGTAAGCCTTCAACTTTATAACTTTAATTTGTTATATTGTGAAATTTAAAATAAAAGGCATAATAGAATGTTTGTTTCCAGCTATGTGGTGATTAAATGCGGCATCATCAATGCCAATGTAGCAGAAATGAATGTGTTATGACCACATACATGGGTCGACGATACGGTTAGTCACTTAGTCTAATAAATATTGTGTATGCCTTGAAATTATCTGAAACAGTTAGAACATATTTTGCATTGTGGTCATTATTGTTTTTTTTTTTAAAATTTGCAAGATTATTGATATGGTGTCCTTGTTCGAGAATCGCAAGGTGGCGAAAGAAGGGAGTAAACGAAGGGTCTTTATGCCTTCTAGTTTTGATGTATGTTAAATTTGATGGTTAACCTTCTTATATAGTGTTTATGCCATATTTTTTTGTCGATAAATTGTTCTTGATTGTAAGTAACAAACTATATTTATTGTAGAGTTCAGTTTGAGCAAATCCAATGGCTAGAGCGCAATGGTTTGCAGGTTTTCTTCACCATGAATTATGAGAATACCCACTGGCACTTTTTTTGTGATTCGTATGGATCTTGGTGAAGTTTGGCTACTAGATAGCTTAGGGGAAACTCTGACAACTCTGCGTAGGGAGGAAGCAGTTAAGACAATGGTAAGAACTCATCCATTTGCCGTGTTGCCTTGTTAGCAATGTATGTTATTGGTGTGCATGAATGAAATTTATTGTTATGATTGTATGTTATTGACGTCTAGATAAGAACACTAGCAGAATATGCTAAGAATGAGGAATTCGTTAAGTTGTTTGGCACACCAAAGGTGGCGTTTGACAAGCTGAAGTTTAAACGTCCTAAAGTCAAGACACAAGGAAATGGGTATCCATCTTTCCATATTCTTTATTGTTATCATCAAATTAGTAATTAAATGACTAGAACTGCATCGAACTTGATAGGGATGATTGTGGTATGTTCTTCATTGCATGGATAAGAGGCATACAGTCAGGTACCGAAATAGAAAACCCACTGAATATCATAAATGAATGATTACCATTACTGTTTCATGTATAATCAAACGTTGAGTGGTCTTAATATTCATTTTTGAGTTGTAACATATTTGTTTATTTCCAATTATAGGTAGTTGGAGATTGTGACATGATGAAGTTGTTGTTCCATCTGTGTACGGACGTAGAAAACCAGAAAAGGAAGAAGCTGAACGACGAGGTGGTAGCATATAAGAAAAAGATGAATAGAAAAGGCTATAAACAACCGACAACTATTACGCAGCGAAAGAAGGGGCCTTGAACCATATTGGAATGAGTTAGGTTCATTTCTAAACCATTATATTTCGATAATTACATCATATTAATTCGATTTGCAATCATACTTATTGATTTATATTTTATGCTAGTCTAAAAAAATTGGGTTTTGATAAATTTCAAATGTTGAGGGTGTTAGTCCCACAGTTGGTCCCCACTTTGGCTTGGGTTGACAACATATTCTACTTCAATTGTTAATCGTCAATTTTTTTTCTTAGAAACATTAATTGGTCTCATCTTGACGAACGATAAGTGTTTATTTTAGGAAATGTTAGTTTGTTAATTAATTAATTGAGTTCATATAATGCATGTAAGCAAGTATGGTTTGATGTTCGAAAAGTCAATAGTCGATCTTCGTTTGTGCTGAGTAGCGGGGATATGACCCCCATTTTTGTGATACAATTTTGTTGTACAGTGACGACCCAACACCAATTGTACATAAGGCAAATTTTACTGTACAATAGTTGTCCTGTTACGAAAATTCGATCATTGAAAATGTATGGCGCATTTAATATTAATATTATTATTTATTTAAACAAATGTTATACCGAAAGAAAAATTTGGAAAATAGGTTCTAGACAATTTTTGCAAACGTTCGATACTCGTCGTTTCAAATGGATATGGTATTTTCTACGAGTTAAATGTCATTTTAAGCAAAAATGATAGTGCATAAGTGAAAAGGGACCTACTGTTGTCTTCTTCAACCTTTTAAAAAGCAGGCTGAAGATCAACCATAATCTCCTACCCTGAGAAAACCAAGTCAGTACAACATAACCTAGTAAATTGTCCTTTTATTTCTTCTTCCCCTACCATTCACCCGGACTTTCCTTCAGAGTCCAAGAATAAGTTCCTTTGCAGCCAACTCATTGGTGGTTCAGATCATTGGAAAAAAGTACATGATTTGCGAAATCTATTCCCATGGTTAGAACACCCAAAAAATCTTCTTCTCGGATTGTTATCTGACCAAGATGTCTTCAACACGGCTGGCTTTCCACAGTTGTACGTGGGAATTTCGGTCGCTTTAGATACAAAGTCCATATATCCACTTTTGTTTCCTTGTTCTTATCTTACGTTGGCAGATACAATGACATGCACATTTTAGTTTATTTTGAAAGTAGCAATTAGGGTCTAGGGTATTTTGAAGGGGTATTAGTTTAATAATATAACCCACAAGACTGTATTAGGCGGGAATCAAAATTTCAAGATAGTTTTGAGACTTAATATTGCGGTTTAGACACTTGTAATTTTTAACTTAAACTGAGATCATTAGGCAAACATGTTTCATTTGTGATTCACAAATGATGTTCGAAACTTAATATAAAGACGTTCGCTACTCCTCGAATTACTGAGAAGCCACGTTCTAACAGTAATAAATGTGACGTTTAATAATATAATTGAAAATACATTTTCGGGCGGGAACGACACATTAAGTTTTGTATCGAAACTGTGAATTAAGGTTTGGATACTTTAAAACTACAACTTAAACTGAAATCATTAGGACAAAATGTAATATTTTTAGGTTGACAACAATAAGTTCGAAACGTTTTATACAAATGTTCAGTACTTGTCGTATTAAAGAAAAGCCACGTTCTGCCTGGCCTAAACCCAACTGTGAGACGTTAATTATTAAATACACTCATGTTCCCATGTGTAACAATTATTCCTCATCATTAACTGGTTGACATATGAACAACCACGACATTGTAAAACCCTAATCTAGTATAATATGACGATCATGTAATGTCATAATATGTGTTTTTTTACTATTCATTTGTTGTAGCACAATGGTTGAAATTTCTCTTTGAATTTCTAGGTTTAAATCCTGGTAGCAGATATTTTTATTTTTTTACAAGATTAATAAATTGGATTGTTGCTTCGAACAACATATTCTAAAATCAGTGTTCAAACGAATGGGATTGTGGGAACGCCTAGCTCGGGAACAGGCAGTTGAGCGCCAAATCACCGGCGATCAACGAGAAAATGATAGCGATAGTCGTCCGGGGCAGCGTTCTGCTGTAAGTGATCAGGTTATGCAACGGGTATGGACTTTATACGTGAGAGGACTTTCTCGGTCAATCCATTGGTAAGGTTTATGGCAGGTATTCGATGGGCATGAGATTGTCAGGGATGTTTTCATTCCCAATCGGATGGCTCGAGACAGACATCGATTTGGTTTCGTTCGGGTGACATCGCAAGCGGATGCCGATCGGGTGATTGAAAGACTACACGGGAAATGGATATATGGTGCTCGTATGAGAGTTGCTATGGCTTGGAAGGGACGATGAGGCGTGTCGAGAGCAGCGAGGGGAGTTGGAGTCCGATCGTACCAAGGATACACGATCGTCAACAAAACCGGCGGGGGAAGGGGTGAGAGACAATTGCAGAGAGATCACGGGCATTGTGGACGAGGATAAGTGGGCTGTTCTTCAATGGTGCGCGGTTGGGTGGTGTTTGAATCCTTGTAGTATAAAGGCCCTGGCAGAGAGGTTGGAGGTGGATAAACATGAGGGATTTTCAATTATGAGATTGTCGGGATACATGATTTTATTGATGTGTACATCGGCAAATGTTCGGGACTGGGTGATGAACATGGATCGTGTTAAAGAATGTTTTGCTAGAGTGGAGGTTTGGTCGCCATCGATCACAGTCAAGTCGCGTCGTGTTTGGTTGTCTATAGTAGGTTTGCCGATACACCTTTGGCACAAGCAAACTTTTATGAATATTGCTCACCTGTGGGGATCGTTAATTTGCATGGATGATGACACGGAAACGCCAACGTCGTTTGATTGTGGCAGAATCATGGTGGAGACAACATCGTTCGCTCGCATTGAGGAATGCATTCGAGTGAAGGTAGATGCAGAGGTATACTTGGTTCGTGTGTTGGAAATGGACGGAAAAGGTCCGGAGGTTGAATGTGATTGCTATGAATGTAAAGCGTCAGAGGATGGGGAGAGTTCTGCACGGGGTTCTGAATTTGCAGCGGATGAGTGTGCTGGGAAGGAGGCTGCTACCATACCCGATATGAGGGTGGTTGATTCGAAGGTTCAAGGATCTCATGGGGAAATTCCGGTGAATTGGATGATGAATGCTGCATGGGATGATCCTTAAGGGACAAGGTCCCGATCGGGCGACATTGAGCATGGAGTAAATATGCGTTCGGATATATACATGGAGAATGATGCAAGGGTGGGGGTTCGGTTGCTGGAATAGCAGCTGCCAACTTCGGTTAGTCTTGTCAATCCGATAGCTGTGAAGGAAGGTGGGAGTAGGACTCTAGAGTCGGTTGAGAGTCTCCCAAGATGTGAGAGTTTGTCTATAGCTGGGATTGTTAATTCAAATCCTTTGGATGAAGTGGGGCCGGGTGCTTTGATTCCCACAGTCGAAAATTTGCAATAGGTACAGAGTCCTCACCCTATTCTACACTCAATCGCGCCACAATCTAGACTTGGACAAACTAAATTGATCCGAGTGGGACAAGCGTACTGCAAAATTAGGAAGATAATCGGGAGTGAGCATTTTAAAGGCGCTGGTCGTGAGTCTCGTGCGAAGAGGCGAAATAATCTGGGTGGTTGTCGAGCAAAGAAAGGTTCGATCAAAACAAACGTGGAAGGGGTCAGCGAAAGTGTATATACATTGCCACGGGACATAGCTAGTGAGGCTGCAGCAAAGGTGAAATTGGGTTTTCTTATCGAAGTTAAATCAAGTAGGCGTGAGGAAGATATTATAAAGGACATTTCTCGGGTTATTACCGGGGATTGTCGAGGTTTTTGACTGATGAAGCTTTTATCGTGGAACGTCAGGGGTTTGGGCGGTAGCGCGAAACGGCGTAGTGTTCGCGAGGTGATACGGAAAAATAGTATAGATATGGTGTTGTTACAGGAGACAAAACTTGAAGAGATACCGTCATTGTGGGTTGCTAATATGTGGTGTTCAAATAGCTTTGAGATGGTGTTTTCACCATCAGTTGGTGCTTCGGGCGGCATTTTGGTTGTATGGGAAGGTAATCGTTTTTGTTTGGAAACCGTTGATATTGATCGTAATTTCATTGTGCTATAGAGGCATTGGCAGTAGGAGGATGTGGTTTGCTGCATAGTTGAGATTTATGCCCCTTCGAATGTCGTTGGACAGAGTTTAGTTTGGGCTTCGCTGTTGGCTCAGATGAGTGGATTTGAGGGGCCGTGGTGCGTCACAGGTGATTTTAATGCTATTTTACATAATTCAGATCGAATAGGGGTGTCTGATAGGGGTGCTGAGATGGAAGCATTTAGGGATTTTGTGAATAGCGCGAGATTAGTGGATTTGCCATTGTTGGGCAAACATTTTACCTGGTTTGGTCCCAGGAATTGTTGCAGTCGCATAGACCGTTTCTTGATATCCTCAGCTCGGTTGGATGGTTTTAGTTCAATACAACATGAAGCCTTGGCGAGGGGTGTTTCTGATCATTCACCGCTGATTCTTAAATGTGATAATTGTGATTGGGGGCCAAGACCATTTAGATTCTTTAATTGTTGGATGGATGGTCGTTCCAATGTGCGACAAATAGCTGACGAATGGTGTAGGTTGACAAGTTTGGGCGTCGGTAATGATAATATTGTGGTGAAATTACATCATTTGAAAAAGTTTTTGAAACAGTGGAACAATTATAGTTTCGGTGATGTGAACAAAATTATTGAGGATATGCAACAAAAAATTGACAAGGCAGACGAGTCTATGGTTGAGAATGAGGGTGTTGAGGGGGTGGAGGATGAGAGATGACGGTGGATGCATGCGCTATGGTGTGCTATGCGCAATAAGAAGTCTATATGGCGTCAGAAATCGAGAGCTACATGGTTGCGTTTGGGAGATCGTAACACTGCTAATTTCCACAGAGCGGCAAAGTTGCGTACATCTAGAAATTATATCCCAAGTTTTTTGATTGATGGACAATGGATTACGACGCCATCGACGATGCGTAGTTTTGTGGTTTATGAGTTTACTACTCATTTTGCTTGTGATGTTTAGGCGGGTGATTGGCATTTCGAGGGCGGGTTTTGTTAGCTATCAGAGGCTGATAGAAAAAGTCTGATTTCGCCATTTACAATGGATGAAATTAAGAGGGTATTATGGGAGTGTGATGGATCGAAGGCACCAGGCCCGAATGGCTTTACATTAGATTTTTACAAGAAAGGTTGGGAGGTATGATGTTCTCCGGTTTTTTGAACGTTTTCATGCTTGCAGATTGTTGCCGAAAGGTGCGAATTGCGCCTTCATTGTGTTATTACCTAAGGTGTCGACTCCTCCGCTATTATGTGAGTATCGTCCTATATGTTTGGTCAATTCGATGTATAAAGTATTGGCTAAGTGTTTAAAGAATCGTCTCCAATCTGTGCTGGGTGGTTTAAATAGCGATACACAATCTGCGTTCGTTAAGGGTCGGCAGTTAGTGGATGGTGTTTTATTGGCCACTGAGGTTACTCACTCACTTCGACAAAGAGGTACTGGTGGTTTTATCTTGAAGTTGGACTTCGCTAAGGCTTACGATTGTGTAAGCTGGAATTTTTTAGACTCAGTGTTAACTCAGATGGGGTTTTGTGCGACTTGGCGAGCTTGGGTTAGGGAATGCAGTAGTTCTGCCCGCCTGTCGGTTTTATTGAATGGAAGTGCGACTAAGGAATTTATGATGAGACGTGGATTGCGGCAAGGCTGTCCGTTATCACCGTTATTGTTCGTTGTGGTTGCGGAGGGGTTACACTTGATGCTGGGTAATGCAGAGTCAGAGGGATTGATTTGTGGGGTAGAGGTGGTGTCGAATGTGTTTTTATCTCACCTGCAGTTTGCCGACGATACAATCCTATTTTTCGATGCTTCATTTCGCTAAGAGTTCGTTGTATGCCATTGGCGTGGAGGGGGAGTTGGGTGGATTAGTGGCTGAGTTGCTGGGATATCGTCAGGGTGAGTTGCCGTTTATCTATCTTGGGTTTTCATTAGGGGCTAATCCGAGGCTTTTATCTGTGTGGGAGCCGATCATAGCTAACTTCAGATGCAAGCTAGCCAGGTGGAAACAAACCTCATTGTCTTTTGCTGCCCGAGTGACTTTGGTAAATTCTGTACTTTCATCTTTGCCTATTTTTTACATGGGCTTGTTTGTGGTTCCAAATAGGGCGATAGCGTAATTGGACCGTATCCTTTGAGCGTTCCTTTGGGGAGGTGTTGGCCTCGAACGAAGGATGAGTAGGGTAGGTTGGGAGTTTGTGTGCAGGTCGCGACATTTGGGAGGCTTGGGAGTGGCGGATTTGCAGGTGAGAAACATGGCGTTATTATCTAAGTGGGTTTGGAGATATGCTTGTGATCGAGATTCGCTGTGGCGACGCTTAATTGTAGCTAAGTATGGAGAACATACTCAATGATGGCGATTTATCACGGAGAAGATGTCGACCATGTCTATTGTGTAGCGACAGATTGTGGCCAATTTCTATTCTGCAAACATTGATCAACATGTGGGGATGTCGGGTTTTCAGTGGAAGATTGGTAATAGGAGGACTGTGTTGTTTTGGTTTGATCCGTGGATAACGTAGCAACCTTTGAAGGACACATTTCCAAGATTGTTTTCTTTGGCGATAAATAAGTTAGCATGGGTTAGTGATTATTCGGAGGGTGCACATTTTGACCACAGGCAATGGGAACGTTTCTTTAGGCGACATTTGAGGTTGTTTGAACTTGAGCAGTTGCGGGCGTTATGTGACTTGGTTTGCGAGGTTCTTCTGTGGGAATTTCGCCTTGATACTTTCATTGGGCGCCTGGATGCACATAGAGAGTTTTCAGTTAGAGCATTGTCAAAATTGTTAATGCTGGATAAGGTTGGTGATGATGATATCAGTGATTGTTTTGCTTAGCAAGTGCTGGTCCCGCCTAAAGTCCAGGCGTTCCTTTGGTTTATTTGGTTGCGAAGGTTGCCGACAGCGGATTTCTTGCGAGTTCGCGGGGTGCCATTGAGCGACGAGCAAGGCAAGTGTCCGTGGTGTGTGACATCGGAGGAATCTATCGCACATCTTTTCTATGAATGTCCGTGTGTGCTGAAAATTTGGGATTGGTTGCGTCATTGGTGGGGTGTAGCGCGACCTTTACCGGTGAGTTTCGATGATTTCTTTGTTGTGAATTTCTACTGTTCATTTAATGGTTGTATGAGGAAATGGTGGGTGGCGAGTGTTAGTGCTTTGTTGTGGTTGTTATGGTTAGCTATCGGACCAGCCGGCGGGGAGTGACTCGCCTCGATCCCTTACTATGAGTTCATCTTTCGTGGTAAATGTTTGTCGATGGATGAGTTATGCTTTTTGGTTAAGATGCGATCTTTTTACTGGATTAAGGTTGATGCCGAGGGAGAGATGTTGCCTGAATCGATTTGGTGGTCATGTCCGTCTGCGTTAGTCCGTCAACGCGGAAGGTGAGGGTTGGGGTGTGTTGGCAGCCACTGATCCAGGGTGTTTTAAAATATAATGTGGATGGTTCTGCGCGGGGTAAGCCGGGTCCTGCGGGGTTTGGTGGTGTGATGCGTGATGGGGAGAGTCGGATTTTGAAAATGTTCTCGAGGCCGTTAGGTGTGATGGACTCAAATGAAGCTGAAGCGCGGGCTATAGCATTTGCTTTGAGTTTAGTTCTGGACAGGTGTTGGCGTGAACAATGTGTGATTATTGAGTAGGATTCGCAGGTTGCTTTGAGTTGGGCTACACGTTCGGCGAAATGACCATGGAGTTTGTGGGAAGTATTTACAGTGATCGATCAAGCTTGTAAGGTCTCGTATGAGATACAATTTCGTTATGTGCCTAGAGAGGCTAATGGTTTTGCTGATGTGTTAGCAAAGGAAGGCGTGGATCGATGTTCGCTCTTTGTGGCTTGTTTATGATAGGCTTGGCTTTATTTCTATGTTTTTTGACGGATCATATCGTACTCTTTTCCTTCACTAGGGAGGTTTTTAACGAGGCGTATGATCCGTCACGCTGTATGCTTTTTGCTTAATGCTGAATAAAATCATACAGTTGCTGATAAAAAAAATAATACGTGTTTTTTTACTTTGTTAAAATGTTGTGTTTTTAAATTTGAAAATATGCGTTTTGAGGATAAATACTTTGTTTATATTATATATAAAATGTTATGTTCTTAAATGTTGTGTTCTTTTCTCCATTCGCACATTTGACAATATTTATTTGAACTTTTTCAAGGATTTTGTTGTCAATAAAAACTCCATAGTCCTAAAATTCAAGTATGGTAGGTTTATGATTTTAGAATTTAGGTGTAGTGTTTATGGTTTAGATTTTAGGGATATATCGTTTAATGTCTAAGGTTTAGTGTTTTAATCTTTAATTATATGAAAAAGTTTAAATTAATGTAATACAAGTTTTTAGGAATGTAAATAATTACATTCTACAAAATTTCATTGAAAAGTTAAATAAATATTAATGATAGAAATGATGTAGTTCTTATTGACAGCCCCAATCAATAGCATAATCCTTTTTTTAAATTAATATTTTGTTTAATTATAAATTAATAATTTAATATAATTTAAGGTCAGATAGATCATAAGATAGTTTGACTGTAAAGCGAAATTCTTTTGAAAGTCCTTTTAATAACATATATTGATTACAGTTAAAAAAGCACAACTTGATTCACATTATATACTTAGCAATCAAATTATATTACAAACAAAAGAAATATCCCTAGAGCATCATTTGTATTCTTTTAATTTTTTTCAAGACCACATAGAAGACATCATTGTTGTAAACTTCATCATCGACTTTCTTAATTGTTGCAAAACGTTGATAACTTAAATATGGAAAAGGGATAAATGCTGAGACACATCAAAAGCTTCCACAGCATTGGCCGCCTACTCCCACTGTAGTTCCGCAAATGAAAAACAAGTTAGACAAATGTTGGGAGCATTTTTTCAGATACTCTGTCTGTTGCTGTTCATACATTGAAAGCCTTTCAAATACCATTGTTTGTCATCACGGAAAACCTACGAACTAAGACGACGTCATTACCACAACATAAACCACACATATAATGTTGTAGAGATGAAAATTAAAAATGAAACAAACCAACACTCTTTTCATTAGGTTATGAGTGTAAGATCCCAAAGGTTCCTGTTTATGATGCGACGATGATTGTGAGAGAAGACGGTATAATTGAGATTATGCGTCTTTTGAAATTAAGAATCCGTTGAACATGCCAATTTACTTTATGTACGCGGCCCAAAGGGTTGCTGATGACTAATAGGGTTACATTAAATGAAACGATTTAATTTAAGAACTGAGAAGACAACTTTGGTGGGCTTGATAAACTATTTATAGGTTCGAAACTTCACAAACATATTGGCAACTGAAATGGTTAGGAGAAATATGAACATTTTACGTTACCGATAAAATGTTGGAACTGTGTTCGCAAATGTTCGTTATGCGTCGTTTGACTAAAAAGATACTTACGAGCGGGAAAAATTTTAATATTTTAGGTTACCAATAATAAGTTTGAAACGTTATACAAATATGCGGTACTTGTCATATTAACGCAAAGGCACGTTCTTTTTTATTTTTTTAAATGCAAAGGCACACGTTAAATATTAAATAACGACCCTTCACGTGCCCAGGTGTAATAATTTTTCCTGATTATAACGGGTTGACATATGAACATCCACGATATTGTAAAACCCTAATGTAGATGTAGCGACACATTCTTCCCTATAAATACCTCAATAAAGTGTTGTTAATTTTTATTTCTCCTCTTTTTCTTATTTCTTCATCCATTTTGTCAGATCATGGATACGGTTGCATTTATTCGCAGGGAGTTCCGTCAGGCTTCCATGGAGAATCCGCTAGTAGCCCATTATCTGATTTCAGGTAAACATCTCTCCGTCTTTTAGGAAACATTTAAATCTTTTCAAACAATTTATAATTTGGATTATTTTTCTTTAGTTACGGAAGATGTCGATGACAATATGTTTCGTTATCAACTTGAAATGGCTGCACCAGAGGGCTGTCCGTTCGAAAGCCATAATTTTGAAGTTAGAATTTTCTTCCCACCTGATCACTCTATGAGACCTCCTCTGGTAATGAAATAAACCTCCCAAGATTGTTGTTTTATTATATTTGTGAATATGTTTTACGATGAAACATGTCTAAGATATTGGTTATTTGTTTATGTAGTTTGCGTTTCGCTTTCATGGGCCTGTCTTTCATCCCAACTTCAGTGAAACTGGCGGCATTAGGCTGGACATCTTCCAGAAAAGGTGAAGCCCTGGTATCAGAGTTGTGGAGATTATTGCTCGTATACTGGGTTATCTACCCATCGGGTAAACTAATTTACAAGAACAACCCCAACGCTTTGCAAGGTATGCGAGAAGGATTTTTTTTTGGGTTGAAATGCAACTGTCACATGTTATAAAAATGATCATATATGTGATTTTTTAAATGCAATTTTAAAGGGGTCATTATCTTATCTTATTGACCTTTTACTTTACATTTAATAAATTTGAGTACCTAAAATATCATATCAAGTGGGTTATCTACCAATCGGGTAAACTAAGTTTTATCCATACAAAAAATATATAGGAAGCATACCATGTGAAGAGCCATCGTACAAATCATGTACAAAATTAGCCTAATATACCATTAGAATCATATATGGTAAGACAACTGTGTCAAAAATCACACAAATCATGCACACAATTTGCTTAATAGTATCACATAAGTTTGGTAAGTATAATTAGTATTCTTTCAATTTTTTTCAATACCAGATAGAAGACATTATTGTTGTGGCCTTCATCATCGACTTTGGATACTTTTGAAGCAGAACTTAAAACTGATCTCGTTAAGAGAACATGTAATATTTTAGGTTATAAGTACTAAGTTCGAAACGTTATATACAAACGTTCGTTACTTGTGATATTATTGAAAACCCAGGTGCTGCTACGTTAAATATTTAATAGTGACGCTTCACGTTGGAGAATTTAGACAAATATTGCATGTCAAGAATCATATATACGACGACAACGATGTAAAGAATCATGATCAAAAGTACGTACAAAATTTGCCTAATATCTCATAAGTTTGATTAATGATATGCATATTGGAGCAATAATGGTCAAATAATAAATAAGTCTCAGTTGGTTAAACGAATATATATGACAAGGTGAAAATACATAAAATTGATGACAAAGTAAAACTAACCGATACATTTAAAGTTTTAGAGACTATAATGAAAAAATATCATCATATTAAAAACATTGGAAAAAATTAGAAAATGTTTAAATAAATAGGGGTCAATTAGATTAAAAATTAGGGATTAATCTGAACAAAATAAACCCCAAATCCCTAAACTAATTCCACTACCCCAAACATTCCACTTTAAAAATTTACCCTTACACCCCAAACATGACACATTTACCCCTAAAACCCAAACCTCAAGCCCTAAAACTTATAATCATTAATAATTAAAGTACAAGTCTAATCCCATAATCCCTAAACTTGAAACATGCATTGTTTATAACCATAAACTCCAAACATCAACCCTTAAATCTTACCATCACTAATATTTGCTTTATTAAAAATAAATTCTTTTACATATTTTTCGAGCTGTTAAATGCCATATTTGATTCTTGAACATTTTAATTCCTCTACTGAAAACGTTAATCACCAAAGATCAGATTATATCGCGTAAAGATTACCATATGAAAAGTAAAATCATATCAAAATTAAAATATTTAGTCAAAATAATAACAACCAAACATGAAAGGGATGGTCGGCCAGATTACCTAAGAATTTTGGAAGCCGATGTTTAGCCATTTGTAGGGTTGAACAACATCAAACTTAGTATTTACAATTCTTATAATTATTTATACGTTTTGATGTAAGTTAGAAACATCATTATAAGGTTTGTACTAATTTACAAAATTTAAAAATAAATATGGGTCAATTGTATATCAAAATATTATTTTATGGACTAAATTGAACAAAAAATGACAATATCTTAATTTTATTATAGTTGCTTCTAGAAATTAAAAATATATGTGGTTCAGTATTGGGGGTATTAATCAGCCATGAAGCATTAATGGGGAAACGATGTTTGGAACACGTGTATGGTTGTTGTTGTCATGGGGCAGTGGAATTGGTAGAAGTAGGAGACAGAGTTAGATGTGACTATTTAGATTCTCTCATGCATCTGAACTCGCGTGTGTTCAGCTAGCTCCAGAAGTATGTCGACAACCATTAGTTTATCCACTCAGCTATAAAATGTCAGCCATAAAAACTAAAACAGTAACCCTAAACCATTAAGTCTTATCCAAAAGCCATGTTGGTTGTTGACTGGAAAGAGAACTATAAACCTTACATCATACAATTTAAATCACATACAACACTACCCCTAAACTACCCCTTACACCATACAAATTAATCACATACACCACTAACCCTAAACTATACCTTAAACCCTAACCCATCAGTACTAAACTATAAACCATAAACCCTAAAATTAAAGGTCATAAGAATTTCTCCCTTAAATCTTAAATCACTAAACTATACACTATAAACCCCAAACCAATAACAATAAGATGCTAAGAGCTGTAGCCTAAACCCAAAACCTTGTAGCTATAAAAAATTCATCTCATAACCCATTAACCCTAAATTACAACATAGAAGTTAGTCCTAACAAATTTGGTTTAGTTTCTGTAGGGTTTAGGGTTAAAACTCAAAACTGAAAGGAACTAAAATCAACACAAATATCAGTATTTTATTTTATTTTTGGTAAAAAAGAATTATGATGCTTGAAGTTAATCTTATACACAAAGCTAAACACTAAACCATATATCATACAAATTTATGGCATAAACCACAAACACTAAATAACACCACTTTAAAATTGTTAGGCTACAAATTAATTCTTTGGAACAAATTAATATGATAAATGTTAATGTTTGTTAGAATGAACGAGTTAAACGCCGACTGAAGGAACACATTCTATAACAATAAGAGTATGGAAGGTATGCGTATACATTGTCGAACTAGTTTAGGTGAAATCTAAGATATCACATGTTTTACTCTTGATTTCAGTTTAAGATTTCATTTATATCTTTCGAAACCCTTCAGACTAGGATCAACACTAGTTTGACGTTTTTAGTTCCTGGTCCGAACTGTCTTTCAAATTACGCGTGTTCCTAATATGAAAGTCTTTTCAAAGTCAGTCAGGAATCTCTGTTACCTGTTCCGATACGTTAGCTGTATATAAGTCTTGCCAATGGTTGCATTAAGCAGAACAATGGAATTTAAGTCAAAGAAAGAAGTTTCGAAACCGATTCACAATGTTCAAAACACATACGACGAACTGCAACTTCTAACTACACTGTACACTTGTTCGGTTTAAGTATAATGAACAATGTTCCAAAACATTGTAGCGAGTACCGGAACAAGTTAACATATAAGCACTGAAAACAAAGGACCATATCCCCGTAAAAATATTTTTTCTTATCGTAAATTAATATTAAAATTTGGGATCGACATTGTTGCTTCTGTTATAAATAGGACTCCTTTGGATAGTGTCATACCCTCGTTAAACAATTATTTCCTTTACAGTCTTCGTATGTGTGGTTTTCATTTTCTTATTGGAGGGGATGGTTACTGGGCATAGACTTCATTTTATAGATCCTGGAGGAGTGGTGATTTGTTTTTAGGGTCTATAGTCGACAAAAAATGGTATTTGAAAATTGGGTCTGCATTCGTCCTCAATGGTTAGGTGCTTCTCACTTGAACCTAGATGGGTTTTGATAGCAAGGACATACAAACAATGGGTGGTTATGCACTTGCATGATTCAAAATTCATTGGTCTTTACATCCCACAATGCCTTACTAGCAACAGACATAGTATTTTGATTACTTGTTTTTTTTTTGTAGGAAAGTAAGATTACACATGTTTTTGGTAGAGGGAATAATTACTTATTCCCAATACAAAATCTGTATTGTCCTTCTGATACATAATAT
Organism: Hibiscus tridactylites; assembly: GCA_958450335.1. Classification (NCBI taxonomy): domain Eukaryota; kingdom Viridiplantae; phylum Streptophyta; class Magnoliopsida; order Malvales; family Malvaceae; genus Hibiscus; species Hibiscus tridactylites. Next base: position 34,982,664 of record OY288266.1, read on the forward strand.
ATTTAACTTTTTAACAAGTTTGACTTTAAACCTAATCCATTGGTTCGAAACTAGTTACATTTCCCTCAGTTCGAAACTAGTTACAATTTTGCTTCCTACTGCGAACTATCTTTTTCGTAGTTCGACTATACGGTGTCATAAATGTAACAATTCTTCGGGATACGTTACGTACCGAAACAATGAAGGTATAACATAATAAATGTATGTAGCTAATATTCATTACTCTATTATACTTATGCGCGAATAAAAATACTACAATTTAACAATTTAATCTTAATTCAAAAAATAAAATAACAACAGGGGCACAGCTGTTGGACGTTGTTCATATCCAATCTACCACTGCAATTACATTGGAAAGGGATCTGGCAGGTTTTTGATCGGCATGGCGTGGTAGTGGATGTGTTTGTTCCTCGGAAGAAAGCAGCGGACGGTTCTCGTTTCGGGTTTGTAAGGATGAAATCCAAGGAAGATGCTAGCCGGGTAATAGAATGATTCCATGGTTTTCACCTTTATGGATCGCGGCTAAGAGTGGGATTTGCAAGACGCGATATGCGCAATCAATTTTGGAGGAAGAAACAAAATGAAACAGCCGGGTCTAAGTGAAGTGGGGTATTGCAACAAACTGATCAGGATCGCATCGCACGAGAACGACAAGGAAGGGATCGTGTTCAAAAGGCTGAGCCGGAGTGACGTGATCGCGCTGTACGAGTCATTGAAGGGGAAATTGATGCTGACAAATTGAATATCCTTCAGAATTGTGCGTGTGGATTCTGTAAACAGCCTTTCAAAGTTAGGGATTCGGCTCTTGAATTTAAGAAAGTGAAGCTTGAGGGTTTTTTCAGTCATTCGAGCAGCGGGCTCGACGGTACTATTGCTGTTTGAGGATACGATAATCTGAAAGAGGTTGATGGATGGAAATTGTTTTGATCCATGGCTGGAAAATGTGATGGTATAGGATCCTTCATTTGGCATGCCGAATCATCGTCTCTGGCTATCGATAAGTGATTTACCGATATATGCTTGGTCGGAGAGAACTTTCAAGAATATTGCGTCGGTATGGGGTGACCTCGTTCAAATTGATACGGAAACATTAGCACCTTCGACATTTGAGAGATGCCAATTTCAGATTGAAACTAACTGGTCATTGACGATTGACGAGGCGTTGGACTTGCGTCTAGGTGATCATACATTTCACATTCGGGTGGTAGAAATGGAGGAAGCAATAGGTCCAAAATGTGAATGTTGCTGTGGAGTGAATATGGATACTACCGTGGATGACTCTGTGAGCGAGGATTTCAGTAGTGAGGGTACAATGGCAATGATGGATAGTGGCAAACATGGTAACTTGCAAGAGGCGTCACATAATACGATGGTTCCAAATTCGTTTGCATCTGATGTACCGCATGTGGAAATCGATCGTATGTGGGAGGACAATAAAAGGGACGACTTAAGGGTGCTAGAGGTTACATATATGGGGAAAGAATGGATGGCGGATGAGGATGTTGGGATGGTGTCGAGGTCTATGGAGCAAGTGGTTGTTTTCGAGTCTTTGGTGAAGACATTGGAGAAAGCAAAATTTGCGGTGGGGATTGGCGAGGGAGTTTCCCAGCCGGATATGTGCAGGGATAATAACGAGGACTTCGTGGACGTTACTGGGCCGAGGTATGAGATTCTAAGGGCTGGTATAGCTACTTTGGTGGAAGCAAATAGTGAACAACGACGAGTACGTCATATTTCAGAAATTAATTTGAGTTTCTTGTCTCCTGAGAAACGGCAAGAAGCAGTAACTAAAGTCACAAAACGCGGCCGAGGGAGACCAAGGAAGAACGCACCATTGCCTCTAGAGATCGTTAACAGTTCGTTGTCGGATACAGACTTTGAAAACCGGAAACGATCCGTCCTGCGCGAGGCTAGGGAATCTTTGGAATTGGGCAAGTATATTGGGGCTGAGACGGTGGGAAACGAGGAGGAAATTGTTTGTGATATTGCGTGACTGATTGAAGCACGAGAGTCTAAACAATAACAACGAGACATGAGGATGTTGTCATGGAATATCCGAGGGTTGGGTTCGGCAGGAAAGCGGAGGGCAGTTCAATCACTAGTACGGCAACATCGATATGAGATGGTGATTTTACAAGAAAAAAATTGGAGGATATCACGAGCATGCTAGTGAGTAGTTTATGGGTTTCAGATGATTTTGAATTTGTTTATGTTCCATCAGTTGGGAAATCGGGTGGGATACTAATGGTGTGGGAGAAATCACGGTTTCGATTGATTAGTTCGCTTGTGGGCTCGCATTTTGTGCTGGTTGAGGGGTGTTGGACTATGGAAAATTGGAACTGTGTAATTTTAGGGGTTTATGCGTCCTGTATGCTTGAGGAACATGCTCTTTTTTGGAATGAAATCAGTGAGCTGATTAGGAAGCTAAAGTCACCATAGTGTATTGGCGGCGACTTTAATAAATTACTTCCACGTCAATTTGAATCAAAGTCACTACTGTTAAAGTTCACAAGAAATTTGTGTTGTCATTTTTCACTACCTTTCAACATTTGGATCAAATCCAATGGCATAGTAGGTAATAAATACCCATATGGAAACTTCTATAAATGTCATAGGGATCTTCAGAATCCAAGATGGTAGACCATAGGTCCATGAAGGAAAGAAAAAGAGGTCTCTTTGCTTGTAAAAGACTGGGAGCTTAGTAATGGTCATCGAAAGCTCAGGCATTCCATTGAACATGATAAATATCATACCAAAAAACAAAGCCCCCATATAGATTCCTCCTCCTTTAACAGAATCTTTATGCATCTCAGTTCTCAAAAAGAGTGTCATAGCAATGATGGCCATTATTGTGAGCTAGTAGCACAAAGAAAAGTTAGTGTTAGTCAACATCCTTAATGTGCTGAGAAAAAAATATCCTTAAAGCACAACAATTGCAGTACAGGGTTCAAAAATGATATGTACACACTTGTATACACTTGAAGATGTAGACGAAGGAGTTTCTCTTCATCAGCAGGAATTCCCTTGCGATGCAAGCTCTCAACAACTCCCCCTTCCCAACACCATATTTTCTGGTTGTCAAAGCAGCTGGGTGGCTCCTTGCTTTTTCAAATGGAGTTCCAAGTTCATCCCCAATTTTCATTCCCACGTGGAATGATTGGAATGCCTCAGCAAATTCATCGGCTGTGATAAACCTGTAAGGTTGATCTTTACGTACCCAATACTGCATTTGATCTTTCCTTGATGTAACCTGCAGTTAACAAAGCTAAATGAGAAGATGGTGGGTTATAGCCATTGATTTAATTTTATGGGGTTTTAGTTTTTGAATTCTTGGGGAAGATGGTGAAAAATAATATTTTGAAAGTTTGGGGGTTAAATTAGAAACTAATTTTTTAAAGTAACGGAGACAAACGGCTAAGGGACCAAAATAGAAACAATTTTAAACGTAAGTGACCAGAATAATCGTTTTTGAATTCTGGTGACCAAAATAAAACACACCCTAAACGATAGGGACCACTGGATAAGATTACCCAAAATTTTTTACACATTAATTCAATTTAGCCCTATTTTTAATTTAATATAATTTTTCCATAAACCCTGCACATGAAATCCTAAACCCTAAAACATGTAATTTTAACAGTACACCTTAAGCACATAAACCCCAAAATTAAAACTACAACCTCAAAAACCATAAACCCTAAACTTTAAACTTGAAATCCTAAATTACAAAAAAAGATTTAGTAAACCACAAAGCCCAACATTGAAATTGAAACTTAGAAAACCCTAAACTCCAAATCTTATACTTAAAACCCTAAACACTAAAAAATAAACCATCAATATGCAACCATAAACAACAAACCCTAAATTTCAAACTCAAATCCATACATTACAAACCCTAAACTGAAATCATTAGGTAAACATTAGGCCAATTACTGACAAGCATATTTGGATACTTTAAAACTGAAGGTTTGGATAATTTAAAACCACCGATTAAACTGAAATCAATAGGAAAACATGTTTCATTTGTGATTTCACATGATAAGTTCAAAACTCTATGTCATAACATTCAGTACTCGTCGAATTACTGACAAGCCACGTTCGGACAGTCATAAATATGACGTTTAATATTATGCCAATAAAGGCATATTCGGGAGGGAACGACACATTTAGATTAGTATCAAAACTGTCATCAAAGGTTTGGATACTTTACAAAAGCAAATTAACCTGAGATCATTAGGCAAAAACCTAATATTTTAGGTTTTCCATAATAAGTTTGAAATGACATAGAAAAACGTTCGGTACTTGTCGTATTAATGAAAAGCCACATTCTACCTTGCCTAAATGTGCGGCGATAAATATTAAATACTGACTTTTCTCTTATTTATTCTTCATCTACTTTGTCAGATCATCATAGACACACTTACATTTCTTCCTTATAAATACCAAACAAAATGTTGTGTTCTTAAATTTGCAAATACGAGTTTTAAATATAAATACTTTGTTTATATATATATATATATAATGTTGTGTTCTTTTCTCCATGACCTTAATTAATAAGTTAATATAATTTAAGGTCATATAGAACATAAGAGTCTGTTAAGTGGAAAAAATTGAATTTTTTTAATAAAATAAATTGATTAGAATTAAAAAAATACAACTTGATTCACTTTATATACTTAGAAATCAACTTAACTTACAAACAAAATAAATATCCCTAGAGCATCATAGTATTCTTTTAATTTTTTCAAGACCACATAGAAGCCATCATTGTTGTAGTCTTCATCATCGACTATCTTCGTTGTCGCAAAACTTTGATAACTTAAATAGGAAAAGGGGAAAATGCCGCGACACATCCAAAGCTTCCACAACCCGCTCAGCATTGGCTGCCTACTCCCAATATAGTTCTGCAAACGAACAACAAGTCAGACAAATGTTGAGAGCATTTTTCTAAATACTATAGACACAATTGAGTTGCTGCATGTTTGGCCATCTAAACCAGAAACTGTGAATTTTTTTTGAAGAAGTTCAGTTTGGCTGAACTTGAAGAAGACCGGTCCAGTCAAGATATTGTGATTTGTCGTTCATCTTAAACAAACACGGAAGACGCGTCTCATCAACAATGTCAAACTACCCAAAGCATGTAGTGATCATACAATTGCAAGTTATGCGATTACATATACCAACAAACTACAACATGTGAAAAATGTCTTTCTATTTTCTTGTCCTGATACGTCGTTTGTTGCCATGAGTAACTACAATTGAATTATTTTTTTCGAATCTGGTCTCAACTGAACAACTACAATTGATAGCAATGGATGGGGTTTTGTTTGCCTTCACTCGTATTTATAATAGAAAAAAAAGATGGCTAGTATCAGAACTTTTAGTTCACACTTATCGAAAAATTGTTGTAACCCAATGTAGCTACTGAAAAGACAAAGCAATGTTGATGACGTATCGAAACAGATCACAAAGATTTGAGATTGACAGAGAAAAGACGCATATATATTGGTAACATGCGCCTTTTTTATTGGACAAATCAATGCGACTTTTAAGAGTTTCAGTTTAATATTAAAACTAAAAAGACTAAACTGGACCGAAAAAACTTTATATACCCATTGGGTAGCTTACCCAGCTGACGAGATGCTTGCTGGATGTGCTTAAGTCGGGATGCGGGATAACATTAAGGGTGTAGTACGTGCCGTACAGCCGTTCGGTCCTGGGGACAGGGCGTGCTGGTTAGGCACCACACTGGTCGGGAGCTGTCCCCGCTTCCCTGATGAGCCCATGGGAGGGCGAAACCAGTAAGCATCGAGTGGAAAAGGCTTAGCCCCGAGCTTATAGGAGCCCTGGGTTGCCGCACGGGGGAGTTGTCTCAGCTTGGGTGGAAGATAATAAATTATGTATTTTTTATTCTTATATAAATAACTATAAGTGCACTAAATGAATAATTCAATCACATTCAACTTTTATTTATTATTTATCTCTCTTGATATTTACTTGATTTTAATGTTATAATATAGATATAAATGATAAATTTCAACATGTTAAAATGAATTAATTTTGCTATTGATCTTAATATTTTTATAGATAAATTATGTATGTAATAAATTAAACTAGCATATTTGGATCATGATTTTAGTATTTTACTTTTGTAATTTTCATAAAAAAAACTTAAGTCAAGATAATTGTTAAACACTGGGATTTTTAGGAGAATTGGGAAATGCTAAGTAGTAATGGGTAACGTTGAAAATGTTAGGGGGGCAAAAGAGGTTAAAAAATACTTTAGGAGACAAGTTGGGAAAACATGTAAAGTTTCGGCGGGGGGAGGGGAGTGCATTAAGCCTAAAAAATAAGTACTCAAAGTACGCATTTTTTTAACTTTAGGTGTCTAAATTATATTTTAGTTTTCTAATTTTTGGATATGCTAAAAAACTATTTTTTATTGTTAAAAACATGTGGCTAATTTTGAGGATTTTGGGTTTGAGATTTAAGACTATTTTGTAAGATTTTGAGATTTGTTTTAAAATTATTTTATTTTTAATTTTTAAGAAAAGAAAATAAAAAAATAAAAAAATACCACGTGTCTAAATTTGATTGGGTGATAAATTTCTTTAACAACACAACCTTAAAACAATAATTGATTAAAACTTTGAGCACCTAAAATTAACAAAATAAAACGTCAGACAATTATTTTTACCAAAAAGTAGTTTAGGCACATAAAGTTAAAAATATGTATAATTTAGCACTTATTTGTATATTAAGAATATTTTAAATTACACTAATATTTTATCATCAATATTTTGTTTATTGTAATTAATTCTATAATTGAATTTTTTTAAAAATGTTTGAGTGTAAAAGATGTATTAATTGCATTGTATTTATTGTCTTAAAGATTGTTTATTTATAAAATATGTATTAATTGCATTGCATTTATTGTCTTAAAGATTGTTTATTAATAAAAGATGTATTTATTGCATTGCATTTATAATCTTGAAAATTGTTTATTGGTAAAAGATATTTTAATTTTTTTCTTCAACGATTTTGCGGGACCATGGTGCGTTGTGGGTGACTTTAACTCGGTATTGTGCCCGTCGGAGAGAGCAGGCTGCCACTCGCAGCATAGAGGTATGCACTCTTTCGCTTCATTTGTGAATTTGGCATGTTTGATCGACTTACCGTTAAGAGGGAAGCAGTATACATGGTTTGGAAGGGACAATCGGAAAAGCCGTATCGATAGGTTCCTTGTATCAACTGGGTGGTTGGATAGTTTTTCTAGAATCGAACAGCTAACTATGTCGAGAGGTATATCGGACCATGCCCCTATTATCTTGCTATGTGACGATATTGACTGGGGTCCGAGGCCTTTCCGGTTCATAAATGTGTGGTTGGAAGAGAAACGCAATGTGAAACGAATGGCGGAGGAGTGGTGTAGGTTGATGGGCATGGGAATAGGTAATTCAAACATTTCGGTAAAGTTGAGACACCTGAAGTTGTTCCTTAGAAAATGGAATAAATCTGATTTTGGGGATGTCGAGAAAGAAATTACTCATTTACAGGGCTGTCTTGATAGCTTAGATAATGGTGAGGAGGAGCAAGCTGTGGGGGTGGGTGGTGAGATTAACGACCGCAAGAAAGCATGGATGCAAGCTTTATGGCGAGCGATTCGTAGAAAAGAGTCGTTGTGGCGTCAGAAGTCACGAGCGAATTGGCTTAAGTTGGGTGATAGAAACACCGCGTTCTTTCACAGGGCAGCAAAGTTACGAGCGATACAGAATGCAATTGTTGGTTTAAATATCAATGATTCTTGGGTATGTGATCCGAACAGGTTACGGAAACATGTGGTGAGTTTTTTCTCTAGGCATTTTGCTGCGGAAGCGAGGGCTTGTATATGGCAGTTTGAGGGGGCTTTTAACGTGGTGAATGATAATGAGAACTCGAATCTGATTGCGCCATTTTCAATGGGTGAGGCATGGGATGTGGTGCGAGGGTGTGAGGGGTCAAAGTCTCCGGGTCCGGATGGTTATAGCATGGAGTTTTATAAGAGGTGCTGGGAGGTTGTTAGTTCTGATGTGGAAAGATTTTTGGCTGAATTCTTCAGTTCCGGAAAATTACCGTTGGGCGTTAACAACACATTTATTGTGATGTTACCAAAAGTAGAATCACCAGTGACTTTGCACGATTATAGACCTATTAGTTTGTTGAATTCCATTTGTAAGATTCTAGCTAAAATCTTAGCCAGGCGTTTACAGGTGGTGTTAGGTGGTTTGATCAGTGACCATCAGTCTGCTTTTGTTCGCGGACGTCAGATAGTAGATGGAATTCTGCTAGCAAATGAGACGATACACTCTTTGCGCAAGAGCCGAGTTGGGGGATGTGTGCTGAAACTAGACTTTGCGAAGGCCTACGATTGTGTTCGTTGGGAGTTTTTGGATCAAATTATGGTTTTGATGGGATTTAGTTCTACTTGGAGGGGGTGGGTGATGGAATGCATTGGTTCTGTTCGATTATCCGTCTTGTTGAATGGTAGTGCAACGAAGGAATTTGATATGAGGCGGGGGCTGCGACAAGGCTGCCCTTTGTCACCTCTATTGTTTGTCATCGTGGCTGAGGCGCTGCATCGGTTACTCGTACAAGCGGAGGAAGTGGGGCTGATTAGGGGGGTGGAAGTGGCTCCGGGGGTAACGTTAACACACCTCCAGTTTGCTGACGACACCGTACTTTTTTTCGAAGCCTCAGTAGCAGCAGCGCTGAATATCCGTAGGCTATTGTGTTGCTTCCAAGTCTGCTCAGGTTTGCGCATCAACTTCTCTAAATCTTCACTGTATTCGATAGGTATAGATGGGGATATGGTTGCATCCATGGCCGAGGTTCTGGGTTGCCGACAGGGGGAGTTACCATTTGTATACTTGGGGTTGCCACTGGGGGTAAATCCGCGAAACATTGTTGTATGGGAGCCAGTAATTGCATCCGTTCGACGTAAGTTGGCAGGTTGGAAGAAGTCGTCTTTGTCGTTTGTGGCACGAGTCACTTTGGTAAATTCAGTCTTATCCTCTCTTCCAGTTTATTATATAGGTCTGTTTAAAGTGCCGAAAGGGGTGATTGCTGCTATAGATAGGCTGAGGCGAGCTTTCCTATGGGGTGGGGTGAATCTTCAGCGTAAAATGAGCAGAGTGAGCTGGAGTATGGTATGTAGGCCTCGCCATCTTGGAGGCTTGGGGGTGGCTGATTTAGAGGTTCGAAATAAGGCTCTTTTGGCGAAGTGGTCGTGGCGATATGCTCGGGATGTGAACTCGTTGTGGCGGGCCATTATTGTCTCTAAGTATGGTGAAGCGACACAGTGGTGGCGGTTCAATACATCGGTAAGGGGACAGATGTCTGTGATTTGCAAACAAATAGTGCAAACTGTTAACTCAGAGGATATACAAAAACATATGGGTGAGGATCATTTCGTTTGGAAGATTGGTTCTGGGGAGCGAGTGTTGTTTTGGTTTGATGCTTGGTGTATCGAACAGCCATTGAAAGCTGTTTTCCCTCGCCTATTCTCAATTGCGATAGATCGGCTAGCAATGGTGAAGGATATTGCGGTTGGTGAGAGCTTCCAGCATGTTCAGTGGGAAGCTTTGTTTCGCCGTAGCCTACGATCTTTCGAGGCGCGGCAATTGCTGGATTTGAGAACGCTAGTGTGCCCAGTCAAGTTGAGACAAGGCGAGCTCGATATGTTAGTGTGGACACCGGATAACCTTTGGACTTTTTCAGTTAAGGGGTTGACTCGTTTGCTTATGATAGATAAAGTGGGCGAGAGTGATTTTGGGGACTGTTTTACGTGGAATGTGTTGGTTCCTCCTAAGGTCCAAGCGTTTCTTTGGTTTGCTTGGTTGCGTCGATTGCCGACGTTTGCTTTTTTGCGGACTCGTGGGATAGATTTGGGGGACGACCGAGGTATGTGCAGGTGGTGTCGTGCGAGAGAGGAGGACATCGATCATCTCTTTTATGCTTGCCCGTTTTCCCAGGGATTGTGGGATTGGTTTCGAGGGTGGTGGGCGATTTCGTTGCCTTTGCCGAAATCATTGGCGGAATTTCTTATCCCGGATATGCACTGTTCCTTTAAAGGCACCTTGAGGAAGTTGTGGGTGTCGAGTACTGCTACTCTATTGTGGTCGTTGTGGCTTGCGCGTAACGACTTGGTTTTTAATGATAAGCTTGTCTCAACTGCGGAAATTGGCTTCTTGGTTAAGCTCCGCTCATTCTATTGGGTCAAGACCCTCAAGGAGGGATTATCGGTTTCTGAGTCCCTCTGGTGGGATTGTCCGAGTATGTATCGTGAAGGGCCTGCTCAGCATTTGGAGCGGTTGGGAGCCCCCTATTGGAAACACAGTGAAATTTTCGGTGGACGGTTCCGCGCGCGGGGAACCAGGACCGGCGGGCTTTGGGGGGGTTTTGCGTGATGCTCAGAGTTGGATTCTTGCTTTGTTCTCCGGTCCTCTTGGTACTCTTGATTCAAATGTGGCTGAGATTCGGGCGATAGCTTTTGCCCTGGAGTTTTTTGTAGAGTCTAAATGGGCGGATCGTCCTTTAATCGTTGAGTCGGATTCCAGAGTTGCTATTGGGTGGGTGCTGCAGGTGGACCGCCGCCCTTGGCGTTTGTGGGAGTATTTTTGTGTGATTGACCGTGCGTGTTTGAGGTTAGGTTCCGTGTGTTTTTCTCATATTTTCCGGGAGGCGAATGGGCTAGCTGATGCGCTAGCAAAGGAGGGGGTATCTCGTGTCTCTTTGTTCCAGGCTTCGTTATGATTTGTAAAGGGGGTCTGTTGTTTTTTTAAAGTCAACAAGTCGTACTCTTTTCCTCCATTAGGATTAGGGAGGTTTTTAATGAGGCGCTTGTTTAACTTGCGTTGTATATTCACATCAATAAAATATACATCGCTTTGCTGATCAAAATTTTTTTTTCTTCAATTATATTCATCTTAGTTGCCATGTCTTGTGTCATCTCAGCTGGGTAGATGACCCAGTGGGTAGATGTAGCATTGCTATGGGCGGGACTCATAAATTCATTCAACTTTGCAAATTGTGTATTGCAGTTTAGATACTTGTTATTTCCAACGTAAACTTAAATTATTAGGCTAACTTCTTACATTTGTGATATCACATAACAAGTATGAACATGTATACACATAACTTCTTACACTTGGCAATCAAAATTTCATTACAAACAAAGATATATCCTTAAATCTTCAGTACTATTCTTACAATTTTTAGCGAGACATCTTGATGTTTATTAGTCGTACACTAACTTGCTATTCTTTAGACAAACCCCATCATTGTTGTAGCAAAACTTTGATAACTTAAATAGGGAAAAGGCCTAAATGCTAATACACATAAAAAACTTGACAATCCGCATTTCATTGGCCGCCTCCTCCGGATGTATTTTCGAACACCAACAAGCAACAGTAGTCAAACTAAAGTTGAGAGCATTTTTCCAAATACTCTGTACGTCGGTGTTCATCCCTTCAGAGGGCTACTAGCATTTCAAATACCATCGGCACACCAGGATCTTCCATGGCGTCGATGGCATCTACCCGTTCATGCACAGTTGCAGAAAATCAATCCATTCAAGATATTATGATTTGTCGTTCATCTTCAACAAAACACAGAAGACAAATCTCATAAATAATGTCAACTCACCCAAAGCATGTAGTGATATACAAATACAACTTATGCAACTACATATACCAACAAATCACAATATCTTGAAAATGTCTTTCTTAAAGAACTTTCAAGGTACGTGGTTTGTTGGCATGAGTGTCTACAATTAAACTTTTTTCCTTCGGATCTTTGACCAATTTAGAGTTAAAGAACAATTGCAATTGATAGCAGTTGCTAGGGTTTTCCTTGCCTTCATTCCTATTTATTATAAAAAAAGATGGTTATTTTAAACCGAATAACTTGATTGTGTTCTGAATATAGTAAAGAAGAACAAAAGCGATGGACAAGAACAAAGATGAGAGACAAATAGAGAGACTTATATTATATTCTCAATATAGGCTTGTACTATGCTTTCTCCTAACTGTATATTTATAGGCATACGATAGAAACTCTAATTCCAATGGATATTAAACCTTAAAGCTATATTTGAGTAAAAACTCCCTCATTTAATATACGGAGATTCAAGACTAACAGAGAAATGACGCATATATATTGGTAACATGTGCCTTTTTTATTGAAAAAATCAATGCGACTTTTAAGAGTTTCAGTTTAATATTAAAACTGAAAAGACTGAACCGGACATGAATCATAGACCTACCCCTGCAACTTAGGTGGCTTCTTAGTAATTGACGAATACCGCACGTTTCTAAATATAATGTCGTACTTGATACGTGAAATAAAAAATGTAACAAGTTAGCCTAATAATTTCAGTTTAGGCTGGAAATTGCAATCATTTGTGACGTTTAATATAATACATGATAAGACAATTTCGGGCGGGAACGAAAATAGTTTGACGTTAAAAGTTTGACACCGTAAATGCAAACGTTCGATAGACGTCATATTATTATAGTCTAATAATATAGTCTAACGTATATGTATCTACATTTATGTTCTTTACTCTTGTGACAAAAAATGTTCTTTACTCTATTATACTTATACGCGAATAATATTACTACAATTTAACAATTCAATATTTATTCAAAAAATAAAATAAAATCAACCCTTATTATTTACACATTAATTCAATTTAGGCCTATTTTTAATTTTAAATAATTTTGGTATAAACCCTAAACGGTTAAACATGAAATCCTAAACGCTAAAACATGTAATTTTAACACTACACCATAAACACATAAATCCAAAAATTAAAACTAATAACTAAAAACATAAACCCTAAACTATAAAATTGAAACCCTAAAATACATACAAGATTCAATAAACCACAAACCCCATCAGCATTGCAAATTGAAACTTAAAAAAATCCTAAACTGCAAAAACTTAAACTTGCAACCCAAATCACTAAAAATTAAACCATCAATATGAAACCCTAAACCACAAATCTTAAACTTGAAACCCAAATCACTAAAAATTAAACCATCAATATGAAACCCTAAACCACAAATCTTAAAATTGAAACCTAAAACAGTAATAATTAAATCATCAATATGAAACCATAAACCATAATCCATAGAATTGAAACTAAAACCAATACATTGTAAACCCTAAACTTAAAAACATAAACACTGAAATGGATGAATTTCATTGGATGGACCATGGATGACATTGAGAGCCGGGTCCATCTAATAAATTCTTATTATAGTATTTATATTAGTAGAATTTCCCCCCATTTGTTGTTCTAAAGTGAAAACCTTTATTAGGCAGCTTTCATTTTTTTGGGTTGGTTGAGTGCCTATAGGAACTTTCATCCAGTATTGAAATGTCCATGTTGTAACCCCCTGACTCAGCCTAGTCGTTAGACTCGAACCAAGAAGACCACATTAGGTTTGCCGAAGCAAACCCGAACATTCTTATTCGAATTTCGGTCCATTTTATTCTTTTAACTTTTCTAGATGCATTATTAAGACCTAATGTGTGTATAGCAGCATCGGTTCAATTTTCATTCAATTTGAGCATCGATAAGGGCACTAAATTGCAAAATGAGTACTTTAGGGACCAAAATATAAATTTGAATAATTACAGGGACTTATTGAAGTTTCAAGTTACCAATACTAAATTAATCATGTTTCATGGCAGCATGTAAAATTTCAGCTTCAACGGACAACAAATAGGTATCTAATTTAGCAAAATAGGAATTTAAGGACTAAAATGTAAAATATAAAAAATAACATGGACTAACACGTTTGTAAATGCTTCATACAGTAATTAGATACATTTAAAACATTCTTTCAAAATCTCAAATAAAACGGACGTCATTTACCTATTCAATTGATGCAACAACATACGGCGACCAAATTGCAAAAAATCCAAACTCGGCAAAATTCATTAATTGAATTAACCACCCGCCATTACAATACACGGGTTGCACCCTATGCATTTTTGGGAATTTGAATTCTAACACAAAATATTCAAAAAATTAGGAACAATATTGACCTGCTTCTAATAATAAATCACCGTTAAAGAAATATGCACAAACAGTTACTTACTAATTAATCAACACAATTTATATCTATACAAGAAATCTAGAGGTATGCTTCCTAAAAAAATACTTCATTATCCATTAAGCAAAAAATGATCAAGACCTCAACATAGGCTATAGAATAATTAAGGGATTTAAAGCATATGACCATAAACACTCATCGAACACAAGTAATCAATTTAATCATTATTTAAACCATTAAAAATCATTTGATCATAACTATCTAGTATGCATAGCATTAAAATAAAACAAACATATTAATCATTACATACAATCATCGTCTAACGCAATATAAAATTAATCAAGTTACCATTTCCTAAATAAAATAATTCATCTCAATATTCTACTCACATTGCCTTATTACAAATAATATTAATACCGTAACCATACCCTTTGAATTCGTTTGTCTTGAAATCCACCTTGCCTCGGGCCACGACCTCAAACTTGCTTTATTCATTGTATTGACGAAAAAAAGAGAGCGTAGCATATAATGCCTAGTGAGTGCGCTCAAAACGGGTAAAACGTCAATGCAATTTTAAAATCAAAATTGATATTAGAAATCCATATTAGAGCAAGTCAAACACACAATTTCCAAAGTATTTAAATAAACCTCATTTCTCGATACATAAGCATCATGCTTTCATAACAACCTTTTATTAACACAACATTTAATAAAACATGCTTGATCAACACATAAGTATTTTCTCATTTATTTTATAAACAAATCATGCATAACAGCCGTATGCATCAAAACACTTTTCACAAGTCTCTTGCTTATCCAAACCAAAGCATTTCTCATTTATAAAACATGTATCACAAATCTCATGCATAAACCATGATGCAAAATATCAATGCAATCCTCTAATGCTTGAACATCATAAACATATCTCAAAATAAAATCTCATGTATAAATCTTATTATACAAAATCATTAAAAACTGTGATACATGTAATTCATATATTGGCATTAAAAGTGACAGAGATAGAATCTACCCCCATCTTTGGATAGCACTACCCCTATCCATAAATATTCGAATATGCAGACACCTTGATGGCACTACCCCCATCAAGTCTCAGGGTGAAATCTACCCTTATTGTGTAACAGAAGAATTTGTCTCACGTACAAATTTTGTATATTATAGTGCACTTCTCATCCAATTGGTCGACCAATTATATCTGACAATTTTAAGTCTCATCAGTTTGCCAATATACACTTTTAAAACATATTCCCTCACCGTTTCCAATGCATAAACATAAACCACTTTCTCATCTCATTTCAAAAACATTAAACCATCCATAGCATTATCTCAACAATATATAATCTCTTTCAAGTCATTCTCATGGGATCATTTGTATCAAATCTCAATGCTCAAAACATGGATAAACAATGGGTAAATCTATTCGTGTTTTTAAACGAAAACATGTAAATCAAGCATCATATCAAATCGATATTCAAAAGGAGAAAATAGAGAAATCTTACTTCCGAGCTTAGCTAAGCTTGCTAGGCTTTAATTAAACTCCCAAAGCCATAATTCAAACCTCTTTATAGTACAACAACACATTTGCACTCACCAACTTGATATTGTCTCAATGCTGACGTCTCGATGCCAACGCCTCGACGCTTAACCGAAAAACGTTCGAACACTTGTCATCTTCCAAAAAAAGGGCAAGGGTCAATATAAAATAGACCACGCTAAGGTAACTAATTTATCCTAGAGCCACCACAACAGAAAAAAATATTCGAACTATAAATCCCTTTTTCCCTATTACTTCCTCATGCTATCGTAGGGAATTTTTCCCCTTTACTACTAATGCTACAGATCTGCTCCTTATCTTCCCCCTTAAATTCTTTCTTTGATTATTATTACTAATTAATCTCCCTTAAACCCTAAACCCTAAACCTACAAAAATAACTCATAATCCAATTAAAATGTTTAGACATATCTTTCTTTCTTGAGAAAATAATAACCATCGTCAAATTCTAATTAGAAATATATAGTAAAATCCTTATTTAATAAATGGGTTAAATAATCCCATAAAATCACAACTTTAATCATTTTTACAAAAATGGCATTAATAATATTTTACAACCTTTTCTAAAATAGTCACCATTTAATTAATATTAAAACAACCCAATTAAAATTATTCCAAACTCAATTTCACCCCTTTATGAAACTTATTAAATATATTTTTCATAAATAATCATCACGAAAAATTTCTCGGAAATCAATTTAATTACCCTAATTATTTTTCGGAATTAATTAATTAGCAAAAGCCTAACCCAAAATTCCAACACGATTTCGGTAATTCACCCGAATCTCCCAGCCCATTTTGCTTGACGTTACAACTCTCCCCCTCTAAAAGAAATTTCGTCCTCGTAATTTACAGAAAGAGAACAAAACAAACACAAACCTTCCTTCGTTCAAGAACTTCCAAAATACACTTACGATGCATAAACTCACAAATTCAATCGTCTTAATGAACAACACCTAGCTACCAGAGACCTAATAAAAAACATCTTTTACCAATGGTAGAACCATCAATTACACATTTGAGCTCAATACCATATCGACAAAACATGTCACAAAACTGGTCTTCTCACTTATCTGCATACCTTCAATTAAAACTTGATTCAACGTACTATTATGAACTATTCTCTACAACCTTCATCCAAGGAGAAATGTCGAGAAACAGTTAACCACCCATATGATATCCGACTTCTCGTTGTCTCAATCTGTATAAACTTATCTAATTATCAACCTCAAAACAACACCAAAATAACAAAAACCACTTTTAGCTTTCACCAATCTTCTCTAATATACAATCATCCCTTTACAAACAATTCTCAATCCACAAACCTTCGTAAAAAAATCAATAACTCCTAAAAAATACAACCAACATCAAATGCTTCACTTAACCAAACATCAATCTCAATTCATGAAGAATAACTATCTCAATTAAGCACTTAAACTAATTCCGGTTCCAAACTTGTAAAACTAATTTCCATATTTTTCTCGACCAACAAGAAACCATTAAGTTTGAATAACATACTCAGAATTCGTTCTTAAAACCATTACAAACCAATTAAACACAATTAAATTCATTTTAGTCTCAAATGTTAATAGAAAGAATAGATTAAGGACACAAAGCGTGTGAAATTTCAATAAGAAGCCATAGCTCACCTTGCTTGATAGGAGTTCAACCAAAATGAGCTTCCTCTTGTATTCTAACGTGAAAAGCATTGTTAACCAAAAATCCACCGAATCGCTCAAGTTTAAAAGTCATTTGAATGAAAAATATATTAGAAATAAATCCAGAAAATCAATTGATCATTATAAAAGCATTTTAGGAAAGTAGAAAACACGAAAATAATAGTTCTAATTTGAAATAAAATTTAGAAAACTCACGTTTTAGAGAAAATACTAACCATCGGTAGTAGTTTTTTTTAAAGCAAAAGAAAATTGAGTTTATCAAAATACAAAGGGTGCATCTGCTATGTAAAGATTCTTAGCATGCGTCTTATCTCCATTTAATTCACAAAAACCAATTTTAAAACCAATTTTTCTCTTCTCAAAAGCTATCAAAAACATACTTCTTGTTATTTGATAAATCAATTAAATAACCTTCCAAAACATTAGTCATGTCCAAATTTTTTTATATTCTTTTAAAAACACATTCAATTATTGACTCAGAACTAATTAACTAACTAAACCCAATCCATGATCCCAAACAGAATCCATTAAAAGTCCACATCAACAGAACATATTTTGCCACAACTTTGCTAACGGTGCAACAATCTCATAAGATTCTTCCACAAACTTTGATAATTAAAAATCGATTCTCGAAAGATAACGTACTTCTGACACCAAACTTGGTTGTTTCAAATCTCGAACAACTCCAACTTCTGAGAATCAATCTTTAACTCCTAAAAACCTTAAAACCCCAAAGAACCTCTTCGCCATAGCTAACTTACATAAACTACCTCGCTTGTACTACCACTTCATCGGTCTCCAAAAAGTCATTCGTAAGTCTGAACCTATGTATGCATGATTACTTATATGCCCTTACATATGCCTATGTGTATGTATGCAAAACCTCTAATGTCATGCCTAAATGTATGCATGTACTGACATATTTAAATATATACATATAAGTGTTTTTGCACTGTGCATGTTCAACTGTTCACACTTACTAATAACATTCTCAGAACCAATATTCCTTTTGACCAAGCAAAAACTCGCACTTACCTAAATAAGGAGATAACATTTTCTTCACTACAGAAGCTTGCTAAACCATTCATGATTGTCGACCAAGATCCTTCTCTGTATCGTTGTACACGAGAATACCACCACTCTTACTACTTACGAAACCAAGTATTCACATAATACTCAACTTATCGCAACCTCGAATACTACTAGCTCATTCGTCATCAGCGTAACATAACTTCAAACGCATACCAACCAAACGATCTTAAACATCATTGTCGTCAACAACCACGCTGAAGCTCCCAAAATTAGAACTTCTGATCAAAGATATCCATAAACCAACCATTATTACAATTACATTCTCCACTCACACATTTCCTTAAAGCTCATCAACATGACACAAAAGGATTTCGGGAGTCGTACCAATGTACGTCTCAACACCGAACTTTACTTTGTAAACAACGGACAACTCGGGAAACTCCTTCGAAAGCCTTCTAGGAAAGAATTTCTGAACAACACAAACATTTAAAACTCGAACATAATTTAACCTTAGATTACCACATAAGCCATAAGCCCATCAAACATAAATCAGTCCGTTCTTGGACAACCCGACTATAAGAATCAACTCTAATCTTTAAAACTTCAACATGCTAAAAAACTACCACCTTCAATCAATATGCATAATTGCGTGAAACCAGAATCCACCAGATGATGCAATAAGGATTGAAAAATATATTACTCAACCTTTCCTTAATCAAAATACAGATTCCAAGATTCTGTTGGGCACTCTGATCTTCAAAGATGAAAATCAATTCAATGTTTTACACCTATTGCTTACCTTGACCGTCTTGTGGTAGGAACGTTAGGTATACTACCAAATTCTCCCTAACAATCAACATCCCGGGCCAGGTTTCGATCCTGAACAATAACTTCCTTACCTAATGCGTACATCATAACCTTATCATTTTAAATATTCCAACATTCTTTATTAGAATCTCGGTAAAAACTTTCTCGTACCTACTTTGCACAAACTAATAATGCTATAAAGCATACGACACCTTATGGTGTACTCATTTCCATATACATCACTTCACTAACTCTTGTATCCAAAATCTATATCTTTAACATTGATGGTAATAACCACTTTTAACATTTGAAAAAGTGGACCAACGCCACCCAAAAACTCAAGAACGAGGACAACGCCACTCAAGTTCAAAAACCATTTCTAACTATTCTCGATCGGGGACCAAGTCAAATCAAGTCGAAAACCACTTTTCTTATACTATCAATAACCCAAACGACGCTTACTAAGCTCGAAAGTAATTTTTGAATAAATCATTTCTCATCTAAAATCAAATTCATTACCGATGTTTAAACCTGATAGCTGGGGCGTAGGCTTGGAAAGTGATCCAAGACAAACTTGAAAAAACCTTTCTCAACAATATTTGTAATAGGCAATGTGTTCCCAGTTAACCCCAACATAAGCAATTGATAACATGAACACATACGAAATACATTTATTAATTTCTCAAAATAACCAAATTAAACTCTATTCATCTGAGGTTTTTTTAACCTGGCTCTAATACCACCAATTGTAACCCTCTTGGCCTGGCCTATTCGTTAGACCCGAACCAAGAAGATCACATTAGGTTTGCCGAAGCAAACCCGAACACTCTTATTCGAATTTGTGTCCATTTTTTCTTTTAACTTTTATAGATGCATTATTAAGATCTAATGTGTGTATAGCAGTAGCGGTTCAATTCTTATTCGGTTTGAACATCGATAAGGCACTCAATTGCATAACGAGCACTTTGGGGACCAAAATGTAAATTTGAATAATTACATAGAATTATTAAAGTTTAAAGTTGCCAATACTTAATTAATCATGTTTTGTGGCAGCATGTCAAATTTCAGCTTCAACGGATAACAAATATGCATCCAATTTAGCAAAATACGAATATAAGGACTGAAATGTAAAATAGCCATATAATAGAGACTAACACGTTTGTAAAAGCTTCATACGGTAATTAGATACATTTAAAACATTCTTTCAAAATCTAAAATCAAACGGACATTATTTACCTATTCAATTGATGCAACAACATACGATGACCAAATTGCAAAGAATCCAATCTCGATAAAATCCATTAATCGAATTAACCACAAGCCATTACAATACATGGGCTGCATCCTATGCATTTTGGGAATTAAATTCCAACACAACTTATCCAAAAACTTACAAACAACATTGGCATGCTTCTAATAATAAATCATCGTTAAACACATATGTACAAATAGTTACCTACTAATTGATCAACACAATTCATATCTATACAAGTAATCTAGAGGCATGCTTCCTAACAAATTACAACATTACCCATTAAGAAACAAATGATCAAGACCTCAACATAGGCTATAGAATAATCAAGGGATTTAAAGCATATGACCATGTAACCCCCTCGTCTCGGTCTGGGCGACTGACCGGCACGAGTGGGCTATACGGGGATAACCGAGGCAAAACCCGTTAAGGCTCCACTTCGGTTACCAACCCGAGAAAACTTTTCATTTATTATTATCTGGTCTAGATGATTTTCATAGATCCTATGTGAAACAAAGACAACGGAAGCAACAAGCGAGGCGAAGCAAACAGACAACAACTTAAAAACAACCCATTTTAACTTTCACAGCAGGCCGTATCGATACACTAGAAGAGAGTATTGATACGCCTTGACTAGGTCAACAACCTAAGGTCAACCCAGGGAGACCGTGTCGGTACACAAGTTGATCGTACCGATACGCTCTCACTGGTCAACTTCTCACGGTCAACGATACAAGACTGTACCGATACACCCTAGACCTATACCGATACGCTAAAATCTCATCAAAATCTCAGATTTCCAGAGAAGCTTTGGCGTATCGATACACCCCCGTGTACCAGTACGCTAGGCCAAACTTGAGTCCCAAAGTGTAGGACCATATCGATACGGCCCTTGGGCATATCGATACGCCCTGTACTGCAACACTCAAATTTGCAGCCAAAGACTCCAAAACACAACTCTAGATGCAATTTAAGACTTCCCTAGCCACACGCAAACATACATACAACATTTAACAACCAAGATTTCAGCATACGAAGCATTCGAAACGAACAAGGATCATACATTCAAGGATTCATGCATTTACCAAAAGAAGACATATATAGCATTCAAGATTCATGCTTTAGACAAACATACACTTAGGCAATCAAAAAGGCACAAGGCCAACATACTGGGCATAAGCAAGCCTTAAGCAAACAACCACATAACATGGAGTCTAACATGCTCCTAAACAACCCATCAACATACATCAAAAGCTCAAGTCAACAACACCTATCCCATTTACGGACAAAACATATCTCATAGTCAGTCACTGAAGCATCTCCCTGAACAAGAGCCATGAACTCCCGCTTCTTCTCATCCAGATATCTCGGCCCCAAATACCTCTTCCTGAAAGCAGTCTAAAAGAAGTCTCAACCAATCTCAGCCTCAGGCGCACCCGTAGTAATGGTGACCCACCAGGTGTAGGCATCACCCTGTAGCAACGAAACCACACAGCCTAATTTACGAGCACCAACACAACCCATCTGAGCTAAGATACAGACTGTCTTCTCTAGCCACAACTCAGATCTCTCAGGTGTGGACCCCCTGAACTCTTCTGCCCCTAGGCTACCAAGCCTCTCTAATGGTAAGCTAGCATCATCACCTCTCGAATGAGGTACAACCTGAGCTCCGGCAACTGCAGCCTGAAACGCTCCTGCTATAGCTTGAACTAGCGAAGCCATATCTATTCCAGCAGGACCTTGGCCACCCTGACCAACCCGAAGTCTTGCTTCCTCAGCTCTAACCTCGCCTCCTACTTCAGGCTGAGGAGGTGGTGGTGGTGGAGGAGCTCTAACTCCAGCAGCAGGCTCTTCCGCATGAGCCTCTACTCCAGCCACTGACTCATTAACAAGAGCCGCAACACGAGGTTCCTGACGAACCAACCTCAGTCTACCTCTAGGCCTCGACATACGCGCTCACAGATAACAACTACAACACAACAACAACATAAAATATAGGGTTAGCAAGGGCAAGGGTCCAAGTGGCTCAAGTATGTTTCCCTCACGTAAAAATCCTTTTTCCGATGTAATAGAAGCAATGGGACTCTACACAACATGCTTCAAATAACACTCAAACATCAATCAAGCAAACATCAAGCATACTTGATAAACAAGCAAACATGCTTACATGGCAAGCAATCATAGTGCTATTGTAATACATGAATTCAACTTACCTCACTTACCTGCCCAAGGTCTCGGAAACCTTAACCTCTGGTACCAACAAGTGTAACCCCCTCGTCCCGGTCTGGGTGACTGACTGGCCCGAGTGGGCTACACGGGGATAACCGAGGCGAAACTCGTTAAAGCTCCACTTCGGTTACCAACCCAAGAAAACTTTTCATTTATCATTATCCGGTCTAGATGCTTTTAATAGATCCTATGTGAAACAACAACAATGGAAACAACAAGCGAGGCGAAGCAAACGAACAACAACTTAAAAATAGCCCATTTTAACTTTCACAGCAGGCCGTATCGATACACTAGAAGCGGGTATCGATACGCCTTGACTAGGTCAACAGCCTAAGGTCAACCCAGGGAGACCGTATCGGTACACAGGTTGACCGTACCGATACACCCTCACTAGTCAACTTCTCACGGTCAACGATACAAGATCATACCGATACACCCTAGACCCGTACCGATACGTCAAAATCTCATATTTCCATATAGGCTTTGGCGTAACGATACACCCCCGTGTACCGGTACGCTAGGCCAAACTTGAGTCCCAAAGTGTAGGACCGTATCGATACGACCCTTGGGCGTATCGATACGCCCTGCACTGCAACACTCAAATTTGCAGCCAAAGACTCCAAAACACAACTCTAGATGCAATTTAAGACTTCCCTAGCCACACACAAACATACATACAACATTTAACAACCAAGATTTCAGCATACGAGGCATTGGAAACGAACAAGGATCATACATTCAAGGATTCATGCATTTACCAAAAGAAGACATTTATAGCATTCAAGATTCATGCTTTAGACAAACATACACTTAGGCATTCAAAAAGGCACAAGGCTAACTTACTGGGCATAAGCAAGCCTTAAGCAAACATCCACATAACAAGGAGTCTAACATGCTCCTAAACAACCCATCAACATACATTAAAAGCTCAAGTCAACAACACATATGCCATTGCTTGACTATTACACCTTACAACTTAAAAGTCCATACTTGAAAGCTAAGATAGCATTACAAGCAGACTTGGAGGCCCCCTCCTTGCACAAGCATCCCACGAGCTACGGATCTGCATTGTCGAACAAAAGAGAGCGTAAGCATAAAGCTTATTGAGGGTAGCTCATTAAAACAAACCTCGACAATGCATGGTCCAAGCACGAGCATACAACCAAAGTAGAATGCATGATCTTACCTTCGAATCACATAAGCCAAAATATATATGATGCATGAACATAAACTCAATATTATGCCATGCTCAACAAGTCCAAATCAACATCATATGTAAACTCATATATTAATCTATATTGGCACTTAGCTATGACTCGAATACGCGGATAACCGTTGAAACTCACATCCAACCAAAACCATTACCTTACGATGGGATTACACTCATCACCGTTTCACGCAGAGGAGATTCCACTCATCCTATCGCCCCGTTGATGGGATTACACTCATCACCAACTATCATATATATAAGAAGATTTCCGGGTGAACCCGTACTCCATCTTGATGACTACCATCACCAAGACCATGCGCGCATTTGACTCACGTGTGCACACTAAACATCTTAATGATCGATCATTGTACCCAAGCATACTAGTGCCAATACCAAACACAATTCACAACCTTTCACACAATATTTCATATCAACTTCCGTGCTTAGCACGTACTCACCATGATTACCATCATGCACAATCCACATGCATATAACAATGCATCAATGCCATGCCTCAACATACAAGTATAACACAATACACATAGCCACCATAATCACAATTAAACATGAGGCATACACAACATATAAAGATCAACCAAAGTCTCTAACTAAAGCTTAGGATTAGACTACCGATCTAATCCCAACTCTAGGTGGGTCTACCAAGCTCAACCTAGTTCACATGCTTGAACCAACACTTGAAAGCCATTTAAAAACATTTAACAACTCAACGATTATTCCAAGCTCAACACACTAGCCGATCAAGCTTCCAACGATTCCGGATTTGTTCCCGAGGCT
This sequence comes from Hibiscus tridactylites, assembly GCA_958450335.1. Taxonomy (NCBI): domain Eukaryota; kingdom Viridiplantae; phylum Streptophyta; class Magnoliopsida; order Malvales; family Malvaceae; genus Hibiscus; species Hibiscus tridactylites. The sequence continues at coordinate 35,007,340 of OY288266.1, forward strand.
TCACCAACACAAATTCTTGCTTCTAATTATTTCAACACAATCAAAACAACCTCAAATCAGTTCACAAATCAAAGTAGCAAATCCGGAACACAAATAAAGCACAAAACACATGTTTCAAGCTAATAAAAACTCCCAAAACTTTCATTCCCGAGCAGCCATGATACTCAGTCCAAAACCATTGATTCCAACACCTAAATTACTCCCAAAAGCTTCCAAAACAACCCCTAACCATTACACTAACATCAGCCCTCAATTTCCAACACAAAACACCCCAAACTCAACTTAAAACCCTTCAAAAACCCCACTTAAACCCAAATCCGAGAATCCACATAAAACCCTTTAAAATTCATATATGTTGGACCTTTTGGTTTACAAACAACTTATCTAACAACAATAAATCAAAAGCTTAGTTAAAAATCCATAAAGCTACAACCTTTAACAAAGTCTTTGAAAAACCCAAAACCCAAAATACTTGGTTTTATTGAAAACTAAAGGTACCAACATGAAGAGGAAGGTAAGGACAAGTAAAAAACGTAATTACCTTTCAAAAATCACCAACAATGAGCAAGATAGATGATGGAATAGTGAATGGGAGAGGGTTTTGGGTTTTGATGTGGGAATGAAAATGAAGAAGAAGATGACTCCCCTTTTTTGACTCAAAAGCTCATCTTTTCCTAACTTTGAAATATTTACATAAATGCCATTAATGAGATGGCTAAAATTCTCATCTCCTAAAATCCATGGAATTTGAGTCTCAAATCAATTTAAGTCAACCATAAAATGTTTGTTTTGAAAACACGAAGCCCAAATAATATTTTATTATTTTAATTATGAAACCAAAACCCGAAACATTATTTTAATATTATTTTCACCCAACCCCCAAACCCGGGTGTTACAACTCTCCCCCACTTAAGGAATTTCGTCCCTGAAATTACCTGACGGAAACAAGTACGGAAACTGCTCAAGCATATCAGCTTTCCTCTCCCACGTGGCCTCTTCCACACCTCTATGTCTCCACAACACCTTGACCAACTCTATGGTCTTTCCATGCAACACCTTGCTATCAGAAGCAAGTATCTCAACTGGTTCTTCATTGTAAGACAAATCCAGATGAAACTCTATCTCCTCAACGGGCATAACATGAGGCGGGTCTGATCTATATCTCCTAAGCATCGACACATGAAAGATATCATGGATCTTCTCTAACTCTGATGGTAATCTCAAACGGTAAGCTATTGGCCCAATTCGCTCAACTATCTCATACGGACCAATAAACCTCAGACTCAACTTGCCTTTTCGGCTAAATCTCATTACTTTCTTCCACGGAGATACTTTCCAGAAACACTTTCTCACCCACTGAGAACTTAATCTCTTTTCTCTTCAAATCTGCATAAGATTTTTGACGATCGGAAGCAGCTTTCAAACGGTCACAAATCAACTTCACTTTGTCGGTAGCCCCCTTAAGTAAATCTGGCATATGTAGCAATTTCTGACTTGTTTTAGCCCAACAGATCGGAGTCCTACATCGTCTACCATACAAAGCCTCATAAGGAGCCATCTATATACTAGCCTAGTAACTGTTGTTGTAAGCAAACTCAACTAAGGGTAAGTGCTTCTCCCAAGAACCCTGGAAGTCAATCACACAACAACGAAACACATCCTCTAAAATCTGTATCACTCGCTCTGACTGTCCATCTGACTGCGGATGATAAGAAGTACTGAAATGAAAACGGCTACCTAGGGCACTATGCAAACAACTCCAGAACCTCAATGTGAATCTCGGATCTCTGTCTGATAGAATAGACTTCGGAACTCCATGAAGTCTCACAATCTCACAGATATACAAATTTGCCAACTTGTCTAAAGAATCTGCGGTGTTCACTGCTAGGAAGTGGGCACACTTAGTAAATCTATCAACAATCACCCAAACAGAATTGTTCTTCGAAGGAGACAACGGTAACCCTGATACAAAGTCCATGGTGATTCTCTCCCATTTCCATTCCGAAATTTTCAAACGCTGTAACAAACCTGAAGGAACCTGATGTTCTGCCTTTACTCTCTAACAAACCATGCAACGGATCACATACTCGGCTACATCCTTCTTCAAACCAACCCAGAAGTAATCATTCTTCAAGTCACAGTACATCTTAGTACTACCCGGATGCATAGAAAAAGGACTCGAATGTGCTTCGCTCAGAATCAGACGTCTCAACTCAATATCTTCAGGTACTACAACTTTGTCTCTGAAACATAACACATTCTCACTATTGAAACTATACTCGGTCGGTCTACCTTCGGCTATGTCCTGAACATGAGGAACTAAAGACACATCTTGCAACTATTTCTCTCTGATCATCTAAATCAAAGAAGGCTTCACTTCCAACTCGGTAATCAAACAACTATCATCGGATACACTCAATCTAGCAAACATAGCTTGCAACTCAACTGCAACTTTTCTACTCAATGCATCGTCTACTACATTTGCCTTACCCGAATGGTACTCGATAGTCAAATCATAGGCTTTCAACATCTCAAGCCATCTTCTCTGTCTCAAGTTCAACTCTCTCCGAGTCATCAAATACTTCAAGCTCTTATGATCGGTGTAAACTATGCACTTCTCACCATACATGTAGTGGCGCCAAATCTTCAACGCAAATACAACATCGGCTAACTCAATATCGTGAGTAGGATAGTTCTTCTCATGCCCTTTCAACTGTCTCGAAGCATAAGCAACAACTCTTCTTTCTTGCATCAAAACAGAACCTAAACCTATGTATGAAGCATCACTATAGATCACAAACTACTTCCGTGAAACTGGCTGTACTAGCACTAGAGCATTCATCAAAGCCTCTTTCGATTTCTCAAAAGCCTTCTGTCTCGCATCTGACCACTCAAACTTCACTCCTTTTTGCAACAACTTAGTCAACGGAGCAGCTACTATAGAGAAACCATCAACGAATCTCCTATAGTAACCAGCTAATCCTAGGAAACTCCTAATCTCAGTCACTGACTTGGGTTGTTTCCACTCAACAATAGCTTCAATCTTCGTTGGATCAACACGGATACCTTCAGCTGACACAACATGGACAAGAAACACAACCTCTCGAATCCAGAACTCACATTTACTAAGCTTAGCATACAACTGATTACTCATCAATCTCTGCAAAGCAAGTCTCAAGTGCTCATTATGCTCTTCTTCTGATCTCGAGTACACAAGAATGTCATCTATGAAAACAACTGCAAACCGGCCTAGATAGTCTCTGAAAACTCTGTTCATCATATCCATGAAAGCTGCTGGTGCATTCGTGAGCCCAAACGGCATCACAAGGAACTCATAATGACCGTATCTAGTCCTAAAGGCTGTCTTCGGAACATCACACTCTTTCACCTTCAATTGATAGTACCCTGATCTCAAATATATCTTCGAGAACACTGAAGCACCCCTCAACTGATCAAACAAGTCATATATACGAGGCAACGGATACTTGTTCTTTACTGTCAACTGGTTCAACTGCCTGTAGTCAATACACATTCTCATACTGCCATCTTTCTTCTTTACAAACAACACGGGAGCACCCCCAAGGTGAACTACTAGGCCTAATAAAACCACAGTCTAACAACTCCTGAAGCTGACTCTTCAATTCTTTCAATTCTTTCGTAGCCATACGATACAGAGCAATAGAAACTGGAGTAGAGCCTGAAACAGTCTCAATCACAAACTCTACATCTCTGTCAGGAGGCAAACCCGATAACTCTTCTGGAAACACATCCGGAAAATTACAAATTGTTCTGATGTCTTTTGGTCTAACCTCACTCATATTCGGATTCATCACATACGCTAAATAAGCCTCACAACCGGAATCCATCAACCTATTAGCCTCTAAAGCTGATACAACATTCGACAAGAACTTAATGTTCTCGCCTACTACCACTACCTCGTAGTCATCAGAAAGCTTCAACGAAATTCTCTTCGTCTCAAAATCTACACTAGCTCTGTGCTCAACCAACTAATCCATACCCAGAATAATATCAAAACCATAAAATGGAAGCTCCATCATATCAACCGGAAACACATGACACTGAATCTTCAGCGGACACCTCCTATACATCCGCCTAACTACAACCATCTCACCAAAAGAAACTAGTCACATGCATACCTATATCTAAGATCTCAACAAGTATGTCTAACTTCTTTGCATGCTCACTCAAAATATAAGAATGCGTGGAACCCGAATCAACTAAGGAAAGCAAAGACATGGACTGTAACTCAAAATTACCTGCTATCACATCTGTGTCATTCCTTGCCTCTCTCTGAGCGTAGACTCTAGCTGGTCCACCGGCCTCTGGCTGTACTGCCACAACATGAGCAAGGTTCCTTTGTGCCTCTATCCTAGGTGCATCAGCCCTCAGCTGGAAGTAACCACGACCGCGCCCATGGCCTCTCTGATAGTCATTCGCTCTCGCAGTAGCCTGAGCAAGATTCGGTGCATGTGCCGCATGATGCAGACACTCTCTCCTGAAGTGGTCTCTCGAATCACAGTTCTAACAAGCATGGAAGTTACCCCAACACTCTCCTGAATGTTGTCTCCCACAACGAGTGCACTCGGGCAAACGCCCTCCAGCTCTATGGCTCTGGTGGCCTCTACCATGGTGGCCACCGCCACGCCTATGGTCAAACTGATGTCCACCGCCTCGATGCCTCTTGGCATCACCACAGTCAAAGTTATTGTTCCTCTTTCCAGAACTAGATCCTCCTAAACGCTTGGTCAGCCCCAAGCTATGCTCGATGTCCTTGGCCCTAGCGACCAAGACATCAAAATCAGTGTAATCTGAAGCTAAGGTATACATCTTAACTTCCTCGTGAAGCCCATATCTGAACCGGTTACAATGGTCCCTCTCAGTAGGAACCAACTCTGGAGCATACTGTCTCAAACGGACAAAACATATCTCATAGTCAGTCACTGAAGCATCTCCCTGAACAAGAGCCATGAACTCCCGCTTCTTCTCATCCAGATATCTCGGCCCCAAATACCTCTTCCTGAAAGCAGTCTAAAAGAAGTCTCAACCAATCTCAGCCTCAGGCGCACCCGTAGTAATGGTGACCCACCAGGTGTAGGCATCACCCTGTAGCAACGAAACCACACAGCCTAATTTACGAGCACCAACACAACCCATCTGAGCTAAGATACAGACTGTCTTCTCTAGCCACAACTCAGATCTCTCAGGTGTGGACCCCCTGAACTCTTCTGCCCCTAGGCTACCAAGCCTCTCTAATGGTAAGCTAGCATCATCACCTCTCGAATGAGGTACAACCTGAGCTCCGGCAACTGCAGCCTGAAACGCTCCTGCTATAGCTTGAACTAGCGAAGCCATATCTATTCCAGCAGGACCTTGGCCACCCTGACCAACCCGAAGTCTTGCTTCCTCAGCTCTAACCTCGCCTCCTACTTCAGGCTGAGGAGGTGGTGGTGGTGGAGGAGCTCTAACTCCAGCAGCAGGCTCTTCCGCATGAGCCTCTACTCCAGCCACTGACTCATTAACAAGAGCCGCAACACGAGGTTCCTGACGAACCAACCTCAGTCTACCTCTAGGCCTCGACATACGCGCTCACAGATAACAACTACAACACAACAACAACATAAAATATAGGGTTAGCAAGGGCAAGGGTCCAAGTGGCTCAAGTATGTTTCCCTCACGTAAAAATCCTTTTTCCGATGTAATAGAAGCAATGGGACTCTACACAACATGCTTCAAATAACACTCAAACATCAATCAAGCAAACATCAAGCATACTTGATAAACAAGCAAACATGCTTACATGGCAAGCAATCATAGTGCTATTGTAATACATGAATTCAACTTACCTCACTTACCTGCCCAAGGTCTCGGAAACCTTAACCTCTGGTACCAACAAGTGTAACCCCCTCGTCCCGGTCTGGGTGACTGACTGGCCCGAGTGGGCTACACGGGGATAACCGAGGCGAAACTCGTTAAAGCTCCACTTCGGTTACCAACCCAAGAAAACTTTTCATTTATCATTATCCGGTCTAGATGCTTTTAATAGATCCTATGTGAAACAACAACAATGGAAACAACAAGCGAGGCGAAGCAAACGAACAACAACTTAAAAATAGCCCATTTTAACTTTCACAGCAGGCCGTATCGATACACTAGAAGCGGGTATCGATACGCCTTGACTAGGTCAACAGCCTAAGGTCAACCCAGGGAGACCGTATCGGTACACAGGTTGACCGTACCGATACACCCTCACTAGTCAACTTCTCACGGTCAACGATACAAGATCATACCGATACACCCTAGACCCGTACCGATACGTCAAAATCTCATATTTCCATATAGGCTTTGGCGTAACGATACACCCCCGTGTACCGGTACGCTAGGCCAAACTTGAGTCCCAAAGTGTAGGACCGTATCGATACGGCCCTTGGGCGTATCGATACGCCCTGCACTGCAACACTCAAATTTGCAGCCAAAGACTCCAAAACACAACTCTAGATGCAATTTAAGACTTCCCTAGCCACACACAAACATACATACAACATTTAACAACCAAGATTTCAGCATACGAGGCATTGGAAACGAACAAGGATCATACATTCAAGGATTCATGCATTTACCAAAAGAAGACATTTATAGCATTCAAGATTCATGCTTTAGACAAACATACACTTAGGCATTCAAAAAGGCACAAGGCTAACTTACTGGGCATAAGCAAGCCTTAAGCAAACATCCACATAACAAGGAGTCTAACATGCTCCTAAACAACCCATCAACATACATTAAAAGCTCAAGTCAACAACACATATGCCATTGCTTGACTATTACACCTTACAACTTAAAAGTCCATACTTGAAAGCTAAGATAGCACCACAAGTACACTTGGAGGCCCCCTTCTTGCACAAGCAACCCACGAGCTACGGATCTGCATTGTCGAACAAAAGAGAGCGTAAGCATAAAGCTTAGTGAAGGTAGCTCATTAAAACAAACCTCGACAATGCAGGGTCCAAGCACGAGCATACAACCAAAGTAGAATGCATGATCTTACCTTCGAATCACATAAGCCAAAATATATATGATGCATGAACATAAACTCAATATTATGCCATGCTCAACAAGTTCATATCCACATCATATGTAAACACATATATTAATCCATATTGGAACCTAGCTATGACTCGAATACGCGGATAACCGTTAAAACTCACATCCAACCAAAACCATTACCTTGCTGTGGGATTACACTCATCACCGTTTCACGCGGAGGGGATTCCACTCATCCTCACACCCCGTCGATGGGATTACACTCATCACCGACTATCATATATATAAGAAGATTTCAGGGCGAACCCATACTCCATCTTGATGATTACCATCACCAAGACCACGCGCGCATTTGACTCACGTGTGCACACTAAACATCCTAATGATCGATCATTGTACCCAAGCATACTAGTGCCAATACCAAACACAAATCATAACCTTTCACAACACTATTTCATATCAACTACTGTGCTTAGCACGTACTCACCATGATTACCATCATGCACAATCCACATGCATTTAACAATGCATCAAAGCCATGCCTCAACGTATATGTATAACACAATACACATGGCCACCATAATCACAGTTAAACATGAGGCATACACAACATATAAAGATCAACCAAAGTCTCTAACTAAAGCTTGGGATTAGACTACCAATCTAATCCCAACTCTAGGTGGGTCTACCAAGCCCAACCTAGTTCACATGATTGAACAAACACTTGAAAGCCATTTAAAAACATTTAACCACTCACCGACTATTCCAAGCTCAACACACTAGCCGATCAAGCTTCCAACGATTCCGGATTTGTTCCCGAGGCTTCACCAACACAAATTCTTGCTTCTAATCATCTCAACACAATCAAAACAACCTCAAATCAGTTCACAAATCAAAGTAGCAAACCCGGAACACAAATCAAGCACAAAACACATGTTTCAAGCTAAGAACAACTCCAAAAACTTTCATTCCCGAGCAGCCATGATACTCAGTCCAAAACCATTGATTCCAACACCTAAATTACTCCTAAAAGCTTCCAAAACAACCCCTAACCATCACACTAACATCAACCCTCGATTTCCAACACAAAACACCCCCAAAACTCAACTTAAAACCCTTAAAAAAACCCTACTTAAACCCAAATCCGAGAATCATCATAAAACCCTTTAAAATTCAAATATGTTGGACCTTTTGGTTTACAAACAACTTATCTAACAACAATAAATCAAAAGCTTAGTTAAAAATCTATAAAGCTACAACCTTTAACAAAATCTTTGAAAAAAATCAAAATACAAAGTATTTTGTTTTATTGAAAACTAAAGGTACCAACATGAAGAGGAAGGTAAGGACAAGTCAAAAACGTAATTACCTTTCAAAAATCACCAACAATGAGTAAGAGAGATGATGGAATAGTGAATAGGAGAGGGTTTTGGGTTTTGACGTGGGAATGAAAATGAAGAAGAAGATGACTCCCCCCTTTTGGACTCAAAAGCTCATCTTTTCCTAACTTTGAAATATTTACATAAACGCCATTAATGAGATGGCTAAAATTCTCATCTCCTAAAATCCATGGAATTTGAGTCTCAAATCAATTTAAGTCCATCATAAAATGTTTGTTTTGAAAACACGAAGCCTAAATAATATTTTATTATTTTAATTATGAAATCGAAACCCGAAACATTATTTTAATATTATTTTCACCCGACCCCCAAACCCGGGTGTTACAGACCATAAACACTCATCGAACACAAGTAATCAATCTAATCATTATTCAAACCATTAAAATCATTTTTTGATCGGTAACAGTATGATTATTATTAAAGAATATCATACAATACCAAGATGAACTCCGACCTCGTTAAAAACCTCCGACTAAGCCTAGGTGGAGGAAAAGAGTACCAAAGCCATTAAAGACCAGAAAAAACGCCAAAAAACCTCAACGGACTACCCATCCATTGCTTACGCTCAATCCCACCCTTAGCTAATACATCTGCTACTTGATTCGCCTCCCTATATATATTATTAAAACAGACATGTGGCAACTTATCACAATACAAATCGATCAGTGCAAACAATTGCCTAAGCCTCATGTAATCACTAATTTTGTCCGGGCTAACATCTTTTTATTTCGTCTTATAATAGTGGGCTTATATGGGCAATTGTCTAGTTATTAACTGTGTAAATGTGTCATTAAAATCTAAGAAAAAGCAAAAAAAAATTACTATTAGTATTATATCTATTATTATATCATTTATGTGAAAAAACCTTAAACAATACTAATATAGTATGTCATCTTCTTTATTATCATTATTACCTATTATTATTATTACTATCTATTATATTATTATTATTACCATTATATTTACTACCGTTTTTATAACTATTACTAGTATTATATGTTATTATTATTACTATCTATTATTATAACCTATTATTATTACTATAATTACCGTATTATTATATACTATATAATATAAGTATTATTAGTGTTAGTTATTATATTATTATTACTACTACTATTATTATTATTATTAATATCTAATATTATTATTACCATTATTATTATCGAATCTAAAAATAAAATAAAGACTACTATAAATAAATAAAAGCCCAACATAATATAAATAAAAGCCCACAGTTATTCAATTTAAAGTCCATTATACATAATAAAAAGCCCAAAAATATTATTATACATATATTACGGCCCGTTTAGGCCCAGAAAATAAAACATAATCTGATCTAAAAAAACCTAATGTGCCTCTTATCCTGCGCAGCCGCCACACCTCCCCACCGTTAGATATGGGATCCAGATCTAACAGTCCAGATCGATCAAGGAAGCAAAAAACCCTAGAGGCCTCTGCTGTAGCCCTTGCGCCGCACCCCTCAGGACCCTTGGACCGGGAGAGCATCGGATGGTTGAGATTGAGCTAGAGAACGTTCCAGAGACCCCAACGCGCCCACGCGCGGCGATTCGACTCCCACACACGCGCGTGCATCACACGCCCGAGTCTCTCCAGATCCCAATCGGTGGCACGGAGCACTCCACGTCGTCGGGCCAGCTCTCTATGGTCCCCTCTCCTCCTCACGGCCAGCAGTACATGCAGCCAAAAAGAACAACCGAAATGTCAGGCAACAATGCGCAAATGCAACAGAAATAAAAAAACAAAAATCACAGAAGCAAAATGACAAACGACAGCAGCATTTCCAGCAATTTTGTGCAATTAGAAAAAGAGCAAAAATGTAATATTCCGGCTATATAAAGCCCGAAGCAAAATGTAATAAAGGGGATTCCATTCGAAATTTCAGAGAAAAATTTGTAATCAGAGAGGAGAGTTTTCAGAGAGGCATCAGAGAGTTTTTTAGAGAGAAAATTGTAATCGAGCATCTTTCAGAGCAATACAAACATAAACGGTTTAAGAGGTATACTTTCCTTTTCATTTACGAATCAAAATAAAAAAAACAGAAAGGGAGAAGTTTTTTACCATTCGCGTCTCTTCCTCTCCCCTCTCGTCCGTTCGCCTTCTCACCGGTGATAAACCTATTGATCTCTCCGGAGATCACGCGTGGTGAGCCAGTGAGGTGGTAACGCGAAAATACTTTTGGGTTTCGTTTGTTTGGGTTTTACAAAAAAGATTTCGACTTTGGTTTTGGTTTCGTGAAAAGAAGGGTTTTCTGTTTTATGGTTTCAAAAATAGTCGGAAAAGGGTTTTGGGGTCCCCCGGCGCTGGTCAACGGCGACCGGAGTGCCTTGCTACGCCGGAGATAAAATAGAGAATAGGGGGTCTCATATTTTTTTTAGGGTTTCCAAAAGAGGTGAAAATGATTTTAAGGTGGGTTTTATAGTATTTTAACTTTTTAAAATCGGTTTAATCGCTTTCCCAGTCCCTCCGTGTCGCCGTAATTGCGCACGGAGGAATTCCGCTTTTTAAAACCCCTCCCGCAGTCCTTGTTATTTTTCAAACATTTTCATTTTAGCCACCGTTCTCGTTTTAATTGACTTTCAGGTGGGGTAATTATGTTTTGGGTCCCTGTAACTTCCCGCATTTTTCTAATTGGGTCCCATTTCGCTTTTTATCATATTTTTAATTTGGTTTAATTACCATTATGGCCCCTGGTAGTTTGCTTTTGTTTGCCTTTCATTTTATTTTATCATGATACATTTGGTTGCTCATGCATTTACCCCTTTTTTATATCGAATATATGTTTTTGCATTTTTGTTCATATTTGTTAAGTATGGCATGTGTATTTATTTATTAAATGTATGATTGTTTGTCTTTCTTAAAATCCTGTTAAGGTATGTGTAATTTATGGTTTTTTTTATAATGTCATGTTTAGCTTTAATGTGTTGCATGCTCGTTTTTTAGTAAATAGCCTGCTTGTTTTTTATGTCATTCGAATATGCTTTTATGACATGCATTTACACTTGTCATTCATAAGGCCGATGATTACTAAGCATGATAACCGGACTTAAAAACATACCCCAAGAGAGGTATTAATTAACCCCGGTATCCGAAAGACGATAGTCCTAGCTTAATGGATGTCGATCGAATATTTGGGTTAATTTTCACCGTCTCTAGGTAAGCGGAAGCATAAAAATGAAAATGCAACGCATCATCCTTTATTTGTTTGCATCATGTATAAAGGTGACGTACGAGATCCAAACCTTAAACTAACACGACAGTCAGTCTTATATGATGTCGGTTTAGTCTATGGTCCGGTGTACCGTCATCCTTTCTAATTAAATGTTCAATTAATTCCAAAGCCACAACTCTACATTGCCCGTGCTATTTAAGTCGCATTTTCATTTAAGAACATTCCTATTAAACCCATTTCGGTTTTTAAATAATTTCTATCGATCAAAAGGCAACAAGCAATTTGGTACCGATTTTCGGGCGTGGTGGGGGTGCTAATCCTTCCCCACACGTAACCAACTCCTGAACCCGTTTTTTTAATGAATCTCTGGTTTTGTGGTGTCCGGCCTACCTTAGTGGCCGGTGGCGACTCCAAATTTTTACTACTTTTTATAAAGCCGAATCCCCCCTTTTTTAAATAAAATCCCTTTTTCAATAAGAGATAGTGATAAGGCCCATACTTAGCGGTTTTCCCCCAGAAAAAAAACCTTATCACAGTTTGGCGACTCCGCTGGGGACAAATTTTTGTTTTATACAAAAAAGAGAGTTAGGCCAATAAAACACTTGTTGCCATTTGATCGATAGAAAATATTTAAAATTCGAAGTGAAGATAATAAGTTTGTTCTTTCATGAAAATACGACTTAAGTTGAACGGGCTTTGGAAATTTGTGTCATTCGAATTAATTTTCCATTTAATTATTAAGGAAGTCATCGACATGTGTTGCATCATGATCATCAAGCTCTATACCCGAGCTATACCCTTAAGTGGGAGTGAAACGCCCAAACCCACGTGAGTATCCCTCCACGGGTCGGTAATTCACTTCCGGAATCCACGCCTTTGACACGTGAGCAGCCTTCCACGTCATTAGGCCGTGCTTTCCCCTGAACCGAAACCAATTCGCAAGCCTATGATGGGCCAAAATTGGGGTTCTTATTGCCTTAGTAGGTGATAAGGTAGGTTCGGGTACCCTTTGCTAGAACCGAACTCATGAGTGAGAATATAAGAAGCCTACCCCATTAGAGCCATACGGATAACCCTAGAGTTTAGAGTGTCTAGGTTTTTGCTTGCTAATTGCTTGTTTCTACGCTTGTTTTTTCATTAATGCTTGAATTTCATTTCTTGCCTTGATTTATGTTTATCATGCGACTAACACCTTTGCTTTTCTTCTCCTCTTATTTTTCATATTTCATCATTGCATAAAGAGCACATTGAGTTGGAAATAGTCTGAAATTAAAGACTTGATTAGTGGGAAGTGTGGTCTGTAACAATAATGAGAAGGACCTCGACGAAAATATAGCCATGAGGAGAGCAACTACATGGTTAGGGTTCCAAGACAAGAAAGACTTTCAAAAAAGACAAAAAGGCCACTTCACATAGTTGTTAGACGTTCCAGGCAAGTGACCAATACTCCAAATTTTGGAGCTCAGCCTACATTTATTTTACGATTTCCAGCTTTGATTTGACTACAACAGTTGGGAAATACCGAGCCTTACAAGGAAGTTAGCGAGAACCACATCGAACAACAACCAAGCTTTCCGGGACAAGATCGGAAGTTTCTCAGGCACTTCACCGCCTTGAGTCGACAATCAAGTCACAACCTAGAATAAGGAAAAATATTTCAAGTCAGAAGGAATTCTGACCTCAACTCCGATAAGCTTTGAAGGTTAGGCTCAGTGGGACCCCTTCAAAGAGCAAGTCAAGAGCACCAAATATCGACAGTGGATTAATCATAATTCGTTGCCTATACCACTTGGGGGCAGGACCGAGAGTTGGTCTATTTGTTAACATGGATACGAGAGAACGCCCGATCCCTAGAGAAAGAAGAAGGGAGTGTGTGAGTCTTGAAGAAAATCGTCGACCTAGATGCTAGCTTGAGAACTGCATGTAGTGGGTTTCATCCGATCATTGTAACAGACCAATGTTCCCATTGATGAGTTGTTTAACGAGGATATTTGCCGAACTCAGTGTTGCTCTTTGCATTCATGAAATTAATGTTCAATGCACCTTTGCATTCATATACATTTTTATTGATTACTCTTAACCATATGTTGTATATATGACACATTGCATTCATGAATTTAATGTTCAATGCACCTTTGCATTTCAATTACGCATTTTGTTTGATTAACTTTAGTCATGTGTTTCTGTTGTACATATGACACATTGCATTTATAAAATTAACATTCAATGCACCTTTGCATCCAATTATACTTTTTGATTGATTACTCTTAACCATGTATTGTACATACGACACATTGCATTCATGAAATTAATGTTCAATGCACCTTTGCATTTAATTACATTTTGTATGATTACCTTTAATCATGTGTTTCCGTTGTACATACGACACATTCACTCATTCTTTAAACAAATAAAATTAATCTCCATCAAATTAATGCACCTTTGCATTCAATCATACATTTTGATTCTGTTGTACATACGGCACATTCATTCATTCATTAAACAAATAAAATTAATGACCATCAAATTAATGCATCTTTGCATTCAATTGTACATATATGTTTGATTATCTTTAATCACATATCCTTGTTGTGCATACAACACATTACATGCATTCATTCTTAAAATGAATAAATAGAGGAAAGAATGTTGTTAAGAATCTTGCTCAAGTACCGGGAGACCACTCGGCCACCCTGATCTTTAAAAATCCTCTTGTTATCAGCCCCTCGTCCAGCCACCCCAAGGGGAATCTTCTTCTCATCAAGACGACGCCTTTGCCCAAGCTCAACACCTTCGGAGACACCACCTTTAAGGTTTTGGTTCTCGGTTTTCGTCATTGCGAATTAATCCGTGCATGTTGCATTTTCTCTTGAAGTAATGCATGGAACAAACATTGCTATCATTTGCCCAAAGATAGTAATGATCTTCTTGTGAGGGCACTTATTATGTTTGCGGATTCTCATTCTAACGAAAATGCATTTTTCTTAACATACAATGACCTTGAAATCATATACATGTATATCCCTTCTTACCTTCATAGGTCCTCGGATATCACATGCTTGATATGGCATTGATTCTAATGAAAGAGATCGATTGAATATTGTGATAACGATGAAGCGAGATTTCTCGCTCTGCCCGCTTTGGTCGGAAAAGCGAGAGAAGCAAGATTACTATTCCTTTGATGATGTTCGATGATAAGGAAATCTCCTAAGAGAACCCAAATAAAGTTGCTTAAATGTGCCAAAAAAAAAAGAAAAAAAAGAAAAGTGAAAAATAGAATGTTTCAAAACAAAATAAATGATTTTAATTTCAGAGCCTAGTAATAGGCATTAACAAAAAGCACTCCAATTTCCGAAACCTGGTAATAGGAATTTTCAGATACGAGTGTGGAAGTTTAGGGGCACTCCGCTGAAGCCTATTATTATTATTACTATCTATTATTATAACCTATTATTATTACTATAATTACCGTATTATTATATACTATATAATATCAGTATTATTAGTGTTAGTTATTATATTATTATGGGTTAACTACTGGAATAGTCACTTATGTTTTCTCCTAATACAGAGTTGGTCACTGATTTTGAAAAACGACCAGTAAGGTCACTTACGTTTTCAGGGCGTAAACTTTTGGTCACCCAGCCATTTGTTGTCGTTAAACACCGATGGATTGTTGACCTAGCAACGAAAAATAAGGGTAAATTACTACAATGACCATTAAAGTTTATCTCATCTACATTTTTACTCTCCAATTTTAAAAAATAAACATGATAGTCACTAATAAAAATGTTTCTTTATAATTTCACCCTGAAATTTTTAAAAATTCATTTTTTTCAACCCTAAAACTTTACAATCAATTAGTACAATAATATTATAAATGCTTAGATGAAAAATAGGTGCCCAAAGTATACATTTTTTAAACTTAGGTGCCCAAATTGCTCGTATTTAATGACTAAACTTTCAAATTGCTCTTATTTTTTCATTCTGAATTAATTTTATTATTATAACATGTCATTTTTATTATTTTTAAATTAAAAATAATTTTAAAATAAAATTATTTTTATTATTATTAAATTTAAAATATTTTAAAAAATATTAGTTTTTAAAATAATTTAGGTGTCTAAAGTTTTTTTTTTTTTGTAAAAATTGGTGCCCAAAGTTTCTATATGTACAATTTTAGGTGCCTGGTTGTTAAATAGGTGTTAAAAAAATTGTCAATCAATCGATGCTTGACACGTGGAATTAATTTTATTTTTAAAATTTTTTTTAATGGAAAATACTCAGAATTTTCAAATTATTATAAAATATCAAAATTTTACAAACTTCACAAAACAATCCTTAAATCCCTAAAAAAATCCCAAACTTTCGTCGTCGACTACCGCCGCTTCCGCCGCCAGTTGTCGTCGCTGACCGCACCCACTTGGTTGCCGGGCCAAGGCGACAATTTTCCCTAACACGACGTCGCCAGAAACGCCCAACGGTGTGCAGCCGAACGTCAAACACGAACGTCGATTTCGTGTTTGACGTTTGGTTGAATGCTGTTGGGCGTTTCTGACAACGCTGCGTTGGAAAAATGATTGCCTTGGTTTGGCGACCAAGTTGGTGCGGTCAGCGACGACAATTGGCGGTGGAAGCGGCAGCAATCGACGACGAAAGTTTGAGAATTTTTAGGGATTTAGAGACTATTTTGTGAAGTTTGTCAAATTTTGAGATTTTATAATAACTTGAAAGTTCTAAGTATTTCCATTAAAAATTAATAAAATTAATGTCATGTGTCAAGTACCGATTGATTGACAATTTTTGTAACACTCATCTAAGAGTCGGACACCTAAAATTGTAACTATGGTAAATTTGGGCACCTATTTTTACAAAAAAAAATACTTTAAACACCTAAATTATTTTAAGAAGTAATATTTCTAAAAATATATATTTTTTAAATTTAATAATAAAAATTATTTTATTTTATTTTAAAATTATTTTTAATTTAACAATAATAAAAAATGACATGTCATGTTATAATAATATTAAAAACAATCCATAGTGAAAAAATAAGGGCAATTTGAAAATTTAGTTATTAAATAGGAGCAATTTGAGCACCTAAATTTAAAAAGGGTATACTTTGAGCACCTATTTTTCTTTTAAGCCTTTATAATATTATTATACTAATTGATTGTAAAGTTTTAGGGTTGAAAAATTAATTTTTAAAAATTCAAGGGTGAAATTATAAAGAAACATTTTCATTAGTGATTATAATGTTTATTTTTTAAAATTGGAAAGTAAAAATGTACATGAGATAAACTTTAATGGTCATTGCAGTAATTTACCCTTATTTTTTCATTGCCAGGTCAGCAATCCGTCAGTGTTTAACGGCAACAAACGGCTGAGTGACCAAAAGTTTACGCCCCGAAAACGTAAATGACCTTAGTAGTCGTTTTTCAAAATCGGTGACCAACTCTGTACTGAGGGAAAACATAAGTGACTATTCCAATAGTTAACCCTATTATTATTATTACTACTACTACTACTACTACTACTATTATTATTATTATTATTATTATTATCTAATATTATTATTATCATTATTATTATCGAATCTAAAAATAAAATAAAGACTACTATAAATAAATAAAAGCCCAACATAATATAAATAAAATCCCACATTTATTCAATTTAAAGTCCATGATACATAATAAAAAGCCCAAAAATATTATTATACATATATTACGACCCGTTTAGGCCCAGAAAATAAAACCTAATCTGATCTAAAAAAAACCTAATGCGCCTCTTATCCTGCGCAGCCGCCACACCTCCCCACCGTTAGATCTGGGATCGAGATCTAACGGTCCATATCGATCAAGGAAGCAAAAAACCCTAGAGGCCTCTGCTGTAGCCCTTGCGCTGCACCCCTCAGGACCCTTGGATCGGGAGAGCATCGGATGGCTGAGATTGAGCCGGAGAACGTTCCAGAGACCCCAACGCGCCCACGCGCGGTGATTCGACTCCCACACGCGCGCGTGCATCACACACCCGAGTCTCTCCAGATCCCATTCGGTGGCACGGAGCACTCCACGTCGTCAGGCCAGCTCTCCATGGTCCCCTCTCCTCCTCACGGCCAGCAGTACATGCAGCCAAAAAGCACAACCGAAATGTCAGGCAACAATGCGCAAATGCAACAGAAATAAAAAAACAAAAATCACAGAAGCAAAATGACAAACGACAGCAGCATTTCCAGCAATTTTGTGCAATTAGAAAAAGAGCAAAAATGTAATATTCCGGCTATATAAAGCCCGAAGCAAAATGTAATAAAGGGGATTCCATTCGAAATTTCAGAGAAAAAATTATAATCAGAGAGGAGAGTTTTTGGAGAGGCATCATAGAGTTTTTTAGAAAGAAAATTGTAATTGAGCATCTTTTAGAGCAATACAAACAGAAACGGTTTAAGAGGTATACTTTCCTTTTCATTTACGAAACAAAATAAAAAAAACTGAAAGGGAGAAGTTTTTTACCATTCGCGTCTCTTCCTCTCCCTCTCGCCTGTTCGCCTTCTCACCGGTGATAAACCCATTGATCTCTTTGGAGATCACGCGTGGTGAGCCAGTGAGGTGGTAACGCGAAAAGACTTTTGGGTTTCGTTTTTTGGGTTTTACAAAAAAGATTTCGACTTTGGTTTTGGTTTCGTGAAAATAAGGGTTTTCTATTTTATGGTTTCGAAAATAGTCGAAAAAGGGTTTTGGGGTCCCCCGGCGCCGATCAACGGCGACCGGAGTGCCCTGTTGCGCCGGAGATAAAATAGAGAAGATAGGGGTCTCAGATTTTTTTAGGGTTTCCAAAAGAGGTGAAAATGATTTTAAGGTGGGTTTTATAGTATTTTATCTTTTTAAAATCGGTTTAATCGCTTTCCCAGTCCCTCTGCGTCGCCGTAATTGGGCACAGAGGACTTCCGCTTTTTAAAACCCCTCCCGCATTCCTTGTTATTTTTCAAACATTTTCATTTTAGCCACCGTTCTCGTTTCAATTGACTTTTAGGTGGGGTAATTACGTTTTGGGTCCCCGTAACTTCCCGCGTTTTTCTAATTGGGTCCCATTTCACTTTTTATCAGATTTTTAATTTTGTTTAATTACCATTATGGCCCTGGCAGTTTGCTTTTGTTTGCCTTGCATTTTATTTTATCATGATACATTTGGTTGCTCATGCATTTGCCCCATATCGAATATATGTTTTTGCATTTTAGTTCATATTTGTTAAGTATGGCATGTGTATTTATTTATTAAATGTATGATTGTTTGTCTTTCTTAAAATCCTGTTAAGGTATGTGTAATTTATGGTTTTTTTATAATGTCATGTTTAGCTTTAATGTGTTGCATGCTCGTTTTTTTAGTAAATAGCTTGCTTGTTTTTTATGTCATTCGAATATGCTTTTATGACATGCATTTACACTTGTCATTCATAAGGCCGATGATTACTAAGCATGATAATCAGACTTAAAAATATACCCCAAGAGAGGTATTAATTAACCCCGGTATCCGAAAGACGACAATCCTAGCTTAATGGATGTCGATCGAATATTTGGGTTAATTTTCACCGTCTCTAGGTAAGCGGAATCATAAAAATGAAAATGTCACGCATCATCCTTTATTTGTTTGCATCATGTATAAAGGTGACGTACGAGATCCAAACCTTAAACTAACACGGTAGTCAGTCTTAAATGATGTCGGTTTAGTCTATGGTCCGGTGTACCGTCATCCTTTCTAATTAAATGTTCAATTAATTCCAAAGCCACAATTCTACATTGCCCGTGCTATTTAAGTCGCATTTTCATTTAAGAACATTCCTATTAAACCCACTTCGGTTTTTAAATAATTTCTATCGATCAAAAGGCAACAAGCAATTTGGTACCGATTTCCGGGCGTGATGGGGTGTTAATCCTTCCCCACAAGTAACCAACTCCCGGACCCATTTTTTTTTAATGAATCTCTGGCTTTGTGGTGTTCGGCCTACCTTAGTGGGCCGGTGGCGACTCCAAATTTTTTCTACTTTTTATAAAGTTGAATCCCCCCTTTTTAAATAAAATCCGTTTTTCAAGAAAAGATAGTGATAAGGCCCCTACTTAGCGGTTTTCCCCAGAATAAAAACCTTATCACACCTCCATGGTCGCTTCTCCACTTGCAAAACCCACGGTACCGCAATCCTCGAATCCGATTCAATAACAAAAGACAAAACATCAACCCAAGTGGTCTCGCTCAACAAATGAAGTGCATACGAAATGGCCAAAATTTCAGCTTCATTAGAATCCACCACGCCAACTGAACCAGAGAAGAAAGTACAAATACTACGATCGGAATCTCTCAACACGCCACCACAACCTACTGGCCCCGGTTTACCTCGAGAAGCACCATCCACATTGAATTTCACGACCCCAAAGCAAGGTGGCTCCCAAACTACCCCGACACGAGGGAGACGCAAGCTCAATCTCGAAGAACACCCAAGAGGCGACTCCCACCATTCGTCTTTGGATACACTATCAATCCCCACAACGACTCAAACCCAATGGAACGATTTCAATTGTGCCAAAAAGAATAAAGAAGCCGCATCCTTACGAATCCCATTAAAAATCAAATCATTCATCGCCAACCACACTGTCCACAAAATTGAGGTACAACCAATTATCCAAAACATACGAACATCATCCGAGAAGAAACCAGATATAAACTGATGTACAAAATCCTGTATAGTTATCGGAAGCACAACAGCAATCTGCCACCATTGGAAAAATAAATTCCAAAGATGGTTCGCCAAATCGCAATGTAAAAAAATATGACTCGAGTCATCCACCCCATTCAAGCACCAATAACAATGTATACTAGCTATCGCTAACCCCCGATCCGCCAACATTCGTAAAGTAGGTAATCGATCGACCAACAAAAACCAAATGAATACATGTAGTTTTGGAGGGAGTTTTAGCTGCTAAACACGGGCCAAATCATGTACCTCGACAACCCTAAACTCATCATCAGCGAGTGTAAGCAACCAACCGAGAACACCCCTGAACGCTGCTGCTTCCACACCAAACGATCAACACCAGGTCGCAGGTAACAACCAACCACACAGCCGCGTAATTCCTCCAAGTCTCGCTGCTCAAAAGAACGCAAAGGTCGCCTAAATAAAGCAGGCCAAGCCTCCCACGATGTCTCCAACACAACACGCACCACACAAAGTTTATCACAAGCCAATGCGAACAATCTCGGATAAACCTCACACAATGGCTCTTCTGAAATCCAATTGTCGCGCCAAAACAGAATAGTCTCCTCATCACCCAAAATCCAAAGGAACTGATAATCACTCATGAATTATTGAACATAAGCATCATCCTGCACCGTAACAATTTGTTTCCACAAAGTCGACATACCATGACGACCAGTGGACTTGAAACGCCACTCTAAAGCAGAAGGTCCATATTTAGCCAAAATTATCGACTTCCAAAGCGAATCATTACTAACAGCATATCGCCAGCACCATTTGGCTAACAAAGCAAGATTGCGTAGTCTTAAATCATTTGATCATAACTATCAAGTATGCAAAGCATTAAAATAAAACAAAAATATTAATCATTACATACAATCATCTTCTAACGCAATATAAAATCAATCAAGTTACCATTTCCTAAATAAAACAGACAATCCTAATATTCTACCCACATTGCCTTATTACAAATAATATTAATACCATAACCATACCCTTTGAATTTGTTTGTCTTGGAATCCACCTTGCCTCGGGCCACGACCCCAAACTTGCTTTATTCACTGCATTGACGGAAGAAAAGAGAGCGTAAGCATATAATACCTAGTGAGTGCGCTCAAAATGGGTAAAACGTCAATGCAGTTTTAAAACCAAAATTGATATTAGAAATCCATATTAGAGTAATTCAAACACATCATTTCTAAAGCGTTTAAATAAACCTGCTTGCTCGATACATAAGCACCATGCTTTCATAACAACTTTTTATTTACAAAACATTTAATAAAACATGCTTGATCAACACATAAACATTTTCTCGTTTATTTTATAAATGAATAATGCATAACAACCATATGCATCAAAACACTTTTCTCAAGTCTCATGCATACTCAAACCAAAACATTTCTCATTTATAAAACATGCATCTCAAATCTCATGAAAAAACCATGATGCAAAAGGAGAAAATAGAGAAAACTTACTTTCGAGCTTAGCTAAGCTTGCTAGGATTTAACTAAACTCCCAAAGCCTTAATTCAAACCGATATAAAATGGACCACACTACTACTACTGCTACTACAAGCCTATATGTCCTTTAGATATTTTGGGAGGCGAAATTGTAACTGTTGGATCAAAATGATCCTAGCCATCCATTGAGAAGGTGGGAGCCTATAAATAGGACCACCCATCTCATTTGTAAATCATCTACACAAGTTCAAAAACATATCTCTTGTAAAGCTTTCCTAAGTTTAAAACAAGGTTCCTTTTCCTTGTAAAACTCCCTTGCCTTCTCAAGCTCTTTGTTTTAGCCATAGCATTCGCATGAAGTAAGGCTAGTTAGCTAGATCGAGAGTTGCTAACGCCGCACGTATTGGTTTGAGAGAATAAGTCTGTGACAGTTGGTATTAGAGCAGGTTCGATACACTCGGGACATGGCCAAGACCGGGAAGAACCAAGTTGTTAGCTCATCGGAAGTCGAGGTCACGCATGAGCAACGAGAGCGCGAGGAGATTGTCGATCCTAGTGCGACATGGCCAAGGGCCAAGTCCAATGACGTGATCCCTAGCTTGGAGTCACGCTTGACTCGTGTCGAGGAGAGCGTTGGGGGCGTGGGTTCCCAAGTGGACGACCTTCCACAAAGGGTAGAAGGCCTTGAGGCGGATGATGCCAAGATCCACACGGCCGTGAGGGTCATGAGGCTCAAGCTAGAGGAGACCATGGATGCAGAGATGGGACGAGTTTGCGATCTTCTCATGGAGGAGCTCTCAAAGGTGCGTGCATCTCTTCAACTTGAGCTAGATATTGCTCGTGCCCAAGTGGTGGCACTACAAGTCAACGTAAGTTGCCTTCTCAAGGTCTTTGTTTTAGCTATAGAGTTCGCATGAAGTAAGGCTAGTTAGCAAGATCGAGAGTTGCTAACGCCGCACGAATTGGTTTGAGAGAATAAGTCTGTGACAGTATAGCCACATGATGACCCGCGCATGGCAGACTGCCTTCTCAAGCTCTTTGTTTTAGCCATAGCGTTCGCATGAAGTAAGGTTGGTTAGCAAGATCGAGAATTGCTAACGCCGCACAGATTGGTTTGAGAGAATAAGTCCGTGACAGTATAGCTACATGATGACCCGCGCATGGCAGTAGCAACCCTCTGCTCTGCTTGCGCCACTACCCTGACTCGGGCACCCTCTTTCTCTTCTATTTCCCAACTTAAACATTTATTACCTACATTTCATCGAGCAAGTGCCACGCACTCCAACATATAATCCAAAAAAAATTCAATTAACCACTCCACCAATTACTCCACTTAAGAACTCATATCTAAATTCAACCAATTAAATTAATTCCGGAATTAATTTTACAAAATTGATATTAGGTTATATCTAACCCACAAAATAACTCATAATCCAATTAAAATGTTTAAATTTCATCTATCAAATCATAATTCACTCTTTAGCATCTAGAAAATAAATCAATCCATTAAAATTCATTTTAAAATCAAAAGACAATAGAATTGATAGAAAATCAACACAAAAATAATTATGAGATTATTAAAAAAAATCAAAGCTTACCCAAATAAATTGGAACTTGAAAAAATCAAGATTGCTCCTCCAATTTTCCAACTTGAAATCCATTGAACAAGATGAGAGAAATAAAAATCTCTTGTGTTGCTATTGATTAGAAATGGTTTAGAAAGAAAATGAATAGAAATTGGATAAGAAAATCCAAGAAAATTAAAATGGTGTTTGGGAGAATCTTGAGAGAAAAAAAAGAGAGATAAGTTTAGACATAGCTTTCTTTCTTGAGAAAATAATAACCATCGTCAAATTTTAATTGGAAATAGATAGTGAAATCTTTTTTTAATAAATGGGTCAAATAATCCCATAAAACCAAAACTTTAATCATTTTTACAAAAATGCCATTAATAATAGTTTACAACATTTTCTAAAATAGTCATCATTTAATTAATATTAAAACAACCCAATTAAAATTATTTCAAACTCAATTTATCCCTTTATGAAACTTATTAAATATATTTTTCATAAATACTCATCACGAAAAATTTCTCGGAAATTAATTCAATTACCCAAATTATTTTCTGAAATTAATTAATTAGCTAAAGCCTAACCCAAAATTCCAACATGATTCCGGTAATTCACCCGAATCTCCTAGCCCATTTTCTGGGGCGTTACACATGTCATAATTAGCAGAATGTTGTTGAGTGTTGAACTCAATACCCAATGCAACGTATTGAAAAGTCTGGACTGCTACTGACGTATCGGAATGGGTGACGAAGATTTGAGACTAACAACGAAAAGACGCATATATATTGGGAACGTGCGTGAGTTAAGGACTTGATGATGTCGGTTCGTCATCTCTTATATTTAAATTATTCCAACTGGAAAAATGAAAAGAACTGGTACATTGTAGATGGGAAACTCCTTAATAATGTCGTATCCCTGTCGCGTGGCCACATAGAACTTCACAAACAACACATTTATTAATTAATTTTGAACAATATAATGTATGGATATTTTTAAAGACTTAATATATTACCTTTTGTTAAACTTCTTTTTTTATAATTTTGAAACCTATCAGAAAGTGTGACATTATCCCTAAAAATCCTTTATGATGTGCATAAAAATCGTTTATGCTCAATACAGACATGATGCAATGCCTTCATCAAATCATCTATTTATAGACATAAGAAAGTCATAATACATTAAACTCAAATTAATGAAAACAATAATCATAATGATAAACATAAACTTCATATCATGATAGACATCCATAAAGATACCAATTCATAAATCAAACAGAGAAGTTGGTCCTATTTTTCTCCATATTAATATCAAATACTGTAATCCTAACAAATAAACAAACTACTAGACAATTTACATTTTGAAATCAACCAACAGGGAAAGTGCATCACACATCAACAGCTTCAAGATTCCGCTAAGCCTTCCCAAGTAGAACCAACGATATTCTATAGTAGTATTTGTTGTAGTCTCCCTCAAAAAGCTTTCAAAACACTTTCTCAGCGGGTGTGCATTACAAAAATAATGCCTACTCATAACCTTTCAAATACCACTGTCTACCGACACAAGAAATCTAAAAACAACAGTCCTCCCGAACCTAAAAAATGAAGTATCTGCATTGGATTCATCGCCACCGCCCACCAGTACTCATGATATAATGTTGTACAAAATCAACCTACAAATGATTAAATAGACCATTCACATAAGCATGGTACTCCTATTTATAATAGAAAAATAGCCCGATGTTAAATACGTATAATATTAGAAACAAGGTTTCCAAGCAATGGTATAAACCAACAATCTTAGATGTACTCATTTAATTAATGGGTTGGTTGAGTGGGTGAATGATCCATTACATTTTCATACTTATCTGAAAATTGGAAAAGACTTATACAAAGAGTCAAAGATTATAGTAGACTGACAAAGAAAAGAAAATATATATTGGGAAATGAGCCTTTTGCAATGTGAGTAAAGTGGTTCAGAACATCAGTTTTGGAGCTCTGTAATAGCTGTTCGACACTAGTAAGAATTAGATTCCAACTAAAAGTATAAAAAATATGAGTCGTTAGAGGTTGGGAGCTCTTTAATAACGTAACATCGTAAACACTTTTGGGCGTAAAGAGTTTCGATACCAAGACTAAAAAGATGCGTCTTTTGAAATTTGAATTCCTTCCAACCCGCAACAGTCATAAAGGTTACCAGATGAGAATTGTCGCTCAGTTTCAAAATGACTAATTTAGGTTTCGCTACTAACGTGAGTGAAGACCTACTGAAAATGTAAGATGATCCAATACCATTATAGGTTTAGTAGTTCGAGACGAAAAATAGCTTATTGGTTTGTAATATTTTAAACAGCTAGGGTTGAAACATGAACAACCACAATTTCCCTATAAATACCACTGCTTTATGTTTTGCATCCTTCTTCTACCCATATTAAACCGAAATCTCTCATAAACATGACCGCGAGGGTGCTTGCTTGTATTGAAAGGCATATGGGTAATGATGCCCGACATGTTCTTGAAGTATCCCCTTATCTTCTTTATGGTAAACAACCCTATCATAGGTTACATTTTCTTTTATTGTATGGAACCTTTTTCATAAAGATTGTAATTATCGTTACATTTTCTTCTACCCATATTAAACTGAAATCTCTTATAAATATGATGACAGATGTTGGTGGATCTTGGTATTGTTATCGACTTCACATGGCTGCACCTTTTAGCAGTAGTTACGAAGGCCATGAATTTGACGTTTCCTTTACCTTTCCGGCTGACTATCCTCTATCTCGTCCTTGGATAATTATCCTTGCAAGATTGAATTTTTATCTTGGCCAATTTTTTTACACTGACGCAATTAACGGATAACTTTTTTATATGTTTGTCTAGATTGTTGTTACATTTGATGCCGATCTATTCCACCTTAACATTACTGAGTTTGGCGCCATTAGGCTGGACATGTTGCATCATGAAAGTTGGAGCCCTTGTACCAGAACTGTGGACATTGTTAAGGCTATACTAGCTTTGTTGTGTACTTCAAACGCAAACGCTCTTCACCTTGAGTTTACGGGTGTTGCTCTGATTTACAAGAGGAATCCACAGCGCTTTGCAAAGTATGCGAGGAAGATTATGGGTTGAAATGTTTATGTATTGGCCATATCTTCTAATGTTCAATTTTTTAATAAGTGGATGCGTCTGTTAAATTTTCGTTACTACAACTTTTTTTATTTGCCGCTGCTAATGTCATCATTTGGTAAACAATGGACATCTCTTCTCAACCAAATTTTCAAGTGTAAACATTAGGATAAATTTTTAAGATTGGTTTCGGTTTTAACGTGATAAGGTCGGAATCGTATGCCCAAACCTTTAAAATTTGTCCGGGTTTAATGTGCTTCGAAGGACCCAAGATATAATAATTCCTCTTTGACCACCCAATTTGTAAATTAATAATATGAAGAAGAAACTTTTTAATATGAACTAATATAAAGATTTTATTTACTTTGTTTTATGTTGTGTTCTTAAATTTGGAAATATTAATATTAAACAATTTAAAGTTAGGAAATAAATAATTTTCATAAATGAGTTGTTCTTATGATGGAATATTAACGGTGGGAATGAGAACTTATATTTTTTAGAAATTTAGGGCAAAAGGAAATCTCTTCATGAAATACTTTGTACAATTTCCTTTAAACACTACACTATTCACTTTATAAACTAACCCATCAAATCTTACAAAATAAGGAATTGCTATATCTGAACCTCAGTGTTTTTATGCAAGTTGCTGCATGTTAGAAACTTCCCCGTCTTTTGAGTTGTTGGTTTTTGAAATAAAATTTAACGGCATCAAGGGCTTTTTAATTTAGGATTTAGGTCTTAATGTTATTGCGTTAGTGTTGAGTGGATAAAATTAACCGATATGGCTGAGAGGGGGGAGAATTGGCACTTTAAAAATTGGAGGGAGCAAAAAGAACAAGTAGAAATGTAGATAAGGCACTTATAGTGGTTCAAGCTTCTAAACAAGCTCTACATCCACTACCTTAGCTCCCACTAAGGATTTTCAACAAACTCTTCACTAATTTGTTCTTCCCCTTTTCTAGGTTAAGGAGGCAACCTTTACAAATGTTCAATTTTTCTACCTAAAGATTGAACTACAAGACTCTCACTTCACAAAGAAGAATATTGGCTATTACAATTGATCTCTCACAAGATAAATATAGCCCAATTGATTTACAAACACTCCTCAAACTCTCAAATTTGATTTACAATAAGAACACAAGGAGTTGGACGCAAGAATTTGACAATAAGTATTAAGGTTTGGATTTGATTGCTTGGATGTTTCTTTGAGGTTCAATGGTTGTTGTTGAAGCTTTTGAGGCTTGTATTTATATCATTACATTTATTTATAGCCGTTTGGGTGGTTGGAGACTTAATTATAGCTGTTAGGCTGCTCATTTCCCGCAATAAATGCACTTCAGCTACTTAGCGTATCGGTACGGTCGAGACCGTATCGGTACCTGACTCAAAGAAGAAATAGCTATTGTGACACAAAAAAGTAGGGCATACTGATACAGTCACGATGCGTATCGGTACGATCCTAGTGTAAATTAAGGGGCGTATCAATACTCTTATACCTTATCGATACGATTTTTGCTCACTGGAATCCTTTTACAAAAAGTGTATCGATACGCTTCTTGGGAGTATCGGTACGGTTAACGATCATTCAAAAATTTGGTATTCCAATAACTGACCCTCAACGTTCGAATATTAATTAAAAAGATTTTGAAAACCTCAACATATCGTATCGATACGGTGACTAACCGTATCGGTATGCTATAGAAATAAAATATATTTTCATTATAAAACTGTATCAATATGGTCACGATGCGTATCGATACACAATAACTTAAAACTTTACCGAAATAAATTTTATATCGATACAGGCTTAACCGTATTGGTACGCTATGGTCTTTTGAAATTCCAGTAACATAAATTTGTATCGATACGCCATAAGGGTTCGATACGTCTGCGCGTATAGTTGAAATTTAGCTTGTAAATTCTTGAAAAGTCTTAGAAAAAATTGAACCACTTTATATATTTTGACTTGAAGAACTTATTTGGTTCAAAAAGCTTGTCAATTTGGTGAGACTTTGAAATACTTAAAAAATTGTTGGATTTACCAATAAGTCCCTTAATCAAGTTGTTATATCAAAATTAATTTAGGTTTTACAGTTAGGGTTTATGGTTTTGTCTACGTTTATTACTTTACGAGATGATTTTTTATTTCTTTAGGGTTTAAGGTTTAGAATTAAGGGTTTACAATGATCGTGTCTCATATTAGGTTTATGGTAAAGTTAATAGTTTGCGGTTTGTGAGATTATTTTGAATGGTTTGGGTTTACTTTGAATACTAAATTCCATGCATTATAATATTCTGCCATAGTAAGGCAAGCATTGGCCGCCTTAACTAATCACCATGTGAGTTATTGGTTTATGACATAAAACTTAACGGCTTTAAGGTTTTTTTTCGTTTAGGATTTAGGTCTTATTGTTACTTCGTTAGGGTTTATGGTGTTTTTCACGCCTATTACTTCAGGAGATGTAATATTATTGCTTTGAGGTTTAAGATTTACGAATTAGGGTTTACAATTTGTTATTGGGTTTAAGTTTATGGTGAAGTTAATATTGATTGGATTGCTAGATTATTTTAAATGGTTTAAGGTTTATTGTTTACCTTAGTGTATGACATAAATTTAACGGAATCATATATATATACAGTCCATATTCTGTCATAGTAAGACTACCATTGGCCCTCTCAGACAAACCCGTCTGTGAGTTGATGGTTTATGAGATTCAATTTAACGACTTCAAGGTATTTTTGTTTAGGATTTAGGTTAAAATGTTACTAAGTTATGGATTCTGGTGTTGTCTACTATTATTACTGTATGAGATGAATTTTTTATTTGTGCAGGGTTTAAGATTTATGATTTAAGGTTTAAGGTTTACAAAGTTAATAATTACTGGATTGCGAGATTGTTTTGTTTGGTTTAGGGTTTAGTGTTTAGCTACTCAATTTCAAGCATTAAATAGTCCATATTCTACAATAGAAAACTATTTTATACGTAGGCCACAAATTCACAGTAGGGTTTATTACTTGTTCAGTTTGGTTAATAGTTTTGGGACTATTACAAATGTTTCAGACCTTTGCATATCCCCCGTAAACTGAAAATCTGTAAAGTCTAGTTGCAATTGTCGGTTAATAGTCGGGGTAGCGGAATTTCATTATCGTTTCAGAACTACATTAAGACTACTCTGCCAACTGTTCTGCTAAATACAACATGAAAAGACATATACATATGTTGTCAATGTATCTGAACGTGTTACAGTTTTATAGAGATTTGAAACTGATAGTGAAACAACAACGTCTTTTAGAATTACAAAATCTGTGAAACAACTAATTATGTACATTTACTATTACAACAACGAATACTGTTCGAAGCGAGAAACAAAAATTTCAACTAATTTTGAACCTAATAATATTGGTTTCGATTTGTATAAAGCGAAACATTAACTAAAATTGTTAGCAAAACATGTCATATTTTAGATAGGAGGTGAAAAGTTTGATACTATAAATGCAAACGTTCGAAACCCGTCGTATTATTTTTTTATCGAAAAAAGAGTATGATTTTATTAATAAGTATCATATAGTGCCATCACACTCCATGGCCTCATTAAAAACCTCCTGTCGTATTATTATACTCTATTTAAATGGAAAAAATTCCTTCAGCTGCCGTTTATTTATAATTCTATCCAAAACCGTCCATACATATTTATAACTTTTACTATAGTTTTCTCCGAACCCAATAATTTTTTCGTGCCTGGATAACGTGCCTGGACCATTTTAACTAAAATTGTGTTTCGCTACCTATTATATAGTAAAATTTTAACTGAAATTGAAACTAAAATATGTAATTTTTTAGCTTTGTCCACTATTGTTGGAGATAATCGTCGTTTTATTATACTCTATTGAAACCCCAAATATTCCTTCACCACACGTTATACTTGTTAATTCTCACAAACATTAGCGTTCTTATAATATTATTTACTTTCTAAGATTTAATTTTTTACCCTAATAATCTCAATTATCTATGTGCTATTTGTGTTCATATAATTTCCTAAGATTTAAAATTTACCCTAAACCGTACACAATCAAAACAAAAAATGGTGAGAGTAACATGGTTCTCATTTACGTCTTTATGAGATTAATTTTTAGGGCTTCCAGTTTTGCGGTTTAAATGTTTGTAGTTTATGCTAGGGATATGGGCCGCTTTTTAAAATCCCTATATTTATATATGTTTTGGTTCTCTTTAAAATGGTTCGGAACAATGTTCATGATAAATGAACTGAAAATCAATAAAATATTGTTCCAAATTTTGGTTTCTATTTACTATTTCGGTACCTTAAATTTGAGTTCGGAACGGCCCACTAAAAAGTTTCTTAAAAATTGTTCTTCCCAATGCAACAATTGAGAAGACATTTTTAATGAATTTGACTTTGAAAACACTGTATATGTAAACGTTTGATACTCATCGTATATATTGTTTAAACCATGACTATCCTTTCAGCACACATTTTACTTGTTCATTCTCAAACATTAAGAATAAACATATTATTTATATGTTTTCTTACAATAAAACTTTTAATATGCAGATATTTGTGTTCATTTTAGTTCCTAATGTAAGACTAACTACTATGCTCTAACTTACTGTTATTTGTTTGTTGAGATTCATTTTAATGGCTTTAAGGTTTTTTGGTTGAAGATTTAGTTGGTACATAATTTCCGGTTTAGAGTTTATAAGATGATTTTTATTGCCTCTTAGGTTTATGGTTTATGGTTTGGAGCTTACATTTATCGGCTTAGTGTTTATAGTGCACTTTATAGTTAGTAGTTTTTTAGAATAATTTGTATCTTTAGGGTTTGGTGTTTAGCTCACTGTAAACTATACAATCTATACAAACCCTATAATTTTAACATAAATTGGGAGTCAATTGATTTAAATGATATACTTACTCCTAACCCTATAATTGTTGTAATTTACTGTGCAGCGCATCAATTTTTTGAAGAGAAACAAAATTACTGTTCTGTTTTCATTGAATAATCAATCTAAGTTACATCAGTAGATTATATCCTAAATAGGTTAGGACTTTTAGTTTTACAAGGAGACCTAGTTAGGTTTGAACTCTAACTCTATCTGTTAGGTACAAGATAAAGATACACTTTAACTTATTTACAAACTCTAAGATTGTGTTATCTAATACTCCTCCTCAAACTGGAATATACACATTGTATAATCCCAGTTTGGTTATAAATCTGTCAAAATAAGCCTTTGGCAGAGGTATTGTAAGAATATTTGCCACTTGTCCTTCTGATGGTACATAGTGTAAAGATGTCATCCTTGTAGCAAGTTTTTCAGCAATGAAATGTCTATTAATCTCTATGTGCTTAGTCCTGTCATGTTGGACAGGATCCTTAGCTATTTGGATAGTTGACTGATTATCACACAAAACTTCAAAACTTTCACTTTGTGTCACTCCCAAATCCTTGAGTAGTTTTACAATCCAGATTCCTTCGCAAATTCCCAAAGTCAATGCCCTGAACTCTGCCTCGGCACTTCTTCTAGAAACAACAGTTTGCTTTTTACTCTTCCATGTCACCAAGTTACCCCAAACAAAGGAGCAATACCCTATAGTAGACCTCCTGTCCGTAAGCTCACCTGTCCAGCTTGCATCAGTAAATACTCTAATGGTTCTGTCATGACCTTTTTTAAAGAATAAGCCATGACCTGGTGTGCCTTTCAGATACCTTAGAATTCGTTTTGCTGCCTCCATATGTTCTTGTCTCGGATCAGTCATATGTTGACTGATAATATTCACAGGAAATGAAATATTTGGCCTTGTAAGAGACAAGTAGATCAGTTTTCCAACCAATCTCTGATAAAGCCCTTTATCAACTTCAGGGCCAAGTTTTAACCTGTCAAACTTCAGACATGCATCCATTGGTGTATCTGCTGGTTTACAACCCAACAGTCCTGACTCTTCGAGTAAATCAAGAACATATTTACGTTGATTAATTATCAGTCCCTCTTTATTTCTTGCTACCTCTATGCCAAGAAAATACCGAAGAGTTCCTAGATCTTTAACTTCAAATTCTTTGCTCAAAAGACCTTTCAATCTGCTGATCTCGACTTCATCATCCCCTGTCACTATGATGTCATCCACATAAACAATTAGGATAACCCTTTTATTCGAAGAAGTTACCTTGATAAATAAGGTGTGATCTACTGAAGATTGTTTGAATCCATCCTTCAAGATGACTTTTGTAAATCTTTCAAACCAGGCTCTAGGGTACTGTTTTAGTCCATCTAACGACTTCTCTAGCTTGCAAACTTGTCTAGACTGTTATGTGCCCTTTACTCCTGGAGGAATCTGCATATAAACCTCCTCCTCAAGGTTCCCATTCAAAAAAACATTCTTCACATCTAGTTGGTGTAGTTTCCATTCGCAATTCACTGCCAAGCTTAAAAGAATCCTAACTGAATTCAATTTAGCAACATGTGCGAAGGTTTCTTTAAAATCAATCCCATAGGTTTGGGTAAACCCTTTGGCAACTAACCTCACCTTGTACCTTTGCACACTCCCATCAGAATTATACTTTATAGCGAACACCCATTTATAACCAACAGGTTTTTTACCAGGAGGTAGATCAGTAATTTTCCATGTCCCATTCCTTTGAAGTGCTTCAATCTCCTCCTCAATAGCCATTTTCACTGCAGATTCTGCACTGCATCTTCAAATCTGTTCGGAATCTCCTCACTATCCAAACATGTTGTAAAAGCTTTGAAAGAGGGCATTAAACTAGAATAAGCAACATATCTCTGGATAGGGTACTCAGTACATTTTCTCACCCCTTTCCTCTTAGCAATAGGAACATAGTCACATTCAAGAAGTTGAGAAGGAATATTAACAGATTTATTACCTTCACTTCTTTCACAGGCATCTGAACTGAATTCCAATTCTTGATGAGTGCAAGATTGCAGAACAATTTCGGGAATGATTTTGGTTTTCTTTCGAGTATAGACCTGCAACTGTTTAGGAGGCTGTGAAGAAGGTTTAGTAAACTGTTTTGATGTAGAAGATGGAGAAGATAAGGTAATAGGCGATGCATTTGGGTCTTTATGAGGGGAGGAAACTTTAGGTTTAAGCAAAAGATGACAAAGAGAAGAAGAAGAAGGAGCCGAAACCTGTTTCGAAGAAAGCTGAAAATCATTGTTAAAAGTCTTCCCCTGAATTTCAGTCGTGGAAAAATAAGGTTCCTGTTCAAGAAAGGTTAGATCCATAATGAAAAAAAATTCGCGAAGGAGGATGGTAACACTTGTAGTCCTTCTTTAGCTAAGAATACCCAACAAACACACACTTAACAGACTTAGGGTCAAGTTTCGATCTAGTCGGACTCAAGTTTTGAACAAAGACAGTGTAACCAAAAACACGCAAGGAAAGAGTCGAACTCAGAGCCTTGAAAGAAGGAAAATAAGAAAGGAAAACATCCTTAGGTGTTTGAAAATTTAACACTCAACTAGGCATACAACTAACAAGATAAGTAGAGGTTAACAAGGCGTCTCCCCATAGATACTTAGGAATATTAGAAGAAAACATGAGGGCTCGGGTAACTTCTAAAAGATGACGGTTTTTGCGCTCTACTATCCCATTTTGTTGGGGAGTATCAACACATGAACTGATATGAATAATGCCTTTACTTTGAGAAAACTCTCCTAATGTTCTAGTGAACAATCCCCCCCCCCCATTATCAGACTGGAAAAGCTGAATTTTGGTGTGAAATTGTGTATCAATCATATTATAGAAGTTCATAAACACCCTAGAAACTTCATATTTTTCTTTAAGCAAATATGTCCATGTAAGCCTACTATGATCGTCGATAAAAGTAACAAACCAACTACCCCCAGTGATATTCTTCACACGAGAAGGACCCCAAACATCACTATGAATACGAGATAATGGATGAGAAGGTTTGTAAGGTGAAGGCAAAAAAAGATTTACGAGTTTGTTCCGCAAGAGGACAAACAATGCAAGTAAAAGAAGAAGGCTTTTATTACTAAATAATTGAGGAAACAACTTTGAAAGATACAAGAAATTTGGGTGGCCTAATCTATAATGCCACAACATAACATCATCTTTTCCTAAAGAAGTAAAACAAAGTGCAGAAGAGTGAGGAAATTGAGTGGTGGAAAAAAGATATAAACCATTCTGCAAACTAGCACTGCCAATCCTCTTCCTCATGTCTAGTGCCTGCAAAACGCATTCAGAATCAGTAAATGTCAGAACACAGTTGAAATCCTTGGACAATTTACTCACGAACAGCAAATTACACTTCAAATCAGGCACAAACAAAACATCATGAACCAGCAAACCCTCATTAATATAGATAGAACCCTTTCCACGAATCTTATAATAAGAACCATCAACAATCTTGATAGAACGATTAACAGAGGAAGAATAAAATTCGAAAAATATATCCCTGTTACCAGTCATGTGATCTGAGGCACCAGAATCAATAATACAAGTCGAAGTACAAGAAGCGGAAAGGAAAGCAGGAGAAGGAGAGGAACACTCTATACCTGCAGATTCTATACTGGCCACATTACCTTCACTAGGACCAGTAAACTTACTAAACATATGTTGTAATTGAGCCATCTATTGCTTTGTGAACCCACCGGATGCAGAACTGGAAGTATCATCAAAAGATGAACTGAGGGATGTCGAGGATTTCCAATCAGGAGACTTCCCATGTAACTTCCAGCAGGTTTCCTTATAATGGCATGGCTTCTTGCAATAGTTACAAACTATACGCCCCTTTCTCGGTGTTGGAGAAGAAGAAACTTGAGTAACCAATGCATAACTATCCGGAGCAGCCACATTCAGAACCATATATGCATGCCTGCTTTCTTCACGTCGAACATTAGAAAATACCCCTCGGATTGAAGGAAGCGGACTAAGACTAAGAACTCGAGACTTAACTGGCTCAAAATCTTGATGCAAGCCACTAAAAAACTGAAAAAGTCTGCGCTGTTCAGTGATCTTTTTGAAGAGACCAGCATCAGTAGGAGTCTCCCATTCGTGTAAATCATAAAGATCAATTTGCTGCCATAAACTATTGAGAGTAGCATAATACTGAGTAACAGTCATCCCATCTTGCTTCAAGGCAGCAACAGTGCTCTCAATTCCAAACAGCTCAAAATTGTTATTCGTACTGGAATAGGTATCACGAACAGCTTCCCACATCTCTTGTGCAGTCCCATAGAGAACAAACTGAGCACTAACATCAGGAGCCATGGAGTTCAATAAGAAGGACATAACACGACCATTTTCTTGAATCCACTTGTCAAGACCACTCTCGCCAGCAGTAGGTTTAGGAGTTTTACCAGTGATATACCCTAAGGTGCCATGTCCAATGAGAAACAATTTAACGGACTGTGACCACTGGAGATAATTTGTTCCTGTTAATCGAGGACACATGTTGACTGAACCAGAAGGTTCCAAGAAATCTGCCATGGAAGTAGCAGACAAGGAGGAAGGAGAGTGTAGCGCACTCGAAGAGAAACAGAATTATATCCTAAATAGGTTACATCAGTAGATTATATCCTAAATAGGTTAGGACTTTTAGTTTTACAAGCAGACCTAGTTAGGTTTGAACTCTAACTCTATATGTTAGGTACAAGATAAAGATACACTTTAACTTATTTACAAACTCTAAGATTGCGTTATCTAACATTTTTATTTCAAATTGTTCTAATTTAGTCCAAAACCTTATAATTGTTGTAATTTAGGTTCAAACAATTTAAATTATAATTCAACCTAAGAACACCTAAACACTACTTATAATAGACCAGTCTCTTGTTTACTAGGAAATCGTGTTTCTAAATTATTAAAATTAACTGTCACTTTCAAATTTTGTATTTAACACACCAAATTATATTCCTACTCGTTCTTGCAGTAAGGGTAGGTGATAAAATTGGGTTTCCAGGCCGACTGAGAACCAAAAATTTAAAATCCTATCCAACCATTGACAATTGGGTTTCGATACTAGCCATTTGCACCTTAAACTGAAATCGCTAGTACAACATGTAATATTTCAGGATTCCCGTGATAAGCTCGAAATTGTATATGCAAACATTCCACACTTGTCCAGTTACAGAGAACACACACACACTTTCTGCGACCAGTTACATTGCACATCTCCTTTCAGGTTTACTATTTTATTGTATTATATATACAAAGACAACCATGTCAAAAAGCATACAAATCATGTACATTATTGGTCTACTATCATCTGTTTTAAGATTAACTACATCATTACTGAACATAAAGTAAATCATGCAATGCACAAGGTCCAATTTCTAAGCAGTAGTATTTTATTGTATTATAACAAATTGTAAAACGCATGCTACATCGTGCTCATGCTCAATTCAACATTTCCTGCCATTACCTTACTTATACATTTGTTAATTACTTTATAACATAATTTACTCTTTATAGAACCAAATCAAACCAATTGTCGATTATTATACAGATCATCACAACATATATACTACTTACAGATTCCTCAAATCAAAACATTCATAACCAAAGATGATAGTATTTTTTCAACATATAATTATTGCATACTGTTTAAAAGCTCAATAAAGATGATAGCAGTAGTATTCTTCCGCAATTTGAGTGGGAATGTTTGAAGCTCCACAATCACTTATCCATACTTCCTCCTACTCCTAACAAGGAAAAAATCATTTCGCACGTTATAATCGACCGATGAATAAAAGCAAACATGTAATTCAATAAAATATGGACTAACATTTTTATCACTTGGATGCATGTTGTCCGTCTCATTATCTGAAAATTCCAAGTCCGGAGCATAAAAATCATCATTACATGTGGATGATGGTGTTGCCAATCCTAGCTTCAAATCATGACATGTCACTTTATTGTACCCTTCTGAATTGCAAAGTGAACAACGACGCCTACTCTTGCTTCCAACTTTTTCTGACCTTGTATCTAGACTTTTGTGTTTCTTCCTTGACGAGTCCCGAACTCTTTTGAGCAGTGTCATTTGATCATGAGAATCATTCAACATGGAAGATGCCTTGATTTCGGTCAGTAGTCTATGAATCCCATCTTTTGTTCGTCGATAGGTGTCTTCCCTATTTGTTGCAAGATGGAAAACTTTATTTGCAAGCGATCGAAGAGAAGATGACCAAGCCATGTGTTTCGCTTCAGCATGAACATTGATGTCAACAAATGATGGGGCAACAACCTTTGCATTCTTTGTCGATCGATTTAGAATCAATGAATCTGGGATTTGTGTTCTATCCGACATCTTCAGCACCTGTAGTTGATGTCTACATGGAAACCCAAATGTCTCAAATTTACGACAACGACATGTTAGGGTTTTCATCACAACATTAAATCGTACTTCATATTCCTTACCTGGTTTTCTAAATTTCCTCAAATAAATACGGCTAACATTGTTGCCATCATCTTCATGCCGTGATACACTATACAATGTCTTGCGCTTAAGTTCTTCTCAGAAGATCCTAAATGATTTTCTTGTATATATTTCAGCTGTATTGCCTTCTAGCTCTTTCAATTATGACAAAAGCATCGGCTTACTGTATGTACACTCAAAATCCGAGTTCAACTCTTCTAGGAGGATTTGACCTATGGCATCTTCAATTGAATGAATAAACTCTAAATATATCTTCTTGCACTTAAGGAAAATAGTCAAATATGCTTGTGCCCATACGTGCCGGGTGTTGGTCTTCTCCAACATCCACTGATTCTTTTACAAATTAAACTTCTCAATAGTTTTCCCTCATTGTTCATCAAATTCCTCAAGTGTCCACCAAGCATGCATACATCTGCTAAATTCCTTTGTAAAATTTGGACCCCTAATATTTGCTTGTGCATTGTGAGCTAGATGCCAAGAACATATTCGATGTTTAGCATCGGGAAAATATTTTTGATCGCCCTCTACATTACCCTATCTCCATCGGTAACAACTGAAAATAGAGACTTCTTCAGCATAGCTTCCGTGAATTTATCGAAGACCCACTCAAATGTATATGTAGTCTCGTCTGCAAGGACATCAACAACAAACACAATTGTTTGATGGTGGTGATTTATACCAATGATGGGCATAAAAGGTCGACCGTATGCATTACCCTTGTAGGTGGTGTCAAATGCAATAACATCACCCAATATGGCGTAGTCAGCTCTAGAAGTTGAATCGGTCTAAATTAGATTACGCAAACGACCTGAAGCGTCGACTAAGATTTGCACAAACAAACCGAGATCTAACTCTTTCTTCGTGTGGAAGTAACCTAGTACGACATTCACATCCCCATTTATAACTTTATTAGCTTTTATTTTCAGGAAGGTATTGCATAGGTCTTTCTTAGTAAAACCAACAATTTGATAACCCTCTGACTGTTGCATGAAGAATTTTATAATTTTTATGTTCTGACACTGACATTTTGCAATGTTGAAGCCTCTACAATATAGGCCTCCGTAATAGATCAATGCGAATGAAGGAATGGTGCCATGGATGATGGACAAAGTTCATGGCTATGTTTGTTATCAGACAATTTTATTACCCATCTATCTGAAGCTTCTGCACGGACCACTACTCTAGCCTTGCAACCGCTCCTTGTCACTGCACGTGGAGCGTATGAACGCTTTGCCTCGTTTAATTTTGTCTTCCTTTGCCCTTCTTTTGAACAACAAAACTCTTGTTTGTATTTATTTCCATTTTAACCCGAGTGGTTCCGCAACGTATGCTAAATCCATTTTCATTTGCGTATTCCTTATAAAATTGCCATGCTTCTTCCAATGATGCAAATATCATACCAACGATTTTATTCGAACTCTCTATACTATCTCCTTCAACTTTAACATCGCCTATTGTACTCGAAACTTTCATTATGACTATACTATGCCGCCTAAAGACCGCTGCTGCTGGAAGCCTGGAAACAAGGTTTATGAGCTTCTAGATAAACAACTTCTTCAATAAGAAGGGAAATTAAGAGGACACATACGTGTTTTGAAGTTGGTAGTACCCGCCCTAGTTGCAGCATTTATTCTAACTTTTACTCAACATTCTTGTTGCAGTAACCATTCTGCATAAACTTTTTTTTTCAAAAGTTTAAGAATTTTACGTGTAGTTTTGATACTAATTACATGTCTTATGCTGCAGTGATTGCGATAACGTTTTGGAATCGCTATTTAAGTTTCGATCTTTAACGATTTTTTAACTTTGAATTCTAAGAATTTTGGTTTTCAACTTCAAAGATATTACTTTTCTGATTACCGTTCCCCCTTCTTTTTCATTTAAACGTCGCAAAGCCTATGATCTAGTTCCGCTATTTAGCGTGGATTACATATATCAATTAACTTTGAAGTTGTTCCAACCGATTCCTCTATTCCTCAATTAACTTTATCCTTTCACCAATCAAACCTTTATCAAATTTTACATACAGCTCGATGTTGGTAACCCCTACACGGTTGTATCTCCTAAACATCTTGGGAAGGTTGGTTGCATTACCTCTTTGTTGCATGTGATGAGCCTCAGGGTCGGGCTCATTGACGGGGATTTAGGCTTCCAATGAACACAATTTCTTTCTTGTTGATATGCTAACGTCCATGTAAATCTACTCTAACAAATCATCCTTCTTGATGTTGTTGTTGAATGAAGCCAATTTCTTCCTTGTCTTTGTGCTAGCCAATTTCTTCCTTGTTGATATGCTAGCCTCCGGGGATTTTAGCCTCCAAAGAAAATGGTTGCAAAAAATCTTGACATAATAATTTATAATAATCAATTCCTGCACAATATGGTACTGTATGAATATTTATAGAAGATTTGGGCCAAATCTAAAATGTTATCGATAATCAGTTTGGGCTACGACACCTAAAATGTTACTGATAATCACTTTGGGGTTTAACACCTAACATGTTACCGATATTCAGTTTGTGGTTTGGCACCTAAAATGTTACTGATATTTAGTTGGGGGTTCGGCACCTAAAATGTTATCGATATTCAATTTGTGGTTTGGCACCTAAAATGTTATTGGTTCTTAGTTTGGGGTTTGGACCATTAAATGTTAATGAAATTTAGTTGGTGTAAATCTTTCAAACCAGGCTCTAGGGTACTGTTTTAGTCCATATAACGACTTCTCTAGCTTGCAAACTTGTCGAGACTGTTCTGTGCCCTTTACTCCTGGAGGAATCTGCATATAAACCTCCTCCTCAAGGTTCCCATTCAAAAAAGAATTCTTCACATCTAGTTGGTGTAGTTTCCATTCGCAATTCACTGCCAAGCTTAAAAGAATCCTAACTGAATTCAATTTAGCAACATGTGCGAAGGTTTCTTTAAAATCAATCCCATAGGTTTGGGTAAACCCTTTGGCAACTAACCTCACCTTGTACCTTTGCACACTCCCATCAGAATTATACTTTATAGCGAACACCCATTTATAACCAACAAGTTTTTTACCAGGAGGTAGATCAGTAATTTTCCATGTCCCATTCCTTTGAAGTGCTTCAATCTCCTCCTCAATAGCCATTTCCACTGCAGATTCTGCACCGCATCTTCAAATCTGTCCGGAATCTCCTCACTATCCAAACATGCTGTAAAAGCTTTGAAAGAGGGCATTAAACTAGAATAAGCAACATATCTCTGGATAGGGTACTCAGTACATTTTCTCACCCCTTTCCTCTTAGCAATAGGAACATAGTCACATTCAAGAAGTTGAGAAGGAATATTAACAGATTTATTACCTTCACTTCTTTCACAGGCATCTGAACTGAATTCCAATTCTTGATGAGTGCAAGATTGCAGAACAATTTCGGGAATGATTTTGGTTTTCTTTCGAGTATAGACCTGCAACTGTTTAGGAGGTTGTGAAGAAGGTTTAGTAAACTGTTTTGATGTAGAAGATGGAGAAGATAAGGTAATAGGTGATGCATTTGGGTCTTTATGAGGGGAGAAAACTTTAGGTTCAAGCAAAAGAGGACAAAGAGAAGAAGAAGAAGAAGGAACCGAAACCTGTTTCGAAGAAA
Source organism: Hibiscus tridactylites (assembly GCA_958450335.1). NCBI lineage: Eukaryota > Viridiplantae > Streptophyta > Magnoliopsida > Malvales > Malvaceae > Hibiscus > Hibiscus tridactylites. The sequence goes on from OY288266.1 coordinate 35,048,938, forward strand.
GCTAAAAATCATTGTTAAAAGTCTTCCCTTGAATTTCAGTCGTGGAAAAATAAGGTTCATGTTCAAGAAAGGTTAGAACCATAATGACAAAAAAAATTCGCGAAGGAGGATGGTAACACTTGTAGCCCTTCTTTAGCTAAGAATACCCAACAAACACACACTTAACAGACTTAGGGTCAAGTTTCGATCTAGTCGGACTCAAGTTTTGAACAAAGACAGTGTAACCAAAAACACGCAAGGAAAGAGTCGAACTCAGAGGATTGAAAGAAGGAAAATAAGAAAGGAAAACATCCTTAGGTGTTTGAAAATTTAACACTCGACTAGGCATACGACTAACAAGATAAGTAGAGGTTAACAAGGCGTCTCCCCATAGATACTTAGGAATATTAGAAGAAAACATAAGGGCTCGGGTAACTTCTAAAAGATGACGATTTTTGCGCTCTGCTATCCCATTTTGTTGGGGAGTATCAACACATGAACTGATATGAATAATGCCTTTAGTTTGAGAAAACTCTCCTAATGTTCTAGTGAACAATCCCCCCCCCCCATTATCAGACTGGAAAAGCTGAATTTTGGTGTGAAATTGTGTATCAATCATATTATAGAAGTTCATAAACACCCTAGAAACTTCAGATTTTTCTTTAAGCAAATATGTCCATGTAAGCCTACTATGATCGTCGATAAAAGTAACAAACCAACTACCCCCCAGTGATATTCTTCACACGAGAAGGACCCCAAACATCACTATGAATACGAGAGAATGGATGAGAAGGTTTGTAAGGTGAAGGCAAAAAAAGATTTACGAGTTTGTTCCGCAATAGGACAAACAATGCAAGTAACAGAAGAAGGCTTTTTATTACTAAATAATTGAGGAAACAACTTTGAAAGATACAAGAAATTTGGGTGGCCTAATCTATAATGCCACAACACAACATCATCTTTTCCTAAAGAAGTAAAACAAAGTGCAGAAGGGTGAGGAAATTTAGTGGTGGAAAAAAGATATAAACCATTCTGCAAACTAGCACTGCCAATCCTATTCCTCATGTCTAGTGCCTGCAAAACGCATTTAGAATCAGTAAATGTCTGAACACAGTTGAAATCCTTAGACAATTTACTCACGAACAGCAAATTACACTTCAAATCAGGCACAAACAAAACATCATGAACCAGCAAACCCTCATTAATATAGATAGAACCTTTTCCACAAATCTTATAATAAGAACCATCAACAATCTTGATAGAACGATTAACAGAGGAAGAATAAAATTCGAAAAATATATCCCTGTTACCAGTCATGTGATCTGAGGCACCCGAATCAATAATTCAAGTCGAAGTACAAGAAGCGGAAAGGAAAGCAGGAGAAGGAGAGGAACACTCTATGCCTGCAGATTCTATACTGGCCACATTCCCTTCACTAGGACCAGTAAACTTACTAAACATCTGTTGTAATTGAGCCATCTGTTGCTTTGTGAACCCACCAGATGCAGAACTGAAAGTATCATCAGAAGATGAACTGAGGGATGTCGAGGATTTCCAATCTGGAGATTTCCCATGTAACTTCAAGCAGGTTTCCTTAGAATGACCTGGCTTCTTGCAATAGTTACAAACTATACGCCCCTTTCTCGGTTTTGGAGAAGAAGAAAGTTGAGTAACCAATGCAGAACTATCCGGAGCAGCCACATTCGGAACCATATATGCACGTCTGCTCTCTTCACGTCGAACATTAGAAAATACCCATCGGATTGAAGGAAGCGGACTAAGACTAAGAACTCGAGACTTAACTGGCTCAAAATCTTGATGCAAGCCACTAAAAAACTGAAAAAGTCTGCGTTGTTCAGTGATCTTTTTGAAGAGACCAGCATCAGTAGGAGTCTCCCATTTGTGTGAATCATAAAGATCAATCTGCTGCCATAAACTATTGAGAGTAGCATAATACTGAGTAACAGTCATCCCATCTTGCTTCAAGGCAGCAACAGTGCTCTCAATTCCAAACAGCTCAGAATTGTTATTCATACTGGAATAGGTATCACGAAGAGCTTCCCACATCTCTTGTGCAGTCCCATAGAGAACAAAGTGAGCACTAGCATCAGGAGCCATGGAGTTCAATAAGAAGGACACAACACGACCATTTTCTTGAATCCATTTGTCAAGACCACTCTCGCCAGTAGTAGGTTTAGGAGTTTTACCAGTGATATACCCTAAGGTGCCATGTCCAATGAGAAACAATTTAACGGACTGTGACCACTGGAGATAATTTGTGCCTGTTAATCGATGACACATGTTGACTGAACCAGAAGGTTCCAAGAAATCTGCCATGGAAGTAGTAGACAAGGAGGAAGGAGAGTGCAACGCACTCGAAGAGAAACAAAATTATATCCTAAACAGGTTACATCAGTAGATTATATCCTAAATAGGTTAGGACTTTTAGTTTTACAAGGAGACCTAGTTAGGTTTGAACTCTAACTCTATATGTTAGGTACAAGATAAAGATACACTTTAACTTATTTACAAACACTAAGATTGCGTTATCTAACATTTTTATTTCAAATTGTTTTAATTTAGTCCAAAACCTTATAATTGTTGTAATTTAGGTTCAAACAATTTAAATTATAATTCAACCTAAGAACACCTAAACCCTACTTATAATAGACCAGTCTCTTGTTTACTAGGAAATCGTGTTTCTAAATTATTAAAATTAATTGTCACTTTCAAATTTTGTATTTAACACACCAAATTATATTCCTACTCGTTCTTGCAGTAAGGGTAGGTGATAAAATTGGGTTTCCAGGCCGGCTGGGAACCAAAAATTTAAAATCCTATCCAACCATTGACAATTGGGTTTCGATACTAGCCATTTGCACCTTAAACTGAAATCGCTAGTACAACATGTAATATTTTAAGATTCCCGTGATAAGCTCGAAATTGTATATGCAAACATTCCACACTTGTCCAGTTACAGAGAACACACACACACTTTCTGCGACCAGTTACATTGCACATCTCTTTTCAGGTTTACTATTTTATTGTATTATATATACAAAGACAACCATGTCAAAAAGCATACAAATCATGTACATAATTGGTCTACTATCACCTGTTTTAAGATTAACTACATCATTACTGAACATAAAGTAAATCATGCAATGCACAAGATCCAATTTCTAAGTAGTACTATTTTATTGTATTATAACAAATTGTAAAACGCATGCTACATCGTGTTCATGCTCAATTCAACATTTCCTGCCATTACCTCAAATCAAATCAAACCAATTGTCGATTATTATACAGATCATCACAACATATATACTACTTACAGATTCCTCAAATCAAAACATTCATAACCAAAGATGATAGTATTTTTTCAACATATAATTATTGCATACCGTTTAAAAGCTCAATAAAGATGATAGCAGTAGTATTCTTCCGCAGTTTGAGTGGGAATGTTTGAAGCTCCACAATCACTTATCCATACTTCCTCCTACTCCTAACAAGGAAAAAATCATTTCGCACGTTATAACTAACCGATGAATAAAAGCAAACATGTAATTTAATAAAATATGGACTAACATTTTCATCAGTTGGATGCATGTTGTCCGTCTCATTATCTGAAAATTCCAAGTCTGGAGCATAAAAATCATCATTACATGTGGATGATGGTGTTGCCAATCCTAGCTTCAAATCAGGACATGTCACTTTATTGTGCCCTTCTGAATTGCAAAGTGAACAACAACGCCTACTCTTGCTTCCAACTTTATCTGACCTTGTATCTGAACTTTTGTGTTTCTTCCATGATGGGTCCCGAACTCTTTTGAGCAGTGTCATTTAATCATGAGAATCATTCAACATGGAAGATGCCTTGAATTCGGTCAGTAGTCTATGAATCCCATCTTTTGTTCGTCAATAGGTGTCTTCCCTATTTGTTGCAAGATGGAAAACTTTATTTGCAAGCGATCGAAGAGAAGATGACCAAGCCATGTGTTTCGCTTCAGCATGAACATTGATGTCAACAAATGATGGGGCAACAACCTTTGCATTCTTTGTCGATCGATTTAGAATCAATGAATCTGGGATTTGTGTTCTATCCGACATCTTCAGCACGTGTAGTTGATGTCTACATGGAAACCCAAATGTCTCAAATTTACGACAACGACATGTTAGGGTTTTCATCGCAACATTAAATCGTACTTCATATTCCTTACATGGTTTTCTAAATTTCCTCAAATAAATACGGCTAACATCGTTGCCATCATCTTCATGCCGTGATACACTATACAATGTCTTGCACTTAAGTTCTTCTCCGAAGATCCTAAATGATTTTCTTATATATACTTCAGTTGTAAGGCCTTCTAGCTCTTTCAATTATGACAAAAGCATCGGCTTACTGTATGTACACTCAAAATCCGAGTTCAACTCTTCTAGGAGGATTTGACCTATGGCATCTTCAATTGAATGAATAAACTCTAAATATATCTTCTTGCACTTAAGGAAAATAGTCAAATACGCTTGTGCCTATACGTGTCGGGTGTTGGTCTTCTCCAACATCCACTGATTCTTTTACAAATTAAACTTCTCAATAGTTTTCCCTCATTGTTCATCAAATTCCTCAAGTGTCCACCAAGCATGCATACATCTGCTAAATTCCTTTGTAAAATTTGGACCCCTAATATTTGCTTGTGCATTGCGAGCTAGATGCCAAGAACATATTCGATGTTTAGCATCAGGAAAATATTTTTGATCGCCCTCTACATTGCCCTATCTCCATCGGTAACAAATGAAAACAGAGACTTCTTCAGCATAGCTTCCGTGAATTTATCGAAGACCCACTCAAATGTATATGTAGTCTTGTCTGCAAGGACATCAACAACAAACACAATTGTTTGATGGTGGTGATTTATACCAATGATGGGCATAAAAGGTCGACCGTATGCATTACCCTTGTAGGTGGTGTCAAATGCAATAACATCACCCAATATGGCGTAGTCAGCTCTAGAAGTTGAATCGGTCTAAATTAGATTACGCAAACGACCTGAAGCGTCGACTAAGATTTGCATAAACAAACCGAGATCTAACTCTTTCTTCGCGTGGAAGTAACCTAGTACGACATTCACATCCCCATTTATAACTTTATTAGCTTTTATTTTCTAGAAGGTATTGCATAGGTCTTTCTTAGTAAAACCAACAATTTGATAACCCTTTGACTGTTGCATGAAGAATTTTATAATTTTTATGTTCTGACACTGACATTTTGCAATGTTGAAGCCTCTACAATATAGGCCTCCGTAATAGATCAATGCGAACGAAGGAATGGTGCCATGGATGATGGACTAAGTTCATGGTTATGTTTGTTATCAGACAATTTTATTACCCATCTATCTGGAGCTTCTGCACGGACCACTACTCTAGCCATGCTTCTTCCAATGATGCAAATGTCATGCCAACGATTTTATTCGAACTCTCTATACTATCTCCTTCAACTTTAACAGCGCCTATTGTACTCGAAACTTTCATCATGACTATACTATGCCGCCTAAAGACCGTTGCTGCTAGAAGCCTGGAAACAAGGTTTATGAGCTTCTAGATAAACAACTTCAATAAGAAGGGAAATTAAGAGGACACATACGTGTTTTGAAGTTGGTAGTACCCGCCCTAGTTGCAACATTTATTCTAACTTTTACTCAACATTTCTTGTTGCAGTAACCATTCCGCATAAACTTTTTTTTTTCAAAAGTTTCAGAATTTTATGTGTAGTTTTGATACTAATTACATGTCTTATGCTGCAGTGATTGCGATAACGTTTTGGAATCGCTATTTAAGTTTCGATCTTTAACGATTTTTTAACTTTGAATTCTAAGAATTTTGGTTTTCAACTTCAAAGATATTACTTTTCTGATTACCGTTCCCCCTTCTTTTTCATTTAAACGTCGCAAAGCCTATGATGTAGTTCCGCTATTTAACGTGGATTACATATATCAATTAACTTTGAAGTTGTTCCAACCGATTCCTCAATTCCTCAATTAACTTTATCCTTTCACCAATCAAACCTTTATCAAATTTTACATACAGCTCGATGTTGGTAACCCCTACACGGTTGTATCTCCTAAACATCTTGGGAAGGTTGGTTGCATTACCTCTTTGTTGCATGTGATGAGCTTCAGGGTCGGGCTCATTGACGGGGATTTAGGCTTCCAATGAGCACAATTTCTTTCTTATTGATATGCTAGCCTCCATGTAAATCTACTCTAACAAATCATCCTTCTTGATGTTGTTGTTGAATGAAGCCAATTTCTTCCTTGTTGATATGCTAGCCTCCGGGGATTTTAGCCTCCAAAGGAAACGGTTGCAAAAAATCTTGACATAATAATTTATAATAATCAATTCCTGCACAATATGGTACTGTATGAATATTTATAGAAGATTTGGGCCACATCTAAAATGTTATCGATAATCAGTTTGGGCTACGACACCTAAAATGTTACTGATAATCACTTTGGGGTTTAACACCTAACATGTTACTGATATTGAGTTTGTGGTTTGGCACCTAAAATGTTACTGATATTTAGTTGGGGGTTCGACACCTAAAATGTTATCGATATTCAATTTGTGGTTCGGCACCTAAAATGTTATTGGTTCTTAGTTTGGGGTTTGGACCATTAAATGTTATTGAAATTTAGTTTGAGGTTCGGCACTTAAAAAGTTATAGGAAAATTTGTTTTGGGTTCGACACTTAAAAAAATTACAGGCAAGAGTTTAGGGTTCGTGACCTATAGTGTGAACGAAATTTAGTTTTGCCTTCTGAATCCAAAATGTTAACAGAAATCAGTTTGTCGTTCGGACCCTAAAATGTTTATGAAATCCAGTTCCGGTAACGACACCTAAAATATTACCTAGGTTTTAGTTTTAATCTAAAATGTAAATTGAATTCAATTTCGTAATTGGTACCTAAAATATTACCTACAATCAGTTTGGCGTTGGAGAACCTAAATTATTAGCGAGATAACTTTTTAAGTTGGGTAAAACAATTTCATTCGCCACCTAAGAAAAAGAATTTTAGTGGTTAAGGAACCTAAAATTTTACGACCTTGTTCACTTTATAAGTTCAAAGGGAAACAATTAACTCGACACCTAAAATGTTACAAAAAAACCAGTTTAATGGTCAAACATTTCATTAGCCAACTGAAAATCTGAACCAGAACCTGAAACTGGGAAAACCGGTGTCGCCGTATAGTAGCCGCATTTTAACCTGTCGCACATCAGACCTACCCCTGAATCAAGATTGTACTTTAGTACGTTCAAACTTATAACCTAAAAAAGACCAAACCAAACAAAAAAATGGTTAACTACTGGAATGATCACTTATGTTTCCCACAGTACAGAGTTGGTCACCGATTTTAAAAAATGACCAGTAAGGTCACTTACGTTTTCGGGGTATAAATTTATGGTCACTCAGCCGTTTGTTGTCGTTAAATTACCTAAATAGTCCTTAAACCATTACTTCAATCCTATTTTGACCACCAAAATAAAAATAATTTGTATAATTACATATTTAATCCTCCATATTTATAGTTTTTTATTTCTTCTCCCCTCCACCATCTTCTATATTCTTCCTGTTGAGTTCTCTTTGCTCTTTTTCTCGGCTTTCTCTGCTGAAATCCCAGCCAGTTTCTTTCTTCTCCTTCATACTCATTATCCCATGTTTTTATTCGGTTTTGATTTTTTTATGTGATGAAACTTGAAAGAAAACGTTGTGGTATTCGGATTTAAGCTTTGAATTTACTCGAATGAATCAGATTAGTTAAATTTCGGTTTGGGTTCAAATTTGAATCCGATTTCTTCACCTCTTTCAACTGTCTCCCTCGGCCTACGGTTTTTGGACACCATGACTTTTTCAGACTTACTCATTATCCCATGACTTTCTTCATCTCTTTCAACAAGGATAAATAATGCATGGATATTATTAATTACCAAATGTAACTTTTTTTCCAGGTTTTTATTGACAATGGACTCGTTGAAGTCACCATCGAGGAGCCTTCAGGTCATTTTTCAGGAATTAAATACAAGACAATGCCTAATGTGCTTGAAACCAAAAACCACAACAGCAATAAAGGGTATAAATATTTTTCAACTTTCTCATGTCTGGTTATGATTCGGTTTGATTTTAAAAAACAACTAAATAAATTCAAATCGAGTTTTGCCGATTCCTTAGGTACTGGGACGTTGTCTAAGATAATGAAGCCTACCGCAACTAAGTTCTTAGCCATTTTTACTTTAATGGTAATATGTTATTTGTCTGCCATTTTCCGTTGTTTTCATGCTACTGCAGATTACCTGGACAACATATGAAGATCATTACACAAACTGATGAGGCCTTTACCAAAACATGGAAATCTAGAAGAGACCGTCGTAGATCAATTCCTTTAAACATAGACAAAAGGTTTGCAAACATTCTCCTAGGTTGAAAGGACAAGTTTTTTTATGGTCTTTGTGACTTTAAATCTTCAGCAAGCAAGTTAAGAATTATTGTCGGAGGTCCATAAAACCAAATGAAGAAATAATATGTAAGATGGTGGTGGGGAGAAGAAATAAAAAAAAAATTATAAATATGAAAGATTAAATGTGTAATCATACAAATTATTTTTATTTCGGTGGTCAAAATAGAATTGAAGTAATAATTTAGAGACTATTTAGGTAATTTATCCTTCTTTTTGTTGTGACAGGTCAACCTCCCGTTAACATTTAACGTAAACGGCTGAGTGACCAAAAATTTACCCCTGAAAACGTAAGTGACATTACTAGTCGTTTTAAAAATCGATGACCAACTCTGCACTGGAAGAAACATAAGTGTCCATTCCAATAGTTGGATTGAAACAAGGGTGCTTAATTATGGAGTAAATTTTGGGCTTGTTTAGGCACCGCGCGAGGTGAGAAGAAATACACAAATCCCTGGTACTCATACAATACAAATGGACCAAACGACATCATTGTCTTGAAAGGGATGATTGCATTTGCCGTGAAGATTTCAAATTCCACTACCCATAACCCAACCACTGTTGTTTTGTGTACAAAGTTGACATATGTTTTCGTCACAATTCCAATTTTCGTATGGTTCAAAATCATCTCATTCCAAATTATCCAAAAGAAATATACTCTAGAAATTCAATCAGAATACCTCTTGTTTTAATTAACTTCAAAACGTTTTTGAAAAAAAAATGATTAATATCAATATGTAAATTAGGGTAAATTTTCTAATTACTTGTTGAATTATTGAATGTGTTTTACTTTGGTCACCAAAATAAAAATTTACTTTAGTTTGAGTTTAATCACCGGTTGTTAAGTTGAAAATAGAAGTCAGTTTTTTTATTGGTATTGTTCAACGTTTAGTTTACAATCATCTCTACCAAGTTGATCCTAACTTTAAATAATCAAATAAATTTAGCCTTCACATGTTTAACCCTCCACATTGACAAGATTTATCAATTTGATCTTAATCCTACAAGTTTTAAAACTCTTCCTTCTCTCAAACTAAACTAAACTACTACCAACAACCTTCGAATTTTTAGGAATAAGTCTAAATTGGTAGACTGTCAGCTTGGAAGGTTAAACTTGTATATGTGGGGATGAATTGATATAATTTGTAAATGTGAGGACTAAATTTGTTAAATTACATAGACTTAGAACCAACTTGATAGATTTTGTAACTTGAGGACTAAATACATAATTATACCAAATAAGAGGGTAAAGGAAGACCAAGTTGGCCTAGTGGAATAAGACATTAAATTCCTTAAGCAAGTTAGGAGTTCAAATTCTAGTGTTTTGAATAAAAAAGATTAAATTGAGAGAACTGCCTCATAATAAGCCTATGTAAAATTTGATATAAATTAGTTTGGGTCAACCCGTAGTTAAACAAAAAAAAAAAATCAATGTTGGAGATTGTACGTATTAATTATTCACTTCTTCCTTTATAAATAGCTTACTCCAATATCATTGAAGATCATAAGAGTGGGAAAATGGAGAAAAAGGCTAAGAACAGAGTCCATGTGTTGGTCGTTCCTTACCCAAGCCAAGGCCACATTAACCCAATGCTCCAATTCTCCAAACGCTTGTCCTCCAAAGGACTCAAACCAACCTTTGCCACCACCATCTTCATCTCCCAAACCATAAAACCTGAATTACTCGCCTCCGACATCCATTTCGACACAATATCGGATGGCTGCGATGAAGGCGGATTCTCGGAAGCTGAGAATGTCGACGACTACCTAGTCCGGTTACAAGCTGCCGGGTCTAGAACGCTTACCGAACTCATTGTAAAATACAGAAGCTCACCCCATCCTATTGACTGCATAATCTACGATGCTTTCCTTCCGTGGGCTCTTGATGTTGCCAAGCAATTCGACATCGTCGGGGCTGCTTTTTTCACGCAGGCGTGTGCCGTGGATTACATATATTACTATGCTCACCATGGGGTTTTGAGTCTTCCCGTCTCGTCGTCTGCGGTGCCAATTGCCATCCCCGGGTTGCCGTTGCTTGAGCTTCGAGACATGCCGTCGTTCATCTATGTTGCTGGCTCGTATCCATCTTATTTCGAGATGGTGTTGAGTCAGTTCTCTAATGTAGACAAAGCGGATTTCATTCTAGTTAATACCTTCTACAAGTTGGAGCAAGAGGTTAGTTACTTTAATCACATTAACTATATACTAGGAAGGTTTAGTCGAGCCGAATTGAGTCCAAAAACTTTAAGTTAAAATCCGAGGCTTAAAGCTTGGCTCGAACTCGGTTGAATTTCAGTTCTAATGTTCGAGCTCACTTAATTAGATTAAATGTATACGGTGTGAGTGACGCTATTCAACAAAAAGGCCAAACCGATTATGACATTTTATTTTCCATGAACTGGCATTGTGTGAGCAAATATGTAAGCAATATTCATAGTTGCAAAGATTGACTGTTTTGCGTTGATCCATCTTGTTTAACAGGTAGTTGATTCAATGTCGAAAGTGATGACTCCGCCATTGTTAACGATAGGACCGACAATCCCATCCATGTATTTAGATCAAAAACTCAAAAACGACAAAGATTATGACCTTAATCTCTTCAAACTAGACTCCACCAGTACTCATTGGCTAACCTCCAAGACACCAGGCTCGGTCATTTACGTCTCGTTTGGCAGCATGGCTAACCTATCTATTAACCAAATGGAAGAAGTCGCAAGGGGTTTAAACCAAACGGGGTTTGATTTCTTGTGGGTGGTTCGATCATCGGAGATGGCCAAAGTCCCAGAGGGGTTTGCCGAAGAAATGGGTGATAAAGCCTTGATAGCTAACTGGATCCCCCAAACTGAAGTGCTGGCACATGAGGCCGTGGGGTGCTTTTTCACGCACTGCGGGTGGAACTTGACGATCGAGGCTTTGTGTTTGGGGGTGCCGATGGTGGCAATGCCGCAATGGACCGACCAAACCACGGATGCAAAGCTGGTTCAGGATGTATGGAAGGTTGGGGTTCGAGTTGAGGTCGGTGGGGATGGGATTGTGAGCCGAGATGAAATTGAGGGTTGCATTAGACAGGTTATGGAAGGGGAGGAAGGGAAAGCAATGAAAGAAAATGCTCTGAAATGGAAGGAATTGGCAGTTGAAGCAGTGTGTGAAGGTGGAAGTTCAGACAAGAACATTGATGGGTTTGTTTCTAAAATACAGGCACAATGTAATTAGGGTTAATACTGTTAAAATGGTAAAAATCATGAAGCCATTGGTGTTCATTCTAAAATTGCTTTTACAATCTTCCCAAATGTTGATGTATAATGCAAAGAGGAGAAATGTTCATTTCCAGCAGAAATTTGCATACATCGAATGCTGCAATTCTTTAAGAGCTTAGCCACAAAGCCTAATCACAGGCAGTTCAAACAAAAGCTCCATCAACACAAATAATTTGATGATGAAAGCTCAAATGTTCGCATCGATGATCAACACCAATTACACCATCACCAGTTTCTCCGATGCTTGATCTTTTATTCTTGGCACAATCTTGGGCAGTCTGGGGTCCATTTGTACAGTCCCGTTGCTCCATTTCCTTCGAACACTATGCCGGAGATGACTGATCTGCCATCATTTGTTTGGAACTCTGAGTCGTATTCAAGCCTATCAAATCTGTCGTCAGAATTTACTAGAAGCAAGTTGGCTCTTCTGCAGCACTTCAGGATAAAGCTGGAAGAGGAAGACCTAAGTTCAAAACGCTCTGGATACTTTAACACAATCAAACATGGTACATGCAAATGTTGCCAGTATCGAGCATGCCTCGAGAGTAGACCTTAAGTTGCATTGTTGGGCTTTCTTTTGCCCCTCAATGGAGGTAGATATATGATTAAAACAAGAATTACCTAATAATCATCATCATCACCACTAGAACTGGAGCTATCATCTTCGGGTCTGCTTTCCATAGAGCCTGATCCTCCTACAGATATTTTAAACAAAGCAGTTATGCATAGGATAACGGCAATGAAATCAAATAAGGCAACTTACTTGTCCTATCAGAAGCCAGCATCCAATTTTGAAGACAAACCAAGGCTTGTAACATCTTTGGTTTTAAAGAACTACGATTAGCGCCAATCACTTGAGGACCAATGTCAAATGCACTGTCAGAAGCAATAGTGGACACTGGAATGGTTAAAACGTCGCGTGCCATTCTTGAAAGCTCTGGATACCTCAGGGAGCATAAAGTCCAATACTCTAAAACATTTATTTCACTGTTTAGATCATGGCTAGGTTCTTCTAAATAAAGATCGAGTTGAGACTTCTCCACTTGAGTTCGAAATCTGGCACTTTGAAAGGTTTCATAATCTTCAAACCCATCGTCATCTTTATCATTGGATATTTTACTGGTAGCAGCTGATAATTCGGTAGCATAAGAAGGGTGTGCAGAATTTTGCATGTATTCCTCGAACAAGCAATACAAAGTGTTGACACTTACACTAACATATTTCTGAGCGCCGCTGCCATATAGTTTGGTGTAACAATATTCAACAAACTTGATCTTATACCTAGGATCCAAGATCGCAGCACATGACAAGATCAAGTTATACGCCAACCAGTATTGGTTCAATTTTGAGTGCATTTCCCTGACCATGCGAGTCATGAAATTTTCTGGACCTCTAACCATATCAAACAAGCGACTATGAACTTTCCATGCTGCTCTGAAATACAAATTTGAAGTCGGCTGTTTGTTTCTAAAAAATACACAAGTCACCTCAAAAAAGACTTTAAGAAATTTGTACAAGACACTCATCTTTTCCCACTCATCTACTGATAATTTGTGTATAAAGTTTTTGTCCTGCTCTGCCAAGTACACAAATGCATTCTTATAAGACACGGCAACTTCAATCATGTTGTATGTGGAATTCCATCTAGTAGGAGAATCAAGACACAACTTTCTTTGAGTATCCAAATTCAAAGTCTTAGCAATAATGTAAAAGTTCTTCTTCCTATGTGGGGATTGCTGCACATACTTAATACCAAGTCTCAGTTTCCCAGTGATATCAACCACTAGGTTCAAACCAGCTTGCACAACCGAATTCAAAATGTGAAAGAAACAACTCACATGAAAAAATGCACCCTTGCAAGGAAGGTACTTCTTCACAGCAAGTCGTGATCTCAGCATGTCAGCCACACAATTATCACTCGACAAATTCTCCAGCGTAACGCTGAACACCTTGTGCTCAATGTTCCATTGAACCATACACAAAGCTATCTCATCGGCAACAGATAAGCTATCATATGGAGGAGGTATAAGCTTGAACCTTAAAATCCTCTTCTGCAACTTCCAGTCATGGTCAATGAAGTGAGCAGTGACACAATTAAAATGATCATCACAATTGGATTTCCAAGTACTGGATGTCAAACAAATCCGCCCAGGACATGTTGCTAGCAACTCACGGATATTCTCCCTCTCCTTCACATACATGGAAATGATATCCCTTTTAATAGAGCTCCTACTCAGTACCGGAAATTCAGGACAAGCAGCACCCAATAACCGTCTAAACCCTGCCTCTTCAACCACAGTGAATGGTTGTTCATCAACAATGATCATCATTGCAATCGCCCGATGAATCTCATCCACGTCTATTTTATAGTTCTTTAAGGATGTAGTAGCAGCAATCAACGTGTCATGCGAGAGAGTCACACGATTGGCATCCCGTTTAACAGGTTTAAAGCATGCTTCGACCGAACGCTGATCCATGTCATGATTACCGCGTTTAACACAAGCTTCAATGTGTCGTCTCAAGTGAGAAGTACCACTAGTGGTTTTAGCAGTATATATTCTCCTGCATAGCTTACATATAGCCTTGGAATCTCCTTGCTGCGCTGGAAGCTTCTCGAAAATATCCCAGACTTTGGATGTTGTTTTCGGCCGCTTTGAAGAGCTTTCATATATCTCTTCATGAACCATGTTTAATGGCGTAACAGCTTCTGCTGAGAGATTCTTGAAAAAATCTGCCATTGAGGCAATGGAAACAATACTCTTACAAACCGAAGTTAAAAGCAAAACAAAGGAAAGATAGGATAATGATTCGACTGCCAAAAAAAAAAGAACAATGAGAGCTTACCTGGACCTAGCTTCTGATCAAAGTTATCCATTGGTCTCTGTTGGGAAAATCGAAAGGGAAAACTCCGGAGAATGGTGAGAATCAATACATCAGTTTTAATGAAGCAAAGTCCATGAACTAAAACTGAAAAACCTGGAAAATTGAGAAGGGGGAATCCATAAATTCAACACCTTGGAAAGTTGGGAATTTTAGGAAGAAAAGTCGGATGATAATTGAAGATGGGATTATAATAAAATTCTAAATACACCCAAATTCCCAGGCTTTTCAACTTTCAAAAGGAATCGAAAGCGGGGTTTTTTCCCCAGTCTTTCTCGAGACGAAGTGCGAAAGCTGAGAAAAGGGAGAACTGAAATCCCTAAAGAGAAAAGGGATCGAACCTTAAATTGAAAACGTATCTGGCATTAAGAATCAGAATTATAAAACCCTAAAAGAAAACTGCAGACATTCTTCTCGGTTCCATAAGATTTGATAACTAAAAATGCAAGTGATAGAGATAGAGAAAAGATGGTGGAGTTTCCAAGTCTCGATGCGCTAAGATACTGTTCATAGCAGTGTAAACCAACTGCTAAACCGCAGATAATGTACATATTATCATAGTAATAATAATTAAACTACGACCCATTATACTCTAATTGTTAAAAAAAAACGATTATACTCTAATAATTTTGTACATCATTTAAATCATGATTACTTTTAGAGAGAAAAAAAAAATCAAATCAATGCATTACAACCATAACGTTGCAATTAATCATTGCATATCTCAATTTTAAGTTATTATTATTATTATTAAAATTTAATTTATTTTCAATCTGATAATTATAAAAAGTAAAATAGGAGCTGGAATTCTACAACCAAAACAGACTACATGGTAATTATCAAATATGATCCATTATACAACTAAACACACCAACATTGACGTACTCTTATTACGAAGACATGTCCTTATTTCTGTTTGATATTTAATAATATAGAAACACAACACATATACACGGATTGCCTCTGAAAACTTGTTCATCAATCATGGGAGACTACAACTAACTGTTTCCCAACATTGCGACCGGTGAAGAGGCCGATGAGAGCTGCCGGAGCGTTCTCCAGGCCTTCTGCTTTGTCTTCAACATACGTTATCTTCCCTTCTTTGATGTGAGGTATAATCGTCTCTAGATACTTGGGATACAGGTGATAGAAATCGCTGACGATAAACCCTTGCATCCTAACCCGTTTTGGCACGATATACA
Organism: Hibiscus tridactylites; assembly: GCA_958450335.1. NCBI lineage: Eukaryota > Viridiplantae > Streptophyta > Magnoliopsida > Malvales > Malvaceae > Hibiscus > Hibiscus tridactylites. The sequence goes on from OY288266.1 coordinate 35,064,763, forward strand.
TCAAGTTGTGCACTGCGTCGAGCTGCTCGTTGTTGTACTGAGAGATCATTCCACATGCAGCGATACGGCCATGGACCCTCATGTTGGCCAGCACTGCGTCTAGCATCTTTCCCCCCACGTTTTCAAAGTAAATATCGATGCCTTCTGGAAAGCACCGGGCAAAATCATACAGAATTGGAGGAATTGTTGATTATTGAATGAAGTAGGTTAGCCTAGTTATTCAAAATTATAGTAAAGTATAACTATACAACAGACCTTTTTAAAGCAGCATCCAAGTCTGGTTCTTCCTTGTAGTTGAAGGCCGCATCAAACCCGAACTTATTCTTCAGCAAGTCAATCTTTGATACAGATATTATGAAGATATTTAGAACAAAAAGGCGAAAGAAAAACGAAGGAAGAAATGACAAAACCAAAAACTTACTTTCTCTTTGCTTCCAGCACTTCCAACAACATAGCAGCCTAACAGTTTTGCGAATTGACCGACCAGCTGACCAACTGCTCCAGATGCAGCCGATACATAGACATACTCCCCTTTCTTAGGAGAGCAAACCTCGTAAAACCCAGCATAAGCGGTCATACCAGCCATACCTATAATGAAAGATTGAAGAGCAATTGGATGAGCATAAGGCCACTGCAGGATAATGATGGAGAGAAACAGTATGTAGCCAAAAATGAAGTCCTAAACTGACAATTTGCTTAGAATATGATTCATAATTTCCTCATCGACTTCAGTTAACAATTCTAATCAACATGCTTATGTTTATATAGAGATGCAGTGGCTACAGCAATGTTGCTCCGACTCATTGTTTTTGTTTAACATTGTCGGACATGGGGATACAATCCTCCAAACACATGAAAAACTTATAAAATAGAATATTCCCGTGTCGTACACATAACCGTATCCGACACTCACTCGAGTCCATAAGTGCCTGCCGTGCCGAGTAAGCGGCATTCCTTTTTGTATAGCTTTGATGTAATCTTCACAAATTAGAAATGAACTTACCAAGAAGTCCTGTATAGTAGGTAAGAGGCACATCTGTGTGTTGAATTTTGAACAAAACTTCGGGCGCTGTAATGAGAGTATACTCTTCCCAACCAGTCATCCCCCAAACGAGATCGCCCTTCTTGTATCCCGGATGAGTAGAATCCACAACTTTGGCCACTCCATAACCGGATATAGGCTGTGCAATGTCAGACATTTAAAGGTAAAATAAATATGAGTAGAATCAGAAAACCACGTATGTTCTTTCTTCCATTTCTTCCCATTATTCAAAATTGAATCGGAACTCAGTTCCAATTGCAGAATTTGTACTCAGCACAGGCCTAATTTACTATGTTCCTCCAACTCTTCCTTTTCTCTAAAGTACCCTGAAACATATTCCTACATGAATATGATCCTCCAAATCTATGAGAAAACTTTGAAAAATCTCCAGAATCACTTAACATTTAAATACACTTATCATTAAGCATTGTTCTTGACTCTTGAACATCAAATCAATGTTGTTGCAGCTCTAATCTATCATTCATAATTCCAAATTTCCAATTACGACTTATTTCACAGTAAATGAACATAATTTGAAAGAACCCAGATCCCAAAAATACAATAATCCGAAATTTCTATTTGAATGTGACTTGATTCAAAGCCAAAGAACATTTTAACAAACATCTGATCTGCAACTCTATACATTAACTTAAAGTCTTATACCCACCAAGCTTCAAATCGACCCAAGAATTCCCAGAAAAGCCAACATCAAAACACGCATGCAAAGATCACTAACTAAAAAAAGAAACAGATCATAATTATTTTTCAAAAATGGGAAAAGGGGAGTTTTTCTTTTTTAAGTTCCGATCATCTAACTTACCGAGCCAATCTTGAAAGACGCCACATACGAACCTTCTAGCTTCTTCATGCGATTCCTCATGTAAGGATCGCAAGACAAGTAGAGATTCTTGACTAAAATCGCATCTTTAGTAGCCTCCGGTACTTTCAATTGAATGTTGGATTCTTTGATCTCCATGTCTGATTCTTTGGGCAAACCGGCACTCACATGGTTCTTGAGAACCACCTGCTTGTTCCTCACCGATTCTTCACCGGCCATCGGTGTTGTTCGAAACAAAAACTGAAAAGAAGTCGAGAAAAGGAGAGACGGAGAAGGATCAAGAGCTGAAAAAGTTCAATGTGAAAAAGCTTGCATAGAGATGGTGTGATCTTATAGACTATAGTGATTAGTGAGGGAAAGTAATGGCATAAGGGCAAAAATAGAATCTTAGGATGTTATTATTTTCAATGCACCGTTCGAAATCTTAAATTCTCAAAAGTAAGATCATTATAGTAAATTTGTCTCATTATCAGAGCGAATTTTAAAATTATATTATTTTTATTTAAACTCGTCTTACTTGTATATATTCTATTTTTTCTTTAAATCTCGATTTAAACATTAATTACGAAACTAATCTAATTCTAAACCAAAATCGACGTAGGTTCACGACAAGTTCCCTCTAACTTAACGGCCATCACGAACTATACATGGACAAAAATATGGGCTTTTAGGGTTTTTTTAGAGTTTTTTCATATTAGAGTTTATTTATTTTATAAATAGATAGTTTAGTTAGGGTTTAGAACACACACAAAATTTTCTTCCTCTTTTGTTCGAGCAAAGCAAAATAGTTTGTCAGGCCGTGAGAATTTCTTAAGCAACATTGGAAGAACCAAGCTCACACATACTTCGAAAAATTAAAGGTAACCTTTATTAATATTTTTATAATACAATTAGTTTTGTTTAGTATGATTTATTTTCTTTATTCAATTTTTTTATCTATGCCTATTTTTTTAATTCTAATAGTAAAATACGTGTAGGATAAGTTAATCGAAAATATTTTAAAATTTGATTAATTTTTTATGTTTAAGGCATTTTATTGCGCGTAACAGTTGAGGAAAAATGACATTCTTAAGACTTCAAAATTCTCACATCACGAAAAATATGAAAATCTTGGTAAGAATCTAAGGTTTATTTTTTGAAATTTTAATTAATTTTTTAAATGAGTATGTGCTATTTTAATTTAAATATTGTGTTTGTAGAAAGAAGATTTAAAATTTTGGCCTCGCTTGATATGATAAGCGTCAATGATTTGTGAGTTTGAAATTGTGCCGCAGTTGATTAATGGGTTGGTGGAACGTTGGAGACCGGAGATGCATACCTTCCATATGTTGTGCGTGGAGTGCACAATCACCCTCGAAGATGTTGCTATGAATCTCGGTGTTTCAATTTCTGGAAATTCAATCATAAGTATGGATAATTATTTTGTTTATGATTGTTGTTGAAGTATTTGAGAAAGAGACCGCTAATACATGTTGTTGATGGTAAACGGGTAAACCTCACATGGATAAAGAGTGAATTTCATGTGGATGCAAATTTCACAGCGGAATAAATTGATTACGCTGCTCGAGCCTATATATTGGTCCTTATGCTGGACAAATCGAGTTCTCACGTCCACACGCAGTACCTTCCATTCTTGGAGACGTCGCAGGGGGCAAAAAAATTAGTTAGGGCTCTGCATTCTTAGGTTTCCTGTACCGCGAGTTGTGCAAAGCAACGAGCCTGGCAGATGGCAAGGACAGATTCATGCACACCGAGATTGGTAGGTGTGGCGTGCTGACACAATCATGGCATGGTACAAGCTTTCATTCCTTACTCCTATTGGTAATCCTCCGTTTCAATTCTCACTCGCATCAAGGTAATAATGTTAATTCTCATAAATGTTTTTATTTTTATTTACAGAAAACATGATCCATCTTTGTATTTGTATTATATAGATGGACCCAAAAATTTAAAAAGAATGAATTGGATGTAAAATTAATTTTTGCAGTGAGAAACAAGATTGACATGTATCGCGAAGAGCATATAATGAAATATTGCTTTTAGATCAAAATTATATAATTGGTATTTATTTTTATCTAATTTATCGGTTATATACGTACTATCGCAGTTTCACTGGATCCCGTGTTATGAGGATTATGATACTCGTAATGTGATTTTGAACGATGCCTACGAGGATACAAAAAATTTGTGTTCGGTAATGTTGTTGCTGAATTTTGTCATTATCGAGGTTTTTTACGGTAATCGAGTTCGTAGGCAGTTTGGATACTACCAGCCTGTGCCAGAGGCCCTGACCAATATGGATGAGTTCGAAAAGGTGGACTTATCGGGTAAGAGCGAAGAGAATTGGCCAAAGAGATATACATCATACATGGCATGGTGGTATGACATGTCAAACAGGTTACCGACTCGTCATCTCATTCCTGATGATTTTGATTTTTTAAATTCTTAGTACCGTTAGTGGTTTGTGACAAATGACAAATCAAAATTGACGACAGAAGCCGAACGACAAGCTTATGTTACTTTGTTTCAAATCCTAGAAGATCAGGAGCAGACACCTAATTCGGAACACGAAGCATAACCCTAGATGAGAGCAATGTCTGCAGAATCTAGAGATGTTTAATTATTTATTTGATTTGAGTTCACGAAATTTGTTAAGTTTTAAAATTTTAGATATTTGTCTTTGAATAAAGTTTCAACCCAATGCATGTTTTATTTTAATAATAAAATATCGAGTTTAATTTACCAAAAAATATTATGCTTGTTTAATTTTTTTTCACGTAACGAATTATGTAGAGTGTTGCAATCGATTAGAAATAACGAGTACATGTAAGAAATTGACAACTTGTTATACATTACCTCCAAATTTAATACATTTGGTAGAGTACATGTAAATATTTTTATAGTATACAATAGATTTATTCAGACGACAACTCATTTACATGACTACCCAATTGTTTTTTGATGCTGCAGTTTCTTCGTGCAAAAAACGTGGCCAGCCAGTTCAACAAGTTAACATGCAATACCTCCTAAATGTCATTATGAACGCATAGGGGGCCTGTATGAATTAAAAATGGGAGCAACATTATACCCTTAAGGCCCAACGACAACATTTGTGGTGCATCCCAAATACATAATAGTGCGTGATTTCTCGAAAAACTCATGTTGTAAGTAGAACTTCGTAATATGAGACAATATGACATCAACATAATTCTTGTAGTGTCGTGAACGTGCATGATTTGGTTCATATAAAAGAATGAAAGACACCTGGAAAATTGGAAACGAATGTGTTGAGCGTATATTTATGAACGGAACCTCTACATAATTGATGGGGAGGAAATGACGGGCGAAACTCACCGTGATGGTTAGGCGAGTTTCAGAACTCATCGTGCCTGGCCGGCGAGTTTCTCTCGTCATTTCCTCCCCAGCAATTTGGCACAGTTCATTAATATGGTTTTTGTCGCATGTTTCATAGCAGTTTTTTAATGTTGGACCGAACGACGAATGCGTAGTCGTATAGATAAACACTTGTACTTGATGTTCATGTAAAAAATCGTGCAAAAAATTTCCTGAGGCGGCTTAAAACGCACGTAAACACCCATATGGACGTGCTCTTCATAGGGTTTTCAGCACATGTTCCAGAGCAGTTTTCCAATGTAAGACCGGACGGCGGACCCATGGTCGTACAGATAAGCACTTGTACTCGATGTTCATGTAAAAAAATTGTGCAAGAAAATATCCGGAGGCAGCTTAAAACGCGCGTAAGCACCCCTATAGACGTGCTCATTGTAGGGGTTTCAGCACATGTTTCGGAGCGATTTTTCAATGTTGGGCCGAACGGCGGACTCGTGGTCGTATAGGTAAACACTTGTACTTGATATTCCTGTAAAAAACATGCGAAAAAATATCCGGATGCGGCTTAAAACGCGCATAAACACCCCTATGGACGTGCTCTTCGTAGGGTTTCCAGCGCATGATTCGGAGCGGTTTTTCAATGTTGTACCAAATGGTGAACCCTTGTCCATATAGATAAACACTTTTACTTGATGTTCATGTAAAAAATCGTGCAAAAAAAATATCTGGAGGTGGCTTAAAATGCGTGTAAGCACCCCTATGGACGTGCTCTTCGTAGGGTTTTCAACGCATGTTTCGGAGCGGTTTTTCAATGTTGTACCAAACGACGAACCTGTGGTCATATAGATAAACACTTGTACTTGATGTTCATGTAAAAAATAGTGCGAAAAAATATCCGGAGGCGACTTAAAACGCGTGTAAACACCCCTATTGACGTGCTCTTCGTAAGGTTTTCAGCGCATGTTTTGGAGTAGTTTTTCAATGTTGGACCGAATGGTGGACCTGTGTTCGTACAAACAAACACTTTTACTTGATGTTCATGTTAAACAATCGTGCGAAAAAATATCCAGAGGTGGCTTAAAATGCGCGTAAACACCCTTATGGACGTGCTCTTCGTAGGGTTTTCAGCGCATGTTTCGAAGCGGTTTTTTAATGTTGGACCGAATGGCGGACCCGTGGTCATATAGATAAACACTTGTACTTGACGTTTATGTAAAAAAATCATGCGAAAAAATATTCAGAGGCAACTTAAAACGCGCGTAAACACCCCTATGAGACTACATTTCTTATGATAGGGAAATAGTAAACAATTTTATACATTTATAATACGTACAAAATGAAGAGATACTTTGGATGCATTGGGCTATTCCATGTAAGAAACTAATACCACCAGAAATAACTTTAAGTCATTTACCAAGAGATATGCATTTTACAAAAAGGATGAAGAGAATTTCCATGTTGGGTGTATTAGGTTGTTCCATGTAAGAAAGTGGTTTTCCATGAACACCTATTTCTCCCCCTACTTCTTTCATGTTGCAAGGAAAGCATTGCTCGTACGAAAAGGCACCATTAATACATAAAACGACCCCGATTTTGAATGCATTTTCATACTTGTAAAGTATAAAATTTTGAAACTTCCATTATGAATATCTTGTTACTGGTTATTTATATTGTGCATTCTAACATAAAATCGCCTTGTATGTAATCCGAGTTACACCCATCATTTTGATTGACATGACTAGTGAAACTCATTGCCTTAGCAAGGCGAGTTAGGGTGAACTTCGCGTCCACCCACGACGAGTTAGCCTAATCATGTCTCTAATTTCTGCCCAGAATTGAAATTACGCTGCAAGTTTACGTTTTCAATACGGGTAGAATTAACAAAGATTACGTCAAGGGAATTCTCCATTTATACATGGTGATTTTCTACAAATTTTTTACTCGCCCATATATTTCACATTTCCTACCACTTGCAAACATCGATTTCACATTAAGTTTTTACTCTTAAATTTCTCCAACAACGCTCCTCCCAATTTTTCTCAGTCTCACAGAAATATTGATTTGCAATGGCTCCAATCTCAGCAATCGTATACTATGATGTAAACTATATGGGAGATGAAACCGTGGAAAACTTTGAGTCTCAAAATTTTTTCGAATCAAAATTTTCGCAAAGTTCCTTTGGAGGAGCTAGTACGGTTGGTACCTGTCGGACGCAACAGATCATTGAAGGGTCTCTAATACATGTTCTAGACATCCTTGTTTCTAGTGACATACAATACAATGAGAATTGACAATACAAACAACGTTGAAGCAATGGTCGAGACGCATATGGGGTACGAAGATGAAATTTGCTACTTGTATGCAGATTTTAGTGAAGAAGTTGCAGGTGACAATGAAAACTGAGTCGCAACTCAAGCTACAACATATGATTTCAACTCTATTATGAAGGATTACAATCTTGGCATTCCTGCTTATACCCATGCGTTTCAGGATGTACCTACATGTACAACAGTAGAACACTCATGCTTCAACTTCTTCGACTTAAACGTCTAACAACCATCAACTCAACATTCAACCTTTGACCCATACGTTGATGGGAAATAATCAATACTTGGTGGATAAAGTTTCTTAAGGGGCCGACACTCTTGCGCTGCATCATTTGATCAGAATGAGCCAAACTATGCTCCTCTTAATTTTTTTACCGTGTCTACATCTGCGCCTTCTGCACCTACCCATGTAATCACAGACGGTGATGAAGGCTATACATCCCCAAAAGAACCAATTCAAGAGTGTGGCCCGATGGTGCTGAGGTTGGGTTGTTCATGGAGCCTGAAGATGTTGGTACCGATTCCGCCTCTGAATCCAAAAGTGACACTAATAATGATGATGATGACACTCAAAACTTCAATGAAAATTATTTTGACATGTTGGAAGCATTACTGCCATAACATTGTACGAGCCTCCATCACATATGCAAGACATCGACTTGGCGGCAATGGACGTTCAAGAGTTCCCTGACATGGGTTTTGATGGTTCTTACTTTGCAATAAAAAATGACTTGTGGGAATAGATGCAGTTTCGAACGAGCGACAGAGCAAAAGTTTCTGTTAAAAACTGAAACATGTGTTATGGTGTGCACTCCAAGGTGTAGTACACGACATCCAAGAAATACGTATGCGAATGTAAACAGAAGACGACACATGGATGCAACTGGAAGGTGTGAGTCAACAAGATGAAAAGAAAAGACAACATCTGGGAGATCACAGTCTACAACGAGCCTCATACTTGTTGTGCCGTCGGTTACATGCATGATCATCCAAACTTGGACTCAAATATCATCGTCGAGAGTGTCCAAACAATTGTCCTGGAAGCCCCAAAGTCATTGTTTTTGCGTTGCAGGTGCATGTTAAAACAATATACGATTATATGCCATCATACTAAAAGACTTTGATGGGAAAGAACAAGGCCGTGATGAAATTGCATGGGGAATGGGATGCTTTTTACAACGAGCTCCCATCTTGGATAAACATCATGAAGAAATACAACCCTAAAACGGTCACAGATTTTGAAACCGAACCATACTACAAGAACGATCGTGTGGTTCTCGATGTTTGCCAATTCAAACGACTTTTCTAGACATTTCCACATTGTATGAATGCATAAAAGAACTGCAAGCCCGTCATTCAAATTGATAGCACGTTCTTCTATGGAAGATACAAGAAAGTTTTGCTATTAGCCTTTGTTCAAGACAACAATCGCATGACAATACCCATAGCATTTGCACTCGTTCCCAGAGAAGATTGTGAATCTTGCATGTTTTCCCTCAAGAATATACGTCATTAAATTTTTAAAAAGGATCAAATTTATTGGATCTCAGATCGAGGAGGTGGGATCAAGTCAACGATCGAATATTTGGGCATGAAGTTTCAATATCCAAACATTGAGCATCGTTTCTGCATACGCCACATTGCCACAAACTACTAAGGTTGGTATAAGAAGGACGATGAACACAGGCTCATTATACGCATGAGTACATTTTAAGATTTGTTGAATTTTTATTTATCACTACTTTCATTAAATCTCATTTGTACACTCTATCATGTCTCAGGGTACGAACAAGTTCAATACAAATTTGAACTAATGCTTGAAGAGTTGCAGGAGAGGAATGATTGGGGCAACAACTACGTTACCAAAATTCCAAAAGAAAAATAGACCAATGCATACGAAGATGGTTTCAAATATGGCCACATGACAACCAACTTGGTTGAGGCAATCAACTCTTCCTTGAAGGGGGTTCAAAATTTGACAGTGACTGCCATCGTGAAATCTACATACTTTCGTTTGGGCAAGTTGTTCGCAATCTTGGGCAAAGAAGCTGTCAGTATGCTACAAAAGCGCCTCACATTCCACTTGAGGATACGAGACAAAATTCAAAAAAATATTGTTAAATCAAACGGGTTGCATGTGCTATCGATGTCACGTAACGACGACTATTTATGTGTCTTGGAGAAACAATAACCATTGCAAGGTTTTGACCCAACAACTTATAAGGTAAATTTTCAAAATATGAACTATGATTGTGGCAAATTCCAAGCACTCAAGACTCTATGTGAGCATGTCATCGTTGCATGCTCGACTACTAGGATCGATTTCAAGAATTATGTGGATCCTGTATACTGGCTCTAATCTGTATCTAAGGTCTACGAAATGGAATCCCACCAATGGGCAAGGAAACTGAATGAAATGTTGTGCAGACATGGACCATAATTTTACCTGACCCAACTCTGCAATGGGAAAAACTAGGACATCCCAGATCCACAAGGATTCAGAATTATATGGATGCAATGCATCACTGCGAACCCGAACTTATCGGACAACCTAGACTCTGCGGGAATTGTAAACTACCAGGTCATAGAATGCCAAAGTGTCCATCTTGAAAATAAATGTGTTGCTTTATTTTTATTAAGTAGGCATTTTTAACAAAAATATTAATATGAAACTTCTGTAGAATTCATTTCGATCTAAGTTTTCACCATTGCATACATCACCTATAGCGGTAGAAATTTAAAATTAAAAAATTCATTTCAACTTCTACATTTTCTTTAAAACATTCTACAAGTTATATTACTTGTGCATTCAAACAGAATTTCCGAACCTTGACAAGAGCTAAAAAAGACGGGATGAAGAAAACGACGGACGGGAGTCTTTGGCGACGGCTAAACAAGGAACAAGACGGCAGTGATCAAGGCAGCGGCGACCGAAATACAGCCAACCCACAATCGTCCATCGACAAATCACAACAGGTTTGGACCATATATGTGGGAGGAATATCGGAGACCTTACACTGGAAGGGTTTATGGCAAGTTTTCGATCGCCATGGAGTGGTACGTGATGCGTTTATACCACGTAAGAGGGCTCGAGACGCGGCACGCTTTGGTTTTGTTCGAATGGCATCAAAGGAGGACGCGGAAAGAGCGATTGAACGGCTGCACGGAAAGTGGATTTATGGGGCAAAGTTGAGAGTGACGCTGGCGTGGAAGGGGATAAACAACTTGACGGATACATTGAAAAGGAAGAAGTCTCAACAGCCGACGAACGACAAAAATTCAGGCTCAAAATCAGAGAAATCAGCAATACAAGGGGAATGTGAAAGTGGATCAAATCGGCGAGTGATAGAAGGGGTATTAGATGAGGATAAATGGGAAATTCTCCAATGGTGTGCGATCGGATGGAGTATTAAGCCTTGGAATTTGAAAACTCTTGCGGATTGATTAGAAGTGGAAAAGAAGGAGGGATTTTCGATCATGAGGCTATCGGGGTCAATGATCCTGTTAATGTGCACATCGGCGAAAACCCGCGAGGATGTGTTAAAGATGGATTGCATCAGAGATTGTTTCTCCAAGGTGATCGAATGGTCGCCATCAATTACGACAGAATCTCGTCGAGTTTGGTTGTCCGTGGTGGGATTACCGATCCACTTGTGGCACAGGAAGACATTTGCGAACATAGCATGCTTATGGGGGTCCTTCATATGCATGGATGACGATACGGAAACCCCCTCATCCTTTGATTGCGGTCGTATTCTAGTGGAAACGACAATGATGGACCTCATTGAGGAAACCATCAAGGTGAAATTAGCAGCCGCGGAGTACATGGTGAGGGTGTTTGAATCGGATGGACAAGGTCCTACGATCGAATGTGGCTGTTATGAGGGTAACGCGTCACAATCGAAACAGCAGAAGGAAGGAAGCAGTACAAGTCGTCCGTCGAAGGTTCGGATAGGAGGGGTGGAGGAAAATACAGCAGTGGTAGACGAAGCAAATTTGATTGGGGGGATTGATACAACAGCGCCTCAAGGTGAATTGAACGTGGAGCACACGCCGGCTATTACAACGGTAGAAATTGTGCCGGCGCAACAGCTGATCACTCCGATCAGCTCTGACAGCTTGGAGAGTGAGAGGTTGTTTCATAATAGGACTCTAGCGGAGAGTCCAGCTATAGCTGGGGTGGTGAATTCAGAATCAAACTCTAAGTAAAACAGGGGGATTACGGAAGTGGATGACAATGCAACTTCGAAAATTACCACATATGCAAACAACTCAGCAGCACAGGGATTGGGTAACACAGAAGTGATTCGTGTGGGGAACTCATACTGCAAAGTTTGACGGGTGGTAGGAGGCGAGATTGCCGGAAACTCAGGCAACTCTTTATCCAGCCGTGGTCGAGGGTCGGGGAAGAAGGCCGCACAGGCAGACGCGATTGAGCAGGGGCATGAGAATTATGATATGTGCGTAGGGCAAAAACAAGGTACAAACGAAGTGACCGAAACAGTGAAGTTGGGAGCGTTGATTGGAGTTAAATCAATCGGCAGGGAAGAAGACATCATCAAAGACATTTTGCGGGTTATCGCCGGGGAGTGCCGGGGTTTTTGACTCATGAAATTACTAACGTGGAATGTAAGGGGTTTGGGCGGGAGTGCGAAACGGCGTTATGTTCGCGAGGTCATTCGGAAAAATCATTGCGACATGGTGTTATTACAGGAGACTAAGTTGGAGGAGATTCCTGCATTGTTGGGAGCTAATTTGTGGTACTCGGATAATTTCGAATTGGCGTTCTCACCGTCGGTTGGTGCATCCGGAGGTGTATTGGCAATATGGGAAGGTACGAAATTTATTTTAGAATCATTTCATGTTGATCGCCACTATATTATGCTGTTGGGGAAATGGTCTATTGAAGAACTAGTATGTGGTATTGTTGCGATATATGCACCTTGTGAAGTAACGAGTCAATGTGTGTTATGGAACAATTTGTTGGCTAGTATGGGCACGTTTCAGGGGCCTTGGTGTGTGGCAGGAGATTTCAACGCTATATTGAAAAATTCGGACAGGATAGGGTATCGGATAGAGAAGCTGAAATGGAAAATTTTGGGAATTTTGTCAACAATGTTGGTTTGATAGATTTACCGATGTCTGGTAAACGGTTTACGTGGTTTGGTCCGGGTAATAGATGTAGCCGAATTGACAGGTTTCTAATTTCAGCAACTTGGTTTGATAATTTCAATAGCATACAACAAGTGGCTTTGTCGCGAGGAGTATCTGCTCACACACCGTTGATATTGGCGTGTGATGATTGTGATTGGGGTCCAAGACCTTTTCGTTTCTTCAATTGCTGGTTAGAGGGAAAATCTAACGTGCTGGACCTCGCTAGAGAGTGGTGTCGTCTGACTGCAGCGAGTTTGGGAAAAGATAACATTATGGTGAAGCTGAGGCATTTGAAGTCATTTCTGAAACGTTGGAACACAGATATATTTGGTGACGTGAACTTGAAAATTGAACAATTACAGCAACAAATAGAAAAGGCGGAGGACTTGTTGATAACGGATGAGGGTAATAACGGGATAGAATGCGAACGGCGACAATGGATGCAAGCACTGTGGAAAGCAATGCGCATCAAAGAAGCTATGTGGCGTCAAAAATCTCGGGCAAATTGGTTAAGGTTAGGCGATCGAAACACAACTTATTTTCATAGAACGGCGAAGCTACGGACCGCTAGAAACTTTATACCTGGACTGTTGATTAACGGACGTTGGGTTACAGCACCGGCCGCTTTACGTGCTTTTGTTGTTAAGGCACTTTCTGCTCATTTTGCTAGTGAGGATCGAAGTGGATTGTGGGAATTTGAGGGTCAATTCCGTCGAATACAAGCAAAGGCAAGAGACATGTTGACAGCACCTTTTACAATTGATGAAATAAAGCGAACTCTGTGGAATTGCGATGGTTCAAAAGCTCCTGGTCCAGATGGATTTACTCTCGAATTTTACAAGAAAAGTTGGGAGGTGGTAAAAGATAATATGCTGAATTTCTTCTCTCAATTTCATGAACGAGGGACTTTACCAAAGGGAGCGAACTGCACTTTTATTGTGCTTCTACCCAAGGTGGCGACACCGCGAGTACTAGGCGAATATCGACCGATTGTTTTGGTGAATTCAATGTACAAACTATTAGCCAAATGCCTTGCGACTTGGTTACAATCAATACTAAATTCTCTGATTAGCGACACTCAATCAGCTTTCATCAAGGGCCGCCAATTGGTGGATGGTGTCTTGTTAGCAACGGAGGTAATTCATTCTCTTCGAGGTAATGGAATGGGCGGTTTCATTTTAAAGCTGGATTTCGCCAAAGCGTATGATTGCGTGAGCTGGTCATTTTTGGATTCTGTACTCGCAAAGATGGGGTTCTGCGCAACATGGCGTCATTGGATACATGTTTGTATCAGTTCAGCACGCTTATCTGTTCTACTTAATGGTAGTGCGACGAGCGAATTCAGGATGGGTCGTGGATTGAGACAGGGTTGTCCCTTATCATCGTTACTGTTTGTGATTGTTGCGGAGGCTTTGCATTTGATGTTGATCAACGCGGAAACAAGAGGGCTGATTAGAGGGGTGGAGGTGGTTTCGAACATAAGGCTTACTCACCTCCAGTTTGCCGATGATACAATATTGTTTATTGATGCCAATGTTGAATATGCACGTAATGTTAAGCGAATTCTTCACTGTTTTCAATTATGCTCTGGGTTACAAATAAACTTTGCAAAGAGCTCTTTATATGCGATTGGTGTGACAGAAGAGTTGAGTGCATCGGTTGCTTCTATTCTAGGTTGTTGTCTAGGGGAACTACCATTTGTCTATCTAGGATTTCCGTTGGGAGCTGACCCGAGGCGTATTTCAGTGTGGGATCTGATCGTAGCAAACTTCAGACGCAAGTTAGCAGGGGGAAGCGCACTTCTCTATCATTTGCTGCTAGGGTGACTCTAGTCAATTCGGTACTCTCGTCACTCCCTATTTTTTATTTAGGCTTATTTGTTGTGCCAAAAGGGGTTGTTGAGAAGCTAGACAAGATACGAAGAGCGTTTCTTTGGGGTGGCGTCAATTTAGAGAGACGAATGAGTAGGGTAGGATGGGACATTGTTTGTCGACCTCGACATCTAGAGGGTTTAGGGGTGGCGGACTTGAGAGTGAAGAACATGGCGCTACTGTCCAAATGGGTTTGGCGATATGCACGCGACCATGATTCGCTTTGGCGTCGTCTAATAACGGCCAAATATGGGGATAATGTTCAATGGTGGAGATTTAACACAGAAAATCTATCTTCGATGTCGGTGGTTTGGTGCCAAATAGTGGCAAATGCGTGCTGCCCGGTTGTTGATTCACACGTGGGGGGTAATAATTTTCAGTGGCACATTGGCAGTGGACAGATGGTTCTTTTTTGGTTTGATATTTGGGCGATGCAACATCCGTTAAAGGAGGCGTTTCCATGTTTATTCGCCTTGGCATTGAATAAATTAGCTTGGGTACAAGATTATGCAACGGAGGGTCATTTCGATCATGCTAATTGGGATGGATTTTTCCGGCGACAGCTATGGAGTTTCGAACAAGAATAGTTGCATTCGCTGTGTGACATGGTGCGTGGTGTTCGCTTGAGAATGGATCGGATGGACACACTGTTTTGGACTCCGGATGAAAATGGGGAATTTTCGGTACAAGCTATGACTAAGGCGTTGCTACTAGAGAGGGTGGGAGATGGCGATTTCGGAGGTTGTTTCGCTTGGAAAGTTCTCGTTCCACCAAAGGTACAAGCTTTCTTATGGTTCATTTGGTTGAAGAGGTTACCGACTGCTGATTTTTTGCGTATAAGGGGAGTTCCTTTGGCGGAAGGACAAGGTTTGTGTCCGTGGTGTGTACGGGTGGAGGAGTCGATAGCCCATTTATTTTACGATTGCCCATGCATCCAACAAATTTGGGACTGGTTGCGAGATTGGTGGGGTATTGCATTACCATTACCAGCATGTTTTTTCGAGTTCTTCATTGTGAATTTCCACAGCTCTTTTCATGGCTGTCAACTAAAGTGGTGGGTGGCTAGCGTGAGTGCTATGCTTTGGTCGTTATGGCTCACCCGTAACGAATACATTTTCAAAGGCAAACGATCGACGGTAGCGGAAATGTGCTTCCTTGTGAAACTTAGATCTTTCTATTGGATGAAAGTGGATGCCGATAGTGATTTTATGCCTGAATCAGTGTGGTGGTCGTGCCCATCGATGTGTGTGGTTAGCCGACGCCCAAAGAAGGTGCGTGCTGGTTTGGTATGGCAGCCACCTGTTGAGGGAACTTTGAAATTCAACGTCGATGGCTCGGCGCGTGGAAGGCCTGGTCCGGCGGGCGTCGGGGGAGTGATGCGCGACGCGGACAGCCGCATTCTGGCACTATTTTCCGGGCCTATGGGATGTTTGGACTCTAACGTGGCGGAAGTAAAGGATATCGAACTTGCAGTGAAGGTAGTGGCGGAAGGGGCGTGGCGCGAGAGGTGCGTGGTGATTGAATCGGATTCCCAAGTAGCATTGAGTTGGGTAATGGGCTTGGCAAAACGCCCGTGGAGATTATGGGACTCATTTGCTTCGATTGATCAGGCATGCCAAACTATATCGGAGATTCATTTTCAATATACACCGAGGGAAGCAAATGGTTTTGCCGATGTGCTTGCCAAGGAGGGTGTGGATAGGAGTACTCTTTCATAGCTTATATTTAGGCGTTTCATTTCTAGACGAGCACTTACGTACTCTTTTCCTCCATTAGGCTTAGGGAGGTTTTTAACGAGGCGTAAGGGCTGCGTCGAGCTGTATGTTTTTTATATCAATAAATTCATACAGTAGTTGATAAAAAAAACAGAAAAAAGAAAATGTTAGATACTTTAAAAATTAATCGAACACATTCTCTAAATAATAACCATGTTGAACTCGTCGTGTATGCACGGCGAGTTCCATCATTTCAAACACCGTTTCTCTATAGCTCTGTGACGGCCTTTAAGCCAGAGGGAACTCGTCGTGGACCTACGGTGAGTTCGGTTTAAGATTAGGTTAATCTCGTGATTAATGTTTAAATCGAGATTTAAAGAAAAAAATGAAACTCGCCATACGGGCAAGACGAATTTGAATAAAAAATAACATAATTTTGGAACTCGCCGTGGTGGTGCAGCTAGTTTACTGTAACGATCCTACTTTTGGGAATTTAAGATTACGGGTGGTGCTTTGGGCATAATAGGATTCTAAGTAGGGATGGGCACGGGTCAGGTAGGGTCAGGTTTTTGGCCCACCCGGACCTGACCCGACAATATTCTTTAAAAAATCTGACCCGAACTGACCCGAAAATAAATATACTAAATCTGACCCCGACCCAACCTATATAAAATAAATTGATTTTAGGGACCTAATTGTAAAAAAATAATTTTAAGGGACTTAATATAAAAAATTTTAATTTTCATACTTATATGCGCGACGAATGTTTTTTGTGGCAAATAGGGAATGGACAACGGGTGCTGTTTTGGTTCGATCGTTGGTGTATAGAGGTGCCTTTGTGCGAGGTTTTTTCCGCATATATTTCGGTGTGCTAGTAATAAGGCAGCACGTGTGTGTGATTATGCGCTGCAGGGAAGCTTGAATCATGATAATTGGCTGCTGTTTTTCAGCCGTGGTCTGCGTTCATTTGAGCAGCAGCAGCTGGGTCAGTTGCGGGCGATTGTGCGCGGGTACAAAATCTGTGGGAGCTGGGAGGACGTGTTTGTATGGAAGCCAAGTGCGGATGGGCAATTTTCAGTGGGGAGTCTTATGAAGTTAATGTCATCGCTGGGCATATCCGACACAGGTCTTGATGGATTGAATATTTGGAAAATCGAGGTCCCCCCAAAAGTCTAATGCTTCCTATGGTTTGTGCAATTATGTTGGTTGCCGACTTTGGCAATGTTGCGAGATAGGGGAATGCCATTGGCGGGAACACAGTGTGTTTGGTGCAGGGTGGGGATTGATGAGGAAGAACATATATTATTTTCATGTCCGTTTGCGAATAAGTTATGGGAGGCGTATTTTTTGTGGTGGAAGATATCATGGGTGAGGCCGAGAACGCTTGCGGATTTTCTAGTGCAGTGCCGACATGGGGTTTTGTCAGGGGTGGGGAAAGATTGGTGGGTGGTTGGCTGTGCCGCAGTGCTGTGGTCCCTATGGCTTGCGCGGAATGACGTGATTTTTAATCAAAAGCAGCTCGCACTTGAGGAGCTATTGTTTCTTGTTAAATTGAGATCCTTTTATTGGATCAAATCTTCAGCGCGAGGAACTGCCATCATCGAAGCTGCTTGGTGGAATTGGCCGGTGACGTGTGTGCCATCGTGTGTGGTGGGACCTCGAGTTGGGACCCGTTGGTGTCCACCGTTAGAAGGGGTTCTCAAGTTTAATGTGGATGGCGCGGCAAGAGGGAAGCCGGGGATGGCGGGCTGCGGGGGCGTGTTGCGGGATGAGAGGGGTGTGGTGCTGGCGGTATTTTCGTGGCCTTTGGGTTGTATGAATTCGAACGAAGCTGAGGTATGGGCTATCTATCATGCGGTTCGTTTACTTGCGGAGACGAGGTGGCAGGTGGATTGGTCGTTCATCATTGAATTCGACTCGCGTTGTTTGCAGTTGCGTTGTGTTTGCTTTCACCATGCTTTCCGTGAGGAGAACTTTTTCGCCGATATTTTTGCAAAAGGGGGCGTGGATAGAGTGTCTTGGTTTCATATTCTTGCGGATCCTTGTATGGCATCGTAACGGGTATCGTTTTTGTTTTTTGGGGCGGGTTGTTTTTTACTTACCATGATGCACTCTTTTTCCTCCAATTTAGGTTAGGGAGGTTTTTTAAGGAGGCATATGGTAGGTTGTATGATTTTGATACGTTGAATAAAATCATACGTTATTGATATAAAAAAAATTATAATTTAAATGAATAAATTATAAATAAAAATTCAATTTTAAGGACTTAATTATAAAAAATATATGTAAAAAGAGGTATTATTATAAATATCCCTAAAAAATTTAGGAGAAATTTACACTATTAGTCTCGAGTCGGGTCGGGTCAAATATTTTCCACCCTAAACCCAAACCCGACCCGACTCGAGTTTACTCTTAACAAAAACCCGACCCGATCTAACTCGAACCCGATTTTTTTCATTAAAAATCTGACCCAATTGTGTTGGGCCAAGTCGAAACCCGTCGAATCCGGGTAAAAGGCCCATCCCTAATCCTAAGATCATATTTTTGCCCTTATGCCGATAGTAATGGATGGAAATATAAAGATAAAGTTGAGATATTTTCTAGAATGGAAACATGGATGAGTCAAATCAATATTTGGATGCTTTAGTATATTATATTATAGCACGTGGAATTATCATTATTAGAAGTAGGACCAAATCAATATTTGGATGCTTTAGTATATTATATTATATTATATTATAACATGGATGGTCATTTTTAAGATCTAGTATGACCAAAGCGACACCCGAAATTTTAAATTCTTAAAAGTAAGACCTTTATAGTAAATTTATCGCACTATTACGGCTAGTTTCAAAATTATATTGTTTTTTATTAAAATTTGCATTGCTCGTATGCTGAGTTCCATTTTTTAATACCCGATTTAACCATTAATCACGAAATTAACCTAATTCTAAACGTAACTCGCCGTAGGGACACGGCGAGTTTCCTTTGGCTTAACGATCGTCACGTTTTTTTACGGAAAAAAGACGGGTTGTTTTAGGGTTTTAGCATATTAGGTTTTTTTATCTTATAAATAGATAGTTTTGTTTAGAGGTGGCAAACGGGTCAATCGGTTCGGGTTCGGTTCGGGTCATTTCGGTTTCGGTTATTTCGGGTCTGATATCATTCGGTTCAGATTCGGTTCGGTTCGGGTTCGGTTCGGTTCGGTTCCAGTTCGGTTCTATTGTTCGGTTGATTTTCGGGTCGGTTGATTTTCGGTTCAGTTGATTTTCGGTTCTGTTCGGTTCGGATCGGTTCGGGTCAATTTCTGGTTGATGGGAGATCGGTCGGTTTTAATCAAGTTTTTAGGTTGGTCAGTTTTTTTACACCCTTTATATGGCTTTATAAAGCCAATATATTTAACTTTTTGGTGAGTTGTGCGATTGTTCATATCTCATCTTTTTTTATTTCTATTAATATCTTTTATTTATTTCGGGTTGTCTTCGGTTCGGGTCCACTCGGTTCGGTTTCATTCGGTTCGGTTCCATTCGGTTCGGGTCTATCGGTTCGGGTCCATTTCGGTTCAACTAAAAATCAGTTCATTTTCGGTTCGGTTTCGGTTCGGTTTTGGTTTCGGGTCAAATTTCGGGTAAGCATGTTCGGTTCGGTTTCGGGTTCGGTTCGGGTAAATCCGTTCGGTTTTCGGGTCTCGGGTCAAGTTTGCCAGGTCCAGTTTTGTTTAGGGTTTAGAACACACACAAAATTTTCCACCTTCTTTTGTTCGAACAAAGAAAAATAGTTTGTCAAGCCATGAGATTTTCTGAGACGATGCTGAAGCAAGCTCACACATAATTTGAAAAGGTTTAAGGTAACATTTATTTATATTCTTAGAGTACATTTATTTATTTTAATATGATTTATTTTGTTCACTCGAATTATTTTTTATATATGCATACTTTTTTAATTCCAATAGTAAATTGTGTTATTAATAGTTGAATCGAAAATGTTTTAAAATTTGATTGATTTGTGATGTTTTAGGCGTTTAATTGCGCATGACTGTTGAGGAAAAACATGACGTTGTTAAGACTTCAAGATTCTCACATCACGATAAACATGAGAATGTTGGTAAGAATTTATGGTTTTTTGCAACTTTTTCTTTATTATTTTTAAACAAGAAAGTACTACTTTAATTTAAATATTATCTTTGTAGAAAGAAGATTCAAAATTTCGGCCTTACTTGATATGGAGCGATCCGCTAAGCCAATACCTAATGGGATTTCTGGAGAATTCCAGTTTTATGTACACATCAAAGATTTGTGAGTTCTTGCATTTGATTAATGGGTTGGTGGAGCGTTGGAGACCGGGGACGCATACCTTCCACATGCCGTGCAGGGAGTGCACAATCACCCTTGAAGATGTTGCTATGCAGCTCGGCATCTCAATTTCTGGTATTCCAATCGTTGGTCAGAATAAGTATAGGGCTTATGATTAATGCTCCAAGTATTTGGGGAAGACACCACCGACGCATGCTGTTGATGGTAAACGTGTGAAGCTGACATGTGTGAAGAGTAATTTTTAAGTGGATGGAAATTTCACAGTGGCGGAAATTTAATTTGCTACTCGAGCCTATATATTGCTCCTTATCGGTAGTATGCTAATGCTAGACAAATCGAGTTCTAACGTGCATACACAATACCTTCCGTTCTTGGAGATGTCGTGGGTAGCAAGAAAATTCAGTTGGGGGTCAGCAATATTAGGTTTCCTGTACCGCGAGTTGTGCAAGGCAATGACATCGATAGAAGTCAACAACAGATTCATGCACGCCAATATATGTGGGTGGATGGTATTGATACAATCATCGACCTAGTATAGGCTTCCGTTCTTGCCTCCTATTTGCGATTCTCCTTTTGAATTCTCATTCGCTTCAAGGTAATAATGTTAATTCCCATAAATATTTTAAATGTTATTTAAGGAAACCATGTTCCATCTATGTATTTGTATTATGTAGATGGGCCCAAAAATTCAAAAATAAAGCGTTGAAGGTAAAATTAATTCTCGTAGTGAGAACAGAGATTGATATGCATTGCAAAGAGCATGTAATGAAAAATTATTTTTAGGTCGAAATTTTAAAATTTGAATTTATATTGATCCAATTTTCCGGTTATGTATGTATTATTACAGTTTCGATGGATTCCATATGATGAGGATGATGATATTCGCCATGTGATTCCGGTGTTCGATAATGCCATTGCTAAATTTTGCGATTGTCGAGATGTTTTACGACAATCAGGTTCTTAGGCAGTTTGAATACCACCAGCATGTGCCGGAAGACCCGATCAATATGAATGAGTTCAAAAAGGTAGACTTACGGGGTAAGAGTGAAGAGAATTGGCCAAAGAGATATTCGCCATACATAACATGGTGGTTTGAAAGGTCAAGTAGGTTGCCGACTCGTGATCCCATTCCCTATGATTTTTTATTTCTTGAATTCTAAGTACCGTCAGTGGTTTGTGGCAAACAGAAAATCAAAATTGACAACCGAAGCCCAACGACGAGCTTGTATTACTTTGTTTGAAATCCCAGCAGACCAAGGCCAGGAACATGATCCGGAACCTGAATCCTAACCCGACATGGGAACTGGGTTGTTAGTGTCCAGAGAGGTTTAATTATTTATTTGAGTTGGTTCGCAAAATTTGTTATGTTTATTAATTTTAGATATTTTTCTTTTAATAAATTTCAGATCCAATGCATGTTTTCTTTTATTAATAAAATTTTGAGTTTAGTTGACAAAAATTGTTATGCTTGTTTATTTTTTTTTCACGTAACGAACTATGTAGAGTGTTGCCATCGATCCGAAATAACGAATTACTACATTTAGAACAGTAAGAAATATTTTGAATACAAAAAAAGAAACTGACAACTCTTTGATGGATTACTCCCCAAAATTTAATACATATGCTTGAGTACATGTAATTTTTTTTATAGTATACAACAGATTCACTAAGTACCACAACTGTAACACCCTCTTCCCCGCTTGGTAGAGAATCAGGTCAGAGTATGTTACTGATGAACAATACAGTAATCAATGCAACTCTTAATCAATAACCTATAACATGTTACGATACTATGTAGAAAGGAAAGGCCGATAACTCTATGCGAAGCTATGATTATCAATTTAGGACCCATTTCAATGTTTAGGGGACTAATCTGTAATTTTAGTATCTTAAAGGTCCTTTACTGAAATTAACCTTATTACCATGAGATTACCCAGAGGTGAAGGGTCATGGCAAATTTCATATCATTCCAGGTTCAACTATTCATTCAATTAGGCCAATAAACAATTAGTGACCAAGTTGTAACTTTTCAGAAATTAACTAGAAAACCAGTTGGTAGTCAAGAAAATCGGTTGGTGACCAAGAAAATCAGTTGGTAGCCAAAAAAATCAGTTGGTGACCAGGAAAACCAGTTGGTGACCAAGAAAATCGGTTGGTAGTTAAGAAAATCAGTTGGTGACCAAGAAAACCAGTTGGTAACCAATCAAACAAAGTCCAAATTTCATAGATACATTAATTTGTCTACCAGGTTTTCACCTTCAAGAGCCAAGTATGCAAATTTAGCTATTTTTAGCCAACCGTAAACTAGCATTTTAGGCCTTTAAGACTTACACAAAACATAAGCAATACATACAGAACAAGAGAGCTAAGAGTAGCTAGTTTTACTGCTTTTCCACAGTTCTAGGAGTTCGTATGGGGCAATATACATTACATAGCCTAGTAGTGACTTGTCAAAAACTTCGAATTCTCCGATCTCGGTAATTCCTTTAACCTGAAATGTATGAGGTGAAATACATTAGACATATAATGTCTAGTGAGGTAGTCATAAACAACAATAAATATGATGGTGTGCAATTCAAATCATGCTAAGATGATGACAACATTATATAATTATCAAGGCTATATTAGTGTCAATGATATGGCCATAACAATGCTTTGACATTATCAATACCATGACAATGGCTATACTATGACTATATCAATGTTGTGACAATAACTATGCTATGACTATATTCAATATATTCAATCATATGCTTGAAATATTTCAATAATATTTTCTTGGATCGAAATAAGATAATGGATACACGAATTCCTACACCTCGCCAAATTAATGAATGGTCTAGTCCCTCCGCCTCTCCAATTGACCAATATCATAAACATCCCTCCACCTTGCCACAATAATGGCTGTAGCCAAGGACCATAGTCCACCTATACCAATGAGCTCATAAATTCTATGGCATGTCAATTGTATCCAATGTCCTTTCGATATCAAGGTTCGGTAATAGTAACACTAGCAATGACGATGATAATAAAAATGTTGATATCGATGGTGATGAAAATATCGATGACAATATTTCAATAGCAATGACAATACCATTACCAATATTTAATGACAATGGCAATATCAATATCAATGTCTATAACAATGTTAAATGTCTATGAAAATGACTCCATCAATATTTAATGTTCAATATTCCTATATTCAAGGTTTCAATGATGATAATGATAACAACAATGATATTATGTTCCATGGTTCGATATAATAACTTACCAATAAATCCTCCAACGAGGTTCGATATATAACCCTTAGGCAAAAAGGTTAGCTATATAATATACAATAACAATGGAATCGGTAATAACACCTAGCTTAATCCCATGACTCTGACTATACTCACGTTAGCTTTCCGAAGCTCCTAGGGCTCTCGGATTACAACTCCCTTGTTCTTAACTTTCAATGGAGAAGATTGACTTTCTTTCTCCAACTCTTGAGCTAGAAAAAACATAAGTGTTGGAGTATACCCAAAGACCAATCATGAGATGGTTGTAAAAGACATACTTATTTGATCTTGTTGATTAATAAAAAGCCATTATTATTATTTCAGTCTTATTCTGTGCATTTATAAATAAACTGAATTTTAATAAAGTCCTTAGAATAATATAGTTATTCTTGAATGTCCTTAGTCGAGTAATATTGTGGGCATGAACAACAATAATATATTAAGACTAATATGTGGTTGATTGATTACAAAGCGTTGTCATTGACATGAAGATGTCAAAATCAATACATAAGTATGTGTAATGTGTTAGAGAACGACTTACTGGACTGACCTACTATGAGCATGTTTCTTGGATTATTATATGACAGTCACGACATTGCTCTTGGTGATAACTACATATATGATCCTCAGACTTGAGATTATCATCATTTCAACATTGATGGTGACATATTTTGATACGGTCAAACGTGTGTCGTAACTAACTACACTATAAAGATTGGCATTGGATATGTCACAATCTATGTAGCGAAATATGGTTGATCAAGATAGGATTTGTCCCTCCTACATAATAGAAGTAATATCATAGGCCACTTGATTGAGTGAGACTAGAAAATGCATGACCATGCTCGAATAAATTGATGAGATATCATAGTTATTTGTTTATAATAGTCTAATCAAGATATCAAGAAATATTTGATGGACTATGCAAGTGTGACTAATCCATGACTTGTGTCTGATCTAGATATGAGGACAAAAGGATGTAATACATAAAATAAGTTAATCACATAAATAAGGTAAAGCCGAACCACGACTTCATGTAACTTAGCTAGCAATGATGTATTTCTAGATGTCACTCATTGCTTATAATATTAGAATTTTTCTAGATATTACTACTAACGTTACATGAACCTACAAGTGTCACACATTATGACTGAAATGAACAAATATCGACTAAATAGCATATGTACAAACTTGTTGTACACGTAATAACTATTAAAACAAAATTATTATAATTATTGTAATTATAAATAATCTTGTTTATATATATATATATTAATACTAGATAATTATTGTAAATATCAAATACTATCAATATATATATATATATATATATATATATATATATCTAAAGAAACCTAATTAAAGTAGAATCAGATTCTAAATATTTAATTATACTCGATTAAATATATTGTATATTTAATGAATCCGAATTAAAGTAGAATCAGATTCTACATATTTAATTATATTCGGTTAAATATATTGGATATTTGATGAATCCGAATTTAATTAGAATTAGGTTTTTGAATGTTATATAAAGGCATAAGGTCTAGCAGACAATACACGTCTTTCGAAAAACCTCTCTAACAATAAAGAAAAGAAAATATTGTTCGTTTCGTTCGGGTGGACTGCGTAGAGGTCAGAACGCGATTGTGATAACTCAGATTCGATTTGGATTCTCCTATACTCCCTGCATATTTACAGATTTATTAAGGTAACGTTTCATCCCTTTTACCCCAAATTTGTTCCTTGTATATGGATCTCTGGAGGTAATCGCCGAATAATTTTTTCGTTGCGTCATAGGGTGTACCGACGTTTCCCTACAACAAGGAACAATGTTATCATCAATACAACAATTTCGAAATCAATACCTAAAACCGAAATAGCTATTATCCAATAAACCCTCTTGGATACAATTAATTGTTAGAGGGTTTAAGCTCACCCCAAACGATAGTAATACAAAGGAATGAAGAAATCAAGAAAAACTCAAGCTTTGAGTTGTTATCAATGGAGGTGCTTGATTAGCTTCTAATGGAAGAATATGAGTTTTAGCGTCTCCAAAAAGTTCTCGGTAAGCCTATCTAATATCTCATTTATTTTTATTCTTTAATTTGCAAAGCTTCCTTCATACGAATAAATTGGAGTCACGTAGGGAAATGACAAGGCTAAGGAGGGGCTAATCACTAGATTAGTCCCTCAATTTTCATTCTTCATATGGTTGTTCCCCCCAAACTTCAATTTTCACTAAAAAATATCTTGATAAATTCAATGAGGTCCTTATTAAACCAATTGACTCAATTAGAGTCCTATACCAAAGCAATTGACCACATGGTCAAAGTCAATCCAATATTTGAACCCTTTTAGTGTAGGATTTTTGATCGCTAAAACCTAGCTCCAACTAGATCGATTTTTGGGGTGTTACAACTCTCCCCCGCAAGAAAATTCATCCTCGAATTTTACCTGAATAGAAGAGATGAGGGTACTGCTTTTTCATTATCTCCTCCAGTTCCTAGGTTGCTTTCTCAACGATATGGCTCCTCTAGAGAACTTTGGCCAATGAAACGAGTTTGTTGCGGAGTCTCTTGACTTGCCTAGCAAGAATATGAACCGACTCCTCCTCAGAGGACATATTAGATTGAATCTCTACAAAATCCGGCTTGATAATATGCGAAGGGTTGGAACGATATTTACGAAGCATCGATACATGGAATACATCGTGAATCTTGCTCGGTTCTTAGGCCAACTTTCTTCCAGGGTGAGACTTTGAGGAAGGTTTTCTCACTAACTTCGAACTGAATATCCTTTTACTTTAAGTCAGCATGCACCTTTTGTCAGTCGAAGACAGTTTTTAGGTGATCATGGTAAATGGTAACCTGTTCTTCAGTTTCTTGAAGTAAGTTAGGACCCAACATCTTGCCTTCGCCGAGTTTCGACAAACAAAATGGGGTTCTGCAACGTCTGCCATATAATGCCTCATACGGTACCATCTTAATGGAAGCTTGGTAACTATTGTTGTAGGAAAATTCAATGAGGGGTAGAGATTTCTCCCAAGATCAGCCAAAGTCAATGATACATGCTTGTAGCATGTCTTCCAAAATCTGGATTATCCTTCCTGACTGGCCGTCAGATTGAGGGTGAAAGGCAGTACTAGGGTTAACTCTAGTGCCCAAAGCTCCTTGCAATGTTATCCAAAATCGAGAAGCAAACTGTGGATCTCGGATGAAGATGAAAGATTGTGGTACTCCGTGGAGTCGGATAACTTCCTTGATATACAAGTTAACCAACTTAGGAAGTTCTTAGTCCATTATAACTGGTAGGAAATGGGTTGACTTGGTGAAATGATCCACAATGACCCAAATAACATTATGTTTAGCAGAAGTTAGGGGATTACCATTAGCAAAATCCATAGTGATCTTCTCCCACTTCAACTACGGTAGATCAATGGGTTGCAGTAACCATGTAGGGACATGGTGCTCAACCTTGAAACGATGGCACGTAAGGCATTTAGACACAAAGTCAACTATGGATTGCTTCATGCCCAACCACCCATAGAGTTCCCGAAGGTCCTTGTACATCTTTACATAACCCTGGTGAACTGAGAAAGAGCTCAAATGAACTTCCTTGAGAATATCAATGCAAAAAGATTCATTATTGGGTGCACAAACTCGATCACGAAAACACATGAGTCCTTCATAACTAATCCTGAAGTCGGGATGATGTTGCAACATAGAAACAATGGATTGGAATTCAGGGTCTTGATTTTGCAAAGCTTTAATTCTTGAAACGATAGTAGACTGAACTTGCAGTTCAGCTACGAAGAAACGATGCTTTCGAAGTTAGAAGTGAGCAGTAATAGCTCGAGGAGCTACAATACAATGATATTACAATAAGTTGATGTATTAAGAAATGCATAGGATTCATTGATCATTAACTATATTTACCAGGTAGAGGTTGGCGGCTGAGTGCATCCACAACAACATTTTCCTTGCCCGAGTAGTAATCAATGACAAGGTCGTAATACTTGATAAGTTCCATCCATCTCCGTTGTTGAAGATTCAACTCCTTTTGAGTCAAATATACTTAAGACTCTTATGATCGGTGAAGAGGAAACATTTTTCTTTGTAGAGGTAATGTCTCTAGATTATTAATGCAAAGATAACTGCGGTCAACTCCAGGTCATGAGTGGGGTAATTCATATCGTGTGGCTTTAGTTATCTTGAAGCATAAGTGATGACTTTGCCTTCTTACATCAATACACATCCTAATCCGAGATACGATGCATCACTAAAAACTATGTAGTATTTTTCAGAATCGAGCTGTGTTAGGACTAGTGCGTGGGTTAAGACTTGTTTCAACTGATTAAAGCTTCTTTGTTGATCATTGGTCCAAACAAATGGAGCGTCCTTCCTCAATAGTTTAGTGAAAGGGGACGCTAACATAGAAAATCCTTTAACAAATCTTCTATAATAACCAGCAAGTCCAAGGAAACTCCTTACTTCACCCATATTCTTCGTTGGGTGCCAGTTAAAAATGGCTTGGATTTTCTTCGGATCTACTTGGATACATGAAGCCAACACAATATGCCCAAGGAAGGAAACTTTGGTGAGCCAAAACTCACACTTAAAGAACTTGGCAAACAACTACTTCTCTCGAAGAGTTTAAAGCACAATGCAAAGATGTTCTCGATGTTCCGCGGCATTCTTAGAAAAGATCAAGATGTCATCAATGAATAACACTACAAATTTATCAAGATAAGGTCTAAAAACCCGATGCATCAATCCATGAAGGCTTCCGGGGCATTGGTTATCCCAAAGGGCATTACCAAGAATTCGTAGTGTCCATATCTCGTACGAAAAACAGTGTTTGGTACATCGCATTCTTTTAACTCTCATATAATAATATCCCGGCCTTAAATCGATCTTGGAAAACATAGAGGCATCCTTAAGCTGATCGAATTGGTCATCAATCCTTGGCAATGGATACTTATTCTTGATGGTTACTTTGTTCAGTTGTCGATAATCAATGCATAACCTCATAGAACCATCTTTCTTCTTTAAGAAAAGGATCGGGTTTTCCCCAAGGCAAAGAACTCGGTCGGATAAAGCCTTTAAAAAGAAATTCATGTAAATGAGGTTTCAACTCTCCCAACTTAACTGTAGCTAATTGATAAGGTGCAATGGAAACTAGAGCAGTTCCAGGTTGCATTTCAATGCTAATTTCCACTTGAAGCCCATCAGGGAAATTGCACATGATATCAATGTCTTACAGTCAAGGTTCATTCTTGACATCCAATGTCAAAGCATATAATTAAAGGTTCTTAAACTTATAATGGTAATACTCTCCTTGCCAAAGCCTCAGAGATATAACTTTTTCTTACTACAATCCACCCAAGCTTGATGTTCGCTGAGCCAATCCAATCCAGTATAACATCAAACTTGTGAATTGGAGGTGCCAAGAGGTTGGCCGAAAATGGAATCCCTTGAATCATTAAGGGACAACTCTTACATACAAAACTTATGGTGACACAATCACCTAAAGGATTAGTTATAGTGATCAAAACATTATTACTAGAGGAGTGATTATCTTGGTTCATCAATGATTAATCCAGATAGGGATGTAATTCAAGGTTACATGCAATATCATTTGAATCACCCTCCCTTGGCACTAGGTACAGGCGAGTATCATAATTTCTTGACCAGAACCCTCAGTACTATAAGCCATTCTAAAAATGGTCTAAGACATAGCCAATAACCTTGCAATCTTGTAGAGGGGGAAGATTATGAATAATTTATGTTTAGGACTATATTACACCCTTTCAATGTGATAGAATGAATGAGACTCGATAATCCAATATCAATGCTCGATATAACCTTGCGATGATTCGATGGTAGAAAATATAATGATTTAATAACCCATATCTAACAAGTTCAGGGTTATCATCTTCCCTGTCGATGAGTGTGTAAGACCACTATTGGACAAACTAGGCAATAACAGTTTAAGGTGTTGAAATTTTAGCACCAAGGGGAGGTGATGCGATTTGCTTTGCATCAAGTATCTTTTCCAGCATCTCGCATGAGAGAACTGCACGCCATAGTCAATATGTCCGCCAAACTCTACATGTACGGCAATGCGAACAATGACATTCTTTCGCCAGCTTGCGGATGAACAACCATGCAATACATTGCATGCGACCTTCCAGTTTACATTTAATTTTTTTTACATGCATTACATTAGTTCTGCTCACATTCTCATTGTTTTAGTTTGGTTTGCATATAGTGCATTCTATTCACATCTACATGCTTTGGTTAAATTATGTTTGCATTCGTATATATGTTTGCCTGACTTACATTATGTTTGCATTTATAATTTGTTTGCATGTTCGCATTATATATATGTATATTCATATCATATCTATGTTTCTTAGTTCTTCTACTCACATGTATTAGATTTTGTTCACATTATATCTATGTATGCATGAGTCTACGTATCACCGTTCGCATGTGTTTGTCCGTATATAAGTGTTGCATGTAGTTGCATGTGCTTTAATAAATTTGCATGTTTAACTATGCATGGTAGTTCGTTTGTTGCACATGAATAAATATGCATGTTAGTTCATTTAAGCATGATAGTTCCTTAAGTTTGATATTTCATTTAAGTTGCATTATTTTAACATATCTTTTTTGTGTTTATTAGATGCATGAAGGCTGAATAAATTCAACACTCTAAAGGACACCCAGATAGATTAATCACTTAAGGAGGGAATTCAAGAAACGCATCGATCTGATATAAGTCTTGAAGTCTCCTTCAAACTTATTCCAATATTTCGTAGCTTTCCAACGCACTTTGAAACGCATCGATCCGATATCGGGAGCTTAAGATATGACCAAATTACTGAAGATAGTTCAAGCTAGAAATTCAATACGGGAATAATCACCACTCAAACAAGAGACCATTCATTTGCTGCCATATTTCATCTTCATGCAAGGACCATTCAGTTTCCTCTTTTAAGAGCATTCAAAGGCTTCATGATCATCTAATTCAGCCATTAAATAAGAGTGGATGACATCCATCAAAGCTATGAGGGTCTAGATTCATGATCATCTAATTCATGCAAGGACCATTCAGTTTCCTCTTTTCCTTGTAGACACACATGTGTCTACATTCATCCATGAGATGTCTAGATTCATCCTAGAGGCTCCAACAAGACCATTCGGATACCAAGGGAGAAGGAAGGTCACAAGACATTATGTGTGCTTTCATTACCATTAAGATGGAGACTTTCTTCACTTGTTTGTGTCTCTTTAGATTCCACCTTGATTCCTGTAAATAGTCATAGCATTTCATTTGTAAGATGTGAAAATTGTTTCAAAAGGGATGCTTGGTTAGAGAAGTGATGGTGAATTTTGGTATGATGGCAGAAGCTAATTAAAAATAATAAGATGATGTTGAAAATGATGGTGATGAAAAATGATGGTGATGGAAAATGAAGATAGTTTGGTTTCGAAACGAAGGAAGAACCAACACTATATGAAAGTGAAGACTCGAACCTTATAATGTTCAAAATCCAAGGATGGATCGAGACCCACTAGTTATATAACAACTTGGAACCTACAATATAAAAAATGGAATAGAATTGACGCCACAAGGAGTATTCCTTGATAAGTAAAAAATTTCAATGAAGAAAAAAGAGATTAAACTCTCACAAAAATGTATTCAAATGTTCAAAGTTGCCTTTCTTACAAATGAAATGCTATGGCTATTTATAGGAATCAAGGTGGAATCTAAAGAAACACAAACAAGTGAATAAAGTCTCCATCTTAATGGTAATGAAAGCACACATAATAGCTTGTGACCTTTCTTCTCTCTTGGTAGCCGAATGGTCTTGTTGGAGCCTCTAGGATGAATCTAGACATCTCATGGATGAATGTAGACATCCATGTGTCTACAAAGAAAAGACTATTGAGCTCTCATAGCTTTGATGTATGTCATTCACTCTTCTTTAATGGATGAATTAGATGATCATGAAGCCTTTGAATGCTCTTAAAAGGGGAAACTGAATGGTTTTTGCATGGAGATGACACATGGCAGCAAATGAATGGTCTCTTGATTGAGTGGTGATTATTTCCGTATTGAATTTCCAGCCTACATTGTCTTAAGTAATCTAGTCATATCTTAAGCTCTCGATATCGGATCGATGCAATTCGAAGTGCGTTGGAAAGCTAAGAATTAGTGGAATAAGTTTAAAACAGACTTCAAGACTCATATCGATCTGGATCTCATCCAAAACCGGTGAACAAGTTGACTGAATGTACAAGACTTCTTGAATTCCATGCTTCAGTTTTGTTTTAATCCATGCCTTTATTCTCCCTTAAGTGCTTGAATCCCAAAAGACTTCAAACATGTGATTAATCCATCTTGGTGTCCTTTAGAGTGCTGAATTTATTCAGCCTTCATGCGTCTAATAAACACAAAAAAGATATGTTAAAATGGTGCAACTTAAATGAAATATCATACTTAAGGAACTATCATGCTTAAATGAACTAACATGCATATTTATTCATGTGGAACAAATGAACTACCATGCATAATTAAACATGCAAATTTATTTATGCTCATGCAACTACGTTAAACACTTATATATGGACAAACACATGCGAATTTCAAACATGCGAATGGTGATACGTAGACTTATGCATACATAGATATAATGTGAACTAAATATAATGCATGTGAGTTGAAGAACTAAGAAACATAGATATGATGAGAATATGCATATATATAATGCAAAAATACAAACAGATTCTAAACGCAAACATAATGTAAGTCAAGCGACATACATATGAATGCAAACATAATTTAACCAATGCATGTAGATGCGAATAGAATGCACTATATGCGAACAAAACTAAAACAATGTGAATCTGACCATAACTAATGTAATGCATGTAAATGAGAAATTAAATGCAAATTGGAAGTGCGCATGCAACGTATTGCGTGGATGTTCATCCGCGAGCTAGCGAAGGAATGTCATCATTCACAGTGGCGAACTTGTAGAGTTTGGCGGACATATTGACTATAGCGTGTAGTTCTCTCCCGTGAGCAGCTGGAAAAGATACTTGATGCGAAGCGGATCACATCATTCCCCCTTTCTTGAAAGCGATTTGTGCTCAAATCGAATCCTGCTATAAACGAGAACAACTTGGACTTCCGTAGGGCTGGGAACTTCCTTATTCGTTTTCTGATCCAGAACCAATCTCCTGGTTCGATGATGGTTCGCTTACGCTCCCTGCAAATTATGTTGTCATACTGCTTGACTGGTGCCAAATAGATTGTTTGATGAGTTTTGGAGTCATGGTTTACAAGACACTAAAATTTTATTAGTAGAGATTGACTATGGCGTGCAGTTCTCGCCCACGAGCAGCTGGAAAAGATACTTGATGCGAAGCAGATCGCATCACTGTACAACCTTTCAAGCTTCGATGAGTCCAACGATTATTCATATATATATATATATATTAGTTGTTTTTTTAGTAATTCTTTAAGCTCATCAATCTACCCTAATAATTCATGGCTTAATGATTTTTATCAACAGTCTTATAGATTTAAAGGGTTTCGACTCTGTCTCCTAGTCTAGAATCGAGGAGCCGATGACAGGCTCATCTATATGAGCTACATTAGAGTCAGATATATTTACGATATAAGAAAAATAGCTGGTTAGTCGGCAAGACAATACACAATGAATAACTCTTAGGTGGAAAATTCAATGCAATTACAATACAATAAGCGTAGGTTTAGTCCTAGAATCGACTAAGCTTTAGCTCTAATACCACAAATGCAACACCCTCTTCTTGGCCTAATAGAGAACCAGGTCGGAGTATGTTATCGATGAACAATATTGTACTCGATGCAACTCTTAATCAGTAACCGATAACATGTTAGGATACTATACAGAAATGAAAGGTCG
Organism: Hibiscus tridactylites; assembly: GCA_958450335.1. NCBI lineage: Eukaryota > Viridiplantae > Streptophyta > Magnoliopsida > Malvales > Malvaceae > Hibiscus > Hibiscus tridactylites. The sequence goes on from OY288266.1 coordinate 35,098,613, forward strand.
ATAACTCTATGCGAAGCTATGATTATCAATTTAGGACTCATTTTAAACTTTTACAATGTTTAGGGGAATAATTTGTAATTTCAGTATCTTAAAGGTCCTTTACTGGAATTTGCCTTATTACCATGAGATTCCTCAGAGGTGAGGGGGCATGTCAAATTCCATGTCATTTCAAGTTCAACTATTCATTCCTTTAGGCCAATAAACAATCAGTTACCAAGGTGCAACTTTTTAGAAATTAACCAGAAAACCAGTTAGTAGTCAAGAATTTCAGTTGGTGATCAAGAAAACCAGTTGGTAGCTATAAAGTGCTCATTAGTCCTATATTTTATATGCATTCCATCTCATATTATTGCTATTCTTAAGTACATTTTAGACATATCTAGGTGCATACATGCATTCTTTACAGTATTCTTTACTTTACCATGCTTACGTTGAATATCTTTAATTTGGTAAGGAAAAGATGATGTTTTATGTTTAGTTTGAATTTCAGGGCTAGACGTTGATAGAAGGAGGACAAACCAGAGGAGAGGATGCATAGGCAGCAGACCAGGGAGCTGTACTGATGCAGTTCCAATCAGAGAGAAGTGATGCTGAATAGCCGCCGCTGACATACCTGTCGCCCAGGGCAGCAAGCTGAGGAATTGGAAAATTGGAGTGCGATCTGTAGAGCAAAAAATCCTTATTCCAACGATGACATCCACTCAATTTTCTAACGCTTGGAGCATCGGACATAGCCCCCGAAGGAGGAGATCAAGATGACTTGCGGTGCAAGGCAACAAGAAGGAGTCCATGTTCAACTCAAAGAAGTCAGAATTAAAGGTTGCAAATAATGCAAAAGCTACTTTGAGGACTTCTACTCCAAGGAGGACTTGGCCTAGCTAATGCCTATATATACTCGACATATTTTGTAATTGTAGACATCTTAGGTTTTCCTTTGGGCATAGTCTAGGTTTTCTTGCCGCCATTATGTTCTAAATTTTCTCTTCGGTTTGGGTTATGTTGTAAACTAGTGTAAGAATGATTGTTTAGGAATTAAGTTTGTATTTGCAATAAAACTTCAAGGTTTGCTTATTCCATGCTCTTCATAGTTGTCAATTAAGTTCGAAAGATTAGTTGTTAACTATCTATTTGTTTGGTATCGAGAGAGTCAAACTCACGAAAGGGATAAGTACGATCCTCATTCTAATCAGGTGTTGATCAATCCAGCCTAGGCATAGGTTAGGGTTTAAGGCGGCTAAGAGAGGACGAACCAAGGTTGTTGTCTTTGTAAGATTCACGACATGACTGGCATCATCTGCAGTGGGCAACAACATCATTCTGACTTAGACATAAGCGGGATCATTATCGAAGCGTTTTGCCGAGCCTTGAAAGATTGCCAAGTTTGCCACCGAGCCATCCATATGTTCCACTGCCAAGGCAGCGAAAGCATCGAAGCAGCTAATCTGCCATCCTCCGCCGAGGCAGCAAAGTCTGGCAGCGCAAAGCAACTTAACCTATTCAACGCAATTTCACACCACTAAGCATCATAACCTATCACATTCTATCACCCTGATCTCTTCTATCAATTACTTTTGTTTATTTACTTTTCTTTTATCAACTAAAATTTACTTGTGCATTTAATTCTCTTTGTGCATGAATTACAATTTGAATAAGTTGTCCAATCCCTGTGAGAGATGATATCTTTTATACTATAACTTGACAAGAGTGTGCACTTGTGATCCTATTTAGAGAACACCCAAACGCTCTATAGTAACCAAGAAAATCAATTGGTGACCAGGAAAACCAGTTGGTGACCAAGAAAACTAGTTGGTAGCCAAGAAAATCAGTTGGTGACCAGGAAAACCAGTTGGTAACTAATCAAACAATGTCCAAATTTCATAGACACGTGAATCCGTTTACTAGATTTTTCACCTTCAATATCCAAGTATGCAAATTTAGCCACTTTTAGCCAACCTTACACTAGCATTTTAGGCCTTTAAGATATATACAAAACATATGCTATGCATACAGAACAAGAGAACAAAGAGTAGCTAGTTTAAATATTTTGCCACCATTCTAGGAGTTCGTAGGTGTAATATACATTACTTATTCTATTAATGACTTGCCAAAACCTTCGACTTCCATAATCTCGCAACGCTAATTCCTTTAACCTAAAATGCATGAGGTGAAATGCATTAGAAATATAATGTCTAATGAGGTAGTCATAAACAACAATAAATACAATGGTGTGCAATTCAAATCATTCTAAGACTATGACAATATTATATCAATATCATATCAATATCAAGGCTATATTAGTGTCAATAATATGATTGACATATTTCAATAGTAATTCCTTAGATCGAAACAAGATAGTGGATACGTGAATTCCTACGCCTCACCAAATCAATGAATGGTCTAGTCCCTCCGCCTCGCCAATTGACCAATATCAAAAACATCCTTCTGTCTTGCCACAATAATGGTCTAGTCCCTTCTCCAGAAAGTTCTCGGTAAGCCTATCTAATATCTCATATATTTTTATTCTTTAATTTGCAAAGCTTCCTTCATACGAAGGAATTGGAGTCACGTGGGAGAAATGACAAGGCTAAGGAGGGGCTAATCATCAGGTTAGTCCCTAAATTTTCATTCTTCATACCAATGTTCCCCCCAAACTTCAATTTTCACAAAATAGTCACTAAAAATATCTTGATAAATTCCATGAGGTCCTTATTAAACTAATTGACTTAATTAGAGTCTTATACCAAGGCAATTGACCACATGGTCAAAGTCAATCCAATATTTTGACCCTTTTAGTGTAGGATTTTCGATCGTCAGAACCCAGCTCCAACTGGACCGATTTTTTTGGGTGTTACAACAACTTATTGATATGACTGACTACCCAATTGCTACAAGATTGTTCGTGCAAAATACGGGGTCGGTCAACATGGAACATGGCATGTAGTACCCCGTATATGTCATTGTGAACGCATAGAGGTCCTGCATGGAAAAAATGGCTTTAACATTATGCCCCACAGGCCCGGTGGTGGAGTTTGGATTGCATCCCAAATAATGTAAGACCATGCAGTTTCTCGAAAAACTAATATTGTAAGAAGAACTTCATAATATGAGACAATACGTCAGCAATTGGAGTTTCCATTATGATTTTTGGTAGCCTCATTCTGAACAATGTACTAAGTAATTAATGTAGTGGCATGAACTTTATAAATTTGGTTCGTATAAAAAATGAAAGATAGTTGTGATATGGTTTCGAATGCGTTGATTCGAGTGTTATATATATATATATATACTGAAAATGGAAATGACTTGCAAAACTCGCCGGAAGAGCACAATGATTTACCTCTAACTCGCCGTGCAGGTCCGACGAGTTTTGCTCGTCATTTCCAGTTCTAGCATATTAGTAGAATTTTTGCATAGGTCTCTTGGTAGGGTTTTTAACGCATGTTTCGGAGCGGTTTTTGAATGTTGGACCGAATGGAAGACGCGTAGTCTTATAGATAACACTTGTAATTTATTTCAACATAAAAAATTCAGCCAAAAAAACATCTGGAGGTAACGTAAAACGTGCCTAAACATAGCTATCCTCCTAAACACCCCTATAAGAGTTCTTTTGGTAGGGTTTTCAATGCATGTTTCGGAGCAGTTTTTGAAAGTTGGACCGAACGACGGACACATAGTCGTATAGATAAACACTTGTACTTGATGTTAACGTAAAAAATTTGGCCGAAAAAACATCTAGAGGTGGCATAAAACGTGCCTAAACCCTGCTATCCCCCCAAACGCCCATATGGGAGTTCTCTTGGTAGGGTTTTCAACACTTGTTTCGAAGCGGTTTTTAAATATTGGACCGAATGAAGGACACGTAGTCGTATAGATAAATGCTTTAACTTGATGTGAACATAAAAAATTCGGTCGAAAAAACATTCGAAAGCGGCGTAAAATGCGCCTAAATACAGCTATCCCCCTAACACCCCTATAGGAGTTCTCTTGGTAGGGTTTTCAATGCATGTTTTAGAGCGATTTTTTAATGTTGGACCGAACGAAGGATGCTTAGTCATATATATAAACAATTGTACTTGATGTTAACATTCAAAATTCATTCGCAAAACATCCGAAGGCGACATAAAACGCGTCTAAATACCCCTATGGGAGTTGTCTTCACATAGTAGGCAATGAGTAAAAAATTTAATACACTTATAATACGTACAAAATTTTATAAACTTAATAAACTTGTATTATTTACAACTTACAATGCATTAAAATGACTATGAAAAGGTATGCATTTTACGAAGTATTTGTTAACATACTCCCTTCTGAACACAGAAAATGGAGAGATACAATGGGTGCTACACAAAGTAACTCAACATAGAATATGCAATTGTCATTGATTTCGCACAGTAGGTTGTTTGGGTTGCTTAATATAAGAAAATGGCTGGCAATTTACACCATGATCTCCCCCTGATTGGTTAATGTTGTAAGGAAAACTTTTCTCGTGCAACTAGGCGCCATTGATATATAAAATGACCCCAATTTTTAATGTATTTTTAGACATGTAAATTATAAAACTTTGAAATGGAGGTTTTAAACAATCGAACATCATGTTACTAGTTATTTATAGTTGGGCATTCTAATATAAAACCACTTTACATGTAAGCCGAGTTATGTCCATCGTGTCTTCGTATTATACCAGTTGAGACATGACAAGCAAAAGTCGTCGTCTATGCAAGGCGAGTTAGGCTAAACTCGACATCTGTGCACGAGGAGTTTGGTTCATCATGTCACAATTTGCTGCTCATAACTGAAATAACGCTGCAGGTTTACATTTCCTATACAAACATAATTAACGAGGATTATGTTAAGGGAATTCTCCGTATAATCTATTTCTCATTTTCAACAACTTTAAAACAAACCCTCAAATTTCACCATCAAACCCAACCTCAAATTTTTCTAAATCTCATACAAACATCGATTCAAAACTATATGGAAGAAAATTGTAGAGCGTCTGGGTGTACTCTATTTGTGAGCGCAAGTGCACACTCTCGTCAAGTTATAGTATATAAGATATCGTCTCCATAGGGATTGGACAGCTTGGTTCGAATTGTTGTTCCTGCTCAGATAAAGTAAATGCACAAGTAAAGTGAATGAAGAGAAGAAAAGTAAATTAAAGAACAACTAATAAAGAAAGTGATCAGGTTGATAGAGAGGGCAGGGTTATGCTGGTCTCTAGTGTGAAACTGCGTTGATCAGGCCAAGTGGTTTTGCGTTGGCACAATACATTGCATCAGAGGGTAATGGCGGATTGAGGCTGCAGCAACTTTCGCTGCCACGGCGGAACTCTGCTCTTGCAACTTTTGATGTCTTGGCAGGTGAGATGGAGTGAAGTCCTGACGGCAAGTCTGGAAGATACTCCAAGTTCGAAAGAGCAATTCTGAAGTGATCCTTCCTATGTCTAGGCAAGGATTCTGTCACTGCGTGATGTAGGCAATACCGAGCAATCTCAGTGTAAACCTAACATATGCAGTAGACATTTTTTTGCTCCTTTTAGCCGCTAAAATTCTAACTTATGTCTAAGCCGAATTAGTCAACACCTCGACAAGATGAGACCGTACTTAATTCTTTCATGAGTTTGACACTCTCGTGCCCGACAAATGGATTTCTTCAACTGGACTTTTGGAACTAATTGAAGAAGTGAAGAACATGATTTAAGTAAACTTGGAATATTTTATTGAAAACAAACTTGAAACCTAAATAACTGTTTTCACAACTAATTTACAACATAACCCCAAACCCAAGGGAGAATTAGAACATGGCAGCGGTATAAAACCTAAACTATGTCTAGAGAAAACCTAAGATGCTTTGAATTAGAATTACAATGAGTATTTATAGACAATAGCTAGGTCTAGTCCTTCTTGAAGTAGAAGTCTTCAAAAGTATCTTTCCACATTTAATGTGACTTTAAACTCTGACTTCTTTGCGTTGAATGTGGACTTTATCGTGTTGCCTTGTCTCGTAATTAATCTTGAGATTTCACTTCGGTGGCTTTTCACGCTGCTACAGACATCAGAAAATCGAGTGGATGACATCGATAGAATCAGGGTTTTTAGCTCTACAGATCGCACTCCAGTTCTTCAACTCCATAGTTTACTGCTGTAGGCGGCCAAGTCGGCGATGGTAGCACTCGGCAACTACTATTTTCGACTAGAACTGCGTCAGTACAGCTCCCTAGTTTGCTGCCTCAGCATCATATCCTCAACTCCTCTTTCCCTTTGTTAGCCTTTAGTTCCTAAAACCAAAAGTACACTAAGACGGTACCTTTCTTCACCAAATTAAAGATAATTGCTACAAGCAAGGAAAAGTAAAGAAATACTGTAAAATGCAATGCATGATCCTAATTATGCCTAAGATGTACGAAAAAACATCAATAATATGAGATGGAATGTGCGGAAGATATAGGACTTGTGGACACTTTACAACAATACAGGTGAAAACTTTGAGTCCAAATTTTTTTTTCGGATCTAATTCATTCACACCGTTTCTTTCGAGGAGCTAGTTAAGAAGATCAAACGGCTGGTACATGTCGCGCGTAACAGACCAATAAGGGCTCTCTACTACAAGTTCATGACTTCCTTATTTCCATTGACATACGGCACAATGAGAATTAACAATGGATACGATGTTGAAGTATTGGTCGGCACACATATGGGGTACGGAGAGGAAATTTGCTACTTGTATGCAGAACTAAGCGAAGAAGTAGAAGGTGACAACGAAAACTGAGTCGCAACTCAGGCGACAACATATGATTTCAACTCTTTGATGGGGGATTGCAAACTTGGCGTTTTTGCTTATACCCCTGCGTTTCATGATGAACCTACATGTTTAACAGCACGACACTCATACTCAAACTTCTTCGACCTAACCGCCGAACAAGCATCAACTCAGCATTCCTTCTTTAACCCATACGTTGATAGGCATCAACTGATACTTGGTGGATCAATTTTTTAGGAAGGCAACACTCTTGCGGTGCATCGTTCGATCTAAACGAGCCAAACTATACTTCTCCTAAATTTTTCCTTGGATGAATAACTACGACTTCTGCACCTGCCCATGCATCCACGGATGGTGACGAAGGTTACACATCCCCAAAAGAACCGATTCAAGAGCGCGACCCTGATGGTGCTGAGGTTGGTTGTTCATGGAGCCTGAATATGTTGTTGCCAATTTCACCTCTAAATCTGAAAGTGACACTGATAATGATGATGAGCCCTTGGAAACTTCAATGAAAATCAATTGGGACATGTTGCAAGCAGTAGTGCCCTAACACCGTATGAGCCTCTGTTGTACATGTACGACATCGACTTGGCAGCAATGGACATGCAAGAGTTCCCTGACATGCTTGACGTGGGTTTTGACGGTTCTTACTTTGCAATAAAAAAATATGACTTATGGGAAGAGATTTAGTTTAGAACGAGCAACGAAGTGAAAGCTGCCATTAAAAACTACAACATACATTACAATGTGCACTCCAAGGTGGAGTACTCAACACCAAAGAAATATGTATGTCAGTGTAAACAGAAATTGGCACAAGGATACAACTGGAAGGTTTAGGTCAACAAGATGAAAAGTAAAGACAACACCTGGGAGATCACAGTCTACAACGGCCCTAATACTTGTTGTGTCATCGGTTACATGAAGGGTCATCAAAATCTGAACTCCAATATCATCGTCGGGAGCGTCCAAACAATTTTCCAGGCAATCCTCAAAGTCATTGTTTCTACGCTGCAGGCACATGTTAATACAATATACAATTATATGCCATCGTAAAAAAGAGTTTGAGGGGAAAGAACAAGGCAATCATTGAATTGCATGGGGAATAAGATGCTTCTTACAATGAGCTCCTTGCTTGGATAAACATCATGAAAAAATACAACCCCAGAATGATCGCATATTTGGAAACCGAACAATACTACAAGAAAGATCGTATGGTTCTTAATGTTTTCCAATTCAAACGACTTTTTTGGACATATCCGCAGTGTATGAATACAAACAAGAATTGCATGTCTGTCGTTCAAATAGATGGAACATTCTTGAATGGATGATACAAGCAAGTTTTGTTATTAGTCATTGTTCAAGATGGAAATCACAAGACAATCCCCATAGCGTCCGCACTCGTGCCTAGAGAAGATACCGAAACTTGCATGTTTTTCCTCAGGAAGCTATGTTATTATATTATAAAAACGGATTGAGTTTGCTTGATCACAGATCGAGGAGGTGGGATCAAGTTTGCGATCCAATCTTTGGGCAGAAAGTTTCAATCTCCAAACATTTAGCACCATTACTGCATACGCCACATTGCTGCAAACTACCATGACCGCTATAAGAATGACAATGAACGTAGGCTCGTTATACACATGGGTACGTTTTAAGATAAGTTGTATTTATAATTACTTTCCCTATATCTCATTTGTACACTCTGCCGTGTCTTAAGGTACGAACTAGTTCTACACAAATTTGAACAAATTCTTGAAAAGTTGCAAGGGAGGAATGATCTAGGCTACAAGTACTTTGCAAAAATTCTCAAAGAAAAATGGAGCAACACATACGATGACGGTTTCAAATATGGCCACATGAATACCAACTTGGCCGAGGTAATCAATTCTTCCTTGAAAGGGGTTCAAAATTTTGCTAGTGGTTGTCGTCGTGAAAGCTACGTACTTTCGTTTGGGCAATTTTGTTTGCAACCTTGGGCAAAGAAGTTGTCTTTATTATGCAAAAGCGTCTTACATTCCACCCAAAGATATAAGACGTAATTCAAAAAACTGATCAAAAATTGAACGAGTTGCATGTGCTACCAATGTCGCTTAACAACGACTCTTTTCGTGTCTCGAAGATAGCCCAACCAATGTAGGGTTTTGACCCAACATCGTACAGGGTGGATTTCCGGAATAGGTCGTGCGACTGTGGCAAATTCTAAACATAAAAGACTCTGTGCGAGCATGCCATTGCTACATGCTCCGCTGCCAGTATTGATTAAAAAGAATACATGGATCATATATATTGGCTTCATTCATTATTTAAGGTCTATGAAATTGAATTCCAACCTATCGGCAGCAAAACTTGTAACCCTCTCGTCCCGATCTGGGCGACTGACCGGTTCGAGTAGGCTACACGGGGAAAACCGATGTGGAACCCGTTAAGGTCCCACCTCGGTTAGAAACCCTAGAAAATTTCTTTTAACTTTATCTTGTCTAAAGGTATTATTAAGTCCTATGTGGAACACGACAGCAGAAACACAAATGATATAACAACGACCATCCAAAACAGCACATTAAAACAACCCATTTTTCCTTTTTAAGCAGGCCGTATCGATACACCTACAGAGGGTATCGATACGCCTTGACCAAGTCAACTGCCTTAAGTCAACTCAGGGAGACCGTATTGATACAGCCCTTAGGCATATCAATACACCCTCCTCGGTCAAAATCTCGCGGTCAACGAGACAACACCATACCGATACGCCTAGAGCCCGTAGCAATACGCCAAAGTCTCACCAAAATCTCGGATTTCCAGTGAGCTTTGGGCGTATCGATACACACCCGCGTATCGATACACCAAGCCAAAACTAAGTTCTGAAGTTACATCGAGACCGTAAAAAGGCAATTACTTCACATCTACTGGAAACACGTAACCCTAAACCATAAACAAACATCTTCCGTACATCTTTCTGACCACTACTATCTCACCAAAAGGTCTAGTCACATGTGTCCCTACGTCTAAGATCTCAACAAGTATATCTAACTTCCTTACATGCTCACGTAAAAGGACGAATCTGCATAAATTGCAACTTCACATGTACACACCTGATAGTTTTCGGTTATCTTATTTTCAGGTTGGCCCATCAACATAACCCAACTTTTCAAAACAGTTCTTAGAGCATCTCGAAACCTATAAATGCAGTTCTGATCACACACAAACAATCATGCTTTAACTTGTTCTATAGCATCAGTCCTGACGACTCAAAACATCCCACTACCTCACAATCTGAAGTTAAAGCTCAAGACTTCCTTCTAGACTGAACTATATCGGAAGTGACTTCATCTCTTCTTCTTACTGGAAGACAACTCAGACGCACATTGGCCCAAATCACACTCACGGATACTGACTGGTTTTCCTGTATTAAAACCATAGGCTGAACCCCAACGATCTCCAACTAACATTTCTAAATTTAAGATTACTCACACGAGACCCTTACCTTGATCTCGCCAAAAGAACTAAGGTACTCATACCTACCTTTGATAACTCACCGGCACATCCCAAATTTGCATGCTCGCTAACGATATACAGAAGTATAGATTCAGAATCAACAGGAGGGAACAAACTCAAAACTGTACCAAGGGCTTATCTACTATAACATCGATATCACACTGACTCCCACTCATAAGTCTTCACTTCTTTTTACCAACTAATACTAGAATCGGTCTCATCGTCCCTCAACAACACGAATCAACCCACATACACTCTGACTCAAACAACCAAATTGTACCTCAACTCTGGTACAACCATACCTCCCTAACTATAGCGATGAACTCCTTCAACATCATACACATTTTCAGAAACCACAACTTCTACTTACCGATTCACGGCCCACACCTTGGCCTCAAACTTACCAAAAAATAATAAATCAACAACAACAACACATTAACATACAGACTGGGTTAGCAAAGGAAAGAGTCCAAGTGGCTCAAGTATGATTCCCTCACTTAAAAATCTCTTTTTCCGATGTAATAGAAGCAATGGGACTCTACTCAACATGCTTCAAGCAACACACACGCATGATCATACAACATACACCAAGCATACTTGATAATCAAGCAAACATGCTTACATGGCAAGCAAACACCGTGCAATTACAATACAAAAATTAAACTTACGTCACTTACCTGCCCAAGGTCTCGGAAACCTTAGGCTCTGATACCAACAAATGCAACCCCCTCGTCCCGGTCTGGGCGACTGATCGGTCCGAGTAGGCTACACGGGGAAAACCGATGTGGAACCCGTTAAGGTCCCACCTCGGTTAGCAACCCTAGAAAATTTCTTTTAAATTTATCTTGTCTAAATGCATTATTAAGTCCTATGTGGAACACGACAGCGGAAACACAAACGATATAACAACGACAATCCAAAACAGCACATTAAAACATCCCATTTTTCCTTTTTAAAAAGGTCGTATCGATACACCTACAAGGGGTATCGATACGCCTTGACCAAGTCAAATGCCTTCAGTCAACTCAGGAGACCGTATCGATAAAGCCCTTGGGCGTATCGATACACCCTCCTCGGTCAACATCTCGCGGTCAATGAGACAACACCGTACCGATACACCTAGAGCCCGTATCGATACGCCAAAGTCTCACCAAAATCTTGGATTTCCAGTAAGCTTTGGGCGTATCGATACACACCCGCGTATCGATACACCAAGCCAAAACTGAGTCCTTAAGGGCAAGACCGTATCAATACGGCCCTTAGGCGTATCGATACGCCTTGCACTGCAAGTCTCCAAATTTCAGCAAAACAACTTAAGACTCGACTCTAGATGCGATTTATGACTCCCCTAGCCGCAAACAACATACATACAAACATCGACAACCAAGATATCAACATACATGACATTCGAAACGAACAAGGATCATGCATCTCAAGAATTCATACATTTACCATAAAGAGGACATGCTTAGCATTTAAAGGTTCATGCCTTAGAAAAAAAACATATAGGCATTCATGTCATGCAACATAAACAAGCTTCACAATTCAAACAAAGCTTCCAAAAGCCAAACCAACATCAACATACATCAAAGCTCAAATCAACAACACCTATCCCATTGCTTGACTATTACAATCTACAATTTAAAGTTCATACTTGAGCTAACCCAAAAGTGACACTTGGAGGCCCTTCCTTGCCCTTGCTACCCACAAGCTACTGATCTGCATTGTCGAACAAAAAGGAGCGTAAGCATAAAAGCTTAGTGAGGGTAAGCTCATAAAACAAATGTTCGACAATGCAGGGTCCAAGCACGAGTAACAACCAAGACAGAATGCATGCTCTTACCTCTGATCCACATGAGACAAAAATATATATGATGCATGAACATATAATCAACATTATGCCATGATCAATAATTCACAAGCCCAACACGCGAAAATACATATATCAATGTATTAACAACAACATATATCAATCCATATTGGAATCACATTTCATACCATATTGGCACATATATAATCTCATATTGGCACCTAGCTATGACTCGAATACGCAGATAACACGTTGGAACTCACTTCAAACACAACCATTACCTTTGGTGGGATTACACTCATCACCGGTTCTCGCGGAGGGGATTCCACTCATCCTCACGCCCCGTCGATGGGATTCCACTTATCACCGACTAATATATAAAGATTTCCGGGCGAACCCGTACTCCTCCTTGATGACTTAATGCCACCAAGGCCACACGCGAATTTGACTCTCGTGTGCACGCTAACATCCTAATGATCGATCATTGTACCCAAGCATACTAGTGCAAATATTAAACACAATCCATAACCTTTCACAACATCATTTCATATCAACTTCCGTGCTTAGCACGTACTCACCATGATCACTATCATGCACAATTCACAATCCAAACCACATACATAACAATGCATCAAACCATGCATCAACAACATGTATAACACAATATACATAACTACCATAAACACAAATAAACAAGAGGCATAACAAGCAATTAGGAGTTCAACCAAAAGTTTCCTAAACTAAGCTTGAGATTAGGCAACCACTCTAATCTCAACTCTAGGTGGGTTTACCAATCCCAACCTAGGTCCACATACTTGAACCAATACTAAAAAAAACATTTAAAAACAATAACCACTCACCGACCACTCCATTTAACACAAGCCAACTAGCCTACCAAGCATCCAAGTCCGTATTCTAGCCCAAAGCTTCTCCATTGTTTTCTCTTGCTTCTATCCATTCAAAAACAATACATTAATCTCAAAATCAGCCACAAACCCAAAGTTTAACACCAACACACAAATCCACTACAATCCTCACAATTCAAAGCCAAATTCATTCCCCAAATTCTCATTTTCGTACTTCCACAAAGACCCATCAAAATCAGCAATGTAGTCATCCAAAACACTCTTAAACATGTTGAAAACACTGCCTAAACATAGTATAACCATCAGCCCCCAATTTCCAACATCAAACACACCCACAACTAACACTAAATCCCTTCCAAGAACCCTTCAAAACCCAAATCCGAAAATCATGTTAAAACACTTTGAAGTTCATATATGTTGGACCTCAAGGTTCATAAACAACATATCTAACATTATTAAAGCAATAGCTTTGATAAAGAATCATAAAGCTCCAACCTTTAACCAAAACTTTCAAAAACCCAAATTACAAAGTACATAGTTTTAGTGAAATTTAAAGATACCAAAATGAAGAGGAGACCAAGGCCAAGTAAAAAATGTCATTACTTCTTGAAAAGCACTAAGGATGAAGATGAAAAGTGATGGAATAGTAACTAGAGAGAAGCTTTCTCTTCTTGTCGTGAGATAGCAAAAATGGGGGAGTGGGAAAGATGATAAAGGGGATATTTTAATAAAAAGGGGGTTTAAAATTTGAAAGGTCATCTATTTACAAAAAATGCCATTAAAATGGCTATTGGGCTTCAATATCACAAATTTGGTCCAACACTTTAAATTTAATTTTGCAAAACAAAATCGAGGCCTTATTTTATTTATTTATTTCACCCGACTCCCAAACCCGAGTGTTACAACTCTCCCCCACTTAAGGAAATTTTGTCCCTTAAATTTATCGGATAGGAAGAGTCACTGGATCATGCTCCTCCACACTTTCTTTCTCACCACAACATACTCACCAACTCGGTAGACTTACCACACAACATTAGCTATCTGATGCTAAGATCTCAACGGGCTCTTTATTGCACGTCAATTTTAAACTCAACTCAATCTCTTCAACAACATAGCACGGGACAAATCTGACTCACACTTTCGAATCATAGCTACATAAAACACATTACGAACCCCTTTCTAACTCTGGTGGTAACCGCAACAAATAACAACAGAACTAGCCCAATTTACAATCTCATACGACATTGTTTGAAAACTTGACCCATAACTTTTTCTGACTAATCATCTGACTTCAACAGGTAACCAAACACTATGCAGACGTCTTCAAAAATCTAGTTGAAATCTTGAATCTCTACCGGCCACCATCGAATTCAAGGCACGACTCCTCCATCTTACACAAGGTACAAGCAACGTGAACATGGATAAAATGAGCACACTCAGAGCAACTATCATTGTTTACTCGACTAAGCTCTCCCGGAGGAAATCAAAGGCGAACCAGACACAAGGTCCCTCAAATCTATTACCCACTTTCATTAAGAATTTTCCACGTATGTAGAAAACTAGAAGAAAACTGATGCTCGGCCTTGACACACTGACAAATTATACACTTACTCTCATACTAAACACATCATCCATCAACTCAATCCAGAAGTACTCATCTTCAACCCACAATACGTCTTCATACTACTCAGATGCAATACAAATGAACTGTCATGTGCTTCGGTCAAAACAATACGTCTCAGAACACTATGTCATTCGGCACAACTATTCTGTCTCTGAAATGAAAAACTCTATCATCTCTGAAACTGTAATCTAAAGGTCTTCCTTCTATTAAGTCTTGCACGTGAGGTAACAAGGACCTGTCTTGCAACTGTTTCTCTTTAAGCATCTGACTCAAAGTAGGTTTAACCCGAAACTCGGCCACATAACCACTATCATTTGATAAACTGAATCCGAAAATTACAGCTCGTAACTCAACTACTACTCTAACAACAAATATAACTCGGAACATCGGTTACTACGTTGACTCTCTTCAAATGGTACTCAATCTTGGGATTACGGTGTTCAAGCAGTTCTGATAATTTGTGTTGTTCAAGTTTTCAACCATTCCTCAATCGTCAAATATTTTCAAGCTCTAATGATAAATATATTGTGTGTTTCTTACTGTACATGCTTTGTCTCTAAGTCTTCGAAGCAAATTTAACTGTGATTAACTATATGTCTAGTGTCGGATAATTCTTTTCTTGGTTTTTCAACTATCTCGATGAATAGGCCACAATCTTCTGTTTTGCATAAGCACACAACCTAACCCTACATGTAACGCATCACTATAGATCACAAATTCTTTCTCTGACTTCGGCTGGATCAAGGTCGAAGCTCTCTTAAAAGTTTCTTTCGGTTTCTCAAGGGCTCGTTGTCTCGCATCTGACAACACAACTGAACATTCTTCTGTAGCAATCTGTCAAAGGAGCAGCTAGCTTCAAAAGATCATTTACAAACCTCCGATAGTAACAATGCTAGGCCTTGGAACTATATATACCTATCATTGTCTTCGATTTCTTCCAACTCACATCTTCTTCTGCCTACTTAGGATTTACTCTAATACACTCGGTTAATCTACATATCCTAGGAGAACATCTTCCTTGACTCGGAGTTCACATTTGCTCAACTTGGTATACAACTGATTCTCTAATAGGATCTACAACACTAACTCTAAAGCTTGTCATGGTCTTCCTCGGTACGTGAATATACCCATGTATCATCTATGAGGCTACTACAAACTGATCTAGGAGTTCAGGAAATATTCTGCTCAACATCTCTATAAAAGTAACTAGCACACTAGTCAAACAAAACGACATAACTCGGAACTCAAAGTGATTACATCTTGCCCCGAAAGCTGTCTTCGGTACTTCAACTTCTCTCACTTTCAACTGCTAGTAATCGGATCTCAAATTAATCTTCGAAAAGACTGGAGCACACCCTAACTGATCAACAAATCACTGATGCTCGGAAACGGATGCTATCTACTCACTGTCAATTGTTTCAACTGCCTGTAATCTAAACACATTCTCGTATTGTCATCTCTCTTCTTCACAAGTTGTATTGTCGTACTCTAAGATGATGTACTAGGCCTAATGAATCTACGGTCTAACAAATCTCGTAGTTGATTCTTCAACGCTCTCAATTCTTTCGGGAACCGTAAGATACTGAGCGATCAAAAGAGGAACAAACTCGAAGACAACATCAATAACAAACTCTTCTTCCCTAACAAGAGACAAACCGGGCAATTCTTCCAAACACTTTTAGGAGAACACAAACTATTCTAACATTATGCGGTCTAATCTTCATTCAAAAATCAAATCCATCACATTTGCTAGGCAAGCTTATCAACTAAACTCAATCAATCTTTGACCTCTAAAGCTGGATCAACATTCGATAAGAAGTTCACATCCTCACCTACAACTACAGAGTCACCGAAATCTACAGCTTCAAGGCAACTCTCTCTTTGTTACAAGGTATACCCTAGCTCTGTGTTCTACAAGTTAAACCATGCCAAAAGTTACATCGAGACAGTAAAAAGGCAATTACTTCACATCTACTGGAAACACGTAACCCTGAACCATCAACAAACATCTTCCGTACATCTTCCTGACCACCACTATCTCACCAAAAGGTCTAGTTACATGTGTCCCTACGTCTAAGATCTCAACAAGTATATCTAACTTCCTTACATGCTCACACAAAAGGACGAATCCGCAGAAATTGCAACTTCACATGTACACACCTGATAGTTTTCGGTTCTCTTGTTTTCAGGCTGGCCCTTCAACATAACCCAACTTTTCAAAACCGTTCTTAGAGCATCTCGAAACCTCAAAATGCAGTTCTGATCACACACAAACAATCATGCTTGACCTTGTTCTATAGCATCGGTCCTGACGACTCAAAACATCTCACTATCTAACAATCTGAAGTTAAAGCTCAAGACTTCCTTCTCGACTCAACTATATCGGAAGTGACTTCATCTCTTCTTCTTACTGGAAGACAACTCAGACGCACACTGGCCCAAATCACACGAATTGATTCCCACTCACAGATACTGACTGGTTGTCCTGTATTAAAACCATAGGCTGAACCCCAACGATCATCAACTAACATTTCTAAATTTCATATTACTTACACGAGACCCTTACCTTGATCTCGCCAAAAGAACTAAGGTACTCATACCTACCTTTGCCACCTCACCGGCACATCCCAAATTTGCATGCTCGCAAACGATGTACAAAAGTACAGATTCAGAATCAACCGGAGGGAACAAACTCAAAACTATACCAAGGGCTTATCTACTATAACATCGATATCACTCTGACTCCCACTCATAAGTCTTCACTTCTTTTTACCAACTAATACCAGAATCGGTCTCATCGTCCCTCACCAACACGAATCAACCCACATACACTCTGACTCAAACAACCAAATTGTACCTCAACTTCGGTACAACCATACCACCCTAACTATAGCGATGAACTCCCTCAACATCATCCACATTTTCAGAAACCACAGCTTCTACTTACCGATTCATGGCCCACATCTTGGCCTCAAACTTACCAAAAAGCAATAAATCAACAATAACAACACATTAACATACAGACTGGGTTAGCAAAGCAAAGGGTCCAAGTGGCTCAAGTATGATTCCCTCACTTAAAAATCTCTTTTTCCGATGTAATAGAAGCAATGGGACTCTACTCAACATGCTTTAAGCAACACACACGCACGATCATACAACATACACCAAGCATACTTGATAATCAAGCAAACATGCTTACATGGCAAGCAAACACCGTGCAATTATAATACAAAAATTAAACTTACCTCATCTACCTGCCCAAGGTCTCAGAAACCTTAGGCTTTGATACCAACAAATGTAACCCCTTCGTCCCGGTCTCGGCGACTGACCGGTCCAAGTAGGCTACATAGGGAAAACTGATGTGGAACCCGTTAAAGTCCCACCTCGGTTAGCAAACCTAGAAAATTTCTTTTAACTTTATCTTGTCTAAATGCATTATTAAGTCCTATGTGGAACACGACAGCAGAAACACAAACGATATAACAACGACCATCCAAAACAGCCCATTTTTCCTTTTTAAGCAGGCCGTATCGATACACCTACAGAGGATATCGATACGCCTTGACCAAGTCAACTACCTTCAATCAACTTAGAGAGACCTATTCGATGCAGCCCTTGGGCGTTTCGATACACCCTCCTCGGTCAACATCTCGCGGTCAACGAGACAACACTGTACCGATACGCCTAAAGCCCGTATCGATACGCCAAAGTCTCACCAAAATCTCAGATTTCTAGTAAGCTTTGGGCGTATCGATACACACCCACATATCGATACACCAAGCCAAAACTGAGTCCTTAAGGGCAAGACTATATCAATACGGCCCTTAGGCGTATCGATACGCCTTGCACTGCAAGTCTCCAAATTTCAGCAAAACAACTTAAGACTCGACTCTAGATGCGATTTACGACTCCCCTAGCCATAAACAACATACATACAAACATCGACAACCAAGATATCAACATACATGACATTCGAAACAAACAAGGATCATGCATCTCAAGAATTCATACATTTACCATAAAGAAGACATGCTTAGCATTTAAAGGTTCATGCCTTAGAAACAAAACATATAGGCATTCATGTCATGCAACATAAACAAGCTTCACAATTCAAATAAAGCTTTCAAAAGCCAAACCAACATCAACATACATCAAAGCTCAAATCAACAACACCTATCCCATTGCTTGACTATTACAATCTACAATTTAAAGCAAACTTGAGCTAACCCAAAAGTGACACTTGGAGGCCCTTCCTTGCCCTTGCTACCCACAAGCTACTGATTTGCATTGTCGAACAAAAAGGAGCGTAAGCATAAAAGCTTAGTGAGGGTAAGCTCATAAAACAAATCTTTGACAATGCAGGGTCCAAGCACGAGCAACAACCAAGACAAAATGCATTCTCTTACCTCCGATCCACATCAGCCAAAAATATATATGACGCATGAACATATAATCAACATTATGCCATGATCAATAATTCACAAGCCCAACACGCGAAAATACATATATCAATGTATTAACAACAACATATATCAATCCATATTGGACTCACATTTCATACCATATTGGCACATATATAATCTCATATTGGCACCTAGCTATGACTCGAATACGCGGATAACACGTTGGAACTCACTTCAAACACAACCATTACCTTCGGTGGGATTACACTCATCACCGGTTCTCGCGGAGGGGATTCCACTCATCCTCACGCCCCGTCGATGGGATTCCACTCATCATCGACTAATATATAAAGATTTTCGGGCGAACCGGTACTCCTCCTTGATGACTTAATGCCACCAAGGCCACGCGCGAATTTGAATCTCGTGTGCACACTAACATCCTAATGATCGATCATTGTACCCAAGCATACTAGTGCCAATATTAAACACAATCCACAACCTTTCACAACATCATTTCATATCAACTTGTGTGCTTAGCAAGTACTCACCATAATCACTATCATGCACAATTCACAATCCAAACCACATGCATAACAATGCATCAAACCATGCCTCAACAACATGTATAACACAATATACATAACTACCATAAACACAAATAAACAAGAGGCATAACAAGCAATTAGGAGTTCAACCAAAAGTTTCCTAAACTAAGCTTGAGATTAGGCAACCACTCTAATCTCAACTCTAGGTGGGTTTACCAATCCCAACCTAGGTCCACATGCTTGAACCAATATTTAAAAAAAAACCATTTAAAAACAATAACCACTCACCGACCACTCCATTTAGCACAAGCCGACTAGCCTACCAAGCATCCAAGTCCGTATTCGAGTCCAAAGCTTCTCCATTGTTTTCTCTTGCTTCTATCCATTCAAAAAAAATACATTAATATCAAAATCAGCCACAAGCCCAAAGTTTAACACCAACACACAAATCCACTACAATCCTCACAATTCAAAGCCAAATTCATTCCCCAAATTCTCATTTTCGTACTTCCACAAAGACCCGTCAAAATCATCAATGTAGTCATCCAAAGCACTCTTAAACATGTTCAAAACACTACCCAAACATAGTATAACCATCAGCCCCCAATTTCCAACATCAAACACACCCACAACTAACCCTAAAACCCTTCCAAGAACCCCTCAAAACCCAAATCCGAAAATCATGTTAAAACACTTTGAAGTTCATATATGTTGGACCTCAAGGTTCATAAACAACATATCTAACATTATTAAATCAATAACTTTGATAAAGAATCATAAAGCTCCAACCTTTAACCAAAACTTTTAAAAACCCAAATTACAAAATACATAGTTTTAGTGAAATCTAAAGATACCAAAATGAAGAGGAGACCAAGGTCAAGTCAAAAATGTCATTACCTCTTGAAAAGCACTAGGGATGGAGTTGAAAAGTGATGGAATAGTAACTATAGAGAATCGCTCTCTTCTTGTCGTGAGATAGCAAAAATGGGGGAGTGGGGAATATGACAAAGGGGATATTTTAATAAAAAGGGGTTTAAAATTTGAAAGATCATCTATTTACAAAAATGCCATTAAAATGGCTATTGGGCTTTAATATCACAAATTTGGTCCAACACTTTAAATTTAATTTTGCAAAACAAAACGGAGGCATTATTTTATTTATTTATTTCACCCGATCCCCAAACTCGGGTGTTACAAAACTGAATGGAATGCTAAGCAGACATTGACCATAATTTTAACTGACCCAACTCTGCAAAAGGGAAAAAGAAAGACGTCTTAGATCCACACGGATTCAGAATATGGACGACATGCATCACCACGAGCGCGAACCTACCGAACAACCTAGACTCTACAGGTAATTGTAGACTTCCAGGTCAAAGAATGCCAAAATGTCCATCTCAAACATAAATGTGTTGTTTTGTTTTTATTAAGTATCCATGTTTTAACATAAATATTTGTATGAAACTTCACTAGAATTCATTTCGATCTAACTTTTCACCACTCATAGTTCACCTAAAGGGTTACAATTTTAAATAAAAAAATACATTTCAACTTCTAAATTTTCTTTAAAACATTCTACAACATATTAGTTATACTATTTTCGTATTCAAACAAAATTACAAAATGTTAGATAATTTACAACTTAATCGAACACTTTTTCCTAGAGTATTAACCAAGCCGAACTCGTCGTATACACGGCGAGTTCAATCATTTTAAACATTGTTATGCTTAGACCCAAAACGGCCGTTAAGCCAGAGGAAACTCGTCGTGTCCTTACAACGAGTTACATTTAGGATTAGGTTAATCTCGTGTTTAATGGTTAAACCGGGTATTAGAAAATACATGGAACTCGACATACGAGCAAGGCGAGTTTCATTAAAAATAATATAATTTTGAAACTCGTCGTGATGGTGCGACGAGTTTACTGTAAGGGTCCTACTTTGGGGAATTTAGGATTCCAGACGTTGCTTTGGTCATGATAGGATCCTAAGATCCTAAAAATGGCCTTACCCCGTTGTTCACACACATGTATAATTGTTTTGGAAAGAAAATAATAATTATATTTAATACTGATTCTTTTTTTAGTAAGTTGATCTTTGTAGTATCGTGTATTTTTTAAACCTTTCATGAAGCATATTTACGATATAAGAAAAAGATTTTCCCCTATGTCCCTTAGTCTAGAATCAAGGAGCCGATGAAAGGCTCATCTATACGAGCTACATTAGTGTCAGATATATTTACGTTATAAGAAAAAGAGACTGGGTTAGTATGCAAGACAATACACAATAAATAACTCCTAGGTGGCAAATTCAATGCAATGACAATACAATAAGCGTAGGTTTAGTCCTAGAATCAACTAAACTCTAGCTCTGGTACCACAAATGTAACACCCCCTTCCAGGCCAAGTATAGAATCGGGTGGGAGTATGTTATCAATGAAAAATATAGTAATCGATGCAACTCTTAATCAATAACCGATAACACGTTAGGATACTATAAAGAAATGAAAGGTCGATAACTCTATGTGACACTATGATTATCAATTTAGGACTCATTTTAAACTTTTACAATGTTTAGGGGAATAATATGTAATTTTAGCATCTTAAAGGTCCTTTACTGGAATTTGCTTTATTATCATGAGATTCCTTAGAGGTGAGGGGCATGTCAAATTTCATGTCATGCCAAGTTCAACTATTCATTCAATTAGGCCAATAAACAATCAGTGACCAAGGTGAAACTTTTCAGAAATTAACCAGAAAACCAGTTGGTGGTCAAGAAAATCGATTGGTGACCAAAAAAACCAGTTGGTAGCCAAGAAAATCAGTTGGTGACTAGGAAAACCAGTTGGTGACCAAGAAAACCAGTTGGTAGCCAAGAAAATTAGTTGGTGACCAAGAAAACCAGTTGGTAACCAAGAAAATCAGTTGGTAACCAATCGAACAATGTCCAAATTTCATGGACACATGATTCCGTTTACTAGATTTTTCACCTTCAAGAGCCAAGTATGCAAATTTAGCCACTTTTAGTCAATCTTAAACTAGCATTTTAGGCCTTTAAGACTTATACAAAACAGAGGCTATGTATATAAAACAAAAGAGCTAAGAGTAGCTAGTTTAACTACTTTGCCACCATTCTAGGAGTTTGTAGGGGTAATATACATTACTTAGCCTAGTAGTGACTTACCAAAACCTTCGACTTCCGCGATCTCGCGACGGTAATTCCTTTAACCTAAAATCCATGAGGTGAAATGAATTAGACATATAATATCTAGTGAGGTAGTCATAAAACAATAAATATGATGGTGTGCAATTCAAATAATTCTAAGACGACGATAATATTATATCAATATCAAGGCTATATTAGTGTCAATAATATGCTTGACATATTTCAATAGTAATTCCTTGGATCGAAACAAGATAGTGGATACGTGAATTCCTACGCCTCGCCAAATCAATGAATGGTCTAGTCCCTCCGCCTCGCCAATTGACCAATATCAAAAACATCCCTCCGCCTCGCCACAATATTGGTCTAATCCCTTCTCCAGAAAGTTCTCGGTAAGCCTATTTAATATCTCATTTATTTTTATTCTTTAATTTGCAAAGCATCCTTCATACGAAGGAATTGGAGTCACATGGAAGAAATGACAAGGCTAAGGAAGGGCTAATCATTAGGTTAGTCCCTCAATTTTCATTCTTCATACCAATGTTCCCCCAAACTTCAATTTACACAAAATAGTCACTAAACAATATCTTGATAAATTCAATGAGGTCCTTATTAAACTAATTGAATTAATTAGAGTCCTATACCAAGGAAATTGACCACATGGTCAAAGTCAATCATATATTTGGACCCTTTTAGTGTAGGATTTCCGATCGTCGAAATACAGCTCCAACTAGACCAGTTTTTTGGGTGTTACAACAACTTATTATATGACTGACTGCCTAATTGTTTTTTGCTGCTACAAGGTTGTTCGTGCAAAATACGAGGTCAGACAACATGGAATATGGCATGTAGTACCCCGTATATGTCATTATGAACGCATAGGAGTCCTATATGGTTTGAAAATAGGTGCAACATTATGCCCCACAGGCCCGTTGATGGCATTTGGATTGCATCCCAAATAATGTAATGCCACGCAGTTTCTCAAAAAACTAATATTGTAAAAAGAACTTCATAATATGAGACAATATGTCAGCAATTAGAGTTTCCATTATGATTTATTGTAGCCTCATTTCGAACAACGTACAAAGTAATTAATGTAGTGGCGTGAACTTTATAAATTTGGTTTGTATAAAAAAATGAAAGATACTTGTGATATGCTTTCGAATGTGTTGATTCAAGTGTGCTATATATATATGCTGGAAAAAGGAAATTAGATGCAAAACTTGACGGAGGAGCATGTTGATTAACCCCTAACTCGCCATGCAGGTCCGGTGAGTTTTTCCCGTTATTTCCACTTCCATCATATTAGTTG
The DNA here is from genome assembly GCA_958450335.1 of Hibiscus tridactylites. NCBI lineage: Eukaryota > Viridiplantae > Streptophyta > Magnoliopsida > Malvales > Malvaceae > Hibiscus > Hibiscus tridactylites. Next base: position 35,122,591 of record OY288266.1, read on the forward strand.
TATTTTTGCATAGGTCTCTTGGTAGGGTTTTTTAACGCATATTTCGGAACGGTTTTTGAATATTAAACCGAACAAAGGACGCGTAGTCTTATAGATAAACACTTGTACTTTATTTTCTCATAAAAAATTCGGCCGAAAAAACATTTGGACGTAGCGTAAAATGTGCCTAAATGTAACCCCCTCATCCCGGTCTGGCCGGATGGCCGGTCCGAGTGGGCCACACGGGGAAAACCGAAGCGAAACCCAAAGGATTCCCCCTCGGTTAGCAACCCTATTCTTTTATTTTTTTTAATATTAATCTTGCCTAGATGAATGTTAAGTCCTATGTGATTCACAACAGCGGAAAACGTTCAAAGGAAAAACACATTCGAATCACAACCATGCATAAACAGTCAATTTTTAGCTTATAAAGCAGACAGTATCGATACCCTAATCAGGGGTATCGATACCCTCCTTCTAGGTCAACCCAGGAAGTCAACACGAGAAGGCCGTATCGATACCCTTACCAGGGGTATCGATACCCTCTTCCTCGGTCAACCTTCCTTGGTCAACAGGTTTGGCCCGTATCGATACTCGGGACCCCGTATCGATACGCTCCAATCTAACTCCCAAACCCAGATTACAGAAACTTTGGACGGTATCGATACCCTAAGGGTATCGATACCCTAGGCAAAATCTGAGGCATTTGGGCAAGAGAGTATCGATACCCTTACCAGGGGTATCGATACCCCCTGCACTGCAATTCCTCAAATTCAACTAAAACCACCCCAAACCGACTCTAAATGCATTCCTCGACTCACCTAAGCGTATACCAACATGCAAGCACACATATTTAAGCCATAGGTATCAATCAAACATGGATTCAAGCTTTCATACATAGCATTTGATTCAAGGAGCAAAATAGGCAATATTAAGCATACATAAAGACTCATAAGGATCATAAGGCCACAAGTCATTCAAAAGAGGTTAGCACCCAGCATAAGACAACCTAAAGCATCCTAGAGCATATCATCATACACACCAACATTCATCAAAGTATTGCATGCTTACAAACCATAATCTAACTCAACAACATCATCATTCAAATGAGTCATACAAGCTCATACAAAGACCTTTGCCACATTGCTAGCTATTACAAAATCGATAACCATACTTGAGCTACAAACTTGGATGCCCTTCTTGCCTTGCCTCGAGCTAACACCACGCTAATGATCTGCATTGTTGAACATTGAGAGCGTAAGCTATAAGCTCAGTGAGGGTGCTCTAAAACGAAAACAACAACAATGCAGGGTTCAAGCATGTAATCCTAGTCTTACACATATCAAGCATTGCAAATAAACAAGTAGACTTAGCTAGTCTTTCAAGTGGCATATATGGTCTCTCAATCCTAGCAAGATTTCACATCATTATCAATTATCAATACAATACCATATATCAAAACACATATCACCATCATATGTCACATTACATAAACAAGTTTAATTGGCCGCTTTAATTACCCCGATTGTGCGGATTAAAACCTTGACAACACTTTACCTCGGTGGGATTCCACTCATCACCGGACCTTGCATGTGCGGGATTCCACTCATCGCCACATGCCCTACGGATGGGATTCCACTCATCATCCCGTAGAAATATAACAAGCTTCCGGTGGAATGCTACATCACCGTACTCCTCCTTGATGACTTAACGCCATCAAGGCCACGTACGTTTTGACTCAATTTGTGTGCACACTATCCTAATGATCGATCATTTACAACCGGTAATTTTTAGTGCCAATTATTATAACCACAACATGTATCACCAACCACATATCATCAACACATTCATGCTCAACACATATATCCACAACATGATACACATATACATGCACCATCTAATCACAAGCATTTGAGCATAGTCATCAAGCATATATCATTCAAGGAAAATTAGACTAAGTTAACTACTTGGATTAAAAGAAAGTGGCCTACCAAGCACACTTGCGCACACACACACTACTCATGTTCGAACCAACTTGAAAACAAGTTTAGACCACTCACCGTCCTTCCTTAGCAAATCGAACAATCCTCCTACGCAACCGGATTCGGTCCCAAAGCTCCTTCAACGTTTCCCCTTGCTTCTAGCCAAGCAAAACACACTTGTTACACCTCAAATCAATGCTAAAGCTCAACTATCAATTTACTTCACAACATAAACCAAATTGCACAATTTCCCCAAATCACAAAGTCTCCCAAAACTAAATTTTCGTGCTTCCCAAAACTCTTGCTGAAAAACTCACTTCCAAACACCCAAATGGTTTCCAAAGCATCCCAAAACAGTTTCATACCATAGGTAAACCAACAGCCCACCAATTTTAACACAAAACCCACCAAAAACTCAAGTTTTTCAACCTTAAATCTAGCCTTAAGACATCTCCACGAATTTCTATCAAAATTCAACCAAATTTAAGTATGTGGTGTATTTTAGCATGCTTAAACAAACCCCCAACATAATTTAACAAAACAAATTAAAAAGCCCCATCAAAATCCCCAATTTCCACATGAACCCAAATTTTCAAAACACCATTTTTCTGAAATCTACAACAATGGTTGAGTAGGGAATAAAGAGGAGAGTTGGAAAACGCATTTACCTGTGAGAAACACCTTTAATTGAAGGAGATAATGGATGGAATAGTGTTTGAAATGTTGGGAGAGTTTGAGAGTGGGAGATAGCTATTTGACGTGAGAAAAGGGGAGAGTGGGGAGAGAGGGGAAATTTTCAGCTTTCAAATAAAAGTTGTCTAGCTTTTAAAAGGTTTTTGGTAAAATTGCAACACTGGTCCCTCCCCTTTCAAATGAAGCTTAATTAGGTCACTACTTGAAGTTGAATTATTTTAAATTAAATTTTATTGACTCGAATTAAAACCCGGTTAACTCCTAAGCCCAAAACACGGGTGTTACAACTCTCTCCCACTTAAGGAATTTCGTCCCCGAAATTACCTGACTGAAAGAGATACGGAAACTGCTTTTCCATATCCTCCTTCCTCTCCCAAGTGGCCTCGTCCGCACCTCTACGTTGCCACCTCACCTTCACTAACTCAATTGATCTACCCCTCAATACCTTACTGTCTGAAGCCAAGATCTCAACGGGCTCTTCCTCATAAGTCAAATCCGGATTCAATTCAATTTCTTCTACGGGCATAACATGTGATGGATCGGACCTATACTTACGAAGCATGGATACATGGAACACATCGTGTATCTTCTCAAGCTCGGATGGCAAACGCAACTGATAAGCAACGGGACCAACTCTCTTCACAATCTCATACGGTCCTATGTACCTCGGACTCAACTTCCCCTTTCGGCCAAATCTCATCACTTTCTTCCACGGAGACACTTTTAAGAATACCTTCTCACCCACTGAGAACTCAACTTCCTTCCTCTTCAAATCGGCATAGGACTTCTGCCTATCCGATGCAGCCTTCAAGCGATCGCAAATCAATTTTACCTTGTCGGTTGTCCCCTTGAGCAAATCCGGCATAGGCAACAGTTTCTGTCCTACCTCGGCCCAACACACTGGAGTTCTACACTTTCGACCATACAAGGCCTCATATGGAGCCATCTGAATGCTCGACTGAAAACTGTTGTTGTAGGCAAACTCTACTAGAGGCAGATGCTTCTCCCAAGTACCCTGAAAGTCAATGATACAACATCGCAACATATCCTCTAAGATCTGAATAACCCTCTCTGACTGACCATCTGACTGAGGATGATAAGAAGTGCTGAAGTTCAAACGGGTACCCAAAGCTGTATGCAGACACTCCCAAAATCTCGAAGTAAACCGCGGATCCCTATCTGACACAATGGACTTCGGCACACCATGTAACCTCACAATCTCACCAATGTACAAATCGGCCAATCTATCTAAGGTGTAGGTAGTGTTGACTGCCAAGAAGTGAGCACACTTCGTAAAACGATCTACTATCACCCAAACTGAGTTCTTCTTCGTAGGAGTCAAAGGCAAACCCGAAACAAAATCCATGGTGATGTTCTCCCATTTCCATTCCGGAATTCTCAACGGCTGTAACAAACCTGAGGGAACCTGATGTTCCGCCTTCACTCTCTGACACACTAGGCACTTACTCACAAAGTCGGCTACATCTCTCTTCAGGCCAACCCAAAAGTACTCATTCTTCAAATCACGGTACATCTTCGTACTTCCTGGATGCATAGCAAATGGACTACTGTGGGCTTCAGTTAAGATCGTACGTCTCAAATCACTGTCTTCAGGCACAACTATTCTGTCCTTGAAACACAAGACCCCATCGGAACTGAAACTGTAGTCTGAAGATCTACCTTCGGCTATATCTTGCACGTGAGGTGCCAAAGATCTATCTAATAGCTGTTTCTCTCGAATCAACTGACCTAGAGTAGGTCTAACCTGAAGTTCGGCTACCAAGCCACCATCCCCGGACAAACTCAGTCTAGCAAACATGGCTCTCAAGTCCACGGCCACCTTCCTACTCAATGCATCGGCCACTACATTGGCCTTACCCGGATGGTACTCAATAGTAAGATCATAGTCCTTTAGCAACTCTAACCATCTACGCTGTCTGAGATTCAAATCTCGCTGAGTCATAATGTACTTCAAACTCTTGTGGTCGGTGTATACTGTGCATTTCTCACCATACAAATAGTGCCTCCAAATCTTCAGAGCAAACACAACTGCAGCTAACTCTATGTCATGGGTCGGATAGTTGCGCTCATGAGTCTTCAACTGTCTCGAGGCATAAGCCACTACTCTTCGGTCTTGCATCAGAACACATCCTAACCCTACATACGAGGCATCACTATAAATCACATAATCCTTCCCGGACTCAGGCTGAATCAAAATCGGAGCTTGGGTCAAAGCTTCTTTTAATTTCTCAAAGGCTCTCTGTCTTGCATCTGTCCACTCAAACTGAACACTCTTCTGAAGTAACTGTGTCAATGGAGCGGCTAACTTAGTGAAACCCTCTACAAACCTCCTATAGTATCCGGCTAAGCCTAGGAAGCTACGTACTTCTGTCACTGACTTCGGTTGCTTCCACTCAACAATGGCTTCAATCTTCTTCGGATCAACTCTAATGCCTTCAGCTGACACTACATGTCCTAAGAAGACTACCTCGCGAATCCAGAATTCACACTTGCTGAGCTTCGCATATAACTGATGATCTAACAAAGTCTTCAAAACAAGTCTCAAGTGTCGGTCATGGTCTTCTTCAGTTCGCGAGTACACCAAGATGTCATCAATAAACACAACTACAAACTAATCTAGATACTGATGAAAAATCCTATTCATCATGTCCATGAAAGCTGCCGGTGCATTAGTCAACCCAAATGGCATGACCAAAAACTCATAGTGTCCATACCTAGTCCTAAAGGCTGTCTTCGGTACATCGACCTCTCTGACCTTTAGCTGGTAGTAACCTGATCTCAAATCAATCTTCGAAAAGACCGATGCTCCCCTCAACTGATCAAATAAGTCATCAATTCTAGGCAACGGATATTTGTTCTTCACTGTCAACTGATTCAATTGTCTGTAATCTATGCACATTCTCATACTCCCATCTTTCTTCTTCACAAACAACACTGGTGCACCCCAAGGTGAAGAACTAGGCCTAATAAAACCTCTATCTGTCAATTCTTGCAACTGAGTCTTCAACTCTTTCAATTCTTTCGGTGCCATACGATACGGAGCAATCGAAACAGGAGCTGAATCAGAATAAGTCTCAATGCTGAACTCTACCTCTCTGTCCGGTGGTAACCCTGGCAATTCTTCCGGAAACACACTAGGAAAATCACACACTGTCCGGATGTCTTGAGGTCTAACCTCACTCATGTTAGGGTTCATCACATACGCTAAGTATGCTTCACACCCCAACTCAACTAACCTCTTAGCCTCTAACACTGAAACCACATTGGATAAGAACTTCACATTCTCACCCACCACAACAATCTCATAGTCATCTGTGAGCTTCAAAGAAATCCGTTTAGTCTCAAAATCTATCCTAGCTCTATGTTCCGTGAGCCAATCCATACCCAGAATCACATCAAAACCATAGAAGGGAAGTTCCATCATATCCACTGGAAACAAATGCCCCTGAACCATCAATGGACACCTTCGGTACATCTTCCTAACCACTACCGTGTCCCCAAAGGAACTAGTAACACTAACTCCTACCTCTAACAACTCACAAGGCAATTTCAAAGACTGTGCATGCTCACTCAATATGTAGGAATGTGTAGACCCAGAGTCAATCAAAGAAAGCAAACCCAAAGACTGTATCGAGAAGTTACCTGCGATCACATCGGTGTCATGCTGCTCCCCGCGCTGAGCATAAACCCTAGCCTGTCCTCCGCCCTCCGGCTGGACTGCAACTACATGAGCTAAGTTTCTCTGACCATCGTTCCTCGGCTGGAAATTTCCTCTACCGCGCCCGCGGCCTCTCTGAAAGTCATTGGCTCTAGCAGGAGCCTGAGCTGGTGCCTGTCCCACCTGATGTGGACAGTCACGCCTAATGTGGTCTCTAGCACCACAACTCCAACAAGAGTGATAATTCCCCCAACACTCACCGGTGTGGTTCCTCCCGCAAGTAGCACACGTGGGCAACTTCCCACCAGCTCTCTGACCCTGATGGCCCCTACCGTGGTTACCGCCACCACGCCTATGATCAAACTGATGCCGGTTGTCCCGATGCCTCTTGGCATCTCCTCTATCAAAGTTGCTGGACCTCTTACCTGAACTAGATCCACCTGACCGCCTGGTCAAACTCAAACTGTGCTCCAAGTCCTTGGCCCTCGAGACCAAGACATCAAAGTCAAAGTAATCAGAAGCTAGAGTATAAGTCTTGATCTCCTCATTCAGCCCATATCGGAAGCGGTTACAATGCTCCACCTCAGTAGGTACAAGCTCGGGTGCATACTGACTCAATCTGACAAATTTAATCTCATAGTCGGTCACAGACATGTTCCCCTGAAGCAGTGCCATAAACTCTCTCTTCCTCTCATCGAGGTATCGCGGACCCAGATACTTCTTCCGGAAAGCCGTCTCAAAGAACTCCCAAGTGATCTCGGTCTCATCCATCCCCGAAGTAACAGTGACCCACCAGGTGTAGGCATCACCCTGAAGTAGAGACTCAACACAACCCAACTTACGATCACCAGTACACCCCATCTGAGCAAGGATACGGACGGTCTTCTCAAACCACATCTCTGACCTCTCCGGAGTAGCACCTCTAAACTCTTCGGCCCCAAGGCCCCGAAGTCTTTCTAATGGCAATCCGGTGCCCTCACCCTGATGATGAGCTGCCTGACCTCCAGCTACTGCAGCCTGGAATGCCCCGGCTATTGCCTGAACTAACGGAGCTAAGTCAATTCCGGCCGGTCCTTGGCCACCTTGGCCTCCTTGTGGTCCCATTCCTCTGGGCTCAGCCTCGCCTCCCACTCCCGGTGGAGGAGGTGGTGGTGGTGGAGGTGGTGGAGGAGCTCCAACTCCAACCACTGGCTCTCCCACTTGAGCCTCAACCCTCACAACTGGCTCAACTCTCGGAGCCTCTGCCCGTGGTTCCGGTCGAACCATCCTAGGCCTCCCACGTGGTCTCATGGTTCAACTAGCAAGGTATAAACTACAACAAGAAACAAATGGGGATCACGTTAGTCAAAGCAAGGGTCCAATAGTGCTCAAGTATTCCTCTTTCAAAAATCCTTTTTAAATTAAGTAGTAGTAGCAATGGGCACACACTCACACGAGACACGACCATTCATGCATTCAAAACATCATACGATCAATAAAGCATCAAGGATTCATGGCAAATCATGCATCGAACAACACAAGCATTTACTACATCAAGCTTACCTCACTTACCTGCCCGAGGTCTCGGTAACCTCAGGCTCTGATACCAACAAATGTAACCCCCTCATCCCGGTCTGGCCGGATGACCGGTCCGAGTGGGCCACACGGGGAAAACCGAAGCGAAACCCAAAGGATTCCCCCTCGGTTAGCAACCCTATTCTTTTATTTTTTTTAATATTAATCTTGCCTAGATGAATGTTAAGTCCTATGTGATTCACAACAGCGGAAAACGTTCAAAGGAAAAACACATTTGAATCACAACCACGCATAAACAGTCAATTTTTAGCTTATAAAGCAGACAGTATCGATACCCTAATCAGGGGTATCGATACCCTCCTTCTAGGTCAACCCAGGAAGTCAACACGAGAAGGCCGTATCGATACCCTTACCAGGGGTATCGATACCCTCTTCCTCGGTCAACCTTCCTTGGTCAACAGGTTTGGCCCGTATCGATACTCGGGACCCCGTATCGATACGCTCCAATCTAACTCCCAAACCCAGATTACAGAAACTTTGGACGGTATCGATACCCTAAGGGTATCGATACCCTAGGCAAAATCTGAGGCATTTGGGCAAGAGAGTATCGATACCCTTACCAGGGGTATCGATACCCCCTGCACTGCAATTCCTCAAATTCAACTAAAACCACCCCAAACCGACTCTAAATGCATTCCTCGACTCACCTAAGCGTATACCAACATGCAAGCACACATATTTAAGCCATAGGTATCAATCAAACATGGATTCAAGCTTTCATACATAGCATTTGATTCAAGGAGCAAAATAGGCAATATTAAGCATACATAAAGACTCATAAGGATCATAAGGCCACAAGTCATTCAAAAGAGGTTAGCACCCAGCATAAGACAACCTAAAGCATCCTAGAGCATATCATCATACACACCAACATTCATCAAAGTATTGCATGCTTACAAACCATAATCTAACTCAACAACATCATCATTCAAATGAGTCATACAAGCTCATACAAAGACCTTTGCCACATTGCTAGCTATTACAAAATCGATAACCATACTTGAGCTACAAACTTGGATGCCCTTCTTGCCTTGCCTCGAGCTAACACCACGCTAATGATCTGCATTGTTGAACATTGAGAGCGTAAGCTATAAGCTCAGTGAGGGTGCTCTAAAACGAAAACAACAACAATGCAGGGTTCAAGCATGTAATCCTAGTCTTACACATATCAAGCATTGCAAATAAACAAGTAGACTTAGCTAGTCTTTCAAGTGGCATATATGGTCTCTCAATCCTAGCAAGATTTCACATCATTATCAATTATCAATACAATACCATATATCAAAACACATATCACCATCATATGTCACATTACATAAACAAGTTTAATTGGCCGCTTTAATTACCCCGATTGTGCGGATTAAAACCTTGACAACACTTTACCTCGGTGGGATTCCACTCATCACCGGACCTTGCATGTGCGGGATTCCACTCATCGCCACATGCCCTACGAATGGGATTCCACTCATCATCCCGTAGAAATATAACAAGCTTCCGGTGGAATGCTACATCACCGTACTCCTCCTTGATGACTTAACGCCATCAAGGCCACGTACGTTTTGACTCAATTTGTGTGCACACTATCCTAATGATCGATCATTTACAACCGGTAATTTTTAGTGCCAATTATTATAACCACAACATGTATCACCAACCACATATCATCAACACATTCATGCTCAACACATATATCCACAACATGATACACATATACATGCACCATCTAATCACAAGCATTTGAGCATAGTCATCAAGCATATATCATTCAAGGAAAATTAGACTAAGTTAACTACTTGGATTAAAAGAAAGTGGCCTACCAAGCACACTTGCGCACACACACACTACTCATGTTCGAACCAACTTGAAAACAAGTTTAGACCACTCACCGTCCTTCCTTAGCAAATCGAACAATCCTCCTACGCAACCGGATTCGGTCCCAAAGCTCCTTCAACGTTTCCCCTTGCTTCTAGCCATGCAAAACACACTTGTTACACCTCAAATCAATGCTAAAGCTCAACTATCAATTTACTTCACAACATAAACCAAATTGCACAATTTCCCCAAATCACAAAGTCTCCCAAAACTAAATTTTCGTGCTTCCCAAAACTCTTGCTGAAAAACTCACTTCCAAACACCCAAATGGTTTCCAAAGCATCCCAAAACACTCTCATACCATAGGTAAACCAACAGCCCACCAATTTTAACACAAAACCCACCAAAAACTCAAGTTTTTCAACCTTAAATCTAGCCTTAAGACATCTCCACGAATTTCTATCAAAATTCAACCAAATTTAAGTATGTGGTGTATTTTAGCATGCTTAAACAAACCCCCAACATAATTTAACAAAACAAATTAAAAAGCCCCATCAAAATCCCCAATTTCCACATGAACCCAAATTTTCAAAACACCATTTTTCTGAAATCTACAACAATGGTTGAGTAGGGAATAAAGAGGAGAGTTGGAAAACGCATTTACCTGTGAGAAACACCTTTAATTGAAGGAGATAATGGATGGAATAGTGTTTGAAATGTTGGGAGAGTTTGAGAGTGGGAGATAGCTATTTGACGTGAGAAAAGGGGAGAGTGGGGAGAGAGGGGAAATTTTCAGCTTTCAAATAAAAGTTGTCTAGCTTTTAAAAGGTTTTTGGTAAAATTGCAACACTGGTCCCTCCCCTTTCAAATGAAGCTTAATTAGGTCACTACTTGAAGTTGAATTATTTTAAATTAAATTTTATTGACTCGAATTAAAACCCGGTTAACTCCTAAGCCCAAAACACGGGTGTTACACTAAACATGGCTATCCTCCTAAACACCCATATGGGAGTTCTCTTGGTAGGGTTTTCAATGCATGTTTCAGAGCGGTTTTTGAATATTGGATCGAACGACAGACGCGTAGTCATATAGATAAAAACTTTTACTTGATGTTAACGTAAAAAAATTGGTCGAAAAAACATCTGGAAGCGGCATAAAACGCGCCTAAACACGGCTATCCCCCTAAACACCCCTATGGGAGTTCTATTGGTAGGGTTTTCAACGCATGTTTTTGAGCGGTTTTTGAATGTTGGACCGAAAAAAGGATGCGTAGTCATACAGATAAACATATGTCCTTGTTGTTAACGTTAAGAACATGTTCGATAAACATCCGAAGGCGGCGTAAAACGCGCCTAAATACTCCTATGGGAGTTGTCTTCACATAGTAGGCAACGAGTAAAAAATTTAATACACTTATAATGCGTACAAAATTTTATAAACTTAATAAACATGTATTATATACAGCTTCCAATGCATTAAAATGACTATGAAGTGGTATGCGTTTTACGAAGTCTCTGTTAACATACTCCCTCCTAAACACAGAAAATGGAGAGATACAATGGGTGTTACACAGAGTAACTCAACATGGAATATGCAATTGTCACTGATTTTGCACAGTGGGTGGTTTGGGTTGCTCAATGTAAGAAACTAGCTGGCCATTTACACCATGATCTCCCCCTGATTGGTTAATGTTGTAAGGAAAACTTTGCTTGTGCAACTAGGCGCCATTAATACAAAAAATGACCCTAATTTTAAATGTATTTTCAAACATGTAAAGTATAAAACTTTGAAATTGAGGTTTTAAACAATCGAACATCATTTTACTAGTTATTTATAGTTGGGCATTCTAACATAAACTCGCTTTACATGTAAGACGAGTTACACTTGTCGTGTCTCCTTATTATACTAGTTGAGACATGACAAGCAAAACTTGTCATCTATGCAAGGCTAGTTAGGCTGAACTCTCCATATGTGCACGACGAGTTTGGTTCATCATGTCACAATTTACTGCTCATAATTGAAATAACACTGCAAATTTACATTTCCTATACGAACGTAATTAACAAGGATTATGTTAAGGGAATTCTTTGTATAATCTATTTCTCATTTTCAACAACTCTAAAACAAACCCTCAAATTTCACCAACAAACCCAACCTCAAATTTTTTCAATCTCATACAAACATCGATTCACAATGGCACCACCACCAATCTCAGCAATCTTATACTACGATGACAACTATATGGGAGACAATACAGTTGAAAACTTTGAGTCCAAAATTTTTTTCGGATCAAATTCATTCGCACCATTTCTTTCGAGAAGCTAGTGAAGAACATCAAACGACTGGTACATGTCGGGCGTAACAAACCAGTAAGGGCTCTCTACTATATGTTCCATACATACTTATTTCCAGTGACATACGGTACAATGAGAATTAACAATGGATGTGATGTTGAAGTAATGGTCGACACACATATGAGGTACGCAGAGGAAATTTGCTACTTGTATAAAGATTTTAGTGGAGAAGTAGAAGGTGAGAACGAAAACTGAGTCGCAACTCATACGAAAACATATGATTTCAGCTCTTTAATGGGGGATTACAATCTTAGCGTTCCTACTTACATCTCATGCGTTTCATGATGAACCTGCATGTTCACCAGCACGACACTCATACTCCAACTTCTTCAACCTAAACATCGAACAAGCATCAACTCAGCATTCCACCTTTAACCCATACGTTTATGGGCATCAACCAATACTTGGTGGATCATTTTTTAGGGAGGCAACACGCTTGTGTTGTATCATTCGATCTAAAAAAGCCAAACTATGCTTCTCCTAATTTTTCCCTGGGTGTACAACTACGACTTCTTCACCTGCCCATGCATCCACGGATGGTGATAAAGGTTACACATCCCTAGAAGAACCGATTCAAGAGTGCGGCATTGATGGTGCTGAGGTTGAGTTGTTCGTGGAGCCTGGAGATGTTGTTGCTAATTTCACCTCTGAAGCTTAAAGTGACACTGGTAATGATGATGACGCCCTTAGAAACTTCAATGAAAATCAATTGGGACATGTTGCAAGTAGTAGGGCCCTAACACCGTACGAGCCTCCGTTGTACATGTACGACATCGACTTGGCAGCAATGGACGTACAATAGTTCCCAGACATGCTTGACGTGAGTTTTGACGGTCTTACTTTGCAATAGAAAAAGATAACTTGTGAGAAAGCATACAGTTCAGAACGAGCGACGAAGCGAAAGATACCGTTAAAAAATACAACATACATTACGGTGTGCACTCCAAGGTGGAGTTCGTGACACCAAAGAAATATGTATGTCAGTGTAAACAGAAATCGGCACAGGGATGCAACTGGAAGGTTGGGTCAATAAGATGAAAAGGAAGGAGAACACCTGGAAAATCAAAGTTATCTTTTTTAAACACCGTTCTTCTTAGACCCAAAACGACCGTTAAGCCAGAGGAAACTCGTCGTGTCCTACAACGAGTTACATTTAGGATTAGGTTAATCTCGTAATTAATGGTTAAACCGGGTATTAGAAAAAAATGGAACTCGCCATACGAGCAAGGTGAGTGTCAATAAAAAAGAATATAATTTTGAAACTCGCAGTGACGGTGCGTCGAGTTTACTGTAAAGGTCCTAATTTTGGGAATTTATTATTCCAGACGTCGCTTTGGTCATGATAGGATCCTAAGATCCTAAAAATGGCCTTACCCTGTTGTTCACACACACGTATATTTTTTTTTGGAAAGAAAATAATAATTATATTTAATACTGTTCTTTTTTCCAGCAAGTTGATCTTTGTAGTATCGTTTATTTTTTAAACCTTTCATGAAGCATATATATACTTTGCAAATAAATTATTCGAACTCAATTACTCTAAGGGTGTGTTTGGTTCAGGGAAAAGATGATTACTAGAGGTAATAATCTTTTTCAGACTTACATTCCTATGTTAGTTTGGGAGGATTCTCATTAAGAGGTAATATTCTTTTTTTCAATAGTGGCTCTTCTTCCCCCACATGGTGAGAATGATATTCCCTTCATTATCTTAGTTATTGCACAATTCCTTCCCCCTTGGACAATATTGTCTTTGAGATAATGAATTGTGTTCCTGTTAATCCTTGATTGCATTTTTAATTAGGTGACTAATTATTTATGATATAAATTTATTAAATTTTTTTATTTAATATTATTTTAATATATAAAAAGGTGTTGCATATATTTAAATAATATTGTAATATTTAATATATTTATGTTAATATCGCATTTATGATTGTTTCTAGGGTTATAGGATGAGATTGCATGTTGCTTGAGAGTGAATGGTTTAAGAATTCATGTTATTAATTTTATTATTTGATTTATAAGATATTTTTTTATTTTAAAATTTTTGTAGGTAGATTTATTTTTATTACTACTTACTAGTTTTAGATTTGTTTTATTATTTACTTTAATTTATTTGATAAATTGTCAACAATAATAAAAAAGGAATAAAGGTATATAAATATAAAATATATTTTTAAAAAATAATTTACTATATTAATTGTATTGTAAATATAAAACTTTTACAAATTTTAGCTAGCGTAACGAAAATAGTTCTATAACTTTTTATGCAAATATTTTTAATTTAATAATTGAAAGTTTAACTTGTTAAAAATAAAGTATAGAATAAGGAAAACATAGTAAATTTTGCTTCTAATTAATCTTATGTTCCTCCAACCAAACGCCGCAATCTTATATTCTTACCAAATAAACCAAATAAGGTAATGTAACCTTCCAGTAATGTGTGAGGTTATGTTACATTTCAGTAATTATATTTCCAGAAGTAATATTACATTCCGTGAACCAAATACGGTTGGAATAATAACATTCTTTTTCCACCTAAATCATTTGAAACATTAACATTTTTCAATTTAAATTCAAGACCTCTCATATTTAATATTATTTTTTAAAATGTGATGTGACATTTATTTAATATTATTTAAAAATATTGTTTTTAAAAAATAGATTAGGTCAAATAGAGTTTGGCATCAATTATTTCCTATTTTCAATTACTATATAACTAACTTTGAATGAAAATGTATTAAAAAAACTTTGAATGAAAATGACAGGAAATTATTTAGAAACTCTAAACTCTGCCAACAAGTTTGTCATCTCATCAGTGGCTAGAAATGTTTCGTCCACGTGGAAATGACTTGTTCAACCCCATTTCTCTTTAAAGTGGAAATTTATATTATGATCTTGCTTAACACATCAGTCATGGTCTCAACAACCATTTACTTGTTTGTTCTTAACAGGTTAGCTAAAGGGGAGGATCCTTTACAGGTGTCATTAGATTTTGCAAAGCTCTGGGTGCAAATTCATGAATTGCCTCTGGGATTCGGAACAGATGGCTCGCCAATTTAGTAATTTTATAGGACGTTTTCTTGAGTATGATTCTAAATTATTGGTGTTTGGAAGGAAACAATATATGCGAGTGAAGGTTGAATTGAATACTTCTCATCCTTTAAAGCGGAAGAAAAAGATTTTGTTAGGGAAGGATCGAGGTGTTTATATTTATTTCTGGTATGAGAAACTCACCTTGTTTTGTTTTATTTGTGGCAAACTTGGCCACGGTGAAAGCTTTTGCCCACTGTGACTTACTCTAGATCCAAAAGAGGTGGTATTTGGGTGGGATCTTTCCATCCGTGCTCCGGCAATGAAAGGAACGCCGGCTCCAAGCAGGTGGTTATGTGAGGAAGTTTTTGGTACAATGTTAGTGGATTTACATGTTGCTAATAACGTGCATGGCCATTTCCAAGTACGTGCTCAGTTTAAAGAGGGGTTTCAACAAAAACATGCAGCACATGATAATTCTGTTGTAGTCCCGCCTAGTAGTGAGAATGGCCCAATGGCTAGTGGGCACATGGACTTGGGTTCAGATGCTGAGGATAATCCATTGTCTGTGGTGGATGGGAATAAGAGACAGCATCTTGTAGGTGAGGTTCCTTATGCTTCGTGTGTAAATGCTCCTGATGCAATTCTTAACGTGAATGAGATATCGGCTGGCTCTACTAAGCAGGGCAGCCAGCAGCCATGAAGTTGATTAGCTGGAATGTCCGTGGGTTAGGGAAGCCACGGGCAGTACGTCGTCTCAGAATTTCGCTAAGAGGTTGTAACCCCACCTTTTGTTTCTCATGGAAACAAAACTAGATGTGAGGAGAATGAAAAGAGCATGTCGAAGTTGTGGGTTTTTGTTTGGGATAGATGTGGCTGCAGTAGGGTCACATGGAGGTTTATCTTTAGGGTGGAAACCTGAGTTAGATGTTACGTTGAAGAGCCACTCTCGAAACCATATAGATGTTGTGATAAAAGAAAGTGACGATGTATCGTGGAGGTTTACA
This sequence comes from Hibiscus tridactylites, assembly GCA_958450335.1. Taxonomy (NCBI): domain Eukaryota; kingdom Viridiplantae; phylum Streptophyta; class Magnoliopsida; order Malvales; family Malvaceae; genus Hibiscus; species Hibiscus tridactylites. The sequence goes on from OY288266.1 coordinate 35,138,705, forward strand.
GGGTTTTATGGAAATCCATTTGAGCATCATCGAGCTGAATCATGGGCGTTGTTACGTTGATTGGAAGCAAGCGAGTCGTTGCCGTGGTTGGTGGCTGGTGATTTCAACGAAATTTCCTATTCTTTTGAGAAGCAAGGGGGTAGGCTGCATTCGGAATGTAATATGGCTGGTTTCTGAGATACTTTGAATGATTGTGATCTTAGGGATTTAGGTTTCAATGGTGTATGGTATACATGGGAAAGGGGGAGTTTGCTAGAAAACAATGTTCGAGAGAGGTTGGATAGGGTTGTTGCTAACCCAAGTTGGTGGAGCAGTTTCCCTTCACATTTTGTATCTCACTTAGGACATACAATTTCAAACCATTGCCCATTGCTTATTGATTCAGAGGGGCACTTGTCTCATCGTTCAATGTCCAGGCATGCACGTTTTCGCTTTGATGCCAATTGGATTTTAGAGGAAGGAGTAGAGCAGATTATCAAAAATCATTGGGGTACTTCAATTGAGCTTGTCCCATATAGACTCAGTAGTTTGGGCAAGTCTTTGTCTAGTTGGGGTCGTACTAACAGAAAGCAAACAGCTGCTCGCAAGAATGCCCTTCAGAGGAGACTGAATGAATTGTTCATGGCTGATCCTGATGAGGAGGTGCTTCAAGAATTAATCGAGGTTAAGCTTGGTTTGAATTTGGAAGCTGATAAAGAAGAGTTATTTTAGGAGCAGCAGGCACAATCTAATTGGCTTAATCATGGGGATAAAAATACTCCTTTTTTCCATAACCATGCTACTTATCGGAGGAAAAGGAATGTTGTTAAAGGACTGTATAATACAAATGGTGAATGGCTCACAAGAGATCATGACATGCTTGATTTGGCTACTGACATTTTTAGGATTTGTTTCAATCCTCTTTGTCGTGCAATGCTTCTGTTATTTTTTATCATGTGCAGCCAAAGGTTACAGAAGCTATGAACAATATGTTACTCTCTCCTTTTACAGCTGAGGAAGTGTATCGTGCAGTAAAAGAAATGGCACCGTTAAAAGCATCTGGTGTTGATGGATTCCCTGCTCTATTTTTTCAGCATTATTGGCATGTAATTGGTGAAGATGTTTCCTCGTTTTGTTTGTCAGTATTGAATGGGGCCTTAAACATGGAGTTGATTAACATGACACAAATTGTTTTAATCCCTAAAGGTAATAAACCTGAATTAGTGTCGGATTTTAGGCCAATAAGCCTTTGTAATGTATTATACAAAATCATTTTTAAGGTATTGGCTTCTAGAATGGCTCCGATTTTAGACAGATGCATTGATAAATCTCAGGGAGCGTTCATTCATGGTCGACAAATATCGGATAATATCATTATAGCTTATGGAGTTCTAAATGCAATTCATAAGAAGCGGGTCGGCAAGCAAGGTTTCTTTTCCCTGAAGGTCGATCTTAGCAAAGCCTATGATAGAGTAGAGTGGACTTTCTTGGAGGGTATGTTGTTGAAGTTGGGATTTGCATCGAGTTGAGTGACTTTGATTATGAGTTGTGTGGATTCAGTTTCTTACTCCATCTCTCTAAATGGTTCAAATGGTAGACATTTCAAGCCTTCTCGTGGACTTAGACAAGGAGATTCAATGAGCCCTTATCTCTTTCTGGTATGTGCGGAGGGTCTATCGGCTCTTTTGAATCATGCTAACAACTTTAAGAGTATCAAGGGAGTTACGATTGGTAGGGAATGGTTGGAGGTTGGTCATTTACTGTTTGTCGATGATAGCATTCTTTTTGGGGAAGCTACGGTTGCATCCACTGCTAACATGAAGGATGTTCTCACTCTCTATGGTAATGCTTCGGGTCAAAGAGTTAATCTTGCTAAGTGCCTATTCAAATGTTGATTCTGTGTTGAAGGATCAAATTGGCTCCTTGCTTGGGGTACGTGTCTCGTCCAACCCGGAAACATATTTAGGATTACCTACCATGGTGGGAAGAAATAAAATAGAGGTATTCGAATATTATTTGGATCGTTTCAATAAGAAAACTGGTAGTTGGGGTGTGAGATTCTTGTCGTTGGGGGGAGGAAGTTTTGATTAAAAGTGTTTTACAGGCCATCCCTCTCTACGCTATGCAATGTTTTCTTTTCCCTACATCTTTATGCTGTCAAATGGAGAAAATTATGGCAGCTTTTTGGTGGAGGAACCAAGGCTCTGGTAAGGGTATACATTGGTGCTCACGGTCGCAATTGGCAAGTCCAAAGTCATGTGGTAGACTAGGTTTTCGGGATCTATCACAGTTCAATATAGTGTTACTTGCAAAGCAATGTTGGAGATTAATTACCCATCCATGGTGCTTTCTTGCAAAAGTACTCAAAGCTCGCTACTACCCTAGTACGGATTTCTTATCTTCTAATTTGGGCTCTCACCCTTCCTATGTTTGGAGGAGTATTTGGAGTGCTAGGGGTTTAATAGATAAGGGTTATGACTGGCGTATAGGAGATGGTCACAAGGTGAACATTTGGAGTGAACCTTGGTTACCAGGCACTGGGAGGGAAGGATTAAAAATTGTGCTATAAATGTAAATTATTCCTATGTGTCTGATCTCGTAGACCTAAACAGTGTGGCCTGGAAAGCGGATGTTATAAGCTCTCTATTTGATGAAGGTATTGTCAAGAGAATTTGTTCCATCTCTTTGTCAAAAACTAGATTTAGAGATATAATCATTTGGAGGTATGATGGATCGGGGACTTATTCTGTGAAGAGTGGGTATCGTCTCCTGCGTGAAGATCTAAATTCTACTGGTGGTACAACCCCTGACCCCCAATTACTGGTTTTAAAATCGTTCTATAAGGAGTTGTGGGTTGTTAGGTTACCATCGAAAGTTAAGATCACTATGTGGAGGATCGTTAATAACTTTTTACCTACGTTTGCTAATCTGCAGTCTCGGAGATTAAACGTTAGGAATATTTTCCCATTCTGTCACCTTTCTCCTGAAAATGTTGAACACATAATGAGGGACTGTACTTTTGTGCAACAGTTGCTTGGTATGCAAGGATTCCATTTCTCTAATAACACTGAAAACTCATATTGGAGGGTATAGGTGGCACGGGAGTTTTGTATTTTGAATGACAGTCAGAAGATTGCACTGCTGGTCACCTTTTGGGCTATTTGGTATTCACGCAACCAAGTTAGTGCATGACGGGGGGGGGGGGGGGGGGGGGGGGTGATTTCTTTGCAAGAGTCTTTCTCCTTTATTCAAGCCTTTATTCTTGAGAACGAGTCTCTGTCGCCTACTCAACGACAAGGACCTATAGCTAGACAGACGAGCTAGATTGCTCCAGTTGGGGATGTTATAAAATGCAACTTTAATTTAGCCTTTGATGCACATAAAGAAGAAGCCATATCGGGAGTTCTTTTTCAGAACAGTGCAGGTCTGATCATGACATCATGTACTTCTCCTCATTGGCATGTCCCTGATGATTTTGTAGCTGAAGCCCTGGCATGTCTGTGTGCTGTTACGATGGTAAGGGAGTTAGGGTTTAACAGAGTTGAAGTTGAAGGTGATTCATTAACAGTAATCAAAAGGGTAAGTTGCAGTACATCTGATAATTCTCTGATTAGTCTGATTGTCTATGATATAAGAGAGAAGGCTAAGGAGTTTGGATACATACGTTTCTATTTTTCCCATTGTGAAGCCAGTAATGTTGCGCATGTCTTGGCCAGAGAAGGACGGGGCGGTGATTTCCCTAGAGTTTGGATTGAGGAAGCTCCTCCAGGTACCACCTCAGCTGCTGCCTTGGACCGAATTTGTTTGAATTAGTTTCAGTGAGTTGGTTTATGTCCTTTATGAGTACCTGTTGCAGTCATCTATAGGGATGGTTGTTCTCTGATCATCCTTTGGAGTTATTTATATACACATTAATGATGCACTCCATTTGCTTTAGATTCTATGTTAGATGGTTGGTTAGTTAAATAGCTTTGAAGGTTGTTATGTTAATCTTTCTGAGTTGGGGTTGTGATTGTCTACTTTGGGTTATATGTTTTCATGTGATTCTTGTTTTCCTCAATTCAATAATATAAATAATCTAATTGTTTTAAAAAATAACATGAAAAAATGCGAAAAGGGTGATTTTCATTAGGCATAAAGTTAAAAATAGCGTCCAACGTTTGACCTTTTGGTTACTTTAACTTATATCCTTTTTTTGTCCAAACAGTCACCTAATGTTTTATTTTCGTTCAAAATTTACCATCGATGGACGGAAACCGTTAGTCAACTAACAGTCAACGCCCTTTGATGATGTGACGATGCCACGTGGCACTTTGCTGACGTGGTGGCATCACAGTTTAAATAAAGTTAAAAATTATATTTATGTATTTTTTAAAAAAATTACTAATTATTTTTTATATATTTTTAACCAATCAAATTATGCCACGTCGGCAAAGTGCTACGTGACATCATCTAAATGGTTAAAAATATAAAAAATAATTATATTTTTCAAAAAATATTTTAAAATATTTTTAATAAAAATATTAAAAATGATAATTTTTCAAAAAGCAATTCTTATTTTTAAATATTCTTAACCATTCAGACAATGACACGTCAACAAAGTGCCACATGACAATATATGATTGGTTTAAAATACAAAAAAAAAATATTTTTTTAAATAAAATTTTTAATTATTTTTAAAAAAAATATGTCACGTCATCGAAGATGTTGACCGTTAGTTGACTGATGGTTTTTATCCATCGATGGTGAAATTTGAATGAAAATAAAACATTAGGTAAATGTTTGGAAAAAAAAAATAGAGATTAAAGTGAGGGGCTATTTTTAACTTTATACCTTTTCATTAGTATAAAACATTTTTTCTCTATTCTATCCACATTGAATCACTTCTCTTTTGGTTTTCTTCTTCCTTTAGTTGTCTCCATCATGGTTTTAGTGCTGCAGGTTGGATTTAATTGACTCAATTTTCGTTTTTTTTTTGGGTTTTTAAGTTTTTGTTCTTCATTGATGAACGAGGAATATTGTACGTTGTGCATATTTCATATTTGTACTGCATTTAAGAAATAAATTGCAAGTTATGGCAGCTTTTATTGATTTGACAAATGTAAACATTCACCCAATAAGGAAATCAATTGAATTAGTACAAAACAGCACAAAAAATACAAGTATATTTAACTAACATTAATCAACCGTAAATAAGGCATTAATTTAGATCACAAGCAGTTAACGGCCACCACCTGTTTGCCAATATTACGGCCGCTAAAGACCCCAACCAGCGCTTTGGGAGCAGTTTCCAGGCCGTCAGCAATGTCTTCCACATACACAACTTTGGATTCTTTAATCAATGGCAATATTAATTCCAGGTATTTGGGGTAAAGATGGTGGTAATTCACTGCCAGGTACCCTTGCATTTGGGCATCTTTCATCACCATCGACGGTAAATTGCGGACACCATCGGGGTGTTCCAAGTGGTATTGAGAGCTCATGCCGCATATCATGATGCGAGCATGAGGTCTCAGGTTCAGTAGGACGGCGTCCAGCATCTTCCCGCCTACGTTGTCATAGCAAACATCGATGCCTTCGGGACAATACCTGGGTCCGAATTAAATTTTGATTATGTTGCTCGGACTCGGACTCGAGCTTGAGTGAGTAATAGTGTTTTACCTTTTCAATGTTGCATCATAGTCGGGCTCTTGTTTATAGTTGAAAGCCTCGTCATATCCGAATTTTTTCTTCAAGAGCTCCACCTTTTCAATGTTGGAATACGTGTCGGAGAAAGATATTTTAAGAAAATTGAAGAGTCAAAGTAATAGGAATAGCGCGTAATGGGTACCTTGTCGGGGCCTCCAACACTTCCAACGACATGGCAGCCATGGAACTTGGCGAACTGCCCCATCAGCAGACCAATAGCACCACATGCTGCTGAAATAAACACATAGTCTCCTTTCTTTGGAACACAAAGCTCATACACACCGACGTATGCTGTCAACCCAGGCATACCTGTCAACCATGTCACATATACAAAACCACATTTAAGGTAAGAAAAAATGTTTTACCATCTACGAATACGAGTACAAATACGGTCCTTCGTTTCCCTTTAAATATCTGTATCCAACACATATTCATTATTGGACCCTTAATTCAAACAATAAGAATATTTCGATCCCCAACAATCCAACTCAGAAGACAATGGTAGTTACCAAGTATTCCAGCATAGTAGGAAAGAGGCACATCAGTATGTTGGATTTTGAACAGATTTTTTGTGTCTGAAATCAGACTATACTCTTCCCAACCAGTTATTCCCCAAACCAAATCATCCGTTGCAAAGTCGGGATGTGCTGAATCCAACACTTTAGCCACTCCATATCCGGTTATAGGCTGCCACATTCCGATTGAAATCAGTGCTAATTTTATATATAAGATTATTATTCGATACACAATAATAAAATAAAGAAACACTCAGAAATTTATGGGCTTAATTAGTTTCTACTTATTGAAATAATCTCGGATCTGTAAAGTTTTCGAGAATTTGCAGGTTAAATTAAATCAAAATCCATCACACATTTCACCTTCTACAAGCATATACCCTAATTCATTTCAACAACATTAAAGAATCCGGGGATGTAGAATGCAACAAGTAATTCTTGTCACATAGGGTAATTTATAGTTTCCTTTAGAGATCCAGATTTGAGTTACGGAATAGAAATAAAAATGTGAAGAGAATAAGACATTATAAAAATCCGAAATAAAACTCGATGATCAAAAGATAACATGATGTGACGATGAAGTAATGAAATTACCGAACCAAGAGTATAGGGATCGGAATGCTCTCGTTTGTGGCCCGTCATTTTGAAGATCATGTCGGGATCGCAGGAGATGAAGAGATTCTTGACGACAACGGCATTGGAATCCGGTGGAGCTTTAAGCTTGATGGTTGCTGCAGTCAAATGCATGTCTGTTTCTTGTGCGGAACCGGAAACATAGTGTTTCAATATCACCTTCATGTTGCTTCCTTCGTCCATGCCTTCCGTCCCCATCTCTTTCTTTCTTTAATTATTACCTTGGAGATCTTAGATTTACAAATTTAAGAATGAGAGAGATACAGGCTTGTATTTATAGGAGAGGTAACTGGGTGGTTCCATTCGGTTCATTTAATTTCAAAAAATTATAAAGTATTATACTTGGAGTGACCCAAATCTAAATCTGGTCTATTCAAACATAATACAAAACGGTCCGAATTTGATTTAACTATAGCAAAATTTTATTCAACTCAAAAATCGATAAAAAAAATCAAATGAACTTTGAATGATAGAATAAGAATTATCAATTCAAATAACTTAATTTTTTTTTTGATAAATAATGGGAAAAGATCGACATAGGCCTCATTAAAAACCCTCCTAACCTAATGAGGGAAAAGAGTACCTATGTACGATCCGTACAATCCACACAAAAAAAAACGAAAGCAAGACACCGCAACTTAGGGACAATCGTCCCTCAAGAGATCAAAAACCTCAACCGGAACACTATTAAACACATAGGGCTCAAAGCTAGACCGCTCCGCCAATTTCGCCATCGCATCCGCCACTCTATTTGCATCACGAAAAATGTGTCGAAACTCTACTCCACCATGGATCAAAACAAGATTTTGAATAGAATCAATCAAAGATGAAGATCTCAAACAATGCGACATCCCCGATAATATATGAAAAACATCCAAGTTATCCGTCTCCACCACTATACTCACCCCATCTACACCCATAGCACACTTAAGGCCCTCAAACACCGCCCAAAGCTTTGCTTCAAATACCGAGCACTTGCCAATGAATTTTGTAAAACCCGTAATCCAATTACCTTGAAAGTCACGGACAATCCCTCCACACGAGGCAGCACCATCGGAACCATTCCTCGCGCCGTCCACATTAAGCTTCACAAACCCCCTCCTCGGTGGACACCAACCACGCCCCCGCACCTGCTGCTGCGCAACACCAATATGCGAGGTTTGGACGCAGGTTTGCTGCGCACGTTGCACCCCAGCATCCAAGCGTTTGCTACGCTCAATGACCCCTGCACCGTAAGGGATCCAGCTCCCGAAAATCTTTTCATTACGAGTGCGCCATAAGGTCCACAGAATGCTCCCAAACAGCACACCCCAATCAGACGCATCCCTCGCAAAACCAGCACCCGACAGCAGGTTCTGCTTCAACCAATCCTTCATGGGCAGCGCCAAGAACCTCGCCAAGCATTGCGGTTTTATCAAAGTTGCCCAGGTCGAAACTGTCGTGGGACAACGACGAAGAATGTGATCAATATCTTCACAAGCCGCCCCACATACCGCACATGTAGCCGAGTCCGATAAATGTCGTCGGGCCCTTTCATCATTTGTTAAGATTCGACCCTTCCCAATAAGCCAAAGGAACGCCTTTATAAGCGGCAACCCTTTAAACGCGTGTATCGCCTTCCACAGACCCTCCTCCGCCTCAACAACATGCTGCGATCGCACGTCATATGCAGACCGCACAGTGAATGTTCGCGTGCTGCTCCACTTCCACCCCGGCCAATCGGGGCCATTCAAGGTTGCAGGTGGCTTAACCGCAGCTATGTGCTCTAACACGTGCACGGGTAAAATAGCTCGGAAAGCCTCCCAAGTCCAGTTTCCTCCACCATCAACCATATCTTTGACCGGTGTAGGGGCCAAATCCACCGTACCCCGCGTGCAATAAGAACTAAGAGGACCAATATCCGCCAACCAATTGTCCTTCCAAAAGTCCACCGTCGCACCATCACCAATATTCCATACAATTCCTTCTCTAACATCATCCCAAATCGCACACACCCCTCTCCAAAGAACCGAGCAATTATTCCTAAAAATAGTAGCCGGAATACGGTCATAACATTTATACTTGGCTCGCAAAAAACGTACCCAAAGTTGGTCCGGTTTCGCCACAATGTTATAGGCCACCTTCATAAGAAAAACGTCATTCTGTTGGTCCAAGAATTTAAAGCCAAGGCCACCCCTAACAGTAGGCGATGCAACCTCCTCCCATTTTACAAGGTGAACCGCCCGTTTCAGCGTCGAGTTACCCCAAATAAACGCACGTATAATTCCCTTAATTTTATCATATACCCCCTTAGGAATCTTAGTCGTCTGCATGCAATATGAAGGAATCGCCGAAAGCACTGATTTTGCCAAAACGATGCACCCAGCAAACGATAAATATCTCGCCTTCCACCCATTCAAACGATCCCTGACCTTCTCAATTAAAAAGCCATATGTTTCATTAGTAACCCTCTGATGTAGCATAGGCACCCCCAAGTATCTTCCTAAATTCTGAACTTCCATAAAACCACACACCATGCAAATCGAACTGCGGAGCGAGCTTGGAACATTCTTGGAAAAGAAAACATTCGTTTTTGCCACACTCACTTTCATTCCAGAAGCACTGCAAAACTCAGCTAACACCGAGTGGATCACCCCAAACTGTTCCATCGAGGCCTCCGCAAACAAAACCATATCATCTGCAAACATGAGGTGAGAAATAATCGGGCATTGTCTCGACACCCGAAACCCCTTCCATGCCCCCTGCGATAACCTATGCTCAATAAGATGGCCAAGCCGCTCCATACAAAGAACAAAAAGATACGGCGATAGTGGATCGCCTTGCCTGATTCCCCTAGACGGTCGAAAATGCTCTGTCTGCGCCCCGTTCCACAAAATACTTGTCTATACAGATGACACACAATGCATAATCAACTCTCGTATCTTCCTTGGTAAACCAATATCACAAAGCGTATCCGCAATAAAGTTCCACTCAAGACGATCATACACCTTTTCCAGGTCGATTTTCACCGCCATCCACCCCTTATCACCTGTCTTGCGTCGCATAGAGTGAACCACCTCCTGGGCAATGATTATGTTATCTGAAATAAGTCGTCCAGGAACGAAGCTCGTCTGATTTTCCTTTACCCACTCAGGGATAAAAGGCTTAATTTTATTCACAATCACTTTAGTCACAATTTTGTACAAGACCTGGCAAAGGCTGATAGGCCTAAATTGTGACATATTCTCAGGCGATTTTACCTTCGGAATCAAAACCAACAGAGTATCATTCAAACTATCCGGAAAAGGGGCCCCCTCAAAAATATCATGTACCAAACGACACATATTCGGCCCAACAATATCCCAATTCCGCTGATAAAATAACGCCTGAAACCCATCTCTACTAGGGGCTTTAAGCGCATCCATCTGGAAAACCGCCCTACGAACCTCATCTACAGATACAGGGTTATCAAATAAATCAATAGCAGAACTAGAAAGGCCAGGAAATTTACCGCGGATGGAAAACTGTGCCGTCTCTGTATTTCCGCTAGTGAAAAGACTGTTGTATAACTCAACAACATGCCTCCGAAGCTCAACCTGAGAGTCTAGCCACCGACCATTACCATCCCTCAACCGAGTGATCAAATTCAGCTTCCTTCGGCTAATCGTGGAGGCATGAAAGTACTTGGTATTCCTATCGCCCTGCATGAACCACCGACATCTCGACTTTTGGAACCAAAGGCTCTCCTCCTGCTCTAACACAATATCAAGCTCTGCCCGAAGAGACTTCTCTAACTCCACCAACGATTCCGAATAATTACGCCTGAGAGCCCTATCAATACCTCTTAAACGTGCCACCAGATTCCTCTTTCGTTTACCAATATGCCCAAACACCTCGATATTCCAACTTTCCACCTTGGTCTTAAGCCTAGCGATATTGTGTACAACTGAATCCATCGGACTCCAGCTATCCCTTAACAAGTTTGCAAACTCGGGATGGTCCTGCCAAGCTGCAATGAAGAGGAACGGTCTATCATCAGCAGCACCTGTATGAGTCTCCCTATCAAGGATAAGCGGACAGTGATCTGACCCCAAACAGTCGAGGTGTAACACAAGGCTATGCGGAAAAAGATTCTGCCAAGCTCCATTCACCAAACACCTATCTAGGCGTTTGAATAACCTCCCACGTCTCCAAGTAAAGTCGTCGCCTCTATAATCAACCTCAAACAAGCCTGCCGTAAAAACAAACTCCTGAAAAAGAGAGCTAGCACCAGATAGCCCCGAACTGCTACCATAACATTCATCGTCACGGAGGATGCAATTGAAATCACCTCCTAACACCCATGCCTGATTCCCATTTGGTCGAAGACTGAGCAAATGATCCCACACTAACCTCTGTGTTGCTGCCGTCGGGGAAGCGTAAACAACCGTAAAGAGGACCCATTTATTAACGGAATCATCAAAGAATTTCTCATGCACAAATTGATTTGCCACCACTAAGATCTCAACCTGAACATCTTCACGCCAAAGGACCCAAACACCACCACTAAAGCCCCGACATTCCACACGAAAAGAATTCTCAAAACCCAACCTGCGAATAACCCTATCCGCCTGAACATGGCTAATCCTTGGCTCAACAAGACAAACAACCCTAGGATCATGCTTCCGCACAAAATCACGAAAATGACGGCGAAATTTGGGGCTCGCCGCACCCTGAACGTTCCAAAACATTAACTTAATCATTAAAAGATAATAAAGGTAGGAAAAAGGACCTTAGCATGACGGAGCAATGTTCTCTTTGCCAACCCCATCAACGGCCACCTCACTCTCCCCCGCTCCTACAACCAAGCTCGGAACCGTGGAATTCGACTCCAAACTAATCGCGTGAGTGGTCCTATCTCCTCTTGTCGCCCCAGTTGCATTCAAAACAGTATGGTCATGCAAATCCTGCAGCTTACCCGAAAAAGATTGGACCCATTCTGCCAAAATCGGATTTGCCAGTGAGCGCGTCGCATTACCACGCTTCGACTGCTTAGAAGACTTCTTAAGCGCAGCCTTTACCGGCAAAAGACTCCTCCCTCGACTAGCATCCTTCCGCTCACCGCTCACCCCTCCCTTAGTCGAATCACCTTCCGCAATAATGACTGTTCTATGAGTTCCGGTGGCAATGCTCGGCTTGTGGGCTTGCACTTGCACTTCCAAATTAGGTGCCATCGAGACCACCTGAGTACCTTCACAATGCTTCACTTTCAAGTTCGAAAGATCCACTAACGGACTTCGCCCCACACTGGACGGCGCACCGCTCTTCTTCATGTCAGCCTTACCACTCCCCGCAGCATTCTCATGTGCTGCAATCACAACCCCCTTGCCATGGGGCCGTTGCATAACCGTGCCCCTCTCCTTTGCACCATGAATTCTCAGCCCGTCAGCATGTTGCACCCCCCGCACCCCCTACGGCACTCCCGCCTGCACATCCGCACCAGCCCCCTCCTTTGCGCTATTATCCTCTCCTAGCACACCAAACCTCGACCCTCCGGCCCCATGCATGCTCTCCGCATGCTTCTGCTGTTCCACAACCTTTCGCGGCCTTTTTTTCCTAGCATCAACCACCATCCACGGCCCATACATATTATCCGAAGTAACCTCTGGTTCCAGCGTCCCCTCACTCAGCTGCTCAACAACCATACTACCTTTATCCGATTCAGCATTACCATTCCTTCCACATCCATCCGACAAGTGACCATATACACCACATTTGAAACAAATATGATGCAACCCTTCATACTCTAGTTTTTGCGTGAAACCGTCTATTCCAATACACGGTAACAACGGCTTATTGAGGTCCACCAACACTGCAAGTCTCGTAAACTTACCCCTCTCAGCTGTCGTCTTATTGTAGTCAATGCGCACAACAGTACCGATAATACTTCCAATCAGCTTGAACAACGCCTTGGTGTAGTACCGATATGGAAGACCCGGTAGGCGTATCCAAACCATAACTTGCGAAGGATGCTTCTGCGATGTCGAGAAGGACCGTGACCACGGTTGCACTGTTAAAAAGCTACCGTATATCATCCAAGGACCCGCCGATAGCACCCTCGTATAATCCTCCATTAAATCAAAATTCACAAGGAAATAGTTGTTATCTAAGTCCACGACTTGGTAATTACCTGCTGGTGCCCAAAGGCCAGGAATCCGAGATACTAACGTCCTAAATCCAATGCTACGCCCAAGGAGGCGAACGATCACTGCCCGCTTCATACTATCATCGATCGATGCATGTACCCGCTCTAAAAACCTGATTTTCGGATACGCTCCGCTGCGATCAATTGAAAAATCAGACTCCAGCACTTGCACCCCATCCGTGGCCACTCCAGGCTTATGCCTCCCCCCGCCGTTGTTCGACCATGACACCATGTCCACGTAGGACCCTTTGCTCAGACCCGACGAAGCTGCCCCCATCTGAACGTCATCCACAGCCACCCCTGGTGACCTATCAGCCGGCAAGTCGTTCCCCACAACGCAACCAGCCTCCATGCCATCCCAACCAGCCATCTCCATAGGCACTGTCCGCTCATCACACAATTCCTTCCCAACCTGTATGGTTTCCGAACCACCCGATGGAGGCGGGGCCACCACCAGCGACAACCCTCCTCCCGGCGGCTGCCCCCTGAGAACGTAAAACCCCCTAAACTAGGGTTGTCCCCGTTAGATCTCTCCTCGTCCGATAAAATATGAGCCGTCATCGTATACTAACTAAGTCGTTGTTTGATGTCTTTTAGTGGGGCCACCAGAAAATTTTGTAATAAATAACTTAAAATTTTTAGTCATTAGTGAATTGATTTTTCGAGTTTGAGTAATGCTCAATTATGCATGATTTTTTAATGAATTACATTGTTAATATTATTATTATTTCTTCAATTTCCCTTCCGGTTTAAGGCATAATTTGATGTTTGACTAGTCAAATCCGCTAATATTGTTGTTTGGTGAACACCGAATTGAAAGAGCGGATTGGGGTGAAACCGCTAATTTTGAAAAAGTTCATATTAGGTGCTTTTTGAGATTAGAGGTTTGATATTAGAGTTGTAAAGACTCTTTTACCCTTATCAATTACCAAAAATCTCCAAATAACCTAAATTAAATATTTTCTCACCCTATTTATAAGCTAATCCTATATATTTTTTCCTTTTTATTATCGTATATTTATACGTGTATTTGAATTTATTAATTAATAAAATTATATTAAAATAATTATATAAATAATAAATTAATATATAAATCATTCGAATATGTTTAGAAAAATTATATTAAAAATAATTTTTATAAATCTAATTAATATTAATTAAATACAAAATATTGATAACCTATTCAAACAAATATTGAATATAATCATGTCCTTATATGTCATTTTGCTTGTTTAAATAATCTAATAGCCCTATTTGGTAAAGAGGGGTTTGGGCAAAAATTAGAGGTTTGGAACATAATTAGAGGTTTGACCAGTCAAATCCGCTAATACTATTGTTTGGTAAATAGTGGATTGAAAGAGCGGATTGGGGTTGAAACCGCTAATTTTAAAAAAAGCTCATAATAGGAGCTTTTTGAGATTAGAGGTTTGATTTTAGAGTTGTAAAGACTCTTTTACCCTTACCAGTTACCAAAAATCTCAAAATAACCTAAATTAAATATTTTCTCACCCTATTTATAAGTTAATCATATTTACTTTTTTGCTTTTTATTATCCCATATTTATATGTGTATTTAAATTTATTAATTAATTAAATTATATTAAAATAATCATATAAATAATAAATTAATATATAAACCATTTGAATATGTTTAGAAAAGTTATATTAAAAATAATTTTATAGATCTAATTAATAATAATTAGATACAAAATATTAATAACTAATAAACTATTCAAACAAGTATTGAATATAAACATGTCCTTATATGTCATTTTACTTGTTTAAATAATCTAACAGCTATCAGCTATCAGTTAATTTTACCAAACACTTTTATACAATCAGCTAATACAATCCGCTAGTCAAATCAGCTAATGCAATCAGCTATCAGCTATCAGCTAATGCAATCCGCTATCAGCTATCCGCTAATTTCCAAACATGGTCAACGACCCTGTTTGGTACAGAGAGGTTTGGGCAAAAATTAGAGGTTTGACCAGTCAAATCCGCTAATACTATTGTTTGGTAAATAGCAGATTGAAAGAGCGGATTGGGGTGAAACCGCTAATTTTAAAAAAAGCTCATAATAGGAGCTTTTTGAGATTAGAGGTTTGATATTAGAGTTGTAAAGACTTTTTTACCCTTACCAGTTACCAAAAATCTCAAAATAACCTAAATTAAATATTTTCTCACCCTATTTATAAGTTAATCTTATTTACTTTTTTTCTTTTTATTATCCAATATTTATATGTGTATTTAAATTTATTAATTAATTAAATTATATTAAAATAATCATATAAATAATAAATTAATATATAAACCATTTGAATATGTTTAGAAAAGTTATATTAAAAATAATTTTATAGATCTAATTAATAATAATTAGATACAGAATATTGATAACTAATAAATTATTCAAACAAGTATTGAATATAAACATGTCCTTATATGTCATTTTACTTGTTTAAATAATCTAACAGCTATCAGCTATCAGTTAATTTTACCAAACACTTTTATACAATCCGCTAGTCAAATCAGCTACCAGCTAATGCAATCCGCTATCAGCTATCCGCTAATTGCCAAACAGGGCCAACAGCTATAAGCTATCAGTTAATTTTACCAAACACTTTTATACAATCAGCTAATACAATTCGCTAGTCAAATCAACTAATGCAATCAATTATCAGCTCTCAGCTAATGCAATTCACTATCAGATATCAGCTATCCGCTAGCCAAACATAGCCAAAATATGAAGAAAAAAAATTCTTTTAACTCCTTTATACTTCCATCATTTTCCCCTCGAAATCTCTTATTTCAAAAATTAATATTATAAACATATTATCTAATTTAATTGATTTATTAAATAATATTAGTACATTATAAATCTTTATCACTTATTAACCGACTAACGTACATCGAATACTATATAGACCCATTATAAAGACGACTCTCTTAATTGAATTTTTTTTTCATTCACATGGATCTCAAACCCAAACCCACAATAATTAAACTATCAATTCCACATACAATTATAGAGACGTAAATTAATTTTGGTTATTATTCCATGTATTGGCAATAAATATTTTTTCCACAATCATGATTAATTTTACTTGAAAATTAAAATTATAAACAAATCTAAAACCATAACTTCTAGTTACTTAAATTTTAACTATAAATTATAAATTTAAAATTGTAGAACTTAAACTAAACTCCTAAATCTTAAATTAGACATATTGTAGAAAACAAATTTTCTGCCATCCTTATTCAAAGACCGATTGTTGCACTTTTAATTAAATTAATGTACGACAACTAAATATTATAAGTGAAATTAATTAATTATTTTTTAGATTGACTAAAATAAATGTATCTAATATAAAAAAATTAAATACCTAAAAAACAAGATAATTTAAATATATTAAACCATAAACAAAAGAAACATGAAAAATAAAATAAAAAGGGTAAACTTCAATGGAGGTCACTCAATTATGGGTAAGGTTACATTTGAGTCATCTAATTATTTAAAGTTACATTTGGGTCATTCAATTATATATAAGGTTACATTTGGGTCACCCAATTATTAAAGGTTACATTTAAGTCACTCAATTATGGGTAGTGTTACATTTGGGTCACCCTTCATATTTAAAAAAAAAAGTATATAAATTTGTGTATTAGATTAATTAATGATTTCAAATGAAGCTATCTAATGTTAACGAGGGTATACAAGTGATTTAGAAGAATAAAATGACTAAATCGATGTACTTTTTTTAAATATGAAGGGTGACCTAAACGTAATCTTACCCATAATTGAGTGACCCAAATGTAACATTTAATAATTGGGTGACCCAAATGTAACCTTACCTATAATTGAGTGACCCAAATATAACTTTTAATAATTAGGTGACCCAAATATAACCTTACTCATAATTGAGTGGCCTCCGTTATAGTTTACCCAATAAAAAATAGATTTGCAAAAGTACGTGATCATAAAGGTAATAAAATATATTTGAGGATTAATTATAAGATATAAACAATATTAGGAATTAATTAACTTTTCCGTTGTTTATAGTGTGCATCAGATCTTAATATTTTCATAGTACTTTAAATCGTTTCTCTCTTTGCTTTCATAGCACGTTTCTCTCTCTACTTTCGTAGCACATTTTAGTTTTTGAAGTTTTGGTTTTCTACTTCTTTCATAGAATTTTCCTACTCATGTTGTGTTTAATGGATAGTGGAATGGAGGATTTGGTTGGTTTGGATATTGGGGAGGTGGAGGATGAAGTCTTACTGTATGGAAATCTGAAAACTGTATCAAATATTACTTATGAAAATTGCTTTGTCGGCACATTCTTAACAAGTAGTATTATTAATTTTTAGGCTATGAGAGCAACATTAGCAAATGTTTGGCATCCAATTGGTGGCATCTCAATTTCTAACTTAGGTGAAAGCCGGCATTTGTTTAGATTGTACTACAAAGTTGATGTGGATCGAATTGAAAAGGAAGCACCTTGAAATTTTAATAATCATTTGCTGATCATGCACTGATTGACTAAGGGAGAATATCCAATGTTGGTCCCTCTCTTCTATATAAGTATTTGGATCTTGGTTCACGATTTATTGCTTGATTTCATGTCATTGGAAGTTGCAAAGCATATTGAGAATTTTATTGGGGTGTTCATTTTCTCTAATACAAGTTCAGTACAATTAGGATATAAACGAATTATGAGAATTCGTACTAAAATAGATATTCGGGTGCCATTAAAAAGATGAAAAATATTTGATTTTCCGAATGGGTCGACGTCTTATGCTCAGTTTGAGTATGAAAAGCTTACGGTTTTTTGTTTCATCTGTGGTAAACTAGGACATGGGGAGAGTTTTTGTCCATTGAGGGTGCTGCATCCTACCAAGGAGTTTGTGTTCAATTGGGATGCGTCGCTTCGAGCTCCTCCACGAAGAGCGGTGGCGGAAAAAAACAAGTGGCTGGTTGAAGAGGTGGCTGGTGCAGTTGTGCTTCAGAATCCTATAGGAGAAAAATCAGTAGGTAAATTGTTAGTGGGGCAACAAGCTATGAATGTAACTGCAACAGAAACTGAAAATGCTGATGTGGATGGAAAAAAGATAACTACTAGTACTAGTACAAGCCCTATAATTCCTCATAGTATAATTATGGGCCCAATAAGTATTTCATCGGGATCCATGATGGATAAGGATATGAGTGTGGAGAATGCGGATAATCCAATCTTTCAAGCAGAGAGATTAAAACGTCAGCGTATGCAACAAGTAGAAGAATCTGATATGGATTCAACAAAAAGAATAAATGATGGTGGTGATAATGTGAGAGGATAAAAAATTGAGATATCGGTAGGTTTGTACAATCAGGCCAGCCGGACGCCATGAAACTCTTAAGTTAGAATGTAGAGGTTTGGGTATGCCTTGGACTGTCTGGCCTCTCCAACATGTGTTTCGAGACTTAAATCATTTCGTTGTTTTTCTTATTGAGACAAAGCTTCGAAGTGCACAAATGGCGCAAGTTAGAAGAATGTGTGTTTTTTAAATGGTATTGATGTTGATGTTGTTGGACATAGTGGATAACTCTCAATTGGATGGAAAAATAATTGTGATGTTTCACTTCGATCATATTCTCAAAGGCACATTGATGTTCTAATTAATGATGATTCAGATGGAAAGTTATGGCGATGAACTAGATTTTATGGAGCACCAGAGGAACAAAACAGAGCTACTGCTTGGAATCTACTTCGACAACTTAAGGACATGTCCGATATCCCCTGGACAATAATTGGGGATTTTAATGAAATTTATTTTCTTAATGAGAAAAAAGGTGGCTTGCCATGTAATGAATGACAGATACGAGAGTTTAGAAGAGTTTTATCAGATTGCGAGGTTGAGGATCTCGTGTAGCAAATTCATCATGGCTTAATTTATTCCCAGATTTTATTCATGAACATTTGCCCCATTCTTTTTTCAGACCATTTTCCATTGATGCTAAATACAATGGCGAATCTAGATGTGAATCATGCATGTCACTTTCGGTTTGAGGCCTCTTGGTTGTTGGAAGAAATCGATAAGGAGGAACTCTATTGGGAACAACGTGCTCGAGCAAATTGGTTGAGGCATGGGGATAAAAAAACATTTCTTTTTTCCACATATTTGCTTCCCATCGTCGAAAGTGAAACATAGTGGAAAGGTTAGTTGATGACACTGGAAACTTTTTTGATACTACTAATAATCTGTTAAACTTGGCAACAAGCTACTTTAGCAATCTTTTTCACTCAAACGGTGTTAGTGATCCTGGGACAATTTTAGAAGGGGTTCATCCATGTATTACTGAAAGTGTGAATGAGAATTTGCATAGTGGATTTAGTAGTGTTGAGGTCTATTCTACTTTACAAGCTATAAGTCCTTTGAAGGCATCAGGGGAGGAAAGCTTAAGGGCTATTTTTTACCAAAGGTTTTGGCATATGGTAGGGTCTAAGGTGTCACAATTCTGTATTGATGTGTTTAATGGTGAGCATGATATTGAACAGATTAATCACACACGTATAGTACTCATTCCTAAATTTGGAAGGCCAAGACGTATGACTCAATTTCTCCCGATATGCTTATGTAATGTTTTATATAAGCTTATTTCAAAGATGTTGGTGAACAGGTTCCAACAAGTGCTCAATGTATGTATTGATGAGGCTCAATCTGCGTTTGTACCTGGTAGGCTTATAATAGATAATATTTTCCTTGCATACGAGATTTTACATTATTTCAAGAATCGAAGATATTAAAGGAATGGCTCTTTTACACTCAAATTAAATATGCGTAAAGCGTACGACAGGATTGAATGGCCTTTCTTGGAATCAATGCTAGAAAAAATGGGATTCTCGCGCATCTGGATCCTTAGAATTATGCTTTGCGTGAAGACTGTGTCATATTTTGTGGTTCTTAATGGATCGATTGACCCATCTTTTGTTTCATCACGGGGTCTCCGCCAAGGTGATCTACTAAGTCTATATCTTTTTTTCATTGCAGTGAAGGTCTTTCTTTATTATTCAGAATTGCAGCAAAAACTAATCTGACAAAATGGGCTAAAATTAATAGACATGCACCGACTATCACTCATCTACTTTTTGCGGATGATAGCCTAGTCTTAAGAGAGGCATCATCTAATGGGGCAACACTGATCAAGAATTTGCTGGAGATTTTTTCTAGATGCTCTGGGCAGGAGATTAATTTTTCTAAGTCTGGGATTTTTTTCAATTTAAATGTGTGTAATTCAAACAGGCAGAATGTTTTTCAAGTGCTGCAGGTTCGAAACAATGATAATCTAGAGAAATAACTGGGTTTACCAGCAATTGTTGGAAGCAATAAAAATTTGGCATTTAAAAGAATTAAGGAGAAGTTCCAGAAAAGAACTGAAGGCTAGAACGTTAGGTCTTTGTCAGTGGGAGGGAGGGAGGTATTCATTAAATCGATTATACATGCATTTTCACTTTTTTCCATGAACTGCTTTCTTTTACCATCGTCGCTTTGCAAGGAATTACAAGGGATAACATGTAACGCCCCGGTTTTGGGCTTAGGAGTTTTGGGCGTTGACCGGTTTGGTCAAAGTGCTGTTCGAATCTAAAAAGTGAAATTAGGAAAGCCTAGTTCGGGTTGCATTAAAAATATGGAAAAATGTTCTAAAATCATCTTTTAATATAATTAAGTGAACTGTGAAATCAATTTTGGAAAAAGATTTTTGGAAGGGTGACATTTTGGCTAGTGACCAAAATGTAATTTTCGAAAGTTTTGTGGCTGTTTTATAAAGGGTTGAAACTTTGAACCTTTAAGGAGCTATTTACCCAAAGGGAGTTTCTTCAGATTTTTCTAAGATATTTTAAGACTTAATTCTGATTTTAAAGATATAGAAAAGAGGAGGGAAAATCATTTTGGATATTTTTGCAACTAACTCCCTATTTTCTCAATTTCCTTTCTCTCATTTTCTCTCAACCCAAACACTTTCTCTCCAGAGAATTTGATCTGATTTTCTCACCTAAATCCCTCCTTTCAACTCTCTTTTGATTCCTAATCAACATATCTACAAAACCTCACCATTTGCTACTTGATTCAACAAGGTTTTTGATTCCAAAAAGAGGAGAAACTCAAGTTTGGAGGTAAGAACGTCCTTCTCCTCTAAACTATCAGTTCTTTACTGAAATTCCTAAGTTTTCAATCCTTAATTGATGTTTTATTAAAGGTTTTTAAGTGGTGAAATGGATCTTGGCTTATAATGCAAGATTTGGTGATTTTTGATGATTTTCGTTAGATCTGATTAATCTGTGATTTGAGATGTGTTTTTGATGTTAAATGAACTCTAAATTGATAAGGAATTGAGTTTTGATTAATGCAATCCCGGATAGGTTGAGTTTCCTAAGTTTAGCTTGTGATTCAAGGTTGTTTTTGAGGTGATCTTGTGGATTTGATGTTGCTGGAGGTATAAGGATGTTAATAGGTTGTTTTTACATGTTATATGATGTTAAAGGATGTGTGGTTTTGCTGGTTTATGGCTGGGCTTTGTTTAGAAGTGGTTTGGATGCATTTTCGGTTGTGTTTGGTGGCCGAAAATGGTGTGTGGATGAGAGCAGCGAGTTTAGGTGCTTTCATTGAAGCAATTAATGCATGATGATGCATTAATCCTCTGCTTTGATGTGTTGAAACAGGGGAGGCATCTTTGGATCCAAGAGTTGTTGATCCGGAAGCTTGATTTGGTGCTTTGGCTTGAAGCAAAGTGGAATCGGTGAGTGCGTGTGTGAAATTGGGTTTTCGGCTTTGAAACCAATGTCTTGGGAGCTTAGTTTAAGTCTAAACAACTTTGCTAAGCTCAAGTGTAAGTTTTCGGAATTACTCTCTAGTGGTGGCCATGATTTTGTTGTGATGCAAAGTGGTTTATTGCATGTTTTAATTACTGTTTTGAAAGCATGATTTAGCATGGTATTTGCTGATGTTGTAAGCCATATGTTGAAGGAAACTCTAGGTAGGAGTTCCTTGTTTTTGTACATTGATTAAATGTGGTTTGATGCTTTTAAATTCATGATGAATATGGCTTGGTTTAATGCTTAAAAACAGTGGATTAAATGATGAAAATGATGTATATTGGCAAGTGATGTTTTAAAAAGGTTAAGGTCACTAAGGTGGTTAAAAGTCCTTGAGTGAGCCTTGTTACTTAAGAACATCAAGGTGGTTAAAAGTCCTTGGATGGTTCTTGTTGCGGACACTAAGGTGGTTAAAAGTCCTTAGGTGATCCTTTCCATGGTGTTTAAAAGTCCATGGGGCCAAGGTGTTTAAAAGTCCTTGGGGCCAAGGTGTTTAAAAGTCCTTGGGGTGAATCAAGCTATGGACACAAAGGTGGTTAAAAGTCCTTGTGTGGTCCTCTTTCATGGTGTTTAAAAGTCCATGGCCAAGGTGTTTAAAAGTCCTTGGGGAAAGTTAATGAACTTGTTTTAAAGAAATGGAATCTATCACTTGAGCCAATATGACATGTATGATATGAAGCATGAGATGCTTGTTTTAAGTATGCTTTTGAGCATGTGCAAAGGTTGATTTAAAGCATAATTTGTAAATGTTTTTAAATGCATTATTGAATGGTTTTTAAGAGCATTCCTCACTAAGCTTATGCTTACGCTCTCTTTCGTTTTCTTAATTCAATAATGCAGAACATTAGAGAACCTTGAGGGCAGCAAGGAGGGCAAGCATTCAAGTGAAAGTAAAGCTCAATGTATGGAAGGTTTTGTTAGTACATTTTAGCTTTTGGTAGTTTGGCAATGGGGGACCAATGTGTATGTTTTGGGAGGTGTTTGGAACTCCCTAAGTATGTTGAATGATGATAAGAATGCTGGTTTTTGTATTGGATCATTACATGCTTGTTTTGGAAGTTTGTGCTTGAATAGCTAGCTTGTGTAGGAAGCATGCCTATAGATTTGGGGCTTTTTGCATATGATGTTGTTTTGATGATTTGATGATGCTAGTATGTCTTATATATGTTGAATTGCATGCTGGTAAAGTTTGGTAGCATTTGGAGTATGTTTGAGTGATCAATTGCATGTTTAAGTGAGCTATATTCTGCAATCTGTGCAGGGTGTTTCGGAACAGTGCACACCGTTCCGGAACGGGTGCCTTGAATGAACCCAGGCGTCCGAAACGGTAGGCACCGTTCCGAAACGGTTTGGCTACTGCCAGCCCGTGTTCCGGTACGCGTTGCGGAACGGCCCGTGTTTCGAAACGGGGTCTGCCTGTTCCGGAACGGTCGACCGTTGGGGGCTGACATTGGCAGTTAAATGTTTTGAATTGTTTGCGTTTTGGTCCTGAAACTTGTTTGTGCAATTGTATGAGTTTGGGAAGTCCTTTTGAGCTGAAATTTCACAGAGAAGCATGAAACCTGATTAATTTCAAGTTGGTAACTTTAATTTGGGTTAAGTCCTCATATTTATCAAGAATTACAATTTGGTCCCTTAAGTTGTAATTTGTTCAATTGGGTCCTTGTTTGATCTCTGATGTTTGTGATCTTTGAGTATGGTGTTTGTGTGATCACAATTAGGACTAATGTGCATCTAGACAAGATTAAAAAGAAAAAAAAGGGTCGTTAATCAAGGTTGACTTTCGGGTTGACTTTCGGGTTGACTTTGGTTTTCCCCGTGTGACTTTCTTAATTCGGGTCGACCGTCTAGGCCGGGTTAAGGGGGTTACATTTGGTGGTATTAGAGCTGAGTTCTCGAGTAATTGGGAATGAATGTATGCATGATTGAAGTATGTTTGGCTTGTATGCTTGTTGATCGAAAGCATGTTTAGTGGCTTGTGATTTGGATGCAGTTGAGTTGTATGCTGTGATGTAGCATGTTGAGGGTACCCATTGCCAAACAAAAGCTAATGAAATGATGATGATTTTGAATGAAATTGAGCTTGAATACTTGGATTGCTTACCTTGCTGGGCCTGACTTGTTTTATTTGCATTGTGATTGCATGGTAAAAGTATGGCACCACGTAGAGAGTTACGAGGTAGTGTGCGAGCTACGGCTCCTAATGAGAACGAGAACGAGGAGAACATGGGTAGTGCGGTGTTACCCCCTCCTCCACCTGGTGGTGGTGCTGGAGGTGAGAGAGCTGAAGCTGCAGCTGGTGCTGGAGCTGCTAGACCAGAGGCTGGTCAGGGGCAAGCTATGCCTGATATGTCTATGCTGGTACAAGCTATTGCGGGTGCTTTTCGAGCAGCAGTAGCTGGAGCTCAAGGAGCTGGGCATCAGGGAGATGCTGGAGTTAGACTACCTTTGGAGCGTCTGCGCAGTCTTGGTGGGACTGAGTTCAGGGGTATGTCGGCTGAGAGTTCTGAAGCTTGGCTAGAAAGTACCAAGCGTATCTTGGGTCAGATGAGCTGCACGGATGTGCAAAAGCTGGGTTGTGTTGTGTCCTTGCAGCAGGACGATGCGTATACGTGGTGGACGACCACCATAGCTGGAATGGTTGAAGCTGATGTGACTTGGACATTCTTTTAGAATGTGTTCAAGAGGAGATATCTTGGAGTGAGATATCTTGATGAGAAGAAGCGTGAATTCATGTCTCTTACCCAAGGGAGCATGAGTGTGGCTGAGTATGAGGTGCAGTTTGTGCGACTCAGTCAGTATGCACCAGAGCTGATACCTGATGAGCGAGCAAGGTGCGAGAGGTTTCGTTATGGTCTTGTGACGGATGTGAAAATGTATGTGCTGGCCACTGAATATGATGATTTTGATGTGTTGGTGGGCCGAGCCAAGGATATAGAGATGAATTTGGGTTTGTCTGCTAGAGGTGCTGGAGCTAGTTCTGGTAAGAGAGCTGCTGTGTATAGTTCCGGAGGTGGACGGAACAAGAGGGGACGTGACCAGAAGTATCAGTCCTCAGCCAAGAGAGGTGGTGGTGCACCTGCTAGAGGAGGTAATGCTAGAGTTGATCCGAGTGCTTGTTGGATCTGTGGTTCACGTGGTCACATGAAGCGTGACTGCCCTCGTGCTGTGAGAGAGGTGCAAGCTCTTGTCGCGGCAGCTGGAAATGGATGTTGGAATTGTGGTTCTGTAGACCATTTGAGGCGAGATTGTCCGAGGTTGGCTAGTGGCCAAGAGCGTGCTCCTGTTGTTGCTGCACCACAGAGAGGTCGTGGGCGCGGCCGTGGTAATTTCCAGAGGCAAGAGGAAGGTGGTCGTGGAGTAGCCCATGTTGTGGCTATTCAGCCTGAAGGTGGAGGCCAAGCTAGGGTGTATGCTCAGCGCGAGGGAAGGAATGATGCAGATGTGATTGCAGGTACCTTTACTTTGCAATCCTTGTCATTGCTTTCTTTGATTGATTCTGGATCTACGCATTCATACATTTTGCGTGAGCATGCTGAATTGCTTGGTTTGCCTGTTGAGTCTTTGGATGTGGGTGTTCGTGTCACTAGTTCTTTTGGTGAAACTGTTGTGACTCGAAAGCTTTATAGAAGGTGTCCTTTGGTTGTTCAAGAACATGTTTTTCATGTTGATCTTATGGAGTTTCCCTTCTATGGTTTTGATGTGATCCTTGGTATGGATTGGCTTGCTGAGCATCGTGCTGTGGTAGATTGTGAAAATAAGCGAGTTTCGCTGAAGCTTGCGGATGATTATGAAGTTGTTGTGGTTGGTGAGAATGTGAAGTTTCTTGCCAATGTGGTGTCTACCTTGGAGGCGAGTAGGATGCTGAGGCAGGGTTGCGAAGCTTATCTAGCTTTTGTGATGAATCCTAGCACTAAGGAGTTGAGGGTGCAAGATATCAGAGTTGTGAAGGAGTTTCCTGGTGTTTTTCCTGAGGAGTTGCCTGGTTTACCTCCTAATCGCGAGGTGGAGTTTGGAATTGAGCTGTATGAGAATACAACTCCTGTGTCCATTACTCCCTATAGAATGGCACCTAAGGAGCTGAAGGAGCTGAAGACGCAGTTGCAAGAGTTGCTAGATCGTGGTTTCATCCGGCCGAGTGTGTCACCTTGGGGAGCACCAGTCTTGTTTGTGAAGAAGAAGGATGGCACTATGAGAATGTGCATTGATTACCGTCAGCTGAACAAGTTGACTATCAAGAATCGGTATCCTTTGCCGAGGATTGATGATCTCTTTGATCAATTTCGGGGAGCTGCGGTGTTCTCTAAGATTGACTTGAGGTCTGGGTATTATCAGTTGAAGGTGAAGGATGTGGATGTGCCTAAGACAACTTTCAGGACAAGGTATGGGCATTATGAGTTCCTTGTGATGCCGTTTGGTTTGACAAATGCTCCTGCTGCTTTCATGGACATGATGAATCGTGTGTTTCATGAATACTTGGACAAGTTCGTGGTGGTGTTCATTGATGATATCCTCGTGTACTCGCGTACTGAGGAGGAGCACGAAGAGCATTTGAGGATTGTGCTGCAAGCCTTGTTGGAGAATCAGCTTTATGCTAAGCTGAGCAAGTGTGAGTTCTGGCTTAAGGAGGTGGTGTTTCTTGGGCATGTGGTCTCAGCTGAGGGGATTCGTGTTGATCCTCAGAAGATTGAGGCGGTGATGAATTGGAAAGTTCCTAAGTCTGTTCATGAGGTCCGTAGTTTCCTTGGTTTGGCGGGATACTACCGAAGGTTTGTGGATGGTTTTTCCAAGATTGCTGCTCCTTTGACGAAGCTGTTGCAGAAGGATGTTAAGTATGAGTGGACGGAAGCGAGACAGCAGGCTTTTGAGAAGCTTAAGGCGGCTTTGACGCAAGCTCCTATCTTGGTTCAGCCTGAATCATGGAAAGAGTTTGTGGTCTATAGTGATGCATCCTATGTTGGTTTGGGATGTGTGCTGATGCAAGAGGGTAAGGTGGTGGCTTATGCATCGCGGCAGTTGAAAGTGCATGAGCGCAATTACCCTACGCATGACATTGAGCTGGCTGCAGTGGTTTTTGCTCTGAAGATTTGGAGACATTATCTGTATGGTGAGAAGTGTACTGTGTACACGGATCACAAGAGTTTGAGGTATCTGATGTCTCAGAAGGAGTTGAATCTTAGGCAGCGGCGTTGGTTGGAGTTGCTCAAGGATTATGATTTGACGATTGAGTATCATCCTGGAAAAGCTAATGTTGTTGCGGATGCCTTGAGTAGGAAGGTAGCTGTTGAGCTGAGGGCTATGTTTGCTAGCTTGAGCATATCGCGAGATGGTGGTCTTGTTGCTGAGTTGCAAGTGAAACCATCGTTGGTTCAGTTGATCAAGGAAAAGCAGTTGTTGGATGATTCCTTGGTGTCTCATGTTCAGGATATCGCGGAGGGTAGACCTTCGGATTTCTGCTTTAATGAGGATGGTGTGTTGTGTTTTGGGAGTCGGATAGTAGTGCCTGCTGATGTTGAGTTGAGGCGTGCTATTCTGACTGAAGGTCATAGTAGTCCTTTTGCTATGTACCCTGGTAGTACTAAGATGTATCGTGATCTGCGTGATGAGTACTATTGGGTGGGTTTGAAGAAGGATGTTGCAGAGTTTGTGAGCAAGTGTTTGGTGTGTCAGCGAGTTAAGGCTGAACATCAGGTTCCTTCTGGGTTGTTGCAACCGTTGAAAATCCCTGAATGGAAGTGGGAAAGGGTTACCATGGATTTTGTATCTGGTTTACCTTTGTCTCCATCAAAGAAGAATTCGGTTTGGGTGATTGTGGATCTCCTGACGAAGTGTGCGCATTTCTTGCCTGTGCATACTACGTTTTCTTTGGATAAGCTGGCAGAGCTGTACATTGCTGAGATTGTGAGGCTGCATGGTGTGCCTAAGTCGATTGTGTCGGATAGGGATCCGAGGTTCACATCGCGTTTCTGGCAGTGTTTGCATCAAGCTCTGGGTACAAGGTTGCATTTCAGTACATCCTATCATCCTCAGTCGGATGGTCAGTCTGAGCGGGTTATCCAGATTTTGGAGGATATGTTGAGGTGCTGCGTGATTGAGTTCCAAGGTTCTTGGGAGAAGCATCTGCCTTTGGTTGAGTTCGCTTATAACAATAGTTATCAGGCGAGTATACAGATGGCACCTTATGAGGCTTTGTACGGGAGGAAGTGTAGGACTCCTCTTTGTTGGGCTGAAACTGGTCAAAAGTTGGTTTTGATGTCGGCTTTGTTGAAAGGGACCACCGAGAAGGTGAAGCTCATTTGTGAGCGGTTGAAGGCAGCCTCTGATCGGCAAAAGTCTTACGCGGATTTGAAGCGTAAGGAGATAGAGTATGCGGTGGGTGACCGTGTGTTCTTGAAGGTTTCGCCTTGGAAGAAGGTGATGAGGTTTGGCCGGAAGGGTAAGTTGAGCCCTAGGTACATTGGACCGTATGAGGTGGTTGAGCGTGTGGGTCCTGTTGCGTATCGGTTGAGGTTACCTCAAGAGTTGGAGAAGATTCATGATGTGTTCCATGTTTCTATGCTCCGGAAGTATAGATCTGATACTTCGCATGTGATGCCTGTGGAGGAAGTGGAATTGAATCTGGACTTGACCTATGATGAGGAACCGGTGAAGGTTCTGGATTCGGATAGCAAGGTTCTTCGTGGCAAGACCATTGAGTTGGTGAAGGTGCTGTGGAAGCATGGAGGTGTTGAGGAAGCCACGTGGGAGCGGAAGGAAGACATGCTGAAGCAGTTTCCTTATCTCTTTCCTTCAGGTAAATTTCGAGGACGAAATTTCTTAAGGGGGAGAGTTGTAACGCCCCGGTTTTGGGCTTAGGAGTTTTGGGCGTTGACCGGTTTGGTCAAAGTGCTGTTCGAATCTAAAAAGTGAAATTAGGAAAGCCTAGTTCGGGTTGCATTAAAAATATGGAAAAATGTTCTAAAATCATCTTTTAATATAATTAAGTGAACTGTGAAATCAATTTTGGAAAAAGAGTTTTGGAAGGGTGACATTTTGGCTAGTGACCAAAATGTAATTTTCGAAAGTTTTGTGGCTGTTTTATAAAGGGTTGAAACTTTGAATTTTTAAGGAGCTATTTACCCAAAGGGAGTTTCTCCAGATTTTTCTAAGATATTTTAAGACTTAATTCTGATTTTAAAGATATAGAAAAGAGGAGGGAAAATCATTTTGGATATTTTTGCAACTAACTCCCTATTTTCTCAATTTCCTTTCTCTCATTTTCTCTCAACCCAAACACTTTCTCTCCAGAGAATTTGATCTGATTTTCTCACCTAAATCCCTCCTTTCAACTCTCTTTTGATTCCTAATCAACATATCTACAAAACCTCACCATTTGCTACTTGATTCAACAAGGTTTTTGATTCCAAAAAGAGGAGAAACTCAAGTTTGGAGGTAAGAACGTCCTTCTCCTCTAAACTATCAGTTCTTTACTGAAATTCCTAAGTTTTCAATCCTTAATTGATGTTTTATTAAAGGTTTTTAAGTGGTGAAATGGATCTTGGCTTATAATGCAAGATTTGGTGATTTTTGATGATTTTCGTTAGATCTGATTAATCTGTGATTTGAGATGTGTTTTTGATGTTAAATGAACTCTAAATTGATAAGGAATTGAGTTTTGATTAATGCAATCCCGGATAGGTTGAGTTTCCTAAGTTTAGCTTGTGATTCAAGGTTGTTTTTGAGGTGATCTTGTGGATTTGATGTTGCTGGAGGTATAAGGATGTTAATAGGTTGTTTTTACATGTTATATGATGTTAAAGGATGTGTGGTTTTGCTGGTTTATGGCTGGGCTTTGTTTAGAAGTGGTTTGGATGCATTTTCGGTTGTGTTTGGTGGCCGAAAATGGTGTGTGGATGAGAGCAGCGAGTTTAGGTGCTTTCATTGAAGCAATTAATGCATGATGATGCATTAATCCTCTGCTTTGATGTGTTGAAACAGGGGAGGCATCTTTGGATCCCAGAGTTGTTGATCCGGAAGCTTGATTTGGTGCTTTGGCTTGAAGCAAAGTGGAATCGGTGAGTGCGTGTGTGAAATTGGGTTTTCGGCTTTGAAACCAATGTCTTGGGAGCTTAGTTTAAGTCTAAACAACTTTGCTAAGCTCAAGTGTAAGTTTTCGGAATTACTCTCTAGTGGTGGCCATGATTTTGTTGTGATGCAAAGTGGTTTATTGCATGTTTTAATTACTGTTTTGAAAGCATGATTTAGCATGGTATTTGCTGATGTTGTAAGCCATATGTTGAAGGAAACTCTAGGTAGGAGTTCCTTGTTTTTGTACATTGATTAAATGTGGTTTGATGCTTTTAAATTCATGATGAATATGGCTTGGTTTAATGCTTAAAAACAGTGGATTAAATGATGAAAATGATGTATATTGGCAAGTGATGTTTTAAAAAGGTTAAGGTCACTAAGGTGGTTAAAAGTCCTTGAGTGAGCCTTGTTACTTAAGAACATCAAGGTGGTTAAAAGTCCTTGGATGGTTCTTGTTGCGGACACTAAGGTGGTTAAAAGTCCTTAGGTGATCCTTTCCATGGTGTTTAAAAGTCCATGGGGCCAATGTGTTTAAAAGTCCTTGGGGCCAAGGTGTTTAAAAGTCCTTGGGGTGAATCAAGCTATGGACACAAAGGTGGTTAAAAGTCCTTGTGTGGTCCTCTTTCATGGTGTTTAAAAGTCCATGGCCAAGGTGTTTAAAAGTCCTTGGGGAAAGTTAATGAACTTGTTTTAAAGAAATGGAATCTATCACTTGAGCCAATATGACATGTATGATATGAAGCATGAGATGCTTGTTTTAAGTATGCTTTTGAGCATGTGCAAAGGTTGATTTAAAGCATAATTTGTAAATGTTTTTAAATGCATTATTGAATGGTTTTTAAGAGCATTCCTCACTAAGCTTATGCTTACGCTCTCTTTCGTTTTCTTAATTCAATAATGCAGAACATTAGAGAACCTTGAGGGCAGCAAGGAGGGCAAGCATTCAAGTGAAAGTAAAGCTCAATGTATGGAAGGTTTTGTTAGTACATTTTAGCTTTTGGTAGTTTGGCAATGGGGGACCAATGTGTATGTTTTGGGAGGTGTTTGGAACTCCCTAAGTATGTTGAATGATGATAAGAATGCTGGTTTTTGTATTGGATCATTACATGCTTGTTTTGGAAGTTTGTGCTTGAATAGCTAGCTTGTGTAGGAAGCATGCCTATAGATTTGGGGCTTTTTGCATATGATGTTGTTTTGATGATTTGATGATGCTAGTATGTCTTATATATGTTGAATTGCATGCTGGTAAAGTTTGGTAGCATTTGGAGTATGTTTGAGTGATCAATTGCATGTTTAAGTGAGCTATATTCTGCAATCTGTGCAGGGTGTTTCGGAACAGTGCACACCGTTCCGGAACGGGTGCCTTGAATGAACCCAGGCGTCCGAAACGGTAGGCACCGTTCCGAAACGGTTTGGCTACTGCCAGCCCGTGTTCCGGTACGCGTTGCGGAACGGCCCGTGTTTCGAAACGGGGTCTGCCTGTTCCGGAACGGTCGACCGTTGGGGGCTGACATTGGCAGTTAAATGTTTTGAATTGTTTGCGTTTTGGTCCTGAAACTTGTTTGTGCAATTGTATGAGTTTGGGAAGTCCTTTTGAGCTGAAATTTCACAGAGAAGCATGAAACCTGATTAATTTCAAGTTGGTAACTTTAATTTGGGTTAAGTCCTCATATTTATCAAGAATTACAATTTGGTCCCTTAAGTTGTAATTTGTTCAATTGGGTCCTTGTTTGATCTCTGATGTTTGTGATCTTTGAGTATGGTGTTTGTGTGATCACAATTAGGACTAATGTGCATCTAGACAAGATTAAAAAGAAAAAAAAGGGTCGTTAATCAAGGTTGACTTTCGGGTTGACTTTCGGGTTGACTTTGGTTTTCCCCGTGTGACTTTCTTAATTCGGGTCGACCGTCTAGGCCGGGTTAAGGGGGTTACATTTGGTGGTATTAGAGCTGAGTTCTCGAGTAATTGGGAATGAATGTATGCATGATTGAAGTATGTTTGGCTTGTATGCTTGTTGATCGAAAGCATGTTTAGTGGCTTGTGATTTGGATGCAGTTGAGTTGTATGCTGTGATGTAGCATGTTGAGGGTACCCATTGCCAAACAAAAGCTAATGAAATGATGATGATTTTGAATGAAATTGAGCTTGAATACTTGGATTGCTTACCTTGCTGGGCCTGACTTGTTTTATTTGCATTGTGATTGCATGGTAAAAGTATGGCACCACGTAGAGAGTTACGAGGTAGTGTGCGAGCTACGGCTCCTAATGAGAACGAGAACGAGGAGAACATGGGTAGTGCGGTGTTACCCCCTCCTCCACCTGGTGGTGGTGCTGGAGGTGAGAGAGCTGAAGCTGCAGCTGGTGCTGGAGCTGCTGGACCAGAGGCTGGTCAGGGGCAAGCTATGCCTGATATGTCTATGCTGGTACAAGCTATTGCGGGTGCTTTTCGAGCAGCAGTAGCTGGAGCTCAAGGAGCTGGGCATCAGGGAGATGCTGGAGTTAGACTACCTTTGGAGCGTCTGCGCAGTCTTGGTGGGACTGAGTTCAGGGGTATGTCGGCTGAGAGTTCTGAAGCTTGGCTAGAAAGTACCAAGCGTATCTTGGGTCAGATGAGCTGCACGGATGTGCAAAAGCTGGGTTGTGTTGTGTCCTTGCAGCAGGACGATGCGTATACGTGGTGGACGACCACCATAGCTGGAATGGTTGAAGCTGATGTGACTTGGACATTCTTTTAGAATGTGTTCAAGAGGAGATATCTTGGAGTGAGATATCTTGATGAGAAGAAGCGTGAATTCATGTCTCTTACCCAAGGGAGCATGAGTGTGGCTGAGTATGAGGTGCAGTTTGTGCGACTCAGTCAGTATGCACCAGAGCTGATACCTGATGAGCGAGCAAGGTGCGAGAGGTTTCGTTATGGTCTTGTGACGGATGTGAAAATGTATGTGCTGGCCACTGAATATGATGATTTTGATGTGTTGGTGGGCCGAGCCAAGGATATAGAGATGAATTTGGGTTTGTCTGCTAGAGGTGCTGGAGCTAGTTCTGGTAAGAGAGCTGCTGTGTATAGTTCCGGAGGTGGACGGAACAAGAGGGGACGTGACCAGAAGTATCAGTCCTCAGCCAAGAGAGGTGGTGGTGCACCTGCTAGAGGAGGTAATGCTAGAGTTGATCCGAGTGCTTGTTGGATCTGTGGTTCACGTGGTCACATGAAGCGTGACTGCCCTCGTGCTGTGAGAGAGGTGCAAGCTCTTGTCGCGGCAGCTGGAAATGGATGTTGGAATTGTGGTTCTGTAGACCATTTGAGGCGAGATTGTCCGAGGTTGGCTAGTGGCCAAGAGCGTGCTCCTGTTGTTGCTGCACCACAGAGAGGTCGTGGGCGCGGCCGTGGTAATTTCCAGAGGCAAGAGGAAGGTGGTCGTGGAGTAGCCCATGTTGTGGCTATTCAGCCTGAAGGTGGAGGCCAAGCTAGGGTGTATGCTCAGCGCGAGGGAAGGAATGATGCAGATGTGATTGCAGGTACCTTTACTTTGCAATCCTTGTCATTGCTTTCTTTGATTGATTCTGGATCTACGCATTCATACATTTTGCGTGAGCATGCTGAATTGCTTGGTTTGCCTGTTGAGTCTTTGGATGTGGGTGTTCGTGTCACTAGTTCTTTTGGTGAAACTGTTGTGACTCGAAAGCTTTATAGAAGGTGTCCTTTGGTTGTTCAAGAACATGTTTTTCATGTTGATCTTATGGAGTTTCCCTTCTATGGTTTTGATGTGATCCTTGGTATGGATTGGCTTGCTGAGCATCGTGCTGTGGTAGATTGTGAAAATAAGCGAGTTTCGCTGAAGCTTGCGGATGATTATGAAGTTGTTGTGGTTGGTGAGAATGTGAAGTTTCTTGCCAATGTGGTGTCTACCTTGGAGGCGAGTAGGATGCTGAGGCAGGGTTGCGAAGCTTATCTAGCTTTTGTGATGAATCCTAGCACTAAGGAGTTGAGGGTGCAAGATATCAGAGTTGTGAAGGAGTTTCCTGGTGTTTTTCCTGAGGAGTTGCCTGGTTTACCTCCTAATCGCGAGGTGGAGTTTGGAATTGAGCTGTATGAGAATACAACTCCTGTGTCCATTACTCCCTATAGAATGGCACCTAAGGAGCTGAAGGAGCTGAAGACGCAGTTGCAAGAGTTGCTAGATCGTGGTTTCATCCGGCCGAGTGTGTCACCTTGGGGAGCACCAGTCTTGTTTGTGAAGAAGAAGGATGGCACTATGAGAATGTGCATTGATTACCGTCAGCTGAACAAGTTGACTATCAAGAATCGGTATCCTTTGCCGAGGATTGATGATCTCTTTGATCAATTTCGGGGAGCTGCGGTGTTCTCTAAGATTGACTTGAGGTCTGGGTATTATCAGTTGAAGGTGAAGGATGTGGATGTGCCTAAGACAGCTTTCAGGACAAGGTATGGGCATTATGAGTTCCTTGTGATGCCGTTTGGTTTGACAAATGCTCCTGCTGCTTTCATGGACATGATGAATCGTGTGTTTCATGAATACTTGGACAAGTTCGTGGTGGTGTTCATTGATGATATCCTCGTGTACTCGCGTACTGAGGAGGAGCACGAAGAGCATTTGAGGATTGTGCTGCAAGCCTTGTTGGAGAATCAGCTTTATGCTAAGCTGAGCAAGTGTGAGTTCTGGCTTAAGGAGGTGGTGTTTCTTGGGCATGTGGTCTCAGCTGAGGGGATTCGTGTTGATCCTCAGAAGATTGAGGCGGTGATGAATTGGAAAGTTCCTAAGTCTGTTCATGAGGTCCGTAGTTTCCTTGGTTTGGCGGGATACTACCGAAGGTTTGTGGATGGTTTTTCCAAGATTGCTGCTCCTTTGACGAAGCTGTTGCAGAAGGATGTTAAGTATGAGTGGACGGAAGCGAGACAGCAGGCTTTTGAGAAGCTTAAGGCGGCTTTGACGCAAGCTCCTATCTTGGTTCAGCCTGAATCATGGAAAGAGTTTGTGGTCTATAGTGATGCATCCTATGTTGGTTTGGGATGTGTGCTGATGCAAGAGGGTAAGGTGGTGGCTTATGCATCGCGGCAATTGAAAGTGCATGAGCGCAATTACCCTACGCATGACATTGAGCTGGCTGCAGTGGTTTTTGCTCTGATGATTTGGAGACATTATCTGTATGGTGAGAAGTGTACTGTGTACACGGATCACAAGAGTTTGAGGTATCTGATGTCTCAGAAGGAGTTGAATCTTAGGCAGCGGCGTTGGTTGGAGTTGCTCAAGGATTATTATTTGACGATTGAGTATCATCTTGGAAAAGCTAATGTTGTTGCGGATGCCTTGAGTAGGAAGGTAGCTGTTGAGCTGAGGGCTATGTTTGCTAGCTTGAGCATATCGCGAGATGGTGGTCTTGTTGCTGAGTTGCAAGTGAAACCATCGTTGGTTCAGTTGATCAAGGAAAAGCAGTTGTTGGATGATTCCTTGGTGTCTCATGTTCAGGATATCGCGGAGGGTAGACCTTCGGATTTCTGCTTTAATGAGGATGGTGTGTTGTGTTTTGGGAGTCGGATAGTAGTGCCTGCTGATGTTGAGTTGAGGCGTGCTATTCTGACTGAAGGTCATAGTAGTCCTTTTGCTATGCACCCTGGTAGTACTAAGATGTATCGTGATCTGCGTGATGAGTACTATTGGGTGGGTTTGAAGAAGGATGTTGCAGAGTTTGTGAGCAAGTGTTTGGTGTGTCAGCGAGTTAAGGCTGAACATCAGGTTCCTTCTGGGTTGTTGCAACCGTTGAAAATCCCTGAATGGAAGTGGGAAAGGGTTACCATGGATTTTGTATCTGGTTTACCTTTGTCTCCATCAAAGAAGAATTCGGTTTGGGTGATTGTGGATCTCCTGACGAAGTGTGCGCATTTCTTGCCTGTGCATACTACGTTTTCTTTGGATAAGCTGGCAGAGCTGTACATTGCTGAGATTGTGAGGCTGCATGGTGTGCCTAAGTCGATTGTGTCGGATAGGGATCCGAGGTTCACATCGCGTTTCTGGCAGTGTTTGCATCAAGCTCTGGGTACAAGGTTGCATTTCAGTACATCCTATCATCCTCAGTCGGATGGTCAGTCTGAGCGGGTTATCCAGATTTTGGAGGATATGTTGAGGTGCTGCGTGATTGAGTTCCAAGGTTCTTGGGAGAAGCATCTGCCTTTGGTTGAGTTCGCCTATAACAATAGTTATCAGGCGAGTATACAGATGGCACCTTATGAGGCTTTGTACGGGAGGAAGTGTAGGACTCCTCTTTGTTGGGCTGAAACTGGTCAAAAGTTGGTTTCGATGTCGGCTTTGTTGAAAGGGACCACCGAGAAGGTGAAGCTCATTTGTGAGCGGTTGAAGGCAGCCTCTGATCGGCAAAAGTCTTACGCGGATTTGAAGCGTAAGGAGATAGAGTATGCGGTGGGTGACCGTGTGTTCTTGAAGGTTTCGCCTTGGAAGAAGGTGATGAGGTTTAGCCGGAAGGGTAAGTTGAGCCCTAGGTACATTGGACCGTATGAGGTGGTTGAGCGTGTGGGTCCTGTTGCGTATCGGTTGAGGTTACCTCAAGAGTTGGAGAAGATTCATGATGTGTTCCATGTTTCTATGCTCCGGAAGTATAGATCTGATACTTCGCATGTGATGCCTGTGGAGGAAGTGGAATTGAATCCGGACTTGACCTATGATGAGGAACCGGTGAAGGTTCTGGATTCGGATAGCAAGGTTCTTCGTGGCAAGACCATTGAGTTGGTGAAGGTGCTGTGGAAGCATGGAGGTGTTGAGGAAGCCACGTGGGAGCGGAAGGAAGACATGCTGAAGCAGTTTCCTTATCTCTTTCCTTCAGGTAAATTTCGAGGACGAAATTTCTTAAGGGGGAGAGTTGTAACGCCCCGGTTTTGGGCTTAGGAGTTTTGGGCGTTGACCGGTTTGGTCAAAGTGCTGTTCGAATCTAAAAAGTGAAATTAGGAAAGCCTAGTTCGGGTTGCATTAAAAATATGGAAAAATGTTCTAAAATCATCTTTTAATATAATTAAGTGAACTGTGAAATCAATTTTGGAAAAAGAGTTTTGGAAGGGTGACATTTTGGCTAGTGACCAAAATGTAATTTTCGAAAGTTTTGTGGCTGTTTTATAAAGGGTTGAAACTTTGAATTTTTAAGGAGCTATTTACCCTAAGGGAGTTTCTCCAGATTTTTCTAAGATATTTTAAGACTTAATTCTGATTTTAAAGATATAGAAAAGAGGAGGGAAAATCATTTTGGATATTTTTGCAACTAACTCCCTATTTTCTCAATTTCCTTTCTCTCATTTTCTCTCAACCTAAACACTTTCTCTCCAGAGAATTTGATCTGATTTTCTCACCTAAATCCCTCCTTTCAACTCTCTTTTGATTCCTAATCAACATATCTACAAAACCTCACCATTTGCTACTTGATTCAACAAGGTTTTTGATTCCAAAAAGAGGAGAAACTCAAGTTTGGAGGTAAGAACGTCCTTCTCCTCTAAACTATCAGTTCTTTACTGAAATTCCTAAGTTTTCAATCCTTAATTGATGTTTTATTAAAGGTTTTTAAGTGGTGAAATGGATCTTGGCTTATAATGCAAGATTTGGTGATTTTTGATGATTTTCGTTAGATCTGATTAATCTGTGATTTGAGATGTGTTTTTGATGTTAAATGAACTCTAAATTGATAAGGAATTGAGTTTTGATTAATGCAATCCCGGATAGGTTGAGTTTCCTAAGTTTAGCTTGTGATTCAAGGTTGTTTTTGAGGTGATCTTGTGGATTTGATGTTGCTGGAGGTATAAGGATGTTAATAGGTTGTTTTTACATGTTATATGATGTTAAAGGATGTGTGGTTTTGCTGGTTTATGGCTGGGCTTTGTTTAGAAGTGGTTTGGATGCATTTTCGGTTGTGTTTGGTGGCCGAAAATGGTGTGTGGATGAGAGCAGCGAGTTTAGGTGCTTTCATTGAAGCAATTAATGCATGATGATGCATTAATCCTCTGCTTTGATGTGTTGAAACAGGGGAGGCATCTTTGGATCCCAGAGTTGTTGATCCGGAAGCTTGATTTGGTGCTTTGGCTTGAAGCAAAGTGGAATCGGTGAGTGCGTGTGTGAAATTGGGTTTTCGGCTTTGAAACCAATGTCTTGGGAGCTTAGTTTAAGTCTAAACAACTTTGCTAAGCTCAAGTGTAAGTTTTCGGAATTACTCTCTAGTGGTGGCCATGATTTTGTTGTGATGCAAAGTGGTTTATTGCATGTTTTAATTACTGTTTTGAAAGCATGATTTAGCATGGTATTTGCTGATGTTGTAAGCCATATGTTGAAGGAAACTCTAGGTAGGAGTTCCTTGTTTTTGTACATTGATTAAATGTGGTTTGATGCTTTTAAATTCATGATGAATATGGCTTGGTTTAATGCTTAAAAACAGTGGATTAAATGATGAAAATGATGTATATTGGCAAGTGATGTTTTAAAAAGGTTAAGGTCACTAAGGTGGTTAAAAGTCCTTGAGTGAGCCTTGTTACTTAAGAACATCAAGGTGGTTAAAAGTCCTTGGATGGTTCTTGTTGCGGACACTAAGGTGGTTAAAAGTCCTTAGGTGATCCTTTCCATGGTGTTTAAAAGTCCATGGGGCCAAGGTGTTTAAAAGTCCTTGGGGCCAAGGTGTTTAAAAGTCCTTGGGGTGAATCAAGCTATGGACACAAAGGTGGTTAAAAGTCCTTGTGTGGTCCTCTTTCATGGTGTTTAAAAGTCCATGGCCAAGGTGTTTAAAAGTCCTTGGGGAAAGTTAATGAACTTGTTTTAAAGAAATGGAATCTATCACTTGAGCCAATATGACATGTATGATATGAAGCATGAGATGCTTGTTTTAAGTATGCTTTTGAGCATGTGCAAAGGTTGATTTAAAGCATAATTTGTAAATGTTTTTAAATGCATTATTGAATGGTTTTTAAGAGCATTCCTCACTAAGCTTATGCTTACGCTCTCTTTCGTTTTCTTAATTCAATAATGCAGAACATTAGAGAACCTTGAGGGCAGCAAGGAGGGCAAGCATTCAAGTGAAAGTAAAGCTCAATGTATGGAAGGTTTTGTTAGTACATTTTAGCTTTTGGTAGTTTGGCAATGGGGGACCAATGTGTATGTTTTGGGAGGTGTTTGGAACTCCCTAAGTATGTTGAATGATGATAAGAATGCTGGTTTTTGTATTGGATCATTACATGCTTGTTTTGGAAGTTTGTGCTTGAATAGCTAGCTTGTGTAGGAAGCATGCCTATAGATTTGGGGCTTTTTGCATATGATGTTGTTTTGATGATTTGATGATGCTAGTATGTCTTATATATGTTGAATTGCATGCTGGTAAAGTTTGGTAGCATTTGGAGTATGTTTGAGTGATCAATTGCATGTTTAAGTGAGCTATATTCTGCAATCTGTGCAGGGTGTTTCGGAACAGTGCACACCGTTCCGGAACGGGTGCCTTGAATGAACCCAGGCGTCCGAAACGGTAGGCACCGTTCCGAAACGGTTTGGCTACTGCCAGCCCGTGTTCCGGTACGCGTTGCGGAACGGCCCGTGTTTCGAAACGGGGTCTGCCTGTTCCGGAACGGTCGACCGTTGGGGGCTGACATTGGCAGTTAAATGTTTTGAATTGTTTGCGTTTTGGTCCTGAAACTTGTTTGTGCAATTGTATGAGTTTGGGAAGTCCTTTTGAGCTGAAATTTCACAGAGAAGCATGAAACCTGATTAATTTCAAGTTGGTAACTTTAATTTGGGTTAAGTCCTCATATTTATCAAGAATTACAATTTGGTCCCTTAAGTTGTAATTTATTCAATTGGGTCCTTGTTTGATCTCTGATGTTTGTGATCTTTGAGTATGATGTTTTTGTGATCACAATTAGGACTAATGTGCATCTAGACAAGATTAAAAAGAAAAAAAAAGGGTCGTTAATCAAGGTTGACTTTCGGGTTGACTTTGGTTTTCCCCGTGTGACTTTCTTAATTCAGGTCGACCGTCTAGGCCGGATTAAGGGGGTTACATAACAACTCGCTATTGGTGGCTGAAGTTAGGGGAAAGAATAGGGATTCATTGCATAGTCCTATTTATGTGCCCTCAAAGAAGATGGTGGAGTGGGTTTCAGAGGCTTATCAAAGTTTAACGTGGCCCTACTAGCAAAGCAAGCTTTGTGTTTTCTTCAAAATCCTAACTCTCTTCTAGCAAAGGTTTTTAGAGCCAGATATTTCCCCAATACAACTTTTCTCAATTCGATATTGGGTACAAATGCATCCTATACTTGGCATAGTCTTTGGAGTGTAAAAAGGCTCTTGCAGAAGAGCTTAAAGTGGAGTATAGGAGATGAGACTCATATTTCTATTTGGGAAAATTTTTGGCTGTCGAGAGAAGTTAATAGGCTTATAGAATCTCCAAGAGTTGTTGGTTTGTAAACTGTTAAAGACCTTATACTACAAGACTCGAATACATGAAATGTGGATCTAATCACACACTTTTAACCAGCATGATGCTACTACAATTCTAAATATCATTCTGCCAGACTCTCAACTTCATGACAAGTTAGTCTGGAGAGAAGAGCAAACTGGCTTATACACAGTTCACAGTGGCTACAGGATGCTACTTAATCATATCCACACAACATGTGAAGAGAAGATAATATTTAAGCAAGTGTGAAGTATTCTATGCCCTTCAAAGGTTAAAATTTTTGTGTGAAAATTTTTATGAAACTAATTGCCTATTCTACAGAATCTATATCAAAAAAGAATTGCAATTGATACTAAATGTATACGTTGTAATAGTGCATTCGAGAGCTTAGAACATATGTTTCGAGACTATTCCTTTCTACAACATATATAACATAGACTAGGTGTCAACTGGCCAGCAGATGTAGGACTTCTACCCTATTCTAAATGGCTATTATAGTTGTTCAAAAATAATTTTTTACAGTTTAGAGATTTTAGCATATACAGTGTGGGCAATATGATTCGCGAAAAACAAACTAATGTATGAAGGTAATAAGCAAAGTGGGGAGCATATAATTACCTTCATTCAGGGATGCTCATTGGAATACAAGAATTATTTGGACAAGCTTGTTAGTCCTTCTTCATCTGCTGTGGTTCATTGGAATCCTCTTCTGAGAGGCTGGGTAAATCTAAATGTCGACACTTGTTGTGTACCTACAGAAAATAGAGCTTTCTCAGGATTTATAATCAGGGATGAAATTGGGCAAATTATGGGTTTTGGAATTCAATCCCAACCTAATTTTGTTTCGGTGTTTCTATTAGAAGCTAGGGCAGCTACGCATGAGATCATCTTTACAGCTGATTTAGGGTTTCAAAATCTAATTATGAAGAGTGACTCAAAAACCCTAATTTGAAAGATTGAAGGGACATAAGATGATTCATTAGAAATTCGTAAGGTGATTGCTGATATCAAACAAATTGCTCTTCAGTTTCCTAATTGCAGATTTACTTTCTCACCAAGATCGAGCAACAAAGCAGTTCATGCAATCACGTCTCTTGGGAGGGTGGGAGCTGAAGGATTCTGGGTAGAAGAAGCGCCGAACCAGGTCTTGCACATTATCGAGAACAATCGGATTTAGGTTTCACTCATATGATGTGGAGAAGACTTTGGTTATTTTGGGGAGTATCTTTCATCTGAATTCTTGCAGGAACCCTTATATTCCCCTTGTTTCGACATTTTAGGGCTTGTTTCATTTTGTTGTTTAGTTTTCTTGTGTTTTTATTTTTTTTTTCAGAGTAGGATTTTGTTGTCTTTTGTTTAGTTTGGGTTTGTTATTTTGTTTGTCTTTATTTTATTCCAATAATACAAAATGACATTTATATAAAAAA
Source organism: Hibiscus tridactylites (assembly GCA_958450335.1). Taxonomy (NCBI): domain Eukaryota; kingdom Viridiplantae; phylum Streptophyta; class Magnoliopsida; order Malvales; family Malvaceae; genus Hibiscus; species Hibiscus tridactylites. The sequence continues at coordinate 35,180,478 of OY288266.1, forward strand.
TAACATAATGTATTTAGTTAGTTATAAGATAAAAAATTGGTTGATACTTTCTCTGCCTAGTGGCACGCCTTCTCTCTGCCTAGTGGCACGCCTTTTCTTTTTCTTTTTGGTTTTTTCCAGGTCTAAGGATCTTCCATTTCTTCTCTGGTTTCTGTCAGCATGAACAATATCGATTTAGGCCTCGCTTCGCTATCTATTCAAGGAGAGGAAGAAGAAGAGTTAACGATACAAGATGTTGAACCCCAGCAGGGCGTCTCTTTTATTCATTGTTTTGTTGGTTCTTTTCTTACCACAAGTGTGATTAATTTCGTCTCTATGAGAGCTACCCTCGCGAATGTATGGCATCCGGTTGGTGGCATTTCTGTTTCAGATCTAGGCGAGAATCGTTTCCTCTTTCGTCTTTTTCACAGGATTGATATTGATCAAATTCTGGACAACGGGCCTTGGTTCTTCAATTCGCATTTGCTGGTTACTCACCGTTTATCTGAGGAGGAAGACCCGTTAACAGTTCCCCTTGTCTATGTGGATTTTTGGGTGCTGGTGCTTAATTTGCCATTAGGTTTTATGTCTACAAACATGGCCAAACAGTTGGGTAATTTCATTGGAAGTTTTGTAGAATATGATGCCAAGGACATTGCCCTTGGGTACAAAGGTACTATGAGGATTCGGGTTTCTCTGGATGTTCGAAAGCCTCTGAAGCGTAAGAAGAAAGTGGGTCTCCCCTCTAGTAACTCTACTTTTGTCTTTTTTCAATACGAGAAACTCAGACTGTTTTGTTTCTTATGCGGTAAACTGGTACATGGTGAAGGCTTTTGTCCTGTTCGTTTATCCTCGGACAATCAGGACTTACCGTTAGAGTGGGACATTTCTCTGCGCGCTCCTGCTAGGATAAATTCTGTTCCGACGAGTATATGGTTACGTGACGACTCTCCGATCAACCCTCTGTTCACCACTGAGAGTAATGTGAACACGCAGCCTAATTGGGGTATTTTAGGCAATCGGGCATCTTTCACGGCAAATTCCACGCTTTTAGATACTGATGTGCATGATTTGAGGGGAAAGTCAAAGGTACCAATCCACCCCTTTAATTAAGGAAAATTGGGAATGATTAATGTTGGGGATTCCAATGTACGTCCTATTAAAGGCCCTATATCCGGACACTCGGGCCAATCCATTATTAATCCCATTTTTGATACGGAGATGAGGCTTGAAAGTGAACAAAGCCCATTATCAAAAGTGGATGGGCTGAAGAGGCAAAAGACTATCATCAATGTTGCTTCGGGAGTTTCTGATGAGCCGGATTCAACTGAAGCGAGCAACCCTATATCGGCAGGCTTGGCAATTGAACAGGCCAGCCGGGCCCAATGAAGATGATATGATGGAACGTCCGGGGATTGGGGGACCCTTGGAACGTACGTCGTCTTCGACATGCGTTGAGAGACTTTAACCCCTATGTGGTTTTTCTTATCGAGACAAAACTACATGATACTAGGATGGCTCGAATTCGACAGTTGTGTGGTTTTCCTTATGGAATTGAGGTAAGCTCAGTGGGCGGTAGTGGAGGCCTTTCGCTTGCTTGGAAAGAATCTGTGTCTATCTCTTTACGGTCTTTTTCGTCTCGACACATTGATGTTGTTATTGATGAGGATACTGAAGGAAGTTGTTGGCGATGCACTGGTTTTTACGGTGCTCCAGAAGAACAGTTGTGTGAAGTGTCATGGGATTTGCTTCGTCTTTTAAATGACACCCCGGGAATCCCCTGGTTGGTCATTGGGGACTTTAATGAGATTATGTTCGCAAACTAGAAGTTGGGAGGCTTACGTCGAAGTGAAAGACAAATGGAAAGATTTCGGGTTGCTCTATCTGACTGTTCTCTCACTGATATTGGATATGTATGAAGCTGGTATACTTGGGAGAGAGGTCGTACGCAAGCCAATAACATCCGAGAACGTCTCGATCGAGGAGTTGCGAATGGTAGTTGGTGGGACCTTTTTCCGGGCTTCACTCTTACCCACCAGGTCTACTCCATTTCGGACCATTGTCCTCTACTCTTGGACGCGTTGGGTGCAACCAGGCTGTTACGAAATTGGCCCTGTAAATTTGAGGAATGCTAGTTGGCTGGCCGAAGATTCATGCGAATCTGAGGTAATTAAATTATGGAATAATCCACAGGTTCAATTCCTTCGCGGTTGCATCAGGTCTACATGGGATTAAACAAGTGGTTTCGAGAAGTGCATCATTTAAAATCGATTACAGTGGCAGATTTACGGAAACAATTAGACCAGTTGTGGGATCAAGAACCAACAGATGAAGTTCTGGGTGAAATAATAGAAACGAAGCTTTCTTTAAATCTGGAAGCGGATAAGGATGAGTTATATTGGGAACAAAGAGCACGTGCGAACTGGCTACAGAATGGTGATCGGAATACATCCTTTTCCATAGGTTTGCGTCGGGCAGGCGCATGAAGAATAAAATTAAGAAGATTGTGAACGCATCAGGGGTTGTTGTATCGGACAATGAGGGTATTCTCAAAATTGCTTCAGATTACTTTCAGAGCCTTTTTTCGACTCAAGGTTGCAACAATGTTACCTCTGTTCTGGATGGGGTACGCGAGTGTATTTCTCAGCAAATGAATGATGCTTTAAATGAGCCCTTTACTTTTAAGGAGGTTTGTGTGGCAGTGAAGTCAATGGACCCCCTCAAAGCCTCTGGTACGGATGGTTTGGGAGGCTGTTTTTTACCAAAAGTTTTGGCATGTAATAGGAAGAGAGGTTGCTCAGTATTGTATATCTTTGGCTAGTGGTGCCACAGATTTTCAAGAGGTTAATGATACTTGTATTGTGCTTATCCCAAAGGTGAAGGGCCCGACGAGTATGTCTCAATTTAGGCCCATAAGCCTTTGCAACGTGATTTATAAGATAGCGTCTAAAATGTTGGCAACCCGTTTTAAATGGTTTCTGGATGTTTGTATTAATGAGTCCCAATGTGCTTTTGTTCCTGGTAGGTTGATCACGGATAACATCATGATCGCCTATGAAATGCTTCACTCTTTTAAGCATAAGAGGTCAGGTTCGGTGGGTCATTTTGCGCTGAAGCTAGATATGAGTAAAGCCTATGATAGGGTGGAGTGGCAGTTTTTGGAGGAAATGATGATGAAAATGGGCTTTAATGCTAAATGGGTCTCTATTATTATGAGCTGCGTGCGATCGGTGTCATATTCAGTATGTATTAACGGTATTTCAAGCTCTTCTTTTGTTCCTAGTCGTGGTTTGAGGCAAGGAGATCTGCTTAGCCCCTATTTATTTCTGATTTGCAGTGAGGGTTTGTCTATCCTTCTTCAATTGTCTCATTCTCAAGGGAGGATTAATGGTGCACGTATTAATCGTTATGCACCGGTGCTAACCCATTTACTCTTCGCGAATGACTCTCTAATTTTCAGTGATGCCACAATGGCTAGTGCTAATGCTATAAAGGATGTTTTATTTGTTTACGCTGAGGCTTCAGGACAGCTCGTCAATTATGATAAATCTGGGGCTTTTTTTAGCTCTAATGTCTCGGATGCCATTCGAGAAGAAGTCTGCCGCATTTTGGGCGTAAATAGTTCTAACAACCCGGGGAGGTATTTGGGTTTGCCAGCGTTGGTGGGTAGAAATAAAATGAATGCCTTTAAGGATTTTAAAGACAAGTTCAAGGAAAAGAAGTCAAGTTGGAGTGTCCGGGGCCTTTCGATCGGAGGGCGCGAGGTTTTCATTAAGTCAGTTCTCCAGTCCATTCCAACATATGCTATGTCGTGTTTCTTGCTTCCAAAACTGCTTTGTAATCAACTCGAAGCTTCGATGGCTTAGTTCTGGTGGCAGAAGGCTGCGGGAAGGAAGGGTATTCATTGGTATACTTGGGATTTGTTGTGCCTATCTAAGGAGGATGGTGGTGTTGGGTTTAATGATTTAGGCAAATTTAATATCGCCTTGCTTGCTAAACAAGGCTGGCGTTTGCTTCAAAATCCGGGCTCTTTAACTGCCAGAATTTTTAGAGCAAAATACTACTCAAGTACGGATTTTCTACACTCTAGTTTGGGGTCGAACCCGTCTCTTATTTGGAGAAGCGTCTGGAGCGCTAAAGGCCTTCTTATGTCCGGTCTAAAATGGAGGGTGGGGTCGAGTCTAAATATTTCCATTTGGGACGATTATTGGTTACCAGGTCTTCCAAATGCAAAGGTTGCTACTCCGAGAATTGATTCGGTCTCGACTGTGAACCAACTGATTCTTACTAGATCGAATGAGTGGAACACAACTTTAATTCGGAATGTCTTTCTTCCGAGTGATCAAGATGCCATTCTTTCCATACAACTGCCATTAGCTCCTCAAAATGACCGTCTTGCGTGGAGTGGAGACAAGAGTGGGATCTACTCCGTTCGAAGTGGTTACCATCTTCTTCAAGATAACGCCCCAATTGATCCCACGTTTATTGGTTTCTATAAAAAACTATGGAACCTTAAATGTCCTGCTAAAGTTCGAATCACAATATGGAAATTCAGCCATAATTTTGTCCCTACTCTTAATAACCTATTGTATAAAAGAATTTTGACTGTATCTAATTGTCCTAGATGCAACCAGAATGTTGAAACAGTGTTACATTTTAGTAGGGATTGTTTCTATGTAGAGAATGTTTGGGCTTCTTTAAATGTACAGTGACCTACATGAGTTAACCAGTTTGGTTTCTTGGATTGGTTATTATGGATATTTGAGAACGTTAAACACATAAGCAATGAGTTGGTAACTTATACAGTCTGGTCCTTATGGCATGCAAGAAATAAATAGATCCATGACAAAGTTTGGCAAAGAGTAGAGGAGCTGATTACCTTTGCTAGAGGATATGACTATGAATTTCGTTCCCTCCGTTTTACTCTTTCTCACCTGAACCCGAACGAGTTGGTCAAGTGGTCCCGTCCTCCTCAGGGTTGGGTCAAGGTGAACACTGATGCAAGTTTCATTCTGGGTGTTGAGAAATCGTTTACTGGAATGGTTGTGAGGGATGACCAGGGGCTGATTCAGGGTGCAGGCTTCAGAATCGTCTCCTCCTCTCCTTCTTCCTTTTCAACGGATGTGTTGGCGGTGCTGCATGGTCTCATTTTCGCTCAATAGTTGGGCTTCCATCAAGTTATCCTTGAAAGCGATTCGTGAACAATCATTAACAAGATCTTATCAGCAGATGAGTATTTATCTGAAGTTAGACCCATTACCTGGTTAATCAGGACGGTTGCGGCTGTTTTCGTCTCTTGTAAATTACAGTTTGTCCCCCGTGAAGGCAATCGGATGGCACATGCACTGGCGCGGGCGGCGAGAAATAGCATTGAAGATCACTTCTGGGTTGAGGATGCGCCGGAGTAGGTGTTAGATTTGGCGGCAACTGATCGAAGGCTCTCAGAACCACCTTGAGCGGCGACGGCTTTCGGATCTATGAGCTTTGGGGGATTTCTGATCCCCCCCTCCTCCTTTTCTTCTCCCATCGTTTCGTTATCATCTGATCGACTTGAGCATTTGTGGGAGACGAATCGACTGGCCTTCCCTTTTTCTGTCTTCTTTATTTTTTCTTTTTGCTTTGGTTTTCACGACAGCTTTTAGTTTATGGTTAAACTCTGTTGTTTTAATTTAGTATTTAATAAAGGGCCGGTCTTTAATAAAAAATAGTATTATTAAATATGTGTATTCATATTGACTTTATTTAATATTATGGTTCAATTTGAAGAAGACTTTAGGTTAGTGTCAAGTTTCATGTATATTTACATAATTTGATATAATGATTCGATTTTAAAAAATATTTTTACAATCGTGATCCTTTCGTATTTTAAACTCAAAAACAAACTTATTATTGAGATTTAAATAAAAGAAATAAATATTATATAGTATCATATACGAAACTTCAGTTGTGTTCTAAATGTATTATATAAAAATTTTAATTTTAGTCAATCATATATATTTTTTTGTTGGCCAAAAAATTATATATATATATATTTAAAGAAATAATATATTTATTTATTTTATATTAAATAAATATAATTATTTCTATATGAAATATATAAACATCAAATAATAAATCTCACATGAATCAAGAGGTCTCTTTAAAACTAAAAATGAAAAATACATGTTGATTGAATTTTTTATGAATGAGTCTGTCACGCTTGACGAGCACCAATAAGCATCACTAACGACGAGTACTGATGAGTACCATTAATTTAATTTATAAAGATTAAAAATCTAAAGGACCCATCGTATAATTATAAATTAATTAAAAATTAAAAAATAAATTAATTAAAATATATTATTTTATTTTTATTTTTTTAAACATAGATCAAAATATATATCTACCCCTAAATTACAAAACCTTAAATTTTGTTCATTTGAAATTTAAGCCGCCGCCGTTTCCTTGCGGTTTTCCAAGTTTTAATGGAGCAAATTGTGGCTGAATTGTTGTTGTTATTATTATTGCAGCCTCCACCAAAACAAATTCCTCGCACTATTGAAAATAGTGTTTTATAATTTAGGGATAGATAGATATTTTAATTTATATTTAAAAGAAAATTTAAAATAAAATAATATATTTTAATATATTTACTTTTAAATTTTTAAATAATTTATAATTATACGGTGAGTCTTTTAAATTTTTAATCTTTATAAATTGAATTAATGATGCCCACTTGTGCTCGTCGTTAGTGGTGCTCATCGGTGCTCGTCGAATGTGACAGAAATTTCCAAACTTTTTAATTAAGATTGAGAATATTTTAAATCAGAGAAATAATGGGATCCGTAAACATAATTAAATATGTTTGATTTCTTAGAAATTGTGAATTAATTTTTTTTAAGTTTTATTTTTTATTTAAGGATTTAAAATATTGTAGGGTAAACTACAATAGAGGTCACTCAATTATGGGTAAAATTATATTTGAGTCATCCAAATATTAAAAGTTACATTTGGATACTCAATTATGGGTGAAATTACGTTTGGGTTACCCTTCATATTTAAAAAAAGTACATCAATTTAGTTTATTTTTCTTCCAAATCATTCGTATACCCTTGTTAACATTAGAATACTTCATTGAAATCATTAATTAATCTAATACACAAATCGACATACTTTTTTAAATATGAAGGGTGGCCTAAATATAACATTGCCCATAATGAGTGGTCCAAATTTAACATTTAATAATTGAGTGACCTAAATGTAACATTATCTATATTTGAGTGACTCGAGTATAACTTTTAATAATTGAATGATCCAAATATAATCTTACTTATAATTGAGTGACCCTCATTGTAGTTTACCCAAAATTATAAATAATGTCACATCTAAATTTTTGAGTTCCACGTTATTTCGGAAGCACCCCTCATCGGCTCTACATTTGGTATGTTTTGAAAGCAGCTCACGACAACAACTCTTTTGGAGTTGGGCCTTTTCGAAGATCAATATTACCAGAGTGCCCTAACTTACTTTGGGAATAAACATTGTTAGGCGCAAATGTGATCATACCCACACGACTGACATACAAAGCCTAACATTTGGGGCTTCAACCTATCTTTGTCTAGGGATGTAAAAACAAGTCAGAATCTGGAAACTCGACTGAAACTTCGAGTCAGAACTTGATTTGACCTGAAGATTTGATGACCTGAACCCGGTCTGTAACCGACTGTTGTTGATCCGAACCCGAATTTGACATGTTACTGTAGTAACCGAACCCGATCTGCGTCCGACTGAAAACGACCCGAACCCGAATTGGACCTGTTACTGTGGACCTGAAACCCGACCTGCGTCCGACTGAAATGAATCCGAACCCGAAGCCGACCTGGCAAATAACCGAATTTACCCGACTGAATTGACCCGATATCCGATTTTACCCGACCTGGAATGGACCCGACCTGAAATGGACCCGACATGTTTTGAACCCGACCTGCTTTAAACCCGACCTGTTAAGTGACCTGACGTGTTGTTGACCTAAACTGAAATTAACCCGAAATCTATGACATGATGGATTAAAAACTTTTATAAGTTGATATATCATATACATATATAATGTATATACATATACATATACACCTACATATATTGATGTACATGATGTATATGCGCGCATATATATATTAAGTACTAAAGTTGAAAAAAAATAAGTAATTGATAATTTATAAACTACAAAAATTTAATGAAGAGTTGTTTTTAATTTCTAAGTTTTCTCATTAACTTAAAATTGTAGAATTACAAATTATAAAAAAATAAATAACAATTGTATAACCTTAAGTAGAAAATTCAAAGATTCAATACTCAGAATCTCATCCTCCAAACATTAAAATTATGCACTTTATTTCATAAAAAATTCAGACTTTTTCCTCATTTTTTTCAATGAAACGGCAACAATTTATTTATTTGCTTGTTGGACCCATGACATTCACTAACTCACTTCTTTAAATAAGATTTTCTTACATAAAAAAATATTAATTTGTCTAACTCTTTAACGTTAATTAATGTTTAAGTCTTATTATAAGACAAATGTTATACTTAAGTAATAACATATTCAAGAAATAATGTCTTAAGATATAAATTAAATTGATTAAGCTATAAAAGATTCAAGAACTGTTTTCTTAGCATAAGTTATAAACTAGATGATTTTACTTAAGTTAGAACAGATTCATTAATTGTTGTCTTAAGTTATAAATTAGAAAGAATATACTAACGTTATAACAAATTCATTTGTAAACTTAAGTTAAGATATAAAATAGATTGATTACACTTAAGTTAAAAAATAGATTGCTTATTTTTAGATAACTTTTAGTAAATTAAACAAAATAAGAAAATTAATTGTTATAACATAAAAAAACTAGAATTCAAGAATATGAATACTTGATAACTTTAAAAAAATGTCAATACAGAATGTCAAAATATAATACAAGTTAGAATAGTTTACACTTAAAATTTTACAAACTGAAACTTATAAAATACAAGAAGTTTGTTTGTAATAAAATTAGCTATCAGATCTTATAGCAAAGACAAAAGCTAAAAGCACTTTGCTACTAGATATTTCTTCATCGAGCTATCTCATCTAATTGCTACCAACAAAGTTAATTATGGGTAACTTATATTGGTAAGAAACCAACATAATTTAAACCAGGGCAACATTTAGATAAGAGAGAAACAACAAGCTACCAGTAACCAGCAGCAACACCAAGCCATAAACAGCAGCAACATTCAGCATCACCAACTCACAAACAACAACATCATTCAGCAAAACCAAGACAAACAACAGCAGCATCAACACTAAATCATAAAGAGAAGAAGCAACAATAAGAAATAAGCAAAAGCAGCCACAATAAGTCATTAACTAAGTCATTAACTAATAATAAACAGAAGCACTAGCATGATTTAAGTCATTAAAAAACAGAAACACTAGCATGATCTAAGTCATTAACTAATAATAAACAGAAGCAACAACATAAAAAAATAAGAACCCTAATAGAATACCTCACTTAAACAGAAGCAACATTCAGCAAAACCAAGTCAAATAACAACAACAGCATCACTAAGTCATTAACAGAAGAAACAACAATAAGTAAAAACAAAAGCAGCATGATCTAATAATAAACAGAAGTAGCAACATTAAAAAAATAAGAAACGCTAATAGAATACCTCACTTAACATCAGAAAGTTGACCCCTAGAGCACTAAAGTGCTTCCTGCTTGCTGTGAAAGAACCCTACAAAAGAAAAGAAAATCAGAAACTATATTGAAAAACAAAATAAGAATTAAAAAATAGTAAAGGGATATACCTTAATCAGGAAGTGGATCTTCAACAGAAACATCAGAGATTGAGGCATCTTTCCCAACAACAAGAAATTCTTCATCCTTTTCCTCAGGCTCAAAACCATACAACCAATTTCTGGTTGTTACAAATATCTCTACATTTTTAGGCAAAAGCCTAGCCCCCAACTTGTTCAAAATCCGACCTCCCATGCTAAATGAGGATTTAGAAGCAACTGAGGTGATTGGAATGGCTAAAACATCTCTAGCCATGAGTGAAAGTATTGGAAAAGACACATATTGTGTTTTCCAATACTCTAAGATATCAAACTCGGCATCTTCAGTGTGAGGGAGAAGGGGCAAAGAAATGTAGGAGTCATCATCGAATTTACCACTCCTAGAAGCTGCCAAATTAGCATCAAAGTTTGACATTAAAATAGAAAAAGAGTTAGTAAATTGTAATTGAAAAAAAAAATTAAATATAAAAACAGAAGCATAAAAAAGAACTGACCTGAAAGAGATTTGATTTTTTGAAGGTCCTAGGGCGACCAGAACTTGACAGACTTGAACTTTGGGAAGAGTTACTTTGGACAGAAGAATTAGAAGAAGAAGAAGAAGAACATGCAAATCTTGAATAATAAATATACATACTAACAAACTCATTATAAACAACACTTACCCTTCTTTCAACCTCATCCTCAACATAGAGGACACTGTTGAGTTTGTAGCACGCTCGAATCGATCACCAAAACCGTCAAGGAGGGTTGTAAATGTTTGGTGGTTGAATTGGCTAAAATCGAAATAAAGGTAGACAAGTGACACAATGATTTTAGAGTGGTTCGGCCTTCTAACAAGCACCTACATCCACTACCTTAGCACACCACTAAGGATTTCCCAATTCACTCAACAATGAATTCGTCCCCTTTTCCCGGTTTAGGAGGAAACCGTTACAACCCTATCTTTTGGACTTGGCTAAGATAGAACCAACTCTAGTTTTTCTCTCAAGGCTAAACTAGAACCTCTCTTTTTACAAGGGATTTGTTTGGTAAACTAAATACCTCTCTAGGTGGGTGTTTACACAAATTTAAGCTCACAAGAGTGTACAAAGAATTTACAATAAAGCACTCTCTAAAGACTATGTACAAGAGAATAGTAAAATAAAGATTTAGACTCTAATTCTCTTGACCATATTGCTTGGATGTTGTCTCTAACCATCTTCAAGTGTCCCAAGGTTGCTTTTATAGTGTGGAATGATATTCTAGCCGTTTATGGCCGTTGGAGATGTTTTGGAGCCGTTGGGAAGTCATAAAGTCGAGCTTTAAATGCTATCCTGCACAATAGTTTCGAAACCATTGAAGAGGTTTCGAAACCTTAAGAGGAGATTTGTAAAAACTAGCCGTTTATGGCCGTTACAGGGCCAAAGTTTCGAAACCTTCATAGAGGTTTCGAAACCTTTGTGCCAAGGTTTCCAAACCTTCATAGAGGTTTCGAAACCTTTGTGCCAAGGTTTCCAAACCTTAATAGAGGTTTGGAAACCTTTGTTAAGGTTTCAAAAACAATAGCTTACTGCCCAGAGAGGTTTCGAAACCTTATAGAGAAGGTTTCGAAACTTCCACTTAAAAACACAATTTTGGCTAATTTTTTACTTTAAAATGTATATTCGATATAGGTGCAAAGTCAAAAATATTTTAAACATATTTTTCAAGTTTTAAGGACTTTTGAATTATTTTTGAAATCTTTAAATAAGTCCAAAGCATTTTTCACATAATTGTTATATCAAAATATTTCTCAACAGACACCATACAACTCCTTCAGAAGTTGTAACTTATACTGAGGATCAAGCAAAACAGCAAAAGATAAAATAGTTGAATGATCAGACCAGTATTTCTCATACAATTCAAGCATAGGTCATGCCATTGCAGATATGCCCTCACATGGATCATTGTGAGCATCACACAACAGCTTCTCAATGGCAACAACATTAGCCAAGTATAAGTGGAAATATATACATCCTCCTGGCAGTAGATTATGTCTCTAAGTGGGTCGAAGCTATCGCAACTCAAAAGAATGATGCCAAGACAGTCCAAAGGTTTTTACACAAAAACATCTTTTCTAGGTTTGGCATCCCTAAGGCGATTATCAGTGATGAAGGGAGACATTTCGACAATAGGGTTATTGCTGCCGCCTTAAAAAAATATGGTGTCAAGCATCGGATCGCGACAGCATACCACCCACAGACCAATGGACAAGCTGAAATATCTAATAGGGAAGTTAAGAACATTCTTGAGAAGATGGTTAAGCCAACTAGGAAAGATTGGTCTTTACTCCTCAATGATGCATTATGGGCATATAGGACAGCTTTTAAGACTCCATTGGGCATGTCTCCATACCGATTGATTTATGGAAAAACATGTCATCTGCCTGTCGAGATAGAGCACAGAGCATACTAGGCGATCAAGGCAGTAAATATGGACTTGGACAGGGCAGGACAGAAAAGGCTGTTAGATCTGAACGAGATTGAAGAAATACGGACAATGGCCTACGACAATGCAAGAATCTACAAGGAGAAAACTAAGAAGTGGCATGACAGGAAGTTGCTGCCACGACAGTTCTGCCCAGGGCAGCTTGTATTGTTGTTCAATTCTAGGCTGAAACTTTTTCCAGGGAAACTGAAATCTAGATGGTCTGGCCCATTCCAAGTCGTACAAGTTTTTCCCCATGGTGCCATCACAATCCGATCATTAAAAGACGGGCACCAATTCAAAGTCAACGGACAGCGCCTCAAGCATTATCAGGGGACTGAAGCCCCAGGAATGCAGGAAATGGTTACCTTAGGAGATGCCCCACCTGGCAGCCCTAATTTAACCTGAATTTTAATTATTTATTTTATTATTATTATTATTTATTAGGAAATGAGGTTTATTTTATTCGAATAATGTTTTTATATTTATAGTTTTTAGGAAATAAAGGAGTCAAGAAGAACAGGAGAAGTGAACTCAGCCCACCATCCATCCATCAGCCCAACAAAGCCCAATATTAAAGCCTGTCGTTCCAGCTGCCGCGGCAGACACGGAAAAGACAGGCTGTCACTATGCTGTCACGACAGACGCGGAAACGTGTGACAGACGCATAATAGACACGGAAACGCGTGTCAGACGCATCAGACACGCTAAAGCTCAACAGCCGCCCTGTTATTCACGCCTGCTGTTACAGCTTCAACGGGCAGCAATTCCTCTTCTATAAAACCTCGTTTCATTTTCATTTTCACTCACTTCTGCCTTTCCTACTTGCTCTCCCCCTTTAGTTTGCTTTAATTTACTTTTCACTACCCTTGCACTAACATGTCTTCCAGAAAAACCCGCCGCAGTGCTGCTTCAACGTCCTCACCGGCAGCAACTCCCCCACAGTCCTTTGCAACCAGAGATCTGTAGGAAGAACGAGGCTTCATTTATACTCCAAAGGCAAAGAATCTGGGCCTCAAGCCTTTTATCGCCAGGAAGATTAGAGCTCTATTATGGCAATCATTTGCGGAACAACCAGAGGAGATAAACGAGACGCTGGTGAGGGAATTTTATGCTGCCATCAGCAGCAAGACGTCGACAGCAGTGACTGTCAGAGGGAAAGAGGTGTCGTTCACAGCCGAGCGCATCAACTCTTTATATGGCCTCTACCTAGGCCCCAATGATGATGCACACCAACAGTTCCTAGACACCTTGGATGATGCCGCCTATGACGCTGTCATGGCAGAACTGACAGAAGATGGGACCTAATGGAATACAAGCCCAAAAAATCCTCACACGGTGAAGAGGGGGCAGCTGCTGCCGGAGGCAAAACTGTGGAATGCCTTCATCAAAAAGAGGATCCTGCCGTCGTCGCATCATACCACCGTTGACCAGTGGAGGTTAGCCTTAATACACTCTATTTTAAATGAACGACCCATTAATGTGGGAAGTTATATACGAGAGAGTATTTTGGAAAGTGCACATAGACCGACGGACCTCCTTTGCCTCCCCTACCTCATCACGTCCCTCTGCCGCTGTCATGATGTGCCGGAAGCCGACACCGATTCCATAGTGAAAGGATAGGGTTGGACAGAAAAGAATATCATCAGCCTCATGGAGCTGACAGTGGCAACCCCTCTCTCATCTTTCAACCCCGCTGCCGCCCCAGCTGAATCATCAGAGCAGCCAAATCCTGAACCTGCCGCCACAGCAGCTGCTCCGACAGACCCCTCCAATCAGATCCTAGCTGCCATTCAAAGGATGGAGGACAGACAGTTGGGCCTCATGACATTCATCAAGGACTTTGCCGCATCCACGATAAATTTTATTCTAACTACTTTAAATTTCCCTGATGTTGTTTTCCCCACCTTCCCTGCCCACTACTTCACTGTCCCCACCCCTGTCCACACACCTACACATGCTGCTACACCACAAACACCATCTGTCGCCTCCATACCATCACCTGCCCCGACGGCAGCCGGCAACACCCATGCTGAAACATCCGCTCGAGGAACAAAGCGACCAGTACCATCGGACGAGCTTGCTACCTTTGTTGCTGGGTTCTCTTCATCCTCCATCTGGGCAGACAGCGACGCTGAACCCTATATTTAGAGGAACCTGTCGAAGGAATTTACACCGGTAAAGAGGCAGAAAAGAATGGCAGATAAGAAAACTCTGTCAAAGGCTAGCAACAGTAGTGATAGCAGCGGAAGCAGCTCCGACATTCAGGTTGTACAGCAGCCACCCCAGCCCGCCCCAAGAGCCAGAATCTGCCGCCAAATCCGCCTCAGCAGCAGCAGTGAAGACAGTGCTTAAAATTTAAGTTTTTTATTTTCTTATTGCTGCCTGCCATTTATATATTTTGTGATGTACTTCCTTCATATGTTTTCATTTTTATTTTGTCATTTGCATTGAGGGCAATGCAACCCTCGAGTTTGGGGGTGGCAACCCTCCATATTAATGGAGTACATCTTAGTTAAATTTTGTGTCTTTTACTTAGTTATTTTTCTCTTAAAAAAATTGAAAAATTGAAAATTTTGGCTTAAAACTATGAACTGAACTTGCCTGTCGTGACAGCTCTGTCGTGGCAGAAACTTTAGGATAGTTTTAGGAGAAGTTTAGAGCCTTTCTATAGTTCTGAAAACTTAAACACCATTGTGACTGTTATACTGCTTAGACTTCTTTTAGCCAAACTAGAATAGGAAGCTTAGCACTTGAATAGCCCCTAGAGGTGCCTAACACTGACTCTAGGAAAGAAGTTTAGCAAAAGAGACTCAACACTCCTAGAGGTGCCCGAAACTGGCTCTAGGAAGTTAACTAGAGGTGCCTAAAACTGGCTCTAGTAAAACTTTAGCTTGAAAAATAGAGAAATCGAGTCAAAACAAAAAAAATCAAAGAAGCATGAAAATGTGCCTTCAAAAAGATAAACTTTGGCATAAAAATTCAAGTTAAGAGTTGAATATTCTAGTGAAACTAAGAGAGTCTTGGCATATAACTATTCACAAGCATGCACACACTGCACGAGGACTATAGTGAGATTCCGGACAGATCTTAAATTATCCGACAGGTTGCTGGCGTCACAGGGAACGAACGACGGGTAAGGGAAAGTTCACTGTTTGAAAGCCAAAACAAAAATATTTCATTTTTCTTTTAGGTCTTAGTTGCTTGATGGCAAGCAAAAACTTGAGTTTGGGGTGTGTTGAGTGTGAAAAAGTTCTATTATTTACATCCTTTTTAACCCATATTTCTGCAGCATTCAGGCATTATTCATTGCATTTAGGTTAGTTTACAACAAAACATCACAAATATATTAAAGGCACAAATTCTACTAAGAATGGATGTTTTTGGAAGGTTACCGCCGTAGCAGACGGAGAAGGCAGGCGCTGGGCAGAGAAGCAGAAGAACTGAACTGGACAAGCAGACAAAGAGGACGATGTTGCCATGGTGCTGCCGTGATAGCAGAGGATGACAGCAATTTTTGTGGAGAAAAAGCAAAGTGGACCTCGACAGATAGAGAAAATTCAGCCCGTCTGTCGTGTGAAAACCTCATATTTTTCCAAGCCCCATATCAAAAGATATGTCAAGCCCAAAGTTCAAGGCGGGAAAATCCCAAGCAAGAAGATGACGGCTGGAAAGTAGATTCCTTGGAGATTTAGTCTTTATTAGAATCATACTTTCAATTAAAGTTGTATTCTTGCTAATTTAGATAACTTGAGCCCAAAGCTTATATAAGGGCATGTATTTTAACCTAGGGCATATCGAATACCCCATAACCGATAACCAAAACCCCTAGCCGTTTTCCTGCCTTCGACATGTTCTAAATCCTTCCTAAGGCCACGGGTTGATTTGTAAAGTAGTTGCAAGGGTTGTTTTGTTTTAGGAATTTTCAGTTCAATGAAATAAACTTCAAGTTCTCTTATTTTGGTTATTAATATCTTGCAAGAGCATCGGGAGAGCATTGTGAGGTTATCTATTTACTTAGCATCGGGAGAGTTAATTATATGAAAGAAATAAGAGCAAGTTCTCTAGTTTATATTTGAACTATCTCGTGCCTAGGGATAGGGCGAGGTTAAGTGGCTAAAGAAGAACTCATACACATCGGTGTTCATCCTTCGATTCACGCCGGGAGGTATCATCAAGACGTGATCATTGACAGACTTGGACCTAGGGATAGGCCAAGGCAGATCTGGATTCTTGCCAAACTTGAAAGTACTGAGTTGAGTGTTTGCTGCCGCGACGATCAACAGACAGGTGCTGCCGCGACGGGCGCGACGACAGAACTGGAGTCCCTAAACTCTGCAATACCTGCACTACTGAGCAATTCAATACCAACCCATTCTCTCTATCTTGATATTTTTACTCTTTTATTTACGTTTACTTCATTATTCTCGTGATAACTTTCTCAATTATTTTCTTTACTTTCGTGCAGTGAACTAAGGTGAAGCTATTAGCCCAATCCCTGTGGAGACGATATCCGATACTTCGTATCACTTTAGTACTTGCGCCGTGTATACTTGCACTACCATTGCGATAGACTATTTTACACGCAACAAGTTTTTGGCGCCGTTGCCGGGGATTGGCAACATAACTCTACCTTATCTTTTATTGCACTTTTCGTTTTTATTTTTATTTTTCTATTTTTCTTTGGTGCATTCAACTCTTGCTTTTGACAAGGTTTCTTGTTTATGCGCAGATCGAATCGAGGTAAAGATCCTGAGTATCAATTAGATCCGGAAATCGAACGTTCATTCAATCTCAAGAAATAACTTCGTCACTTACTAGCCAGGAACGAGTACCTTGAGGAACAGCTAGAGAAGATGGCCCACAATGGAAACGACCCGCCTGTCGACGATATTATACCACCTGCCGGCAACCCTGCTGCCGCTGCCGCTACCGGACGACGGTTATGTCATGACTACATGTTGAACGATCATGTAGAATTGGAAACCACGCTGCCGGACATAGATGTTGATAACTTCGAGCTGAAACCTGTCATGTTTAGTATGATAAACAATGCTTGTCAATTCAGTGGTGCTGTTACAGAGGATGCTAGGGAGCATTTAAAAACATTCCAGGAGATATGTGGTTCGTTTAGACTGTCAGGAGTTGATCCGGAGATACTGAGGCTTCGGTTATTTCCCCATTCATTGAGGGACAGAGCTAAGACATGGTGGAATAAACTTACGCCGGGTTCAATTAGAACTTGGGCAGACTTATCTCGTGAATTTTTATCTCGTTTTAATCCTTCACATTTATCTGAGCGATTACGTAATGAAATTGCTACTTTTCAACAGGAAGATGACGAGCCGATGCACGAGGCCTGGGACAGATTTACTACTCTTCTACGGAACTGCCCAATGCATGGATTCCCCGTCTGGAATCAGGTAACAAAGTTTTATAATGCTGCCAACTTACAAACTCGTATTCGAATTGATTCAGCAGCAAATGGACTATTATTGGATAAAGATCCGGACGAGGCAATGCAAGTATTGAAAAATCTGGCTAAGAATGAGGAGCAGTTTCCGACAGCAAGAAGAGGGGGTAAACGGGTACTAGTTGTCAAGGATTATGAGGCCGACAGCACGATGAAATCACAGGTAGCATTCCTTACTAAAGCAATGAAAAGGTTATTGAATGATGATACACAACATGGATTTGCTGTCGAGGAGGTATGTGAAATCTGTGAGGGAAATCATAGTTCGGATGAGTGTCCTATACAGTTAGAAGAGGGAAAATATGTTGGAAACTACAAGCCGAATTATAATTCCAACATTTATAATCCTAATTGGAGGAAGGATCCCAAGTTTTCTTGGAGTAACCCTAATAATGCCCTGAATCCTCAAGCACACAATCAGAATCAGGGAGGACCTAGATTGCTGATGCGACAGCAACTGCCACCGCAACTGCCGCCGCCGCAGCACCAGCAACAACCAGCTGCCACGAGCAGTATACTGGAACAGACTCTGGCCACTTTTATGTCTCAAACAGGTACTTATATTGAGAATATGAATCAGTTTGTCAAGAAGACAGAGAATTTCATGGATAAAACAGAGATACATATGACGAATCATGAAGCTACTCTGAAATCTTTGGAGACACAAATGGGTCAGGTTTCCCAACATATTAAGCCGAGGCAAACTGGAGGATTTCCTAGTAATACTGAAAATGCTAGGCAGCCCACACATGAGCAATGTAAGGCTATTACTACTAGGAGTGGGAAGAAACTACCAGGGCCGGAAAAAGAAGCTGAAACAGTAAGGAAACCAGCCTTGGATAGACCTGCCGAAGAAGCTGCCCCGACAGGTAATAAACAGACTGCTGTCGATGAGCCTGTCACGACAGCAGAAGCGACAGAGGAGAAAATTGATGAACCCAAACCTCCTCATATTCGTATGCAGTGGGAAGGACGTATTGCTGACTACCGTCCCCCACCTCCTTTTCCTCAACGGATACAGCAAGCTAAGCAAGAATCTCAGCTCAAAAAGATTTATGATATTTTTAAGCATGTTCATATTAATATTCCGCTGTTAGATGTCGTTAGGGAGATGCCCGGTTATGCTAAATTTTTCAAGGATGTAATGTCAAAGAAATCTAAACTTGGGGAATTTGAAACGGTAAAGATGACAGAAGGTTGCATGAGTTTTCTTCATCGGCAGCCACCCCAGAAAAAGAAGGATCATGGGAGCTTCATCATACCTTGTGTAATCGGAAATAAATATGTGGGTAAGGCACTTTGTGATCTTGGTGCTAGTGTTAATTTAATGCTAAAATCTGTTTTTCAAAAATTAGGTATTGGGAAGGCGCGGCCCACGACAGTAACTCTGCAGCTGGCAGGCCGCTCTTATGTTCATCCGGAAGGAAAAATTGAAGATATTCTAGTAAGAGTGGATAAATTTATTTTTCCTGTTGACTTTCTTGTTTTAGATTGTGAAGCAGACGAAAATGCACCAATCATCCTTAGGCGACCCTTCTTAGCCACGGGAAGATCACTGATTGATGTGGAGAAAGGAGAACTCACCATGAGAGTGAATGATCAAGAGATTAAGCTGAATGTTCTCCAAGCGATGAAGCATGCTGATGCAGACGAGGAATGCAAGGCTATCACTAAAGTTACCCTTGATCAACCCTGCATCAGGTCGGGCTGTCACGACATCAAAATTGGGCACTGCCGCGGCAGCCACTTACAGGACTGTCACGACAGCACTGACGACAGCACCGACGACAGCAACTCCTCTGAATCCGATACATCTGATACTGAAGATCAGGAGGAAGTAAGCTGGATAGGCGATCGTCCAGGTAAGTTATTCGAACCTTTAAATTATACTTCGGATAACCATGCAATCCAAAAGCCATCTACTGTTGAGCCACCTGCCTTAGAACTGAAGCCCCTGCCAGGGCAGCTAAAATATGCTTTTCTTGGTTCAAATGATACGTTGCCTGTAATCATCTCTTCTAAGCTGCCACAGGAACAGGAACGACAGCTAATAGGGATGCTGCGGCAGCACAAAAAGGAAATTGGATGGACGATAGCTGATATTCAAGGCATTAGTTCGGCGTTATGCATGCACAAAATCCTTTTAGAGGAAGATCATAAGCCGACTATAGATGCTCAAAGGCGGCTAAACCGTGCGATGAAAGAGGTGGTGCGTAAAGAGATAATCAAATGGTTAGATGCTGGTATTATTTACGTCATCTCCGACAGCAAATGGGTAAGCCCGGTGCAATGCGTTCCCAAGAAAGGAGGAATAACCGTGGTGACCAATGAAAACAATGAGTTAATCCCAACCAGGACTGTAACCGGTTGGAGGGTTTGTATGGACTATCGGAAGCTTAATAAAGCTCCCCGAAAAGACCACTTTCCTTTACCCTTTATTGATCAAATGCTTGATAGATTAGCGGGTAAACCTTACTATTGTTTTCTTGATGGTTATTCAGGTTATAATCAAATTGCTATCACACCGGAGGATCAAGAAAAGACGACTTTCACATGCCCCTATGGAACATATGCTTTTAGGAGAATGCCGTTTGGATTATGCAATGCACCCGCCACCTTCCAAAGGTGCATGATGGCCATATTCTCTGATATGGTAGAGGACTTCCTTGAAATTTTTATGGATGATTTTTCAGTCTTTGGAGACAATTTTGAGAGCTGCCTCGACAATCTACAAAAGGTACTTGAAAGATGTGAAAAAGCAAATCTGGTCTTAAATTGGGAAAATGCCACTTTATGGTGGATGAAGGGATAGTCCTTGGCCATAAGATTAGCTGTCGTGGGATAGAAGTCGACGGGGCTAAAATAGAAGTGATCGACAAGCTGCCGTCGCCAACCACAGTCAAGGGCATTAGAAGTTTCTTGGGACATGCTAGTTTTTATCGGAGATTCATTGCAAATTTCTCAAAAATCACCAAGCCCTTATGCCATCTTTTGGAGCAGAACCGACCCTTTGACTTTAATGAAGAATGTACTGAAGCATTCAAGGTTCTGAAGGAAAAACTAGTAACATCCCCAATAGTACAGCCACCAGACTGGACACAGCCATTTGAGATTATGTGTGATGCTAGTGACTATGTTGTCGGGGCAGCACTTGGGCAGTAGAGAGACAAGTTATTTCATGTCATATATTATGCTAGTAAGACATTGAATGAAGCCCAAGTGAACTACACCACCACAGAGAAGGAGTTATTAGCTGTGGTGTTCTCCATTGACAAGTTTCGTTCTTACATACTTGGAACGAAGGTAATAGTGCACACAGACCATTCTGCCCTGAAGTATTTGTTTGCGAAAAAGGATGCAAAGCCTTGATTGATACGGTGGATCCTGCTATTGCAAGAATTCGACCTTGAAATCAAGGACAAAAAAGGGACAGAAAATCAAGTGGCAGATCACTTGTCAAGGTTGGAGAAGGGACAGAGTCTACCAACAGATGAGACAAACATACTGGAGACCTTCCCAGACGAGCAGCTCTTTGCTGCCGCAATCACTGCCGCGACAGCCATGGCGGCAGGTAAGTCTTCTGAACTCCCCTGGTATGCTGATTTCGTTAATTTTATAGTTAGCGAAATAATTCCTTCGGATCTTAATTACCAAGCCAGGAAGAGGTTCCAAAATGATGTTAAGCATTATTATTGGGACGAACCTCTTCTTTTCAAAATTTGTGCAGATCAGGTTATAAGGAGGTGTGTACCACAAGAAGAGCAAGAAGACATACTTCATCACTGCCATGCTTCACAGTATGGAGGTCACTTAGGAGGCAACAAAACTACTGCCAAGGTGCTGTAGTCAGGGTTTTATTGGTCGTCACTGTATAAAGATGCACAACTCTTCTACAAGAACTGTGACAGGTGCCAAAGGACAGGAAACATCTCAAGGAGAAACGAGATGCCACTGCAGAACATTCTAGAAGTCGAAATTTTCGACGTTTGGGGGATCGATTTTATGGGACCTTTTCCATCTTCATGTGGAAATCTATACATCCTCCTAGCAGTAGATTATGTCTCTAAGTGGGTCGAAGCTATCGCAACTCAAAACAATGATGCCAAGACAGTCCAAAGGTTTTTACACAAAAACATCTTTTCTAGGTTTGGCATCCCTAAGGCGATTATCAGTGATGAAGGGAGACATTTCGACAATAGGGTTATTGCTGCCGCCTTAAAAAAATATGGTGTCAAGCATCGGATCGCGACAGCATACCACCCACAGACCAATGGACAAGCTGAAATATCTAATAGGGAAGTTAAGAACATTCTTGAGAAGATGGTTAAGCCAACTAGGAAAGATTGGTCTTCACTCCTCAATGATGCATTATGGGCATATAGGACAGCTTTTAAGACTCCATTGGGCATGTCTCCATACCGATTGATTTATGGAAAAACATGTCATCTGCCTGTCGAGATAGAGCACAGAGCATACTAGGCGATCAAGGCAGTAAATATGGACTTGGACAGGGCAGGACAGAAAAGGCTGTTAGATCTGAACGAGATTGAAGAAATACGGACAATGGCCTACGACAATGCAAGAATCTACAAGGAGAAAACTAAGAAGTGGCATGACAGGAAGTTGCTGCCACGACAGTTCTGCCCAGGGCAGCTTGTATTGTTGTTCAATTCTAGGCTGAAACTTTTTCCAGGGAAACTGAAATCTAGATGGTCTGGCCCATTCCAAGTCGTACAAGTTTTTCCCCCATGGTGCCATCACAATCCGATCATTAAAAGACGGGCACCAATTCAAAGTCAACGGACAGCGCCTCAAGCATTATCAGGGGACTGAAGCCCCAGGAATGCAGGAAATGGTTACCTTAGGAGATGCCCCACCTGGCAGCCCTAATTTAACCTGAATTTTAATTATTTATTTTATTATTATTATTATTTATTAGGAAATGAGGTTTATTTTATTCGAATAATGTTTTTATATTTATAGTTTTTAGGAAATAAAGGAGTCAAGAAGAACAGGAGAAGTGAACTCAGCCCACCATCCATCCATCAGCCCAACAAAGCCCAATATTAAAGCCTGTCGTTCCAGCTGCCGCGGCAGACACGGAAAAGACAGGCTGTCACCATGCTGTCACGACAGACGCGGAAACGTGTGACAGACGCATAATAGACACGGAAACGCGTGTCAGACGCATCAGACACGCTAAAGCTCAACAGTCGCCCCGTTATTCACGCCTGCCGTTACAGCTTCAACGGACAGCAATTCCTCTTCTATAAAACCCCGTTTCATTTTCATTTTCACTCACTTATGCCTTTCCTACTTGCTCTCCCCCTTTAGTTTGCTTTCATTTACTTTTCACAACCCTTGCACTAACATGTCTTCCAGAAAAACCTGCTGCAGTGCTGCTTCAACGTCCTCACCGGCAACAACTCCCCCACAGTCCTTTGCAACCAAAGATCTGTGGGAAGAACGAGGCTTCATTTATACTCCAAAGGCAAAGAATCTGGGCCTCAAGCCTTTCATCGCCAGGAAGATTAGAGCTCTATTATGGCAATCATTTGCGGAACAACCAGAGGAGATGAACGAGACGCTGGTGAGGGAATTTTATGCTGCCATCAGTAGCAAGACGGCGACAGCAGTGACTGTCAGAGGGAAAGAGGTGCCGTTCACAGCCGAGCGCATCAACTCTTTATATGGCCTCTACCTAGGCCCCAATGATGATGCACACCAGCAGTTCCTAGACACCTTGGATGATGCTGCCTATGACGATGTCATGGCAAAACTGACGGAAGATGGGACTGAAAGGAATACAAGCCGAAAAAATCCTCACACGGTGAAGAGGGGACAGCTGCTGCCGGAGACAAAACTGTGGAATGCCTTCATCAAAAAGAGGATCCTGCCATCGTCGCATCATACCACCGTTGACCAGCAGAGGTTAGCCTTAATACACTCTATTTTAAATGAACGACCCATTAATGTGGGAAGTTATATGCGAGAGAGTATTTTGGAAAGTGCACATAGACCGACGGCCCTCCTTTGCCTCCCCTACCTCATCACGTCCCTCTGCCGCTGTCATGATGTTCCGGAAGCCGACACCGATTCCATAGTGAAAGGACGGGGTTGGACAGAAAAGAATATCATCAGCCTCATGGAGCTGACAGTGGCAACCCCTCTCTCATCTTTCAACCCCGCTGCCGCCCCAGCTGAATCATCAGAGCAGCCAAATCCTGAACCTGCCGCCACAGCAGCTGCTCCGAAAGACCCCTCCAATCAGATCCTAGCTGCCATTCAAAGGATGGAGGACAGACAGTTGGGCCTCATGACAATCATCAAGGACTTTGCCGCATCCACGGTAAATTTTATTCAAACTACTTTAAATTTCCCTGATGTTGTTTTCCCCACCTTCCCTGCCCACTACTTCACTATCCCCACCCCTGTCCACACACCTACACATGCTGCTACACCACAAACACCATATGTCGCCTCCATACCATCACCTTCCCCGACGGCAGCCGGCAGCACCCATGCTGAAACATCCGCTCGAGGAACAAAGCGACCAGTACCATCAGACGACCTTGCTGCCTTTGTTGCTGGGTTCTCTTCCTCCTCCGTCTGGGCAGACAGCGACGATGAACCCTCTATTCAGAGGAACCTGTCGAAGGAATTTACACCGGTAAAGAGGTAGAAAAGAATGGCAGATAAGAAAACTCTGCCAAAGGCCAACAGCAGTAGTGACAGCAGTGACAGCAGCGGCAGCAGCTCCGACATTCAGGTTGTACAGCAGCCACCCCAGCCCGCCCCAAGAGCCAGAATCCGCCGCCAAATCCGCCTCAGCAGCAGCAGTGAAGACAATGCTTAAAATTTATGTTTCTTATTTTCTTATTGCTGCCTGCCATTTATATATTTTGTGATGTACTGCCTTCATATCTTTTCATTTTTATTTTGTCATTTGCATTGAGGGCAATGTAACCCTCGAGTTTGGGGGTGGCAACCGTCCATATTAATGGAGTACATATTAGTTAAATTTTGTGTCTTTTACTTAGTTATTTTTCTCTTAAAAAAATTGAAAAATTGAAAATTTTGGCTTAAAACTATGAACTGAACTTGCCTGTCGTGACAGCTCTGTCGTGGCAGAAACTTTAGGATAGTTTTAGGAGAAGTTTAGAGCCTTTCTATAGTTCTGAAAACTTAAACACCATTGTGACTGTTATACTGCTTAGACTTCTTTTAGCCAAACTAGAATAGGAAGCTTAGCACTTGAATAGCCTCTAGAGGTGCCTAACACTGGCTCTAGGAAAGAAGTTTAGCAAAAGAGACTCAACACTCCTAGAGGTGCCCGAAACTGGCTCTAGGAAGTTAACTAGAGGTGCTTAAAATTGGCTCTAGTAAAACTTTAGCTTGAAAAATAGAGAAATCGAGTCAAAACAAAAAAATCAAAGAAGCATGAAAATGTGCCTTCAAAAAGATAAACTTTGGCATAAAAATTCAAGTTAAGAGTTGAATATTCTAGTGAAACTAAGAGAGTCTTGGCATATAACTGTTCACAAGCATGCACACACTGCACGAGGACTATAGTGAGATTCCGGACAGATCCTAAATTATCCGACAGGTTGCTGCCGTCACAGGGAACGAACGACGGGTAAGGGAAAGTTCACTGTTTGAAAGCCAAAACAAAAATATTTCATTTTTCTTTTAGGTCTTAGTTGCTTGAGGGCAAGCAAAAACTTGAGTTTGGGGTTGTGTTGAGTGTGTAAAAGTTCTATTATTTACACCCTTTTTAACCCATATTTCTGCAGCATTCAGGCATTATTCATTGCATTTAGGTTAGTTTACAGCAAAACATCACAAATATATTAAAGGCACAGATTCTACTAAGAATGGATGTTTTTGGCAGGTTACCGCCGTAGCAGACGGAGAAGGCAGGCGCTGGGCAGAGAAGCAGAAGAACTGAACTGGACAAGCAGACAAAGAGGACGATGCTGCCATGGTGCTGCCGTGACAGGGACGACAGCAATTTTTGTGGAGAAAAAGCAAAGTGGACCTCGACATATAGAGAAAATTCTGCCCGTCTGTCGTGTGGAAACCTCATATTTTTCCAAGCCCCAGATCAAAAGATATGTCAAGCCCAAAGTTCAAGGCGGGAAAATCCCAAGCAAGAAGATGACGGCTGGAAAGTAGATTCCTTGGAGATTTAGTCTTTATTAGAATCATACTTTCAATTAAAGTTGTATTCTTGCTAATTTAGATAACTTGAGCCCAAAGCTTATATAAGGGCATGTATTTTAACCTAGGGCATATCGAATACCCCATAACCGATAACCAAAACCCCTAACCGTTTTCCTGCCTTCGACATGTTCTAAATCCTTCCTAGGGCCACGGGTTGATTTGTAAAGTAGTTGCAAGGGTTGTTTTGTTTTAGGAATTTTCAATTCAATGAAATAAACTTCAAGTTCTATTATTTTGGTTATTAATATCTTCCAAGAGCATCGGGAGAGCATTGTGAGGTTATCTATTTACTTAGCATCGGGAGAGTTAAGTATATGAAAGAAATAAGAGCAAGTTCTCTAGTTTATAGTTGAACTATCTCGTGCCTATGGATAGGGCGAGGTTAAGTGGCTAAAGAAGAATTCATACACATCGGTGTTCATCCTTCGATTCACGCCGGGAGGTATCATCAAGACGTGATCATCGACAGACTTGGACCTAGGGATAGGCCAAGGCAGATCTGGGATTCTTGCCAAACTTGAAAGTACTGAGTTGAGTGTTTGCTGCCGCGACGATCAACGGACTGCTGCCGCGACAGGTGCTGCCGCGACGGGCGCGACGACAGAACTGGAGTCCCTAAACTCTGCAATACCTGCACTACTGAGCAATTCAATACCAGCCCATTCTCTCTATCTTGATATTTTTACTCTTTTATTTACGTTTACTTCATTATTCTCGTGATAACTTTCTCAATTATTTTCTTTACTTTCGTACAGTGAACTAAGGTGAAGCTATTAGCCCAATCCCTGTGGAGACGATATCTGATACTTCGTATCACTTTACTACTTGCGTCGTGTATACTTGCACTACCATTGCGATAGACTATTATACACGCAACAGTACGAACTGTCTCAGACATATGATCATTTACATCCCCTTCAAGCATTCAAAAAACATGAATCAGAAATAAACAAAAGTTAAAAAAATCATAATGAAAAAGGATTAATAAACCACCTTGAGACAATATAAGTTGGTCATTTTGACTTCTTTCACCAGGAAAGTCCAACTCATAAGAAAATTCCTCCATAGCTGTCAAAAAACTGAAAAGTCCAAATCAGAGAACCAAACATACAAAATCATACATCGAAACCATATATGCAAAACCAAACATACATGCATATATACAACAAATGAAACAAAATATACAAAATCATATATAAAGACTGACAGAAACAAAATATACAAAATCATCTAAGTGGTTTCAGTTTAATCCTTGTATGTGGCGTTGTTACACCTGTCCACAGGGTCCTTTTGAAACCCCCTTTGGCACCAGTTGCCCCACAGGACGGGTAGTCCAGCCTAAATACTCGGATTAAACCAAGGAAACCCTAGACCTAAACTACTAAACACTCAACTGTAAAGCATGCAAAATATACAAAATCAAAATCAAAATCATACATGCATAAATACAAACTTCATGATAGAAACCATAAAAACTGACAGAAACCATTAAAAAAACCATACATATACAAATATTGCAGCATATATACAAACTGACAGAAACCATACATATACATACATGCATAAATACAACCTTCTTGAGAATCAAAAGAAACATACATGCATAAATACAAACTGACAAAAACCATGAATACATACAGAAATATACATACGGGGAAAACCGAAGTGAAACCCGTGAAGGCTCCCCTTCGGTTAACAACCCTAGAAAATTTCTTTAATTATTATCTTGTCTAAATGGATAATTTAAATCATATATGAAAGGACAACAACTGAAGCAACAAACGAAATGATCAACCCAACATCAAACCAAAAACAATCCATTTTAGTTAAATCTGCAGGCCGTTTCGAAACACCCAAGGAGTGTATCGAAACACCTTGACTAAGTCAACAGGCCCAAGTCAACACGAAGAGACCGTATCGAAATGATGGTCAACCGTTTCGAAACACCCTCAATGGTCAACTTCTTGTGGTTAACGATACGAAGACCGTTCCGAAACGCCAAGGCCCGTTTCGATACTTCAATTTCTCGGCAAAATCTCATATTTCCAGTGGCTAAAACGTATCGAAATGACCCCCTGGAGTACCGAAACGCCTGGCCTGAAACAAGAGGTCGTATCGAAACGGGACCAACCGTTTCGATATGCCCTCTGCGAGCATACTAGTTTTAGTTGGTTTATGGCACATTGTTGTCCACAAACACAACTAAAACCTCCATACATCAACATACATCAAATCTAGATACAAGGCACCCTATATAGACATGTTTAGGACTCAACAAACAGGTAAGAGCCATACATTCAATGGTCAACATTTAACATACATATAAAGGCCATTTAAGTAAACATCAAATTAACAAGGATTCATACATAGCATTCATGGGAAGGGTATGAGTCTTAAATCACAAGGCACACATGCATCAAGTAAAACAAGGTCTACAATCCACAATACAAAGACATACACATGGCCAACATAAAGTCAACAATTTAACATGTTCATCAAAACACAAAATCAACTAAAGAGTTTGACACCAACTCCTACAAGTCTACACCATCATCGTTTAGGCATTATTCCAAATACATAAATCATACTTTGAGGTAATTTGAGAACTCCAAAAGCTCCTTCCTTGCCCGCTTGCCTCCCGAACTCTAACGGTTTGCATGTTGGAAACAAAGGAGAGCGTAAGCTAACTAGCTTAGTGAGAGAAGCTCTACAATTCAACAAACATGAAGTTTTCAAAACACTTTTCATAATTGACAATAAATCAATGGGTGCACGAATGATTATCACAACAAGACTACACATGGTTTGCACATGCACAACCAACATACACACGGTGGGACCACACATCACCGTTCGACTAGTAGTTTTCCGATGGGACCACTCATCATCTTATTCTACTACTAGTCACTACCGGTGGGACCACTCATCACCGTAGTTAAGACAACCATCACGTGAGGCTCGACTTCTACTCGACTATACAACAACAACGATGTGAAACAACTCGAGATGCACATGATACCACAACATATAACCATTCATCAACACATAACAAGGATGTAGGAGTAGTAACTTACACTCGGCTTTAGGTGAACCCTCTAGGTCCCACCCAAACCCCCAAGAGTTCCATTTCGAAAACAAATCAAAGGTTGACATTTCTACTCACCGTTGCTACCCAAAAGAGAGCAGAAAACCAAGCTCAAGCTTCCAAAATCTCCGGATTCGCTCCCGAGGCTTCACCAACAAGATTTCTTGATTCTAATCATCCCAACACAATCAAAACAATCAAAATTCAGTCCATGATCCAAAGTAGCAAACCCGGAACATAATTCAAGCACAAAATACATGATTCAAGCTATGAACAACTCCCAAAATCCTCATTCCCGAGCAGCCATGAAGCACAGCCCAAAACCCTTGATTTCAACACTTAAATTACTCCCTAAAGCCTTCAAAACAACCCTTATACATAGCCTAACCATTAGCCAACAGTTTCCCACGTAAATCACCCCCAAAACTCAACATTTCAACACTCTAAAACCTCCCAAAACCCAATTTTGGGAAACAGCCTAAAACCTTGTAAAAATCAAGTATGTTGGACCCTTTAGGTTGTAAATAACTCATATTACCTCAACAAATCAAAAGCTTAAGTTATAGACGTTAAAGATGGCAGTTTTAATCTAAAAACTCAAAACTTCCAATTTCAAAACCATGGACATTAATGAAAACTAAAGATATGAGCTTGAAGAGAATGACTAGGACAGATCAAAAATGATTTTACCTTTGCAAAAAGCTCCAACAACAAGCAAGATATGGGATGGAATAGTAACTAGGGAAGAAGGAGTTTCTTTGTCGTCAAAATGGAATTGGATAGGGGAAGAAGATGAGCCAAAAGCTATTTTTATGTTTTTTTTAATCAGAAGGTCAAAGACCAAAATACCCTTAATGAAATGAGACATTTACAAATAGGAGATGTCCATGGCTATTTGGGCTTGTTATGTAAATAGTCCAACTTAATTTATTTGTTTTGAAACTCGAGGCCCTTAAAATAATATTTTAATATTTTAAAATTCACCCGACCCCCAAACCCGGGTGTTACAACTCTCCCCCACTTAAGGAATTTTGTCCCCGAAATTACCTGACGGAAACAAGTACGGAAACTGCTCAAGCATATCAGCTTTCCTTTCCCACGTGGCCTCTTCCACTCCCCTATGTCTCCACAACACTTTGACCAATTCTATGTTCTTACCACGCAACACCTTACTATCAGAAGCAAGTATCTCAATTGGTTCTTCGTTGTAAGACAAGTTCGGATTCAAATCAATCTCTTCTACGGGCATTACATGGGACGGATCCGATCTATACCTCCTAAGCATCGACACATGAAAGACATCATGAATCTTCTCCAACTCGGAAGGCAATCTCAAACGGTAAGCTACTGGCCCAATCCTCTCAACTACCTTATAAGGTCCAATAAATCTTGGGCTTAACTTGCCCTTCCTCCCAAACCTCATCACCTTCTTCCAAGGTGAGACTTTCAAAAACACTTTATCTCTCACGGAATACTCTACCTCTTTCCTCTTTAAGCTGGTATAGGACTTCTGTCGATCTGAAGCTGCCTCCAGACGATCACATATCAACTTTACCTTCTCGGTGGTGCTCTATAGCAAATCAGGCATCGGTACAAGCTTCTGTCCGGCTTCGGCCCAACAAATCAGAGTTCTACACTTCCTACCATAGAAGGCCTCATAAGGAGCCATTTGAATACTCGACTGAAAGCTGTTGTTATACGCAAACTCTACTAACGGTAGATGTTTCTCCCACGACCCCTGAAAATCAATGATGCAACATCTCAACATATCTTCCAACACCTGAATCACTCTCTCAAACCGACCATCTGACTGCGGATGATACGAAGTGCTGAAGTTCAACCAAGTACCCAAGGCTCGATGCAAGCACTCCCAAAATCTAGTTGTAAATCTCGGATCTCGATCTGACACAATCGATTTCGGTACCCCATGTAGTCTCACTATCTCACGGATATACAGATCGGACAACTTATCTAAGGTATAGGTGGTGTCAACTGGTATGAAGTGGGCACACTTAGTAAACCTATCCACTATCACCCACACGGAATTCTTCCTCGAAGAAGTCAATGGTAGCCCTGACACAAAGTCCATGGTAATACGTTCCCACTTCCATTCCGGAATCTTCAACGGTTGTAACAAACCTGAGGGAAACTGATGCTCAGCCTTGACCCTTTGACATACCATACACCTACTTACAAACTCGGCCACGTCCTTCTTCAAACCAACCCAGTAGTACTCTTCTTTTAACCCTCGGTACATCTTCGTGCTACCCAGATGCATAGCAAAATGACTATTATGAGCTTCATTCAAGATTGTACGCCTCAACTCGGCATCCTCCGGAACCATTATCCTATCCTTGCAACATAGGATCCCATTCTCACCAAAACAATACTCGGTAGGCCTATCTTCGGCTATGTCTTGCACGTGAGGTGCCAAAGACTCTCTCAACTGCTTTTCTCGAATTAACTGAACTAATGAGGGCTTAACCTGGAGCTCGGCTATCAACCCACCATCCTTAGACACATTCAACCTCGCAAACATAGCTCGCAACTCAACGGCCACTTTTCTACTCAAGGCATCGGCCACTACGTTTTCCTTACCCGGATGGTACTCTATTGTGAGGTCATAGTCCTTAAGAAGCTCTAACCACCTACGTTGCCTGAGGTTCAACTCCCTCTGAGACATCAAATACTTCAAACTCTTGTGGTCGGTATACACGGTGCACTTCTCACCATAAAGATGGTGTCTCCAAATCTTCAATGCGAACACCACTACGGCTAGTTCTATATCATGGGTGGGATATTTCTTCTTATGAACTTTCAATTGTCGTGAAGCATATGCTACCACCTTACCCTCTTGCATAAGTACACACCCTAGCCCTACACAGGATGCATCACTATAAATCACAAATTCTCTCCCCGGTTCGGGCTGAATCAAGATAGGAGCTTTGGTCAAAGCTTTCTTCAATTTCTCAAACGCCTCTTGTCTTGCATCTGACCACTCATACGAAACATTCTTCTGTAGCAACTTAGTCAAAGGAGTTGTTATTCTAGAAAACCCCTCAACAAACCTTCTATAGTATCCCGCCAAACCTAGGAAACTACGGATTTCTGTCACTAACTTCGGTTGTTTCCAATTCACTATAGCTTCTATCTTCTTGGGATCCACACTAATCCCTCTAGCCGAGATCACGTGACCTAGAAAGACTACCTCTCTAATCCAAAACTCACATTTGCTTAGCTTGGCATACAACTGATTCTCTAGTAGGGTCTGAAGTACTAACCGCAAGTGCTCATCATGCTCCTCTTCGGTCCTAGAGTATACTAAGATGTCGTCTATGAACACTACCACAAACCTGTCCAAAAACTCATGAAACACACGGTTCATCATATCCATAAAGGCTGTTGGAGCGTTAGTCAACCCAAAAGGCATCACCAAAAACTCATAGTGCCCATAACGTGTACGAAAGGTTGTCTTCGGTATGTCCACATCCTTCACCTTCAATTGGTAGTACCCGGACCTCAAGTCAATCTTCAAAAACACAGAAGCACCTCTCAACTGGTCTAGCAAGCCATCTATCATGGGCAAAGGATATTTGTTCTTCACTGTTACCTTATTCAACTGCCTATAATCTATACACATCCTCATGCTACCATCTTTCTTTTTCACAAACAAGACCGGAGCACCCCACGGAGAAATACTAGGCCTAATGAAACCTCTATCAGTCAACTCTTGAAGTTATGTCTTCAACTCTTTCAACTCCTTCGCTGCAATTTCATACGGAGCAATCGACACTGGTGCAGAATCAGAATACGTCTCAATAGCAAACTCAACCGTTCTGTCTGGAGGCAAACCCGGTAGCTCTTTCGGAAAAACACTAGGAAAATCA
This sequence comes from Hibiscus tridactylites, assembly GCA_958450335.1. Taxonomy (NCBI): domain Eukaryota; kingdom Viridiplantae; phylum Streptophyta; class Magnoliopsida; order Malvales; family Malvaceae; genus Hibiscus; species Hibiscus tridactylites. The sequence continues at coordinate 35,213,387 of OY288266.1, forward strand.
CATATTGTTCTGATGTCCTGAGGTCTCACCTCACTCATGTTCGGATTTATTACATAAGCCAAGTAAGCCTGACACCCCGAACTCAACAACCTCTGAGCTTCCATTGCCGAAACCACATTGGACAAGAACCTGACGTTCTCACCAACTACTACAACCTCAAAGTCATCAGTAAGCCTCAATGAGACTCTCTTGGTCTCGAAGTCAACCCTAGCTCTATGCTCTACAAGCCAATCCATGCCCAAAATCACGTCAAAACCGTAGAAGGGTAACTCCATCATATCAACCAAAAATACGTGGCCCTGAACCATTAAGGGACACCTCCTATACACGTTCCTAACTACCACTGTGTCACCAAAAGAGCTAGTAACATTTACACCTACCTCTAACCAATCACATGGTAACCCTAATGACCTTGCGTGCTCACCCAAAATATATGAATGTGTCGACCCCGAATCTATCAAAGAAAGCAAACTCAAAGACTGTAATGAGAAATTACCTGCAATGACATCAGTGTCATTCCCAGCCTCTCGCTGAGCATACACCCTAGTCGGTCCTCCTCCCTCGGCTGGACTGTTACTACATGAGCAAAGTTCCTCTGACCCTCATTCCTTGGCTGAAAGTTTCCACGGCCGCGCCCACGACCTCTCTGGTGCCCAAAGCCCCTAGCTGGAGCCGGTCTGCCCCTAGCCGGGTGTGGACAGTTACGCCTCATGTGGTCTCGAGATCCACAGTTCCAACACGGCCCAAAGGTACCCACACACTCGCCCTGATGGCGTCTCTCACACCTATTACACTCTGGTGTGTGCATCACAGCTCCTTGGCCCTGATGGCCCTGGCCATTGTTACCACCCCTATGTCTAAAATCAGGCTGGTACCTTCTATCCCTATGCCTCTTGGCATGATCTCTATCCTAAATCGCATGTCTCTTTCCGGAATCGGACCCACTAGCACGTGCACTAGAGCCTAGGTTCTACTCTATATCCTTGGCCCTAGAGACCAAGACATCGAACTCCGTGTAGTCAGAGGAAAGCATGTAGGTCTTCACATCTGTAGTCAACCCGTACCTGAAGTGGTCACACCATTCCTTCTCACTAGGAACCAACTCAGGTGCATACTGGCTCAATCTCACAAACTGAACCTCGTATTCAGACACGGTCCTATTACCTTGAACCAAAGCCATAAACTCTCTCTTCTTTTTATCCATGTACCGGACTCCAAGGTGCTTCCTCTTGAAGGCATTTCTGAAGAACTCCCATGTGATATCCGCTTCGGCCATCCTCGAAGTAACAGTGGTCCACCAAGTATAAGCGTCCCCCTGAAGCAAGGAGACAATAAAACCCAACTTACGGGTGTCTGAACACTCCATCTGACCCAAGATGCGAGTAGTACTCTCAAGCCACCCCTCTGAACCCTCAGGAGTCAACCCACGAAACTCAACTGCTCCCAAATTACGAAGCCTCTCTAGGGGTAATCCTGTCCCCGCACCCTGAGGTGGTGCTGCAGCTTGCATACCAGCCAAAGCTGTCAGAAAAGCTCCGGCTATGGTCTGAATCAAATGGGCCACATCTGTACCTGCCTGACCATGGCCCGCTTGAGCCCTGTTACCTCCCACATTAGCATCAACCTGAGGCCCATTACCATCACCTCCAGCATTTACCCCATTACCATCGGGAGCATGAGGAATGGGAGGCACGTCCTCGGGTGCCTGGTCACCCGCTCTAGGTCGCCCCCTTGGTCTCATCATAGCAAAATAAGATCTAAAACAACAAACACACAACAAACAAGGAAAACGTTAGGTTAGCAAAAGGGCAAGGACTCCGGTTCTCAAGCTCGTTAAACCAAAACAATTTTCCTTTTTGACAACAACACCTAACAATGGAGATATTTGACTAGCCCTTAACCCAACCAGAAAATGACCACTGAAGCATGCTTTCAAACACCGTACTAGCAAGCAAACATTCGAGCATTCATGATAAAACACTCATCAATACAAAGCAAAATCATAACACAACAACTTACCTCACTTACCTACCTGAGGTCTCGGAAACCTCAGGCTCTGATACCACCAAATGTAACCCCCTCGTCCCGGTCTGGATGACTAACCGGTCCGAGTAGGCTACACGGGGAAAACCAAAGTGAAACCCGCGAAGGCTTCCTTTCGGTTAACAACCCTAGAAAATTTCTTTAATTATTATCTTGTCTAAATGGATAATTTAAATCCTATATGAAAGGACAACAACGGAAGCAACAAACGAAACGATCAACCCAACATCAAACCAAAAACAGTCCATTATAGTTAAATCTACAGGTCGTTTCGAAACACCCAAGGAGTATATCGAAACGCCTTGACTAAGTCAACAGGCCCAAGTCAACACGAAGAGACCGTATCGAAACGGTGGTCAACCATTCCGAAACACCCTCAACGGTCAACTTCTCGTGGTCAACGATACGAAGACCATTCCGAAACGCCAAGGCCCGTTTCGATACTACAATTTCTCGGCAAAATCTCAGATTTTCGGTGGCTAAAACGTATCGAAACAACCCCCTGGCGTATCGAAACGCCTGGCCTGAAACAAGAGGTCGTATCGAAACGGGACCAACCGTTTCGATACGCCCTCTGCGAGCAGACTAGTTTTAGCTGGTTTATGGTACATTGTTGTCCACAAACACAACTAAAACCTCCATACATCAACATACATCAATTCTAGATACAAGGCACCCTATATAGACATGCTTAAGACTCAACAAACAAGTAAGAGCCATACATTCAAGGGTCAACATTCAACATACATATAAAGGCCATTCAAGTAAACATCAAATTAACAAGGATTCATACATAGCATTCATGGGAAGGTTATGAGTCTTAAAACTCAAGGCACGCATGCATCAAGTAAAACAAGGTCTGCAATCTACAATATAAAGACATACACATGGCCAACATAAAGTCAACAATTTAACATGCTCATCAAAACACAAAATCAACTAAGGAGTTTGACACCAACTCTTACAAGTCTACACCCCCATCGTCTAGGCATTATTACAAATACATAAATCATACTTTAAGCTAATTTGAGAACTCCAAAAGCTCCTTCCTTGCCCGCTTGCCTCCCGAACTCTAACGATCTGCATGTTGGAAACAAAAGAGAGCGTAAGCTAACTAGCTTAGTGAGAGAAGCTCTACAATTCAACAAACATGCAGTTTTCAAAACACTTTTCATAATTGACAATAAATCAATGGATGCACGAATGATTATCACAACAAGACTACACATGGTTTGCATATGCACAACCAACATACACACGGTGGGACCACACATCACCGTTCGACTAGTAGTTTTTCGATGGGACCACTCATCATCTTACTCTACTACTAGTCACCAACGGTGGGACCACTCATCACCGTACTTAAGACAACCATCACGTGAGGCTCGACTTCTACTCGACTACACAACAACAACGATGTGAAACAACTCGAGATGCACATGATACCACAACATATAACCATTCATCAACACATAGCAAGGATGTAGGAGTAGTAACTTACACTCGGGTTTAGGTGAACCCTCTAGGTCCTACCCAAACCCCCAAGAGTTCCATTTCGAAAACAAATCAAAGGTTGACATTTCTACTGACCGTTGCTACCCAAAAGAGAGCCGAAAACCAAGCTCAAGCTTCCAAAATCTCCGGATTCGCTCCTGAGGGTTCACCAACAAGATTTCTTGCTTCTAATCATCCCAACACAATCAAAACAATCAAAATTCAGTCCACGATTCAAAGTAGCAAACCCGGAACATAATTCAAGCACAAAACACATGATTCAAGCTATGAACAACTCCCAAAATCCTCATTCCCGAGCAGCCATGAAGCACAGCCCAAAAACCTTGATTTCAACACTTCAATTACTCCCTAAAGCCTCCAAACAACCCTTATACACAGCCTAACCATCAGCCAACAATTTCCCACGTAAATCACCCCAAAACTCAACATTTCAACACTCTAAAACCTCCCAAAAACCCAATTTCGGGAAACAACCTAAAACCTTGTAAAAATCAAGTATGTTGAACCCTTTAGGTTGTAAATAACTCATATTACCTCAACAAATCAAAAGCTTAAGTTATAGACATTAAAGTTGGCATTTTTAATCTAAAAACTCAAAACTTCCAATTTCAAAACCATGGACATTAATGAAAACTAAAGGTATGAGCTTGAAGAGAATGACTAGGACAGGTCAAAATTATTTTACCTTTGCAAAAGCTCCAACAACAAGCAAGATATGAGATGGAATAGTAACTAGGGAAGGAGGAGTTTCTTTGTCGTCAAAATGGAATTGGAGAGGGGAAGAAGATGAGCCAAAAGTTATTTTTTTATGTTTGTTTATAATCAGAAGGCCAAAGACCAAATACCCTTAATGAAATGAGACATTTACAAATAGGAGATGTCCATGGCTATTTGGGCTTGTTTTGTAAATAGTCCAACTTAATTTATTTTTTTTGAAACCCGAGGCCCTTAAAATATTATTTTAATATTTTAAAATTCACCCGACCCCCAAACTCGAGTGTTACAATAATACATGCAAACAGAAATATAAATACATGCAACCAAAACAGTAATGGCAAACAGAAAGAAACATGAAACGAAATAAATACAAACATAAATGAAAGAAGAACAGAAAGAAACATGTAAAAAGAAACATACAACCTTCCTGAGAAACAAACCCACGCGGAAGAGGAACAGACTGACAGAAGCCAGAAACAATCCTGAGATACAAAGGTAAATAGTTAGAAAATATTAATCGAACAAAAAAATTAAATAAAAAAGAGAAAATAGAAGATCGAACTTACCGAAACTGGAAACTAGAAAGGCAGAGAAGATCAGCTCTCGGAAAATGAAAAGGCACAGAAGATCAGCTCTCAGAATCTGAATAGGTAAGATGAGAATACGAAATGATTTTAGGATTAAAGATTGGGGTTTGGGGATTAGAGGTTAGGGTTTGTGGATTAATGTTTAGGGTTTATGGATTAAGGGTTATGGTTTTGGGATTAAGGGTTTATGGTTTATAGATATTATGGTTTAGGGATTAAGGGTTTATAGGTTAGCGCTTCAGATTTAGGGTTAGTGTTAAGAATGAATTGGGGTTTATGGTAAAACATAATTTAGTTTGGGTTTAGGGTTTTGAAGGATTGAAGAGAGGAATTCTCAAGAACACGAGGATGTTCTTGAGAAAAGTTGGGGTTTCGATCGAAGAAAAACAAGTTTGATGAGAGTTTTTGTGTTTGTAGAGGATCTGGGAAGATATTTTGGAAGAACAGGGATGAACTTGGTTGAAAACCAAGATTTTGATCGAAAAGAACGAAGAAAATATGGGAATTTCGTGTTTTTGGATGAGAGAGAAATTGAGAGGATATTTCGGTAGAGTAACAGTAGGGTGAAAATGAGCAATTTTGGATGAGGGGTGAGGCTTTATTTATAGGCCTCGAGCCGGGTCAGAAGATCCGCGTTATTTGAAACGGGTAATTTGGGTTTTGCTTCGCAATCACTCCTACTTTGATTTCTTTCAATTTCGTCCTTCTTTTTGTGAAATTGAGCTTAAAGCTTTGTTTTTTTCAATTTCGTCCTTAATTTAGTTTTAATGTTTAGGGTTGTGGTTTTAATTTAGGGTTTGGGTTTTTAATTTAGGGTATAAATTAAGGGTTTAGTGATTTGTTTATGGTTAATATATTTTATTTAGTGATTTGTTTATGGTTAATATGTTTTAGGGTTTATGGTTTTTCATTTAATGTTTAATAGGGTTTAGGGTTTACGACTTTGAATTAGGGTTTTATTTTAAAGGTTTAGGGTTTGATATCTAATTTTTAGGTTTTATAGTTTTAGGATTTTGATTTAGGGTTTATGGTTTAATGAACCAATGTAGTTCGAATGTTTAGTTTGTAATATTAGGGTTTAGTGTTAGGGTTTAGGGTATAGTGCTTAGGGTTTAATGTTATGATAACACATGATTTAGGGTTTTGATTTCATGGGTTTCAACTTAGGGTTTAAGTTTAGGGTTTAGGGTTATCATTAGGGTTTCGTGTTTTTATTTTAGAATTTATATTAGCATATATGTATATATAAAAGTAGATGCCCTAAACCCTAAACCATAAACTCTAAAGTCAAATACCCTAAACATTAAACATTAAACCCTAAATCCTTAGATCATAATCATAAACCTTAAGCCATAATGTATGCAAGTATGTATGCGTGTACATATTAATACATGAACCCTAAACCCTTGATGAAGTTTTCCATAAACCCTAAACCCTAATCCATAAATCATAAATCCTAAAGTATGTAAGTATTTATGCATTTAGGGTTTAGGGTTTAATGAACTAAGGTTAGTTTGAGTGTTTAGTTTGTAAGGTTTAGGGTTTAGTGTTATGGTCTATGGTGTAGTGCTTAGGGTTTAATGTTATGATAACACGTGATTTAGGGTTTTGATTTCATGGGTTTCAACTTAGGGTTTATGTTTAGGGTTTAGGGTTATCATTAGGGTTTCGTGTTTTTTATTTTAGAATTTATATTAGCATATATGTATATATAAAAGTAGATGCCCTAAACTATAAACCCTAAACTCTAAAACCAAATATCATAAACACTAAACCCTAAATCCTTATATCCTAATCCTAAATCATAAGTCCTAATGTATGTAAGTATGTATGTGTGTACATATTAATACATGAACCCTAAACCCTAAAGTGTGTAAGTATTTATGCATTTAGGGTTTAGGGTTTAATGAATTAAGGTTAGTTTGAGTGTTTAGTTTGTAAGGTTTAGGGTTTATGGTATAGTGCTTAGGGTTTAATGTTATGATAACATATTATTTAGGGTTTTGATTTTATGGGTTTCAATTTAGGGTTTAAGTTTAGGGTATATGGTTATCATTAGGGTTTCATGTTTTTTTTAATTTAGAATTTATATTAGCATATATGTAAGTATGTATGCATGTAGCTATCAATGTATGAACCCTAAACCCTTAAAGAATTTCTACATAAACCCTAAACCCTACACCATAAATCCAAAACCCTAAACTATAATCAATAGTCCCTAAACCTTAAACCCTACACACTAAAGTATATATGTAGCTATCAATATATTAGCATATATGTATATATAAAAGTAGATACCCTAAACCCTAAACCCTAAACTCTAAAACCAAATACCATAAACACTAAACACTAAACACTAAATCCTTAGATCCTAATCTTAAACCCTATACCCTAATGTATGTAAGTATGTATCTGTGTACATATTAATGTATAAACCCTAAACCCTAAACTCTAAACCCTAAACCCTAAAGTGTGTAAGTATGTATGTATGCATGTAGACTGTAGCTATCAATGTATGAGCCCTAAACCCTTAATAAAATATAAACCCTAAACCCTAAACCCTAAACCATAAACCATAAACCTTAAGCCATGAGCCCTAATGTATGAAAGTATGTATGTGTGTACATATTAATGCATGAGCCCTAAACCATAAACCATAAAGTGTGTAAGTGTGCATGTATGCATGTAGACTGTAGCTATCAATGTATGATCCTTAAACCCTTAATAAAATATATATCCTAAACCCTACACCATAAACCCTAACTCCAAACCCTAAACCATACACCCTAAAGTATGTAAATATGTATGCATGTAGCTATCAATGTATGAGCCCTAAACCCTTAATGAATTTCTCCCTAAACCTTAAACCCTAAACCCACATTTACTTTTTTTAATTTGTCCAATGTTTTATTATTTTAATTTAATATTTTCTTCATTCTAGTCCTTTAACTTTATTTTAATTTCATATTGACCCTTATATATATATATATATATTAATTAAGCATTTTTATAGTTTTAATTTTAAATTTTGTTCATTCTAGACACTAAAACTTTATTTTTTTCTAAATTAACCTATACTTATTGTTTTTTTTAATTACTCTAATTTTTATACTTTTAATTTGATATTTTTGTTCATTATAGTCCCCAAAACTTTATTTTTATTCCAAAATGACCCATTTTCCTTGTTTTCTTTTAAATTTGTCTAATGTTTTATAATTTTAATTTGATATTTATGTTCATTATAATCCGTGAAATTTTATTTGTAATCCAAATTGACCCCTTTTTAGTCCAAATTGACCCTTTTTCATTATATTTTTAATTACTCTAATGTTTTATAATTTTAATTTGATATGACTTTAAATAATTAACTCAAAATCAATGACGATTGACGAAGGTCAACCTAAAGTCTATCGACTACTTATACGGTTGTATGGCCGAACTCAAACTAAATACGAATTCCAATCCCGAAAATACCCTGACCTGAATTACCCGACCTGAAACTACCCGACTTGAAATTACCCGACCTGAAATGAACCTAACCTAAAATGAACCTGACCTGAAACGGACCCGACCTGGAGTGTATCCGAACCCGAATTAACCTGTCAATTATCTGCTTCGGACCCGACCCGTTTTAACCCGACCTGAAATGGACCCGCACCCGACCCGAGTCGAGTCAAAACAGAAAAATGACATGTATCCGATTTTACCCGACCTGACAGTACCCGACCTGAAACCCGTCCGATTACCTGTTTTTACATCCCTATCTTTGTCAATTCGTCTATAGGCAGTCATAGGATTTGATATCAGTGACAGATTCTAAAATATTTTTTAGGGTGAGCTCAAGTTATAAAAATCTCAAAATTTCACGGTGGCCACAAGTCATAAAAATTTAAAAAAAATAAAGGATTAATTCATAAAATTTTAAAAAATCAAAACCAAATATGTGAGCTTTAAAAAGTTTATGGTGGGCACAAGCCCACCCACCCTTCAACGTACATCTACCACTGTTTGACACCATCCAATCATCGACAATATTAAAAGGTTATAGATAATTACACCCCATGGAGAGATACAAGTCTAAAAATAAATATAATACTCTAAGACAAATCTGAATTAAGAAGATTATACTTTTCTTTTTCTTTTTTGTTTTCATCTTTTTACTTCGAACACCGTATTAACTGTAATTATCAATCATAAATCTATAAAAATACCCGTTTGATTCTTTTACAATCACTTTAGTTTATCGTATTCACCTCTTTAATTTAATGCCTCGCATTTTGACATCAATAAAACATCAACAATTTGTTTAAGAATAGTGCAAAAGTACATTTAATAAATTATTTTAAGATAAAATAGAATAAAACCAATTTTCGTGTGAAACACCACACTTGTATCCCACTGAAAAAATTAAAATAAAACGAGAAAAAACGTCTTTTGTTTATCACATTGTTGTCGTGTTGGCTATTATAGCCACGATTTAACAGTTGTCGTGTCGACCTTAGAGCCACGATTTAATGATGTTCCGTGGAAAATGTAAATTACGTTTCCGGCTCACAATTCCCAGCCCTATACGCAATCAAACCATAATACAAATTCAAAACCAGTATATAATGGTAGAGAGAGAAGAAGCTTAAGCAAACAACAATGGCGGATGATAGTGAGAAACAAGTAGTCGTAAGCAACAAACAGGTGATATTCAAGAATTACATCTCTAGGTTTCCGGAGGAATCAGACATGGTGATCAGCTGTAATGAGTAATGAGAATGTGAAACTGAAAGTGGCGGCTGGTTCCAAAGACATAGTTGTGAAGAATCTCTACTTGTGGTGTGATCCTTATATGCGGCTCTTAATGTCCAACCAAAGTTGTGAAATATTCAGTCCCTACACTCCTGGCACCGTAAGCCTCTTTCTTTCCACTATGATTGCTAAATCACAATTCATATTCCTATTTGTGTCAGGTGATAACCGGGTACGGAGTGGGTAAGGTTATGGAATTAGGACAAGGAGACTTGGTTTGGGGCATGGTAGGATGGGAAGACTACTCGGTCCTGAAATCAGCACACTGATGTACCACTTTCCTATTATACTGGAATTCTTGGTAACTTGGGTTTGATGAGGCCTTCAATTACAAGGAAGAGCCTGATCTCAATGCAGCTTTGAAAAGGTCTGTCTTATGATATTCCCATGGTCAATACAACATCGATATCTACTTTGACAACGTCGGATGCAAGATGCTGGATGCGGCATGAGAGTCCATATGGTCACATTGCCGTTTGCGGGATGATCTCGCGGTACAATCTTGCTCAACACGAAGGGGTATGCAATCTGATGGCGATTGTCTACAAGAGAGTTCAAATCGAAGGATTTGTGTTGTCGGATTACCATCATCAGTATTCAAAGTATGTGGAAGACATTGTTGAAGGCTTGGAGAACTGTCCTGCTGATTTAATCGAACTGTTTAGTGGTCACAATATAGGCAAACAGGTTGTTGTAGTTTCTAGGGAATGATTGAATCGGCCTTCTCTCATGGTCATGTTATAATGTACTATTGAAACTGTTGAAAGTATATGTAAATGACTAAATGGCTTGTAAATATTAGTTGAGGTTGTCAGTTAGAAGTAGCAGTTAATTTGTTAGTTTCTTATTAGCAAGATGGTTAGACTAGCGATGTGTTATAAATACTCTTCAGTTGTAAAGTTATTGATATGATATCAGAAGTATTATTCTTTATATGTTTTTCAAGTTTAATATGGTTTTAGTGATCCAGTCTCTTTAGCTCGTTTTTTCCTTTTTTATCCTTGGGCCTCCTTCAGCCCGCATTGTGCGAAGATAATCTGTTTTGTGTTTTCTTTTATTTTTTCAATTAGGGTTTCTTGTTTGGCCCCATTTCCTCTGTTTCACTATTACGATGTCTCTGCCCCCTACGACTGCGCTCGTTCGTCCACCTCTGGCGGTCCTTCCTACTTCTCATGTCGTTTCCTCTTCCAGCTCTCAGGTGATTGACTTTAATCATCCTTTTTTTTTACATCCCTCTAATACTTCGGGCAGTATTTTGGTCTCGCATTGTCTTCTGGCATTGAGAACTACAGTATCTGAAGTCTCTCTATGCGCATCGCTCTCATGGCCAAGAATAAGTTGGGTTCCGTTGATGGCGATTGTCAAAAGAAGAGTTACGATGCTTCGCTTTAGTCTCAGTGGGAACGGTGTAACGTATTCGTCCTTTCCTGGATTTTGAACATAGTTTCTTTTGATCTTTCTACTGGTATCGTGTTTGCCTCGAGTGCCGCTCATCTTTGGAAGGATCTGAATGATAGATTTGATAAGGTTGACTGATCTATGGTTTTTTCCTACATCAAAAAATTGCAACCATAGGTCAGGGTGACTCATCCATTTTCACCCATTTTACTCGATTTAAGTTGTTATGGGATGAGTACAACTTTCTCATTCCCATTTCAGTCTGTGATTGTAATGTATATGTTCACAATTTCGCACATCTGGCTCAGCAGAAACTTTTCCAGTTTCTTATGGGGGCTCAATAAGACCTACTCTGCCCTCCGCAGTCATATTTTGCTGATGCAACCTCTTCTCAGTGTGAACCAAGCATACTTGATACTCGTTCAAGAAAAAGCTCAACGTGCTCAACTTTCTGGCGTTTCACATGTTCATGTTCCATCTGTATTTTATCCCAATACGTTGAGTGGTTCTTATCAGCGTCGGTTTAACGGGGTTTGTGACCGTTGCAAGATACGTGGTCACAAAAGAAAGAATTACTATTGTCTTCACGGTTTTCCTCCTGATTTTAAGTTCACCAAGCGCAAATCCTCCAAAGTTGCATTGGTGTTGCTCATTAGTCTGATCCTTCGAGTGTTGTGGCCGATTCTACTTCTCCTGGTGGTTCTCTAGTGTTTAGTTCTGTTCCTAGTGGTGTTTCTTCTCCTGGTGGTACCATTGCTCCAGTTTTCACTCGCAAGCTATACACCCATCTTCTCAATCTTCTAAATTGCTCTTCTTTTATTGAATCAGCTACAAATATGGCATGTATTGTTTCTGGACGTTCTCTCTCTCATATCTCTCATGTATGTTGGACCCTGAACACATGGGCCGCATATCATATGTTGTCTGATTTTCACACTTTGAAATCTTTAACTTCACGTGCTTCTGAGTCCCGTTTTGTTCATCTACCAAATGGTAAAACTACTCTTATAACCCATGTTGGTTCCTTTCATTTTGATTCTTTTAATTCTATATCCAATGCTTTGTATGTTCCCCATTTCACTCATAATTTGCTTTCTGGTTATAAACTCACCAAAGAGCTTCAATGTTGCATAACCTTTTACCTTGATTTCTGCATTTTATAGGATTTGGCAACTGGAAGGATGAATGGGATTGATAAGGAGTCTCTTATTCTATATTACTTTGATTTTGCAAGTCTAGCTTCTAGTATTTCTCCTAGCTTCAAATATATTTTTTCTTCTATCAATTATGTTAGTTCTATTTCTGCTTCAAATCCATGCATGGCTTTTTCCTCTATTAATAAAATTGCTTTATGGCATGCCTGTTTGGGTCATGCTCCTCTTGCCAAACTACATAAGACTATTTTTTTGCAATCCTTTAGTGTTAATTCTAATAGTATACATAATTGTTTTGTTTGCCCTTTAGCTAGGCAGACTAGATTACCTTTCCTTGACAGTTCCTCTAGGTTTGCCATACTCTTTGATTTGATCCATATTGATCTTTGGGGTCCTTATCGTGTTTCCACTCATAGTGGTCACAGATTTTTTTCTCACCATCGTAGATGATCACACTAGGATGTCCTGAGTATACTTGTTGAAGCTGAAAAGTGATGTTTTCCTTTCTTTAAAAAATTTCTTTTCATTTGTTCAAACTCAATTCTCTTCTTTTATCAAATTTTTTCGAAGTGACAATGGAACAAAATTCTTTAATTTTGACTATTCTAATTTGTTTCAATCTCTTGGCATAATTCATCAGAGTTCCTGTGTTCATATCCCTCAATAAAATGGGGTGGCTGAAAGAAAGCACATGCACCTTCTAGAGGTTGCTAGAGCTATCAGGTTTCATTCGAATGTTCCCTTGAAATTTTGGAGTGAGTGTGTTACAACAGCTTGTTACCTTATTAATCGGCTTCCCTCTTTTGTTCTACAATGGATGAGTCCTTTGAAATACTTTATCACAAATCTCCCAATCTTTCTCACCTAAAGGTGTTTGATTGTTTATGTTATGCCACCGTTGTCAATTATAAGGATAAATTTTCTCCCAAGACAATTCATTCTGTTTTAATGGGATATTCCTCCACCCAAAAGGGATGTATACTTTTTAATCTTGTCACTAGTTTTTTTTTTGTTAATAGAGATGTGGTATTTCATGAGAATCTTTTTCTTTTTCAGTTCACTATTTCTAAGGATTCTATTTTTTTTTCTTATCTCAGTTTTCCTTCGTTGACTTTAATTTTTTAGTCATTAATTCTTCTCACCAGTCATCTTTTTCTTCAACAAGTGTATCCATTGTTCCTGAATCTGTTTCAGTTTCTTCTATTTCTGCTTCTGATTCCGTTTCTAGTAATATTTCTTCTAAATCTCTCCACCTTTTTATTTATGAGTTTGTTCACCCTTATGTTTCTGAACTTGTTAATCCTTTTGTTTTTGAGCCTATTAGCCCTTCTTTTTCTGCTCCCTCACATATTGTTAGACGTTACTCTCGGATTACTAAGACACCTAATTGGCTTTTCGATTTTGTTGATCATCCTTACCACTCTACTTCGCTTTCTAGTAAGTATCTCATTTTTAAATCTATTTCTTACATTCATTTACCTGTTAAAACTCAGTGTTTCATTTCTTCTACTTCTCATATTCCCGAGCCTAAGACATACACTGAAGCTATAAAAAATTTCTTTTGGGTTCAAGCCATGAATGAGGAACTTTCTGCTTTGAAATTAAACAACTTTTGGTTTGTTGTCTTCTTGCCTCTTGCTAAGGTCCCAATCAAATACAAATGGGTGTACAAGGTTAAGTACAAGTCCAATGGTGAGGTGGAAAGGTTTAAGGCTCATCATGTAGCCAAAGGTTAACCCAAAAGGAAGGGGTTGATTATGGTGACACCTTCTCTCTTGTGGCCAAGATAGTTATTGTCAGGATCATTCTAGCTCTTGCATCAATTTTCCATTGACCCCTTATGCAAATGGATGTCTTTAATGCTTTTCTTCAAAGGATCTTTTTGAAGAGGTGTTTATGTCTCTATCTGAGGGTTTTTGCAGCCATGGGAGGGGAAGGTATGCATGCTACAAAAATCTCTTTATGGCTTGAAACAAGCCTCGAGGAAGTGGAATCTAAAATTGACTGAAGCATTAATTGATGTAGGCTATCAACAAAGTAAATATGACTACTCACTGTTTACTAGGCATTAAGGCACTAGTATAGTCATATTACTGATCTATGTGGATGATCTGTCAATTACTGGAAATGATATGTTGATGATAGAAGAATTTAAAAGAATTATGAATAAGAATATTAGAATGAAGGACCTTAAAGAACTGAAATATTTTTTTGGTCTAAAAATCATGAGATCTAAAGAGAAAATAATATTAAACCAGTGCAAGCACGCCTTGGAGTTAATAGAAAATGTTGGGATAGGGGGCAAAGCCAACATTAACTCCTCTTGAGCAAAATAAGAAGTATACAATTGTTGAATATGATGGTAGGGAGAACAAAGATGATGATGAGTTGGTATCAGACAAGATAGTTTTTCAAAGGCTTACTAGAAGATTGATATACTTAACATATACAAGGCCTGACATCACTCGTGTTGTACGTTTTTTGAGTCAATTTATGCAACAACCCAAGCAATCTCATCTAAAAGCTGCAACTAGGATAGTGAATTACATCAAGAAGAATCTGAGTCAAAGAATCTTTTTAAGTTCAACAAGTAACACACAACTGGTAGCATATTGTGACTCTGATTGGGCGGTCTGTCTAATGACCAAAAGATCCATAACTTGTTTCTGAATCAAATTGGGAAATTCTTTGATTTTTTGGAAGTCAGGAAAGTAAAGTACAGTTGCTATATATTCAGCGGAGGCAGAGTACAGAAGCACGACAAATCACTACTGCAAAGATAATCTGGTTAAGAGGTAGGTTCGTTAGCAGAATTGGGAGTGCATGAAAAACTTTCAACCAAGTTGATGTGTAACAATAAGGCAGCCTTGCAGATTGCAACCAGTCTCGTGTTTCATGAAAGAACAAAGTACATAGAGATTGACTGTCACTTTGTTCGAGAAAAGATTCAAGAATGACTCATTCAAACTGAGTGTGCGAGATCATAGGAACGACTAGCAGATATCATGACCAAAGCCTTAGGTATCCAGCATCATGAGTATTTGGCTTCCAAGTTGGGGTTTCACGATGTGTTTAAACCTCCAACTTGAGGGAGACGTTGAAAGTATATGTAAATGACTTGTAAATATTAGTTGAGGTTGTCAGTTAGAAGTAGCAGTTAGTTTGTTATTAGCAAGATGGTTAGACTAGCAATGTGTTATAAATACTTTTCGGTTGTAAAGTTATTGATATAAAATCAATAGTATTATTCTTCATATGTTTTTTAATTTTAATAAAAACACTACTTGATACGAACTCAAAATAATTCAGATCTAACGATGCGAACACATTGAAATTTACTATAAATAGAGAATGATTGTATATCCATTGGAAGAGTACCTGAAACCATATAGGCTATTGCACAAGGAATGATTGTCATGCCATGTTTTATCGTTGACAGAGATACACCTAGAGGGGGCTGGAGGCAGTGACGGAGCCACAGCTCCCATGGGAGGGGCTGTGGCCCCCCCCCCCCCCCCCCGGTAGGGGGAATTTTTTTTTTTTTTACCCTTTGATTTTTTATATTTTTTTGGGAAAAAATGGGATAATTGTGAATTTGCCCCCCCCCCCCCACCTTTCAAAATTTATGTTTTGCCCCCCTCAACTTCAAATCCTAGCTCCGTCCCTGGCTGGAGGGGATGGTTGCCCCTAAAATTTTGAAATTTCTATATGATTTAGAAAATTTTATAAGTTCGCTCCTTAGAATTCTATAGATTCGTCCCCTAACATAAAGTTATGCTTCCGTCTCTGAGCGTTGACTTGCTTTTGTTTCTATTAAAAAAATAATTAGATAAATATATTTATATAAGATCCTCCGAGTGATCTAATAAAAATAAAAATATTATTATTTATAAACGATTCGAGTTTAAACAATTTATCTATAAAATGTGTATGTACGATACAAGAACTAAGAAAAATGAAGAGATAGTATTATAATTTCATAAGCATTATCTAACTAATTTTCTTTTTTAATTGCCTAATTAATTATTTATGACTTCAAGGCTAACATAAAACCACCACCGACTAAAATTATGGGTAAACTACACAGATGATCACTAAATTATGGGTTTGGTGTCAAAATGACCACTATATTGTTTTTTCGGCAAATGCACCACACAACTATTTAAATTTTTTCATTTTAGCCACACGCCGTTAAAAAAACAAAAAAGTTGACGGACCTGTTAAAAAAGTTGGTATAATTACACATTTGGTCCTATATATTTATACAATATATCAATTTAGTCCTAATTTTAATCTAATAAAATAAATTAATTATTCAATAAGATGGTGACACGTGTCACAAACTTATTGGAAGTCTTAAATTATTTTTATTTAATTAATTTTCCACCTCCAATCAGGTGGTGACACGTGTCACACCCAATTGGAGGTGGAAAATGTTAACATGGAGATTGCTTCCAAGAGGGATCAAACCTGGAACCTTGGAATGCAATGGGCAGGTGCTTGCCATTAAGCCAAGTATTTTTTTGTGCTATGAGATACAATCTTTGATATATATTTAAATAGTATTAATGTCAAAAAAAATTGATGAAGTTTCCTATAAATTACTACTGGGTGTAATTGCCACTCTGTCAGAACTGCAATATTTTACTTGTTTTTACTCTCCATTAAGCAGCGGTACTGGTAATTTTCACAAAAAATACCTCAAAAAGCAACATTAATAGTTCAACCAAAGCAGGTTTCGGATTCCTCTCATATCGCTCAACCCAACGCTTGAAAGCTTGAGAAATATGTTTGCCATCACCTTTGATAACCTCTTATGAAAATCACAGCCAAACAAAAAGTTTCAGTCACAAACTCCAAACTGAGAAAAAGGCATGATGTCAAAAAAAATTCTAAGGATGAGGTTTAGTGATTCAAAGAATTAAGAATGTATTAGGGATATGTGGGAAGTTTCCATTAAGGTTACAGATTACTACTGGTGTAATTGCCACTCCGCCAGAACTTCAATATTTTACTTGTTTTCATTCTCCATTAAGCAGTGGTACTAGTAATTTTCACAAAAATTACCTAAAAAACAACATTAATAGTTCAACCAAAGAAGGTTTCGGATTCCTCTCATATCGCTCAACCCAATGCTTGACAACTTGAGAAATATGTTTGCCATCACCTTTGATAACCTCTGATCGCGAACCTCGAACACCCAAAAAAATATATTGCACTAATACTATTTAAATATATATATATATCAAAGATTGTATCTCATAGCAAAAAAAGTGCTTGGCCTAATGGCAAGCACCCGCCCCTTGCATTCCAAGGTCCCAAGTTTAATTCCCGTTAAAAGCAATCTCTATGTTAACATTTTTCACCTCCAATTGGGTGTGACATGTGTCACCACATGATTGGAGATGGAAAATTAATTAAATAAATTAAATAAAAATAATTAAAGGCTTCCAATAATGTGGTGACACATGTCATCATCTTACTGAATAATTAATTTATTTTATTAGATTAAAATTAGGACTAAATTGATATGTTGTATAAAAATATAGGACCAAATGTGTAATTATACCAATTTTTTAACAGTTACGTCAACTTTTTCGTTTTTTTAACAACGTGTGGCTAAAATGGAACCATTTAAATAGTTGTTTGGTGCATTTGCCGAAAAAAATAATATAGTGGTCATTTTAACACCAAACTCATAGTTCAGTGGTCATTTGTGTAGTTTACCCTAAAATTATTTAAGGGAAAACTACATATTTAATACCCCCAGCTATGCTTGCGTTATTATTTTGGTACTCCAACTATTATTTTTGGCAAAATGGTACCTAACGTTACAATTTTTCTTTTCTATTTTGGTACCCAGTCGTTAAAAACCAACAAAGATGATGATGTGGCTTGGTATAATCACAGTTTTAGTCTAAAACGCTTATATATGATCAATTTAGTCCAAAATTCATCAATTTAAAACATTATCTTAATTTTGGGGATAAAATTGCAAATTACATTCGACTAGAAGAAGAAAAATGAGAAATTTACAATTTTGATCCAAAAATTAAAATAATGTTTAAATTGATAGAATTTTAGACTAAATTGATATGTTATATAAGTTTTTGGACTAAAAATATTATTAACCCAAGCCATGTCACTATTTTCGTTAGTTTTTAACGGCCGAGATACTAAAACTTAACATCTTTGTTTTGTTTCTAGCACATAATATATATTTTAAACTACAGTTGAGATTAATTCAATTTATTTTATTATATAAATAATATTACTCTAAATAAATAATATAAATATATTATGAATAATATTAATATACATATAATAATATATTAATACATAAATAATAAATAATAAATAAAATATTTTTATTAAATAAAAAAAATTATATTATCAATAATATTAAGAGTAAACTACTGCAGAAGTCACCTATGTTTATACTAAGTACAAAGTTAGTCACCAAATTTGAAAAATAACCAGTAAGGTCCCAAACGTTTTCGGGGTGTAAAGAGTTGGTCACTCTGCCGTTTAGACTCGTTAACTTTTAACGGGTAGCTGACATGGTTGTTCTACTTCATCCTCAAGTATCCATACAACAGTCCACCTCCATGAAAACCTCGTGCATGTGCAACGGAATCAACGCCAGCAGGTCGCACCCACCGTGCACGTACGACTGGTAGCTAGGGATGTCGGAGTTATCCACCATGGCCGGCTCGGGAACCACCGCGTACGCCATCACCGCCGTCGGTAATGAGGAACTCAGAAAAATCATAAAAGCTAATACTAGCTCTCAAGCAGTGTAAAATTACAACCCTAGAACAGATACGGTAAGAAGGAACCCAGAAAGCTGGAATATTGAAATAATCTTATACATATATTGTAACATGAAAATACAATCTCAAAATCAGAAGAGCGGGGGTTTCCAATGATCACTGCAGTGGATTTGTCATCTCAAAATTCTCTTTCTTAGAACATAAAATCCATGTCAACACCTCCGTAAAACCATTCATGGATATCTAAAAAGAACCTCAATTAGGGAATCGAAAAATTACAATAAAAAGTCTACAGATAAGGAAAACTACTTCAGTGTATTCAGGCACCTCAGATCTAATAAGATCACTGAGCTGGTTCAAAGATGAAAGCTTTCTCTTTGGAATATTATTATAGCCATAAGCAATTGCAACATCCTGAAAAAAGAATAAAGAGACTCATTAACAGAAACACAAAGGAGGAACTCAACGTCTACCTAAAAAATGTCCATGAAATACTATTCCTTCGATCACATGGGTGAAGAATGTCACTTCTGGTTGGAGGTACAGACACACTGATATTGGAGGCACCTGATCCAGCCTTTTCGGCATTCAATTGCATTCGTTTTAATAAATTAGTGACAACAATGGAAGAACATATTAGGAATAGCTACAACATGATGGTTAGGAGATCATATCAACTGAGTAAAGTCAGCAATAGAATGCCACCAACGATGCCATCAAACAAGCACAAATCAGGGTACTCAATGCTCTTCCTCACCTTAAGATAAGTGAGCAGTTCGGTGAAAAAACTCAGACAAATATACCAATTTACAACATATAGAAATATCAAAACAGGCCAACATGCGTGGAACTCCATTAAACAATTATTTTCACTATATGGAATTATGGATAACAAAGAAATGATGCAAAAAGAAAATGGAAACATTACCTCATCTACTTCCAGAGGTACTCCAATGGAACCAATAATATATGAAAGTGGAACTTCCATAGTATATTCTGATAAATCTGGATAAACACTTGAGTTTCCATCAAATGATATCACTTCAACTGGTTCCACCTCAAATTTTCTTTTACAGTAGAGAGAAAAAGTGGTCACCTGTAGACGGAAAGAAATGTTCATTCCTAACTACCACCACTTATAAAGGAGAGGACAGAAGCTAACAGCACTCAATTCCTTACCATTGTATTTAAAACAATTTTAGCCTTTGTTAGATCAGTTGTTGTGCACTCAATGAAGACATTCTTTGTCTTCAAAGTGATTGCTGAGTGTGCACCATTAATAATTGGTGGTAAAGATAAAACAGTTCTGTATAAAGACAAGAAAAACAGAAAGGTCGTCCAGCTATACCTCAGTATTTTTAAATCTAACAAGACTTACAGTACAAATACGCACTTGAAAAGGAGTAAATGTTGGCAGAAGGTTAAGCAGCTTTAAGTCAACGTGAAATTGATTACTAAATACGAAAGCTAAAACTAATAATCAGATGCACATGACCAAGAACACCCATACCTGTTGTTGTCATAAAATGACAGGGAAAACCCGACGGCGGTGATGGCGTACGCGGTGGTTCTCGAGCCGGCCATGGTGGATAACCCCGACGTCCCTAGCTACCCGTCGTACGTGCACGGTCGGTGCGACCCGCCGGCGTTGATTCCATTGCACATGCACGAAGTTTTCATGGAGGTGGATTGTTGTATGGATACTTGAGGATGAAGTAGAACAACTATGTCAGCTACCGGCTGAGTGACCAACTCTTTACACCCTGAAAACGTTTGGGACCTTACTGTTATTTTTCAAATTTGGTGACTAACTTTGTACTTAGTATAAACATAGGTGACTTCTGCAGTAGTTTACCCTAATATTAAATATATAAATAAATAATATGGTAAAGTACACAGACGGTCACTAAACTTTGATAATAAAAAACAAAAATGGTAACAAAACTTTCAAAAATCACAAAATGACAATTAAACTTAATGTTTTATAACAAAATGGTAACTAGGTGTTAAATCTCGTTAAGTGTCTGTTATAAAATTTGATATAATAACACATTTAGTCCTTCATATTTATACATTCAATCAATTTAGTCCTAATTCGAAACAATTCACTAAATTTAGCCCTCATTATTTACTCATTCTTTCAATTTAGTCCTTAAAGTAAAATTCCAAAGTATGGTAACATGATAAATAATTACAATTAAATTTTTATAAAAATTCGAAAACTCGACTAGACTCGAATCAGAAAAAACTCAAATAAAGTTTGAGTTGTAAAATATGAAGCGTCAAATCGAATAACTCATAATTTTTTGACTCGACTCGATCGAACGCTCATCTCTATCTTAAGATATGACGCGTCAACTTGAATAACTCGAAATATTCGAATATTTTAAATCATTTTTTTCTTTTAAATCAAATATTTTTTAAAATAGAATATTTAATATTTTCATATTTAAATCACAGCGAATATTCAATAACTACTTTAAATATTCAATTTAATTTAAAAATATTTGATTTAAAAGAAAAAAAATTGATTTAAAATATTTGAATATTTAATAACTACCTTAAATATTTTTCTTTTAAATGTTCAAATATTTAATAACTACTTTAAATATTCGATTCGAATATTTAAAGTTGTTATTAAATAATCGATGTGATTTAAATATGAAAATATTAAATATTCTATTTTAAAAAATATTCGATTTAAAAGAAAAAATAATTTAAAATATTCGAGTATTTCGAGTTATTCGAGTTGACGCGTCATATCTTAAGATAGAGGTGAGCATTCGATCGAGTCGAGTCAAAAAATTTCAAGTTATCCGAGTTGACGCGTCACATTTTACAACTCAAACTTTATTTGAAATTTTTTCGATTCGAGTCGATTCGAGTTCATATAAAAATTTAATTGTAATTATTTATCATGTTACCATACTTTGGAAATATGCTTTAAGGACCAAATTGAAAGAATGTGTAAATAACGAGGGCTAAATTTAGTGAATCGTTTCGAATTAGGACTAAACTGATTGAATGTATAAATATGAAGGACTAAATATGTTATTTTACCAAATTTTATAACAGACACTTAACGAGATTTTACGTCTAGTTACCATTTTATTATAAAACATAAAGTTTAATTGTCATTTGTGATTTTTGAAAGTTTGGTTACCATTTTATTTTTTTTACTAAAGTTCAGTGATCGTCTATTTACTTTACCCTAAATAATATATTATTATATAAACTAAAAAACTAATTTTAAAAAAAAATCAAAACTTCCAAAAAAATTTAAAAAACCCTCAAAATCCACCAAAACATTAAACTCTAACTTATAAATCCTAAAACCATAAACCTATTAGCAGCAAAAATGAATGGATTTAGGGTTTAAGATTTAGGATTTTGGTGATTTTTTTATTTTTTTTAATTTTGGAAATTTCAATTTTTTTAAATTTAGTTTTTTAGTTTTTATAATAATATCTTATTTGGTAGTATTAAGTTAATACCAAATAGGGGAATGGAGTTGGAAAAAACCCTTGCGTCGGTGAGATTGGTGTGGAACAAAGGCAGTGCTGAACCTTGTTTGTGGCCAACTTAGCGCCTCAGTTGCATTGGAAAGGGGCGTGGCAGATCTTTGATAGACACGGTGTGGTGGTTGATGTATATATCTCAGGGAAGATATTGAAAGAGGGTTTCCGTTTTGGATTCGTTAGAATAGATTCTGAGGTAGATGCAATGTGGGCTATCAAGAGACTTAACAGTTTCAGGCTATATGGATGGCGGGTGCGCGTTTCGTTGGCGCAAAGAGCGAGACACGATCACCCATGGCGACGTGGTAATGAGGGCGATCAAAATCTCTCTTGTTCGAATTTTTCAATTAGCGGTGCACCAAGATATTTCACAAAATATACAAAGGGATCGAAGAATTGTTAGAGGGGTATTAAAGGTCTAACTCTCTTGAGGATAACGGGGACGACGACCCTTTTAATCTTTGAATCCGAGGTGAAACGTAGTGAGGTATTACGCACAGGGGAACTTGGGAGATGGTTTAGTGTGGTGGAAAATTGGTTGTCTGTTTTTAAGACGGAGACGAGACGAGTCTAGTTATCGATTTCTGGCATGCCGATACACGCATGGTCTTGAGGATCTTTTGAGAATTTGGCTTCTTTTTTGGGAAATTTGGTGCATAATGAATAATCTACGCTGGACCCTACTTCATTTGAAAGGGGTAAACTATTGATTGAGATAGAGATTTTTGTCGACTATGCTAATGCTTCGCAAAAGATTAGGAAAAGCAATGGAATTATATGAACAAATGCCATGATTAAGTCTTTTGCATGCAAATATACATGGTCAGCAAGTAATACAACAGTAAGATGAGTATCGAATCCACATGGATTGACCAAGAGTTAACTACTTTGATTGTTTTACTTGTCAAGGAAAAAATGTTGATTGATTTGAAGCTGGTTTTGAAAATGACTTAAAGAAATAAAATAAAAATAAAATAGCGTTGGCAAGAGAAATGTTCAAATGAGTGGTGATCGTTTGCAAGGGATGCTAGATCGTTCAAAGAACAATAAATTCATCTTCCATGACAACAAAAGCCTGATTTTCAATTCATATGAATACTGGGTCGTTGATAATGCGTTTCTGGGACTCGAATCAAGTGGAAGAGTGGTTCAAAATGACGGGACATCTTTGGTTTCATCAGATTTCGGCGAACCCAATCGTTTACGAAGATTGGAAGTGGATTCCGATGGAAATCTCAGGATTTACAGCTACGACCTGAGTGCCGATGAAATTGTTCGGTTAGTTGTTCAAGAAATATGAGTAAACTACAACCTTCTTCTTCAAAATTCGATTCGAAATCCGATTCTCAAATCAGAAAAATCTCGTTATTATCTAATAATAACCCGAAATCTCTCAAGAATTTCCTCCATAGAAGCTCAAAACCTACTTCCTTGGATTCTTCATTGAGTTTTCCATAGTTGAAAAACTCATATTCGAAATCGGTTTCGATATCTTCATCGAGATTATCCATTTCGTCTTCTTCATCTTCAGGCCATGAACATGACGATCTCCCTAGGCTGTCACTCGATTTCGATAAGCCAAGTCTCATCCCTTTCGTCTTCTCATATTTTTCTTTCTTTGTTTAGGGTTTAGAGAGGGCGGATGAGACAATTGACTTAGGAGATGAGTTAAACTACGTCGTTTTGGTATCACCATTTAATATTATTTTATTTTAAATAATAATTACGTGGAAAAAATTATATTTAATAAATATAGTCAGCACTGTAACCGGATTGTGTGTACATATCATCACGTCGTCTATAGTTTAACGACGGGGTGGTAGGATTGAAATTGAATCAAAGTTTGATTGTATAATTAGACCAATTCAAAGGTTGATGGTAAAAATAGGTCACCACTTATAGTTGGGTGGTACCTGTCATAGTTTACCCTTAAAACTAATATAAAATATATGTAATTTTTAGGGTAAACTATCTCAGATACCACCAAACTATTGGGGTGACATGCTTTTACCACTAATCTTTCAATTGGTCTAAACTTACTATTAAACTTTGTAACCCCCTCGTCCCGGTCTGGTCGGATGACCGATCCGAGTGGGCCACACGGGGAAAACCGAAGCGATTACCCGTTAAGGCTTCCCCTCGGTTAACGACCCAAAAAATTTCCTTTTTAATTTATCTTGTCTATAGGCATAATTAAATCCTATGTAAAGCACAGCAGCGGAAAATACAAACAATGTAACATACTCCGACCAACCAAAACATTAAACAGCTCATTTTAGTCCTTTACAGCAAGCCGTTTCGTAACGCCCATGGGGTGTTCCGAAACGCCTTGACTTAGTCAACAGGCCATGGTCAACCATAGGGTGACCGTTTCGAAACAGGGGTGACACATATCAAAATGACCCTAACGGTCAACTTCTCGTGGTCAACGATATTTGACCGTTTCGAAACATCAAAAGCCCATTTCGGAACGCCTTTATCTCGCCAATTTCTCAAAATTCCAATAGCAAAAATGTTCCAAAACGACCCCCATCCGTTTTGAAACGACAAGCCAAATGCAAAGGGACCGTTCTGAAACAGTGTGGCCCGTTCCGAAACGCCCCCTGTCTGTAGACTCGTTTTGGTTGTTTTAAGGCACAAGGGTGCCCCAAAACACCACCAAAACACACTTCAACATTACAACACATAAACCTAAGGCAACCCAACTATAATAGCATCCTTTAACAAGATTGGGACGAGTCTAAACACTAAGGCAAGACATCACAAGTCATGCATTCATACAACAACATTCAAACATAAAGGCAACCTCTAAGGCACAAGGCTAACATTCAAAATAAGCAATTTAGGCATGAGTTACAATTCAACATGGCAATACAAACCATACAAAAGCAAGATATCAAGGAGTCTAAATAAGCTCATAAACGACTAACAACTATCCATCAAAATAACACATGTCCCATTGCTCAAACTATTACATGTTCAACATTTAAAAGTCATACTTGATGTACTCAAGACAACAACCACACTTGGAGGCCCTCCACTTGCTCTAGCAACCCGCGAACTAAGGATCTGCAATGTTGAACAAAGAGAGCGTAAGCAATGATGCTTAGTGAGGGTAAGCTCTAAAAACAAACCTCAACATTGCAGGGTCCGAGCACGATCTAGCCAAGGTAAAACACAAATTTACCAAGGATCCACAAAAGCCACAAGGTAAAGATGCATGAGCAATAGACAATATAAATGCCATGATCATAAGCTCAAATCCACAATACATGTATTCACATTCAAGTATCCCATTAAGAATCATAAACTTCAACATATTGATACACATATCAAACAACATTGGCACCTAGCTATGACCCGAATACGCGGATAGACATGTTGGAACTCACATCCAACAACCACATTACCTCACGGTGGGATTACACTCATCACCGGTCTCGCGGAGGGGATTCCACTCATCCTCACGCCCCGTCGATGGGATTCCACTCATCACCGACTATATTTAAATACAATTTCCGGGCGAACCCGTACTCCTCCTTAGTGACTCAACGCCACCAAGGCCACGCGCGACTTTTGACTCATGTGTACACACTAACATCCTAATGATCGATCATTTGTATTCAAGTATACTAGTGCCAACATTTACCCATTTCACATTACTCATTCCAATCATTTCCGTGCTTAGCACGTACTCACCAACAACCATCATCATGCATGTCTCAAGCATCACAAGTCATATCTCATCTCACATGTATAATACAATATACATAAGCATTCACATCACATTTCATACGAGACATACACAACCACATAAATGAGTTCATCCAAAGGCTCTAGATCAAGCTTAGGATTAGGCTACCACCCTAATCCTAACTCTAGGTGGGTCTACCAAGCCCAACCTAGTCCATATACTCGAACCAACTATTTTAAAACCATTTAAAACAATTAACCACTCACCTAAGCTTCCAAGCTCAAAGACCAAGCAAGCAACCACCTTCAACTTCCCGGATTCACTTCCGATGCTTCACCGATGCCCAAACTCGATTCTAATCAATCTCAAACACAAACAAAACATTCACAATCAATATCTCATCATCGGAACTAACCCGGATCAACATTATCAAGCATCCAACACTCAAAATCAATCCCAAAACAGAATTTCCGAGCAGCCCCTAAAACCCACCGAAATCTTCCATTTCAAACATCCAAACAACCATCAAACACACCCAAAGTAACCCTCATATATCATACTATCACCAACCCTCAAAAACCAACATTAAACCACCCCAAAAAACCACTTTAAAACCCTCAAACCCCCCCCCCCCTTGATACCCAATTCCGAAAATTTCCCAAAATCACTTGAAATTCACATATGATATACCATTTGACTTCTATATACCATAACTAAGCATATTAAATCAAAATACTTCACTTAATCACATAAAGTTTCTATTTTTAATCCAAACCTTCATAAATTCCATTTTCTAAAATCTTAATGAAAATGAAAATAAAAGGTACTTTCATGGAGAGGGAGATGAGGGGAAGTCAAAAATACCATTACCTTTCAAAACGAAGTTGAAATGAGGGAGCTTTTGAATGAAATAGTAGATTGGGTAGAGAGCTCTTTGTTTCCCGTTGGTGTGTTTTGAAGAAGGAAGTGAATAGTAGAAAATGGGTGTTTTTGTTTTGTATTAATTTAAAGGCCCAAGGACCCTTTTGCCCTTAATGAAATGGGATATTCACAAGGGCACACTATCCATGGCTATTTGGGATTAAATTTCAAAACATAGTCAATCATTAAATTAATTAACTTGAAAACAAAACCTGAACCATTATTTAAATCATAAAACCGAGCCCAAATAATATTAAAATATTATTTTCACCTAACCCCTAAACTCGGGTGTTACAACTCTCCCCCACTTAAGGAATTTCGTCCCTGAAATTACCTGGTGGAAACAAATACGAAAACTGCTCAACCATATCCGCTTTCCTCTCCCACGTGGCCTCTTCCACACCTCTATGCCTTCACAACACCTTGACCAACTCTATGGTCTTGCCACGCAACACCTTGCTATCAGAAGCAAGTATCTCAACGGGTTCTTCATTATAGGACAATTCCGGATTTAACTCTATCTCCTCAACGGGTATCACATGAGAAGGATCCGATCTATATCTCCTAAGCATGGACACATGGAAGACATCATGGATCTTCTCTAACTCAGAAGGTTACCTCAAACGATAAGCTACAGGCCCAATCCGCTCAACTATCTCATACGGACCAATGAACCTCGGACTCAACTTGCCCTTCCGGCCAAATCTCATTACCTTCTTCTACGGAGATACTTTCAGAAACACTTTCTCACCCACTGAGTACTCAATCTATTTCCTTTTCAAATCTGCATAAGACTTCTGACGATCGGAAGCTGCTTTCAAACGGTCACAAATCAACTTCACTTTTTCGGTAGTTCCCTTAAGCAAGTTTGGCATAGGTAACAATCTCTGACCTGTCTCAGCCCAAAAAATCGGGGTCCTACATCGTCTACCATACAAAGCCTCATAAGGTGCCATCTGAATGCTAGACTGATAACTATTGTTGTAAGCAAACTCAACCAACGGTAAGTGCTTCTCCCAAGAACCCTGAAAATCAATCACACAACAACGAAGCATATCCTCAAGAATCTGTATCACTCGCTCTGACTGCCCATCGGACTGCGGATGATAAGATGTGCTGAAATGCAACCGGCTACCTAAAGCACTATGCAAGCAACCCCAGAATCTCGAAGTAAATCTAGGATCCCTATCTGAAACAATAGACTTCGGAACTCCATGAAGTCTCACAATCTCACGGATGTACAAGTTTGCCAACTTGTCTAAGGAATCCGTAGTGTTCACTGCTAAGAAGTGAGCACACTTAGTGAACCTATCAACAATCACCCAAACAGAGTTCTTCTTCGAAGGAGACAAAGGCAACCCCGACACAAAATCCATGGTGATCCTCTCTCATTTCCATTCCGGAATCTTCAAAGGCTATAGCAAACCTGAAGGAACCTGATGTTCTGCCTTCACTCTCTGACAAACCATACAACGGCTCACATACTCGGCTACATCTCTCTTTAAACCAACCCAGAAGTAATCATTCTTCAAATCTCGGTACATTTTGGTACTACCCGGATGCATAGAAAAGGGACTCGAATGTGCTTTACTCAGAATCTGACGTCTCAGCTCAACATCTTCTGGTACAACAATTCTATCTCTAAAGCACAACAGGTTCTCACCACTGAAACTATACTCGGTCGGTCTTCCTTCGGCTATGTCCTGAACATGAGGAACTAAACTCGCATCTTGCAACTGCTTCTCTCTAATCAACTGAATCAAAGAAGGCTTTACTTGCAACTCGGTGATCAAACCACCATCATCCGACACACTCAATCTAGCAAACATAGCTCTCAACTCAACAACCACTTTTCTACTCAAAGCATCGGCTACTACATTTGCTTTACCCGGATGGTACTCAATGGTCAAATCATAATCTTTTAGCAACTCTAGCCATCTTCTCTGTCTCAAGTTCAACTCTTTCTGTGTCATCAGATACTTCAAGCTCTTGTGATCGGTGTAAACAATACACTTCTCACCATACAAGTAATGACGCCAAATCTTCAATGCAAACACAACTGCGGCTAGCTCTATGTCATGAGTAGGATAGTTCTTCTCATGAATCTTCAACTAACTAGAAGCATAAGCAACAACTCTCCTATCTTGCATCAAAACACATCCTAAGCCTACGTAGGAAGCATCACTGTAAATCACAAACTCCTTACCTGAAACAAATTGCACTAACACTGGAGCATTCGTCAAAGCTTCTTTCAATTTCTCAAAGGCCTTCTGTCTTGCATCTGACCATTCAAATTTGACTCCTTTTTGTAACAATTTAGTCAAAGGAGCAGCTACTCTAGAGAAACCATCAACAAATCTCCTATAGTAACCGGCTAATCCTAGGAAACTCCTATCTCGGTCACGGACTTAGGTTGTTTCCACTCAACAATAGCCTCAATCTTCGATGGATCAACCCGGATGCCTTCGGCCGAAACAACATGGCCAAGAAATAGAACTTCTTGAATCCAGAACTCACATTTACTAAGCTTCGCATACAACTGGTTGCTCAACAATCTCTGTAAAACAAGTCTCAAGTCTCAAGTGCTCATCATGCTCTTCTTCTGTCTTCGAGTACACAAGTATATCATCAATGAAGACAACTACAAAACGGTCTAGATAGTCTCTAAAAATTCTGTTCATCATGTCCATGAATGCTGATGGTGCATTCGTGAGCCCAAATGGCATCACAAGAAACTCATAGTGACCATATCTAGTCCTAAAAGCTGTCTTCGGAACATCACACTCTTTCACCTTCAACTGATAGTACCCGGATCTCAAATCTATCTTCGAGAATACTGAAGCACCTCTCAACTGATCAAACAAATCATCTATACGAGGCAACGAATACTTGTTCTTCACAGTCAACTGATTCAACTGTCTATAGTCAATACACATGCGCATGCTACCATCTTTCTTTTTCACAAACAACACGGGAGCACCCCACGGAGAACTACTAGGCCTAATGAAACCACGGTCTAATAATTCTTGCAACTGACTCTTTAATTCTTTCAACTCTTTCGGAGCCATACGATACGGAGCAATCGAAACTGGATTAGATCCTGAAACTGTCTCAATCACAAACTCAACATTTCTGTCAGGAGGCAAACCCGACAACTCTTCAGGAAACACATCCGGAAAGTCACACACTGTTCTGATATCTTTCGGTCTAGCTTCACTCATATCCGGATTCATAACATAAGCTAAATAAGCCCCACATCCCGAGTCCATCAACCTATGAGCCTCTAAAGCTGACACCACATTAGACAAGAACTTAATGTTCTCGCCTACTACTACTACCTCGTAGTCATTCGAAAGCTTCAAAGAAATTCTCTTTGTCTCAAAATCCACACTAGCCCGATGCTCAACCAACCAGTCCATACCCAGAATAATATCAAAACCATAGAAAGGAAGTTTCATCATATCAACTGAGAACACATGACCCTGAATCTTCAGTGGACACCTCCTATACATACGTCTAACCACAACTGTCTCACCAAAAGAACTAGTAACATGCATACCTACATCTAAGATCTCGACAGGGATATCTAACTTCTGTGCATGCTCACTCAAAATGTAGGAATGCGTAGAACCCGAATCAACCAAAGAAAGCAAAGACATAGACTGTAACTCAAAATTACCTGTTATCACATCGGTGTCGTTCTTGGCCTCTCTCTGAGTATAAACTCTCCCTGGTCCTCCCGCCTCTGGCTGCACAGCCACAACATGAGCAAGATTCCTCTGATCATCTACCCTAGGTGCACCAGCCCTAGGCTGGAAGTAGCCACGACCGCGCCCACGGCCTCTCTGAAAATCATTTGCTCTCGTAGGAGCCTGAGCAATGTTCGGTTCCTGAACCGTCTAATGCGGACAATCCCTCCTAAAGTGGTCCCTCGAACCACAGTTCCAACAAGCATAGAAGTTACCCCAACACTCACCAGCGTGCTGTCTCCCACATCGGTTGCACTCGGGCAAACGCCCTCCTCCCCTACGGCCCTGATGGCCCCTACCATGGTGGCCACCGCCGCGTCTATGGTCAAACTGATGTCCGCCACCTCTGTGCCTCTTGGCATCTCTACCATCAAAGTGGTTATGCCTCTTGCCAGAACTAGAACCACCGGATCGTTTGGCCGAACCCAAACTATGCTCCAAATCCTTGGCTCTCGCGACCAATACATCAAAGTCTGAGTAGTCAGAAGCTAGCGTATACCTCTTAACCTCTTCATTCAGTCCGTAGCGGAATCGGTTACAGCGTTCCACTTCAGTAGGAACCAACTCTGGGGCATACTGACTCAAGCGAACAAAGTGGATCTCATAATCAGTCACAGAAGCCTCTCCCTGAGTAAGAGCCATGAACTCTCGCTTCTTCTCATCGAGGTACCTCGGTCCCAAGTACCTCTTCCTGAAAGCGGACTCAAAGAATTCCCAATCAATCTCTGTCTCTGGAACCCCGGTAGTAATGGTGACCCACCAGGTGTAGGCATTACCCTGAAGCAACGAAATCACACAACCCAGCCTACGTGCGCCCGCACAACCCATCTGAGCCAAGATACGAACTGTCTTCTCCAACCATAACTCCGACCTCTCCGGAGTAGATCCTCTAAACTCTTCGGCCCCCAAGCTACGGAGCCTCTCCAAAGGTAGACTAGCATCATCACATCTAGGCTGAGCTGCAGCCTCAGCACCCGCAACTGCGGCCCGAAATGCTCCCGCTATCGCTTGCACTAGCGGAGTCATATCAATTCCAGCTGGACCTTGTCCACCTTGGCCACCTTGAGGTCCATCTCCTCCGGCTCCATCCTCGCCCCCAACTCTAGGTGGAGGAGGTGGTGGTGGTGGAGTTGGTGGTGGAGCGCCAACTCCCGCGGCCACCGACCCTTCTATGTGAGCCTACATACCAACTGCCGGCTCAACAAGAGCCGCAACCCATGGTTCCTGACGAACCACCCTCGGTCTACCTCTCGGTCTAGACATCGCTCTCACAGATATCAACTACAACCACAACAATAAAACATACAAGCTGGGTTAGCAAGGCAAGGCTTCCAAGTGTTCAAGTACGTTCCCTCACTTAAAAATCATTTTTCCAATGTAATAGTAGCAATGAGACTCACACACACATACTTTTGAATAAACAGTCAATCATACTTGTCAAACAAGCAACCATTCTTTCAAGGCAAGCAAACACCGTGCAAATCAATTTAAAACTTAAACTTACCTCACTTACCTGCCCAAGGTCTCGGTAACCTTAGGCTCTGATACCAACAAGTGTAACCCCCTCGTCCCGGTCTGGTCGGATGACCGATCCGAGTGGGCCACACGGGGAAAACCGAAGAGAAACCCGTTAAGGCTTCCCCTCGGTTAACGACCCAGAAAATTTCCTTTTTAATTTATCTTGTCTATAGGCATAATTAAATCCTATGTAAAGCACAACAGCGGAAAATACAAACAATGTAACATACTCCGACCAACCAAAACATTAAACAGCTCATTTTAGTCCTTTACAGCAGGCCGTTTCGAAACGCCAATGGGGTGTTCCGAAACGCCTTAACTTAGTCAACAGGCCAGGGTCAACCATAGGGTGACCGTTTCGAAACAGGGGTGACCCGTATCGAAACGACCATAATGGTCAACTTCTCGTGGTCAACGATATTTGACCGTTTCGAAACATCAAAAGCTCGTTTCGGAACGCCTTTATCTCACCAATTTCTCAAAATTCCAATAGCAAAAATGTTCCGAAACGACCCCCATCCGTTTCGAAACGGCAGGCCAAATGCAAAGGGACCGTTTCGAAACAGGGTGGCCCGTTCCGAAACGCCCCCTGTCTGCAGATAGGGATGTAAAAACAGGTCAACAGTTGGGTTTCAGGTCGGGCTCTGTCAGGTCGGGTCAAATCGGTTACAGGTCATTTCGGGTCATTTTTTGTTTTGACTCGATTCGGTTCGGGTTCATTTCGGGTCGGGTTCATTTCAGGTCGGGTTCAATTCAGGTCGGGTTCATTTCGGGTCGGGTTCATTTCAGGTCGGGTTCATTTCAGGTCAGTTCATTTCAGGTCGGGCCAAAACGGTTAATTGACAGGCTGATTTCAGGTCGGTTTCGTTTCAGGTCGGGTTCATTTCAGGTCGGTTTCGTTTCAGGTCGGGTTCATTTCAGGTCGGTTTCGTTTCAGGTCGGGTTCATTTCAGGCCGGTTTCGTTTCAGGTCGGGTTCGTTTCAGGTCGGTTTCGTTTCAGGTCGAGTTCTTTTCAGGTCGGTTTTGTTTCAGGTCGGGTTCATTTCAGGTCGGTTTCGTTTCAGGTCAGGTTCATTTCAGGTCGGGTTCCTTCGGGTTTATGGTCTATTGTGTTATGTGTATTATATATATTGACGGATTATGATTTTTATTTTTACGGTTTAGGGTTTATGGTTTAGGGTTAGGGGATTACGTATAAGTGATATATATATATATATATAGAGTTGGGACTATTGGATTTATTTTTAGGGTTTAGGGTCTAGGGTTTGGGGTTTAGGGTTTACTGATCTTAAATTAATACAAACATGCTTACATTATATATATATATATATATTGATGGATTATGATTTTTAAGGTTCAGGGTTCAGGGTTTAGGGTTTACTGATCTTAAATTAATACAAACATGCCTACGTTAATTATATATATTGATGGATTATGGTTTTTAGGGTTTATGGTTTAGGGTTTAGGGTTTAGGGTTTACTGATCTTAAATTAATACAAACATACCTACATGTATTATATATATATATATATTGATGGATTGTGGTTTTTAGGGTTTAGGGTTTAGGATTTAAGGTTTACTGATCTTAAATTAATACAAACATACCTACATGTATTATATATATATTGATGTATTATGGTTTTTAGGGTTTAAGGTTTAGGGTTTAGGGTTTACTAATCTTAAATTAATACAAACATGCGCCTACATTAATTATATATATTTTTTTACTTATAAAAAAAAATTGGAAGTATCCCTGATTCCATCCAAAGTTAATGTTTTAATATATTTTAAACAAGTTAACTTAATTAAGTCATTTAAGTTAATCAGTTTTTTACTAAGTCAATTAAGTATGTAATGTTAATTAAAAAATTTCGTTATCTTATATTAATTTAGTATACAGATTTAGTTTAATAACTTTAAACTAATTTTAGTTAAGTATAAAAAAATAATTTTATAATGGTTATTCATTCAACTTAAGTAAATTAAGTAGTTTATCAGAATGCAAGTTAAGTTAATTTAATAACTAACTTAACTTAATTAATTTATTCCTACAATAAAAAATTTAAGTCATCTTATTTTAATTAAGAATATAGATTTAATTTAATAATTTTTACTCATTTAACTTAATTTTATTAAGTATAAAATTTTAATTTAATAATGGTTATTCATTCTACTTAAGTTAATTAAGTATAATAGTTTATCTTTGAAGTTATTTTAAAATAATAGTCAAGTTAATTAGAAATACAATTTATTAATACTTAGAATTATTATTAATTCAATTTATCTTTTAATTGAAATTAAGTTAGTTAATTTATTAATACTTGAAATTATTATTAATTTTAAAAAAATTTCAATACTTGACATTATTTTATATTTATTAAATATAACTTCTTTAAATGTCAGATAATTATCATTATTAGCAAATCAAATAATAGTATTAGTTCAGGTTAATATCAGTTTAGGTCAATATCAGTTCAGGTCAATATCAGTTCAGGTCAATAACAGTTCAGGTCAATATCAGTTCAGGTCAAGAACAGTTCAGGTCAAGAACAGTTCAGGTCAATAACAGTTCAGGTTTAAAACAGGTCGAGTTCAAAACAAGTCGGGTTTAAAACAGGTCGGGTTTAAAACAGGTCGGGTTCAAAACAAGTCGGGTTCATTTCAGGTCGGGTCCAAACAGGTCGGGTTAAATCAGTTATTTGGCAGGTTAGTCTCGGGTTCGGGTTCGTTTCGGTCGGGTGCAGGTCGGGTTCGGTTACTACAGTAACAGGTCAATTTCGGGTTCGAGTTCACTTCGGTCGGGTGCAGTTCGGGTTCGGTTTCTACAGTTACAGGTCAAATTCGGGTTCGGGTTCGTTTCGGTCGGGTGCAGGTCGGGTTCGGTCTGTAAATTCTCGGATTAAACCAGGTTCTGACTCGATCGGGTTTCAGGCAGGTTACCAGGTCGGGTCAGTTTTTCACACCCCTATATGCAGACTCGTTTTGGCTGTTTTAAGGCACAAGGGTGCCCCAAAACACACTTCAACATTACAACACATAAACCTAAGGCAACCCAACTATAATAGCATGCTTTAACAAGATTGGGACAAGTCTAAACACTAAGGCAAGACATCACAAGTCATGCATTCATACAACAACATTCAAACATAAAGGCAACCTCTAAGGCACAAGGCTAACATTCAAAATAAGCAATTTAGGCATGAGTTGCAATTCAACATGGCAATACAAACTATACAAAAGCAAGATATCAAGGAGTCTAAATAAGCTCCTAAACGACTAACAACTATCCATCAAAATAACACATGTCCCATTGCTCAAACTATTACATGTTCAACATTTAAAAGTCATATTTGATGTACTCAAGACAACAACCACACTTGGAGGCCCTCCACTTGCTCTAGCAACCCGCGAACTAAGGATCTGCAATGTTGAACAAAGAGAGCGTAAGCAATGATGCTTAGTGAGGGTAAGCTCTAAAAACAAACCTCAACATTGCAAGGTCCGAGCACGATCTAGCCAAGGTAAAACACAAATTTACCTAGGATCCACAAAAGCCACAAGGTAAAGATGCATGAGCAATAGACAATATAAATGCCATGATCATAAGCTCAAATCCACAATACATGTATTTACATTCAAGTATCCCATTAAGAATCATAAACTTCAACACATTGATACACATATCAAACAACATTGGCACCTAGCTATGACCCGAATACGTGGATAGACATGTTGGAACTCACATCCAACAACCACATTACCTCACGGTGGGATTACACTCATCACCGGTCTCGCGGAGGGGATTCCACTCATCCTCACGCCCCGTCGATGGGATTCCACTCATCACCGACTATATTTAAATACAATTTACAGGCGAACCCGTACTCCTCCTTGGTGACTCAACGCCACCAAGGCCACGCGCGACTTTTGACTCATGTGTACACACTAACATCCTAATGATCGATCATTTGTATTCAAGTATACTAGTGCCAACATTTACCCATTTCACATTACTCATTCCAATCATTTCCGTGCTTAGCACGTACTCACCAACAACCATCATCATGCATGTCTCAAGCATCACAAGTCATATCTCATCTCACATGTATAATACAATATACATAAGCATTCACATCACATTTCATACGAGACATACACAACCACATAAATGAGTTCATCCAAAGGCTCTAGATCAAGCTTAGGATTAGGCTACCACCCTAATCCTAACTCTAGGTGGGTCTACCAAGCCCAACCTAGTCCATATACTCGAACCAACTATTTTAAAACCATTTAAAACAATTAACCACTCACCTAAGCTTCCAAGCTCAAAGACCAAGCAAGCAACCACCTTCAACTTCCCGGATTCACTTCCGATGCTTCACCGATGCCCAAACTCGATTCTAATCAATCTCAAACACAAACAAAACATTCACAATCAATATCTCATCATCGGAACTAACCCGGATCAACATTATCAAGCATCCAACACTCAAAATCAATCCCAAAACAAAATTTCCGAGCAGCCCCTAAAACCCACTAAAATCTTCCATTTCAAACATCCAAACAACCATCAAACACACCCAAAGTAACCCTCATATATCATACTATCACCAACCCTCAAAAACCAACATTAAACCACCCCAAAAACCACTTTAAAACCCTCCAAAAACCCCCTTGATACCCAATTCCGAAAATTTCCCAAAATCACTTGAAATTCACATATGATATACCATTTGACTTCTATATATCATAACTAAGCATATTAAATCAAAATACTTCACTTAATCACATAAAGTTTCTATTTTTAATTTAAACCTTCATAAATTCCATTTTCTAAAATCTTCATGAAAATAAAAATAAAAGGCATTTTCATGGAGAGGGAGATGAGGGGAAGTCAAAAATACCATTACCTTTCAAAACGGAGTTGAAATGAGGGAGCTTTTGAATGAAATAGTAGACTAGGTAGAGAGCTCTTTGTTTCCTGTTGGTGTGTTTTGAAGAAGGAAGTGAATAGTAGAAAATTGGTGTTTTTGTTTTGTTTTAATTTAAAGGCCCAAGGACCCTTTTGCCCTTAATGAAATGGGATATTCACAAGGGCACACTATCCATGGCTATTTGGGATTAAATTTCAAAACATAGTCAATCATTAAATTAATTAACTTGAAAACAAAACCCGAACCATTATTTAAATCATAAAACCGAGCCCAAATAATATTAAAATATTATTTTCACCTAACCCCTAAATCCGGGTGTTACAAACTTTATTTTTTGACTCGTTTATATCACCGCGTTGTTAACTCCTTAATGACGTGATGACTTGGATTCTAGATCAAGTGCCGCTATTTTGATACTAAATTACTCAAAACGATGTCGTTTTGCTGGAGGAAAATATGAAAAATTATGCACCCAATGAGATCTGAAGCTAGGACCGTATGAATCAAATGCAACCTCTTAACCACTAAGCCAACTTAAAATCTTTGTTTTGTTTCTAGCACATAATATAAATATATTGTAAATAATATTAATATACTTATAATAATATATTAATATATTAATATATATATATAATTAATAAATAAAATATTTATATTAAATCAAAAAATTATATTATTAATAATATTAAATATATAAATAAATAGTTTATTATTATATAAACTAAAAAACTAATTTTCAAAAAAATCCAAAATTCACCAAAACATTAAACTCTAACCTATAAACCCTGAATTATAAATCCTAAAACTATAAACCTATTAGAAACAAAAATAAATGGATTTGAGGTTAAAGCTTTAGGGTTTTGTGAATTTTTGAGTTTTTTTTTTTAAATTTTGGAAATTTCATATTTTTTTAAAAATATTTTTTTAGATTTTATAATAATATATTATTTGTTTATATATTCTAGGCTTAATACACTTCCCCTAAACTTTACCTATTTTCCCTACTTGCTCCCTAAAGTTCACTTTGACCACTTTTGCCCCCTAACATTTTCTTCGTTACCCATATTGCCCCCCAACGTTAAAATTTTTTATCTTGACCAATCAAACACCCCACGTCATTTTTAATTTATTTTTAAATTTTAAAATAAAATAAATATATTAAAATATTTATTAATTTAATTATACTCCTAAAATACCCAAAATATCACATCTTCATCTTCCCCAACTTCCCATTTCCCCTAAACCCATATGAAAAGGAGTGATTTTCCATGGCTGCAAATGCCCAAAACAAATCATCTCCAAAGCTCCTTTTGAAAATATACCAATCACATATAATTTATTTCTAACTAAAAACCAGAAAAACAAAATTAACAAGGCCAAATAAAGATCAGACTCCACAATCATACCACTGAAAAGAGAATCCTCAAAAGCAATTTTCAAGCGATTCAAGAACAAAAAAAAAATTCAAATTTGTCAAGATCCTCGTTGGATATAATGAATGCAAGCGATTCGATTTGGAATGGAAAGAAGGGTTTTTTCATTGCATTTTTGGGCAACGATTCAATTCCCTGTTCTTTGCAAGAGAATTTTGCAAGAATCGTGAGTCCTTTTACAATGCAAGCATACAATATCAGATTTGGAC
This sequence comes from Hibiscus tridactylites, assembly GCA_958450335.1. Taxonomy (NCBI): domain Eukaryota; kingdom Viridiplantae; phylum Streptophyta; class Magnoliopsida; order Malvales; family Malvaceae; genus Hibiscus; species Hibiscus tridactylites. Next base: position 35,252,348 of record OY288266.1, read on the forward strand.
GAAAAATCATTTGATGGGTTGTTCTTAAAACACTGAGCTAGCTTTTCTTAGCTTCTTTTTATAGATTTTGTATGGTGTTTTTGATAGGGTTTCTTTTTTTTTCCTGGAGCGTGAGAGTGAGGTAATGGTTGAATGTTGATAAAGATATGTTGTCATTTGATGTTTGAAAGACAAGACAATGAAAAAATTGGGGAAGAAGAGGATGAGAATGAAGATGAGGTGTTTTATGTATTTTCGAAAATATAATTAAATTAATAAATATTTTAATATATTTATTTTATTTTAAAATTTAAAAATAAATAAAGAAAATGATGTGGCACGTTCTGATGGGTTAAAACAAATATTTTTTACGGTGTTAGTTTTTTAGGGTTATATGAGTAACAACGAAAAATTTAGGGGGCAAAAGTGGGCAAAACATAGTTTATGAGACAAGTTGGGAAAACATGTAAAGTTTAGGGGGAATGTGTATTAAGTCTATATTTTAATATTATTTGTTTATGAATAAAATTTTAGGGTTTAAAGTTTATAGTTTAAGGTTAGGGTTTATGGGTTTTGTTGGATTTTGAGTTTTTAGAAATTATGGGGTTTTAAAAATTAGTATTTTAGTTTTTATAATAATATTTGTAAATTTAATATTATTTATAATATTAAATATTTATTTATTTTATTCTAATATATTTATGTTAGAAATAATATACTTATATTATTTGTATAGAGTAATATTATTTATATAATAAATTACAGTTTAGAATATATATTATTTCTGTTAAAAAAATAAAGATGCTAAGAGTAATATTATTTATACGATAAATTGCAGTTTGGAATATATATTGGCCTTGTTTGGCAATTAGCGGATAGCGGATTACATTAGCTGATAGCTGATTGCATTAGCTGATTTGACTAGTGGATTGTATTAGCTTATTGTATAAAAGTGCTTGGTAAAATTAACTGATAGCTGTTAGCTGTTGTATTCTTTAAACAAGCAAAATGACATATAAGGACATGATTATATTCAATACTTGTTTGAATAATTTATTAGTTATCAATATTTTGTATCTAATCAATATTAATTAGATCTATAAAATTATTTTTAATTTAACTTTTCTAAACATATTCAAATGATTTATATATTAATTTATTATTTATATAATTTAATTAATTAATAAATTTAAATACACATAAAAATATGTGATAATAAAAAGAAAAAAAGTAAATAGGATTAGCTTATAAATATGATGATTTTTTTTAATTTAGGTTATTTTGAGATTTTTGGTAACTGGTAAGGGTAAAAGAGTTTTTACAACTCTAATATCAAACTTCTAATCTCAAAAAGCTCCTATTATGAGCTTTTTCAAAATTAGTGGTTTCACCGCAATCTGCTCTTTTAATCTGCTATTCACCAAACAATAATATTAGCGGATTTGACTGGTCAAACCTCTAATTTTTGCCCAAACCTCTATTTACCAAACAATGCCATTATTTTTGTTAGAAAAACAAATATGTTAAGTTGTTTTAGTGGTTAAAATTTGCCTTTGATTACGAAGATTTTAGGTTTAAATCCCATTGAGTGCATTTTTCTTTATATTTTCCTCACACAAAATGACGCCGTTTTGGGTCATTTAGTATCAAAATAGTGGCACTAAAACGGCTTCGTTTTGGTCTAGCATCCAAGTCATCACACCGTTAAGGAGTTAATAGGGCAATGATATAAACGAGTCGAATAATAAAGTTTGATGGTAAATTTAGACCAATTGAAAGGTTGAAGGTAAAAACGAGTCACCTCCAATAATTTAGTGGTACCTGACATAGTTTATCATTTTTTTTTAAAAAATACCACGCCGACATTTTTTACATGTCAACGTGATGTAGCATGTAGTTAACGGCCACATATGCAACAGTTAAGAGTTCCTTCAGTTAATATTAATTAATAGACTAATTTATTACAATTTTTGAAATAAAAAACCTAATTAACTGTATTTTTGCACGAGAGATAAATTTATTAAATTAGGTCGAACAGGGACAAAAGTACTCCATTAGCTAAATATTAATTAACTACTGGGAAGAGAATAAAATTAGAAAACAGAACAAATGGGTTGAATAAAATAATAAATGCAATAAATTTGGGGGAAATTGGAAATTCTGGCTTTTGGGAATGACAGCCAAAAAGCATGTGGTATATTTTTTTTTTGTTCAAACAAAAAGCATATGGTATATTGTATGATAATAAGCATATATTTACAATAATTGGGATTATCCGTAAATTTCTATGAAACTTTTGTCCCATCTCACGTTACTTTCCTCTCCAAGTTTAGAAAATTGTAATAAACAAAAAGTTATATTTTTACATCTCTTTTAAATAAATTTGGTGCAAAAAGTTATACTTTTACATCTCCTTTAAATAAATTTTTACCCTTCATCAAGAAAATTTATGAACTTTGTGTTGGTATTAAGTTTTTAATTGACTAGGTTTGGTTGCTTTTGTCTTCGATCTCATATGATTCTCTAATAATAAACATTCATCCGACTTTAAACCTTTCTTATCTTAAATTGTTTCAAGTATGAGAACATTGTTGTTTTTCTTGCTTCTCATCTACTATGTTTTTCTACCACTTCTCCAAGGTTATCACTCTTACTTGCTTTGAATTTTATTTTTTTTATTTAGTTGGTTGTCTGGACTTGGCGTTATGGACTCTTTAAAATAAATTTATCATGTTTTATTTTTAACTTGTGATTTGCTTTTTAATAAATGAACTTTTGATGATTAAAAAGAATAACAATTGTTGAGTGCAATGGCGAGACACATTGTTTTCTTAAAAAATAATCTAAATTAAAAAAAAAACATTATTAAGAGAGAAAATTACAAACCCCGAACATGAAAAAAAAAAATATATGAAATAGAATCTTAAGATAAAGGGCAAAGTAGTACTTACAAAACTTGAGGATAAGAGTGGCATTCTTTCTCCTTTTTCAATAAATAATTTTCAATATGATGGTTGACTAAAATAATTTCAAGTCGACCGCCTTATATTGAAATTATCCCCAAATTGAAACGAATTTTGCTTAGAAAATGAATTTTCTTGCTTAAAACTTAAAAGGTCTTTTAATCTTTATAAAAAGGAAAGCAGTGAAAGAATTTGCTTTTTTTAATATTCTATAGGGGTTTGGGTTTTTTATTTTCCTAGGATCCAAACACAAGGTAAGGTAAGGTAAAGGTAGTGGGTTTTTGAAGCAGACAGCTTGAGGCTGTCCTTATCATCGTTCCTTGGGTGAAATTTTCTCGGGAAACAAGCAGAAATTGTTGTAAACTGAAAAAAGGTAAGCGAAGAGGAAGAGGAAACATGATGATGATATCATCAGCTTCATCATCAGCAGCCGCAGTAGCTGTAGACAAGGCAACGAGCGATCTTCTAATCGGTCCTGATTGGACTATGAACATCGATATTTGTGATTCTGTCAATTCTAATCATTGGTAAAAAGTTTTAAACTTTGTTTATTTTTCCTTTTGTTAATATTTAGTATTTCTTTGTGAAGGAGTTGACTTTGATTTTATTTCTTTTGTTAGCTTAAATTTCTCGAGTTTTACGTGCATGTTTTTATGTTTTAAGAATTGTTCATTAATTTTCTCATCTGTTATTGTTTTCCTTTGGCTTGAGTATTTAAAATGGTTGAATTGTAGATTTTCTTTCTTTTTTGTGGATGGAATTCATTGATTTTTGGGGGGGTTTATATAGAAAAATCTGATTCGTGTAAAAAGATTTACTTACAATTACTTTTTAGGTTGAATTATATGAAGATTATTAAAGAAAAAAGGTGATATAGACATAGTTTCTCAACCATATCACTGTCAAAGTATTTATGATAAGAGCAATAAATAAAAGGCTTTCTGTGGGAAATAACATATTTGGTGTTAGTTTCTCTCTAATGTCTCAGTTAAAATCACGGATTGTTCGATTTCAATTACTTGTTTTACTACTTTTTTCAGGGCTTTTGGTTAAATGTTAGGAAATTAATGGAAAACTTTGCTTTGGATGTGAACTTGTCAGGCAAGCAAAGGATGTTGTAAAAGCTGTGAAGAGAAGGTTGCAGCACAAGAGTTTTAAAGTTCAATTACTAGCTTTGACGGTAATTTTTATCCGAAACTAATTTCTCGAGTTCCTGTCTTAGTTGCTTGGGGAATTTCATGTGTAGATGATTTGTGGATTAACCATGTGTTGTTTCCCCTTTGTAGCTTTTGGAAACAATGGTGAAGAATTGTGGCGATTATGTCCATTTTCAGATTGCCGAGAGGAATGTATTGGGGGAGATGGTCAAAATTGTGAGGAAGAAGGTAGTTTTTTATTTTTTTCAACTTGATTATTGCAAGAATTGTTGGTCAGATTCTTTTGCTTAAAACAAAGCTTGCTTTCTTGCCTTTCCAAAACGGTTTTTCGCCCCCCCCCCCCCCAGCCAAGAATTGTATATGTGGTATGAATTACGTTGGAGGAGCATAAAACTCTTTCAAAGGTGCTTGCTGCTTGGTACTCACTTCAATCATGACTGATATTAGTGATACTACATCTATATATTACAGACTAGCTGCCATATATGCATATTGAAATTTTAAGTTCGGGTCACCATTAGTTGGGATGACTGATGCTATCTAACGAGTGATGTGTGCTGAAAATCGTTGAGCTAGGCATGAATGTTAATGTTGTTGTCTGGTATTTTGCTTTTGATGAGAGTTCTCTTTACCCATTCATTGGTTCTGCTGAAATGTAGTGTTTCTTTTTATCCATGTTTTCTCTTTTTTTTTTGCATGGATTTAGCATCTGATTTCTCTCTGTTTCGATCTTGTTCTCGTACATCTGTCATCTCTTTCTATTTAAAACCTCAAGTCTATTTATCAGTTTCAATGAACCTGACTCCCTGAATTCTGCAGGCGGACATGCTAGTGAGGGATAAAATTTTGACACTGTTGGACTCTTGGCAGGAGGCATTTGGTGGTCCCGGGGGTAAACATCCTCAGTACTACTGGGCATATGATGAGCTAAGGGTAAGCATAGCTCCTTAAGTAGTTGGCATTAAGGACATGATATCCGAGGATTTCCACTTCTAAGATCAACTACTCTTGTTATCTTTGACTACTCCAGTGATTCTAAAATTTTGTAACTGTACAAATGACAGCGTTCGGGAGTAGAATTTCCCAAGCGCTCATCAAATGCAGCTCCTATCTTTACACCACCTGCTACACATCCAACCATGAATCCTGGTTATGGGATGCCAAGCAATTCTTCTAGAAGGCTTGACGAAACAATGGCTACAGAGATTGAAAGTTTAAGGTTTAAAATCACTTTAAGTTTTGTTTATAAAGTTTGTGTTCATCTATAGGTGTTTTTCTCACTCCTTTTTCGGGTTGAAATTTTCCTTGATAATCTTAGTTTGTCTAGCTTAGACTCTATGAGGGATGTTATGGAGCTCTTAAGTGATATGCTGCAAGCTGTAAACCCCAGTGATAGTGCGGTATGAACAACAATAATAAAACCTTTAATTTAATTGACAGCAGAATCTTTTATAACGGCATATGTTTTTTGTTTGTATTAGCAGACAGTGAAAGATGAAGTGATAGTTGATCTTGTCAATCGATGTCGTTCCAACCAAAAGAAACTGATGCAGATGCTCACAACTACTGGGTTAGTCATCTCCAAGTTCCTGTTCTTTAAATGGCATTAACAACTTGGAACTTACAAGTTTGAATCCTGTTTTCTCATAATTCATCATAATCTTTTTTGGTCCTTTACTTACCTATGGCATCCAACCTGTTTGCTTTTGTTTCTTTGTTTGCATTTATATATGGATTTCTTAAAATCTGAATTTCTTTCTTTTGTACACGGCCTATGTGTGTATATCAAAAGTTCTTTATTTGCTTCGGAGCAGGGATGAGGAACTTTTAGCTCAAGGTCTTGAATTAAATGATGGTCTGCAAAGCTTACTTGCAAAACATGACGCTATAGCTGTAGGTTCCCCCTTGCCAGTTGAGGCCGCTGGTGCAAGTCCCAAGCCCACTGAAGCAAGTAGCTCCAACAAATCAAATGAAGAGAAGAGCCTGGCGTCTAATATTAGTCCACCTAATATCAGTCCCCCTGGACCCGTTGCTACTGTGATAAGAAGCCATATTGATGATGAGGAAGAAGAGGAAGACGATTTCGCACAGCTAGCTAGAAGGTTTCATACACTAGTTCCTAATTCATCTAAAACCTCACAAATATGTTCAGTTTAGCACAGTTCTTGTTCCAAGTGCAGGCATTCCAGAGTACAATTCCCGTCTTCTCAGAGCACGTCTGCTGGAACAAGTGGAGCCATTGTTCCAATCAGCAATGCCACTGCGGCAACTTCATCTATGCCAACTGCCTCAACCTCTATTCCGAGCAATGCTTTGGCTTTACCAGATCCACCTGCACCAGTCAGGACTTCGAAAGAGCAGGACTTGATTGATCTTCTAAGCCTCACCTTGTCAACAACATCTGCTTCCACTCCCCATACCCCTCCTACGCCATCTGTGTCTCACCAAAATATGCATCAAGGACCTGTTACTCCTAACAGCCAGGGATATCCTTATGCTTCCCAAACCTAACCCGGAAGTCAGGGACCAATGGCATATAATAGTTATGTGGTTCCTTGGGCTCAGCCTCAGACACCATCCCAGACTACGGTCCAGCCACAGTATCATTCCCCACAGGATACACGAGCATCACCTCAAGTGGACCCACAATACCAATCCCAGACCCGGTTCCAAGCAGAACCCCAAGCTCAAAACCAGTCGAATTCACCATCTCAGGCCCAACCTCAGTTCCAGGCACAATCTCAAGTCCGCCTCCAACCACAATCCCCATCCCAGTCCCAGACTCCGCACCTAGCACATCAGCAAACTCATCATCAACTTCAGGCACAATCCCAAACTCAAAACCAGTCGTATGGACAACCTGAATATCAACCATATTTCCAGCCTCAATATGGGTATCCCCCTCCACCATGGGCCGCTACACCTGGTTATTTCAGCGGCCAAAATCACCATTCTTCTGCAAACATGGTTTCTACTCCCCGAGCAAATACCGTCGCATCAAATTCTCCCACAGCAACCAGACCCATGCAGCATGATAATTCATTCCCTGCGAGAGGAGCAGCGATGAACAGGGATTCTTGGAGGAGCAGCGCTCCGGCAACAGGACAAAAGCCGTTTATCCCATCATACAGATTGTTTGAAGATTTGAATGTGGTTGGGAATGGTGATGGAAGGCTTAAGATGACAAGCGGCAGTAGTACATCGCCTAACCTGGCAGGAGGTATGGTTGGTGGAAGGAAGTAAAAAAGAAAAATTGTAGTTGTATGCATAGGAATTAGGATGGTGTAAATCCGAATCTAAGACGTGGATTGGTGTGGCTTGGAATTTGATTTGTGATTCAATACCATGGTTGTCATTATTAGTGCTCTTTGTCCTGTGCCTACTGCCTTGATGTTTATAGCTTTTGCTACTCACCTTCCTAACCTATTTCAACCTGACTCATCCTGTATTCCCAATACTAAACTACTCTCACTGCCTATTACAAAACCTCTACATCCTCATCTCCAAACCATTCATCCCCCAACTACTCACTACTCAATTTGAAACCATATCAGATTATTCTCCACTCTCTTCAACACCACACATTCATCACTTACTCTCCAACGATAACGACAATAACCAAAGAAGAGTAAATCGAGAAACAAAAAAAGAAAGGTTTTGTTTGGCAGAGAGGAAAGGAAATTGAAAGGATGGGAAATTAAAGTAATGGAAAAATATATTTTTTTCGTTCCATCGGTGTACTTTTGAGAGATGAAAAACTAAAAGGAAAATAAGTATCTTCTTTTTATTGCTTGCTACAATGGAGAGGAAAGAAAATTAAACTTTGAAAACTATAATTTATTTTTAATTTTTATAATTTAGTACAATATTTTTAATTTGATTGTTTTTATTCAATTTAGTACCTAAATTTTTTTATTTAATCTAAAATTAACCCATATTTATTTTTAATTTTTATAATTTAATCTAACATTTTTAATATAGTTTTACTTTTGTTCAATTTAATCCCTAATTTTTTTCTTTAATTCAAAACTGACCTATATGTATTTCCATTTTTTTATAATTGAGTCCAACATTTTTAATATAGTTTTATTTTTGTCTAGTTTAGTCTATAAATTTTTTATTTAATATGAAATTAACCTCTATTTATTTCTAGTTTTTATAATTTGGTCTAATATTTTTATAATCTAATCCCGAGAGTTTGACTGCCAATGTAACACCTAATACACGATACAAACGAATCCAATCTGAATATCGAATGCTACAAATGGCATATTTTTGGCCTAAAATAAATTAAAAAAAAACAAGCATATTTGATTACATAAAAGTAAACATTGAACATGAACATAAAGGAGAAGCAACTAACTAAAGTCACCCGAGAAAACAAACCTTTAAAATCTTTAAAAAATAAACGATTTAACAAAAAGGCATTTTGGTAATTTTACAAGATTTGAACCCAAAAAACATTCAAAACTTAAATAAAAGTATAATATAAGTAGAAACATTGTATACCTCTATTTTGCTAAAAAAAGAAGTTCAAATCAAAGTAAATTTAACCGAATCAGGGTTTAGGGACTAATATATATATAATTTTAAGTTAAAAACTCAATTTCAGATCTGTTTTAGACTTATTAATTCCAATTAGACTTAATGGTAAAATCTTGCTGAAATTAAACTTGAAATAGAGTGTTAATTGCAAAAAAAGTAGTTTATAGGCCATTTTGAAAATATTCATAAAATATAGGGGCCAATTTTTAAAAAAGTGAAATTAAACATTCCTTTATGAAATAAATATCGTCATTGACATATAGACAAAGTTTCAGGTTAATCCGAGCCAAAACAAGTCCTTAATTGCAATTACAAAATTAGTGACTAAAATGTAAAGTTTGCTATTATAAGATAATATATTGAATTATAAAACAGAGCTCAATTCAAAATTAAATAAAATTTTAGGGATTAAATTGAACAAAAATAAAAATATTAAATAAAATTATAAAAATTAGAAACAAATAGGATTCAATTTTAGATTAAATAAATATTTTAGGGACTAAAGTGAACAAAAATATTATTATATTAATAACATTCAATTTAATATAAAATAAAAAACAAATAAGGGTAAATTTTAGATTAAATAAAATTTTTTGGGACTAAGATAAACAAAATAAAATCATAATAAAATATTAGATGAAAATAAAATCATAATAAAATAAATTATAAAATTAATTATAAATATGATTAAAATAAAATTAGAATTTTTTAAACATAATTTCAAAATTTTATTATTAGAGTGAGATAACTTTTACTTTTTTACCTGTTTTTCCACCAAATTTGGAAAAAAAACTATTTGTATAGGAGTAAGAAAAATTACTTATCTCTTATTTTCTTTGCTTTTAATTTTTTACTTTACCAAGTGACTTTTAAATTTATTTTTTTCTGATTTTTTCTTCTTTGCTTTCTTCTTTTTACTTTTTCTCTCTTCCAAGCAAAGTCAATTTTTTTTACCCATTTCGGGCACCTCAGGCTTCGACATCTGGGGTGTTGAAAAACGAATTCCAACGGTGAGAGCAAAGCTTAGAAAAGGAAAACTAACATAGCTTGGTTAGGACTCCATCAAACGGTAAACGGTGAAGATTCGGTGTGAGAAAAAATTGACGTGAGAATCTATTTATGCTAATCTCGAATGAGTTTCGAGTAATTCTAAATGGTGGAAAAGAAAGAGGAAGGCAAGAGTTTCGGATTGGTGGTCTCGATTTGTCGAAAGAGTCGCCGAAACAACGACGGCGGTGATGGTTTATAACCGACGGCTAAGATTTTTGGTTTAAATTTTTGGGAGTTATGTTTATAATTAATTTTTATATTTATATTTATAATTAAATATAAATAAAAGTAATTTATATTTGTTTTAAATTATTTTTTATATTTAATAATAATAAAATATGTCAAGTCATACCAAAATATTAATAAAATAATATCAAGTGATCAAAATAGGTCAATATATAAAATTCAGTAAGTAAATTGATATATTAAAAGTTTAATGACCAAAAAAGCTAGAGAGCAAAATCCAGTGATAATTTTTATAATATACCCCAAAATTAATAATTTATTAAGGAAAGGGAGATATTACAAGGTAAATGATTGGAACAAATACAACATAACGCTCTCTTAAAATTAATGGTTTTAATTCTTATAAAAACTCCATTAATGATTTTAAGGAACTTAGAACTACAAAGGTTTAAGCTTAAGTTTCAACTGCAAATAGCTTTTATAGTATTTTTCCCAAATTAATCTGGCTTACAAATTTATCACATTGAGAAGGATGAAATAAATGGGTGAAGAAAAGAAAATATTTACAATGCATTTACCTATAAAAATATAACAAATTATTTGACAAAGCCATTCCCCAAGCCCCTCCATATAAATATATATGCAAAGATATAGTTTCTTTCAAACATGCGTGAAGACCATAATAACACCAGAGGCTAGCTAATGAAATCAATACACATCCCTGTTTAACAGCCACAGTGGAATTGTAAATCTGGCAGCACCATATCCCCAAACAATTGAATGATGATCTCGGATTGACCATCAACTTTGGATCTCCGACCTCCACGATATTTGTGCTAAAAACGGCTTCACTCACCGTGTGCCGCCTCCTGGATTTTTGTGAAATCGTGATAGAATTCAAACATTTATCTTGTATGAGAGTTGTCATCGGCATAGATAGAAACACAAGCATCAGCGGCACCGGCAGCTAGTAAGACTTGGTAGGGATGGAAGGTAAGGCAGCTTACGGAACCAATCTTCTGGGCCATGAAGGTATGTTGGTATCGGATGGTGCCAAGTGGCTCACCTTCCAGACTGAAGACTTTGATTAGCTGTTTTGCAGAGCCACTGGCTATTATCGGGGCATGTCTGTGAACAGCTAAAGCTGTAAGCGACCCTCGGTGAGCAACGATTGTAAGGTATGCATCTCTCTGATTTCTAATATCGAGAAACTGAATATCACCAGCCTGGGATGCACTAACAATCTGACAAATAACATGTGTAAGTTCATCGATTTTCTATATTTCCTTGATTACAGGTCTTTTTACCTTGAATCGAGACATCAACTTTTTACCAGAAATAAGACCAATGAGTTGCTGCTTACCTTTCCTTGATCAAGTCCAGGTTGAAAACCAATACCCACAACTCTTTCTACTTGTTGAGTATGCAGCCTGGTAGCGCAAACCAGCCTAGACATTAAAAGAACACACACGGATCAGACAGATAAATACGGATGACAACATAAGAGCAATTTCTTCTCAAGAAAGACATGGGGTCGACCAATGAAAATTTTCAGGAATATGACAAAAAAAAAATACATCCGCATGTTCAGTTTTATCGATCTATATTCATCAGAATGCTTACATTTCGGGTGTCCGGATGTCATATAGTCTGACAGAACCGTCCACAAAACCAGCTGCAAATTGGCCCGCATGAACTTGAGAGGAAGCCTGTTAGTGTAAAGAAAATATGCAACACGAGATGTGTAAGCTTATCCGAAAAATATTAGAGTTTTACTTAATGTGTAATTACAGTTTTTACTTGTTGTAAATAGTCTATCTAGAGTTAATCTCCTAAGAGGATTAGAGTTAAATAGTCTATTGTAAGTAGGACTCCTAATGTACTAAAAGTCCTATTCTTTAGTCTTTAAATAGTCTGTAAACTAGTTGTAATTTTTTTATGACAGAATTCTTTTAATAACAGAAATTATTTTCTGTTTTTCTTCTTGTTCTGTTTCTCTACATGGTATCAGTCTATTTCGATCCTTATCGGAATTTGTTTATTCATGGAGAATAAATCGACCTCTAGTGAGATGCAATTTTCACCAGATATTACTGTCAGTTTGGCAGATTTCTCAGAGGCAGGAAATTCTAGGGAATTTTTCTCTACTGCAGCAACTGTTTTCAGCAATTTCGCCAGGCAGCAAATGGATGAGCTTCAGAAGCTGTCCAGCAAGTTTAATGGTTCTGGTGAGGGGAATGTTGCAATGCTAGAGAATGAAGGTACTAAAGACCCTTCTTTACTTAATGCTCTTGTTTCTACCAAGGCTGCACCAACATGGATCATTGATTCTGGAGCTTCTGATCACATGACTGGTAAAAAGGAGTTGTTCTTTAAGTTTGAGTGTTCATCTTCTAAAGCTTTCATTAAAGTTGCTGATGGTTCTTTATATCCTATTGAAGGGACTGGTTCTATTTCATTAAATGATAACTTGGTTCTTGAGGATGTATTATTTGTACCTAAACTTGCGTGCAATTTAATATCAGTACACAAGCTTTCTAAGGACTTAAAGTGCTCTGTACAGTTTACTGATTCTACATGTTTCTTGCAGGCACAGGATTCGAGAAAGATTATTGGTTGTGCTAGCTTGCAAAATGGTCTCTATGTTATTCATGGCCAGCCACAATCTGTTTTTTCCCATTCCCATTCCTGCCTTACTTCTTCCGGACAGGTTGATTCTGTTATGTTATGGCATTTTAGGTTAGGTCACCCTAATTTTTCTTACCTTCAGAAATTGTTTCCTGCTTTGTTTATTAATAAAAATCCTAATTCTTTTAAATGTCATATATGTCCTCTTGCTAAACAGACTAAATCTTTATATTTACCATCTACTTATAAATCTTCAAAACCCTTTACCTTAATCCATAGTGATGTTTGGGGTCCTTCTAAAGTGAAGAATGGTACTGGTAGTAGTTGGTTTGTGACCTTTATTGATGACCATAGCAGAATTACTTGGACCTATTTGCTCAAAGAAAAATCTGATGTTGCTCCTATTTTTGAGAGATTTTATAATATGGTTGTTAATCAATTTGGCAGCAAAGTACAAATACTTAAATCTGATAATGGGGGAGAATATTTCACTAAGTCCTTGGGAGAGTTTTTTCAAACTAAAGGAATTGTTCATATTAGCTCTTGTGTAGATACCCCACAACAGAATGGGATTGCTGAAAGGAAAAACAAACATTTGCTAGAAGTTACCCGAGCCTTGTTGTTTACTAATAATATTCCTAAATATTTGTGGGGTGAAGCCTTGTTGACAGCCACCTATCATATTAACAGAATGCCTAGCAAAGTCTTGAACTTTAGGACACCGAGAGATGTTTTCTTAGAGAGCTATCCCAACTTTAAACCTATATCCTCCGTTCTTCCTTTCAAAGTGTTTGGCTGCACTGTTTTTCTAAGAAATTCTGATCCTTCTCGGTCCAAATTGGATCCTAAGGCTTTAAAGTGTGTTTTTATTGGGTATTCTTCACTTAAGAAGGGCTACAAATGTTACCATCCTCCTTCTCATAAAATTTATACTTCATTAGATATAACCTTTTTTGAACAGGTACCATACTTTCGTATGGCTGAAAATCAGGGGGAGAGTTGGGATGGTTTCCAGCCTCCTAAAATTCAGGTTTCTCCTTATTTACCTTCTACTCTTGTACCTACTGATGTTTCTTTTGAACCTCAAACTTCTTTCAAACCTGCTTCTCCTTCACCTAAAAATACAGCTCTGCCTTCTTCACCTACTATTACACCTACAATCCCTCATACTTCACCTAAATCTATTGTTCAGCCTCCTAACCAATTGCAGGTTTATACCAGAAAGAAAAAAGTCATTCCAGAGACTGTTTTGCAATCTGACATCTGCCGAGAATTGGACTTGAGTCCAGCTGCTTGTGAGGATGATGGAGGTAATATTGTTGATGAAATTCCTTCTCACTTACTTGAACCTGAGTTTTTGCCTACTGCTAAAAGGAAAGGGGTAAGGCAGTGTACAAAACACCCTATCCAAAGATATGTTGCTTATGGAAATCTAATGCCTTCTTTTAAGGCTTTTACAGCTTGCCTAGATGGAGAACAGATTCCAAATTCTATTGAAGAGGCCTTAAAAGATTCTAATTGGAAGAAAGCTGTTGAAGAAGAGATTAAGGCACTAAAAGAAAATGGTACTTGGACCATAACAGATCTCCCACAAGACAAGAAACCAGTGGGATGCAAATGGGTGTTTGCCATTAAATACAATTCTGATGGAAGTGTGCACAGATATAAAGCAAGGTTGGTGGCCAAGGGCTTTACACAGACTCATGGAGTAGACTACAAGGAGACCTTTGCCCCTGTAGCTAAATTGAACACTGTAAGAGTTCTATTAAGCTTGGCTGTTAATTATGATTGGAAACTCCATCAGCTTGACATTAAGAATGCATTTCTTAATGGAAAATTGGAAGAGGAGGTTTATATGAAGATTCCACCAGGTTTAAAATCTGAAGAGACTAAGCAGAAGGTTTGCAAGCTTGACAGATCACTCTATGGGTTAAAGCAGTCGCCTAGAGCATGGTTTGATAGATTCACCAAAGTTGTTTTGACAGGTGGATACAAGCAATCGTTGGCAGATCATACTCTATTCTTTAAGGTAACCTCCAATAACAAAAAGGTTATCTTAATAGTATACGTCGATGACATAATTTTGACAGGGGATGATGAGGAAGAAATAAACTACTTGAAAGCTTTATTGAGCAAGGAGTTTGAAATGAAAGACCTAGGAAAGCTCAGATATTTTCTAGGCATGGAGGTAGCAAGATCAAGCAAAGGTTTGGTTATTAACCAGAGGAAATATGTTCTGCACCTACTTACTGAGACTGGAATGTTGGGCTGTAAACCAACTGACACTCCCATGGATGCAGGTTTAAAATTCAGCAAAGAAGAGTTGAGTCCTAAAGCTGACAAGGGACTTTATCAAAGGTTGGTGGGAAAATTGATCTATTTATCACTGACCAGACCAGATATTGCTTTTCCGGTAAACATTATCAGCCAGTATATGACAGATCCTAGACAAGAACATATGGAAGCTGCTACTAGAATTCTGAGATACCTTAAGGGTACACTGGGACATGGCTTAATGGTCAAAAAGACTCTTGACAGATCAGTAAAAATTTTCTCAGATGCAAGCTGGGCAAGTGAGTTGACAGATAGACGGTCAACAAGTGGTTATTGTTCTTTTGTTTGGGGAAATCTAGTGACTTGGAAGAGCAAAAAGCAAACTGTTGTGTTGTGTCAAGAAGTAGTGCAAAAGCTGAGTACAGAGCTTTAGCTCTTGGAATGTGTGAAGGAATTTGGCTGATGAAGCTACTCAAAGAGCTAGGAATGGTTCAAGAAGAGAAGTTCGAAGTGTTCTGTGATAACCAATCTACTATACAGATTGCCAAGAATCCTATTCAACATGACAGAACCAAACATGTTGAAATTGATAGACACTTTATTGCAGAAAAACTGACAAATGGAATAGCTTCCTTAAACTATGTTCCTACAGAAGAGCAAGTAGCAGATGTTCTTACAAAAGCTCTGCCAAAAACACTTTTCGATAAGTTTTTATTCAAGCTGGGATTATACAATGTATACCCACCAGCTTGAGGGGGAGTGTAAGCTTATCCGAAAAATATTAGAGTTTTACTTAATGTGTAATTACAGTTTTTACTTGTTGTAAATAGTCTATCTAGAGTTAATCTCCTAAGAGGATTAGAGTTAAATAGTCTATTGTAAGTAGGACTCCTAATGTACTAAAAGTCCTATTCTTTAGTCTTTAAATAGTCTGTAAACTAGTTGTAATTTTTTATGACAGAATTCTTTTAATAACAGAAATTACTTTTCTGTTTTTCTTCTTGTTCTGTTTCTCTACAAGATGAACCACCAAATGGAAAAAAGGGGCAATGACAAAAACTATTAATGGTCAAAACAAATTTGATGACAAAATAAAACAAAAGAGCTAAATCTTTAACCAAAGTGAGAGAAAAATCACACGCCGAAAATGGGATACTATTTCCATACCTAGTTGAAACTTGAAAGCATGTCAGAGCCTATCAAAAAGGAACATACAATATTCCTAGTTTTAAAAAGGAAAGCATCCAAACTCCAACATACATGCAGTAATTTTTTAAAACTTGTACATTATAACATTACTACTTTGAAAAGGTATCTGTTGCCACTGACACATATACAAGCATACTCGATCCAATCGAGTAGGCACAAACTAATGTAATGCATAAGAGATTGAAGACTCACCAGTGCTGAGACACTGCAATCTGAGGATGATGGTATTGAATTAACAAGCTGTTCCTTATCCAGGTCCCAAAGCATGATGGATGATATCTCCCCAGATGAATACTAGTTGTGTGACATCAGAGCAACCAAGAACACTGTATTAGGCATCCAACTGTACATAATGAGCATGTCCTATAGATAAATATTCTAGAAGAAATACATACAAGATACCCAGACTGCTGCTGCCAGTCCACAACAGTATTCAAACTCCGCACACCAGGTTTGTGACCTTGGATAGAAGAAAATGCAGTAACAAGTTTCTGTTTCCCCCTCAGTGTATAATCTTTCCAAACTCGGATATTTCCATCACCTGCATGAGATCAGCCCTGGATTATTACCATTATTGAAAAAAAAACCCACAAAAACAAGGGAGAAAAGTGTACTACTTGAAGCAACAAGCAACAAGCTGTCATCAAGCTCATTCAGAAGACACAGTTTAGAAATTCCCTTTTCTGGAAAATCATGATTGTCAAAACCATTGAGGAGGGTGGCTTCCTCATAATCCCATACCCTGAAAACAAAAGCCAAACAATTAATATGGCACTGGCAGCATGATTTACAGAAATAAATTGTGGAAGTGTCAATAAAATTAACATATAACAAGCAGCTCCAAACTCACTTAACTCATTTCAGAAGCATTGTCCCTTTTTTTAATAATAAAACAAAAGCTACTTGTAGAAAGCAATTTACAATGTATAAGCTTTCATGCAGTAAAGAATTCTACTTAACTCATTTCAGAAGAATTATCCCAAAATGTCTCAAACTTGCTTTAGGAATACATAAAAACATAAATCACATACCTTATCCGTTCATTTTCATCTGCTGCAATCACAATAGGAGAGAAAGGTTGCAGCAAGGCTGTTCTTGTGCCTGTCTCGAATCTTGTATCCCAGCTAGCAATTTGACTATTATTGTTAAGTTTGCTAACAGCTAGCAAAGGAAAAAAAATGAGAAACCTATTAGCTCCATAGTAAAAATTGGCATAAAAAGAACTAAAAATTCGAAAGGCATACAGGAGTGCTGGCATTTAGCAATATGTTCCAGTGCAAATCTCTCCTGCTCTTCTCTTCTGCCCAATAGTTCTTCACTATCATCTGATGCAGTAAGCAGAGGCTTGGAGAAGTGTCCACAACTAAAATTATATATAGTTGATTGAGGAAGTAAACTGCGCTCTGACCCAGAAACAGAACCTAGAAGTGGGTCAGCCAATCCAGAGTCCGGAGAATTCATCAGGTGAGGCCTGAAGTCTAACGAGCAAACTCTACGAATTCCTGCCAGGTAATTTTGCCGGGGAGGGCTAACAGGAGGTGTTCTAAATGTTAAAGGTAGATGACCTGTCAATATCACCTCCAAATTAAATCTTGTAATTTTTCAATGTCTAACTAGTATAAAAGATAGCATCACAGCAAGCAGATATCAGGAAAAAAGAATTTGAGAATCAGGTAAGGTGCTGAGGGTAACAGAGAACAAAAGAGTTACCTCCATTAATGTCCAACCATGAAGAAGAACGAACCAATCCAGAAGTACTAGGAGTTGATGAGGAAGTGGTGGAATCACCAGGGCAAGCACTGTTACCAGCAGGCTTCGTAGATTTTGTTACTTGTTCAATTCCAATAATGGAAAGAACCCGTCGTCCTAGCCTTGCTATTCGTGGAGATGGGTCCTTAGCTAAAGTACACATAGCCAGTACACACTGTGAATACATTGCATTGTCAAAAGATTTTGGCCTTGAATTATGAACTTCCCCATTACTAACACAATCATTCAATATTCCAGAGTCAGAATGTTGAGATGAATCTTCAGACAATGGAGACCCGTGCATGATTCCAACAGTAGCAAGAGGACTGCTGGTGGATACCCTTGCATCCCGAACAATGGTAGTTAAAGGACCTATCTGGGATGAAACTATATTTCCACTTCCTGTGCCCTTTATATTACCCACAGAAGGTAATGAATTCAACAGGGAATTAGGCTGAGGTTTCCAATATGCAGCAGCAAATGACTTGAGGTGCTGCTTATGTCCAAAGGCAAAGTGTGCCAGAGCTGCCAAACCAACCAAACCATCAACATTAATCCACGGACATAATTCAGGGACATAGTGAATCTGTAGAACACCCACTCAAAACCCCCAATCAGGAAAGAAAGCAATTCGAAGGCAAATAATCCTGTTTGAAAAAACATACAAATAGTAGGTTCTAATGATGGTTTCAGAGGCTGAGGGAAATATACATAGAAAAGGGTACTTTAGAATCAGAATTGCAAGTTGCTCTAATGTTCTGCATCACCCCGTAGAACATGAATGTTAATATTATGTACAGAAACATGTATCGTAAAAATTCTTGGAAGCTCACACGGACCTAATTTGGAATATACTATAGGTAATCATTAGCCAATTACAAAAGCTATAGAAACTTCACAAGGTGTTTCAAACTGCCAAGTTTCTGTCATATTCATTCATTCAACCATGTCAATGTTAAAGTAATAGGGAAGAAAAAATCTCGTAAGCAAATAAACATTCTTAACATATGAAATATGAATGAGATAACCACCACATACCTACAGCAACTTCTGCCCGGACAAGAGGGCTTCCATCAGAAACAACATTCAAAAGGCTTTTAATTATAATATTCTCAGATCTACTCTTTTCAACATCATCACATTCTTCATCCCCTCCACTACCATCTCTAGTGTCAAACCCAACATCAAGCAAGGTAGCCAACGCATAAACTGCAGAAGCCCTAACCTGAAATTAAACAGTTTATATAATTACAAAGGTCTGTAACTAGCAAACTAGAAACTATCCATTTACAACATCTAAAATAAGAGATAAAATATACCTCTGGCTGAGGCTCAGAGAGTAGAGGAGCACATATTGCAGGCACATCTGCCTGCAGACCTATCATCTGAGCCTCAGAAAAATCTTCCCACAGCTTTCCAAGACAAAGGCAAAGCCACTGAAGCAATAAGGGTTCAGTTTGTGCCTCATTTTGCGTGAAAGCATGAAGGTGCTTCAAGCACACCTGGATTAACCCTGCTTCAATACAAGCTTCCTGGCCACGTCTATGACCATCCACAATGACAGCCAGAACAAATGCAGCCATTGCACGCTGCTCAGGATATGCCTCCACACTATTAAGAAACCTAATGAAATAAACATGACCGCCGTCCTTTACCAGATCAACCTGACACGACTGCAAACAAAGATGATAGAATTTCAAAATTACTACTGTGTCAGGTAAAAGGAATATTATATTGCTGCAATAAGGAATCAAATAAAATAAGAGAGGCAGAATCAATTCCCAAGTGTCAAACAAAAACAGCAAACCGTTAATACATGATTATTCAGGCACCAGACCAACAAGTGAAAACATATAATTTTGACACTACAACAACAATTTTGATCACACATAGACCAGCTATATAGAAGCTTCCACTAAATACATAAGAGCACTTAACAACTCCTTGTATTCCAGACTAAGAGGAAGGTAAGGACACACTGACACAAGTTATCACAGCATTGTAAGCATAAAGAACTATATTAACATATGCAAACAAATATGCATCCCGATATTATGAAGCATATGTTAACACACCTTATCAAGTGCCAAAATCTTTGTCCAAATGAAGACAAGAATTTGACGGAGTTCTGGAGTGGTTGTTTGCAACAGCTTCAGAACATAGGGAAATATTCCAACAGAAAGGGCCTAAAAATAGAATCCACTCTGTAAGTAAACAACTGCATGAAACACAAGAAAATGCAAATAGTGAAGAGCATGGCAGTAAAGAACTACCAGATCTACAGCCCAGGGTCCCATATCAAGGAATCTTCCAAGAAGAACTAGAGCACGGAATCGATGGCATTGACTAAGCAAAACCTGAAACATCAAGGATTTGCCTGTCAGATATTACATTTAAATATTTTGTAAATTAAACTTAGTAAATACGAATCGTTGTTAGTGGCCCTGAATAGCAGCAAACCTATAATGAATGTACTGCAATATAGACTACTCTTTATATGGACAAATCAGCACAAACTAATAATAAATGGGATTACAATCCAAAAATCAAGTTGTTACATCTATGGCATTAGGCAGGCTGTGATTCTGTAGGATCATTTCCCCACCTTACCATCAAACATATCTTAGGTGAGAGAGGATTCAATATAGAGTAATATTGTTTAACATAAATCCAACTAACTTTAAAATCACCATAAATAAGGGCGCAACTGAATAGTGGCCCTCAAAGCTAGAATGAGAAGGAAATATTACAGCACCTGAAGCACAATGGGCAATTGCTCTGGTGGCTTTTTATGCTCTGATCCATGATCAAGCCATACCTCAAAGGCTGTCAGCTGTTCAGTGAAAAATGAACTCGGCTGAAACAAAACAAAAGTACACTTAGATATGAGGGAACACAAGCAGCTGGAAATAGGGACCTTCTCATTTTGCTACTCAGTTCTTGCCAGTGTACACATCAGCAAAATTCAGGGTAAAAAATTGTATCAGCATTGGACTTTGAAGAAAACATACCTGGAACTCTGCATTAGGATCCTCGACCAATGATGGAAGCTGAGAAAGGCAAATTTCAGCAGCCATGTCCCATGCATCCCTGGAATGTACAGAAGAAGATTTCAAAATAAACAACTGACAAGTGAGATGAAAAGCAAATCAATAGTCCCTGTAGTACCACATATGGTGCTGATGGGTTGGTGGCAACATTGGGTAAGAAATTGGAGAACAATTTGCAGAGCGCATAATCCTCTCGGCAAGCAAAAAATTTCTGAACAAACTGGCAACCAGTAAATCCTGTCTAAACAACCTCCGAAAAAGGTCTGCATCACAAAAATAATTTTTTATTAAATAGATTAGAATACAAAAACCACGTATATAAAAGAATGCACACAACTGATCAATACACTGAAAGAACTAACCATGAGGGAGAACATTCCAAGCAATTGTGTCTGTCACAGCAGTAAAAATCCAATTCAATTCCCCTAGAAGTGTTTTACGGTCATTTTGACGGCCAGGAATTTTATCTATAAGTAAACAGTCAAGAGACTCGTGAAGCAATGAACGTGTACAAAACCTGGAAGAGACGATAACCATCGGAAGATTAGTAAGCTCGTTTTACATAACATAACTAAATATATTAAAATCAGATCTGCACATTAATAAAAATGCTTAATAAGGTGAATATCAAGTTAAAAAATACTGAAATGATGAAAAGTAAACAGAAAAAACCTAGTAAAAGTTGATTCAAGATGCAAATATAAAGGAGATATATTTAGCCTAGAAAATGGGCCAATATTTTTCAAGTATGAAATGCCCGCATTGAGTCCTATAGAGCATATCGCATGAGAATTTTTACCATCTCAATGCCATTTTGATAGGTGTAGTAAGACAAGAAGTAAACACATCAGCAGGAAATTCAGCACTTTGAGGAAGAGTCTCATGTGCTTCACAGGCAGCCAGCAGAATGCAGTCTCTTGCAGATCCAGAGTAGTTAGAAGTGCCACAGTCAAGAAGCTATCAATCAAATTCAATTAAAAAAAATCAAAGTAAGATAGAAGAAAATAATGTATATTTGAATAGTGAAAGCCAGAAAATATACTAGTGAGAAATTGAGGATAGAACACAAGCAACTACCTCAATGAAGGCATTAACAACCATTCCTGCTGCAGAGCAATCAAAAACATATATAGAAGGTGTTTTTAACCACGAATCAAGGTCGCTGATGGGTAAGGGAATATACTGGGTATAACTCTGCACAGGAAAATAATCAGGCTGAGCAAAAGAAAAGCAACAAGAATTGTTTCCTAACAGTAACACAAGTGAACACCTTATTGAACAGCCAGATTTCACCATTTGCAGTTGGCTTTGGAACACCATGTCCATTGTAATGAAATAGAACTCTCTCCGACTTGGCATATCTGCGGCACGTATTACAAAGTTTCTTCACTTCGTCTACTGTAGGATCAAGTTCAACCTTACAGCGAGCCTGGTCACACATGATAGAAAGAATTAGATTCTAGACTTGATAGAGTAACCTGAAATGAAACATAGTATGGCAAGGAGTTCACACCTTGGGCTGCCACCTCTCATATTGATCTCTCAAGTTTTTCCCAATAGTTTCAAGTGCTTTTGGTGGTGCCATAGAAAAAGGATCTGCAACAATCAAAGAATGAAAAAGTGGATCATACTAATATCAATGAAGAACATTGAACTGACAATTTTTTCTTATAAATTTTAATCATTTTGTCACTAGAGAATGGATGCCGGATAAAAAATATAATTGAAAACTTATTTTGTCTAAGTGCAGTACTAGGATTCCAACTTCTTGTTCCTCCTTGGCAACCAAATAAAGCAAGGCCAGACTGGCCAGTACATGGGTCATATATAGAAATAATAAATAGATAAGCATTCCTGAGACTGCATGCTAAATACCATTTTGATGCAGAACCCTACAAAAAGCAACAATTTCTTAACCAGCAAACTCATAGTATTTAACCTTTTTATCCAATTTTATGTTGGTTGTTTGCCACCATTTCAAACATCATAAACAGTACATAAAAACTTTAAAGGAAGGTACACCAGAAGATCCAAATTTACCTTCCTCTTTGGAAGAGTTTAATAAGTCAAAAGTTCTAAACAACTTATAGTTACATTATATTCAAGTTTTTAACCTTACATAAAAGGCAGTACTCATTTGTTCTCAACTAATTAAAGTAAATGTAATGAAGAGCTTAGTCTGAAGTTTGATCATAGTTAGCACTCTTGGACGAGACTTATAGTAAATCTCTTCAACATTCCAATGCAAATATAAAGACAACTATCATGTAGCAGATACAATTTAGAGCCAAGGGCAAACACTATCCAAAATTAAAAGTAATACATGCTCAATAAATCCAGTAGCATTGTGTACCGTGACATATTAAAATAACAAGAAACTTCTTAAAGATTTCTTGACCAAAATCATGAGCATAAAGCTTCAAGAGCCATCAAATACCAAACATGCAAAAATAAGAGAGAATTTACTCGGAAAACATACCAACCCAGCACTCCATTCTTGCACAAGGAGATATCTTTATTACATCAGGTGGATCAACGCTTATATTTAAACATAAAACTAGGGCTACACATCCTGTCTTCATCTGCATATGAAACCAAAAGTCAAGTGAATACAGTCAAGCCTATGGTATCAAGATGAATTAAAGGGAAACTAGTTCTTAGAGAATGGTTTCTAATATTTATCAAGAAGAAACATACTAGCATCTAAGAATCGAATTCTGTTTGAAGAAAGAAAGAAAAAACCCTGCTTAATGTCTAACAAAGAAACCAGAGCAAAGAGGCTGCTCAAAAATAAAAATGAAAGTTTTTTTTAAAGAGTGCTATAAAAATCTCTTTAAGCAAACATAACAATTTCCCACAATATTTTCATTTTAAAACCCAAAAGATAAAAATAGAATACAGTCTACCATGGTATGTTCAAAACCCTAAGCTATAGGAGAAGGTATGGAAATTGTTACTTTATCACGTATAAATTTCTGCTAAGAAGCCATCTAGTGTACAGATACAAGGACAACTAGCCATTCGAAATATATTTCTTAGTCATTAGTGCATCACAAGGCAAAGCATATACTGGAATGGTAAAGACAAAAGCAGATTACTTAATGCACAAAGTATTTAACTCTTTAAGGCTCTAATGCTTTTATCTAAAACCAAAGGAGTAGAATGTCTTCATGTCTTCCATTGCCCCGTGCCCACACCAAAATCAAGGATTTCAAACTTCACCAAAAGTACTAATTCCATAATGATAAGCTAGCACATCTATGAATTCCACTCTTCTATTCAATGCACTAAATAAATATTGAAATTTTAGGTTTAGACACAAAATGGCATAGATATGAATTAATTTTAGCAATTATAATGTGATACACATAAAACTTCTAATAACGTCAAAAGGAAGTCAAATTTTCATGCTGCAGTGTAAACAAATTCTCTCTAATTTTCTTCTTAAACCCGTGATTTGAAATAAACAATCAGCTGAATGGAATAGGCATAAAAGAAAACGAGGTTGAAAGGAAAGGACTTACTCGGTCCTTGGGACGCCATTTGGAGACAAGGCCACTATCAGAGGGTCCAGTGGGCGTGGAAGCTTCAAAAGCAGCATGTCTAAGCTCGCATAAGACAACAGTTTGCGGCAAGTAAGCCATGGATGTAGGCACAGCGGCCGAGGAAGTAACGGCATTGGCATAACTGCTCGTGGATGCAGTATCGGAATCCCTCCTTTGAGAGGCCAAGTCAGCATATGCAGCAGCAGCATCCTCGAGGTAGCCGCCACTGCTGCCGTTGCCGTCGATGACATGATTGGATACCGTCAGCGACAATTGCGAAAACCGTGACGTCATCAGATCGCCCAATGCCATTCAAATCCCGCAAAACAAAAAGGAAAGATAACCCTCGGGTGAAGATTTTGATTAATATAAAAATAATACCAGCAAAACCTAGTCTTTTCTGCTCAAAACTGATCAACGAGAGAAAAGTGAATATATGTATATATATAGAGAGAGAGAGAGGGGGGGGGGGGGGAGAAGAGAGATTTAATCAACGAAGCCGCTGACCCAGCGGCGCATTGAGATTCGCCAGATGAAAGAGAGACAATCCAGCTCGGGAATTTGATGAAAGAAACGAGAAGGGGAAAGAGAGGAATTGAAACCCTAGGTGACGGCGGCGGCGACGATGCTGGTGTGGTGGTGGCGCATAGAACAGTGAAGGCAGAATAAAAATGATGTATTTTAATTAAATTTAAGTTTTTTTTTTTAAAAAAAAAGGAAAGAGAGAGGAAGGAGATCTTAAATCTCAACGCTGAAATAAGGATTTTTCTTTTTTATTAAAAGTGTGAGTGTGTGTGCGTTCCACTGTGTACTGCGCGTGCGTTGCTCTATCCTTGTGTTCTCTCTATTTTCTAATTTTCTAGTATTTTTCTTTTACCCTACAAACATAATTAAAGAATCATTATTTATTCATTTATACCCTAATTTGATTTATCAAATTTGATTTTTATTTTACATTTAAACTTAGAGATGTTTGGTTCAAAGACTTTAATATTATCAATGAAAATTTTAATGTGTTTAAATTTCAATAACAAAATTTAAACTCCGACAATTTAAATTTTTAATTAAAATCAATTAATTAAGCTCTTTGATCTAATAAAAGGTGATTTCAATTTTCATATTCAATTTTAAATTCATTTATGTTTGAAATAATAATAGGGTAGAATTCAATTATATATAAAGGGATAGAATCCAGTTATACGGATGTAAAACTCTTAGTTTTACATGTTTTTTAGATCGTTGAATTAGTAAAACGAATGGATGAGATTAACCGTGGATATGTGAAGAATATCACTTGGAAAAAAAGTAAAGTTAATCTGAGTCATCTATTTTTCCAAAAAAACACGTGTAAAACTAAGTGTTTTACATTTTGTATAACTGAATCATATCTTATATATAAACCCGGATAGCTTGTAAACATATAGACTACATTTACACCGTGCGGTGCACCAACTTATTGTTGGCTCATCAGTTTTCGAATCATGGCAGAGTTTTGTTGAACTTATTGAAGCAGAAGTTCGTAGATAGATTGATTATTTTCACTTACACAATCAGGGATTTTATGATACATCGAAGTTCAAACACCCAATCAGAGACATAATTTATAATCATTTTAAAACTGACTTTTTTCTGGAGGCATCACATCTTCGACATGGTGTAATCCATGGCATCTACAAGGAAATCTGCAACAAGAACAAGGATTAGGAACCAACTAGTTGTTATATTTTATGTTATTTGGAATATTTAGAAAGAAAGAAAAAAGAATGGGAATAACATCCGATATGAAACAACTCACCTGCATCTTCCTTAGTAAAGCAGAGAGGAGGGGTAATTCTGAATACATTGCCATAAAATCCACCTTTCCCGACCAATACTCCAATCTCTACAATGAGTTCACCGGTTCATTACTAAATTGAAGCAAGTATTTAATGTGCTGGTTTGAATAATCCTAACCTTTCATCTGGTCCATTACATGAAGTGTTTCTAGCTTTGCAGGAGTCTTGAGCTCGTTGTCGGTGACGAATTCCACTCCAAGCATCAACCCTCTCCCTCTTACATCCCCGATAACTGCATACGTTGTACAATCAGGCAATCAGCCAGTTACGATGATCTTAACGAAACCAAATTGAATGATGTTTTAAATTCACAAGACAATGTCTAATGCTTACCATCATATTTATCTTTTAGTGCAGTTAGTCTCTCTTTCAAATAAGATCCCACAACGAATGCATTGTCCTGAAGCTTTTCTTTTTCAATTACTTTCAGGACGGCTAACCCTGCAGCGGTACATACAGGGTTCCCACCAAAGGTATTAAAGTAACTCCGGCGGGTCAAGACCTCTGCAATCTCAGGAGTGGTTACCACGGCACCCAGAGGGATGCCATTTCCAATGCCCTGTCAACATACAAGCTAGCAGCGAGTGAATGCCCGAGTCATACAAAAACAAACCCCGGTGTGTGCTTTTCATGGTGAAAATGTGTAACCCGAGCTTGATAACACTAGAGCGGTTCTATAGCTATGTGTAGCTAGGCAAATGCTAACGTTACCGTAAGATAACTGTCATATCTAGCAAAGGGAATTAGCTAGAAGCCTACAACACTTTTATAAGGAAGAAGATGAGAAAATTAACCTTTGCCATTGTGACTATGTCAGGAACAACGCCGTGATTCTCAAATCCCCAGAAATGGCTCCCTGTGCGCGCAAACCCAGCCTGAACCTCGTCGGCAATGCAAAGGCCTCCTGCTTTCTTTATAGTTCTATAAGCAGCAGGCAAGTAACCTGGGGCCAATTCTACGATTCCACCAACTCCCTGTCAATGATAACATTAAACGAATGTTAACAGTCCTAACTATAACATCATGATAAGTTACTCAGGCTCAAGTTGAGTATTGGATACAGGCATGCGTCCCACACAGATATGTCCGAATATTCGTTGGACATAGGTGCTTCAAGCCAGAGCAACATAGATAATGAAAAGCCTGATAAGAGGAAATGAAAATTGAAGGTGATGGTGGATATCGGTGATGCCTGTATAGCTTCAGAAATGAAACCAGCAATGTTGCCGGAAGTTCCAAACTGGATAAGATCTTGGACATCTTTCGCATACTTGTCTCCTTCAGAACCAAAGACACCTCGGTATGGATCTGGGTTTATGGCATGATGAACTCCACTCTGATGAACACACTTATGAGTTAGCCATAAGTTTAATTTCATAATACAAGAAATTCACATATTTCGAACCATACAAGGAACTGCAACACATCAAGTTTCTAAATCCGTCTGTACGTTAGATATGGTTGCAATAACATCAGCACACGTCTGTGTACAAAAGATGCAAAAATTACATATTTTTAGCAAGTAACTCTCTTCACAAAACATGATAGCGAAAACCGACAAAGTTTTCTTCGGGAAACAAGCAACGATGGGATGTAAATTTCACATAAAACGTTCATTCCATAGTAAAATAATGTTGGGTCATAATCAAATTCACACCAATAAAACAAGGTTCACATAGCATCAAGAAGTCATAATCACCACCTACTCTTATTATTTCACTTTCAACTATTTTAATATCGCATTGATAACTACGTCAATAATTAAATGAGTCCAAGGAAAGATGACAGCATAAAAAAATACACTGCAACGTACCTGAATGACATTGAACTTCCAGTTACTTTGGGCAGTGGCTCCCATGGTGCCTGCTGCATTTCCGTGATACGCATTCCTCAGCGATATTATGTCATGGCATCCGGTATATAGCCTCGCCATCATCATTGCCAACTCGTTAGCCTCTGTCCCTGAATTTGTAAAGAATACAACCTGCACAGGTAAAGATAACAATTTAAACCTGAGATATGACCAGAACTGAACATATTTCACCCAATAGAGTAACTGTACAGATTGCAAACAATGACATAAGCCATTTAAAACCCTGATGTTCCTAATGAAAGGAACGCTGTCAAAAGTTCAAAACCATTGAGTGTGATAATTAGAATAAGGGTAGAGTAAAAGACCTTGAGATTGCCAGGCAACTTGTTGGCAAGGGCCTCGGCGAAATCAGCGATGGCGCGGTTAAGATAGAGGATTGTGGAGTGTTGCAAGCGCTTGGTTTGGTCGATGATTGCGTCCACCACATCGGGATGACAATGGCCGCAACACACCGTGGCTATCCCTCCAAATGCGTCTAGGTATCTTCTTCCCTTTTCATCGAACAAATACTGCATCCTCCCATCCACTATGTTAAGCTACACAAAGAAAACACATAATCTTCCTTTTTAATATTTTACAATAGAATCCACAGTTTAAAACAACACAAAATTTAAATAAAGGAAAAATATTTTTGCTAGATTAAACTTTATAGAGTTCAATGAATCTAAGAATTGCAGCCAAATAGATACTAAATTATTGCAGCGCTGAATAATTCTTTGTAATATTCTTTTCTCCTTTCCCTTCAAATTCCAAAATTTGCATGAATTAAAATTTAAAGGACAGTCCAATTGTCAAGAGTAAAAATTTGAATTTCCTTCTGCACTTCAAAAATCCATAGATATCCTTTCTTCCCATTTTATTTGAATTAATTACATCAGACATCCCAAACCATAACTAAAGTTTTAAATTGATCCTAAATTTCAAATATATAATTAGATATATAATTGTATTTCAAAATATCAATTTGCTCTCCGTCAGCCTACTCATTCTCTTGATCCTTAAATGCCAGTTCAAATATGATTGATCCAATAATATTTTCTGGTACATGATTGAGCCAACAATGTTGAGTAATTTGAAGGTTTTAAAGTTTAGGGACATTTAAAATTTAAGCAACAATTTGATGTCGTTTACCGAATTAATCCTTTTTTAAAAGGAAACTCACGGGTTTGTTGTAAAAGTAGAACATGGAGGGGCTAAGATACTCCTTGCGTTTGGAGAGGATCTCAGCGGCGGAGGGACCGGTGTAAGGAGGCGGAGAGTAATCAAAGGAAGGCATTTTGGGAACCGCAACGCCATCTTTGTTATCAACCTCCTTTTGAGCCGCCTGAGAGAAGCACCGTCTCCACCGATTAGAGTATTTAGTTCCGGACAATAGTCTCGTCGCCGGAATGAATCTCTGCATTTTTTTCAGAGGAAAAATAAAACAAAAAATAATAATAATAAGTTGCGAGAATATAGGACCGTATTTGGGCAGTTAAGCAAGGGAAGGCGATGATAATATGGTGGATAGGCTCAAGGAGGGAAGGCTTATATAGGGAAATGGAGTTTGCTGACGTGTTATTGAGTTAGAATTTTTTTTTTGGCGCGTAACGAGGTTTAACAAAATGATTATTTTTAATCGTTTGATGGGTTAATAAAATGTATTATTATCTTATACACTGGCGGTTAAAAATAAAATTTTTACAAGCGAGTTTATTTAGGGGTTTATAGTTCTAGTTTAGGGCTTAAAGGTTATGGGTTTAGGTTATAGGGTTACAATTTATAATTTATGGTTAAAATTTAAGGTTTGTGGTTAGATTTAGGCTTAAAAATAGACATGCTTGTGTAAATTTTTATAATGACAATGTATCAATATTAATCATAATAAAATAATACTCTCTTCATCCCATTTAATATGTATAATATTGACCTTTTTATTTTTTCTTTTCGAACTTTGACTCATTATTATTTTAAAAAATATTGTTGATAAAAATGTGAAAATATGTTTTAAAAAGCTTCAATCAATTATGGAGTTGGCCCTAGTTCAAAAAATCTCCAAGCCTTGTTCAATCACCAGTTTCTTTAAGTGGTAGAAACAACGAAGGGGGAGCATCTTCAGTTTTAAGCAAGGTAAACCTCCCCTTTTCATGAAGCCGGAACTCCAACAGCTAAGAATTTTAAGCGATTGTAGTCGAAGAACTTCACAGTTCACCATCTTCCACTGTCGTAATACGTAGTGAATGAGCATCACACAAAGCTTCCCCGTTGTCTGGTTTTAGTTTAGTGATTCTCAACTTGGTCAATCGCTTTAACCTCCCAAATGCTCTTCCACACTGCCATTTGTGGATATGCCTTTATAATCAAGAAAAAAATTAAAACAAATTAATGGGCTTCTCAGAGCTTTAGTGTCTTTTGCTTGATTATATAGTTTGAAATATATAATTTTTAGGGAAGATGATGAAAAATAAAATTTTAAAAGTTTGAAGGTTAAATTAGAAATTAATTTTTTATTAACGGAGATTAACGGCCAAGGGACAAAAAACACGATTCAAAATGAAGTGGCAAGAATGATTTTTTTAATTCGGGTGACCAAAATAAAATAAACCCCAAACAAAAGGGACCATAGGTGAAGATTACCTTTTTTTATTGTCATTCTCTTTACTTGTTTAATTCGGTGATTTTTTTCTTATTTTTATTTTTAGTTTCCAATAAGAATTCATTTTATCTAGAATTATTTCATTTTGCTCACATTACAGCAAAACAGGTTTTTAGTGGCGTTTTTTAATACCGCGAAAAATATTCCCGGCGCTTTTCTAAGCGTCGTGAGAAGTGCCGCTTAAACTAGCGCCGCAACAGTTCGCGGCGTTTCTTAGCAAAAAATGTCGTAAAAGGGGCAAGACCCGAAAAAAACTGTTTTTTAGTGGCGTTTGTCAAAATAAACGCCGCGACAAAACTGTTCTTTAGTGGCGTTTGTAAATACAAACGCCGCAAAAAGGGCAATACCTTTAGCGGCGTTTGTGTTTACAAACGTCGCGAAAAACTGTTCTTTAGTGACGTTTGCTTTTACAAACGTCGCAAATAGCAACATGCTTCTAAAAAAATTCAAATAAAAATAATACTAATATTATATAATAATCAATCAACCATGGTAGCTTACTTTAATATGTTTACAAATGTTGCACCAAGTTAATTTATTTAGACATCCAAAGAAAAGAAATTGAAATGTGAAGGGAGTACATCATAGTTCCTTACTTTAATATATTTACATGACTAGGAGGGATGTGCTTCCCACTATCTAGACCGAGAAGAATAGTGCCAATGCTGCTCCAAACCATTCGGTGTTAGCTGCAGCGCCACCGAACGGAGTGTGGACGGTAGTGCATAGATAACAAAAATTCAGCACAAATAAGTCTAATTTCTAAAGTCAACATAAAAACATAATCAAGGTTCTGCATACTTGTACTGCTGCAACAGCTTCCACTGCACCAGCAGCTCCAAGTAGGTGACCAATCATTGATTTCATAGAGTTCACCCTCAACTGCAAATAATGGGGAGATCTTATCACTAATCAAAATGCAGAAATATAAAAATCAGATTGTAATTAGATGCAAGTACCGTAGAATATCACGCAAAAATTACCTCAGGATTCTTGCCAAAGGAATAGGGAGATCTTTAATGTCTCTAGATGGTGTAGATGTAGCATGAGCATTAATGTAATTTACATCCTCTCTCGGTACACCAGACTGAGCCAATGCCTTTTCTATGTTGAGAATGGCACCAATACCTAATTTTCAATTTCACAAGATTGATGTTAGTTTAATACTCTCACCGAAACAAAGCTCTACAATGAAATACTGGATAGAAATAACTTTCTGGTTGAAGAATAATGAATTGCAGTAGTAAAGACGAGACTCATTACCATCAGGGTGTGGCTCAGTCATGTGGTAAGCATCACAAGTGAACCTTCCACCCATGAATTCTGCATAGATGGTGGCACTTCTCATTTGCCAAATCAGAAACCATTATCCATGTAAATAACACTTATGAAGAACACCGAAAAAATTATGTACAGTTAAACCACTTAAGATTAGAAAGAACTTGATAAAACAAACAACAAAATAAAAATGAGAAAGATATACCAATCGATATAATTGCTGAATTCGAGCCACCACAAAGCATCACGTCCTACAATTTTGTTTCAAATACCTTAAATACATTGTAATAAAAACAAACTACGAATATATTGAATTTTCTCTTTTCTCAACTTACAGCTTCGCCTATAATGATGTGGTTTGCTGCATTTAATATGCAAAAGTTGCTTGTTGCGCATGTAGTGGAGATTGAATAGTTAGGCCCCATCCATCCATGAGGAAATGAACTGTTTAAACTTTGAAGTTCAAAGTTCAACATCTATCTTAAGTTCTTAACATTGCAAATTTAAAATTTAAGCTCACCAAATCCATTGCAAGCATTGTCGAACCCATATTTGTAGTAGCAAATGGTACGTAAAAAAGATTTACCTTTTTATACGAGATCCTCAAAGCTTCAATTGCATCATTGGAAACTTTTTCAATCAAAAACCACCTAAATGAATTAATGGAACTACAAAGGAAAACTAAGTGCAAAATCAGTTTGTTTCTTAAGGTTATGTTTCCTCATGTGGGGTTCTATAGACACTACGTCATTTATGATTCAGGAGATTAAGTTATAAGGCCGGCTACAAACACAAAGCTAGTATTACAAAATTGTACCACTCTCCAATGCTTAATTATTCAAAGCAATGTGCATAATTGTCGTGAGAATAAGCATCAGCTGCATCCTTTTCTTCCTCTCTAATGCTTTCCACATTAGCACCTGCAGTCCCAGAACCAGCCCACCAACAGAAAATCTAGAACCATCAACACTGAAAGCAAGGCATTTTTTAGGACCAACATCTAGGAGAGGAGGTAACTCTTTGGTGGACAGCTTTAAATGTGTTTCTTGACCGTGCAACTCAAACAACCTGCATATATAAAAAAATCTCATTCTATAAGAACATTTTGCCCGGGAATTATAGGATAGTGGCTAAGGCTAAGCAATTCTTAGCTGTAATGGTCATCAATATGAAATTTTCAAAAACTTCTCCTTGCTTCTCAGGCCACAATGCATAAGATCATGTAAAATTGCATAAATAAAGGGATGATAGCCACCACTAGAAGAAGAGCAATTATTCAACCCCTCTTCTAACCAACATTATCATGTTAAAACAGAGAAAATATCACACTTCTCCAATCCAACCGCTCCAAAGCCAAAAAGAAAAAAGAAACCTTTTACAAGCCATATCATGTATATCCTCAAGATCGAAAAATTCCAAACTCTCTCATGTCTCTCCATGGCCTTACTTAAACTACTAAAATCAAAGTAAAGAAATGCAAAGCAAAAGTTCCCCGAAATAACAAAACAAAGATTTAACCAGAAAATTCACATAGTGATATTGCAAAGCACATAACTTGCCAAATTTAGACTTCATTTCAATCCCATAAATGGACTAACAAATTTCTTATAACTTGACAACAATGACACCCTAATGCCAATCAGAAGCATTCAATAACAATAATAAGCACTATAAAAACAAAATGGACTATTCAAACGTTTCCAAGCTATTGCACTAAACAAATAATAAAATCATTTAAAACATACAAGAGAGAGAAGATAGAACTTACTTGCAACCTCCATTAGTGGTAGAGCAAACAAAACAATCCCCACTTGGGTGCACAACAATGGTTATTGGATAACCATCACTTTCTTCGAGGTCATACCTAGCCTAATTATATTTTCCAGCAATTTATAAACTCTAGATGTTGAAACACTCGTCCGAATCGCCTATAATGACTTCCCTAATATCTGAAAAACTAAAAATAAAATTCAAATGCTTTAGACTTTAGCTAAATAAACTACAATTTTGAAGGAAAAACCATAATAAGAATTTCTAACCGAAGCCCATGAGCCTCACTCGCAACTTTTCTTCTTAAATCACCCATCATCACCGATATTTGGGAGAGCAGAGAAAGAGATGACGTACTCGTATCTTGAAGAACTGAGATGGAAATGGTGAGGGAAAAAAGGGAGATTTGGGAGAATCGACAGCGAAGATCGACGACGACGAAAAGCACGACGACGATGAGGAGCACGATTGATTTGGGGATGGTGAAAAGGGACTTAGGGATTTTTCACGATTGGGGATGGTGTAAATGGTCTGAAAACTGAGATATAATTCTCAAATTAAAACGTGTAATTGTAGCGGCGTTTTGGCACAAACGCCACCATAAAGAGACTTATTGCAGCGTTTTCCCTATCAAACGCCACTATGTGCTATTCATTAGCGGCGTTTTCCCTACAAATGCCACTATATTTCTTTTTTTGTGGCGTTCGAATGATAAATGTCGTGATAAGTGTAATTGTAGAGGCGTTTGCTCCTAAAACGCCACGAAAAGCACCGCTATAGAACATACTTGGTGTAGTGACATCTTGTTACGTTTGTTTCATCTACTTTTGTGGCATGAATTTCTCTGTCTTGAGGCGTGATTCTCATATACTTCAATTGTGATAGTTCTATATTCAAGTAGCTATCACGTCCCTGATCAAGAAATAAAGATGTTTAATATGGTTAGATCCCCTTTTCTAGTAGTTTGTCGATGCAATCTGTCACACCCTGAGTTTTAAAAAAAATTGAAAATTGAGAAGAATGGTGCTTTAATGAGGGTTTGAACCCTTGACCCAGGGACAATGAGTGCAAGCCTTAACCATTGGGCTAAGGTAGTATCCGATTATGATCTACCTCAATTTCTTTTTAAGTTATTCAGCTTTGTTATATTAAAAAAATAATAAAAGTCTGGAAAAAGACCCACATGTGTTAATTAATAACCGAAAAATGCCCAAATCCCTTTTTCCCTGTCTCGACCCCTCACTTTCTCCCCCACCGTCCGGCCCTGATCTGCCGCACCGCCCGTCCGTGGCTGCCACCGCCCTAGCCATCGGAAGCGCCGCTTCAACCCGACCAAACTCATGGCCGTCATGCGCATAACGGATCCATATTTCACCGGCAGAACTCACTTGAAGTTTCAGCCGAAAACCTCAAATTACGCGCCTCCGTTTCATGCGTTTTCTGGCCCTATCCACCGTCCGTTCGTGACGCAACCATCGTATCCGAGCTCATGACGAAGTGGTGAGCAAAACCCAACCGCTCGACCACTCATTTGACGCCGGTAAGGGCTTCGTCAGGGATACGCGATAATCCGGCCAATTTTAAACCGTTTGGGTAAGTTCTGGCCATATTCCGGTCTGTTTGGCTAAGTCTTAGGGTTAACATAATTCTAGGTTTAACAATTCGTTGATTTTCGGCAGAATCAAACGTTTTGGGGATCACCGACGACTTTCCGACGAAGATTCCGGCAATATCTGTTAGGATAAGTGAATCGGGTTCAAACGGGTCTGAACCGGCTAGACCGGTTGAATTGGTTAGCCCAGTTAACCCAACCCGAGTCTGACCCAACCCGTACCCGACCCGACCCGAACTCGACGCCCGACCCGTCAACCTGTTGACCGAGTCAACCGTCCGAGTCAACCCAGTGAGTCAGCTCGCCGAGTTGACTCAGTCGAGTCATACTAGTTGACCAGTGACGTCAGCGTTGACTTTGACCGATGACGTCAGTGTTGACTTTGACCAAAAAGTCAATTTTTTCCGAAAACTCCCGTTTTATGTTTTTCGACGTCCTAAGTCCGATTTTGATGCCCGTTTCGTTAAATTCTAACCTGAAAGCCTCCGAATTGGACTTTGAACTCGAGTATACTTATGTATTTTAATAATCAATTATGAACAATGTGAATAAGAACTAAAATTGGAATTTGTGCAATTGAAGGTATTCAAAGTTCCTTGTATTCGTGATGTTGAGGACGTCGCATTCAGGTTTGAGAGTGATTAAATGGAGTATCATGGTTGACCGATATAGCGATGATTAAAGGTAATACACTACTACCTCTAGTATGCTTTATGAACATGTTGGTATTTGTTAATGCATGCATAAAAATGATGATGAGTGCTGTTGATTCTGCTCAAGTCAAACTGGATATAAAAATGAGTATGGTAATCTAGATAAGATTGCAATGCTCGAATGAGAAGATCAATAAATCAGAAGGATCCGAAGATCAATAAGTAATTAATAAGGCATCTAATCTCCAAATCCGATATGGTAAAACAACCCGATTCATCTAAAATCCTCGAACTACTTGGAAAGTTATGCTAACAAGATTTAAACCTTCGAGATTGTAAGGTGTTAGGCTTCCTTGAATTTGGAATGAATCTCCGAATATAGATTTACGGAAAACGACCCATACCTCTGAATTAATCAAGTGGCTCAAAATACTGAATTGATTGTAATGACTAAAAGTATTGGAAATACTGTTATGGTTAAATTAATCGGAATGATCGTAGTGATCAAAGAGGCTGAAGTATCTTCGGACACCCAAGTTTGCAAATTAACTGGAAGGATGGATAAACCCTTGAGTTCTAAAATGAATGAAGTGGTTGAAGGGTACCGAAATTTCTGGAATGGCTGAAACACCCACGAGCACTCAAATGATTGAAATACTATAAATGGTTCAATTGACAGGAATGATGGATATCCCGAGCTTCAGAATGACTGAAATACCCCCTTGACTGGAATAAGTAAATTTCCTTTGATGAAATTCTAGAAATGCCAATAAAGCTGAAAATGACTGAATGCCCCTAAGGGTTGAAGCATGACTCATGTACGTCAATCACCCATGATATTAATATAAGGATGGAATTTTTTCCGCACATAGTATAACTTCGACTACTCCGTGGAAAGTCCTGTGGTGAAATGTGAAGGCAATCTTTCAAATATACGATATAATCAGTATTTGGAAATGATACCCGTAAAGTGCATACATCATAAGGGTTGGTTAACACTGTAAGGTTGGGACATGTTAGTTTGATTGGTTTTAGAGGCTCGATAAACTTCTAGAAATCTTAAATATTGTAAATCGTCATTTTATCACTATTGGGATAAATTACAAAATCACCCATGATAGTTAAATGATCAAAATGCCCTCGTTGGCCAATGTAATCAAAATAGCCCTGAATGTATCTGATATCGTGAAAGATCTTGACGTAGAAATCTCTAAATGCCTGGTTGGAAACCTGATGAGCAAATAGAATTTCTAAGCCACTGTTTATGCCTTGTTGGAATAAATTACCAAAATGCCCATGTATGATAAAATGACCATAACGCCCTTGTAGGCTTAAATGAGTAAATCGCTCATGATATATCTAAACTCTCAAAGATCTTGATGTATCGTCTCCTGAATATCTGGTTTGAACCGTTAGTACGAACCCCCTTTTTATAGGGACTTTGTTTTTAAAATCCGTTCAGATTGTCAAAAGTTTAATGTGTTCCCTTCCGTAAATGCCATGTATCTCTAAGGAATAAACTGTTCCACCTAGTGTATTCCATGTGTGCTACACGACTGTTTTTGCATATTGACTTACATGTATTAATACCGATCACGTGCACATGATTGACATACTTGAACTCACATGAACAAGACATGTTTTATAAATTAAGCATGACCGTACTGTATTTCTGGTATATGCCTATGCACCCGATATGACAAACATGCTATATGGATTATGTGTTACTAAAAATATAGTTATTGATTAATGAACTATTAATGATCTGATTCCCTGGGGTACTTGGGACATGATATGAAGTTATCGTCGGCTCAGCCCTGATCCAGCTGGTAAGTCCGCCCGTTTTCGGTCCTATGCTTCGGCTAGGTCCGCCCGTTTTCGGTCCTATGCTTCAGCTAGGTCCTCCCGTTTTTGGTTCCTATGCTTCGGCTAGGGTCGCCCGTATTCTAAGGTATTCCTTATAATGGTACCCACGCCCAATGGGCTCGGGTTAATGCCTGTACATGATACCGCACTGGGGAAACTATATATTGGAGTACGGTTGGAGGGTAAATAAAGAATTAGAATGATTTTTACCGCTACTTGAAACAAATGTATTTGAAAAAAAGGTTTACTGCATTGTTACATTTCATGTATTAACGTTGCACTGTTGGAACAAACTAGACACTAAACTCTCTGATTCCACCTTCGTATGTTACCAGCCTATATAATTCTCGTCTAATTCTCGATGTTTGAAAACATAACAAGTATTGTTATTCTCGAGTATGATGCAACCTCGAAATAGTAGAATAGAAATGGAGACTGTTACTATATGGAACATTATGAAAATGTTATGCCTACCATATATCTGCATGAGCTTATAGCATCTTTTGGTAGTTCTGTATTACTGAGCTTTTCCAAGCTCACGTTGTTTTTACCATCGCAGGTTAAAAGAATATATCATGGTATAATGGTTGACAACAGCGTTGAGAGTTGTCTCGGTGTTGCCTTTGGAGTACGATACTGTATAGTTAGTGGGCATGTATGTCATGTATTGTTTTATGAAATTGTCTGTAAACACTTTCTGAAAACTTTTTATGTGTTTAAATGACTTCCCGAAATGGTATTTTAAACAGAAGTTGATTTTACAGTTTAATAAGTGTTTGAGGAAAAAATGTTTTTATGGGTATTTTTACTGTGGGTCGCTCTTGTGACCCTAATGTGTTCCTAGGATCCGTTGTAACGCATAGGCGGGTCTAGGGGGTTACACAATCAAAACTATTAGTGAATCATATTTTCAAGATTGCTTATGTGCATCACCTTTAGATCACTTCATAAACGTCTAGATGGATAGAGACAATAAAATTTTGATGATGGTTGTTGGGTTTCTAAGTAAATTTAAGGTCATGTTCAAAGAAGGTTTTGTTATTCTTCACGCCCTTTGAGTTTTTATACATTTTTTATGTATAAGTTTGTTGAGATATTGATTTTGATATAACTTAAATGAAAAATATTTTTGGACTTAAACAAATTTGCAAAAATATTTCAAAAGTCCATAAACTTGAAAAATGTGTTTGAAATTTTTCAAAGGGTTTTTGACATGTTTAAAATGTTTTTAAATAATCAAAGTGTCAAAAACATGCCATGAGTACCGGTACAGTTTGACCCGTACCGATACCCAGAAGTGCTCGTACTAGTACTGATTTTTGTGTACTGGTACGCCTCTTTGTCCCCGAGTTTTTGGCAAATTTTAGTAGCCAAATTGAGTACCGGTACAGGCTTGGCCGTACTAATATCCTAGGGTTCGTATCAATACCCATGTATCGTGTACTGATACCCTTTGTATTAAATGCTCTAACGATTATTTCTTCTTAAGACATGTATCGATACCATACCTCGAGTATCGATACCGACGAGTCCAAAAGTACATTTAAGACTAAAATTAAAGTCTCCAACGGCTTTAAACAACTCCAACTGCTTGTAACACCCCTAAATGTACCTAAGTGATTATTGGACTTATTAGCTAATAATCAAGCCAAATTAATTGTTAAATTACTTTGTAATTCGGTCATTAAGGACTAAATTGAATAAAAGGGCAAACTATCGAATGAGATAAGTCTAGGAGCAAATTGGTCAAAATTAAACCTTAGGGACTTGCATGTCTCAAACCCGAAACTACCTAAATTGCCCCTCCACTATCTTACATCCTAAGAACCAATTAGGGAGGGTAAATTAGACCAACCAAGCTTGGTGAGTGACACCTTGTCATCACCACCAACCCTTCTCCTAATCGACTAAGTTACCGAGAGAGAGAGGAGAGTTGAAGCTTGGCTGAAAATCCGTGGAAAATGTTCATCTTTCTCTTGCATGAAGTATAATTTGGCTTGGAAAAACTTAGAGACAAAGCTTGGTAAGCTCCTTACTCCAAGCTATGTTCAATGATAGTCTTTGATTATGGAAATTATTGATTTTGTATGATTATTAGTATGAGTCTTGGGGCTGGAAAATTCGGCTAGAGTAGTTCAAGGATTGTGTAATAGTAGTAAATAACCTTGCAAAAATAGTTAGTAATTTGGGTTAACCGAACCTTAGGAAATTTCTTAAGTTTCTCTCTAGTATAATAGTTATATGAAAATCTTGAAAATCAGGGGGCTTACAATCGAAATTAGAAAATTTCTTGCAGGAATAAATCATTCAGGGAGATGTTTTCTACAAGATAGAAGTGCTAATTTGATGAAAAGTATGATGAAAATAATGAATTTGATGCTAGATCGAAGCTAAGAGCACAAATAGGAAAAATGGAAAGTTTAGGGACTAGCCTAGTCGAATTGAAGAATTTAAAGTTAATTGAGTAAATTGGAAGCTGAAAATTCTTAAGAATGATTGAAAGGTTAACATAAATAAATACAAGAAGAAATTAGAGAACAAATTTGCAATGAAATTAAGTTAATTAAGTGTTTTAGTTGTAAAGCATGCTAATAAGGACTAATATGGAGAAATGGTTAAATTGAGGGACCTAGGTGAACTAATTAAATCTGATTCCACTATAGAAATACATTTAAGATGAAGAATGTTATGTCCTGAAAAGAAATTAGCTGAATTAGTATGGAAATTAGATCGAACGAACCACTTAAATATGTCTTTAAAATTCAGGAGCAGTCTTTATAACACTATTTTGGCTCAACTTTAATGAATAAACTGCTTTAATTGGGAAATAATTAGAGTACAAACCTTGTGTGGTTTTAAATTTTGTTATGTAAGCTTTCTAACGGTATATAATAATCGTGTTTCCGACTTACGAATAAAAAGATATAAGCCGATCAATATAAGGGGTGCAATCTGTTCGAAATAGTGTATAGTCTAGACTTGTACCAATAGATGTCTATAATTTAAGATTGTCTCATTAAAAGGTTGTTAACCTATGTTTATTGTTTGGAATGCATTTGATTAGAGCAAAGGAAAGAGGGTTTCGAAGAAGGCACCTCAATAGGCAAGAAGGACTCACTCAAGGGCATCCAAATTGAAGAATAGCTAGGAGTATTGTGAGTGTAATCTTCCCTAGGGTTGGAACTTAGGTTCTAACCAAATTATCATTTTATTCTTGTCTTAGTTATGAAATTGGATTAATATATATATTTGGTAACTAGGGAAAAATAACTTAAATTAACAACTGAATGCTTTAATTGAAACTTGTGGATGATTGGAATGATGTTTTTCTTGTAAATTCTTGGTTGTTTGTATGCTTGATGCTTGTTGATCTTACATGGAGGAAATTATGGATGTGTTGCTTTCTAGATTGTGATTTAAAATGTATATTATGGTCTAGAATTGAATTGAATTGATTGAAATTATGCTCTTAATTGACTGAAACAAGTATAAGCATGACTAAATAGTGGCTAATTAATATTGCTTGTATTGTTTATTCTTCAATTGATTAAAGGAACAAATTAAAGTGTGTAATACAAAGACCTTGGTTCTAGTTGTTCCTAGGTGGTATGACATGCCTAGAATCTAGAGCTCGACTTGTGAAGTAACAAGTGTACTATCATGATGGTGATACATTTATTTTTCTATTTGATGTCAAGGGCATCAACTTGATAGGTATCTTGTGTACTGACTTGTTTGGGTGTAGAAGACACCTTCTTGTTTAAGATACTTAAAGTATCGACTTGAAATATGTGACTCGTTTACCTTTGAACTAACTAGGTACCAAGGCTAAATTAAACATAGGTGCTTGTTATCAATCGCAATGGTTAATATGATAAAGGTTATGTATCAAAATGTTTCATATGGTTATGGTATTGATTGAATTGAATTGGGTGTTGGTTGTATGAATTGAAGTGAAATTTCATTAATTGTTTCATTCGAATTGAACATGTTTAATAATGGGTAATTGTAATCGAATAGTTTGTTGAATCTATTCTTATCCTGAATTGGATGATTATTGTAAATGAATGTGGTATGTGATCATCTTATAACCAAACTTTGAAATTGGCAATTTTTATTATCTCACTAAGTACTTTCATGTACTTACCACCTCTTGTTTGTTATTCTTCTAAAAAACTCAGGATCGATTGATTAGAGGTTCTCAATCCTTGGAGCTATATATATACAAGTGAAGGAAGCTTTAAAAGTATGGCATGCTTTAGTTATGTTTTGATGATAGTGGGTGGCTTAGGCTCTTGCATTGTGGTCTTGGTTCTTTGCATCATGATGGCCATCGAAGAAGATTCAAGGGTAACTTTTAATTCATCTACTTCAATTTCATATTCTTTTGATGGATTACAAGATGCCTATAACGATTTGGTCATAGATTTTAAAAATCACATTTTGAAAAACAAGAAAATAATTTCAAATTTAAAAGTTTAAAATGATTTGATTTCCAAAACCAATGATGAACTTAAAGAAAAACTCAATGAGTTTGAGCAAAAGAATTTCAATTTACTAAATTTACTTCAACAAGTTCAAAAAGATCATAAAAAAGAGTTAAATGATCTTAGAAGATAAAAAGATTTGATTTACAAAGATTTTGAAAAGAAAAATAAAGATTACTCCAAAAATAAATTTGTAAAATCAAATTTTTATGTTAGACAATCTAGTTCCCCTAGATTTTTGAATGGAAAATGTGTTAAACACATTTGGGTCTCAAAAGGACTCATTGTTTCAAAGAAAAATGATGAAATTGAAAATGAATTCCTAAGGGACTAAATTTTTGAGACTAACATCATTGGATCCAAAGTAATTTGGATACCAAAAATTACTTGATTGTCTATTTGTAGGTGTGCTTGAGTCATTCGTGATCAAAGTTAAA
Source organism: Hibiscus tridactylites (assembly GCA_958450335.1). Classification (NCBI taxonomy): domain Eukaryota; kingdom Viridiplantae; phylum Streptophyta; class Magnoliopsida; order Malvales; family Malvaceae; genus Hibiscus; species Hibiscus tridactylites. The sequence continues at coordinate 35,295,129 of OY288266.1, forward strand.
TTTATGGAAGCTCATGACACACAAAGAAGGAAGGCACTTGGAGAATGAGACTTAACATCCTACCTTGATTCAAGTGGTAATTTTAATTTTCATGCAATTGCTTGATCATGTTTTCCATTTCTAATTTTCATGTTGATCTGAGCATGTTTGTATGATTTCATGTTGTGCATAATTGCATATAGTTGGGGGAAGTCTCAAATTGCATGAGTTACATGTTTTTTGGCGTAGTATGCTCATATCTATGTTTTGGCCTTAAACTTGTAATGTTTGGTTGAATTTGGTGAAATCCATGCTTTGTTTGTTTAAATGTTATGTTTTGAAAAGCATGCGTAGCAAAATGTAGAAATTTTTTATCTAGGATCTCCTCAAGCCTTTGTATGAACTTAATACTAAGTTATAAGGTCTTTTAGGTTGATTTTACTACATATTTTTACCATTTCGTGCCTTCGATACCGGTACTACTCATATCGTACCAATACAACATTTAATCAAGGTATCGATATGGTCGATATCGTACCGGTATGCATAGCCAAAAATGGACTATTTTGTCTCCTTTTTCCACGCCTTATATGCTTTTTGATTTATTTTTCATAAATGGCATGATTGATTGAATCTTATACGCTTTATTTATTTTATTTATTTAAAATTTAATTTATTTCTCTTGAATTGTTAGACTAAAAATTTAATTGATGCTTGAGTAAGGGGAGCTAATTTTTTTAAATTCTTTCATGTAATTTTTTTCACTTTTCTCTATCGTTATTTTACACTAACAATTGATATTTCTCATCAATTGTTACTAAATTTTCAACTATTGGATATAACCTTTCAACATTTGATGTTTTTGAACTTAAATGTGATTTCAAACTTAGTTTTGAAATTATTTTTGATATAACAAAAAGGTGGAGAGATAGATTTGAATAATTAAGTTAAAAAAATAAAGAAAGGGAGCTTTAAATATTTTCAAAAAATATTCATTTTTTAAAATTATTTTTATAAGTGGGAGAAATTTCAAAAACAAATTTTCAAGTGATTTGGTTATGTCAAAAAGGGGAGATTGTTGAGATATTGATTTTGATATAACTTGAATGAAAAATGTTTTTGGACTTAAACAAATTGTAAAAAATATTTTCAAAGTTCATAAACTTGAAAAATGTGATTGAAAGTTTTTCAAAGGGTTTTTGACATGTTTAAAATGTTTTTAAATAGCCATAATGTCAAAAACATGCACTGAGTACCAATATAGTTTGACCCGTACCGTTACCCAGAAGTGCCCGTACCGGTACAAATTTTCGTGTACCGATACGCCCCTTTGTCCCCGAGTTTTGGCAAATTCTAATAGCCAAATTGAGTACCGATACAGGCTTGGCCGTACCGATACCCTAAGATCCGTACCAATACCTTTGTATCATGTACCGATACTCTTTGTATTAAATGTTTTAACGACCATTTCTTCTTAAGACAGGTACCAATACCAGACCTCGAGTACCGATACTAACAAACCCAGAAGTGCATTTAAGGTTGGAATTAAAGTCTCCAACGGCTAGTAACAGTCATGAAGCCAATAGAGGGTTTAAAAGGCCTCTCCAAGCATCTATAGAACAAAAGAAACAACTTGCCAACATTCAATGATAGAGAAAGTGTCCTAGAGCTTCATATTTATTATAGAAAAACACCAGTGAGCCAAATTGTCACATTTGCTCAAGTGTTTAGGATTTTGGGTGAGAGCTTAATTGTGCAAACATATTTTCCTTGTGAGGTTTTTCATTTATTTGCTAATTTGTATTCTTTTTGTAAGAGAGTGTTTCTAGACTTTGGGATATAAGTCTAGATTTTTTAGGGTTATCTCCATGATCCCGGAAAAAGAAAAGACAAATTAGTAAATTTGTGAGAAATTCTTAGTGTGGATAGTTAAGGTAGTGGAAGTAGACTCGGTTGGGTAGTCGAACCACTATAAATTTTTGTGTCTAAAATATTATTACTTAGCCATTTATCCACCCAAATAAAAATCCAATTCACCGCCCTCTTGACTATCTCGGTTGATCGTTCGAGCCTCCCAACAAAGTACAATTACACAAATTGACTATTACAAAGTGTTTACATTGAAATCACTAAGTAGGAACTAATCATTGCAATGTGTAAATTATATGTTACTTAAATTAAAATAATTCTGAACAACACACGATCAAATTTAAGCTAAATATAAATTTGGATATATTACATAGAGTGAGATTCGAATTTAGACACTGAAGGTTACATGGCCTCAACTTTATCAACTCAGTCAAAGTCTCGTTTTATGACTAGTGAAAGTTTGACCGATATAACTCATGTAATGTAGGTTAAATTTTGTTTTTAATTCTTTACCATATTAAAATTTGAGATTTAATTCCTATACTTTAATCTCACATAATTTGATCTTTACTTTAATTAATATTGTCAAAAAGTTTTCTTTTTAAGTGTACAAATATTTTGATATAGATAATAATAGTATTAATTATTTGGATTAATAAAAAATTACAAAATAAATTATGTCTAAATAAAAAATAGTGGTGCAACCTTTTATTTCTTAGTTCTTTCATTAGGACAGCAAAACCTTATCCTTTATTCAAGATTTTGGTAACTCCCTTCACAAAAACAAAGACAAATTCAGAAAACCAAGGCCTCAAGCTGATGTATGTGGTTCAAAATTCGGGATAGATGAGGAATTAATTATTATAATGTACCTAATTAAACACCTTTTGTTTAAATATATTTACTTTGGTTTAAATATTATTTTTAGTTGCACTAAGTGGCTAAGTGCAAAGAGTGGAAGTTACTTGTTAGTTATTCAAAATTAATTCTATAAATATTCGTGTGTTTAAATTTATATTATTATCGAATACTCAGATAATATGTATTTAAACATGTATGAAATCATGTTTACTTATCTGTTATAATAAGAATACCGATCTATTTGAAGTTGTGTAGGTTTTAATAATAATATGTATGAACATATTTGTATATTTTGTGGACAAAATGATTTGAATTTAAATTTTTTAAAATGAATATCATCCTATTTTTTTCTATTGAAACTAATTGTTGGGTTCGATTTAAGACTAATTACTTGTAACATGTTTAGGTGTAGATTCTACTTAATAGATCCCATTAAACTAAGTGTAATTTTTTTATAGATGAATTAAGTGTAATCGAAACATTCCATTATACTATTTAATTATTATAAGGTGCTTAAGAATTGGGGAAATATGCGACCAATTAATGGTCTTTATTTTTTCTATTTTTAATTAGTGGATTCCATTGAATTATTTGTAATTCCATTGTAATAACCAAACATGACTAAAGTAAAGCTAGAATTAATCCAAGAAAATTAAACAGTAAAAAGTAAAATACTTGAATTTATTAATGAATTGAACAAAATAAAACAATACACAAATTCAAAATTAAAACCGGATACACATATTCGTTGAAGCATGTGAAAACACATTTTCTTTAAGATAAATTTGTCCGCTCCTGTAGTACTTGAGAAACGTTGAACATCTATCGCTCAACGAACTGTAACATCGTCTTATAGTGGGCTAAGATATCTGCATGTCTTTGGAGGCCCGACATTCGCATCGTCCACGTCAAGCTATACCGTTGTAAATGTCTCATGGAATAGAATATGAAGTCATAATTTCATTATTTGAATCTTCACTTTTACCCTCATTCAAAATTTCTAAATTATCACAAATTTTCTAACATATGATTCAATAATTGAGGTGTGATTTCTATATTAGAGTCTCAATCATGTCCCTAATAAAAATGAAAGAGAATATCCCTTTCACTTCTGAAATGCTAATTTAATCAAAGTTGTGGACAGAGTTGGTAGTGAGCAAGGAAATGAAGTGGATGAACAATTGTTTAGAATTTAGAGGTTTTCCACATCAATAATGTTTGTTTGGAAACATTATATGTTTTGCCGTGTCGGATTTCCACATTTCTCACCTTCTAATTTCTATAATCTATACATACATAGGCTGTGAGAGGGATTGGAGTTTCCCATTAGTATCCCACTTACAAGGCACAGAAAGACAACATTTGTTAATGGAGTCTCCGGCAAAAGTTTAAAACTTGTCGTACCATTGTATTTATTGTTTTATATTAGTTAGGATGGATAAAACTTCATTCGACAAATGTAATTTTAAAAAGTCGTTTCGTTTCGAAAAAGATTTCAAATATAATTTGAGTTATAAAATGAAATTCGAATAACTCGAAATTTCAGTAGTTAATGAATCAATTTTTATGTTCGTGTCAAATCTTTCAACTCTATCTAATATATTTATATTGCATAATAAAAAAATATATGTAATGTGTATAATTATAAAAGTTATTAAGGTAGAACTAATTAGTACAATAAATCAATAACTCTATAAATATTAAAAAATGGAGAATTGGTTGATATTTAAGAAATGATGAAAATGGAGTATAGTATAGTATAGATGATGTTAATGGAGACCAACACATTGTAATAATAGAGCATCTTATTCTTATGGCCAATAATGCGTTCCCTCCATTGCGTGGCATATGATATGATATTGTTGTAGATATAAGTTATCTTCTTACGACTTTCGAGATGTTTGTCGTATACATAAATACAGAATCACTTTATTATAAAAAAAATCACTTTAATTTTAACATACTCTCGTAATTTTATGATCGATTAACATTCGGATAAATTCAGCATTAGTCATTAAATTTTAGAAGTTGTCTCATTTTAATCATTAAATTATAAAAATAATAATTTTACCACTATATTTGAATTTTTAATTACTAAATTATTTTATTTAATTTAAAATTTACTGTTTAATTCTTTGCTTTCATAGCATGTTTTCTGGTTGTACTCTATTCCTTATATATTTCATTTGAAAGTTATTAACCTCTGTGTATTGGGCGAGATTTGAAATATGGAGAATGTGGAAGATGACACGGCTACTCTAGCAATTGGGAAGGCCGAGGATGGGGTACTCCCGTTGGGAGCGCCGGAGACAGTGTCCGACATATCCTTTGCTAATTGTTTTGTGGGCATGTTCTTAACATTAAGTGTGGTTCATTTCCAATAAATGAGAGCTACCTTGGCGAATGTTTGGCATTCAATTGGTGGTATTTCAATATCTGAATTAGGGGATGAGAGATTTCTATTCTGACTTCATTATGAGGTGGACGTTGAGCGAATTGAAAAGGGAGGCCCTTGAAACTTTAACAACCACTTACTGGTGTTGCGTCGATTGCATGAGGGGGATGATCCGATGATGGTTTCCCTGGTTCATATTGATATTTGGGTCCTTGTGCACGATTTGCCTCATGGTTTTATGTCATTAGCGGTTGCGAAACAATTGGGTGATTTCATTGAAACTTTTGTGGAATATGATAACAAATCTGTTAAGTTGGGTTACAAAAGAATTATATGGCTGCGTGTGAAGATTGATTTCCATCAACCTCGGAAAAGGCGGAAACGTTTTGGGCTTCTGAATGGGGCTGCATCTTATGCATGGTTTTAGTACGAAAAGCTCACGCTCTTCTGTTTTATTTGTGGAAAGCTGAGACATGGTGAAAGCTTTTGTCCAATCCGAGAGTTGAATCCTTCAAATGAGTATGTCTTTAACTGGGATACATCGCTTCGAGCTCCTCCATGGAGGGCGATGGCACCAAAGAGCAGATGGTTGATAGAGGAGGAACTCGGTGGGTCGAATTCGTTAATCCGTGAAACCAATAAACCAGTTAATTCGACATTAGTTGGAAAACAGTTGCCGTTGGTTGCCGACGAGGCAAATAGTGGACAAATTGGTGGGAGTGGGAAAGAAATTAAAGAAGTTGGAGCTTCAAATTCGGGAGCTACACAACCATTTGACACAACTGTGGGCTTCAGCCCAATTACTGTGCAATCTGAAGGTTTTAATGTGGTCCCGTTAAAGTCCTCTTCTATTACCATTACGGATGCTGATATGAGTAATGCTAGAGAGGATTGTCCCATTTTTCAATATGATGGTCTGAAGCGGCAACGTGTGTAGGGTGGATTACAGAGTGAGGCAGCGAAGAATGTGGTATCAGACGGTGTAAACCATGAGATATCGACATGCCTGTATAACCAGGCCGACCGGACGCCATGAAACTCTTAAGTTGGAATGTCTGAGGCTTGAGATTGCCTCAGACAGTTGAACGTATGCAACTTATGTTGAGAGACATTAATCCCTCCATTGTTTTTCTAAGTGAGACAAAACCATGAGGTGCAAAAATGGCGCAAGATAGAAGAAGGTGTGGGTTCTTTAATGGAATTGATGTTGATGCTATAGGTCGAAGTGGTGGACTTTCTATTGGCTGAAAGGAAACTGTGATGTTACACTTCGGTCATACTCTCTGAGACACATCGATGTTGTTATCAATGACGAATTTGATGGAAAATAGTGGCGGTGCATAGGATTTTATGGTGCTATAAAAAAACAAAACAAGGCGGCATCGTGGAACTTATTGCGGCAAATCAACGCTTTACCTGGTATGCCATGGATGGTCATTGGTGATTTTAATGAGATCACATATTTAAACGAGAAAAAAGGGACTTCCATGGACTGATCGACAAATGCGAGAATTTCACAGGGTTCTTGAAGACTGTGAGTTGCAGGACATGGGTTATACTAGAAGATGATACACATGGGAGAGGGGAAGATTGCAGGTGAATAATATTCAAGAGAGATTGGATCGAGGTGTTGCTAATATACACTAGATGCATATTTTCCAAAATTATTGTTTGGAACACCTCCTTCATTCATTCTCGGATCATTGCCCACTCCTGGTAAATACTACTCCCATTCATGTAGCTAATAATGTTTACCATTTTCGTTTTGAGGCTTCTTGATTGTTGGAGGAGTCGTGTGAAATGAAGTTCAGGCTTTATGGGAGGCAGCCACGGGATCAACACCGGATAAACTTAAACAAGTGGCTTGTGGTCTTGATAATTGGTTTTATAGGTTAAAGCGTGATAGGAAAATTACAGCAAAAGGCCTACGTGAGAGATTGGCTCAATTGTGCGATCAAGAGCTTACAAATTAAATCCTTGGAGATATAATGGATATTAAACTATCCCTAAATATTGAGACTGATAAAGAGGAACTCTACTGGAACAACGGGCAAGGGCGAATTGGTTACGTAATGGGGATAAAAATACCTATTTTTCTATCATTTTACTTCACACCGAAGGAAACAGAACAAATTGGAGAGGCTGGATGATGATTCAGGGAATGCATATGATACTAATGAGAAGTTATTGAGTCTAGCTACTAATTTTTTAGGAGTTATTCTCATCGAATGGGGTCTGCGATCCTTCCTAGATTCTAGAAGGCATTTCTCCTTGCATTTCTAAACTGATGAACGAGGATTTGGACCAGATTTTTACTCGTGAGAAGGTATATGCTGCTTTGCAAACTATGAGTCCATTAAAAGCGTATGGTGAGGATGGTCTCAGAGCTATCTTTTATCAGCGTTTTTGGCACATTGTAAGGGAAGAGGTGTCAAAATTCTGCATCGACACGTTGAATGGGGACCATGATATAACACAAATTAATCATACTCGAGTGGTCCTCATCCCTAAGGTTGATAAGCCTGAAAGTATGTCCCAGTTCCAGAAGGATCTGCACCTATGTATTAATGAGGCTCAGTGTGCGATTGTCCCAGGTAGGTTAATCACTGACAATATTTTAGTTGCGTATGAGATACTACACTTCTTTAAGAATGGAAGATATGGGAAAGTTGGATCTATGACACTGAAGTTGGATATGAGCAAGGCTTATGATAGGGTAGAGTGAGCTTTCTTAGAGCCCATGCTTCGAAAGATGGGTTTCTCGGATCTCTAGATTATCCTTATTATGTTGTGTGTGAAAACAATATCTTATTCTGTGGTTTTGAATGGCTCGGTAGGATAATGTTTTTCGCCATAGAGGGGCATTCGACAAAGGGACCCTTTAAGCCCTTACTTGTTTTTCATATGAAGTGAAGGCTTATCTTCTCTGTTGCTGAGTGCAAAGGTTAATGGCTTTCTTCGGGGTTCTTGTATAAACAGATATTCCCTTACTGTCACGCATTTGTTTTTTTACAGACGATAGTATGATTTTTGGAGAAGCCACTGCTACTGGAGCAACATCAATTAAGGAGCTTCTGCATTTATATTCTAGATGCTCTGGACAGACAGTTAACTTCAGCAAGTCAGGGATTTATTTTAGTGAAAATGTATGTGCCTCAAACAAGCAAGATGTGTTTAGAATTTTGTAGGTTCAGAGTTCCTCAAAACCAGAGAAATATCTGGGTTTGCCTGCTATTGTAGGGTGCAAAAAAAGATTGGCCTTTAGAGGAATAAAAGAGAAGATTTAGAGATGTACTGAAGGTTGGAACATCAGGCCATTGTCGATTGGTGGCCGAGAAGTCTTCATCAAGTCAGTACTTCAAGCCACTCCTCTTTATGTGATTAATTGCTTCATTCTCCCTACTACTTTTTGTAAGGAATTGGAAGGTATAGATGCTCATTTTTGGTGGCAAAAGAATGGAAGTAAAAAGGGAATCCATTGGTGTTCATGGGCATCCCTATGTACTTTAAAGGAGGATGGAGGCTTGGGATTTTGAGACCTTGGTAAATTTAATGTGGCTTTACTTGCAAAACAAGGATGGTGAATAGTTAAGAATCCACAATCACTTGTCGCAAGGATCTTAAAAACCATGTATTTTCCTAGTTCATCCTTTTCTTTTTCAAGATTGAGGGCTAATCCCTCCTATACATGGCGTATCATTTTGTGTTCTAAAGGATTGCTCGAGAAAGGGCTACAATAGAGTATTAGGAATGGAGTTCATGTGTCTATTTGGGAGGATTTTTGACTTCCAGGGCCTCTAAATAAAAGGGTTGTGTCCCCAGGGTTGTTGGGCTAAATAGTGTGAAAGATCTCATGTTACATGGCTCCAATATGTAAAACATGGAGCTAATAGAGGGCACATTCAATCAGAATGAATCAACTACAATTCTCAGTATTATCTTGCCTGAATCACAACTCAACGACAAGTTAGTATGGAGAGGGGAACACTCTGAAAAATATTCTGTCTGTAGTGGCTACAAAATACTTTTGGGACAAAGTTCTACCACTATGGAGGAGAAGAGAGTCTTTAAACAAATTTAGGATTTACTGTGTCCTTCAAAAGTTAAAACTTTCATGTGGAAAGCATTATGGAATTATTTGCCTACTTTGCAAAATCTTTTCCAAAAACGAGTGGCTTTTGTCACTAAATGCATATAGTGTGATCATGCTCTAGAATCAATCACACATATCTTTAGAGAATGAAGTATGGTCAAACAAGTATGGCAGAAATTAAGTATATCATGACCAACAAATGTAAATCAGCTCTTCTTCTTTGAATGGTTGTCATGGCTTTTCAACAATCGCAAGAGATTTTAAAAGAAAACTATTGCATATGCTATATGAGTAGTGTGGTTTGCTCGAAACAAGAAGCTTCATGAAGGTAAAGTTCAAGGAATGGATCACACAATTACCTTTTTGCATAATTACGCCCGGGAACATGTAGCATCGATGTCTAATCTGCATTCCCGTGGTGCATCCACTACTGTGGCTTGGTCTCCCCCTTGAAAAATTGGGTTAAAATGAACGTGGATGCATGTTGTGTGCCTACGTTGAAGAAGCCTTGGTCAAGATTTATAGTTTGAAATGACATGGGGTTAGTAATGGGTGCAAGGTGCAACTACAACCTCATTTTGGGATGGTGTTCCTGGTGAAAGCTATGTCGGCTCGACATGGGCTACAATTTGCCAAAGATCTAGGGTTTCAAAGAGTAATACTTGAGAGTGATTATAGAACTCTGATTCAAAAATTAAACGATCTAGTAGATGATTTATAAGGAATTCGTGCCCTAGTATGCGATTTGCAGAATTTTGCTTACTGATTTGTTGAGTGTCGGTTCTGTTTACACCGCACAGTGAAAATCAGGCAGCTCATGCTATGGCTGCTCAGGGAAGGAGACAAGTGGGCGATGAGCTCTGGATCGATGAGGCTCCTCCTAAAGTGCTAATTGTTGCTGAGAATGATCGAGTTCATGCGTCTTCGCATTGATGCTGCGTTTTGGTCTTGATTGGGGTGATTTCTAGCTATCTTCTTTTTTAGAGAACCTCTTTCTTCTCTCTTCATGTTCAGGTTGAGGGGAGTTTATGCCGTTTTAGATTCTCCAACTTTGTAGTTGTTTAGGGATTTTGTCTGGTTTTATTTGGCTTTGCTTTACCCTTTTGTTGTCTTTTTTTGTTGTTGTCTTTATTTGTTTTTTAGGGACTCCCATTATATTAACACAAACGAAATTTCTTTCAATTTTTTTATTAAATTATAAAAATATTAATTTTACCACTAAAATTTTAAAATAATTTTAACTAATATAATATTTTTCTTTTTTCTCTCTCTCATCCTATCATCTTTTCCATCAAACTCGAATTTATTTTCCTTATATTCAATTGTCACTAGAATCTAGTGTTCTCATTATTGTTTGCGACCGATCACCTTAGTCATTGATAGGGGTGTAAATGAACATAGCGCTCGACGAACCATTCGTGAACCGTTCGTATAAAGTTCGTTTATGTTTGTTTATTAAACTAAATAAACGTGTATGAACAAAATTTTAATGTTTGTTTAATAAATGAACGAACAAGAACATATGTGTGTTCGTTCGTTTATGTTCATGAACAAGCTCGTTTATAGGCTCGTTTATTTTTTTATAGGTTTGTTTACACGCTCGTTTACATGATGAAAATTCTTGTAGATGTATCTAAATACTACTTTTTGTTGTTGATAAGGATGTTATATAGGTTCATGTTGAAATGTAAGTTTTATTTTGTTGGTTTTGTTTTATTTATTTATTGTTAATTTATTTAACATTTCTGAACATATAAATGGACATGTTCGCGAACGAATAAACAAACACGTTTACGAACACTTAAATGAACACATTTGTAAACACTTAAATGAACACGTTCGCGAACACTTAAACGGAGACGTCCGTGAACACTAAACAAACGAACACGGACACAATATTAAAATTTAAACGAACACAAACCAAATTTGAACACCTTTAAAATAAACAAACGAACATGAACATAGTCTTGTTTGTTCAAGCCCGATTCATTTACAACCCTAGTCATTGATGAACTCATTTCATTGTCCTTTATCAATCTATTAATTTAATTTTTTCTAAAATTTCTTTAAAACTCAAAAAATCATATACAAAAAGTGTTGTAAATATATAAGATTATTTAGTATATTTTAAAGAGTCCCACATCTATCTTTTATATTACTTGTACTAGGTTTGAAAATAAAGACTTGATATTAAACTTGTAAAAGAAAAAATATAAGGGTGATCCAGCGTACACGGGGTTTGACCAAGAAGTTCAATTCAATTGAAATCGATAGATTTCCCCATATGCATGAACTAGAGGCCGATCCATTTTTATTATTATGATTTTAAAATTTATTTTTAACTATTCATTTTTAATTAAATTTAACCATTCATTTTAAATGAAAGTATCTTTATTCTTAACCACTCATTTTATTTTTGACTAATTACTATTTTTAGATGCGCTTTTTGGGCATGCATGATACTATAAATACTATGCACATATGCCTTCAAAAATCAACTCAAAGTAGAATCATCTACTTACTATCTTCTCATCTCTCCCCCATTTTAAACATGTTTTAAAGCTGAGTATTCATTGGTTCTTTTCTCTTTCTGTTGTCTCCTTCGACAGAAGTGTTTGTTGAATCCTGGAGGGATAATTGATTATTTTAACCGAATTCGATGACATAATTGATTTTTTTCGGGTCCAAGGGCAAAATTGATTTTAATTAAAAGTTTGGTAACTTATTTAACATTTAAGCTAAAAATAAGAATTTAAGAAATTATTAAAATTTTAAAATATTGAAACTGGATAAATAATTTGTTTAAATTTTAAGTTAATTTAATTGATTTATTTAGTTTTTGAATAAACTTGGATAAATAATTCAGAGATGAACTTTTACAAGTGGAATATATGAAAAACCGATTAACAAATTAGTGTAAATATCCTTTGGGTCCCTGATAATTTAAAAAATAAGCAAAGTGAGGACTCTCACCAAAAATCAAAATATTCTTCAATTTTTTATTATAAAAAATTATAAATTTAATTAAAATCAATGTAATGTTAAAAAAATTAATGAAAATTTAAAATGTATTAGAAGTTATAAAAAGTTAAAATTTAAATATAAAAACCTAATAATTTTTTTATAAAGTATTAGAAATTGAACACTTTCATTGAAAAAGTCTTCGACTTCGTGAGTCTGAGTATTACCATTCGTTAAACAAACTTTAAGTGGAGTCACCATTGTATTAGAGTAACATTAAAACTCAAATTTTCTTCCGCTCTTCTACATCAAATTGATGCTTATTAATATTTGAAGTAGAAAAATGAAAGAGAACTTTAGTTTTATTACACTCTAATACAAGGATGTTTCAATTAAAAATATGTTCAAGGAACATAGTAAGCTTAGCATAACGAGAAACAGTCAGACTTTTCCAATGGTTCATAAATATTTTTAAAATTTGATTTTTTATATTTATAACTTTTGATATTTTTAATTTCAATGTTTTTACTTAATTTTTTTAATTCATTATGATGTTTTTATTTTTTAATATTTTATGAATATTTAAATATTAATATATTTTTTAGCTTAAAGATTAAGTAAGTTATCAAACTTTCAATTAAAATCAATTGTGCCCCTGAATTCGATAAAAAATCAATTATGCCCTCTAATTCGATTAAAACAATCAATTCAGCCCCTATTGCCACGTCATCATCCCACGTGTACTAACACATCAACTTCGTGAACCGGCACGTCAGCATCGTGGACCGACACATTAGTACCGCTAACTACCACTTTAGCACCGTAATAGTCAACGTCAGTCAAAGGGTCAATTTGATCTATTTCGCGAACTGAGGGGCAACATTGGGTGCATTTTTCACGAGGAGCGAAATTGATTTTTTAAGTTGAACTCAGGGGAAAAAGTACCCCTTTAACCAAAAAAAATATTAGCCTAAGTTCCCTTCAAATATGATAAATCGAGAATATATTTTGTGAACAAGGAGTTTGTAACATGTTTATTCAAAGTTATTACGTGTGCTAGTTGTATTTATTTTCTTATTAAAATGCCATGATGATCTATGGACATATTATGTGACGTATTAACGTGAGAACTTGTGTTGTTATGATTGATTTGACATGCTAATATTAATATATTTTGTAAAATGTGTATGTTTTGTTTTTTTATAAAATATATATGTTCTTAAAATATTTTAAAATGTGGGGTGATTTGTCAAATTTATGCTTCTAGTTCATAAGAAATGATATTTGACTTTAAAATGTTTGATTGTGTGTTCATAATGTTATATATATATATATATATATATATATATGCTTTTATGCTTTGGATAATAACGTATTTGATTGGAATAAAATTGTTGAACAAACAATGACTATAATGTCACTTTTGGTGACATGTGTTTTTGAGATATACCATATTTTATTTTAAGAATAAAAGGTTAAAAGAGATAAATAAGGCAAAAAAATATTTATTCAGCTTAATGACTAATGGAAAAGAAATCAAAATCTGTGATTTATCTCCTCTTATGAAATGATGTAGTATAAAGAAAATAGACCTTTAAATTGCACGATTAATTCTTTTTATTCATATATGATTAAAACTTGAATGTGAACATAATGATTTGAAAAGATTTAAACGACATAGAATTGTAAAGCTCTTTAGAAATATTATTTTTTATATGTATACTTAGCTGAAAATGATACAATTTTCTGAAACAATTTATTCTTACAATGCTTTTCTTTTGAAAAAAATTGTTACAATTTAACGTAACTCAATTTTATTATATTTTACCACCTACAATAAGATTTATCGTTTACAAATGATTTTTTTACATGGAAATTTTAAAACGGACAACTTTATAAATATATTGTAAACAATTTTACCTAAAATATTATAAATTGTTTTGATATTTTTACTCCAATTATAAAGTTTCTTTAGTGATATTTTTTGCTCTAGTTCAACACAAGATTTTTTACCAGCCAAATGGATGTTAAAATCATATTTTTAGTTATTTAAAAGTATATATTGAACAACCCAAAGAATGCATTAAATCAAGTCGTGAAATTAAAATCTGTAAATATCTTAAATCTTTATATGTCCTGAAATAAACTTCCCAAATAGTGGAATGAGAAATTCAATTAAGTGTTAATGAATAATATATTTAAAATTTGTAAGTGAAAACATGCATGATTATTTGTTTGTGTTGATAACATGTTTATCTAAATAGTTTTTTTGTTTGTATCAAACTTATTGAAGATGTTTGTGTGATTATTTGTTTACATATTAATTACAAGCCTATCTTAGTAATAATTATGTAAGACTGAGATGTATCTTGCTTCAAAATTTGATTTGAATGACATGGATGAAGCAAATGTCATATGTGTTATTTAAATCATAAGAAAATATGGTAGCAATATAATATCACAAGAACATGACGTTGAGTTTTCTTTTAAGAAGTTTAGATATATTGATACCAAACCTGTGAATATGTAACACCCGGGTTTGGGGGTCGGGTGAAAATAATATTTGAGTTTTCCTTTTCGTTTTAAAAACTCATTTTATATGTTGGATCAAACCTAAATTACAATTAGAACCCAAAACTCCATGGATTTTGAAATTAGGGAAGATGACCATTTTCATTAATGACAAATTGGTAAATAAGTGGTCTTTCAAATAAAACCCCTTTTCATTTAAAATTTACCTTTTATCATCTTCTTCTCTCCTCACCCATTTTTGCTTCCAACGACAAAACCCCTTCTCCCCTTAGTTTACTATTCCATCACATATCTTGCTCATTGTTGAAGATTTTTCAAAGGTAAACTCGTTTTTGACCTGTCCTCGTCATTCTTTACAAGTTAGTACCTTTAGTTTTCATTATTGTTCATGATTTTGAAATTTGAAGTTTTGGGGTTTTTGATTAAAAATGCTATCTTTATTGTCTTTAACTTAAGATTTTGATTTGTTAATGATATATGAGTTGTTTACTATCTATGAGGTCCAACATAGTAGATTTTCACATGGTTTTATGGAGTTTTCCGAATTTGGGTTTTTGAGGGTTTTAGGTTGAGTTTTGGGGGTGTTTTATGTGAGAGAGTGTGGACTGATGGTTAGGCTATGTATGAAGGTTTTTTTTGGAAGCCTTAGGGAGTAATTTAAGGGTTGAAAGCAAAAGATTTGGACTAGGCTTCATGCCTGCTCGGGAATGAGGAATTTGAGAGTTGTTCTTAGCTTGGATCATGTGTTTATGTGCTTGAATTGTGTTCCGGGTTGCTACTTTGATTTGTGAACTGATTTGAGGTTGTTTTGATTGTGTTGGGATGATTAGAGGCAAGAAATTTAGTTGGTGAAGCTTCAGGGACGAATCCGGAGATTTTGGAGACTTGAGCTTGGTTTTCGGCCTTCTCTTGGGTAGCAACGATGAGTAGAAATGTCAAACCTTGATTTATTTTCGAAATGGAAATCTTGGGGGTTTGGGTGCGACCTAAAAGGTTCACCTAAACCCGAGTGTAAGTTACTACTCCTACATCTTTGTTATGTGTTGATGAATGGTTATATGATGTGGTCATGTGCATCTCGAGTTGTTTTACATCGTTGTTGTTGTATAGTCGTGTGGAAGTCGAGCCTCGCGTGATGGTTGTCTAAACTACGGTGATGAGTGGTCCCACCGGTAGTGACTAGTAGTAGAGTAAGGTGATGAGTGGTCCCATCGGAAAACTACTAGTTGAACAGTGATGTGTGGTCCCACCGTGTGTATGTTGATTGTGCATGTGCAAACCATGTGTAGTCTTGTTGTGATAATCATTAGTGCATTCATTGATTTATTGTCAATTATGAAAAGTGTTTTGAAATCTGCATATTATGAATAATAGAGCTTCTCTCACTAAGCTAGTTAGCTTACGCTCTCCTTTATTTCCAACATGAAGATCGTTAGAGTTCGGGAGGCAAGCGGGCAAGGGAGGAACTTTTGGAGTTCTCAAAGTAGCTTAAGTATGATTTACGTATTTGTAATAATGCCTAGACGAAGGGGGTGTAGACTTGTAGGAGTTGGTGTCAAACTCCTTAGTTTGATTTTGTTGATGTTTCTAGCATGTGGAGTTATTGATGTTATGGTTGGATGTGTTATGCTTTTATGTCGTGGATTGAGAACCATGTTTATCTCGTTGCTTAATTTCCTTGTGCTTGGAAGTTTATATTTTGTTTCTATGAATGCTTTATGTATATTGTTTAAAACATGAAACCTTATAAATGGTAAGTATGTCTCCTTTTGAGTAAATGCTTGAATCCTTTGAATGTATGGTCCTTGTTCGTTTCGAATGCCTCGTATGCTGAATCTTGGTTGTTAAATGTCGTATGTATGCTTGCTAGTGCCTAGGCGAGTCTTAAATTGCATATGGAGTTGTGGTTTGGAGTCCTTAGCTGAAATTTTGAGTGTTGTAGTGCAGGGCGTATCGGTACGCCCAAGGGCCGTATCGGTACGCCCAAGGGCCGTATCGGTACGCCCAAGGGCCGTATCGATACAGTCCTACACTTTGGGGCTCAGTTTAAGCCTAGTGTACCAATACGGTGGGTGTATCGATACACCAAAGCCTCTCTGGAAATCTGAGAATTTAATGATATTTTGGCGTATCGGTACGAGTCTAGGGTGTATCGGTACAATCTTGTATCGATACACCAAAGCCTCTCTGGAAAGCCTGTGTACCGATACAGTCTCCCTATGTTGACTATGGGTTGTTGACTTGGTCAAGGCCTATCGATACCTTCTTCAAGAGTATCGATATGGCCTGCTGAATAAGATAAAATGGACTCTTTTAAATTGTTTGCTTGGTTGTTTGCATCGCTTGTTGTCCTTCCGCTGTCGTGTCACGCACAGGATGTATGAATGCCCTTAGGCAAGATAAGAACTAAAAGAAATTTTCTAGGGTTGCTAACCGAAGTGGGGCCCTAGCGGGTTTCATTTCAGTTTTCCCAGTGTAGCCCACTCGGATCGGTCAGTCGTCCAGACCAGGACGAGGGGGTTACATTTAGTGGTATCAGAGCCTGAGGTTTCCGAGACCTCGGGCAGGTAAGTGAGATAAGTTAATGTGTTATGTGTTGTTGTATCTCGGTTAGTGTGTTGCCATGTATGCTTGAAGTCTGTTGCTAGCACAGGTATGAATGCATGATTTAATGACCTTGTTGTTGTTGGAGGGTTGGTCAAATGTCCCCATTGTTAGGCGTTGTTGTAAAAAAAAGAAAATTGTTTTGGTTTAGCGAGCTTGAGAACCGGAGTCCTTGCCCTTTTGCTAACCTAACATTCTTCTTGTTTGTTGTGTGTTTGTTGTTTTAGATCTTGTTTTGCTATGGTGAGACCAAGGGGGCGACCTAGAGCGGGTGACTAGGCACCTGGAGGTGAGCCTTCTGCTCCCCCTGCTCCCGGTGGTAATGGAGTGGGTGGTGATGGTGATGTGCCTCAGGCTGGTTCTCAAGTCAGAGGTGATGGTAATGGGCCTCAGGCCGGGGCTAATGTTGGAGGTGTTGGGGCTCAGGCGGGTCAGGGTCCAGCAGGCGCGAACATGACCTAGCTAATTCAGACTATAGCTGGGGTATTTCAGAAAGCTTTGTCCGGCGCACAAGCTGCAGCACCACCTCAGGGTGCGGGGACATGATTACCCCTAGAGAGGCTACGTAACTTGGGAGCAGTTGAGTTTCGTGGATTGACTCCCGAGGGTTCAGAGGGGTGGCTTTAGAGTACTACTCGCATCTTGGGTCAGATGGAGTGTTCAGATGCCCGTAAGTTGGGTTGTATTGTCTCCTTGCTTCAAGGGGACGCTTATACTTGGTGGACCACTGTTACTTCGGGGATGGCCGAAGCGGATATCATGTGGGAGTTCTTCAGAAATGCTTTCAAGAGGAAGTATCTTGGGGTTCGGTACTTGGATGAAAAGAAGAGGGAGTTTATGGCCCTGGTTCAGGGTAACCGGACCGTGACTGAATATGAGGTTCAGTTTGTGAGATTGAGCCAGTATGCACTAGAGTTGGTCCCTAATGAGAGAGAGCGGTGTGAGCGCTTTCGATATGGGTTGATTAGAGATGTGAAGACCTACATGCTTGCCTCTGACTACACCGAGTTCGATGTTTTGGTCTCTAGGGCCAAGGATATTGAGTAGAACTTAGGCTCTAGTGCACGTGCTAGTGGATCCGATTCTGGAAAGAGACATGCGAACTGGGATAGAGATCATGCCAAGAGGCATAGGGATAGAAGGTACCAGCCCGATTCGAGACAAAGGGGTGGTAACTATGGTCAGGGCCATCAGGGCCAAGGAGCTGTTATGCACACACTAGAGTGCAATAGGTGTGGGAGATGCCACCAGGGCGAATGTACGAGTACCTTTGGGCCGTGTTGGAACTGTGGATCTCGAGACCACATGAGGCGTAACTGTCCACACCCGGCTAGGGGCAGACCGTCTCCAGCTAGGGGCTTTGAGCATCAGAGAGGCCGTGGGCGCGATCGCGGAAACTTTCAGCCAGGGAATGATGGTCAGAGGAACTTGGCTCATGTAGTAGCAGTCCAGCCCGAGGGAGGAGGACCGATAGGGTGTTTGCTCAGCGAGAAGCTGGGAATGGCACTAATGTCATTGCAGGTAATTTCTCATTACAGTCTTTGAGTTTGCTTTCTTTGATAGATTTAGGGTTAACACATTCGTATATTTTGGTTGAGCACGTAAGGTCATTAGGGTTACCATGTGATTGGTTAGAGGTAGGTGTAAATGTCACTAGCTCTTTTGGTGATACAATGGTCGTTAGGAAAATGTATAGGAGGTGTCCCTTGATGGTTCAGGGCCACGTATTTCCAATCGATATGATAGAGTTACCCTTTTACGGTTTTGATGTGATTTTGGGCATGGATTGGCTTGTAGAGCATAGAGCTAGGGTTGACTTCGAGACCAAGAGAGTCTCCTTGAGGCTTACCGATGACTTTGAGGTTGTGGTAGTTGGTGAGAACGTCAGGTTCTTGTCCAATGTGGTTTCGGCTTTGGAAGCTCAGAGGTTGTTGAGTTCGGGGTGTCGGGCTTACTTGGCTTATGTAATGAATCCGGATATGAGTGAGGTGAGACCTCATGACATCAGAACAATATGTGAATTTCCGAGTGTTTTTCCAGAAGAGTTACCGGGTTTGCCTCTAGACAGAGCAATGGAGTTTGCTATTGAGACGTATTCTGATTCTGCACCAGTTTCGATTGCTCCGTATAGAATAACTCCGAAAGAGTTGAAAGAGTTGAAGACACAACTTCAGGATTTGACTGATAGAGGCTTCATTAGGCCCAATATTTCTCCGTGGGGTGCTCTGGTCTTGTTTGTGAAAAAGAAAGATGGTAGCATGAGGATGTGTATAGATTATAGGCAGTTGAATAAGGTGACAGTGAAAAACAAATATCCTTTGCTTAGGATAGATAACTTGCTAGACCAGTTGAGAGGTGCTTCTGTGTTTTCAAAAATTGACTTGAGGTCCGGGTACTACCAGTTGAAGGTAAAGGATGTGGACATACCGAAGACGGCCTTTCGTACACGTTATGGGCATTATGAGTTTTTGGTGATGCCTTTTGGGTTGACTAACGCTCCGGAAGCCTTCATGGATATGATGAACCATGTGTTTCATGAGTTCTTGGACATGTTTGTGGTAGTGTTCATAAATGACATCTTAGTGTACTCTAGGACCGAAGAGGAGCATGATGGGCATTTACGGTTAGTACTTCAGACCCTACTAGAGAATTAGTTTTATGCCAAGCTAAGCAAATGTGAGTTTTGGATTAGGGAGGTAGTCTTCCTAGGTCACACAATCTCGGCTAGTGGGATTTGTGTGGATCCCAAGAAGATAGAAGCTATAGTGAATTGGAAACAACCGAAGTTAGTGACAAAAATCTGCAGTTTCCTAGGTTTGGCGGGATACTATAGAAGGTTTGTTGAGGGGTTTTCTAGAATAGCGGCTCCGTTGACTAAGTTGCTACAAAAGAATGTTCCTTATGAGTGGTCAGATGCAAGACAAGAAGCGTTTGAGAAATTGAAGAAAGCTTTGACCGAATCCCCTATCTTGATTCAGCCTGAACCGGGGAGAGAATTTGCGATTTATAGTTATGCATCCTATGTAGGGCTAGGTTGCATGCTTATGCAAGAAGGTAAGGTGGTAGCATATGCCTCGCGACAGTTGAAAGTTCATGAGAAGAACTATCCCACCCATGACATAGAGCTAGGCGCAGTGGTGTTCGCATTGAAGATTTGGAGACACCATCTTTATGATGAGAAGTTCACTGTGTATACCGACCACAAGAGTTTGAAGTATTTGATGTCTCAGAGGGAGTTGAACCTCAGGCAACGTAGGTGGTTAGAGCTTCTTAAGGATTATGACCTCACAATAGAGTACCATCCGGGCAAGGCAAACGTAGTGGCCGATGCCTTGAGTAGAAAAGTGGCTGTTGAGTTACGAGCTATGTTTGCGAGGTTGAGTGTGTCCAAGGATGGTGGCTTGATACCCGTGCTTTAGGCTAAGCCTTCGTTAGTTTAGTTAATTCTAGAGAAGTAGTTGCGAGATGAGTCTTTGGCACCTCACGTGCAAGACATAGCCGAAGATAGGCCTACTGAGTATTGTTTTGGTGAGAATGTGATCCTATGTTACAAGGATAGGATAGTGGTTCCAGAGGATGCCGAGTTGAGGCGTACGATCTTGAATGAAGCTCATAATAGTCCTTTTACTATGCATCCTGGTAGCAAGGAGATGTATCGAGGGTTAAAAGAAGAGTACTATTGGGTTGGTTTGAAGAAGGACGTGGTCGAGTTTGTCAGTAGGTGTATGGTTTGTCAGAGGGTCAAGGCCGAGCATCAGTTCCCCTCAGGATTGTTACAACAGTTGAAGATTCCGGAATGGAAGTGGGAACGTATCACCATGGACTTTGTGTCAGGGCTATCGTTGACTCATTCGAAGAAGAATTCAGTGTGGGTGATTGTAGATAGGTTTACTAAGTGTGCCACTTCATACCAGTTCATACCACCTATACCTTAGACAAGTTGGCCGATCTGTATATCTGTGAGATAGTGAGACTACATGGGGTACCGAAATCGATTGTGTCAGACCGAGATCCGAGATTTACAGCTAGATTTTGGGAGTGTTTGCATCGAGCCTTGGGTACTTGGTTGAACTTCAGCACTTCGTATCATCCACAGTCAGATGGTCAGTCTGAGAGAGTGATTCATGTGTTGGAAGACATGTTGAGATGTTGTATCATTGATTTTCAGGGGTCGTGGGAGAAACATCTACCGCTAGTAGAGTTTGCGTATAACAACAGTTTTCAGTTGAGTATTCAGATGACTCCGTATGAGGCCTTGTATGGTAGGAAGTGTAGAACTTCGATTTGTTGCGCCGAAGCCGGACAGAAGCTTGTACCGATGCCCGATTTTCTTAAGGGCACCACCGAGAAGGTAAAGTTGATATGTGATCGTCTGAAGGCAGCTTCAGATCGACAGAAGTCCTATGCCGACTTAAAGAGGAAAGATATAGAGTATTCCGTGGGAGATAAAGTGTTTTCGAAAGTCTCACCTTGGAAGAAGGTGATGAGGTTTGGGAGGAAGGGCAAGTTGAGCCCAAGATTCATTGGACCTTACGAAGTAGTTGAGCGGATTGGGCCAGTAGCTTACCGTTTGAGATTGCCTTTCGAGTTAGAGAAGATCCATGATGTCTTTCATGTGACGATGCTTAGAAGGTATAGATCGGATCTGTCCCATGTTATGCCCGTTAAGAAGATAGAGTTGAATACAGATTTGTCTTACAATGAAGATTCGGTTGAGATACTTGCTTCTGATAGCAAGGTGTTGCGTGGCAAGACCATAGAGTTGGTCAAGGTGTTATGGAGACATAGAGGTGTGGAAGAGGCCACGTGGGGGAGAGTTATAACACCCAGGTTTGGGAGTCGGGTGAAAATAATATTAAAATAGTGTCCGAGTTTCCCTTTTCGTTTTAAAAACTCATTTTATATATTGGATCAAACCTAAATTAAAATTAAAACCCAAAACTCCATGGATTTTGAAATTGGGGAAGATGACCATTTTCATTAATGGAAATTTGGTAAATAAGTGGTCTTTCAAATAAAACCCCTTTTCATTTAAAATTTACCTTTTATCATCTTCTTCTCTCCTCACCCATTTTTGCTTCCAACGACAAAAACCCCTTCTCCCCTTAGTTTACTATTCCATCACATATCTTGCTCATTGTTGAAGATTTTTCAAAGGTAACCTCGTTTTTGACCTGTCCTCGTCATTCTCTACAAGTTAGTACCTTTAGTTTTCATTATTGTTCATGATTTTGAAATATGAAGTTTTGGGGTTTTTGATTAAAAATTCCATCTTTATTTTCTTTAACTTAAGATTTTGATTTGTTAATGATATATGAGTTGTTTACTATCTATGAGGTCCAACATAGTAGATTTTCACATGGTTTTATGAAGTTTACCGAATTTGGGTTTTTGAGGGGTTTTTGGAGGGTTTTAGGTTGAGTTTTGGGGGTGTTTTATGTGGGAGAGTGTGGACTGATGGTTAGACTATGTATGAGGGTTGTTTTGGAAGCCTTAGGGAGTAATTTAAGGGTTGAAAGCAAAAGATTTGGACTAGGCTTCATGGCTGCTCGGGAATGAGGAATTTGAGAGTTGTTCTTAGCTTGGATCATGTGTTTATGTGCTTGAATTGTGTTCCAGGTTGCTGCTTTGATTTGTGAACTGATTTGAGGTTGTTTTGATTGTGTTGGGATGATTAGAGGCAAGGAATTTAGCTGGTGAAGCTTCAGGGACGAATCCAGAGATTTTGGATACTTGAGCTTGGTTTTCGGCCTTCTCTTGGGTAGCAAGGGTGAGTAGAAATGTCAAACCTTGATTTGTTTTCGAAATGGAAATCTTGGGGGTTTGGGTGGGACCTAAAAGGTTCACCTAAACCCGAGTGTAAGTTACTACTCCTACATCTTTGTTATGTGTTGATGAATGGTTATATGATGTGGTCATTTGCATCTCGAGTTGTTTTACATCATTGTTGTTGTGTAGTCCTGTGGAAGTCGAGCCTCACGTGATGGTTGTCTAAACTATGGTGATGAGTGGTCCCATCGGTAGTGACTAGTAGTAGAGTAAGGTGATGAGTGGTCCCATCGGAAAACTACTAGTTGAACGGTGATGTGTGGTCCCACCGTGTGTATGTTGATTGTGCATGTGCAAACCATGTGTAGTCTTGTTGTGATAATCATTAGTGCATTCATTGATTTATTTTCAATTATGAAAAGTGTTTTGAAAACTGCATGTTGTGAATTATAGAGCTTCTCTCACTAAGCTAGTTAGCTTACGCTCTCCTTTATTTCCAACATGCAGATCGTTAGAGTTCGGGAGGCAAGCGGGCAAGGGAGTAGCTTTTGGAGTTCTCAAAGTAGCTCAAGTATGATTTACGTATTTGTAATAATGCCTAGACGATGGGAGTGTAAACTTGTAGGAGTTGGTGTCAAACTCCTTAGTTTGATTTTGTTGATGTTTCTAGCATGTGAAGTTGTTGATGTTATGGTTGGATGTGTTATGCTTTTATGTCGTGGATTGAGAACCATGTTTATCTCATTGCTTAATTGCCTTGTGCTTGGAAGTTTATATTTTGTTTCTATGAATGCTTTATGTATGGTTGTTTAAAGCATGAAACCTTATAAATGCTAAGTATGTCTCCTTTTGAGTAAATGCTTGAATCCTTTGAATGTATGGTCCTTGTTCATTTCGAATGCCTCATATGCTGAATCTTGGTTGTTAAATGTCGTGTGTATGCTTGCTAGTGCCTAGGTGAGTCTTAAATTGCATCTGGAGTTGTGGTTTGGAGTCCTTAGCTGAAATTTTGACTGTTGTAGTGCAGGGCGTATCGGTATGCTCAAGGGCCGTATCGATACGGTCCTACACTTTGGGGCTTAGTTTAAGCCTAGCGTACCGATATGTGTGGGTGTATCGATACGCCAAAGCCTCCCTGGAAATCTGAGAATTTGACGAGATTTTGGCGTATCGGTACGGGTCTAGGGTGTATCGGTACGGTCTTGTATCGTTGATCGTGAGAAGTTGACTAGTAAGGGCGTATCGGTACGATCAACCTGTGTACCGATACGGTCTCCCTACGTTGACTATGGGTTGTTGACTTGGTCAAGGCATATCGATACCCTCTTCAAGAGTATCGATACGACATGCTGAATAAAAATAAAATGGACTCTTTTAAATTGTTTGCTTGGTTGTTCGCATCGCTTATTGTCCTTCCGCTGTCGTGTCACGCATAGGATGTATGAATTCCTTTAGACAAGATAATAACTAAAAGAAATTTTCTAGGGTTGCTAACCGAAGTGGGGCCCTAGCGGGTTTCATTTCGGTTTTCCCCGTGTAGCCCACTCGGACCGGTCAATCGTCCAGACCAGGACGAGAGGGTTACAGAATAGCTCTTATGCTACTAATATTCAAATGAGGAAATATATATGTGATCCTGTTGCCCAATCCATGAATGCACAAGATTATTAAAATTTTGATGCACTTGATGAATTTTATTAAGGAAAATACTTTGATGCACAAGCTTGTGTAAACTTTAGTTTACACAAGCCCTTTAAGTTTAGGGTTTAGGGTTTTAGGTTAGGGTTTAGGGGTTTAGTATGTATGGTATATAATTTAAGGTTTATGGGTAGAATTTAGAATTTAGAGTTTAGGATTTAGGGCTTAGGTTTTAGGTTGCTAGGGTTTGTGATTTAGATTTTAAATTTTATAAAAGGAATGTGTAAAAAAAATTTACACAGCTTGTGCATCAAAATAAAACCCTTTTATTAAACCTAAGATGACACATATTAATTTTCAATTGAGCTAATATACACACAACTCAAATCATTATTGTTGAGTTGTTGTTTCAAAGTTAATGAGATATCAAAAGGATATCATGAGTTATGATATTCTACTTAGCGAAGTACCCACTGTATTAGAAGGATACAATGATGATAATTACATATCTTATTCACGTAAGACTAGACCTACTAGTGATTATGTATTCACTTTTATAGGTAAGACAATATATTAAAAACTAGCCAAACAGACTTTTATTTTAAATTTGCTATAAAGTCTGAATTTATTGCTTTAAAGTTAGCTAAAAATGAAGTTAAGTGGTAGAAAAACTTCTTAACCTGGATAACGAAGCTAAGTGGTAGAAAAATTTCTTAGTCTGTATAATAAATTTAAGTAGTAGAGAAATCTCTTAGCATGTATATTAAGGTTGAGTGGCTGAAAAAAACACCTTAGCATGCATTTCATTAGGCACAAATCTGATAGATTCAAAGCCCATGCATTGTGGTTGCCAAGTAGTAATAGACATTACAAATGCTTTTAGTGGTTAAACTAAACATATTTGTCTAATGACACAAGGTAATAAAGCAGCTGTAAAAGGATGAAGCAATATCAATTGATTATGTGAAGTTAGAAATGATTTTGGCCAAATCATTCAACTAAACCCCCTAGGGAGAAAATTAATATGTGAAACATCGAAGGGGAAATGGACTTATGCCAATATAAAAAATCAACAATGATGGTAACCCAATCTTTGTGATTGGAGATCCCATGAAAAAGTTCATATGAGTAATAACAAGTCATTGATTGATTTTGTGGAGAAAGCACTACATTTTTTGTCCCTTCCTATGGTGTAAATGGTGCAAATTTTATTTTGCAAGGATGGCGAGGGTGAGTAAGACTCTTTATCAAGTCCATAACCTTTATAGGTGGTGTATTAATCTGTAGAATACACTTGATAGCTTGACCTATATAAGTGTGAATTGTGGCCACTTCTATGAGATTTATGACAGTCTCTAGAGCACTTATGAAAATCCAGGCACGCACATGGCCTATTAGTGCACAATCGCGATAAAGAGAAAGAATAGATATAATGTGATTAATGAGAATGTTAGCTCACAATAATGAGTTATTGGTTCATAGAAACGTGTTTCACCAATTACTCAATATGTTACGTCTCATTTTTCTATGTTTTGGTTCATAGTCCAAAAAGACACCAAAATGAATACGGTATGTCAAAATACTTAGTTGAACCTTTTTTTTATAATTCCTTTGAAATATGTGGGGATTGATGTATAAATATAAGATTATTTAATATATTTTAAAGAATTCCATATCTTTCTTTTATATTATTTCTTCTGGGTTTAAATATAAAGACTTGGTATTAGGCTTGTAAGAGAAAAAAAACATATGATGGTGGTATCGCGTACACGAGTTTTAACCAAGAAGTCCAATTCAATTGAAATCGATCGATTTCCCCATATGCATGAACTAGAGGCCCCATCTATTTTTATTATCTTAAAATTCATTTTTAACCATACATTTTTTTGATTAATTTTAATCAATCATTTTAAATGAAAGTATCTTTATTCTTAACCACTTATTTTATTTTTAACTGATTTGCCCTTGACTAATGGTTATTTTTAGATGCGCTTTTTAGCATGCATGATACCATAAATACCATGCACATATGCCTTCAAAAATCATCTCAAAGTAGAATCATATACTTACTTCTTCTCATCTCTCTCTCATTTTAAACATGTTTTAAACCTGAGTATTCATTGGTTCTTTGTTCTTTTTGTTATGCTTTGGCAAAAGTGCTTGTTGAATCTTGAAGTGTAACCCCCTCGTCCCGGTCCGACGTTTGACCGATCCGAGTAGGATACACGGGGAAAACCGATGTGAAACCCGTGAAGGTCCCACCTCGGTTAGCAACCCTAGAAAATTTCTTTTATTTATACCTTGTCTAAATGCATTATTAAGTCCTATGTGAAACACGACAGAGGAAACACAAACAGTATTACAACGACCATCCAAAACAACACTTTAAAACATCTCATTTTTCCTTTTTAAGCAGGCTGTATCGATACACCTACAAAGGGTATCGATACGCCTTGACCAAGTCAACTGCCTCAAGTCAAACCAATGAGACCGTATGGATACAGCCCTTGGGCATATCGATACACCCACCTCGGTCAACATCTCGCGGTCAACGATATTAGACCGTACCGATACACCTAGAGCCCGTATCGATACGCCAAAGCCTCGTCAAAATCTCAGAATTCCAAAAAAGATTTGGCGTATCGATACGCCCCCGAGTATCGATACGATAAGCCAAATTTGAGTCCCAAAGTGTAGGACCGTATCGATACGGCCCTTGAGCGTATCAATACGTCCTGCACTGCAAGACTCAAATTTGCAGCAAAACGACTTAAGACTCGACTCTACAAGCAATTAGGAGTTCAACCAAGAGTTTCTAACTAAAGCTTGAGATTAGGTTACCACTCTAATCTCAACTCTAGGTGGGTTTACCAAGCCCATCCTAGGTTCACATGCTTGAACCAATATTTAAAAATCATTTAAAAACAGTAACCACTCACCGACCACTCCATTTAGCACAAACCGACTAGCCTACCAAGCATCCAAGTCTCCGGATTTGAGCCCGAAACTTCTCCATTGTTTTCTCTTGCTTCTAACCATTCAAAAACAATACATTAACCTCAAAATCAGCCACAAACCCAATGTTTAACACCAACACACAAATCCACTACAATCCTCACAATTCAAAGCCAAGTTCATTCTCCAAATTCTTATTTTCCTACTTCCACAAAAACCCAGCAAAAATCAGCAATATAACCATCCAAAGCACTCTTAAACATGTTCAAAACACTAGCCAAACATAGTATAACCATCAGCCCCCAATTTCCAACATCAAACATACCCAAAACTAACCTTAAAACCCTTCCAAGAACCCCTCAAAGCCCAAATCCGAAAATCCTTATAAAACCCTTTAAAATTTATATATGTTGGACCTTATAGATTGTAAATAACTCACATAACCTCAACAAATAAAAAGCTTAGGTTTAAGACAATAAAGATAGCATTTTAATCAAAAACTCAAAAACTTCAAATTCCAAAATTAGGAACAATAATGAAAACTAAGGGTACTAGCTTGTAGAGGGAAAGGAGGACAAGTCAAAAACGAGATTACCTTGCAAAAATTACCAACAAAAATCAAAGGAGATGATGA
Organism: Hibiscus tridactylites; assembly: GCA_958450335.1. Taxonomy (NCBI): domain Eukaryota; kingdom Viridiplantae; phylum Streptophyta; class Magnoliopsida; order Malvales; family Malvaceae; genus Hibiscus; species Hibiscus tridactylites. Next base: position 35,323,419 of record OY288266.1, read on the forward strand.
AATAGTTTACTTGGAGGGGAAAGGGGTTTTGACGTAAAAATAAGAAATGAAGAAGATGAAGATGAGTTTAAAGTGGTCTTTTAAATTAAAGGGGGTTTTAAAATGAAAGACCATTTAATTACACCTTTGCCATTAATGAGATGGCAAATCTCAAATTCCCAAATTCCATTGAATTGGGTTTTAAAACCAAAACAAGCCCAACATTCAAATCATTGTTTTGAAAACACGAGGCCCAAAACATTATTTTAATATTATTTTCACCCGACCCCCGAACCTGGGTGTTACAACTCTCCCCCACTTAAGGAAATTTCGTCCCCGAAATTTATCAAACAGGAAGAGCCACGGAAACTGCCCCTCCACACTTTCCTTTCCTTCTCACCACTACATTCTAACCAACTCGATAGACTTACCACACAACTGGCTCTTCATTGCATGTCAATTTTAAACTCAACTCAATCTCTTCAATAAACATAGCATGTGACAGATCTGACTCACATTACCGAATCATGGATACACAAAATACATCACGAACCCCTTTCTAACTCTGGTGGTAACCGCAAAAAATAAACAACAGAACTAGCCTGATTCACAATCTCATACGGCACCATTTGAATACTTGACCGATAACTTTCTCTGACTGATCATCTGACCCCAACAGGTATCCAAGCACTATGCAGACGTCCTCAAAAATCTAGTTGAAATCTCGAATCCCTGTCGGCCACTGTCGATTTCGAGACACTGTACAACTCACACTCTTGCTAAGGCACGACTCCACCATCTTACACAAGGTACAAGTAACGTGAACATGTATAAAATGAGCACATTCAGTGAAACTATCATCGTTTACTCGGCTAAACTCTCCCGTAGAAAATCAAAGGCGAAGCAGGCACAAAGTCCCTCAAATCTACTACCCACTTTTATTATGAATCTCCCACTGCTGTAACAAACTAGGAGAAAACTGATGCTCGACCTTGACACGCTGGCAAATTACACAGTTACTCTCATACTGAACCACATTATTCATCAACTCAATCCAGAAGTACTTACCTTCAACCCACAATACGTCTTCATACTACTCAGATGCAATACAAATGAACTGTCGTGTGCTTCGGCCAAAACAATACGTCTCAGAACACTATGTCATTCGGCACAACTATTCTGTCTCTGAAATGCAAAACTCTATCATCTCTGAAACTGTATTCTGAAGGTCTTCCTTCCGCTATGTATTGCACGTGAGGTGCCAAGAACCTATCTTGCAACTATTTCTCTTTAAGTATTCTGACTCAATGTAGGTTTAACCCGAAACTCGGCCACATAACCACTATCATTTGATAAACTGAATCCGGTAGATATAACTCGCAACTCAAATATAGCTCAGCAAAAACAACTCGAAGCATCGGTTACTACGTTGACTCTCTTCGGATGGTACTCAATCTTTAGAATATGGTCTTCAGGCAATTCTAACAACTTATGCTGTTCAAGTTTCAACCCTTCCTAAGTCGTCAAATATTTTCAAGCTCTGATGATAAGTGTATATATTGTGCATTTATTACTATACATGCTTTGTTTCTAAGTCTTCGAAGCAATTACAACTGCAGTTAACTCTATGTCTCGTGTCGGATAATTCTTTTCAAGGTCTTTCAACTATCTCGATGAATGGGCCACAATCTTCTGTCTTGCATAAGCACACAACCTAACCCTACATGTAACGCATCACTATGGTTCACAAATTCTTTCTCTGATATAGGCTGGACCAAGGTCGAAGCTCTCTTCAAAGTTTCTTTCAGTTTCTCAAGGGTTCGTTGTCTCGCATCTGACCACACAAACTGAACATTCTTCTGTAGCAATCTGTCCATGGAGCAGCTAACTTCGAAAGATCATTTACAAACCTCCGATAGTAACAATGCTAGACCTAGGAACTATAGATACCTGTCACAGTCTTCGGTTTCTTCCAACTCACATCTTCTCCTGTCTACTTAGGATTTACTCTAATACACTCGGCTGATCTACATGTCCTAGGAGAACATCTTCCTTGACTCAGAGTTCACGTTTGCTCGACTTGACACACAACTGATTCTCTAATAGGATCTACATCATTAACTCCAAAGCTTGTCATGATCTTCCTTGGCACATGAATATACCCATGTGTCATCAATGAGAACTACTACAACTGATCAAGGAGCTCAGGAAGTATTCTCCTCGACATCTCTATAAAAGTAGCTAACACACTAGTCAAACAAAACAACATAACCTAGAACTCAAAGTGACCATATCTTGCCCCAAAAGCTGTCTTCGGTACATCAACTTCTCTCACTTTCAACTGGTAGTAATTGGATCTCAAATTAATCTTCGAAAAGACCGGAGCACACCCCATCTGATCAACAAATCTCTGACGCTCGGAAACGGATACTAATTATTCACTGTCAATTGTTTCAACTGTCTGTAATCTAAACACATTCTCGTATTGCCATCTCTCTTCTTCACAAATTGCACTGTCATACTCTTAGATGATGTACTAAGCCTAATGAATCTGCGGTCTAAAAAATATCGTAGTTGATTCTTCAACACTCTCAATTCTTTTGGGAATCATAAGACACATAGCAAACAAGGCAGGAACAAACTCAAAGACGGTCTCAATAACAAACTCTTTTTCCCTATCAGAAGACAAACCGGGCAATTCTTCCAAAGACTTTTAGGAAAATACAAACTATTCTAACATTCTGCGATCTAATCCTTGTTCAAAAATCGAATCCATCACATTCGCTAGGCAAGCCTGTCAACCTAACTCAATCAATCTTTGACCTCTAAATCTGGATCAACATTCGATAAGAAGTTCACATCATCACCTACCACTACAGTCTCACAGAAATCTGCAACTTCAAGGCAACTCTCTCTTTACTATCAAAATATATGGAATAACTATCCTGATTACTATCCCTAATTAAAAAGGTGTCCTCAGAAATGAAATTCTGAATGTCTTTGACTCTGTGTTCTACGAGCCAAACCATGCAAAAAGTTACATCGAAACCGTAAAAAGACAATTACTTCACATCTACTAGAAACACGTAACCCTGAACCATCAACAAACATATTCCGCACATCTTTCTAACCAGCACTATCTCACCAAAAGGTCTAGTCACATACGTCCCTACGTCTAAGATCTCAACAGAGATATCTAGCTTCCTTACATGCTCACACAAAAGGACGAATCCACAGAAATTGCAACTTCACATGTACACATCTCTCTTGTTTTCAGGCTGGTCCTTCAACATAACCTAACTCTTCAAAACTGTTCTTAGAGCATCTCAAAACCTCAAAATTTAGTTCTGATCACACACAAACAATCATGCTTGAACTTGTTCTATAACATCAGTCTTGACGACTCCAAACATCCCACTACCAAACAATATGGAGTTAAAGCTCAAGACTTCCTTCTCAGCTCAACTATATCGGAGCGACTTCATCTCCCCTTCTTGCTGGAAGACAACTCAGACGCACACTGGCCCAATCGCACAAATCGATTCCCACTCACGGATACTGACCGAATGTCTTGCATTAAAACCATAGGCCGAACCCCAACGATCACCAACTAACAATTCGGAGTTTCATATTACTCACACAAGGCCCTTACCTTGGTCTCACCAAAAGAACTAAGGTACTCGTACCTACCTCTAACACTTCACCGAGCACATTCAAAATTTGCATGCTTGCTAACAATATACATAAGTACAGATTCATAATCAACCGGAGGGAACAAACTCAAAAGTGTACCAAGGGTTTATCTACTATAACATCGATACCACTCTGAATCCCACTCATAGGTCTTCACTTCCTTTTACTAACCAATACCAGAATCGATCACATCGTCCCTCATCAACAGGAATCAACCCACATACACACTGACTCAAACAAACAAATTGTACCTCAACTCCGGTACAACCATACTTCCCTGACTATAGCGATGAACTCCCTCAACATCATGCACATTTTTAGAAACCACAGCTTCCACTTACCGATTCACGACCCACGCCTTGGCCTCAAACTTACCAAAAAGCAATAAATCAACAACAACAATTTAACATGCAAATTGGGTTAGCAAAAGAAAGGGTCCAAGTGGCTCAAGTATGATTCCCTCACTTAAAAATCTCTTTTTCCGATGTAATAGAAGCAATGAGACTCTACTCAACATGCTTCAAGCAACACACACGCACGATCAAACAACATACACCAAGCATACTTGATAAACAAGAAAACATGCTTACATGGCAAGCAAACACCGTGCAATTACAATAAAAGAATTTAGCTTACCTCACTTACCTGACCAAGGTCTCGGAAACCTTAGGCTCTGATACCAACAAATGTAACCCCCTCGTCCCGGTCCGAACGTTTGACCGGTCCGAGTAGGCTACACAGGGAAAACTGATGTGAAACCCGTGAAGGTCCTACCTCGGTTAGCAACCCTAGAAAATTTCTTTTATTTATATATTGTCTAAATGCATTATTAAGTCCTATATGAAACACGACAATGGAAACACAAACAATATTACAACGACCATCCAAAAAAACACTTTAAAACAACCCATTTTTCCTTTTTAAGCAGGCCGTATCGATACACCTTCAGAGGGTATCGATACGCCTTGACCAAGTCAACTGCCTCAAGTCAAACCAATGAGACCGTATCGATACACCCTCCTCGGTCAACATCTTGCGGTCAATGATATTAGACCGTACCGATACACCTAGAGCCGTATCGATACGCCAAAAACTCGTCAAAATCTCAGAATTCCAGAAAAGATTTGGCGTATCGATACGCCCCGAGTATCGATATGATAAGCCAAATTTGAGTCCCCAAGGGCCGTATCGATACGCCCTGCACTACAAGACTCAAATTTGCAGCAAAACGACTTAAGACTCGACTCTAGATGTGATTTATGACTCCCCTAGCCACAAACAACATACATACAACCTTCAACAACCAAGATATCAACATACATGACATTCAAAACGAACAAGGATCATACATCGAAAGGATTCATACATTTACCATAAAGAGGACATACTTTGCATTTAAGATTCGTGCCTTAGAAACAAAACATATAGGTATTCATGACATGCAACATAAACAAGGTTTACAATTCAAACAAAGCATCCAAAAGCCATACCAACATCAACATACATCAAAGCTCAAATCAACAACACCTATCCCATTGCTTGACTATTACAATCTTTCAATTTAAAGTTCATACTTGAGCTAACCAAAAGCGACACTTGGAGACCCTTCCTCGCCCTTGCCACCCACAAGCTACTGATTTGCATTGTCGAACAAAAAGAAGCGTAAGCATAAAAGCTTAGTGAGGGTAAGCTCATAAAACAAACCTCGACAATGCAGGGTCCAAGCACGAGCAACAACCAAGGTAGAATGCATGATCTTACCTCCGATCCACAAGAGCCAAAATATACATGATGCATGAACATATAATCAACACTATGCCATGATCATCAACTCATAATCCCAACACACGAAGATACATATATCAATGCATTAAAACCACATATATCAATTCATATTGGCACCTAGCTATGATTCGAATACGCGGATAATCGTTGGAACTTACATCCAACCACAACCATTACCTTACGGTGGGATTACACTCATCACCGTTTCTCGCGGAGGAGATTCCACTCATCCTCACGCCCCGTCGATGGGATTCCACTCATCACCGACTAATATATATATATGCATATTTTCAGGCGAACACATACTCCATCTTGATGACCACCGTCACCAAGACCTTGCGCGCATTTGACTCTCGTGTGCACACTAAACATCCTAATGATCGATCATTGTACCAAAGCATACTAGTGCCAATATTAAACACAATCCATAACCTTTCACAACATCATTTCAAAACAACTTCCGTGCGTAGCACGTACTCACCATGATCACTATCATGCACAATTCACAATCCAAACCACATGCATAGCAATGCATCTAACCATGCCTCAACAACATGTATAACACAATATACATAACTACCATAAACACAAATAAACAAGAGGCATAACAAGCAATTAGGAGTTCAACCAAGAGTTTCTAACTAAAGCTTGAGATTAGGCTACCACTCTAATCTCAACTCTAGGTGGGTTTACCAAGCCCATCCTAGGTTCACATGCTTGAACCAATATTTAAAAATCATTTAAAAATAGTAACCACTTAGCGACCACTCCATTTAGCACAAGCCGACTAGCCTACCAAGCATCCAAGTCTCCGGGTTTGAGCCCGAAGCTTCTCTATTGTTTTCTCTTGCTTCTAACCATTCAAAAACAATACATTAACCTCAAAATCAGCCACAAACCCAAAGTTTAACACCAACACACAAATCCACTACAATCCTCACAATTCAAAGCCAAGTTCATTCTCCAAATTCTCATTTTCGTACTTCCACAAAAACCCAGCAAAAATAAGCAATTTAACCATCCAAAGCACTCTTAAACATGTTCAAAACACTACCCAAACATAGTATAACCATCAGCCTCCAATTTCCAACATCAAACATACCCAAAACTAACCTTAAAACCCTTCCAAGAACCCCTCAAAACCCAAATCCAAAAATCCTTATAAAACCCTTTAAAATTCATATATGTTGGACCTTATAGATTGTAAATAACTCACATAACCTCAACAAATAAAAAGCTTAGGTTTAAGACAATAAAGATAACATTTTTATTCAAAAACTCAAAAACTTCAAATTCCAAAATCATGAACAATAATGAAAACTAAGGGTACTAGCTTGTAGAGGGAAAGGAGGACAAGTCAAAAACGATATTACCTTGCATAAATCACCAACAAAAATCAAAGGAGATGATGAAATAGTGAACTTGGAGGGAAAAGGGGTTTTGACGTGAAAATGAGAAATGAAGAAGATGAAGATGAGTTTAAAGTGGTCTTTTAAATTAAAGGGGGTTTTAAAATGAAAGACCATTTAATTACACCTTTGCCATTAATGAGATGACAAATCTCAAATTCCCAAATTCCATTGAATTGGGTTTTAAAACCAAAACAAGCCCAACAATCAAATCATTGTTTTGAAAACACGAGACCCAAAACATTATTTTAATATTATTTTTACCCGACCCCCAAACCTGGGTGTTACATGAAGGGTACGCTTCACTGCGAAATATCCTTAAGGACAATGTCTTGTGCACCCCTCAAGCAAGTCTTATTTTCAACTCCTTTTCAGTTTAACCAAACATTTTTCCTACAAAAGTTCATCATTTTAGAGGGACTAATAGTTTGGTTCGATTTGAGGGTTTGAGGTGTCCATTGAAATCTATTTGATGACAAATATTCTTACCAAAAGACGAGAAATATATCTCGAAACTAGTTTCATTAGACGACCATTGAAGGAAATTGGAACACTAGAAAATCGAAGCGTTGGATAATTTTTTGTCGATTTTGAGTGGGTTTCATGAAAAATTAAATCGAGGAGAAGAAAGATAAGAGAAATAAAAACATTTTCATACCAAACTTGTAGTAAACGACGATGAATATTTTCGAAATTAGAAAAATTAAAGATAATGATAATATCATCATGTTGTTAATGATTTAATGACATATTGATAAAAAAATTAAAAAAAGTTTAGTGGAAAAATTGAAAATTTGTCAATTCAATGACTAAATGAGACAAAACTTAAAATTTAAGACTATTAATGTACTTTACCCTTAACATTTTTACAATTCAACCATTAATATTATCGACATAATTCTCCTTGTGATGCACAAAAAGTTTTGTTTCGATCCAACACATCTATTCTATTGATAAGAATATCATTTTTAAAATACATTTTAATTATCGACATGCATGATATACATGAATAAAATCATTAATAATGAAAGTCTGATTAATAAAATATTAATCATACAAAAATTATAAAAATACTAAAATATATAAGGGTCCGTTTGGTTTTAGAAAATATTTTATTTTTTTATTTTCATTTTTAGAAATTTATTTTCATTTTTAAATTTCTAAAAATTAAAAAAAAAACATGATTGGTTAATAAGGATAGAAACATTTTATTTTTCAAAAATGAAAATAATGAAAATGTTTTTGGTATCTAGCTTTCCAAAATAGGAAAAAATGATTATCAAATAATTAAAATAAAATATAGTTAGAAAATATTATTACTATAATAATACATAAAATATAAGTAAATAAACCGAAGTTAAAAAAAATGATATTAGAAGGATTTAAACTTGGGTTAAAATGAAATTAAAATTAAAATTCCCTCATTTTCAAATTTTCCACTTTCCCAAAACACTTTAATGAAAACATCTTTTTTATGTTTTCAAATTTTCAAATGTTCACTTATTTTGTTTTTATTTTCTAAAAACCATTTTTTAATTTTATAGCCAAACACACTTTCTTCAACGTTTTCCATTTTCTAAGAAAATAAAAATAAAAATGAACTTCATTCTCTAGAACCAAACAGACCCTACGTCTATACTAGAGTAAGTAAATGGAGTACAGATCGTTTGTCTCTTTTTAGTGCCTATATTTACGTCCCATCATTAAAAAATAGTTTAGGGTTTAGTACTAGGGTTTTAAGGTTAAGGGTTATGATTATGGTTTAGAGTATTGAGTGCATGGTTTATTTTTTATGGTGTAGAGTTTTAAGTTTAAGATTTAAAATTTAGAAGTTAGAATTAGGGCTTAGAATTTATGTTGGAAAATAATAAATAACTAAGGAACTTTGAGGCATATTATTGTAGATTTCCATGAGTGCTTGGCAAAAAGGGTAGAAAATGTATTGGAAATGTATAAAAACAATGCCAAGGTTGAGTATTTTGCGTGCAAGTATACACGGTCTGCAAGTAATATAGTAGTGAGTTGAGTATCGTCTCATCATGGATTGACCAATACTTGAATGCTTTGAACTTTTACTTGTCATGGGAAAAGTGTTGTTTGATTTGAGAGTTGTTTGAAAATGATTTAAAAGAAAAAATAAAAATAAAATAGCATTGGCAAGGAGAGTGTCAAATGAGTGATGAGCGTTCGCAAGGGATTCCTGGTTTTCACGCTATTCATGCCATGTAAGCCTTTAATAATGTAGTACCTTGGCATCATTTAACGAGTAGATTCAAAGTTGGCAATGCCTCTCTCGATGGTCAATGCCCGAAATTAACCATGTAAAAACTCCTATATTTCTATAGTGATGTTTTTTTTCATAAATCAACTTGATTAAGTCACAATCTATACTCCTAAAAGGGTAGGTTCACTTCAGAAGTAAGCTCATCTACTTGAACATCTTCTTTCGAAGCATCTCACCTTAGTATCTAGCAACAGATTGTTGCCCCGTAAGTTTGTTAAGATATTAAGGTTCAATAAGCCAAGAATTCTAGCTTTCGCTTTGCACAGTTTTGATAAAAATTGAAGAACATGCTAGACAGGGAAAACGATGCTGAAGCATTTCGATTATTAAAAACTAAACATAAAAACATTGTTTAACGCAAACATCCCCCACCAACTATGAAATTAGTTCATGGTGAGGTTATCAACCAAAAAACCTTCAACATTTTGCAAACACATCATCATTTAAAAGAAAATAAAAACAACTAAACAAAGAGAATGGGCGAGAATGGGGTCTCTCGATGCAGCCCTTTAAGGTCCAGGCTCTCGGTCAAGCTGGTCGAACCACGTCACCTTGCTGCAGCCGGTCATCGATGGATCTTTCGATGTCCCAATCATCCCTCAAATGCTTGCTTGATTGTTCCATAAATAGGCGTGCAAAGAAGACATGGGATGAGCTCTTGAGTTTGAATTTTGAATGCTCAAGGGATAAAGGATGTGATCATCTTATCCAAAGTTTAAATGTGAGCTGATCATGTTGGAGCTGGCATCATTTGTCGTCACTACTTCGCCAACCAAGCTTGACATCATTCTACCATCCAAGCTTGGCACTATTTCTTCGATATTTTTCCGGAGTTTGATCCAATTTCTATTTTCTCGCAGCCTTATATGGTCTTATTTTTTCGGGTTCAACAACTACTTGGTCGGGCATCAACTTCTTCTTCTCTGCCAACCGTTCTGGCAATTTTTGGTCAATCTGTTCCAAATCATCTTGCATTCTCTTTGGCATTCCTTCATGCGCTGCTCTGTTTTGCCAACCCCTATGCCAAGCCTGCAAAAATGCCAACAAAACAATCGTTCACACTGGCATAGACAAAATTCCTAACTCCTTATGCAAATGCATGAAATTAACAACTAAATGCACTCAAAAGCAAGCAAAGGCATTGCAAATTAGGCATAAAAATCAATACTTTTGAAGAGTTAACACTCACCAAACCTAGCTCATTACTTGTCCTCAAGTAATGCAAGAAAGCTAAAAAACAAAAAGGTGAAAATATTACCTTGGCAAAGTTTTGGTTGGAATGCCAACAAATGCTGTCAAGCAGAATTAAGTCTAGCTCTGTCCTCAGTCATCTCAGTGCAGTAATGCCAAGCAGGTAGTAAGTTCAAATGCAACAATATAACTCTATTATAAGGGTATGTAAAGTGCATGATGTGTGGGCAATATGCATCATGTATCCTTTTACTCCCTTAGTCAATTTTACGACCTAAACTCAAAAATTTTATTTTTTCTTTTACTCTTGCCAAGGGTTTCTATTGGCATTAATTTCAGCTTACTTCGTGACATTGTTTGACGTGAGAAATAAGAGGGAGCATACCATGAACCCCCACGTTAATCCAAATATCACTAGGTTTTCTCTTTAATTCATACCCTAAAGTTTTGGACTTGAGAACTAAGAGGGAGAAAACCACGAGGCCTCAAGTAACTTATCATCCCTAAGGTAGAAGAGAGTTCAATTTTTTTATTGCCTTGGTAAACATTGCTTCCTTATTCATTTCTTTTTACCCCGTCATCAATTTTTTTCTGAGCTTAGTTTCAAAAATTCTAAGCTGGCTTGGGAACTAGATGCATACTACGTGTTAAGTGAAAGTTCAATTCCCTAAACTAGAGATCAATTGTGTAGCAAACCTGGCATTACTATTCTGCAAGCATAGGCAACTAAAGATTTCAAAATTCCTCATCGAACATATTATTCTAAAACTAATTAAACTTGCTTAACAAGTGTAAGCATTCTTTAAAATTTGGCCAAGACAAAATTTTCTTTTTCTTTTTAGTGGTTCGGTATGCAAGACTAAAACCTAATCTATATGGCATACATGGCATGACAACATAAATGAAAACATGAATGCATGTCATGACATAAATGTGAGGCAATGCAGACCCCCAAACCCAAGTGCATTGTTCTCAATGCATGAAAACAACACATATACACAAATAAAACAGAAAAATAAATTGCATGAACATACAAATGTAATGAGATGAAATGTAAAGGAGTAAAGGAAGAGGAGGACTCCCCTTCAGAGACTTCTTCTCGTGTGACCCAGGTCTTCCTCTTGACCAAGCTTCCACGATCAGGGGCTTTGCGTTTTACTCTTGTCATGGTTGGTTTTGCGGCAGTGAAGGCTCCAACTTCGTGAAGAACTTCCTCCATAATCTTGACAGGTTCTGGCGCGGCAGGGGCATTGGTGGCATTGGAGTGTGCCTACACGACATGTGTTGCGGTAGACTTGGCTTTGGTTTTGTTTGATTCAATTGGAGAGTCCGTACTAGAAGATTCAACATGGATTGGGGACAACGAGATTGTAGCATCAAATGATGTACAAGCTGATTGGGGACAGGATGGCATGACATCGCTACTGCAAAGATCTTTGTAGGGAAATCTGGAAAAGCTGGCAAGAAATTCAGGGACATCTTCTCAAGGGTCTTCTTGATGGCAACATCCCTGGCATGACTATACTACCAAAGCTTGACATTCCACCCCTCGACTTTCTCTAATTTAAGGAGAATAATCTCCTAGCGATGGTTGGTTTGTGAGAGCAATGTCACTGCACTAGCTGGCATGGTAGCGCTAGATTCCACATTGTGCACCTTGGGCTTTGGCGTAGTTGTCTTCTATTTTCCTTGGTCTGGGTGGTAGTGAGTTGCTGACATAGAGCCAACATGATTGTGATGCCCTTGATTTCTTGGCCTTTTTCTGAGTCGATCTTGGGCACACCATGTCTCATGAAATGTTTGAAATTAACAAAGAAAAGAATAGACTGCCATTAGGCTTACCCACACATGTATATGTCTCCTCGATGATGATCTGATCGACATTGATTTTTCGGACAACTATGATTAAGTGCATTAGTGCCAGCCGTTCCTTCGACACCGTTCCATTATGGTTGGTTGGCATCAAGTTTGCCTCGATAAAGTGGTTCTACCCCCTTGACTGAGATTTCAATGCCAATCTCTTGACGATTCGGTGGCCCTTGGAAGACATTATCCATGTCGTGCCTGGCTCACACAAATTTGCCAGAAACTTCTTCCTCTTGGCAACGATCATTGACTCAACATACTCCATATGTTCATCCTCAACATCTCTCAACTTAAACATGTCATTGATATAACCTTTATCAAAATGAACGCATGTACCTCGTATCATCAAGAACAATTTGTTCTTGGTGGTCAAGTGAGCATAAAAGTCCAGGACAATATTCACGTAAACATCCCCATTTTGCTGGCAGAATAGCTCCCATTTGTGCTGGTTGACTACCTCCATGAAATCGGCAGGAAATCCCACGGTTGCTTTGCCTTTGAAGTCGAACTGCTTCTCATAACAAAAAAGGATGTTGAGGCAAAATTTTCGTCATGCTTTTTCCAGATCTCCTCATTGAAAAAGATTTTAAAAAGGGTTGTTGAAGAAGCCATTAAAACATGATGAAGCTTTGGGCGTGTTGGACAAAGGAAGAAGAAGAGAAAAGATGAATTTTGGTTTCTTGCTTGATAAAGAAAGAGAAAAGTGAAAAATGTTATGTTTCTTTGAACGGCTAGGGTAGGTGGAAAGTAAAGGGTTGAGTGTTTAATGGGGTTTAATAAAATAGCCGAATTTAATATTGATAATGATGGAAAGGAAAAATATTTGATTTGATAAAGGGTTAAGTGATAAGGGTGATGTGATAAGCTTATAACGGATAGGGTGATTTGATAAAGAGTGGAGTGATAAGGTGATTAAGTTGAATTTAAATTTCAACCTAATAGTTTGGGCGGCTAGGGTTAAAATTCAAAAGAAAACAATTTTCACTCTCATGGGCCAAATTTAATCAAGCTAGGGTAAATCTCTCCTTCTAATATTTCAATCCTTCGTATGCCAAGCTTCTGCCCTGGCATTCTGCCTAGCACACTAAATCTACACATATTCAAATGAAAACCTTTCAACGCTGTTTAGGAAAATTAAAAATTAAAAGAAGAAAAATAAACAAATAAAGAAAATGCTGAAAAAGGAAAAAACATATAATCCTAATATTTACAAAAATTAAACCATGATGATGATGTTACAGTACCTCTGCCAAGAGGAAAAACTCATTGGCATTCTGCCGATCACCTTTCAAATAGTGCTTTAAACGTTGGCCATTCACCTTAAAGATATCTCATGTCTTCAAATTCTTGATGTTCACAGCTCTATGGACATAGGGTTTTACAACTTCATAAGGGCCCATCGATCTTGATTTGAGTTTACCAGGAAACAATTTTAGTCGTGAGTTAAATAACAAAACACGTTGGCCTACCTCAAATTGTTTTAGCATCATCCTTTTGTCACGCCAACGCTCTATCCCCTCCTTGCAGAGTCTGCAATCTCATAGGCTTGTGTTATGAATTCTTCCAACTCATTTAGGTCTAGTAATCTCTTTTCTCCAGCAACTCTCCATACCATATCAAGCGTTTTGATTGCCTAATATGCACGATGCTCCATCTCCATCGGTAGGTGGCATGCTTTTCCAAAAAACAAGTCTAAATGGTGAAGTGCCCAAAGAAGTTTTAAAAACAGTCCTTTAAGCCCACATGGACTCATCTAGTCTCAAAGACCAGTCTTTCATTGATGGATTTTACAGTTTTTTCTAAAATATTTCTGATCTCCTTGTTTGAAATTTCGGCTTGCCCATTTTTTGGGATGGTATGCTATACCAATCCTTTGCTGAATTCCATACATGTACAAAGCTTTAGAAATTAGATTTCATTTAAAATGGGTACCCTCATCATGTATAATCACTCATGGGCACCAAATCGAGTAAAAATGTGTTTGTGCAAAAACTTGGCAACGACCTTGGCATCGTTTGTTGGCAGTGCAACAACCTCAACCCATTTTGATACATAGTCAACGACCACAAGAATATATAAATTACCAAATGATGGAGGAAAGGGGTCCATAAATTCTATCCCTCATACATCAAATAAGTCCACATGCAAAATCTTTTGGAGCGGCAATTGGTGTCTGCCAGAGATGTTTCATGTCCTTTGGCATCGATCACATGCCTTAGCATAGTTGTAGTGTCTTTTTATAGCGTGGGCCAAAAGAATCTTGACTGCAACACCTTGGCAGTAGTCTTTATCCCGATAAAGTGTCCTTCATATGGTTCTACGCAACATAGTTGCAATATATTGTGCTGCTCATCCTCTAGCACACACCGACGAATCACTTGGTCGACGCACTATTTGAACAATATTGTCTCGTTCCAATAATATTGTCGAACATCTCGCACAAAATATTTCTTGGCATTATATGCCATTTTGATGGAAGAATATTGCTTACCAGGTAGTTGACTATACTAGCGTACAACAACACAACATTAACTGCAAGCAAATACTCATCTGGGAATTTATCTCTTATGGTAGCGGTCTTACCATCTTTAAGGTGATGCTCTAAGCGTGATAGGTGATCAACTACCAAATTTTCACTACCCTTCTTATCTTGGATCTCGAGGTCAAATTCCTGTAGAAGAAGCGTTCCTCAGAACAACCTAGGTCTGGCATCCTTCTTTGCCAAGAGGTACTTCAATGCCGAATGATCTTTACACACCACAACTTTGTTACCAACTAAATAAGATCTGAATTTATCAAAAGCATATACAAATGCAATAAATTATTTCTCATTTTTGGAGTAATTAAGCTGGGCTCCATTTAAAGTCTGACTGGCATAGTAAATGGTATGGAAAACTTTGCCACGCTACTGTCCTAACACTGCTCCGATGGCATAGTCCTTGGCATCGCACATGAGCTCGAATGGCTCATTCCAATATGGTTCCAGAACTATAAGGGCATTAATCAACTTCTATTGGAGTTCTTGAAATGCTTTTAAACAAGAATCATCAAATGCAAAAGTGGCATTTTGTTCCAATAACAAGCATAAAGGTTTAGAAATTTTAGAAAAATCTTTAATGAAGCGTCGGTAAAAAAACTGCATGTTCTTATACCTTTTACACTCGTAAGGGGGTGGCAATTGCTTGATTACCTCAAATTCTGCTTGATCAATCTCGAATCTTCTCTTGGTCACCTTGTGCCTGAGAACAATGCCCTCTTTCACCATGAAATGACATTTTCCCAGTTTAAGACTATGTTTATCTCAATGCATCTTCTCAACACTTGCTCCAAGCTCTGAAGGCATTCCTCAAATGTTTTGCCAAACACTGAGAAATCATCCATGAATACTTTCAGTTTATGCTCAATCATGTCAGAAAAAATGGCCATCATGCAACGTTGAAATGTTGTAGGGGCATTACACAACCCGAATGACATTCTTCTGAAAGAATAGGTCTCGTATGGACACGTGAAGGTGGTCTTCTCTTAATCATCTGGGGCGATGGCAATCTAGTTATAATTTGAATAGCCATCCAAAAAATAATAGAAAGCTTTACTTGTTAGCCTATCTAACATTTGGTCGATGAAAGGCAATAAGAAGTGATCCTTTCGCGTGACATTGTTTAGCTTTATGTAGTCCATGCATACTCTTCATCCTGTGACATTCCTGGAGCGAATCAATTCATCTTTGCTATTTTGTACCACTGTCATGCCACCCTTCTTTGGCACGCATTGTACTGGGCTAACACACGAGCTATCGGAAATGAGGTAAATTGTCTCGGCATCAAGTCGTTTGATAATCTTCTTCTCCACTACTTCTTTCATGCTCGGATTCAACCTTCTTTAGCTTTCAACGGTCTTGCAATGGTATTCTTCCAAGATAATCTTTTGCATGCAAATGGTTGGGCTTATACCTCAGATATTGGCCAAGGTCCAACCCAAAGCTTGCTTATATTTGCTTAATATTTCCAGTAGTCTTCCCTTCTGATCATTAGTGCGATCAACAACAATGATCATTGGAAAAGTTGAGTTTTTACCTAGATAAGCATACTTGAGGTGGTCTGGCAATGGTTTCAGCTCCAATTCTGGTGGCTCCTCAATTGATGGTTTTGGTACCTTGATTTCTCTGCCAGCCAACTCCAGTGGCTCAAAATATCTCACTTCTTAAGCCTCTACTATTTCTTCATGCTCCTCACTCATCTCATCATTGCCATCCAGTTCCCTAGTACCATTATCTGCGTCTTGGCACAACTGTGCCACATCCAAAGTGAAAATGGACTCCATCATCTCATCGGTTCGGTATTCCTCAGGTTTATCTGCACATTTAAGAGCTTGAAACACATAACATGTAACATGTTGATCGTTCATACGCATAGTAAGTTCACCCTTATGAACATCAATCAAAGCCCTACTCGTGGCAAGGAATGGTCTACCCAAAATAATTGGAACATAAATATTTGCCTCATAATCTAAAATGATGAAATCATCTGGAAAATAAATTTGTCTACCTTTACCAACACATCCTCAATGTTACCCTTAAGATGTGCAAAGGATTTGTCTACCAGTTGAATTGTCACCGTGGTAGATCTTGCTTCTCTATCAAGCTTTCTGAAAACTAACATTAGCATCAGGTTGATGTTGGCTTCCAGGTCACACAGTGCCTTGCCCATTAGTCTATTGCCAATAGTGCAGGGAATAGTAAAACTTCATAGATCTTTCAGCTTTATATGGCAATCGATTGAGTATCATGGTACTGTATTCTTCGATGAGAGCTACAGTCTCAAAATCTCCTAACTTTCTCTTTGTGGACAAAATGTCCTTCATGAATTTGACATAGTTGGGCATTTGCTCAAGAGCCTCTTCCAATGGTATGTTGATATGAAATTGTTTAAGAACTTCTAAGAAGCGCTTAAATTTCTGGTCTTGCTTATGCTTTTGAAACCTTGCTGGAGATGGTGGTTGTTGCGTGTAAAATAGTCTATCGCAATGGTAGTGCAAGTGTACACGTCGCAAGTAATAAAGTGATACTAGAGTATCGGATATCGTCTCCACAGGGACTGGGCTAACCCTTTCCTTCGCTATCTGCACAAGGGGAAAAGAATAGATTAAGATATTGTCACGAAAATAATAAAGAATACTGGAAAATAAAAGTAGAGAAATCAAGATAGAGAGAATGGGCTGGTATTGAATTGCTCAGTAGTGCAGGTATTGCAGTGCTTAGGGAATCCAGTCCTGTCGTCGTGCCTGTCGCCGACAGCACCTGTCGCGGCAGCTGTCCGTTGGCTGTCGCGGCAGCAAACACACCAACTCCGTACTTCAAGTTTGGCAAGAATCCTAGATCTACCTTGGCCTATCCCTAGGTCCAAGTCTGTCGATGATCACGTCTTTGATGATACCTCCCGGCGTGAATCGAAGGATGAACACCGATGTGTATGAATTCTTCTTTAGCCACTTAACCTTGCCCTATCCCTAGGCACAAGATAGTTCAACTATAAACTAGAGAACTTGCTCTTACTTCTTTCGTATACTTAACTCTCCCGATGCTAAGTAAATGGATAACCTCACAATGCTCTCCCGATGCTCTTGCAAGATATTAATAACCAAAATAAGAGAACTTGAAGTTTATTTTATTGAACTGAAAATTCCTAAAACAAAACAACCCTTGCAACTACTTTACAAATCAACCCGTGGCCCTAGGGGGTTTTAGAACATGTCGGTGACAGGTAAACGACGGGTAAACGGCGGAGGGGTTTTAGATGTCGGTTTTGGGGTAGAATGAGGGATGATGCCTCCTAGGTTAAATCTATGCCCTTATATAAACTTTGGGCTCAAGTATTCTAAGTTAACAAGGATTACAACTTTAATGAAAAGTAAGATTCTAATAAATGCTAAATCTCTAAGGATTCCTACTTTTCAGCCGCCTCCTTGTTTCATGGAAATTCTTCTCCTTGAGCTTTGGCTTGACATATCTTTTGATCCGGGGCTTGGAAAAATATTTGGCTTTCACACGACAGACGAGCAGATTTTTCTCTATCTATCGAGGTCCACTTTACTTTTCCTCTTCATGAAGTTGCTGTCGCCTTGCTGTCACGACAGGTCCATGACAGGTTCGCCTTCTTCGTCTGCTTATCCAGTTCAGTTTTCCTGCTTATCTGCCCTGCGCCTGCCTTCTTTGTCTACTATGGCAGCAACTTGCTGTCGTCCTCTGTTGTCACGGCAGCTCTATGGCAGCATTGTCCTCTTCGTCTGCTTGTCCAGTTCAGCTCTTCTGCTTATCTGCCCTGCGCCTGCCTTCACCGTCTACGACGGCGGAAACCTGCCAAAAACAACCATTTTTAGTAGAATTTGTGCCTTTTATATATTTGTGATGTTTTGCTGTAAACTGGCCTAAATACAATGAAATGGTGCTTGAATGCAGCAGAAATATGGGTTAAAAAGGGTGTAAATAATAGAACTTTTACACACTCAACAGTGGTGGTGGATAAGAAAATGTCGGCTCCACTGGTTTTGCCAAGGTGGTGCTGGCATCTGACTCATGTCTGGCATTGGTATGCTGTTTGGCATCATTTAGTGGTTTGGCATCATCTACTTTTGTTCTTTTTTCTATGTTTCTTTGAGATCATCTATTGGCGTCAGCTTTTCAGTTTGACAATCACTTGGTTGCTTGGAAGCTATCTCTATCTCGCATTGCTTGCCACTCTGAAGAGTTACAACTTTGCATTGCTCATTATCTTTATCCAGAGCATCCTCCAATCACTTGGCAATGCTCATTGGAGTCTATTGTTGAGTGTATTGGCAATCTGCCCAAGCTAAACCTCAAAGTTTCTCATTGATGCTGCCAAACTCTAGACTGTTGCACCATTCCTCTCTATGTACTCCGTGAGAGTCTTTCCTTGGTTATATCTCTGCCCTTGCTGAAAATTGTTTTGGGCTCTCTGTGGCATGGCATTCTGATTGTATGCTGGCATGGCATTGTTATTCTACCTCTGGGCATTGTACTGGTTACCTCCTTGATTTCCCCAAGCTAAATTTGGGTGTTGTCTCTAACCTGCATTGTAAGTATTGGTGTTAGAATTATAGTAACGACCAAAATTACCAACAGAATTTACCGACTCATTGTTCGCAGCGCAATCATCTGTGTGATGATCTTCTCCACATATTATGCAAAATGGTTCTAATGCCTTGACTTTTCGGGAATTAGTACTCTTTTGCAAAGTTTTCACAATGCTAGTAAGATTTGAAATTTGAGTATTAATGGATGTTAGTGCATCTAGCTCATATTTTCCAGCTAATTTCGTATCGGTCCTTAGTCTGGCAGTGGGATACTCAAAATCGTTGGCAACAGTCCTCTCAAGGATGCTGATTGCTTTTGTGTAATTCTTGTCCAAAAGTGAACCATTTGCTGAAGAATCAACAACTGTCCTGGCATGGACATTAAGTCCATTGTAGAAGGTCTCTATTTAGGTCCAATTGGGAATCTCTCCCACGCATAATACAAGGTCTCTTCATCAGCCAACCTAAACGCTGTGATCTCGTTTCTTAGCTTGGCATTAAGCTTAGGTGGTTGGTATCGTAATAAAAACTTCTGGCATAGATCTGCCCATGTAGTCACTGTCCAAATGGCAAAGAACCTAGCCATGTCTTAGCTCTATCTCTAAGGGAAAATGTGAACAATATCAGCTTCACTGTATCATCTAAAACTCCAGTGGATGATCCATCAAACTGACCTACATTCAAAAGAGTTTGAATCATTACCAGTTTAAGTTCAAAATTGGCAGCATTTACCTTTGTCCCAACTAGGTCTGACATCAAATTGTCAATATTCGGTGCCAAGTGCTCTCTAATAGGTCTCTCTATGGCATCATATACTACGAGTGCATCATATACTACGGTGCCAAGTGCTCTCTAATAGTTAACAGGCCCTGATCGAGGCAAGCCACAACTGACAACTTCTACTGAGGGAAGCTGATTTATGAAGAATGAAGCCTTGCTGAGCAGAACCAGTCACAGACCCATGCCGCGACAGTATACGACTCAACCTGCCAGAGGGCAAAATAGGCAAAATGGTAGCCGATTTGTAGAGCTTTAAATCCCGGATTTTTCTACACACTTTGCATGGCAGTCGGAGCTCAAGAAGAGGACAAAAACATGGAAGGAAGGATAAAGTTGGACTTTTGGTCAAAAGTGAATAATGTATTAAATTAAAGAGATTCACCTCTTTTATAAAGTTAAGTTCAAGTCCAACTTAACTTCATCTCCAAGAAGGATCTGTGCCTACACCTTCCCCTATATAAAGGAGGCTTGCCGCCATTATCAAGGAGACGATCGAGGGACGAGAGAGCTTAGGACTTAGTTTGTTTTTCCTTTCCATTCATTATGTTCTAATTTTCTTTAGGGTTAGGATTAGTTTGTTTAGTAGTTGTGTGAAGACTATTGTATTTTTTTAAGTTCTTAATGCAATAAAGTTAAGGTTTTCTTATTCTTGGCTTTAATCAATCTTGCATACTTATCGAGAGAGAGTTTGTGAGGTTATCCATTTGTTCAATATCAGGAGAGTTGAACTCACAAAATGAATAAGCACAATTTTCATCCCTTATGGAATTAACTAACTCGGCCTAGGGATAGGTTAAGAGTTTCAGCGGCTAAAAGAAGCGTGTGATTGGTTGGTGTTTATCTTTGGTTTACACCGAGAGATATGGTCAAAGCCTATTCACCAACAATGTTATGTGCTTAGGGATAAGGGGGAGCCATTCAAGGACGCTTTGCTGAGTCTTAATAGCATCTGCCAAAGAGTAAGAGATTGCCGCGGCAGGGACTCAACCATTGCGGCCGCGGCAGGGACTTCGGTTACTGCCACGTCAGTTTTGTATTGTTGCATTCAAGAATGGAGACAAGTCAATAGGATTCCACACTACGACAGATTCTAATCCGACCCATTCTCTCAACTTGATTTCTCCCCACTTTATTATCTAGCTTACTTTAGTTTTAGTTCTTTAGATTACTCAAAACAACCCATCTCATCTGTGTTTTTACTTTAATTATTTTGTAGTGCGAGAAAATAGGATCAAAAGGCTAGCTCAATCTCTATGGAGACAATACTCGATATACTTATCATTATATTACTTGAGACATGTACACTTGCACTATTGTGGGGCACTTTTACGCGAGCATCAAGTTTTTGACGCCGTTGCCGGGGATTGGCAACTTTTGTTTTTATTTTCTTGCACTCTTTACTTTTTTTATTTTTTGTTTTAGTACTAATAAAACTTTGTTTTAGTGCATAACCAGAGCGAACCCTAGCAGCCCATTGTGAGACTTAGATCCAAAAATCGAACGCTCTTAATTAAAGCTTAGTCGAAAGATCGTAGCCGCAATGCAGAAACCTGAGAGCCGAGGCCGTGGCAACAACCAAGGTGCCCCGAAAAATAATGCCACTGGGCAGCCACCTGCCGATGGGCAACAACTTTCCAATGGACATCAGAATATCCCGACAGGAGATGAAGAAAATCCACGAAATCAATTCGCGCCAGTCTGACACCTAACTATCCGAAACTACCTTGAAGAGGATCTGAACGGAGAAAATCTGGGAGTTGTCACACTGAAGATTGAAGCCACCCACTTTGAAGTGAAGCCCGTGGTTTTCATCATGATCAATACCATGGGGCAATTTGGCGGCTCAACAACTGAAGATGCCAGACATCACCTAAAATCCTTCCTCTAGATTTGTAACTCGTTTAAAATATAGGTAGTACAAGAGGATATTTTGAGATTAAATTTGTTCCCTTATTCACTAAGGGATAGGGAAAAAAACTGGCTCAACAATATTCCAACATGATCAATTGGATCCTGGAGTGATTTATGTCGTGATTTCTTAGCACGTTTTAATCCTACAAATTTAACTAATAAATTGTGTAACGAAATCACTTAATTTTGACAAACTGACGATGAATCCATGCACGATGCTTAGGAGCGATAGAGAGAGATGTTACACAAATTCCCCTTGAACGGATTCCCATTATGGACGCATGTGACTATGTTCTATAACACAATCAACACGGCAACTAGGATGATGATCAATGCCTCGGCAAACAACATACTCCTAGATAAAGATCCAGAGAAGGCAATGGATATTCTAAATAGGACGACCAAGAACGACTATCAGTTCCCAAGGGCCAGACGAGGAGGAATCTGATGCCAACTCAAAGTAAATGAAATAGGGTCCTCAAACTCAATTTCATCCCAAATTGCCACCTTGACAAAGCTGGTCATGAACATGGAATCACAAAACAATCACCAGAAGGTCAAGGTAATGGATTTATTTTGTGAAAACTGTGGAGGTAACCATATCTCTTCTGAATGCTCGCAGAACCCAAAGTCGGCCTGTTATGTTGGAAACTTTAATAGGAAAAACAATATGATGTCCAACAACTACAACCTAGCCTGAAAAAAGCACCCCAACTTCCCCTGGAGCAACCCCAATAATGCACTCAATCTGCAAAATCAGAATGCTCCAACAGCGGAATTCCAACAAAACATGCCTCGACAGAACATGTCGCAGCAACAAGTCATGCCACAGCATCAGCCAATGCATTCTTGTTCTTTGGAAGACACTCTTCATGCTTTTATGACACAGACTAGTGCATATATAGCTAACATTGAAAAGTTCCTAAAAAGACTGAAATTTTTATGGATAGGACTGAGATGAGGCTGGAGAACAACGAGGCAACGTTGAAATCCCTAGAAACACAAGTGGGGCAGATCACACAGATTCTGAGCACTAGGCTTGTAGGAGGTTTTCTTAGCGACACTGAAGCCGGTAAGGGGACATCGTATGAACAGTGCAAAGCCGTAACCACCAGGAGTGGTATCCAACTAAAGACAGCAGAGGAGAAATCAGAGGAGTCAACTGCCAAGAACAATGTTACGTCGGCCGAACATGTGGCAGCACCCATGACAGAACCCATAGACATCATACCAACTCCTCCATTCCCACAAAGGATGAAACAAAAAAGCAAGAGTACCAGTTTAAGAAGTTTCTGGACATCCTAAAACAAGTACACATTAATTTACCTTTAGTGGAGGCAATCAAGGAGATCCCAAACTATGCCAAATTCCTCAAAGACATCGTGTCAAAGCGAAAAAGAATTGGGGAATTCGAGACGGTGGCCGTAACAGAGGAATGCATGGCCACACTACATAACCGAGCTATGTTGCGTGCAAAAGTGATGCACAATTAGCGTGCAAGTGTACACGGTGCCAGATTATGGTATTTAAGATATCGTCTCCAAAAGAATTGTGACAGCTTTTTAGAGTTCACTTTTATGCACAAGTAAAGTAAAAACATAGATATTAGGAGTTGGTTTGATTGAAGCTAAAACTAAAACAAGTGAAATAAATTGAAATATTAGAGTGAGAGAATGGGCCAGTATTGGATGTCTCGTAGTGTGGAGAATTCATGTACTGTCTCGACACAGTTTTCCTGATCAACTTAACAACTTCAGAGACCGCCCATAAGAATACCCCGACAAAGTTGTGTGAGATTTCTTGGGCAGTTAAGCGATGATTCAAGGTTCGACAAGGCTCCATTCTATGTCTCCCTCTTCTCCCGAAGCTTGAAGTACTATTGGCGAACATGTCTTTGATGATACCTCCTGACGTGAATCTATGGGTGAACACCAACCGATTGTGGATCCTATTTTAGCCTCTGAACTTCTTAACTTATCCCTAAGCCGAAGTAGCTTTACCCTATGGTTGGATAAAACCGTGTTTACTCGTTTTGTGAGTTCAACTCTCTCGTTATTGAACAAATAGATTGCCGCCCTCTTCTCTCCCGATAAAGATTGCAACAATGAAGAACCAAGAGTAAACAAACCTTGAATTTTATTGCAAAACTGAAATCCTAAACGAATACAAGCAAACTCTCACAATTACTACACAACCAACCCTTAGTCCTAGGGAAGGTTTAAAACATGGTGGGTTTGGACGACACTAGGGTGTCAACAAGAAGGAGTTTCTCTCAAATCTTAATTGTGTTCTCTCCTTCAAATTGATTATATATATATATATATATATATATAGGGGAGGAGCCTAGGTCTAAGTCGGTTTAGGGTAGGAATACTAGTTAGGATATGATTACAACACATTAAAAATAGTTAAATACTATTAGATACCCGTTTGACTTTTCTTCAACTTGACTTTGACCTGGCTTTTCTTTGTCTGCTGGGATCCAATGCACGTGCAAGTGGTCTCTAAAAATCGAGCTTGATGAGTTCTTTCTATCGCATACCACTTTGCATTTTTCCACTCTTCCTTGAAGTGTTGCCTCAGCGGGGATATGGACCGGTGTGCTGGGGTTGGCACAACTCTGCATTCTGGTTCTTTCCTTCTCGATCAGCTCTCCTGATGCTCCAACAGCTTCCTCCTTCAGCTCCCAGGTTTCTCTTCATCTGCCGTCTTTGCTGCCTCGATGGCATTTGCCTAGGCGCGTACCTACGCACAGGGAGAAAATGCACTTGAGCAATATCATATATAATAAATCAACTAAATTCATCAAATAAGAGAGATTGTCTAATCTATGCTATTCTGTGTATGTTACCTAATAAATGCAACCTAAACTACACTTAAGAACAACAATAATTGAGCTAAACTAGGGTACAAATATATGACTTTTGCACACTTAACAAGCTCTACCTAAGCTAAAGGATCCCATAAGCTTTCTCAAACCATGCCCAAACCATGCGCAATAAGGAATCATTACGAAGGGAGGGCACTCTGTGACCTAGGAGCAAGCATAAATATTAAGCCTAAGTCAGTCTTCCAAAAATTAGGGATTGGGACGGCCAGACCTATAAATATAATGCTACAACTTTCTGATGGATCTCATGTGCAACATGAAAGGAAAATTGAAGATACATTGGAAAAGTGAATAAATTTATTTTCCCTACTGATTTTATAATTTAAGATTACGATGCAGATGAGAAAGCTCCACTCATTCTGGGACGGCCATTCCTTGCCACTGGGAGGACGCTAATCGATGTTGAAAAAGGAGAGCTAACAATGAGAATCAACGACGAGCATGTGACACTCCACGTACTAAACACAAGGAATCATGCGGAGGAATCAGAAAAAAGTCAAGCACTCTAGGCCTCAACAAAGAACCAATCTGTTCCGGCATAGAAGCTGCACAATGTCATGTCAAACATATTGGACCCTGCCAAGAAAACTGCCGCAACACTCTAACGGGAGATTCTGGACCCAAGCTGCTACCTCATTCAAGATCACATCTCATGCGAGATAAGGAAGAATACACTCTAGGAGATGCATCCACATGCACTTCTTTAGTGCAATAATCTCTTTTTCCCTTTATCTTTTATTTTTATTTTTATTTTTATTTTTAGTTATTTTTAATTTTCTATTTTTTTTGGAATAAAATTTATTTTATTGTTTATTTTAGGAAAGATATCAAGGAAAGAAGAAGAGAAGAACTACGACATTGACCACTATTTGTTCAACACGATTGTAGAGCGTTTGGGTGTTCTCTAAATATGAGCGCAAGTGCACATTGTTATCAACTTATATTATAAAAGATATCATCTCCCACAGGGATTGGACAACTTATTTGAATCACAATTCCTGCACAGAAAATAAATGCACAAGTAAATTTAGTTTGTAAAGAAAAATAAAACACAAGTAATAGATAGAAAAGATCAGGGTGATAGAATGGGTTAGGTTATGCTGCTTAGTAGTGTGAAACTGCATTGAATAGGTTAAGTTGCTTTGCGTTGCCAGACTTGGCTACCTCGATGGAGGATGACAGATTGGCTGCTTTGACGCTTTTTCCGCCTCGGTAGTGGAACAGACGATTGGCTCGGCGGCAAACTCGATAGTCCTTCAAGGCTCAGCAGAACACTTCGATAATGATCCCGCTTATGTCTAAGTCATAATGTTGTTGTTGCCCACTGCAGATCATACCCGTCACGGCGTGAATCTTGCAAAGACAACAACCTTGGTTCGTCCTCTCTTAGCCGCCTTAAACCCTAACCTATGTCTAGGTTGGATTGATCAACACCTAATTAGGATGAGGATATGGATTGGTGTGCAGGGGTTGGCACAACTCTGCATTCTGGTTCTTTCCTCCCCGATCAGCTCTCCTGATGCTCCAACAGCTTCCTCCTTCAGCTCCAAGCTTTCTCTTCATCTACCCTATTTGCTACCTTGGCGGCATCTGCCTGGGCGGGTACCTACGCACAGGGAGAAAACACACTGGAGATGTATCATATATAATAAATCAACTAAATTCATCAAATAAGGCAAATTGTCTAATCTATGCTATTTTGTGTATGTTACCTAATAAATGCAACCTAAACTACACTTAAGAACAACAATAATTGAGCTAAACTAGGGTATAAATACAGGACTTTTGCACACTTAAGACACCCTCAAACTCGATCTATTGCTTGTCCTCAAGCAATGCAATCTAATAATAACATGCCAAAACTTAAAATCATATGCAAGCTAAGTTGAGAAAGCATCTTGAGCAACCTTTACATACCATGTAGATTTATGCTTAATTAGCAACCCTTTGAATGACAAAAGATTTACCCAGAACTGAACTATGTATCTTGTAAGTGTGTGTTCCTTGTGATAAGCATGATTCTTCGGCTTCTAAGTAAAACTTCGGTAAACACCTTAATTTCCTTGGGTTTCCATCTAGTTTCTTTTTCAATTTAACCACTAGTTGCCGGTAATAGGCTTTTCTAATGATTGCAATATTTTTTTTCTAGAGCCAGTTTCGGGCACCTCTAGCTTATCCTAGAGCCAGTTTTGGGCACCTCTAGGACGTCTGGTAGTTTTTTTCAAACCTCAAGTTCTACCCAAGTTTACTAGGTGAAATACCTAAGTTTCTTAGAAGCCCTAAAATCAAACTAGTCACAAAGAGTGTTTTCTTTTTAAGTTCAGACCATAGTAGGATTCTAAGTTAACCTAAAGTCATGCTAGGGTTGCTGCCTAGGCGGGCCATCTGCCGCAGCGAGTATAAGATACTCAAGAATTTTTCTCAAACTAAGAGTTCATTAGGCTTTAAATAAAGACATGTTACAATTAGAACCTAATTAAAACAAAAAAAGAAGAAAACTTAAAGACATAAAAAGAAAAACTAGAAAATACAAGAAAAATAAAAACAAAAGACAAAATTAGAGGACTAATTCCCTCCCCAAACTCAAGAGGAGCATTGTCCTTAATGCATGCCTACATACACAAAATTAATGCATAGATTAGATAAGAATAACAAAAGAGAAGAATGGGAGAGAAGCTTAATTTGGTTTGGAATCGGAGGAGCTGTTGTTGTTGCCAATGATCACCCTCTTCCGTTCTACCATCTTGAAGCGCTTAGCCGCCCTCGACGGCTGTTGGCGGGAAGACAGACTGGGTTGAGCCTTTTGAGTCACCTCTCGTTCGCTGCCCTTTTCACTGTCAGGTCAGACTTTGGTGGCAAAGTGTGTTCTCTTCGCTCGTGGGGAGAAGGATGGTTTGAGCTTCCTTGTAATGGTGTACACCAAGTCCTGCCATACGGAGTCGTCTGAGAGGAAGTCCTTTAGGTATCCGGAGCTGGAAAGGACCTCAGTGGTCGTGACTACTCTAGAGGCTCGTTTGTTATGGGGGAAGTCGGAGTTCCGGAGGTTGCCGGATGTGTTGCTGAGGCAGAAGGTGCAGCGGTTGTGTCTGGTGCTGCCGGGGCAAATATCTCGATAGAGAACTAGAAAGTTGGCCGGCGGGAACTTTTCCTTGATGGTGGCGGCGGTGGCGTTGTTGATGTCCTGAATGTAGGCCATTAACTTCAACTGTCGGTGTTCCATCCTGTCCAGTTGTGCTGCCAAGCCACCGATGTGTTGGAGTATGCCCAAAGACCAATCATATGATGATTGAATAGACATACTATTTTACTAGATTTATCAAGTAATGACATTGCCGTTATTATCATTTGGTATGTTTCTGTGCATCAAACTAACCATTGGATAATATTGTCCATACAATAATATGATTATTGTTAAATAGGATCCTTAGTCGAATATTATTACCGGTATGGACAGTGATAATATATAAAGACTAATATGTGGTTGATTGATAACAAGTGTTGTCATTGACATAAAGATGTCACAACATTGCTCATGGTAAACATATGTATAATCCTCAGACTTGAGATCAACATGATTTCAACATAAAGATTTACGGATTTTGACATAGTCAAACGTGTGTCGTAACTGACTACACTATAAAGACTGATGATTGGATGCGTGATGACCTATGTAGTGAAATATGGTTGATCAAGAAAGGATTTGTCCCTCCTACATAATGGGAGAAATATCTTCGGCCACTAGATTGAGTGAGATTAGAAAATGCATGGTCATGCTCGAATATTATGATGTGAGATATCATTGAGATTCGTTTATCATAATCTACTCAAGACATCAAGAAACAATAGATGGACAACGCAAGTGTGACTAACCCATGACTTGTGTTCATCTAAGATATAAAGGACAAAAGGATGAAATGCATAAAGAAAGTTTATTCAGGAATTAGGAAAGTCAAACCATGACTTCATGCAACTTAGGTAGCAATGATGTATTGCTAGATGCCACTCGTTGTTTGTAAAATTAGAACAATTCTAATTTTGCTGCTAACATTGCATGAACCTACAAGGGCCACACCCTTCGAATGAAACGAACAAAAAATTGGAAACCATACTCCCTATTTTAGGGAGGTTGCCGAAAATCCCCTATGGGATAGGGGAAATCGGCAACTCCCTTAAATGGGAATAATATTGGATAAATATTGTATTTATCAAATATTATTTAGAGTATGGAAAATATTTAGAGACTTAAATATTATAGAATAAGATTCTAGAAATTTAAATATATATTTGGAATTTATATAATGTATATTTAATTCCAAGTTTATGTAAAATTAGATTCCACATAATTAAAAATATATATTTAAATATATTTAAATCCAAGTAAAGATAGAATGTGATTCTATATAATAAAAATATATATATTTGGATTAAATATAATGTATATTTAAATCTATGTTTTATGTAGAATAAG
This sequence comes from Hibiscus tridactylites, assembly GCA_958450335.1. Classification (NCBI taxonomy): domain Eukaryota; kingdom Viridiplantae; phylum Streptophyta; class Magnoliopsida; order Malvales; family Malvaceae; genus Hibiscus; species Hibiscus tridactylites. The sequence goes on from OY288266.1 coordinate 35,352,764, forward strand.
ATTCTACATAATTAAATATATATATATATATATTTCATTTAATATTATTAAATATAATGTATATTTAATATAAACTAATTTCAAGTAGAATTATATTCTACAAATTTTGGTTGAACTTGGATTTAAGGAATTCAACTAGAATTAAGTCTCTGAATACTATTTAAAGGGACAAGGGCTAGCAACCAAATCATCCCTATTCCTCCTTGCAAATTTCGACATATCCCTCGGAATTCCCCTCTGGAATTTTCGACAAGTCCCAGATTTCTTCTGAGAAGCTGTTCGATATTTTTCTGGTGTTCCTCTTGCCCCCTGGAAAATTCCTGGCGATTTCCTAGTTCGAATCCAAGTCCCGGTAGAACCCCAGGTCGATTTCAGAATCCCTCAGAAATCCCTGGAGGGATTTTGACTTCTCCCAGAAGGTGTTCAAACCTGTCGGAATTTATCCCTAAGTGTTAGGGAGGCGGAAACTTTGTTCGTTTTGTTCGGGTGGACTCTGTAGAGGTCGTTGCGAACCTGTGACGATTCCGGTTTTACTTGACGTGGTTAATCCGACATACCGTCGGTTTTCCAGTTTCTAGAGTTTTAAAAGGTAACTCTTCATCTTTTCACCCCGGATTCGTTCCTGTACATGGATCCTAGCTAGATTACGTCGGATTAATTTTTCCGCTGCACCATGGGGCGTGTCGACGTGACCCAACACGATGGTGGTTGCTGGGGAAGGTTGCTAGAATTGTTGATGGCTGCCCATCTCTGATGTCGAGGCATAGTTCTCTTGGGTGGCTGATGTGATCTCCATTTTCCGAAGTATAATTTCATTGTCAACCTAGTTCTTTTCGGCGTCATGGTGTCGGTCGGGGTGGCTGCAACAATCAAACCTACATGTATTTACCTTTTGTTGATGCTGGAGTGAATGAGTGCTAATCTTGGCTTGTCGATGGTGGACATGTGGGTCGTGGGCAGCAACCGTCTCTTCACGAATGTGTTCCAAAGTTTGGCCTCGGGCAGAAAATTCCGCCCGTTGACGGTGCCTCTGTTTCTTCCCTCATTCCAAACTATTCCCGGTTCACAAAGTTCTTCCTTCATTACCTCGTAACTATCCGCTGTGAGGGAGTCAAGGAACTCCGCATGCTAATCTTCGCGAATGTGCAGGCCATAGTATAAGTTGATATTATCCTCGTTGATTAAAAATGGCCGCCCGCAGACATTCACTGTCGGCAAGATCTCCGTTGGCCCATGGGCATAGTATTCACGCACCAAGGTTTGATTTGTCGGCTTTGGTTGCTGGGCAAAGATTTGCCACCGTTGGCGCGCAATTTTAGCATATATAAACTGTTCGAGCCCTAGATTTCTCTTCCCCATCTCGTAATAAAATCCTTGCTTCTCCTACACTAATCTTTCTTTGATTTCTCATTGTGACGAGTTTTTAATCTCTGGTGTGGCGAAACAGTTGAGAGATTCCTTTGATCCTGCCTGGACAACGCGACAACGGGGGGGGTGGTGGTGTTCTTGCCATTCTTGGTGTGGGCTTTAGGGTTTGTGTGAAGAGAGTTGTAGAAAATCTGAGGAAACAAAAGAACTCTAAAAGCAAAAGAAAGATTGTGAAACAATAATCAATAGCGAGTAAAGAAGAGTGAATAGTAAAAAAATGAGGGGGTTGAATAGTGAAAGAGTGTTGTTGTTTCATCTGCCAAGGCAGTCATTGCCCGAGCATAGAGCCATTGGAACAGAACGAGCTTCTTGCGAACGGCTAGTTCTAGCGGGAAGCAACGTCTGTCTAATGTGGCGGACTTGGCGGGCGAGCTGGAGCGGTTGATGGATTTGGGCTTTCTTCTTCTCCCTTATCTTGGGCCACTATCTCTCCTAAAAATATGAAATAAAAATTTATTAGAAAATAAACAAATACATAAATTAAATCTATTTCCTAAGAACTGAAAAAATGCAAGAAAGTAAAATCTAAATCCTAAAACATAAAAATAAAATAAGATAAAGAAAATTTAAGTTATGTTGGGAATGCATTTGGATGCATTTCCCAGCATAACCACTTCCTGGGTTGCTGCAGCATCTGCTTCACCCTCTACCAGGGCGGATCTTAGTGTTTTTCTTCAGCATTGGTATTATCAGGTCGCCCGCCCAGGCGGCTGTGGTTTGAATTCTCTATCACTATTCTGGGTTTGTTGTCTGCTGAGGCATGAATGTCCTAGCATTCTTCTTTGTTGTCAGCTTTTTCCAAGTGTTGCAGGACATTCAACTTGATTTTCTAATCATCCACCCTCATTGTAAGCTCCACATTCTCCACATCTATTAGGGTTTCACTTGAGGCTAGGAATGGTCTTCCCAGGATGACAAGTGCTTTTTCATCTCCTTCACAGTCCAGAATTAAGAAATCTGTTGGGAAGATAAGATTGTCTACTCTTACTAGGATGTCTTCAATTTTTCCTTCTGGTTGCACATAAGAGTGGTTGGCTAACTGGAGCATGACAATGGTGGGTCTAGCTTTTCCAATCACTAATTTGTCAAACACCATATTGGGAATTACATTGATGCTTTCCCCAAGGTCGCATAAGGTTTTCCCCTCGTAATAGTTCCCAATAGTGCATTGTATGAGGAAACTGCTTGGATCTTTCTTCTTGGGCGATGTTTTATTATGCATTATGGCCATGCACTCTTTCGTCATGGCGATTGTTTCAAATTCCCTGATTCTTTTCCGCTTGGAAACCATATCTCTTAGAAATTTGGCATAGTTAGGCATTTGTTGTATGGCTTCCACCAGAGGTATGTTGATATGCACTTGCTTGAGAATATCCAAGAATTTTTGGAACTGATGGTCCTGCTTCTGGTATTTTGGCTTCTGTGGAACAGGTGGGTGTGCATGTACCTCACATTTCTTGGAAACATCAGTAGGGTCTACCGAGGCAGAAGGTCCTAGGTCTGCCACGACGAGCTTACTTACTTCAGTCTAGGCAACTAATTTTATAGCCTTGCAGTACTCGTTCGTGGGTTTCCTTGCGACTTCAGTATCGCTAGGCAATCCTCCCATGGGTCTGGTGTTCAGTACTTGCGCAAATTGTCCGACTTGTGTTTCCAGTGACTTTAGAGTTGCCTCATGATTTTGTATTCTCATCTCAGTCTTGTCCAGGAAAGCTTCAGTTTTCTTAACAAACAAATCCATGTTGGACATATAGGTACCTGTCTGGGTTATGAAGGCACTTAAAGTCTGCTCTAAATCGCTGGGTGCTTCTTGTAGTAGCTGCGGTGGCTGCCGCGACATAGCCTGCTGGAATCCTTGCGATTGATTTGTCTGAGCAGCTGGATTCAGAGCATTGTTGGGGTTACTCCATGAAAAGTTAGGGTGCCTCTTCCAACCAGAGTTGTAGGTGTTCGACGTAGGGTTGTTGTTTCTATTGAAGTTTCCAAAAAAGCAGCTAGTCTTTGTCTCTTGTTGGCACTCAGATGAGTCATGGTCTCCCCCATATTGGTCGCAAAAGGCTTCGATTGCTTTGACTTGCTGTGTATTGTTCTGCCCTTGTATCACTTCTACCATCTTCGTCAACCGAGCGACTTGTGCTACGAGTGCATCTGATGTTCCTAGCTCATTTGTTGTGGCCTGCCTTCTTATGCTGCCTCTGCGAGCATTAGAAAACTGATAGTCATTTTTTGCCATCATATTCAGAATTTGAATTACTTCGGCAGGTTCTTTGTTGAGTAATGTACCATTGGCAGAGGAATCCAACATCATCCTTGTTGGTGTATTCACACTGTTGTAGAATATAGATACTAGTGTCCATTCTGGAAATCCTTGGGAGGGGCATTTATTCAACAATTCGCAATATCTCTCCCATGCCTCGTACATTGGTTCATCATCTGCATGTCTAAACGTAGTGATGTCAGTTCACAATTTATTGGTCAAATTGATAGGATTAAATCGGGCTAAGAAATCTCTGCATAATTTTGTCTAAGATTTAATGGACTCTGATGGTAGGCTGTTAAACCAAGTCTTTGCTCTATGCCTCAGTGAATAGGGAAATAATCTGAGACGCAACACGTCCGGATGAACTCCATGGATTATGAAGGACTTGTAGATGTCCAGGAAAGACTTCATGTGCTGGCGGGCACCGTCAGTGGCAAAACCTCCAAACTATCCAAGTGTATTCAACGTGTTGTAAATGACAAGTTTGAGCTTGAGTAGCCCGCTTCTATTTCAGGATCGATCACACCAAAGTTCAGTCTTCTAAGATCTTCCTCCAGGTAGTCTCTTACTAACCGCTGAGCAGCAAGAGGTTGCTTGCCATTGCCCGCTGCGTCATTGTTGCCTGGGGGTGGTGGTGGTAGGTTCTGGATGTTTTCTGGATCAGCCATGAGTTCTTTGTTTGCTTGTCTTAATCTGCGTACAGTACGTTCAAGCTCTAGATCGTATTCTCACAAGGGTTATTTTTGGTTGGCTCTAGTCATAAACCAAAGAAAAGCAGGGGGTTAAACAAAAAAAGTGTAGAAAAATAAAAACAAAAAGTTGTACACCAATCCTCGGAAATGATGCCAAAAACTTGTTGCGTGCAAAAGCGATGCACAATTAGCGTGCAAGTGTATACGATGCCAAGTTATAGTATTTAAGATATCATCTCCACAAGGATTGTGACAGCTTTTTGAAGTTCATTTTTCTGCACAAGTAAAGTAAAAACACATATATTAGGAGTTGGTTTGATTGAAGCTAAAACTAAAACAAGTGAAATAAATTGAAATATCAAAGTGAGAGAATGGGCCGGTATTGGATGTTTCGTAGTGTGGAGAATTGATGTACTGTCTTGGCACCGTTTTGCTGATCAACTTAACAACTTCAGCCACGCCCACAAGAATGCCTCGGTAGGCGCCTGCCTAAACAGAGTTGTGTGAGATTTCCTGGGCAGTTAAGCGATGATTCAAGGTTCGACAAGGCTCCCTTCTATGACTCCCTCTTCTCCCGAAGCTTGAAGTACTATTGGCGAACACATCTTTGATGATACCTCTCGGCGTGAATCTAAGGGAGAAACCAACCAATTGTGGATCCTCTTTTAGCCGCTGAACTTCTTAACTTATCCCAAAGCTGAAGTAGCTTTACTCTATGGCTGGATAAAATCGTGTTTACTCGTTTTGTGAGTTCAACTCTCTCGATATTGAACAAATAGATTGCCGCCCTCTTCTCTCCCGATAAAGATTGCAACAATGAAGAACATAGAGTAAACAAACCTTGAATTTTATTGCAAAACTGAAATCCTAAACGAATATAAGCAAACTCTCACAACTACTACACAACCAACCCTTAGCCCTAGGGAAGGTTTAGAACATGGTGGGTTTGGACGACACTAGGGAGAAAATGCACTTGAGCAGTATCATATATAATAAATCAACTAAATTCATCAAATAAGGCAGATTGTCTAATGTATGCTATTTTGTGTATATTACCTAATAAATGCAACCTAAACTAAACTTAAGAACAACAATAATTGAGCTAAACTAGGGTATAAATATAAGACTTTTGCACACTTAACAAGCTCCACCTAGCTAAAGGATCCCATAAGCTTTCTCATACCATGTGCAATAGGAATCATTACGAAGAGAGGGCACTCTGTGACCTAGGACCAAGCATAAATATTATGCCTAAGACAGTCTTCTAAAAAATAGGAATTGGGACGACCTGACCTACAATTATAATGCTACAGCTTACTGATGGATCCCATGTGCAACCTAAAAGGAAAATTGAAGATATATTGGTAAAAGTGAATAAATTTATTTTCCCTACTGATTTTCTCATTTTAGATTACGATGCAGATGAGAAAGCTCCAATCATTTTGGGATGGCCATTCCTTGCCAACGGGAGGACGATAATCGATGTTGAAAAAGGAGAGCTAACAATGAGAATCAACGACGAGCATGTGAAACTCCACGTACTAAACACAAGGAAACATGCTGAGGAATCAGAAAAATGTCAAGCACTCCAGCCCAAAAGGAAACCAGGCCTCAACAAAGAACCAATTTGTTCCAGCATAGAAGCTGCACAATGTTGCGTCAAACACATTGGACCCTACCAAGACAACTGTCGCAGCACTCTAACGGGAGATCCTGGACACAAGCTGCTACCTCATTCAAGATCACATATCATGCAGGATAACGAAAGAATACACTCTAGGAGATGCATCCACATGCACTCCTTTAGTGCACTAATCTCTTTTTTCCCTTTATCTTTTATTTTTTATTTTTTGTTTTAGTTATTTTTAATTTTTTAAGAATAAAATTTTATTTTATTGTTTATTTCAAGACGTAGATCAAGGAAAGAAGAAGAGAAGAACCAAGGGCTTGGAGAAAGAACCGTTAGCTGCCGTGACATTTATCGCCCAATGAATCGCAAGAGCCGCAACATCTAGTTTTACAACGGGCAAGAACCGCAATGGGTAGAAAACGAGAAGAAATTGTCGCGGCCGAGATTTGCTCTCCAACAACATTATGTGCCGAAACTCTATAGAAATGCCATTATTCTCCATTATTCTTCACTTTAACATTCTCTTCTATTACTTTGCAATCTCTAAAGCTTATTATTTTCTTTTACTCTCGAACAACTACTCTCAACTCTTCTCAACATTCAGATGGCAATCCGAGGCGAAAGCTCTAAAACTGTCGCGACAAAGACCTATACCTGCTTCGCACCACTAGGAGTCGAACATCGATTCAAGAAATGCTTAATCTCTCGGCAAGTGTGGGAAGAACAAGGATTCCAAGATTCCAACGAACCCAACTATGACATTGACCACTATTTGTTCAACAAGATTGTAGAGCATTTCGGTGTTCTCTAAATATGAGCGCAAGTGCACACTCTTGTCAACTTATAGTATAAAAGATATCATCTCTCACTGGGATTGGATAGCTTATTTGAATCAAAATTCCTACACTGAAAATAAATGCACAAGTAAATTTAGTTTGTAAAGAAAAATAAAACACAAGTAATAGATAGAAATGATCAGGGTGATAGAATGGGTTAGGTTATGTTGCTTAGTAGTGTGAAACTGCATTGAATAGGTTAAGTTGCTTTGCGTTTCCTGACTTGGCTACCTCGGTGGAGGATGACAGATTGGCTGCTTTGACGCTTTTGCTACCTCGGCAGTGGAACAGACGATTGGCTCGGCGGCAAACTCGATAGTCCTTCAAGGCTCGGCAGAACACTTCGATAATGATCCCGCTTATGTCTAAGTCAGAATGTTGTTGTTGCCCACTGCAGATGATACCCGTCACGTCGTGAATCTTGCAAAGACAACAAACTTGGTTCATCCTCTCTTAGCCGCCTTAAACCCTAACCTATGTCTAGTTTGGATTGATCAACACCTGATTAGGATGAGGATCTTACTTATCGCTTTTGTGAGTTTGACTCTCTCGATACCAAACAAATAGATAGTTAACAACTAATCTTTCGAACTTAATTGAAAACTATGAAGAGCATGGAATAAGCAAACCTTTATGTTTTATTGTAAATACAAACTTAATTCTTAAACAACCGTTCTCACACTAGTTTACAAACATAACCCAAACCCAAGAGAAAATTTAGAACATTGTTGGGTATAAGAAAACCTAGAGTATTCCAAAAGGAAAACCTAAGATGTATACAATTACAAAATATGTTGAGTATATATAGGCATTAGCTAGGCCAAATCCTCCTCGGAATAGAAGTCTTCAAAGTAGCTTTTGCATTTAATGCAACCTTTAATTCTAACTTCTTTGAGTTGAATGTGGACTCTTTCTCGTTGCCTTTCACGGCAAGTCATCATGATCTCCTCCTTCAGCGGCTCTTTCTACTGCTCCAGGCATTGGAATAAGGATTTTCTGCTCTACAGATCGCACTCCAATTTTCCAATTCCTCGGTTGCTGCCCTGGGCGGCAGGTATGGCAGCGGCATGTTCTCGACATCAGCTCTCTCTGTCTGGAACTGCATCAGTACAGCTCACTGGTGTGCTGCCTCTACATCCTTTCCTCTTGTTTTCCATCCTCATAACAATTTCTTGCCCTGAAATGCAAACTAAACTAAAACAACATCTTTTCCTTACCAAATAAAAGATAATCAATAAAAGCATGGCAAAGTAAAGAATACTATAAATATGCAATGCATGAACCTAAATATGCCTGAAATGTACTTAAGAACAACAATAATATGAGATGAAATGCGCACAAAATATAGAACTAATGAGCACTTTACACACCCCCAAACTCGAACTATTGCTTGTCCTCAAGCAATTCAAACCTAACTAGACTTGCCCTTATATTAATCAGAAAGAAAAACCCGTTTTAACTTGATTTCGCACCTCAAGGTCGTGGCACCTACATTATGTTAGTGATAGGGAAACATCAAGAAATAACTCAGAATTAATCTATAATGCCAGTGCAGTGTCTGCAGGATTGTGTACAGGCTGAATATGCAGAATACTCTAAATAAACAAAGATGCTATTACGTTATATAAGGTTGCTGTCGAGGCAACACAATTATTTAATCATGGCCACAAGGGCTTCAGCTCATCACAACTACTCTCTAGGTTTGAAATTAAGATGTGAGCATACTACAAAATCCCAAACCCTTTGAGTAGAGTCATTCCGTGAAGACTTTCATTCACTCAAGATAATTTGTCCATCACTACAAAATTTTAAGATTCATGGACTTTGATATTAGCGGAGTGTTCTAGGCACATGATTCTTCCTAGAGCCTGTTTCGGGCACCTCCAGGGTAAAACAACAATTTTTCTTTGTTTTTCTCTTCCTTGGCAGTGCTTTACTTTTTTTGTTTCTGTTTTTTTGCCTCGACGGCTACCTGCAACCAGTGTTAGAATTTTGCAAAGAATTTTAAAAATAAAGCAGGCAGTGTTCATCAGATATTCTAAAAAATTCAGCAAGTAATAGAAGTGTTTTACAGTTTTGGCAATTATAGAAAAAATTCTAAGTTATTCATAATTTTCCCAAAATTAAGTTCAATTTTAATTTTGTGCGAAAATAAATTAATCAGCTATCCTATCATAGGCACAAGTTATAACATTTTTTTTCTTTTGATTAATTTTTTAAGGCAAGTACATTATGCAACCTGTATGCACTAGTTATGCCTAAACAAAATGAGTGCTAACCCCCCAAACTCGAGACGGGCATTGCCCTCAATGCACAAATTAAATTACAAGAAATAAAAATAAAAACAAACATACAAGTAAGATAATTAAAACATAACAATAAGCAATAAAATGAAGAAAAGAAAAGAAACAACTCTAGAAGTTGGCGGAGGGCCAAGAAGAGGCTGGAGTCTTTGCGGCAGAGGAGGAAGATGAAGACTAAATGACAAGGCGGCGGTTGGCAGATGTTCGGGCGACAGACTTGGCAGGTGATATCTTTGCTGTTCGTGGCGGCTGGACTCTCTTGGGAGTGGGACGAGGAGCTTCAGTTTGTTATGGTTTAGATTTTGACTCCTCTTCCTCTGGCTCGGTTGAGATTATGTGCCGCTTTCTCTTCCTGGTTAGCTCCGCCATAGGTTCTGTAGGTGGGCCTTTTGTTGTCATGGGTGCCGCTGTTGTTGTCATTTGCTGCTCAACCTCGTTGGACTGGGAGGTGCCTACCACTGTTTCTGATGTACAGGTTGGAGAGAAATGTTGTTGATGCCTCTCGTGAGTGTCGACCACCGTGTTAGAAGCTGAGGTGGCAGAGTAGGACGAGTAATGTGTTGGAGATGGCATCTGTCGGTGGAAGGCGGCGTGGCGGGCAGCTGCTTTTGATGGTGTAGTCTCTCTGGGATCAGCTGCGGCGGCTAAGTCTTCTGGGAATGTGGGCAAGGAGGGGCCGTCATTTGGGAATTTTTGTAGAAGATAAGCCACAAAGGCCTCTTGGACTTCCCTTAAATACTTCATGAACGTTAATTGCTGCTGCTCTATTCGTTTGTTGCTATCGATAAGAGTGCGGAGCAGTGCAATGACTTCATTGTTCTGGGCAGCTTCAGAACTGCTTGGGCTTCCGGTGTAGCTGGCTGGGCGGTGGAGGGCTGCGATGGTGTTATCTGCTCCATTTATTGTGCTTGCATCATCTGCAGGCTGACTTTTCTGGTCTATCCCTCTTTGGCGGATGTCATCATGTCGTTTGGATCTGTTGGGACGTTGAAATTGGCACATAAGCCTGTGATGAGAGATGGGAAGTAAAGACGACCCTTTGATTTCTGGTAGCAATTGTGGATCTCCATGCAAATTATTTCCCCAACATTTATCGGTATGTTCATCGTCATTGAGTGAATGAGAGCGAGACGCGACCGGTCCATGATGGAATTAGGAGAGGTGGGCAGCAGACGCCTTTTGACGAACTTGTTCCATAGCATCGCCTCTGGAAGAAATTGGCGGCGTTGCACGGAGCCGCCATGTTTTCCCGCCAGCCAAGGGGTATTGGGTTCGCATAGCCGGGCCTTGATTCTCTCATAGTCGGCAGCCGTCAGTGACTGCCTCCATTCTTCGTGTGGGTTGTCGTCCATCTCTAATCCATAAAAGCTATTGATGATGGCAGCGTTTAACTTGACAGGCTCTCCTCGGACAAAAAAAAGGGTAGCTCTAGGCGGGGGTGGTGGGCATAAAATTCTCTGACCATTGTGATGTTTGCCACCTCCGGCTGTCGTGCGAAAATCTCCCAACCCTTGATGTGGATTTTCTCGAATAGGGCGGGCTCAAGGCCGAGATCCCATGTCTGCTGCGAATAGTGGAACCCTTGTTCCTCATATATGGCTTGCTTTGCGAACTGATTCTGTACCGCTTTGCTTCATCATTGGAGAAGAAACGTTTGAAGGTGGGTTTGGATTGTAATTGTAACACCCCCTTCCCGGTCTGGTCGGAAACCGGGCCGGAAGGTGTAACCGACGTTCGAAACAGAAATCAATACAATAAATTTTCATTTTTATTACTAACATTTTAAACCATGTCATACATCTAATCATTACAACAGATAACTCAGACCATATTATCCATTTAAGTAACAAATTATCATCCATAGGCCATTTCACAACTATTACAAGTTTTAGGGACCAATTTGTAATTTTGGCAAACTAGAGGTCCTACGATGTAATAGACTTTACTATATTGAAATTCACAACTCAAAAGTCAGGTCTATATAATTTCATTCAATATGGAGGTCATTAACTCATTCAAATTAACCGTACAATATTTAGTGACTAAATCGTGAATAAAGCAATCTGTTCAATAAGCCTTTAACTAACTTACCTAATCCCGTATCGAAACACCCTTAAGTTGTTCCAAAACGGGTGGAAGTAGATCATCCTCTGTTGACTTTTCCCTTTGACCGTATCGATAAAGGCTTGACCTGTATCGAAACATATTGACCACTTTTGACATTGACTCATTTTGATACGCTATGGACCCGTATCGAAACGTTGGTTTCTAGAGACAAAATGTTCTGAAACGGTTCAATTTCGTTTCGATACACCTTTACCATTAGGTTCAATATTGTACACCCGTATCGAAACACCATCACCCGTTCCGATACGATCTGACCTGTAATGACAGATTTTTGCTGGTTTTTATTCGATTTAACCTATCGAACGATGTCCAAATGCAAAGAAACTTTACACACAATATTTCCATGGTATAAACTACTAGCATGCCAAATTTCATGACCATATGAATACATTTTCTATATTTTTACCTTTTTGAGCCATGTATGCAATTTCCATCCATTTTAAACTTCATCAAAGAGCCATTTAAAGCTATATAACTTATTACAACTTAAGCAATACACCAACATATCAAAATAGGCACAAATGACTAGTTGGACTACTTTGCCACCTTCCTAGGAGTTTATAAGACAAAAACACATTACTTGGGGCTGGTAGTGACTTGTCTTGCTTGCCGATCCGATCATTCGACACACAAACCTTCTTAACCTGAAACATTCATGAGATGAGACACATTAGGCATACTTTGCCTAGTGAGGTAGTCATTAATAATATGAATAACAACAATGCCATGAATCTTCTTAATCAATATCTCCTGCCAACAATATCAATGTTATACAATAATATGCAGTGTATAAACATATTCATTTCATTCTTAATCCTTGGATTGAATAAAGATCGTGGATACGTGAATTCCTATGCATCGCCAAGTCAATGAATGGTCTAGTCCCTCCGCCTCACCAATATGACCAATATCCATACACATCCCTCTGCCTCGCCAAATCAATATAGGTCGTAGCCCTAGGACCGTAGTCCACCCGTATAGTGAGCTCATGAATTCTATGGCATGCCAATTGTGTCCAATGTCCATTCCAATCCAAGGTTGCAATGTTCATATCCAATTCAATAACCAATAGTATTATGATGTCCAATGATTACAATATTACCAATGACAAATATATGTATCTCATCATCAATATTTCATAACCTAATGTTAATAACAATGTCTAATGATCTCAATACAATAATTCGATGACAATAACTATATCAATGACAATGAACCATGACAATAACAATGATATGTCCAATGCTCAATAACAACTTACTGACATTTACCAAAGTGTCCGATTAACCATCCAATGCAATGTCTTCATCAACAATGTTAGCGATGTAATCTAAATTATCAAATAATGATCCGAGAAGGCCTTTCACATAAACCCGAGACTCTGACTACACTCACCTTGACAATTCGAAGCTTTCAAGGCTCTCTGATAACAATCCCCTTGTTCCTAGCTTGGGATGGAGATGATGGATGGCCTTTATCAACTTCTTGAGCTAGGAAATCAATAAGGAGATTGTTAGTATCGATATTTCGATATCAAAATCAATATAACACTATCAAAATCCATAACTAATCTCAATAGAGATGACAACGATGAGATATCCATGGATAGTCAAAACCCTAGCTTAAAATTAATCACATGTAATCCATGGAATTCAATAATCGATTGAGGATTATAGCTTACCCAATCAAAAGAAACGATTCGATATTGATAAAACGAAGAAATAACAAAGCTTAAATTCCTCCAATGGGGGTGTGTGCTTGAGGTTGAAGATGAAGAAGATGAAAGTGCTAGCTTAAGGTTTTCTCGGTAAGTTTTCTATCCTTTACTTGTTTTGCTTTACAAAACCAATTTTTAAGCTTTTTAGCTTTCCTTCCCTTGAAGGAAACCTCTCAGGAAAATCCACGTAAGTGACTTTTAATTGTGGAGGGGCTACTCGCAAGATTAGTCCCTCAACTCTCACCAATCTATGGCTTTGCTCCCCAACTTGCATTTCCTTTAATTTAATCACTAACAAGTTCAATATTATTCAATAGAGTCTGATGACGATCTTTTTAGCTCAATTAGAGTTTGATATCAAATAATTAACTAATCTATACAATATTTAGGCTTCATCAATGTAAGATTTTTTATCATCGAAATTTAATTTCGACTAGACCAGATTTTGGGGTGTTACAACTCTCCCCCCCCCTTAAGAAAAAATCTGTCCTCGAATTTTTACCTAAACTGAAGAGATGTGGATATTGTTGTTTCATGGTCTCTTCCGGTTCCCAAGTGGCTTCCTCAATGTTGTGGCTCCTCCATAACACTTTAACCAACGATGTTGTTTTATTACGAAGTCTCTTGACTTCCCTTGCAAGAATCTGAACTGGTTCTTACTCGTAGAATAAATTTGGTCGAAGTTCTACAGATTCAAGTTCCACAACGTGTGAGGGATGAGATCGATACTTCCGAATCATCGATACATGAAAGACCTCTTGGATTTTAATCAATTATGAGGGTAGCTAATCGATATGCCACTGGGCCAATCCTTTCAATGATTTCAAAGGGTCCAATGAATCGGGGACTCAATTTCCCCTTTTTGCCAAATCTTAAGACTTTCTTCCACGGTGACACTTTGAGAAAGCCCCTATCACCAACTTTGTATTTAATGTCTCTTCTTTTAAGATCAACGTAAGCTTTTTGTCGATCAAAGGCAGCCTTTAAACGATCATGGATAATGGTGACCTGTTCTTCAGTCTCTTGAAGCAAGTCAGGGCCTAATATCTTACCCTCGCCAAGCTCCGACCAACACAATGGAGTTCTACATCGTCTACCATACAATGCCTCATACGGGGCCATTTGGATGGATGCTTGGTAGTTGTTATTGTAGGCAAATTCAATAAGAGGCAATGGTTTCTCTCAAGTTCCACCAAAGTCAATACTGCATGCCCGAAGAATGTCTTCCAAGATCTGTATAAAGAGATTTAGTGACAATGCATATTTCTATGATTTCAAAGGACAAATTGTTCAATGATTTACCTAAATTACCCTTTTCTGACTGACCGTTAGTTTGAGTGTTAAAAGTTGTGCTAAGATTAACTATGGTGCCCAGAGCTCCTTTAAGGTTCTCCAAAACCGAGATGCAAATTGAGGATCTCGATCGAAGATGATAGACTTAGGTACTCCGTGGAGTCGAATTACTTTATTTATTTATAAGTCAGCTAGCTTAGGAAGATCGTAGTCCATTCTAACTGGTATAAAATGAGCTAATTTCGTGAAACGGTCGACAATGACCCAAATAGCATCATGCTTTGCAGGGGTTAACGATAGACCACTAACAAAGTCCATAGTTATCTTTTCCAATTTCTATTTTGGTGGATCAATAGGCTGTAACAACCCAGTAGGGGCACAATGTTCTGCCTTAACACGTTGCCACGTGAGGCATTTGGAGATGTAATCAACTATGGTCTGCTTCATTCCAGGCCACCAATAGAGTTCATATAGATCTTTATACATCTTTATTAAACTGGGGTGAACGGAAAAAGAACTCGAATGGGCCTTTGAAAGGATATTGGTGCGAAGAGATTCAACATTAGGTACACAATTTCGATCATGGTTGTATAAGAGTCCTTTAGGATTAATTCTGAAGTCAGGGTTGTCCTATAGCTTAGAGACAATTGCTTGAAGTTCAGGATCTTGCTCTTGCAATTCCTTGATTCGTGAAACGATGGTAGACTAAACCTGGATTTTAGCTACAAGACAACGATGCTTCCGAAGTCGAAAGTGAGCGTTAATTGCTCGAGGGGCTACAATATAGCAACATTACGATGAGCTAATGTACTTCACAATACACAAAACTCCAAGTTTATTATCAATGCTTACCGGGCGAAGGTTTGCAGCTGAGCGCATCAGCTACAACATTGACCTTGCTCGGATGGTAATCAATGACCAAAACGTAATCTTTAAAAAGTTCTATCCACCTCCGTTGCCGAAGGTTCAACTCCTTTTGAATCAACAAATATTTGAGGATTTTATGGTCGGTGAAAAGATAGCATTTCTCTCCGTAGAGATAGTGCCTCCATATTTTCAAAGCGAAGACAATAACCTTGCCTTGAAGCATAAGTTGTGGGATAATTCAAGGTCGTTTGTGGGATAATTCCTCTCGTGTGGCTTAAGTTGTCTTGAAGCATAAGCAATAACCTTGCCTTCTTGCATCAATACACACCCTAACCCAAGATGTGATGCATCACTGTAAACTGTATAGTCTTTTTTAGACTCGGGTCGGGTCAAGACAAATGTGTGGGTCAGAACTTGTTTCAACTGATCAAACCTTCGTTGTTGAACCTCGGTCCAAACGAAAGAAGTTTCTTTCCTCAATAACTTGGTTAAAGGAGCGACTATCATAGAAAATCCTTTCACGAATCTGCGGTAATAGCCACTAAGCCCAAGGAAGCTTCTAACTTCACCAATGTTCTTCGGTGCATGCCAATCTACAATGGCTTGAATTTTCTTCGGGTCTGCTTGAATGCCCGAAGCCGACACGATATGCCCCAGGAAGGCAACTTCAGTGAGCCAAAACTCACACTTGGAGAACTTCGCATACAACTGTGTCTCTTTTAGAATTTGAAGTACAGTGTGAAGATGATCTCGATGTTCCACTTCATTTTTGGAATAGATCAAGATGTCATCTATAAACACCACTAAGAATTTATCAAGATAGGATCTAAATACTTGATTCAAAAAATATATAAAAGCAAACGGTACATTGGTTAGCCTAAAAGGCATCACCAAGAATTCGTAGTGTCCATACCTTGTACGGAAGGCAGTCATTGGCACATCACACTCCTTAACCTTAAATCGATCTTTGAAAACATAGAGGCATATTTTAGTCGATCGAATAGGTCGTCAATTCTAGGCAATGGATATTTGTTCTTGATGGTTACTTTATTCAATTGTCTGTAGTCGATGCACAATCGCATAGAACCATCCTTCTTCTTAACAAAGAGAACTGGTGCTTCCCAAGGTGAAGAACTCAGTTGAATGAAAACTTTGCTCGATAGGTCTTGGATCTGAGCCTTTAATTCTTTCAACTCTACAGCTGCCATCCGATATGGTGCAAATGGAAACTGGAGTAGTCCAAGGTTGCACCTCAATTCCAAATTCTACTTTACGGGTTGGGGGAAATCCCGGAAGTTCATCAGGAAAACATCAAGAAAATCACATACGGTGTCGATGTCTCGTAGATGCGGCTCACTTTTGGTTTCCAATGACAAAGCATACAACGATGGATTCCTCGCATTCATCAGTACAACACTTTCTTTACCCAAACCCCTAAGATACAATTTTTTTTACAACAATCTACCCAGGCTTGATGTTTCGCTAAGCCAATCTAAACCTAGAATAGCGTCAAATTTATGGATCAGTAAAGCCAACAAATTGGCCGGAAAGGAATCTCTTGAATAATTAAGGGACAATTTATGCATACTACCCTTACGGTGACACAATCTCCTAGGGGATTGGTTATAGAAATTCTCGATGCTATTGGTTCAGAAGACATAATATAATTTTTAACTACATCGGTGCTTATGAAAGAATGAGTGGAGCTAGGGTCAATCAATGCATATAAAGAATGTGAATATAACTCAATGGTACCTGCAATAAAATCAGGTTCATCCTCTTCTTCCCTGCTCCTCACATGGTACATTTGAGCAGGAGCCTTCGAATCTTGTTTGTTGAAGGGCTTCCCTAGACCACTTGATCGTCCAAAAGTCCTCGATGATCCCTGCTTCATTCCCATTACATCAGAAGGATTGAGCAAGAGAAGTAGTAGTAGTCGGTGTGACCACATATTTGGTTGCATTCATAAGACAGTCACGAATAAAGTGACCTTGCTCACCACATTAATAACAAGCTCCAGTCTGCTTACGACATTGTCCCACCGGATGCTTGTTCTGGAAATAATTACACAACGAATGCTGGTTGCCTCGGTTTGAACCTCCAATACTATCAACAGACGTTGCTTTAGAAAAAGACTACGTCACAGACTGAGGTCTCTCAATATTCTCGGAACGGGAAGGCTGTGGATAGACATTCTGCTTGGGGCCTTGATATCTCCCCTTCTTGTTCCATCTCGGAGGTCGCGAATCATCCCTGAACTTCTTCTCAAATTTTCCAGACCCACCAGCTAGTTGAGCTCTCTGGGCAGCTTCAGTGGCCTTGACTCGGTTCACCAAATCCTGAAAGTTGGTGATACCAGGGGTCGTAAACATAGGTCATAGCTCATTGCTAAGGCCATCTATGAACATTCTGCACTTATTTTCCTCTTTCTTTATAAATTCTTCTCCATATCGGCAATATTTACAGAAATCATGGATATATTGCTCGATAGGTCTCCTTGCCTCATGTGAAGGAAAGTGTTTTTCCTTTCCGCGAGATAGTACTCACTGATATATTTATTCCGAAATTCTCGGAGAAAGAACTCCCAGGTAACCGATTCTTTAGGAGCTGTGAGAATAGTAGTTTCCCACCAAATAAGAGCTTCATCGGTTAACAATGCAATAACACATTCCAACTTGTGTTCATCCAAACACTACAACTGTTTATTCAAGATACGTAGCGTGTTATCTAGCTAAAATTTGACAACTTCAAGATTATCATCATCTTGTCCGGTGAAAGAATAGGCTCGGAGCAAAGAATCTTGTTTGCAGGGGCTCGGGCATACTGGACAACGTGAGGGGTAGGCTGAACTGGTGGTGTTTCTTGCATCGCAGCCATAAACTGTTTGAACATGTTAGCCATGTTCTGATAGCATTCAGCCTGAGCAGTAGTTGTTGTAGGCTCAGACTCCGAAACATGAGGGTTCTGTGGTTGCAGTGGGTTCTGAGTATTTCCTCCTCTAACCTCCTCGTAATGTGTCGAGGAGCCAGTAACAAGCTCGTCAATATGAGTTTCGTTTGTCTCATACATATCTATATGAAAGATCAAATTACTCGACTAGTCACAATATACACAATATAAAACTCCTAGGTGGAAAAGTAACACAATAGAAATGCAATAAGCTTCAGTTTAGTCCTAGAATCAACTAAACTCTAGCTCTGATACCACAAATGTAACACCCCCTTCTCGGTCTAGTAAAAAACCAGGCTGAAAGGTGTAACCGACATTTGAAACAAAAATTAGTACAATAAAATTTCATTTTTATTACTAACATTTTAAACCATGTCATTCATCTAATCAATACAGTAGATAACTTAGACCAGATTATCCAATTAAACAACAAATAATCATACATGGGCCATTTTGCAACTATTACAAGTTTTAGGGACCAATTTGTAATTTCGGAAAACTAGCGGTCTTACGATGTAATTGACTTTACTATATTAAAATTCACTACCCAAAAGTCATGTCTACAAAATTTCATTCAATATGGAGGTCATTAACCTATTCAAATTAACCTTACAATATTCAATGACTAAATCGTGAATCAAGCAATCTAGTCAATAAGCCTTTAACTAACTTACCTGATCCCGTATCGAAACACCCTTAAGTTGTTCCCAAATGAGTGGATGTAGATCATCCTCTGTTAACTTTTCCCTTTGACCATATCGATACAGGCTTGACCTGTATCGAAACTGATTGACCACTTTTGACTTTGACTCGTTTCGATACACTATGGACCCGTATCAAAACGTTGGTCTCCAAAGACAAAATGTTCTGAAACGGTTCAATTCCGTTTCGATACACTCTTACCCTTAGGTTCAATATTGTACACCCGTATCAAAACACCATCACCTGTTCCGATACGACTTGACCTCTAATGATAGATTTTTGCTATTTTTTATTCCATTTAACTTACTATCGAAACATTCCCAAATACAACAAAACTTTACACACAATATTTCAATGGTATAAACTACAAGCATGCCAAATTTCATGACCATATGAATATGTTTACTATGTTTTTACCTTTTTGAGCCATGCATGCAATTTCCATCCATTTTAAACTTCATCAAAGAGCCATTTAAAGCTATATAACTTATTACAACTTAAGAAATACACCAACATATCAAAATAGGCACAAATGACTAGTTGGACTACTTTGCCATCTTCCTAGGAGTTTATAAGACAAAAACACATTACTTGGGGCTGGTAGTGTGTAACCCCCTTAACCCGGCCTAGACGGTCGACCCGAATTAAGAAAGTCACACGGGGAAAACCAAAGTCAACCCGAAAGTCAACCTTGATTAACGACCCTTTTTTTCTTTTTACTCTTGTCTAGATGCACATTAACCTTAGATGTGATCATGCAAACAGCATACTCAAAGATCATAAACATCAGAGATCAAACAGGGACCCAATTGAACAATTTACAAGTTTAGGGACCAAATTGTAAATTCTGAAAACTTTAAGGACTTAACCAGATTTTAAGTTACCAACTTAAAATTAATCATGTTTCATGCTTCTCTGCCAAATTTCAGCTCAAACGGACATCCCAAACTCAAACAATTGCACAAACAAGTTTCAGGACCAAAATGCAAATTTTTCAAAACATTTAACCGCCAATGTCAGCCCCCAACAGGCAGAGCCCGTTTCGAAACGCGGGGCCGTTCCGCAACACGTACCGCAACGGGGGACTGACAGTAGCCAAACCGTTTCGGAACGGTCTCACCCGTTTCGGACGCCTGGGTTTGTTTGAGGCACCCGTTCCGAAACGGTATGAACTGTTCCGAAACACCCTGCACAGAAATCCTCCAAATGCATACTTAAACATGCAATTGACCATCCAAAGATGCTCCAAAAGCCACCAAACTTTACCAACATACTAATCAACATATAAGAGACATACTTGCATCAACAATTCAACAAAATACCAACATTCATGAAAAGCCCCAATTCAAAGGATATGCTTCCTACACAAGCAACCATTTAAACACCTTACTTTCAATTCAATCCCATAAAAGCCAAACATGTTCCAACAACATCAACAACATAAACCATACTTGTCCGAACATATACGAACACATAAACATCAATCCGAGAGATTCTACCCCATTGCCTTTATTAACTATAGCTATTAACCGAGACATACATCTCAAGTGGAGTCCCCCTTGAATCCCTTGCTTCTCGCTGTCCAAACTTCAAGAATCTGCATTGATGAACAAAAAGGAGCGTAAGCACATAATGCTTAGTGAGGAATGCTCAAAACCAAAACACCATCAATGCAGCGAGTCATAAAACCTCTTTGAAAAGCAACTCGATTTGTTTACCAAACAAAGTTTGAAAACCCCTTTTTAACATCATGCTTAAACCACTCATTGCATATACATGAAAACCAACCCTTAGCTTAGCAAGCTAAGAAAACCTTTTCAAAGAACAAATTGCAATTTCAACCATTTAACCATTCCATGCATAAACACCATATGCAAAGTTAAATTCAAAACCTTGGAAAACACTTCCATTTCACAACATACCTTTCTTAGACTTGAAAACATTCTAAGCAAGAAACCCTTTAAAACCATTTACTCAAGTAATCCAACACATGCATTAAACCAAGGCAATATATATGAACCACAACATCATCATCACATGCCTTTAAAAACAAGTCTTACAAGACTCCAATGCATTTAAGAGATTTCATGCACACATGCATCATTTACCAAATGATAACCAACACTTGTTCAACTTAACAAGTAACATGCATTCACAAGCATTATACACATTCCATGCAACCATGCATCTTTTCAAGCATCTCATGCTTCTCATGCAATTATGCATCATTTCAAGCATTACATGCTTCCTTATAATCAAGAACATCATATTGGCTTTCAAGTGATCAACCACATCCACTTTTCAACTCAACATCCAATCGGATACGCGGATCACAAGCGTTGTCCCCTACGCCTCATACACACTACCAATCCAAGGTCTCCAATGGACTTTTAAACACCATTTGACCTCACCATCCTAAGGTTCCCATGTATGGACTTTTAAACACCATACAACCTTAGCTTTCCCGAGGTTCCCATGTATGGACTTTCAAACACCATACAACCTCCACTTTTCCCAAGGTTCCCATGTATGGACTTTTAAACACCATACAACCTTGACTTTTCCCAAGGTTCCCATGTATGGACTTTCAAACACCATACAACCTTGACATGCACAAGGTTCCCATGTATGGACTTTCAAACACCATACAACCTTTGCATTCACCGATTGGTAGTTGTATAACATCACTAACGAGATCCGGGACACCCTACACAAGATCCACACATGGACTTAACTCCGCCATTGTGATCTCAACAAGCACAAGGTTCCCATATATGGACTTTTAACCACCATATAACCTTTGCTTAACCAAGGTCCTCGAATGGGCATTCAACCTCCATTATGACCTTAACCATCTCGTTAGGATAGTTGAAGGGAGTTTACCGGTTCACTCTTAACCACTCCACCTCCAAGGCGACTTTATTCACGGTGCACCCAATCCTATAGCCGGCTAACTATATCCGATCAAAGAACCAAGAACCACTTACATCACTTGCCAATATAACCACCTTACCTCATTAGTCCAATGATTCACATGCATAACCATAATGCAAAAACCATCATTTACCATTATTAATTCACTATTTTAAAACATTACATATAGCCATTAAGCATCATGCAACACCATGCATCAAAACCACATTTTCAAAGTATAAAACCAAGGATCTCTTACCTTGAGCATCCTTCACATATGGCTTTCAAAACCAGCATTAAACCATGCTAAAATATGCTTTCAAAACAGAATTTAAATCATGCAAAACCCTTGCATTTCAAACATCAACCACAATTGCCTAAAAAGCCAATTCATAACACCAACCAAGAAAGAAATCCATTTACTTACTCTTGAGCTTAGCAAAGTTGTTTAGACTTTAACTAAGCTCCCAAAACCTTCAAACCTTGGTTTAAAAACTGAAAACCCAACTTCACTCACCGATACACAAAACAAGGCTAGCCAACAAGCCTTCCAAGCATCCGAAACCTTCCGCACCACCTCTAAAGCTCGCGGATCAAACTCCCCTGTTTCAAGCACATAACAACAGAGCATTAATGCATCATTATGCATCAAGAACAGCAGCTACACAACCAAACTCGCTGTTCATCACAAAATCAACATTTCGGCTACCAAACACAACCGAAATCACCTCCAAACACTCCCAAAACTTAACCCAGCCAAGATCCATCACTTCTAACCATTTATAAACATCAATTAACATCCAAAATGATCACAAACACGTCCTTATACCTCCAGGTATAACAGATCACCAAAAACACTCCAAAAACAACCAAAAACTAAAGCCAAACATAGGAAATTCAACCTATCCGGGATTGCATTAATTAAACCTCAACTTCTAATCAATTTAGCATTCATTTAACACCAATTTGACACTTCAAAACACTGCCCAAACAGATCACACGAAAATTCCACCAAAATCACCAAATCTTGCATTTTAAGCCAAAATCAAGATTTCAATTGAAAAGCCTTTAACAAATCACAAATCAAGGATTGAGAACTTAGGAATTTCAGTAAAGAACTGAGAGTTTAGAGGAGAAGGACGTTCTTACCTCCAAACTTGAATTTCTCCTTTTTAGAACCAAAAAGCTTGATGAAACAACTTACAAATTGAGAGGTTTTGTTGTAGAGATGATTAGGAATCAAAAGAGAGTTAAAATGAGAGATTTAGGCAACAAAATCAGAAGAGAAAATCTTGAGAAATGTGTTTGGGTGGAGAGAAAATGAGAGAAAAGGAAAATTGAGAGAAAATGGAAAGTTAGTTATGAAATGGTAAAATGATTTCCCTCCACATTTCATAAACTTTAAAATCAGAATAAAGCCTCAAAATATCTTAGAAAAATCTGGAGAAACTCTTTTTGGAATAATAGCTCCTTAAAGATTCAAAGTTTCAATCCTTTATAAAACTGTCACCGAACTTTCCAAAATTACATTTTGGTCACTATCTTTTTAATCAATATCTCATGCCAACAATATCAATGTTATACAACAATATCAATGTTATACAATAATATGCAATGTATAAACATTTTCATTTCATCCTTAATCCTTGGATTGAATAAAGATCGTGGATACGTGAATTCCTATGCCTCGCCAAGTCAATGAATGGTCTAGTCCCTCCGCCTCACCAATATGACCAATATCCATACACATCCCTCCGCCTCGCCAAATCAATATAGGTCGTAGCCTTAGGACCGTAGTCCACCCGTATACTGAGCTCATGAATTCTATGACATGTCAATTGTATCCAATGTCCATTCTAATCCAAGGTTGCAATGTTCATACCCAATTCAATAACCAATAGTATTCCGATGTCCGATGATATCAATATTACCAATGACAAATATATGTATCTCATCATCAATATTTCATAACTCAATGTCAATAACAATGTCCAATGATCTCAATACAATAATTCATTGACAATAACTATATCAATGACAATGCACCATGACAATAACAATGACTATGTCCAATGCTCAATAACAACTTACTGACACTAACCAAAGTGTCTTATTAACCATCCAATGCAATTTCTTCATCAACAATGTTAGCGGTGTAATCTAAATTATCAAATAATGATCTGGGAAGGGCTTTCGCCTAAACCCGAGACTCCGACTACAATCACCTTGACAATCTGAAGCTTTCAAGGGTCTCGGATAACAATCCCCTTGTTCCTAACTTGGGATGGAGACAACAAATGGCCTTTATCAACTTCTTGAGCTAGGAAATCAATAAGGAGATTGTTAGGATCGATATTTCGATATCAAAATCAATATAACAATATCAAAATCGATAATCGATCTCAATAGAGATGACAACGATGAGATATCCTTGGATAGTCAAAACCTTAGCTTAAAATTAATCACATGTTATCCATGGAATTCAATAATCGATTGACGATTATAGCTTACCTGTTTAATAGTAACGATTCGATATCGATAAAACGAAGAAATAACAAAGCTTAAAATTCCTCCAATGGAGGTGTGTGCTTGAGGTTGAAGATGAAGAAGATGAAGGTGCTAGCTTAAGGATTTCTCGATAAGTTTTCTATCCTTTACTTCTTTTTCTTTACAAAACCAAATTTTAAGCTTTTTAGCTTTCTTTCACTTGAAGGAAAGCTCTAAGGCAAATCCACGTAAGTGACTTTTAATTGTGGAGGGGCTAATTGCAAGAAACTCCCTTAACTCTCACCAATCTATGGCTTTGCTCCCCAACTTGCATTTCCTTTAATTTAATCACTAATAAGTTCAATATTATTTAGTAGAGTCTGATGACGATATTTTTAGCTCAATTAGAGTTCGATATCAAACAATTAACTAATCGATACAATATTTAGGCTTCATCAATGTAATATTTTCGATCATCGAAATTTATTTCCGACTAGACCGGATTTCGAGGTGTTACAGTGATGCTGATGCCATGTGAGAGACGATTTTTTTGAAATTTGAAACAAAAAAGAAAATAATGAGAAATAGAGTAGTGGACTTAAGAATAGGTTAACAAGGAGTTGAAGTAAAGTAAATGAATGAGAGAAGTGGGTTTTATATATATGGTGACGAGAGATGTCGTGGCGGCATTAAATGTCCAACGGGCAGTTTGATTTGCACACGTCACGGGTTTTCTGCCCGTTACTTTTGTAGCCGTTGGTAGCTAGCCGTTAGCAGTCAACTAGCAGTTGCACTATTTTTATGCTGAGCCGCCTATAGATGTCTCGACAGTGTGGTGGGTGGGCTCCTTGTTGAGCCTTTTTCTTGGTCCGACTCTTTTATTCCTAAAATTTGAGAATAAAGATAATAAACTAATTAAAGAGATATTGAAATAAAAATACTTATATCTGAAATAAAAATGTGGAAAATAAATTGTAATAAATTAAAATCTAATCCTAAAAATTAAAGATAAGAAGTAAAATAAATTATAATCCTAAAACATAAAATAAAATAAAATAGTTAAACTAAGTTATGTTGGGAGTGCATCTCACAGACATAATAACTTTCTGAGGTGGTTTTTCACTTTTCTCCCTCTTAGGGGGTCCTCTTGTTCCTTGGGGTCCTGTATTCTGCCTTGCTGCCTGCCTAAGCGGCTGCTGTCATTCCATGTTTCAGTGCTGATTACGAAAGCCTGAGCGTCTGGGCATCCTTCATTTTCCCTTATTGAGGGCTGTAACACATTTTAATTTTATGCTTTGGTTGTCCACCCTCATGATCAGCTCCCCATGTTCCACATCAATTAGTGTTATGCCTGTAGCCAGAAATGGTCGCCCAAGTATGATGGGGACGTTCTCGTCGGCCTCACAATCTAGGATGAGGAAGTCTGCTGGAAAATAATGCTACCCACGCGAACCAGGATGTCTTCGACTTTGCCCTCCGGTTGTACGAATGAATGGTCTGCTAGTTTCAGCATGATGAATATGGGTTTTGCTTGCCCAATACCTAACTTGTCGAAGACCGCCTTTGGCATCAGGTTAATTCTGGCTTCTAAATCGCACAAGACTTTCATGGCATGTTTGCTACCAATTCTGCGTGGAATAACGAAGCTGCCCAAGTCTGTTCTTTTGGCCACTAGCTTGTTGTGCAATATAGCCATGCACTTCTCTGTCACAGCTATGATTTTTAACTCCCCAATTCTTTTCCTCTTGAAAACCATGTCCTTCATATATATCGCGCAATTGGGCATGTTCTGGATGGCTTCCACGATAGGGATGTTAATGTGCACATGTTTTAGAATATCCAAAAATTTCCAAAACTGGTGCTTATGTTTATGTTGCTTTAGTCTTTGAGGGAAAGGCGGCGGCATACAGATATCCTGAATGCGTTCCTTGCATGGAAATCTAACCTGTGGTGACTCAGGATCATCCTCCTTAGAGTTGATGTCAGTCTCATCTTCCGGGGCGGCTGGTTTTGATGCTGCCACGACAGGCTGTTCTATTTGCTGGTCCATTGGTTGTTCAGTTCTGGGCTTATCCTGTTGTTTCCCACTTCTTGTAGTTATAGCTTTACACTACTCATAGGTGGGTTTGGCTGCGACATCTGTGCTGCTGGATGCTGCACCCATTGTCCTATTGCTTATGATCTCCTGGAATTGCCCAAACTGGGTCTCCAGGTTCTTTATTAAAGCTTCCTGGTTGTTCATCCTCATCTCAGTCCTGTCCATAAACGAATTAGTCTTATCAATAAATTTATTAGTACGAACAATAAAATTACTGGTTCGAGACATAAAAGTATGTAAAGTAGTTTCGAGTGAGTTATTGTTTGTATTTTGTTGCTGTTGAGGCGACTGTCTTGACAGGTTCTGTTGGTATCCTCCTTGTTGTTGAGTTGGATTTGCAGCTGTGTTTAGATTTCTCCAGGAGAAGTTTGGATGCTTCTTCCAGCCAGGGTTGTATGTGTTGGTGTTAGGTCTGCTATTCCTCTCATAGGTTCCCATGAAGTTTGTGGATTCACTGCATTCAGAGGAATCGTAGTTGCCCCCACACTCATCACAAAATGGCTCAACATCCTTGGCTTCATATATCTTTCCTTTGGCCGTACTCATCACTAGCTGTGTCAGCTTGTCCAGGCGGGCATTAACATATTCAGTGGCTTCTACTTCATTTACAACTACTGGCCGCCTTATGCCTTTGCAGCGGGCTGTAGGAAAATTGTAGTCATTTTTGGCAATTCTATTCAGAATCTGTAGTGCCTCCTCAGGTAGTCTATCCAAGATGACTCCATTGGTTGAGGCGTCGAGCATCATTCATGTCAGTTGATTTTCTCCATTGTAGAACATCGACACCTAAGTCCAGGATGGGAAACCATGAAGCGGGCAGTTGTTTAGCATCTATTGGTACCTCTCCCAAGCTTCATACATTGGTTTGTCATCCCCTCGGCGGAAGGCTGTGATCTTGTTTCTTAATCTATATGTGATGTTTGAAGGACTGAAACGATCTAGGAAATCCTTACACTACTTCGTCCAAGTATTGAATGATCCCACCGGTTGGTTGTTCAACCATTATTTTGCCCTATCCCTTAGTGAATAGGGGAATAATCTCAGCTTTAGCACGTCTTGATGGACTCCATGTATCTTGAAAGCTTTGCATATGTCTAGGAATCCTCTCAAGTGTTGTCGAGCATCTTCTATAGCAGTTCCTATGAATTGCCCTAATATGTTGATCATATTGAACATCACAGACTATAACTCAAAGTGATCTGCTTCAATTTCAAGCTCGGTCATAGTTGGATCAAACCCTCTGAAATCGTGCTCCAGGTAGTCCCTGGTGGTTTGCACATACTGTAATTACCTGGGCGAAACTGGGGGCTGCTGCCTAGGTGGAATGGACTGCTGTCTTGGCGGCAGATCTTGCTGCCCATCCCTGCCGTTTCGAACATCGTTGGCAGGGTCGTCGTCTTGGCCCTTAACCATGGCTGCCTCTGGATTTACTTCTTCTTTGGCTTTCCCGAAGGCTTCTCTTGCTCATCATTCAATCTCGTCAAAGAAAACGATTTCGCCTGATGGGTTTGCTTTGGTCATGCACTAGACAAGAAAACTGTAAATATTTTTCTTCTTTTTTGTAAAAACAAAATTTAATGCAAATAAAATAAAATAAAAGTGCAAAAAATAAAATAAAAACGAAATTACTGTTGCCAATCCCCGACAACGGCACCAAAAACTTGTAGAGTGTTTGGGTGTTCTCTAAATATGAGCGCAAGTGCACACTCTTGTCAAGTTATAGTATAAAAGATATTGTCTCCCACATGGACTAAACATTTTATTCGAATCACAATTCCTGCACAGAAAATAAATGCACAAGTAAATTTAGTTTGTAAAGAAAAATAAAACACAAGTAATTGATAGAAAAGATCAGGGTGATAGAATGGGTTAGGTTATGATGCTTAGTAGTGTGAAACATCGTTGAATATGTGAAGTTGCTTTGCACTGCCAGACTTGGCTGCCTCAGCAGAGGATGGCAGATTGGCTGCTCTGACGCTTTCACTGCCTCGGTAGTGGAACATGCGATTTGGTCGGCGACAAACTCTACAGTCTTTCAAGGTTCGGCAGAACGCTTCGATAATGATCCCGCTTATGTCTAAGTCAGAATACTATTGTTGCCCACTGTAGAAGATACTCGTCATGATGTGAATCTTGCAAAGACATCAACCTTCGTTCGTCCTCTCTTAGCCTCCTTAAACCCTAACCTATGTCTAGGCTGGATTAATCAACACCTTATTAGGATGAGGATCGTATTTATCCCTTTCGTGAGTTCGACTCTCTCGATACCGAACAAATAGATAGTTAACAACTAATCTTCCAAATCTAATTGAAAACAATGAAGAGCATGGAATAAGCAAACCTTGAAGTTTTATTGCAAATACAAACTTAATTCATAAACAATCGTTCTCACACTAGTTTACAAACATAACTCAAACCCAAGATAAAATTTAGAACATTGTTGGCGGCAAGAAAACCTAGACTATTCCCAAAGGAAAACCTAAGATGTATACAATTACAAAATATGTCGAGTATATATAGGCATTAGATAGGCCAAGTCCTCCTTGGAGTATATGTCTTCAAAGTAGCTTTTGCATTAAATGCAACCTTTAATTCTGACTTCTTTAAGTTGAATGTGGACTCCTTCTCGTTGCCTTGCACCGTAAGTCATCTTGATCTCCTCCTTCGGCGGCTCTGTCCACTACTCCAGGCGTAAGAAAATCTAGTTGATGCCATCGTTTGAATCAAGATTTTTTGCTCTACAGATCGCACTCCAATTTTGCAATTCCTCAGCTTGATGCTCTGAGCGACAGGTATGGCGGCGGCAGGTTTTCGGCATTGGCTCTATCTATCTTGAATTGCATCAGTACAACTCACTGGTCTGCTGCCTCTGCATTCTTTCCTCTGGTCTTCCCTCCTCCTAACAATTTCTAGCCCAGAAATGAAAACTAAACTAAAACATCATCTTTTCCTTACCAAATAAAAGATAATCAATAAAAGCATGGCATAGTAAAGAATACTGTAAATATACAATGTATGAACCTAAATATGCCTAAAATGTACTTGAGAACATATATAATATGGATGGAATACGCACAAAATATAGAACTAATGAGCACTTTACAAAGATAAATCATCAGACGTGGAAAATATTCTGCCTTCAACCTACCCGAGCCAACATCACCATAGTCCGAGAATTTTATGCCCACAGGCCCAGCGACGATACACTCTTCATGCACGTAAGGGGGAAGGCTATCTGGGTTGATGCAGACACAATTAATCAGTTTTATGGCCTACACATTGAAAGAGATGAGCACACTGATGTCTCGTAACTCATAGAAGAAGATTACTAACGAATTAAAGAGGAGCTTTGTTATGCCATCACGACATGGGAGGCCGGGGCACACATAGGATCGGTCCAAAGGTGGAGTCTGAGACCCGAAGCAAAATTATGGAACAAATTCATCTGTCACCGCCTTATGCCGACCTCACACAACACGACCATTGATCGGCCCAGGCTCGCTCTAATCCATTCTATTATGCATAACCGAAAAATTAATGTTGGTAATCTTATTTTCCAGGAAATCTGAAAAGTGCGCTCAGAAGGACAAGGGGCCGCTTTACTTTCCATCGCTAATCACCGGCCGTTGCACGGAGAAGGAGGTCCTCGTCAATGAGGTCGACGAATTCACGCTGCAAAGAAAGGGATGGGATAGATAGGCTTACCACATGCTAATAAATATTACCGAAGCTAATCCTGTAAAGGCCACTTTGATGCAAGGCATTATCGGGGCAGCAGCCTCCGTAACCATCCTAGAAACACCCCAGACGCACGCCCCGACAACAGCGGACCTTCAGCAAATCCTATAGAAGCTGAAGGAAATGGACCAACGCCAACAACTATTCATGGCGCACACGAGGGACTTCCATGCCTCAATTATCTAGCTGATCCATAAGAAGTTCCCAAACCAAACGGTCCAGTTTCCTCCCTTCCTTGCCATCTTCATTGCCACTGCCACCCCTGAGCACCGAGGAGAAGCAACCCCTACCTCCGCCACTGCCCCGACATCCCAAGTACCCACTACTGTGGCCTCTGACACTCCATCTGCTGCGGCACACAAAGGCAAGCGCAAGGTTGGTTTGGACACACCTGCCAGATCCCCATACCATGCTGCCTCCAGCTGGTCTGACACCAATCATTCCGTCAGTCGGGTCTTTGAGGCACTAAGACGTCAGGCAGCAACCAGAGATGAAATCTGCCCCGACTCAGAGGACGAGGAAGTCATTGCGCCGGCAAAAAGCCCACCCCACCATGACGCATCCAGCCACCCCATGATTCCAAACGAGTCAAGCACATGGCGTTCAAACCAACGAGGCCGATTTTGCAGAGCGAAAGTGACGAGGAAGATGAATCTTCCAAATCACCATCCATCTAAATTCCTCTTCTTTATGCTATTTATTTTTAATGCCCTTATAATTTGTGTGCTAATTTTTCTATCTTCATATAAAAATGTAAGCATTGAAGGCAATGCTTGATTCAAGTTTGGGGGTGTAGGTTCAGTTGCCAAGGCAAGGCCATGCCGTGACATTATAATATAATTACCATGCAGTTCTGTTCTTTTACTTGTTCAAAATTTTTACGGCATTGCCTTAACCGAATTTTGTATATGCCTCGGTAGTACTTTCTATCAATTACCTTAGTTTAATTTTAATTAAATATCCTTACTTGGCAATAGAACTCTCTCTTCTTACCATAGTTTAGAACTATTTAGAGCCTTTAATTTTAGGATGCTTAAAAAAGATAACTTAGGATCATAATATGAAATTAGAACTTTAAAACACCTTTGTGACTTGTATAATTTAAGGATTTCTAGTACACTTAGGGCATAGACTTGCTTAGAAAGAAAATTTTGGGTAAAAACATAGAGGTGCCTAACACTGGCTCTAGCTTAAGGAAGCCCTAGAGGTTCCCGAAACTAGCTCTATGCTAATCACTAGAGGTGGCCGAAACTGGCTCTAGTAGGTTAGGTTGCTTATAAAAAAAGAGAAAGAGAAGAATTTACCCAATTTAAGTAGGTTAATGCTTAATTGCTTGCTTAGAATCCTTATAATCATTTTGTTTACAATACATGCACACACTCACAAATCTTATATTTTGATTCCAAGGAATTCCTAAGGCATCCAAAGACTTAAGGGTCGAGCATTCTTTGCTATGGTTTGGAGAGAGAAGGAAAAGTAAGACCAAGGAGACGGTTTAAAAAAATTAAGGTTTGGCAATTGATGGTTTGCATTGCTTGAGGACAAGCAATAGTTTGAGTTTGGGGGTGTGAAAAGTGCCCCAAAGTCCTATATTTTTTTACCTCTTTTACATGGAAATTATCACTAAACCTACACCCATTTGAGCTGCATTATGGCCTTTCATGCATTGATTTCATCATTGATGCCTTTGATCCTTATATTCTATTTATTCTATGAAAAAGGTATTGTTTGATGCATGTTTGGTGCTTTTGCAGATTTGTATGCTGCCAGGGTAGGAGATGTCATGATGGCAATGAAGAAAAATGAAGGATAAGGCAGGACCAGCTAGCAACAGACCCTGATCGAGGCAAACCACAACTGACAGCTTCTACTGAGGGAAGCTAATTTATGAAGAATGAAGCCTTGTTGAGCAGAACTAGTCACAGACCCATGCCGAGGTAGCAGAATGCAATGTTGCGGCAGTATACTACTCAACTGCCAGAGAGCAAAATACACAAAGTGGTAGCCGATTTGTAGAGCATTAAATGCCAAAATTTTCTACACGCTTTGCGTGGCAGTCGGAGCTCAAGACGAGGATGAAAACATGGAAGGAAGGATCAAGTTGGACTTTTGGCTAAAAGTGAATAATGTATTAAATTAAAGATATTCACCTCTTTAATAAAGTAAGTCCAAGTCCAACTTAGCTTCCTCTCCAAGAAGGATTTGTGCCTACACCTTCTCCTATATAAAGGAGGCTTGCCGCCATCATCAAGGAGACGATCGAGAGGTAGAATGATGCCAAGCTTAGTTGATGAAGCAGTGACAACAAATGACGTAAGCTCCAACCTGATCAACTTACATTTAAACTTTGGATAAGATGATCACATCCCTTATCCCTTGAGCATTCAAAATTCAAACTCAAGATGTAACCCCCTTAGCCCGGCCTAGACGGTTGACCCGAACTACGAAGATTACACGGGGAAAACCAAAGTCAACCTGAAAGTCAACCTTGATTAACGACCCTTTTTTTCTTTTTAATCTTGTCTAAATGCATATTAACCCTAGGTGCACTCTTGAGATAAGCATACTCAAAAATCACAGCAATCGGAAAACAATAAGGGACTCAATTGCACAACATACGAATTTAGGGACCAATTTGTAAATTCTGGAAATTAAGAAGACTTTACCAATTTTTAAGTTACCATTATGAAATTAGTCATGTTTCATGCTTCTCTGTCAAATTTCATCTCAAACGGACATCTCAAACTCAATCAATTGCATATACAAAGATCAGGACTAAAACGTAAAGCTTGCAAACCTCAAAACCATTCAAATCAGTGCCCAACGGTCAAGTGTTTCGAAACGAATCTAGGCCGTTCAGAAACACCCCTTGGCAGTAGCCAAAGTGTTTCGAAACACCTCTGCCCGTTTCGAAACACCCAGGCCAAAATATGCACCTGTTTCGAAACAGGCAAGGGTGTTTCGAAACACCCTGCCCAGAAACAGCAGAAAGGCCTGTTTTACACTCTTTCGACCCACCAAACACGCTCATAAGACCTCCATGTCATGCCAACAAGTCATCAAACATTAAAAGAACACATTTGCATCATCAAAGCTCAATCACGACCTCAAATAAGAGAAACCACAAGTCTAAAGGCATGCATCCTATATAGAAAAGCAAGCAATCATCAAATCTCCAGAACAAAATACCAAATGGCCATTTACATGTTCCAAACACCATAGGCATTAAACCAAACTTAGGGAGTCCAAAACATCTCCCAAAAACACAATCTAGGTTCCCATTACCAAATACCAAAAGCTAATAGTGTTGTGAAAATAGTCACCATACATGAGCTTAGACTTTCACTTGGATCCTTGACCTCCTTGCTGCCCTTAAAGCACTTCAATGCTCTGCATTATTGGTTCAAGAAAGAGAGAGCGTAAGCACGTATGCTTAGTGAGAAATGCTATAATAAAACAACACAATAATGCACTTTGTAAAAACACCTTTCCAAGTCCTTTAATTTCAAAACATCATTTATCATGCATTTATGCATACAAACCAAGCATCTCATGCTTCAATTCATCAACATGTCATATTGGCTTTCAAGTGATAATCCATAACCATTTTTCAACTCAAAACACAATCGGATACGCGGATTACAAGCGTTGTCCCATACGCTCCATCCACACTACCAAACACTCAAGGTGGAGTTTACCGGTACAATCACAACCCCTCAACACCCGTGATGGAGTCTACGGTACAATTACTGTAACGCCCCGGTTTTGGGCTTAGAAGTTTTGGGCGTTGACCGGTTCGGTCAAAGTGCTGTTCGAATATAAAAAGGTGAAATTAGGAAAGCCTAGTTCGGGTTGCATTAAAAATATGGAAAAATGTTCTAAAATCCTCTTTTAATATATATAAGTGAACTGTGAAATCAATTTTACAAAATGAGGTTTGGAAGGGCGACATTTTGGCTAGTGACCAAAATGTAATTTTTGAAAACTGCGTGACTGTTTTAAGAATGATTGAAACTTTGAATCTTTAAGGAGCTATTTACCCAAAGGGAGTTTCTCTAGATTTTTCTAAGATATTTAATGATTTAATTCTGGTTTTTAAACAAAAGAAAAGTGGAGGGAAGTTATTTCCAACTAATTTTTCCTAAAATCTCTTTTTCCATTTTCTCTCATTTTCTCTCAAACCAAACATCTTTCTCCAGAGCTTTTTGCTCTGATTTTGTCACCTAAACATCTCTTTTCAATTCTCCTTTGATTGCTAATCATCTCATCAACAAAACCTCACCATTTGCTAATTGATTCTTCAAGCTTTTTGGTTCCAAAAAGGGAGAAAACTCAAGTTTGGAGGTAAGAACGTCCTTCTCCTCTAAACTCTCAGTTCTTTACTGAAATTCCTAAGTTCTCAATCCTTAATTGATGATTTATAAATGGTTTTAAAGTTGTGTAATGGATCTTGGCTTAAAATGCAAGATTTGGTGATTTTTGATGGATTTTCGTATGATCTGATTGGGCTGTGTTTTAAGGTGTTAATTTGATGTTAAATGAATGTTAAATTGATAAGGAATTGAGTTTTAATTAATGGAATCTCGGATAGGTTGAATATCCTAAGTTTAGCTTGTGATTCTTGGTTGTTTTGGAGTGATCTTGTGGATCTGTTGTTGCTGGAGATATAAGGATGTTGTTAGGTCCTTTTTAGATGTTAAATGATGTTAAAGGATGTTTAGTTTTGATGGATTTTGGCTGGGCATTGTTGAGGAGTTGTTTGGATGCATTTTCGGTTGTGTTTGGTAGCCGAAAATGGAGTGTGAATGAGAGCAGCGAGTTTAGGTGCTTTCATTGAAGCTTTTAATGCATGATGATGCATTAATCCTCTGCTTTGATGTGTTTAAAACAGAGGAGTCATCTTTGGATCCAAGTGGTGGTGATCCGGAAGCTTGATTTGTGTTTCGGCAAGAGGCGAAACGGAATCGGTGAGTGGAATTTGGTTTTCGGCTTTGAAACCAGTGTTTTGGAGGTTTGGGAGCTTAGTTTAAGTCTAAGCAACTTAGCTAAGCTCAAGAGTAAGTTTTCGGAAAAACTCTCTTGGTGATGACCATGGTTTTGGTTGTATGCAATATGGTATGTTTGCATGTTTTTAAATCTGTTTTGAAAGCATATCTAGCATGTTTATTTGCTGAGATTTTAAGCCATGTGTTGAAGGAAGCTCAAGGTAAGAGTTCCTTGTTTTTGAACCTTGTTTAAATGTGGTTTGATGCTTAAAAATGCATGATGTCTATGGCTTGTTTAAATGCTTTAAAACAGTGGAATATTGATGATGATGAAACATATTGGCAAGTGATGGTTAAGGTCACAAAAGTGGTTAAAAGTCCTTGTGTGAGCCTTGTATATTTAATAACATCAAGGTGGTTAAAAGTCCTTGGATGGTTCTTGGTTAAGATCACAAAGGTGGTTAAAGGTCCTTGTGTGAATCTTGTGAATTTTAAGAACAACATGGTGTTTAAAAGTCCATGGTTGGTTCTTGGTTAAGGCTCAAGGTGGTTAAAATTCCTTGTGTAAGCCTTGATTACTTAAGAACTCCAAGGTGTTTAAAAGTCCTTGGGAGATTCTTGTTAAGGACACAAAGGTGGTAAAAGTCCTTGTGTGGTCCTTGCCATGGTGTTTAAAAGTCCATGGGCCATGGTGTTTAAAAGTCCATGGGGATAAGATCACAATGGTGTTTAAAAGTCCATGTGTGGATCTTATGTGAAATGTGTCACTTGTTGCCAATATGATTTGTTATGAACTTGAAGCATGAGATGCTTGTTTTAAATGTTTAAGAACATGTTTAATGTTGCTTGAAGTATGGTTTATAAATGAGTTATATAAATGCATTACTGTATGGTTTTAAATGAGCATTCCTCACTAAGCTTTTGCTTACGCTCTCTCTCTTTTTCTTAAACCAATAATGCATAGCATTAAGGTGCATTGAGGACAGCAAGGAAGGCAAGCAATCAAGTGGAAGTTAAGCTCAAGTATGGGAAGGTTTTCTTAAACACTTTTAGCTTTTGGCATTTGGCAATGGGGAACCTATGTGGATGTTTTGGGAGATGTTTTGAACTCCCTAAGTTTGTTTAATGTTGTCATTATTGCTGGAACATGTAATTGGCCATTATGTGGTTGATTTGGAGATTTAATGCTTGAATGGTTTGCTAAGTGGGAAGTATGCCTTTAGATTTGGGGCTTTTCATATTTGATGCCTTGATGATGATTGAATGATGCATTTATGTTCCTTACATGTTGAATGTCTTGCTGGTAAAGTTTGGTTGCATTTGGAGCATGTATGGTTGATCAATTGTGTGTTTTAGCAGCCAATTTTCTGCATTCTGTGCAGGCCGTATCGGAACGGGAGCTACCGTTTCGGAACGGGTGCCCTGTAGTAGCCCAGGCGTCCGAAACGGAAGACACCGTTCCAAAACGGAAAGGCCTCTGCCAGTCCTCGTTTCGGAACCCGTTGCGGAACGGTCCCGTGATTCGAAACAGGTTCTCCCTGTTTCGGAACACCTGACCGTTGGGGGCTGACATTGGCAGATATATGTTTTGAAATGTTTGCATTTTGGTCCTGAAACTTGTATGTGCAATTGTATGAGTTTGGGATGTCCGTTTGAGCTGAAATTTGGCAGTGAAGCATGAAACCAAATTAATTATAAGTTGGTAACTTTAATTTGGATTAAGTTCACATAATTATCAGAATTTACAATTTGGTCCCTAAAGTTGTAAATTGTTCAATTGGGTCCCTGTTTGATCTCTGATGTTTATGATCTTTGAGCATGCTGTTTGAATGATCATAACTATGGTTAATGTGCATCTAGACAAGTTTAAAAGGAAAAAAAAGGTCGTTAATCAAGGTTGACTTTCGGGTTGACTTTGGTTTTCCCCGTGTGACTTTCTTAATTCGGGTCAACCGTCTAGGCCGGGTTAAGGGGGTTACAATTACAACCCCTCCACATCACTCATTGGTAGTTGTATAACATCACTAACGAGAACACGGGACACACAACACAAGATCCTCACATGGCATTTTAACCACCATTATGATCTTAGACATCTCGTTAGTGTTCTTGGATGGAGTTTACGGTACCATTACAACCCCTCAACATCCAAGGCAACTTTCTTCACGGTGCACCCAATCCTATAGCCGGCTAACTATATCCGATTCAAGTACTTTTAAACCAACACATCACTTGCCAATATACATCATTTACCATCATCAATCCACTGTTTTTAAGCATTTAACAAAGCCATTAAATAATCATGCATCACCATGCATCAAACCACATTTATCAATATTCAAAACAAGGATCTCTTACCTTGAGCATCCTTCAACACATGGCTTACAAAACCAGCATTAAACATGCTAAAATATGCTTTCAAAACAGAATTTAAACATGCAAAATAAACACATTGCATTCAACCATCTCATGGTTCTTCAAAAAGAGAGTTTCTCCAAAAACTTACTCTTGAGCTTAGCTAAGTTGTTTAGACTTAAACTAAGCTCCCATAACCTTCAAACATTGGTTTCAAAGATGAAAACCAAACTTCACTCACCGATTCCGTTTCGCAAGCTTGCCGAAACGCCGATCAAGCCTCCGGATCAACACCACAAGGATCCGAAGATGTCTCCCCTGTTTTAAACACATCAAAGCAGGGGATTAATGCATCATCATGCATTAAAATCATAAGCCAAAACACCTAAACTCGCTGCTCTCATCAAAACTCACATTTTGGCTACCAAACACAACCAAAATCACATCCAAACACCTCTACAACATTACCCAGCCAAGATCCATCAATTCCAATCATTCTTAGACATCAATTAACATCCAAAAAGGACCTAATCACGTCCTTATACCTCCAGCTATAGCAGAACATCAAAATCACCCCAAAAACCACCATTAACTCAAGTAAAAACTTAGGAAAATCAACCTATTCGGGATTGTATTGATTAAACCTCAATTACACATCATTTAGACATCCAAAATACATCAAAAGACATCTCAAAACAGAGCCCAATCATTTAAGACGGATTTCTTCAAAATTAAATCCAAATCTTGCATTTTAAGCCAAAATCAAGATCACAACATCAAAACCTTTAATAAAACTCAATTTAAGGATTGAGAACTTGGGAAATTCAGTAAAGAACTGAGTATTTAGAGGAGAAGGACGTTCATACCTCTAAATGTGGATTTCTCCTTGTTTAGAGCCAAAATTCTTGAAAATTCAATAAGCAAATGATGAGGATTTTGTGTAGAAATGATTAGAAATCATTTAGAGATTGAAATCTCAACTTTAGGTGTGAAAATAAAAGGAAAAGTGGCTGTGGAAATGTGTTTGGCTGAGAGAAAATTGAGAGAAAATGAAATGAGAAAATTTTGGCAAAAGTTAGTTATGAAACTAAAATATCTCTTTTTCATCTTTTCTTTTTATTTAATAACATTAAATGAGTCTTTAAAATTTAAGAAAAATCTGGAGAAACCCTCCCTTTGGTAAATTAACTCCTTCAAGATTCAAAGTTTCAATCCTTTTAAAACAGTCACCAACTTTTCAAAAATTACATTTTAGTCACTAACTTGAAATGTCATATTTCCAAACCCCATTTTGTAAAATTGATTTCACCACTCTCTTATATATAATAAAAGAGGATTTTTAGATATTTTTCCATATTTTTAATGCATCCCGAACTAGGCTTTCCCTAAAATCACCTTTTATATTCAAACCGTAATTTAAACCGGTCCGGTTCAGACCCTAAACTTCCAAGCCCAAAATTGGGGTGTTACACAAGAGCTCATCTTAGGTATTCCTTGCATGCCTATTTAAAGAACGATCAAGAAAGCATTTGAGGGACGATCGAGACATCGAAAGATCCATCGATGATCGGCTGCACCAATGAGA
The DNA here is from genome assembly GCA_958450335.1 of Hibiscus tridactylites. NCBI lineage: Eukaryota > Viridiplantae > Streptophyta > Magnoliopsida > Malvales > Malvaceae > Hibiscus > Hibiscus tridactylites. Next base: position 35,391,729 of record OY288266.1, read on the forward strand.
TGTGGTTCGACCAGCTTGACCGAGAGCCTGGACCTTGAAGGACTGCATCAAGAGACCTCTTCTCGCCCATTCTCTTCGTTTAGTTGTTTTTATTTTCTTTTAAATGATGATGTGTTTGCAAAACGTTGAAGGTTTTTTGGTTGATACCCTCAGCATGAACTAATTTCATAGCTGGTGGGGGATGTTTGCGTTGAACAATGTTTTATGTTTGTTTTTAATAATCGAAATGTTTTGGTATCGTTTTCCCTATCTGGCATGTTCTTCAATTTTTATCAAAATTGTGCCAAGCAAAAGCTGGCATTGTTGGCTTATTGAACCTTAATATCTTAACAGACTTAGGGGGAATAATATGTTGCCAAATACTAAGGCGAGGTGCTTCGAAAGAAGATGTTCAAGTTGATGAGCTTACTTCTGAAGTGAATCTACCCCTTAGGAGTATAGATTGGGACTTAATCAAGTTAATTTATGAGAAAAAAACATCACTATAGAAATATATTTACATGGTTAATTTCAGGCATTGACCATTGAAAGAGGCATTACCAACTTTGGATCAGCTCGTTAAATGATGCCAAGGCACTACATTATTAAAGGATGACATGACATGAATATCGTGAAAACCGGGTATCCCTTTTCCAACGCTCATCACTCATTTAATACGCTTCTTGCCAGCGTTGTTTTATTTCCTTTTTCTTTTAAATCATTTTCAAACAACAATCAAATCAAACAACACTTTTCCCTTGACAAGTAAACGTTCAAAGCATTCAACTCTTAGCCAATCCCTGTGGAGACGATATTCAACTCACTACTATATTACTTGCAGACCGTGTATACTTGCACACAAAAGATTCAACCTTGGCACTACTTTTATACATTTCTAATACATTTTCTACCCATTTTGCCAAACACCCACAAAAGTCTACAAGCTTTTAGTGCCGTTTCCGGGGATTGCAATGGAGTTTATTGTTTCGTTCCACTTATCTTGTTTTATTTTACTTATTTGTTGTGTTTGATGTATGACTAGGAACTGCCCTACGGGCTATTGGCCATACGAACATGAAATTGAACGAACCTACCACAGGTTGAAAAAGAAAATCAGAGATATGGCTGAAAATGGTAATGAAGGAGTAGAGGGCGTCTCACACAATCAAGTAGATCCACCTATACACGAAGGGATATCGGCTGCCCCTTGATGCTCACGTAAAAGTGCCCCGCAATAGTGCAAGTGTACACGTCTCAAGTATTATAATGATAAGTATATCGAGTATCGTCTCCACAGGGATTGATCTAGCCTTTTGATCCTACTTGCTCGCACTGTAAAACAATTAAAGTAAAAACACAGATGAGATGGGTTGTTTTGAGTAATCTAAAGAACTAAAACTAAAGTAAGCCAGATAATAAAGTAGAGAGAAATCATGTTGGGTCGAATTAGAATGTGTCGTAGTGTGGAATCCAATCGACTTGTCTCCGTTCTTGAATGCATAAACACAAAACTATCATAGCAGTAACTGAAGTCTCTACCGCGGCCGCAATGGTTGAGTCCCTACCGCGACAATCCCTTACTCTTGGGCAGATGCTATTAAGACTCCTCAAAGCGTCCTTGAATGTCTCCTCCTTACCCCTAAGCTCGGAACACTGTTGATTAATAGGCTTTGACCATACCTCTCGGTGTAAACCAAAGATAAACACCAACCAATCACACGCTTATTATAGCCGCTGAAACTCTTAACCTATCATAGGCCGAGTTATTTAACACCACGAGGGATGAAAATCGTGCTTATTCGTTTTGTGAGTTCAACTCTCCCGATATTGAACAAATGGATAACCTCACAAACTCTCTCTCGATAAGTATGCAAGAATGATTAAAGCCAAGAATAAGCAAACCTTAACTTTATTACATTAAGAACTCAAACAAATACAATACAATAATATTCACACAACTACTAAACAAACTAATTTTAACCCTAAATAAAATTAGAACATAATGAATGGAAAGGAAACACAAACTAAGACCAAGCTTGGCACTATTTCTCCGTTATTTTTTCGGAGTTTGATCCGATTTCTATTTTCTCACAGCCTAATATGGTCCTATTTTTTTGGTTCAATAGCTACTTGGCCGGGCATCAACTTCCTCTTCTCTGCCAACCACTGCTATGGAAATATTTGTTCCATTTGTGACAACAGCATCTCGACATTCTCTCTGGCATTCCTTCCTACGCTGTTGTGTTCTGCCAACCACTATGTCAAGCCTGCACAATGCCAACAAAACAACCCTTCACACTGTCATAGACAAAATTCCTAACTTCTTATACAAATGCATGAAATTAATAACTAAATTTAACTAAACGTACTCAAAAGAAATCACACCATTGTAAAATTGGCATAAAAATTAGTACTTTTGAAGAGTTAACAATTATTTATTTGTGAAATTGGAGTTTTGAATAATAAGCATTATGGTTTATATTCTACTCTATGAGACCTTTAAAATGATTCATAATATGCTCAAATTGGTTGAATGATGAATGAGAAATTGATGCTCAAAGTAAGCTACTTGCAAATGTTGTTGAGAAAAAAAGAGGTTCTTAAAACACTCGCATCCCACATTGGAAAAGTGTGAGGTATGGAAGGTGTTTATAAGGTAGAAGCAACTTGTTGGTTAGAAAACATGTAAGCCAAAGTTGCATGAAGTGGGAGACATGAAATGTCCGGACTAGTGGAGCCTAATCAGCTTGCCGCAATTTTAGCCTGCGTAAATGGTTTTATTTTTCTCAACACTTTTTTCTTTTGGTATTCCAAATCAAGACTCTTAATTTTTCAACAATTTAGTGTCTATTATGAACCTTAATTTCCTACAACTCTTCATTTGCTACCATTTCAAATTCCTCTCCATTTCCACTATAAATAAGGATCAAATTTTTTCATTTGACACATCTCAAATCATTTCATCTCTTTCTCTCTCAAACTTTGTTCAAGTGGTGACAGAAGAAGACTCGATTGAATTCGACTTTTTCACTGAAGTTGTGCTGCTTACAGTGAACACTTGTTGTTGTATCACGGAGATAGATGTCAAAGAATTCTCTAGCACTGGGGAGAGGGAAAATCTGTCGTAAGGAGAGTGTTTATACAAGCCTCAACATCTACTCTCAGTTTGTCTTGGTCAAAAATTTTAGCGTAAAATTTATGTTCATTTTATAATTAATTTTCATTGAATTATTTTTCGGTAAATTGTTGTTCTGAATATATATTCAATCATACTTGTTTATTTTGTCTTTTATCTAACAATCTTAAGACATAGCTTACAATCAAAAAGTGAATACGAATGGTCGATTAAAAAGACAGTATGATGGTGCATGTCTTGGTTGGTTCTTTGAAAGACATGATATTTAAACGTGCCTTTGCACCACCTCTCTTTCAAAAGTTACCTACTCCGTGCTTTGTTCATTATTGTACTTTTTATTAGACCTTGTAATAAATTTATTCCAGGTTTTAGTTTACTAAATTCATGTCGTTTAACAAAAGTGGATAATTGTGTTTATGTTTCTGGTTTTTAGTTTCTAACTAAATTTCTGATGTTTAACAGATTCATATTTTTTTTATTCTGGTTTTGTTTCTAAATTCTGAACAAGAAAAATGACTGAAAGATCCAAGAACTCATCCAATCCTCAGTCTGGTAGTGCTATAGTCGCGACTCAGGCCTAAGGCCAAAGTCAAACGTTGCTAATGTTTGTGAGCCACAACGAAATGCCTTCGAAATTCACTGGAGAGAATTTCAAGATGTGGCAACAAAAAATATTGTTTTATTTGACCACGTTGAGTTTGGCCAAATTTTTGAAGGATGATCCTCTTACTATTAGAGAGGATGAGGTAGGCATTGCTACCTCCTTCCATGCTATAGAGGCTTGTGATGTAACACCCCAATTTTGCCCTAAATTGAAACCCTAAATTAGTTAAAATCCTTAGATTAAAAACCCCAAAAATTGGGAATTTTATTTTGAAATTTTAATTAATTCAATGTCTAAATTGAGAATTTTGAAAACTTATGTGACCTTTTTGTAAGGCGGGCTATTCTTAGAGCCCTTATTGTGTAATTTACCCAAAAAATTAAATTAAAGAAAAATCTGGTTTCATCCTTTGGTTGGTGTCGATTCAGTTACCCGATCGTTCTCTCTTCGTGCCTTTCCGATCAAGGAAAAGAATAACCCCACCGTTCTCTCTTCGTGCCTTTCCGATCAAGGTTCGATGAAGACCCTATCGACGTCCGTTCGGTTATCCGAGGCCGTGATCTTGCTCCCATTTGCAGTCCGAACAAGACTTTGCCATTTGTGTTCTTTCCACCGCCGATTGTGTGCTCGGAATCGGTGTGAAACCGTTCGAACTCGTGCCCGTTCATGTTTTCTCGTCGTTTTGGATGTTTGGGGTAAGACTTGACTCGGATTTTGCGGTTAAAACAAGTTTGGGGTATAGATTTTTGCATGTTTGGCCAGAATCGGTACATAAGAGTCACCGACGGGCGTTTCCGGCGATGAAATCCGATTAGGGGAAACCCTATTTTCAAATCGGTAGGAATTGGGGATTTTGAGTTTGAACCAGTCTGAACATGTCCAGAAGACTGAACCGGGCTGACATAACCGAACCGGTCTATCTTATAAAGAGCTGGCTGACATCAGCGATGATTTCAGCGTTGACCCGTTGACTGTTAATTTTTCAGAAAATGGCTATTTTATGTTTTTTGACGTCCTAATTTCGTTTTCGATGTCAGTTTTCCAAAATTCGAACCCGAAAGACCGTTTTGACCACTTTTGTTTGAGTTTTATTAGTTTTAAAGATTTGAATATCGGGAATTAATTGGAATTATTCTTATTTGCAAACGACGTTGACTCGGATACTGAGATCCTTCCTCCTCCTTCACCTAGATGACCTCCTGTTGCTCAGACATCAGGATCCGTTTGTGAGTTTAATTATTAATATATTCGATATTTATATTATCAGTGTCTTGGCATAGTAGTAGTATCTTTGATGGTGTATTTAATTATTATAGGAGCTGACTCTGATCGACATAGAGATAGAGCTGTGCGTGGGAGACGTCACTGTCGACGTTGAGTGTTAGCTACTTGAGGTGTGTTCTCTTCAGTGTTGTTTGTTTACAGTGCTCGGTATGTAAATGTGATGATTTGCTTAAATGTATACATGATGTGGTCTGATAATGTATATGATAATATTCTATTGATCTGTGACGTTTGACTTGTTCAACATTCTGTTACGTTGTGCAATATTTGTATATACATTCAGATTCAGATTATTGTATATCGAATTATATGATTGTGCATTTATGTTGATAAACAATGCATTCAGATTTAGAACTCGGATTTCATGACATCTCATTATGGTTGGGATTCTATACGGGGACGATCGGTAGCTTCATCCTTTGGGATGATGTCTACTTAAGATTAGTGGTTTCGCCCTACGGGCTGGATTCCACTTCGGATGGTGACAAGGTAGAGAGTGGTTCTGGGGAACCTTACTCTTCGGATGGTGATGTAGTTTGGTGCTTGTCATTTTGTGTTGCATATTAATTCGTACTTGTTTATGTGTTTGAATTGATTTATGATGGAAAATTGTATTATGATAATATCTGATTGACTTTGTTGATATGATGATGATGTTAGTTATGTTGGCACTGTAGAGACACATTGAGCGTTATTGCTGACTCCCCCTTAGTTTCTATTTTCAGATACTCAGGTCTAGGCTACGGTACTTGGAGGACCTCGTTTTCCAGCTTTATTTATTTATTATTATCAGTATGATACGTGAACTTATTTATATATTATGTTTTATCAGATTGTATATAATTTTAGATTTCAGACGTTTTATTTGGGGTTATTACATTTCATCATGCATGTACATTTCGAATATTTAATATTTTCAGGATTATTTTATCAATGTGTATTTTGCGATATTATTATTATCTATTTTGGAATTAAAGGTTTGAACCAGGTTACTTGCGTGATGGACAAGCTTTAAGCTTGACTCCTTATATTCGACCCAGTTCTTCTGGGTCGGGTTTAGGGGGTTACATGTGAGCACTTTGATTTTCTATGTCGTAATTATATTTTGAATGGCTTATTTGATGCACTATATGAAGTTTACAATATTAAGAAGACATCTAATGAATTATGGGAGTCATTGGACCGTAAATACAAAACTGATGATGCTGGAGCTCAGAAATTTCTAGTTGCCAAATTCTTAAATTTTGTAATGATTGATTCTAAAGATTTTGTGAATTAGGTGCATGAACTTCAACTGATTATTCAGTATATTCTTGTTGAAGGGATGATTATCACTGAATCATTTCAGGTGACAACCATTATTGAAAAGCTACCTCCTGCTTGGAATGACTTCAAGAACTATCTCAAGCATAAGAAAAAGGTGATGCCAGTGGAAGATCTGAAATGTAAGACTTCGAATTGAAGAAGAAAATTGTGGTGCAGCCAAAAAACTCAACAAAATAACCTATCACAATGTTGCTAAAGCAAATGTGGCAGAACTGAAAAAGACTTTAAGAGAAAGAAACAACCTTAGAGTGGGTCTAAACTGGACCTAGAGGGGGTGTTTCTAAGAAGCCCAAATTTCAAGTGAAGTGCTTCAATTGTAATAAGATGAGACATAAGTGATCTAACTATAGGCTTCCAAAGAGAGCTAGAACAAACGATGTCGATATCGTGGACGACATCTCTAAAGCAGTGTCTGGTCTTGACATATGTGTTGTGATTTATGAAGTCAACTCGGTTGACTCAAATCCAAGAGAATGATGGCTTGATACTAGTGCCACGCGTCATATCCGATGTGACAATGACTCTTTTGATGAGTTGGTTCCTTGTGAGAAAGAAGAGAAGCTCTATATGGGTAACGATGCAACTTCCAAGATCGAGGGGAAGGGTACTGTGATTTTGAAGATGACTTATGGCAAAAAGCTAAAGCTTCAAAATGAGTTGTATGTGCCTGATATACGCAAGAACTTTGTTTCTGGGACAGTCCTAACTGTGCATGGCTTTAGGATGGTGCTTGAATGCAAGAAATATGTTTTGTGAAATGGGGGAGTGTTTGTGGTAAGGGGATATGTATTGAATGGAACGTGGAAACTCAATGCTATCTCTGTAAAAGCAAAAATTATTAATAAGAATAATGCATTTTCTTCTGTTTATATGCTTGAGTCATTTAATTTATGGCATAGTAGGCTCGGGCATGTTAATTATGATACTTTACGTAGATTAATTAACTTAGAGCACATTTGTAAAACCTAACTTAATTTTGATATAACAAAGTGTCTAAAGATCTTTTTGTAAAAGTAAATAAATTTTTAAGTATTTCAAAGTCTCAAAAATTAACAAGCAAACTTGAAACAAAATATTTCTAAGTCAAATAAATTGCTTCAAGAAATATTTTTTTTCTAAGTATTATAGCCCAAAACCTGTTTGCACGCCAAGGCATATCAATACACTATAGTCGTATCGATACGATTTTTAGGTTCTGAAATTTTAATTGACAAAAGTGTACCGAAATGATTTTACTCGTACCAATACGGTATTTTACCTGGCTTAACTTTAAGGCATCGTGTACCGATACAGTAAGTCCTCGTATCGATATGGTTTGATCTGATTTGGTAAATCTTTGCATTTAAAGTTTTTGGATGTTGCTTGTTAGTTATGATTTCAGCAAAATTCAAACGGTCGTTAGACTGTATCGATACGCCCATATAGTGTATCGATACATTTTTTACGAATGTTATCCTCATAATTTCAGTGAGCAAAATTTGTATCGATACGTCCCTATTTTGAGATAGGTATCGATACGGTTGTTCGAGTACTGATACGGTAGATTGTAAAAGTGCATTTATTATGGGAAAAACGAAGCCCAAGGGCTCAGTTGATGCTCTCAACCACCAGAACGGTTAGAAATCAATGCAAGAGTATATAAACAGGCCTCAAAAGCTATAGCAACAACTATTGAACTCAATTGCAGCAATTCATGCACAAATCCAAACCTTTGAGGTATTAGAGTCAAACCCTTATACCCAATTTAGTGAGTTTCAATTGTATTCATCTTTTATCAATTTGGGTTAAGTGAACTTGTAATCTGGGGCAATTATACCACCTTGTGAGGTTTATCTTTCATTTTCCAACAATCTTTGTATTTGAGAGAGTCTTTGTTAATCTTTGGGTAGAAAGATTAACCGATTGTAAGGTTTCCTCCTAATCCAAGAAAATGGGACAAATTTCTAGTGAAATTGGTTGAAAATCCTTAGTGGGAGCTAAGGTAGTGGATGTAGAGCTTGTTTTAAGCTTGAACCACAATAAATTGCCTTGTCTTTATTTTCTACATTTTTTGAAATTTGCTCCCTTCATTTTTAAAAAGCCAATTCACCCCCTCTTGGTCTTTTTTTGATTCAATTGATCCACTCAATAATTGGTATCAAAGCCTAACTCTTTAAGGAACTCACATCCACAACAAAAGATATTATAAGAAGATCAATCAACCCTTGAATTAAGCCATTGCATCTACCTCTAGCCAAAACTTCCTCGAGTCACAATCGATCACCAAGCTGCCATTTTTCAACGGGGATAACTATCCCTATTGGAAAAATAGAATGATGCTCTTCATCAAATCTAATGACTATGTCCTTTGGGATGTAGTGGAAGATGGGCCAACAATTCCGATGAAGAGAGATGAAGGAAGGCTAGTTCTAAAAATAAGAGTGAAAATGACTGATGAAGATCTAAGAAGACTTCAAGTGTATGACAAGGCTCTTCACATCAACTTTTATGCCTTGGACCCGATATGTATGCAAATATTTCATCTTGCACAAGTGCAAAGGAAGTGTGGAACAAGCTAGAGAATACCTACGAGGGCACCAACGATATAAAGGAGACCAAGATTGGGATCCTTAATTTGAGCTATGAGAACTTCAAGATGGAGCCGAATAAGAGCGTCTCCAAGATGTTTGATAGGTTCTCTGTCATTGTTAACGATCTCAAGGGCTTCAGTGAGATCATTCTTGAAGATAAGCTAGTCTATAAGCTTCTTTACTCTATTCCCGAATCATGGGATGAGAAAAGAACTGCAATCATCGAGGCCAAGAACTTGAAGACTTTGAAGCTCGATGAGTTAGTGGGATCTTTACTTACTCATGAGATCATTAAGCAAGGAAGGGAAGAAGAAAAGAAGCGAGACGAGTGGAGAAGCAAGAGGTAGAGAAGAAGCAAGATATCTCAGTTCATGAAGTCTAGCCGGGGAAGAAAGTTCCAAAGGAGAAAAGACTTCAAGAACAAGAACAAAGAATAGAAAAGGGATCAACTCATTTGTTATGAGTGCAAGAAGCTGGGGCACATAAGATCGGATTGCCCTCACCTCAAGAAAAAGGGGTTCAATAAGAAGAAAAAGCAAAAGGCCTATGTTGTCAATTGGAGTGATGAAGAATTATCATCTGATTTAAGAGGAGCATGAAGTGGCTAATCTTTGCCTCATGACTATCGATGATGATCCTAAGGTAAACTCTAACTCATCTACTTTCGATTTTACATTTGATGAATTACAAGATGCATATGATGAGTTGCACGAGGTTTACGATGAGTTGGTTGAAAAGTACAAGGAATCGGTTTTAAAAAACAAGAAAATGATTTCCGATTTGAAAAACCAAAACGATTCCCTTTCCAAAACCAACTCGGAACTCGAAGAGAAGATTGTTGTTTTACAAGATGATTTAAAGTATTTTCAAAATGAAAATGTTGATTTAAACAATCTTCTTTCAAAAGTTCATGATGATCACCACAAAGTGGTGAATGATCTTAAGGCTTCTCTTAATGTAGTTGGGAAACAAGATTTTGAAAAGCAAGTTCTTCAAAACCCAACTATGTAAAGAGGAAATTTAATGGATACAAACAAAGAATCTCTCAAAGGCACCCTAAAGGTAAAAGGATTATAAATGTATGGGTTCCTAAGGAACTAGTAGTTTCTAATAATATTAATGATGTTGCTTTTTGGATTCCTAAGGGAACCAAGTATTTGGGAGCTAACTCACATGGATCCAAAATTATTTGGGTACCAAAAATCAAGAACTAATCTTTGTTTCTAGGGGGAGCATTGCTACAAGGCCAAAGCTTCAAGTCAAAACACTTGGTACCTTGATAGTGGATGCTCAAGACACATGATCAGGGACAAAAGTAGATTCACGGAGCTAAAGCCAAAAAATGATGGAGAGGTGACATTTGGTGACAACTCCAAAGGCCATATTCAGAGTATTGGCTCCATTGGTAATCTCTCCTCTATTCTCATTAAAGATATTTTGTATGTCAATGGTCTAAAGCATAACTTGTTGAGCATTAGTCAATTATGTGATAAAGGTTTTAATGTTCTTTTTTATATAAATGATAGCAAAATTGTGGACATTAAAACAAACAAGATAATGTTCATTGGTCATCGCATAGGTAATATATACATGGTGCATCTGGATGACATTCATACATCAGATGCATGTTGGGTTGCTCAAAATGAAGATGATGCATGGTTATGGCATAGGAAACTAGGACATGCTAGCATAAGTGTTTTATAGAAATTGGTTTCCATAAAATCTAGTTAGAGGTTTACCTAAGCTAAAATTTTCTTTAGATAAAATTTGTGATGCTTGTGCTAAAGGTAAACAAAAACGAGCTTCATTTAAATCCATTAATGACATTTCAACTAGTAGAGTTTTACAATTGATCCATATGGATATCTCCGGGCCTATTAGGACAACTAGCTTGGGTGGAAAATCATATTCTTATGTTTTAGTTGGTGATTTCTCTAGATACACTTGGGTGGAAAATGACCTTGGGTGGAAAATCATATTTTAAGTAAAAAAGATGAGGCTTTAGAAAAAATCGTCACATTTTCAAAAGTTTCTCAAAATGACCTTGGTCAAAACATAACTCATATTAGGAGTGACCATGGAACAAAATTTCAAAATCTAGGTTTTGAAAATTTTTGTAACTCAAATGGTATTAGCCACAATTTTTACACACCTCACACTCCCTAACAAAATGGGGTAATTGAGAGGAAAAATCGAACTTTAGAAGAAATGGCTAGAACCATGTTTGTGAAAATAACTTACCTAAATATTTTTGGGGGTAAACCACAAACACCGCTTTTTATATTATAAATCAGGTAATGATTAGGCCAATTTTAAAGAAAACTCTTTATGAGATTTTAAAGTCAAAGAAGCCTAACAATATCTATTTTCATCCTTTTGTATGCAAGTGTTTTGTTTTAAACAATGGAAAAGATCATTTAGGTAAATTTGATGTACACAGTGATGAAGCTATTTTCTTAGGATACTCTTTAAACTCTAAAATCTATCGAGTTTTTAACAAAAGAACCTTAGTTTTAGAAGAGTCTATTCATGTGGTTTTCGATGATAACCTCCTTCCGAGGAAGGATTCTTGTGATGATGATGATGATGATGTAGGGATCATAGAAGCCAATAATGGTGGACAATCATCAAAGGTGGATGAGGTTCCAACCAAAGAAGAAGAAGCACAAGATCCTCCCATAGAATCCTTGAAGGACATGAATCTTGGTGAAAACGAAGTGAGCTACCCAAGGGAACTCAACTATGTCAAAGATGGTGAAATCTTGGGTGATCCATCAAAGGGGGTAACTACTAGATCCTCTCTTAGATTGCTTAATAATGTTGCATTTATACCATGCATTGAGCTTAAGAATATCAAAGAAGCATTAAAAGATGGTTTTTGGATATTGGCCATTCAAGAAGAACTTAATCAATTTGAAAGGAGTAAAATTTGGACATCAGTTAATAGGCATAGTAATAAGTCTACTATAGGAACTAAATGAGTCTTTAGAAACAAACTAGATGAGAGTGGTAACATAGTGAGGAACAAGGCTAGACTTGTTGCTCAAGGTTATACTCAAGAAGAGGGAATCAATTTTGATGAAACTTATGCACTTGTAGCTAGAATTGAAGTAATTATGATGCTTCTTGCATTTGCATGTTATCGTGAATTCAAACTTTTTCAAATGGATGTTAAAAGTGCATTTTTGAATGACTCTATTAATGAACAAGTGTATGTTGAACAACCACCCAGTTTTGAAGATCCAATTTACCCAAACCATGTTTTTAAATTAACTAAAGCTTTATATGGTTTGAAACATGCTCCTAGAGCTTGGTATGAAAGACTTTCAAACTTTTTGGTTGAAAAAGGTTTTGAAAAAGGGAAGGTGGACACTACACTTTTCCTTAAAAGCAATGGCAATGACATCTTAGTAGTACAAATTTATGTTGATGATATTATATTTGGTTCTACTAATGAATTTTATTGCCAAGAATTCTCTAGGTTAATGCAAGGTGAGTTTGAGATGAGCATGATGGGGAGCTTTCATTCTTCTTGGGGTTCCAAATCAAGCAAAGGAAGGATGACATCTTCATCAATCAAGTTAAGTACATCAAGGATATGCTCAAGAAGGTTGTCTTGGAGAATGTGAAGCCTCAAGCCACTCCAATGAGCTCATCAATTAAGCTTGACAAAGATGAAGGAGGTATGTGTGTTGATTCTAAGCTTTATCGTTCAATGATTGGCTCTTTACTTTATCTTACCGCAAGTAGACTTGATATTATGTTTAGTGTTTGCTTGTGTGATAGGTTTCAAGGAAGCCCTAGAGAATCACACCTTGTAGCAATTAAGAGAATGTTTAGATACCTTAGAAACACACCTTGTTTAGGCCTTTGGTATCCTAGAGATTCTTTCTTTAGCTTACATTCTTATTCTGATGTGGATTATGGGGGTTGTTAGATAGATAGAAAAAGTACCTCCAGCACTTTCCAATTCCTAGGTAGTATGCTCATATCTTGGTTCTCTAAGAAACAAAATAGTGTAGCATTATCTACCACCAAAGCAGAATATATATCGGCCGGAAGTTGTTGTGCTCAAGTCCTTTGGATGAAGCAACAACTTCTAGATTATGGAATTGATGTAGGTACCATACCCCATAAGTGTGACAACATTAGTGCCATATGTCTCACTAAGAATCCCATATGAAATTTTTGGATATCCGAATTTTCGGATCGGATCGGATCCGATATCTGAAATGAACACCCCTAGTTTCTGGACTCTTAGGAGAGAGTTAGGTCTAACTAGCCTATCTTGAGCATTTATATCCCTTAAGTGTAAAAAAATTGCTTGATTTTGAATGATGGTTTCGTTTATGCATTTTCGCCTCTTGATGCATCTATGCTTGTTGCTAGGGGAAGTATGTATTTGTTTTAGTCGATAAATGCTGCTCATTCATCATACACATTCATTTAAAGACGTTTAAAATCCAATTTTTGAACTCAAGTCAGCTCAAAAAGTACTTATGGTAAAAGGGTATCGATACGGGTCACCGTGTATCGATATGGGTTGCTTAATGGGCGTCGATACAGTTTTAACTATATCGATACGATCACGCGTATCGGTATAATATGAAAGTCGTACCAATACGGTGCATCGATACGCCACGTAAGCGTATCGATAAGGTATGCCGCTGGATTTTAAATTGGCATTAAAAGAGGTGTTTCACTTTAATTAAAATACAAATTTCTTTTTCTCTCAAACCCTAACCTATTTAGGGCTATAAAACCCCCTCAAACCCTTTGATTTTGCACACCAAACCTAAAATTCTTTGAGGGTTTTTCTTCAACACATCAAGGCTAAGTTTTGCTATCAAATTGGTGCATTCATCATCCTTCATGCATCCACATCCATTATTCAAGGTATAAAAACCCTTTTCTTTCTTTTTAATTTTCATTTAGTTTTTGTTATTGATTTCAATTAATTTTTGTATACTTAATATTATTATAGTATGGATTTTGAAGTTTTTTGCAAAATTCTTTAAAATCTAAAAATTTTGTTTCAAATATAGTATATTGTTTTTCAAAACTATTTTTACTAAAATTCATACATATACTTGTATATGATTTTAATGTACAAAATATAGTATTTCTTTCAATACCTTGAATTATTGGAATGAATTTTGGATCGAATGTGATTATAATTGCATACATTGTTTTCGAATGGTTTTGATGTTTTTCAGGATATTATGGCCCCGAAAAAGAGACAAAGGAAAGATTTGGCTTCTGGTTCATCCAATCCCACTTTGGACAATGAGGGTATTACTAAACCGAACCATGGTTTTATTCTACAAAACAACTTTATAACCCCTCGACTATGGCCCATTATAAACAATACAAAGCCTTTCCAATCCGAGATGAACGAGTTGTTTCAATCCCTTTTCTAAACTCTAAACGATTTAAGTTCAAATATCTTGGGTTGTTACAACAACCAAAGTATTTACCTTTTTTAAGTGTTCCCCCAATTATGTACCGAAATCTTGTTTTGATTTTCTTTGCTAATGCTCGATGTATCCATGACCAAGCTAGAAAGAGTGTTATTGCGATTGACTCCTACCTTATGGGCAAAAGCTTTGAATTGATCAAACCGTTTTATGCAATGCTTTTGGGTTTGAAAACTTGGTAATTGATGATGAACTCTCCTTGGGGCACTCTCTACTTGGCTCTGTCACCGTCCTTAATGCTCATGAATGTATCCTACATCTCATCATCTCTTGGTGGATTCGCCCTTCCGGTAGGAAATTCTCTACCATTCGCCAAGTTGATGCGTTCTGGCTCCGTTGTTATTGAGAGGGTAAGCGCCCAAATCTTAGCCAAATTATGTTTCCCGACTTGGTTTATCTTGTACAACATTATCACACCGATCAAGTCAAGTCTTTTTTCTATGTAACGACTTTGAGCTTCTTGTTCCATTCCTTGGAGATCGATTGTTCCTATGATGTCGTCGAGCCTCTAGGCAAGCCCATTGACGAACACTCCCTTACTCGTGCTCACTTTGAGTACATCAATCATGAGTAGGTTCGTGTTGCTCGCCCTTCTCCACAAGAAGATCAACTGCTTTTGGTTGCTCCTCAAGGTCCACAAATCCAACAAGCTCAAACTTCCATGGATGGACTCATTGCGTATCTCAATGAGCAATTCACCACGTTAGGGAATAACATGGATGCCGAATTTTCCGCCATTGATACTCACTTTACATCATTGGAGGATCGAGTCAAGGCCATTGAACAACAACAAACTTCCATGGATGTCTCTCTTACCGCCTTCCATGGTGCTTGGCTCAATCATACTCGGAGATCTTAAACCAACCATGATGATGAAGACGAATAGGACGATGATGAAGACGGTGGGGAAGAGTAGTTTTTGAGCATATCATCTCATTACATATCATATTAGGATTTCTTTTTATGCACCTTTATGTTAGAAGACCTATGCATTGTTTTTGTTATTAAGATTAAGTTTCAATTTAAGTTTGAAATTACTTTGAACTATTATTGCTTTGGATTTCATTTTGAATTTTAATGCTATTATGTTGCTTTAATTATGTTTTATTCATCATTGCTATATCTTGCATATATCCTTTATGTTTGCATTGATTTTGATCTAACAAAAAGTGGGAGAAGTGTAAAACATAATTTTTTTTACAAATCTTTGAAAACCAATCTTAAATTAAGGGGAGTAAACTTTCCAAAGTTTTCAAAATACTTAAAAAATTACTTTGGTTTTGTTATATCAAAAGGGGGAGATTGTAAAACCTAACTTGATTTTGATATAACAAACTGTCTAAGGACCTTTTTGTAAAAGTAAATAAATTTTTAAGTATTTCAAATCCTCAAAAATTGACAAGAAAACTTGAACCAAAATATTTCTAAGTCAAATAAATTGCTTCAAGAAAAAATTTTCTATGTGTTATAGCCCAAAATTTATTTTTACGCCAAGGCGTATCAATACGCTATAGCCGTATCGATACAGTTTTTAAGTTCTGGAATTTTAATCGACAAAAGCGTATCGATATGATTTTACCCGTATCGATACGATATTTTACATGGGCTTAACTTTAAGGCATGGCGTACTGATACGGTAAGTCCCTGTAGCGATACAGTTTGATCTAATTCAATAAATCTTTGCATTTAAAGTTTTTGACTATTGCTTGTTAGTTATGATTTCTGCAAAATTCAAACGGTCGTTAGACCGTATCGATACGCGTATATAGCGTATCGATACACTTCACAAAATTTTTCCTCAGGATTCGAGTGAGTAAAATTCGTATCGATACGGTCATAGAATATCGATACGCCCCTATTTTTACACTATACCCGTATGAGTACGCCCTTATAGCGTATCGATACGCCCTCTTAAATGTGCACAACAACTCTTTCTATTTTGATATAGGTATCGATACGATTGTTTGAGTATCGATACGGTAGGTTGCATAAGTGCATTTATTACGGGAAAAATGAAGACCATCGGCTCAATTGATGATCTCAATCACCAAAACGGCTAGAAACCAATGCAAGTGTATATAAACAAGCCTAAAAAACGAAGCTATAGAGAAATTTACTCTATAAGCAGGAAGTTGAAACCCAACTTAATAAAAGGATTAAGACGGTGGGAAGTGATCGTGGTGGTCAATATGTTGAACCATTTGGCGAATATTGCGCACAACATGGTATTATTGACAAAGTGACATCATCTTACTCTACTCAATCAAATGGAGTAGCAGAGCAAAAAATGAACCTTAAAGGAAAATATGAAGATAATGCTGGGAATCTCTGGGTTACCACAGAACATGTGGGAGAAGCTATTTTATTAGCTAATTACTTTTTAAATAAGGGTGGAAAAAATCTTTTGGATCATATTTTCTAACCTATATGCTAGAGGCTGAACCTCATGTTAGAGTAGCCCAAAGAGCAATCATAAGATAATTGTAAATGAAAGTTGTTTTTACCTTGTTTATTCATAAAATTGCATAGTCATTATTATTTTAAATTACAATTCTACGTGCATAAATAAATTGAATTATAATGAAGTCCTTAGTCGAGTATTATTGTGGGCATGAACAACAATAATGCATTAAGACTAATATGTAGTTGATTGATGACAAAGTGTTGTCATTGACATGGAGATGTCAAAATCAATACACAAGTATGTGTTAGAGATCGACATGCTGGACTGACCCGATATGAGCATGTTTCTTGGATTATTATGTGACAGTCACAACATTTCTCATAGTGATAACTACATGTATGATCCTTAGACTTGAGATCATCATTATTTCAACATCTTGAGTTACATATTTTGATACGGTCAAACGTTTTTTGTAACTAACTACACTATAAATACTGATATTGGATATGTCACAATCTATGTAGTGGAATACGAGGTATCAAGATAGGATTTGTCTCTCCTACATAATAAGAGTAATATCGTAGGCCACTTGATTGAGCGAGACTATAAATGCATGACCATGCTCGAATAAGTTTATATGAGATATCATAGTTATTCGTTTATAATAGTTTACTCAACATACTAAGAAATATTAGATGGACTATACAACTTTGACCGTTTGTTTGCGTGATGGGGTGTACTAAAATGATACGCAAGTATGGTGCAAGTATACATGTCGAACAAGTAGTACAATGTGTGAGTGAGTATCGTCTCCATATGGGTTGCAGGTGTGCACGGTTAATGTATAATGCAGTGTAAGTTGTTTTTGCAGTAGGTAATGCTAAGGCGATTAAAGCAGTAATCAGAAATGCTGTAGCAAAAGGAGTAAATAGTGTTGAGGTGAATCAGATGACAAAAAGGTCCTCTCTCGTGTGTGAAACTTTCTATGGAATGACTGGTTGGGTTTACTAGACAACTAAACTAAGCTTCTTAACCCAGTCAAAGGTCTTCAGCCATCTTCTATGCTCGATAGGATTTACTAAGGATGCCCCTAAACTATATCAATCCAGGAGACTGGAGAAAGAAATTCTACGGCAATACCTCTTGGCGTAAACCCTTAACACTCCCCTACCCCTCAAGTACTACTCATCTTAGTCGTTGAAAGCTATCACTTATCTCTAAGGCATGTTAGAGTTGTTTCTCTCAGCAGCCAACTCCATTGCTTATGGGGATCTAAGGTTAGCTCTCTTGAATACCAACCTGATTCTACACCTAAGGAATGACCAACTCTCGAAGGCTCTTACAACCTTAAGGAAATGAAAGCACATAAGCAAAGCATAGTCAAAGATTAAAGCTGAAAACCATAGGCATGCATTAAAACACTTAAATAAAAATCAACCATCAAACCCAAGCCACCTAAAATCAGTTAATATCTAGGTGAACATTCAATGTATCATCAAACAGTACAACCCTTTCCAAATGAAATAAAGAAATCCTAAAGCAAACAGAAGCGAAGAACTCCCGATCTGCCATAGACTGCCACGAACTGTCTTAGGCCCGCCATCTCTCTCAAGGCTGGCGAGGCCACTTCTTGGAGCTTCAACGATGGAGGACACCAAGTTGAGGAAGAAGGGAAAAACTACCTTTCTCTCTCCAACCATAGCCTTGCTTATCACTTTTTTACGTGTGTCTAAATGAGGGAATTGCACCCTTTATATAGTGAAGGCTACTAGGTTTTGGTGCCCTAAAGATTCCTTTGGTGATCCCAAGGAATATCCACCGACAATGTTGTGCCCAAGGGGACAAGGAGGAAAATCTGCAGGTGGTACTGGCGGCTGCACATGTCAGATCTTTCTTTTCTGCACTTCACGTGTTTTCTGCAGCTCGCGTGTCAGCCAATTCCTTCAGTCCTCAAATGCTATAGCATGTCCAAGCTCTTATGCTTTCCTGCACTTTGTATTCATGCATCCTACACACCACACAACCAAACCACCTTCCTCAAGTAGCACCTTTCCACCACCATACTAAACAAAAGATAAAACTGCACCCAAATGAACTAAAATGCAACCTAAATACTATGACATGAACTTAAGAGCAGGCAATTGCTAAGGCAAAAAGGTATGAAAGCAAGGATATTTACGCATTTATCACACTCCCAAACTTAAGCTATTGCTTGTCCTCAAGCAATAAGTAGAATAGAACAAAAGAAATACTATGGCAAATATTTAACTCAAAGAAATGCTATGGCAAAGCTTCAGCCTTCAGAAAGCTATAGGCAACTGTTAAGAACAACTACACTTGAGATTTTTAAGAATTTTTCTTAGGGCTAGGATGCATGTGTGTGTGTGCGAAATTTCTCTTAGCCTATGCTTAATTCTCTTAAGAGAAATTTTCAAGGAAGCTTTCTAGTCATGCCTTAGCTATGGTCCCTCTATTTTTACTCATAGTGTTCAGACTTCCTAACATTCAAAAGAGGGAGTGTTGAGAAGGGTGTCAACTCATCACACCTACCGTTCTTAACTCTAGATGAGCAGAGAGCATACCTCTCATACCCGAGCTAGTAGGTAGAGTCATCCCGTGACAACTTTCATTCACTCGTGTGCTTCTTCAACCATTTATTATTTTTTTAAAGCTGAAATGCACAAAGGAGTGTCCTTATACAGTTATGTCGTAGCATTTATTCATTTATTTTAAAGCATTAACGTACAAGGGGAGTCTATTTGAATTAAGCTCGTTAGAGTTTCCATGCTAGGGTTTACTAGAGTTCTTCCTCAGAAATTTTTCAAACCATTTTAAGTAGAGAGAGAAAGCAATTATGTAAAAAAATTACGATTATTATACCAAACCCTAAGTCAATTCTACAAATATCAACTAGTTGTATATCATTCCATTAAATCCAAGCATATCAATATTCGTCATTAGGCAATATGAACTTATTCACGGGCTACCTTTGAACTAAACAAAATGTTGTTGCGTGTCAAAAGTCCTATCGCAATGTAGTGCAAGTGTACATGACACAAGTAGTAAAGTGATACTCAAAGTATCGGATGTCGAATCCACAGGGACTAGAAATAGCTTTAGCCTTGAATTGTTGCACCAGAGAGAAAAAAAGAGTTTAAATTGTTTGGGAAATAATATTGAAGAATACTAAATATAAGAGAATGAGTGTTCATGATTAAGAGATAGGCCGGTATTGATTTTCTCGGTAGTGCAAGTGTTGTATTGAAAAGAAACTTATGTTCTGTCGTCGTCCATGTCGCGGCAGCACCTGCTGCGGTAGAAGTCTGTTGTTGTCACGGCAGCGATCACACGACTTTGTACTTCAAGCTTGGCAAGAATCCCTGCTATGACTTGTCCTATCCCTTGGTCCAAGCACTGTTGATGAACACTTCTTGGATGATACCTCCCGGCGTGAATTGAAGGGTGAACACCAATGTTGTTTAATTCTTCTTTAGCTAACCTCGTCCTATCCTTAGGTCCGAGATAGTTCAACCATAAACTGGAGAACCCGCACTTATTCCTTTCGTATACTAAACTCTCCCGATATTAAGTAAATAGATAATCTCACAATGCTCTCCCGATACTCTTGCAAGATGTTGAAACCAGAATAAGCAAACTTGAAGTTTTATTTCATTGAATAGAAAATTCCTAAAACAGTACAATCCTTGCAACTACTTTACAGAATCAACCCTTAGCCCTAGGGGAAGTTTATAACATGATGAGAGGGGGGAAATGACAAGGGTTTTGGGGAAGACGGATAGAGATGAGATCTCCTTCCCTAGGTCGAATTACATGCCTTTATATAGGCCTTGGGTCCAAGTTTTCTAATATGACAAGAATAAAAGTTTAAACTAAAGTACAACTCTATTTAAGATTAAATCTTTTGAGTAGATGCCTTTAATT
The DNA here is from genome assembly GCA_958450335.1 of Hibiscus tridactylites. Lineage (NCBI taxonomy): Eukaryota > Viridiplantae > Streptophyta > Magnoliopsida > Malvales > Malvaceae > Hibiscus > Hibiscus tridactylites. Next base: position 35,412,451 of record OY288266.1, read on the forward strand.
CGTCCTCTTCTCTTGCTTTGGGTTTCTTCCTTGAACTTTGGGCTTGGCCTTCGTTCTGATCTAGGGCTCAGAAAAATATAGGAGTGGTCTACGACAGACCGGCTTAAATTTCTCTATCTGTCGGGCTCCACTTCACTTTTCCCTTTACCAATGTTGTCGTCATGGCTGCCACGGCAGCGTCTCCCTTCTTAACTCCAGTTCTGAGTTCCAGCTCTGCTCCTTCGCTGTTCTAAGTCTGCCACAACAGCTACCTGCAATAAGTAGCCAAAATCAGTAGCAACTGTGCCATTTTATCTAATTGTGATGTATATGTGAAACTTTACCTAAATTCAATGAATTATGCTTGATTGCAGCAGAAATATGTGTTAAATAAGGGGTAAAATATAGAACTTTTACACACTCAACACACCCCCAAACTCAAGTTCTTTCTTGCCCTTAAGCAAATATGACCTAACTAATTTTTTTGGCTAAATTCAGTGAACTTTTCATTACCTACCTCACATTTCCTATCACGAACAACACCTTGTCGGACATTTCGGGATTTATTCGGAACCATGCTATAGATCTCGTGTAGTGTGTGCATGTTTTGTGAAAAAATATGTGCCTAGACTCCCTTAGTTTACTAGAATAATTAAGCTACTTACTTGAATTTTTATGCCAAATTTCATTTTCTTGGAGGTAATTCTTAGGCTCCTTTAGTTTTTCTGAATTAGACTCAATTTTCTTTTCTTATTTTAAGTTGACTAGAGCCTATTTTTGGGCACCTCTAGCTAACTTCCTAGAGCCGTTTTAGGCACCTCTAGGTGTATTGAGTCTAAATTTTCTTATCTTCTTTTCCTAGAGCCAGTGTTAGGCACCTCTAGGGGCAACTCAAGTGGTTAAGCTTTTCGTACTCTAGTTTACAAATAGAAGTCTAGACAACATATAAAAGTCACAAAGGGTGTTTAAATATCAGAACTATAGTAAGGCTCTAAACTGTTCCTAAAAATATCCTAAAGGAACTGCCACGACAGAGTATGTCGCGGCATGTAAGTTCAGTTAAAAGACTTAAGCTAAAATTTGTTTTTTAAGCAAAAATAAACTAAATAATAATTAACACTTAGACACAATTTTAAAACACAAAAGACACTTCATTACTGGAGGGATGTCACCCCCAAAGTCGAGGGTTACATTGCCCTCAATGCATGATAACATAGATAAAAAAAGAGAAAAACAAAATGCATCACAAGAGAAATAAAACAGCAAGACAACAAAAATAAGATAGAAACTTAATTTGAGGAGCTGTCATCGCTGCTGATGCTGATCTGTAGCTGCCGACGGGCAGTGACCTTCATAGTGGGAGCCGGCAATGTGTTGGGGGAGGCAGATGTTGTCTTCTTTTTGGCTTCCCTTGGCGTCTGGACACGGGTGGGTGAGATGTGTGGGGGCTTGTCCAACACTTTCACCTCATCGTTGGAGCTGTTATTGCTACTGCTGGAAAACCTGCCCTGGCCGGAGGGTCCTTCACCAGGCTTGTTGGGCTTCTGCCTATTCATTGGAGTGAACTCTTTGGAGAGGTTTCGGGCAACAGAGGGCTCTCCGTCAGAGTCCTACCAGACGGATGATGAGGAGAACCCTTCGAAGTAGTCTTCGTTGAGCTCTGGCAGTGGCTCCTTTCTTTTCTCACCTCTGGCAGTGGCAGTTTGGTTGTCGCCTTCAGCTGTCGCGGCCGGTGTAGGAGTAGAGGCAACAGATGGAGTGTTCGGTGTGGCAGCAAGAGTAGGAGTAGGTGTAAGGGCAGCAAAATATTGTTCTAGGAAGGCAGGGAACGGTACATGTGTAAAATTTAAATCGTTATGAATAAAAGTTACCGTTGTTGCCGTGAAGTCCCTTATGAAGCTCATCAGACCGAGCTGCCTTTCCTCCATCCTGTTGAGTGTTGACAGAATCAAGGTGGGAGGCATCTTGTGGAGGGGATGCTGCTGTTGGCTGTTGCTGCTCTGGTGCGGTAGGTTCTTGCTGATTGGGGCCTGTCGGCTGCTCTTCTGTGGCAGAACGGTTGAAGTAGGACAGTGGGGTTGCTGCTTTCAGCTCCATGAGGCTGAAGATGTTTCACTCCATCCACCCTTTCCCTCGAACTTTAAAGTCTTCAGCAATTTCCAGCACGTTGTGGCCTCGGCATATTGCGGTGATGAGGTACGAGAAGACAAGAGGTCCCGATGGTCGGAGAGCACATTCCACAATTCCCTCCCTTATGTATCGCCGACGTTGATGGATCTTCCATTTAAAATTGAATGGACAAGTGCTAACCTTGGTCGGTCGACTGTACTATTGTGGGAGGATGGCATGATTCTCTTCTTCACGAAATGATTCAATAATTTGGCCTCGGGATTCAGTTGAGTTCTTTTCACCGTCCATCGATGCTTTGGGTCGGTGTTCCATTATGTACCCTCCTCAGTCACTTCTGCCATCACCGCATCGTAGTCTGCCGGCGATAGACTATTGACGAACCTCTTGTGGGCGTCCTCCTTTCTACTGACATAGAGGCCGTAGAGGGTGTTGATGTAACAAGGCTCGAAAGAAAGTTCTTTACCTCGCACCGTCACGGTCGTAGTATCCTTGCTGTCAACGGCAGCATAAAATTCCTGGACTAGTGTGACGTTCATTTCTTCCGGCTGGGCAGCAAACTGCTGCCATTTGAGGGCATGGATCTTCTGTGCGATGAAGGGTTCAAGCCCTAGGTTTCCCGTGGGCTCGGTGTAGAGAAACCCCCATTCTTCCCACATCTCCCTCTTCTGGAAGGAGTGGTAGTATCTGTCGGCAGAGTCGGTGGAGGCGAAGCGGTTTGAGATGGCACTATGGCTGGGAGTGCTGACTGCTGCAGCAGAACTGGAGGTAGAACTTCTACGAGTTTGTCTGCTAGTCATGGTTGCAAGGGCTGTGGAAAGTAAAGAAATTTTTATATCTAGAGAATGCAAGTCGAGAGAGTAAAAGTGAGATTAATAATGAATTGTGAATGGGGGTTTATAAAGATGGATGATTTTCTGCCCGTTGGAGCTGTAACGGCAGGTGCGAATAATGGGGCCAGCTGCTACGCAGTTTCTAACGCGTCTGTCACGCGTTTCCGTGTCTGTTATGCGTTTGCGTGTCTGTCGCGACAACGAGGTGACATGTTGTATTTTTCGCGTCTATCGCGACAGTTGATGACAGCCTGTGACGACAGACTCATCCGTTGGGCTTTTTGGGCTGCTGTTGATATGGTGGGCTGGTTCACTTCTACTCCTCTCCTTGTTTCCCTTATTTCCTAAAACAAAAATAATTAATATCAAATTTTAGTTCCTAAAATAAAATAATTCTTAGTTCCTAATAATTAAATAAAAACTAAGTTAAATTAGGGATGTCTTGAGGGGCATCTCCTAAAGTAACTACTTCCTGCATTCTTGGGGCTTTAGTCCCTTGATAATGCTTTAATCTCTATTTGTTGACTTTGAACTGGTGCCCGTCCTTTAAGGATTTGATCGTGATTGCACCATGGGGAAAAACCTGCACAACTTGAAAGGGTCCGGACCATCTAGATTTAAGCTTTCCTAGGAAAAGTTTTAACCTAGAGCTAAACAACAACACAAACTGCCCTGGGAAGAACTGTCGTGGCATCAACTTCTTGTCATGCCACCTTTTGGTTTTATCTTTGTAAATCTTGGCATTGTCGTAGGCCATTGCTCAAATTTCTTCAATTTTATTCAAGTCAAGTATCCTCTTCTGTCCTGCCTTATCTAAGTCCTTGTTTACTGCCTTGATAGCCCAGTAAGCTCTGTGCTCTATCTCGACAGGTAAGTGTCATGTTTTCCCATATATAAGCATGTAGGGTGACCATTACGACCTTTACCACAACGATGCTGTCCATAGATCAAATTATTTCGTGGATTGGATTTCACTTGACTGTCTACGGCTCCATTGCGTGTGCCCAGGGTAGAAGTTTTGTATAAATGTATCGCCATGCTATTAAGTATTTTGATTTAAGTTCTTTTCGTTCCAAGAGGTGGAATATAATAACCCGGTTGAAGCGTAATGATCATACGCCTGTAATGCATTGTATGTCCCATAATAGGTCCCATTCTTCTACTCTTTCCGGGGAGTCGATGACTATTCATAGCTATTACCTTGACACCAAAGAAGAGTTCGACCCAATGCTTTATTTCTGTCCTAGTTGATCCTGATTCGACATTAGAAGTATATTGATTTTTTTTTCACCAATAACCGAATACTTTTGTCTGTAACTACTACATATTTGATTCCATCCATAAATCTATTTTCTTCCCTATGAGTTCGAGTCTCAATAAGAATTTGAATGATGTTCTATAGGCCCAGAGTGCATCATTGAGGTGTGAAGACCAATCTTTTCGAGTGGGTTTAACCATCTTCTCAAGTATGTTCTTTACTTCTCGGTTGGATATTTTGGCATGTCCATTGGTTTGAGGGTGGTATGTTGTTGCAATTCAGTGCTTTACTCCGTATTTTCTCAAGGCAGCAACAATTACCCTATTATCAAAGTGTCTCCCTTCATCACTAATGATCGCCTTAGGAATGCCAAATCTGGAGAAAATATTCTTATGCATAAATCTTTTAACAATTTTGGCGTCATTTTTCTGCGTGGTGATCGCTTCAACCCACTTGGACACATAATCTACTACAAGTAGGATGTAGAGGTTCCCACAAGATGCTGGGAATGGTCCCATGAAATCGATCCCCCATACATCGAAGATTTCGACTTCTAGGATGTTTTGCAATGGCATCTCATGCCTTCTCGAGATGTTCCCAGTCCTTTGGCACTTGTCACAGCTTTTGTAAAAGGCTTATGCATCCTTGAACAGTGTGGGCCAATAGAGACCAGATTACAAAACCTTGGCAGCAATCTTGTTTCCACCTAAGTGTCCTCCATATGGGAAAGCATGACAGTGGTGAAGCACAGCTTCCTGCGCATCCTGTGGTACACATCTCCTGATAATTTGATCTACACAATGTTTGAAAAGAAGAGGTTCGTCCCAATAATAATGTTTTGCATCATTTTGGAACCTCTTCCTTGCTTGGTAATTAAATTCAGGAGGTAGTACTCCGCTAACTATGTAATTAACAAAATCAGCGTACCAAGGAAGTTCAGAAAACTTACCTGCCGCCATGGCTGTCGCGGTAGTGCTTGTGGCAACGAATAGTTGCTCATCCGGAAAGGTCTCCAATATGTTGGTCAGGTCCGTTGGTATACTCTTTCCCATCTCTAATCTTGACCAGTGGTCTGCTACTTGGTTTTTTGTCCCCTATTTATCCTTGATTTCAATGTCGATATATTGCAGCAGCAGAATCCAACGTATCAGTGTAGGTTTTGCATCTTTTTTTCTGTGAATAGATACTTCAGTGTTGAATGGTCTGTATGGACCACCACCTTCGTTCCAAGTATGTATGGACAGAACTTGTCGATTGAGAACACCACTGCTAATAGTTCCTTTTCTGTTGTGGTGTAGTTTACTTGGGCATCATTCAGTGTTTTGTTGGCGTAATAAATGACGTGGAAGAGCTTATCCTTCCTCTGCCCTAGTGATGCCCCTACATCATAGTCACTGGCATCACACATTATTTCGAATGGCAAACTCCAGTCTGGTGGTTGTACAATCGAGGTTGTTATCGGCTTCTCCTTCAAAATTCTGAATGCCTTAGTACATTCAGTATTAAAGTCAAAGGGACGATTCTGCTCCAATAAGTGGCATAAAGGCTTGGTAATCTTCAAGAAATTTTCAATAAATCTTCGATAAAACCCAGCATGCCCTAAGAAACTCTGAATTCCTTTGATTGTGGTGGGTGGCGGCATCTTTTCGATGACTTCTATTTTCGCTCTGTCTACCTCTATGCCGCGGCAGCTTACCTTGTGGCCTAGGACTATCCCTTCATCAACCATAAAATGGCATTTTTCCCAGTTTAAGACCAAGTTCACTTTTTTGCGTCTTTCAAACACCTTCTGTAGGTTGCCTAAACAGCCTTCAAAACTGTCTCCAAAGACGAAAAAATCGTCCATGAAAATTTCCAGGAAGTCCTCTACCATGTCAGAGAATATCGCCATCATGCACCTTTGGAAGGTTGCTGGTGCATTGCAGAGTCCAAATGACATTCTCCGAAAAGCATAGGTGTCGTATGGACATGCGAAGGTAGTTTTGTCTTGATCCTCTGGTGCAATAGCTATTTGGTTGTACCCTGAGTAACCATCAAGAAAACAATAATAAGGTTTCCCCGCTAATCTATCAAGCATTTGATCAATAAAAGGTAGGGGAAAATGGTCTTTCCGGGTAGCTTTGTTAAGCTTCTAGTAATCCATACAAACTCTCCAACCGGTCACAGTCCTGGTTGGGATTAGATCGTTCTCTTTGTTGGTCACCACGGTTATTCCTCCCTTTTTAGGAACACACTGCACCGGGCTCACCCACTTACTATCCGAGATGGCATAGATTATTCCAGCGTCACGTCATTTGATGATTTCCTTTCTCACCACTTCTCGCATAGCGTCGTTTAAGCGTCTCTGAGCCTCAATGGTCGGCTTATGATCATCTTCTAGGAGAATTTTGTGCGTACATAATTCCGGACTGATGCCTTGGATATCAACTATCGTCCATTCAATAGCCTTCTTATGCTGCTACAGCATTCCAATTAACTTTTGTTCATGTTTCTGCATTAACTTGGAAGAGATGATTACGGGAAACGTTTCATTTAAACCAAGAAAAACATAGTTAAGCTGCCCTAGCAGGGGCTTAAGATCTAAAACAAGTGGTTCTATAGTTGAAAACTTTTGGATTATGTGTTCATTCGAGGTATAGTTTAGGGGCTCGAATAACTTACATGGATGATTGCCTATCCAATTTACCTCCTTATGACCTTCAGTGTCAGATATGTCTGAGTCGGAGGAGTCACTGTCCTCGTTGCTGCCGTGACAGTCTTCCAGATGACTGATGTTACAGTGACCAAATTTTATGCCATGGCAGCTCGACCTGATGCAGGGTTGGTCAAGGATTACTTTAGTGATGGCCTTACATTCTTCTTCTACATCAACATGTTTGATTGCTTGGAGAACATTGAGTTTTATCTCTTGATCGTTTACTCTCATTGTCAGTTCTCCTTTCTCTACATCAATCAGAGATCTGAATGTGGCTAGGAAGGGACGCCCCAGGATGATTGGTGCATTTTCATCTGCTTCACAGTCTAAAACAAGAAAGTCAGCAGGAAAAATGAACTTATCCACTCTTACCAGAATATCTTCGATCTTCCCTTCTGGTTGTACGTAAGAGCGGTCTGCCAGCTGCAGCATGACTGTTGTGGGCCGTGCTCTTCCAATACTTCCGGAACACAGATTTTGGCATTAAATTTATACTAGCACCTAGATCACAAAGTGCCTTACCCACGAATTTGTCACCAATTATGCACGGTATTATGAAGCTCCCAAGATCCTTCTTTTTCTGGGGTGGATGCATGTGCAAGATAATCATGCATCCCTGTGTCATTTTTACCATTTCGAATTCCCCAAGTCTGGATCTTTTTGACATGGCATCCTTGAGAAATTTTGCATAACCGGGAATCTGCTTGATGGCCTCCAACAGCGGTATATTGATGTGCACCTGCTTAAAAATATCATAAATCTTTTTGAGTTGGTACTCATGTTTCTGCTTTTGTAACCGATGTAGAAAAGGAGGTGGAGGACGGTAATCTTCCAGACGTCCTTCACATTGTATTCGGATCTGAGGAGGCTTAGGTTCTTCAGCATTCTTTTCTTGCTCCTCTCTCCCTTCTTCTGTCGTGATAGGTATGTCGGCACCAGGTTTCTCTTCTTTTGCCAGGGCAGTGCTCGCGGCAGGTGTTTCTAGGGCTGGTTTCTCAATCGGTATGGTTTTCATCTCCAGCACTTACTGTTGCTTCCCACTCCTGGTTGTAATTGCTTTACATTGCTCATGTGTGGGTTTTCTAGCGACTTCAGTATCACTAGGGAACCCTCCATTTTGCCTTGGCTTAATATGATGGGAAACCTGGCCCATCTGTGTCTCTAGTGATTTCAGTGTAGCCTCATGGTTAGTCATTCTCATCTCTGTTTTGTCCATGAATGAATCAGTCTTCTTGACGAAGTGATCAATGTTTGCCATGTAAGCTCCTACTTGTAACATAAATGTGGCCAATGTCTCCTCCAGTATACTAGGTGCGGCTATCGGCTGCTGCTGCAGTGGCTATCGTGACAAAATTCTGGGTGCCCCTTGGTTCTGGTTGTTATGCATTTGAGGATTAAGTGTGTTGTTTGGATTGCTCTAAGAGAACTTGGGATCTTTCCTCCAGTTGGGATTGTAGTTGTTGGAATCATAATTTCGTGGCATATTGTAGTTTCCAACATACATCCCTTCCTCTAGCTATAACGGACAGTCTTCCGAACTGTGGTTCCCACTGCAAGTTTCACATACCTCTTATACAGAATATATAGGTTTAGAATCTTTTTTCAACATATTTTCCACTGCCTTTGTGAGGTATGCAACCTGTGTCTTCAGGGAATTGTCGGCTTCATAATCTTTTATAGATATCCCTCGTTTACCTCTCCTCGCTGTAGGGAATTGTTCTTCATTCTTTGCCAAGTTTTTCAATACTACCATGGCTTTGTCGGGATCTTTATCCAACAACAGTCCATTTGCTGCTGAATCTATTCTTATCCGAGTGTGTGTGTTGGCAGCATTGTAGAATTTGATGACTTGATTCCACACAGGGAATCCATGCATCGGGCAGTTCCTCAGAGGAGTTGTAAACCTTTCCCATGCCTCGTGCATTGGCTCGTCATCTTCCCGTTGAAAAGTAGCAATTTCATTACTCAATCACTCAGATAAATGAGAAGGATTAAAATGAGATAAAAATTCACGAGTGAGATCTGCCCAAGTTCGTATTGAACCCGGCGTTAGTTTATTCCACCACGTTTTAGCTCTGTCTCTCAGTGAATGAGGAAATAACTAGAGCCTCGGTATTTCCGGATTTATTCCTGGTAATCGAAACGATCCACATATTTTTGGAACGTTTTCAGATGTTCTAGGGCATCCTCTGTTGCAGCACCACTAAATTGGCCAACGGAATTGATCATGTTGAACATAACAGGTTTCAGCTTGAAGTTCTCAGCTTCCACGTCTGGCAAGGTGGTCTCCAGTTCCACATGATCATTGATCATGTTGTCACGGCAAGATTGTCGTGCAGCCTCGGCAGCGGCAAGCTGTCTGTCCCGTTCATCAATGAGAGGATCTTTAGGATTCCTCGGGTTATTATTATTCAGCCCGTTATGCATTACTTCTAATTGTTCCTCAAGATAATTGTTTCTGGCTATCAAGAGGCGGACTCGGTTCCTGAGGTTGCACATACGTTCGATTTCAGGGTCTAGTTTATACTCAGGTTCTTTTCCTCGTCTTGATCTGCGCATAAGCAAACGAAAAACCTTGTGAAAAGCACAAGGTAAACAATCCCAATAAAAACAGAAAAATCTAAATGTGCAGTAAAAGTCAGGGTAAAGATATGTTGCCAGTCCCCGGCAACGGTGCCAAAAACTTGTTCCGTGTCAAAAGTCCTATCACAATGTAGTGCAAGTGTACACAACGCAAGTAGTAAAGTGATACTCAAAGTATCGGATGTCGAATCCACATGGACTGGAAATAGCTTTAGCCTTGAATTGCTGCACAAGAGAGAAAGAAAACAGTTTAAATTGTTTGGGAAATAATATTGAAGAATACTAAATATAAGAGAATGAAGTTTCATGATTAAGAGATAGGCCGGTATTGATTTGCTCGGTAGTGCAGGTGTTGTATTGAAAAGAAACTTCTGTTCTGTCGTCTCTGTCGCGGCAGCACCTGCTGCGGCAGAAGTCTGTTGTTGTCACGGCAGCGATCACAGAACTTTGTACTTCAAGCTTGGCAAGAATCCCTGCTATGACTTGTCCTATCCCTAAGTCCAAGCACTGTTGATGAACACTTCTTGGATGATACATCCCGGCGTGAATCGAAGGTTGAACACCAATGTTGTTGAATTCTTCCTTAGCCACTTAACCCCGTCCTATCCCTAGGTCCGAGATAGTTCAACCATAAATTGGAGAACCCGCACTTATTCCTTTCGTATACTTAACTCTCCCGATATTAAGTGAATAGTTAATCTCACAATGCTCTCCCAATACTTTTGCAAGATGTTGAAACTAGAATAAGCAAACTTGAAGTTTTATTTCATTTAACGGAAAATTCCAAAAACAGTACAATCCTTGCAACTACTTTACAGAATCAACCCTTAGCCCTATGGGAAGTTTATAACATGATGAGAGGGGGAAAACGACAAGGGTTTTGGGGAAGATGGCTAGAGATGAGATCTCTTTCCCTAGGTCGAATTACATGCCTTTATATAGGCCTTAGGTCCAAGTTTTCTAATATGACAAGAATAAAAGTTTAAAATAAAGTACAACTCCATTTAAGATTAAATCTTCTGAGTAGATGCCTTTAATTCGTCCTTTTTTCTTTCTTTGGGTTTCTTCCTTGAACTTTGGGCTTGGTCTTCATTCTAATCTAGGGCTCAGAAAAATATAGGAGTGGTCAACGACAGACCGGCTTAAATTTCTCTATCTGTCGGGCTCCACTTCACTTTTCCATTTACCAATGTTGTCGCCATGGCTGCCCCGGTAGTGGCCACGGTAGCGTCTTCCTTCTTGACTCCAGTCCTGAGTTCCAGCTCTGCTCCTTCGTTGTCCTGAGTCTGCCACAGCAGCTACCTGCAATAAGTAGCCAAAATCAGTAGCAACTGTGCCATTTTATCTAATTGTGATGTATATGTGAAACTTTACCTAAATGCAATGAATTATGCTTGAATGCAGCAGAAATATAGGTTAAATAAGAGGTAAAATATAAAACTTTTACACACTCAACAAATGTTATAGCATAAATTTTGTTCTCTACTAATAATGCATATGCTAGAGCAAACTAAAAATTCTAACATCAAAGACTAACACCCCCAAACTTAGAGAATGCAATGTCCTCAATGCATGAATGAATTAAACTACATGAAATGCAATGTAATGAAAAAAGAAAGAAAAAATGTGTTCCTCATGGGTGCAGAGGCTGTAACACCCGGGTTTGGGGGTCGGGTGAAAATAATATTTTAATATTATTTCGAGTTCGATTTTATAATTTAAATAAATAAAATAATAGTTCGGGTTTTGTTTGCAAATAAAACAAAGGTGTTGGACCCAATTTTTAAACAAAAACCCAATAGCCATTTCATTAATGGCAGTTTCATAAATACGTGGCCTTGTAAAATAAAAACCCTTTAATTTCAAAACACCCAAATTTGTGTCATCTTCTACCTCCCAAGAAAAAACCAACGTGAAACCCCTCCCACCATTGAAGTTCCTATTTCATCTCCTCCAACCTACATCCTTGATGATTTATAAAAGGTAATGAAACTTTTGAGCTGTCCTCATCTTCCTCTTTCTCCCCATGTAAATTGTTTTCATTAAAGCTCACTAGTTTGCATTTTAGGGTTTTGAGATTTTGAGTTAAAAATGCTATCTTTGTTAGCTTTAACTAAAGCTTTTGATTTATTAATGTTATGTGAGTTGTTTGCTACATAAAAGGTCCAGCATATCCAATTTTTGCAAGGTTTTATGGTGAATCCCGAAATGGGTTTTTAGGGGTATATTTAAAGTGTCAAAATTTGTGTTTTTGGGATGGTTTTGTGAAAAATTGATGGGCTGATGTTATAGTAACATTGGGTAGATGTCTTTGGATGTTATTTGATGATTTTTGAGAAGTTATAGTGTTGGTTCGAATGGATTCCCGTAGCTACTGCTGTAAGTGATTTTTGGGAGTGGAAAATGAGAGTTTTTAAGGTGTCTATGTGGGGAAATGAAGGGCTGATGGTTATACTATGGTTGGGTAGTGTTTTGAGCATGTTTAGGAGTGCTTTGGATGACTACATTGCTTATTTTTGATGGGTCATTGTGGAAGTACGAAAATGGGAATTTGAAGAAAGAACTTGGCTTTGAATTGTGAGAATTGTAGTGGATTTGTGTGTTGGTGTTAAACCTTGGGTTTGTGATTGATTTTGGGGCTAATGTATTGTTTTTGAATGGTTAGAGGCAAGAGAAGACAATGGAGAAGCTTCGGGCTCAAATCCGGAAACTTGGATGCTTGGTAGGCTTGTCGGCTTGTGCTAATGGAGTGATCGGTGAGTGGTTAAAATGTTTTAAATGGTTTTGAGCAATTGGTTCAAGCATGTGAACTAGGTTGGGATTGGTAGACCCACCTAGAGTTGGGATTAAGGTTGTAGCCTAATCCTAAGCTTAGTTAGTGACCTTGGTTGATCTTTAAAGTGTTGAATTATGCCTCATGTGTAATTGTGGTTACGGTGCTTATGTATATGTTGTTATACGTGTATGTTGAGGCATGGCTTATTGCATTGTTATATGCATGTTGATGATATACATGTAGTGTTGACATGTGAAATGATATTATGAGGTGATTGTATGATCCGAGGATCATGGTGAGTACATGCTAGGCATGGAAATGTGGTTTGTGCATGACGGTACGTCATGGTGAGTACGTGCTAAGCACGGAAGTATTATGAAATGATATTGTGAAAGATTAATGAAATGTGTAGTATTGGCACTAGTATGCTTGGGTACAAATGATAGATCATTAGGATGTTTAGTGTGCACACGTGAGTCAAAATGCGCGCGTGGTCTTGATGATGGTAGTCATCAAGATGGAGTACGGGTTCGCCCGGAAATCTTCTTATATATATATTAGTCGGTGATGAGTGGAATCCCATCAACGGGCGTGAGGATGAGTGGAATCCCCTCCGCGTGAAATGAGGCGTGAGGATGAGTGGAATCCCCTCCGCGTGAACGGTGATGAGTGTAATCCCACCGTCAGGTAATGGTTGTGTTGTTGGATGTGAGTTCCAACGGTTATCCGCGTATTCGAGTCATAGCTAGGTGCCAATACGGATTGCGGATGATGTTGCTCATATGTGGTTATATGTGTTTCTATATGTGTGGTTATGGACTTGTTGAGCATGGCATGACTTTGATAATATGTTCATGCATCATCTTTTATTTTGGCTCTTGAGGATTGGAGGTAAGACCATGCATTCTATTTTCATTCTTGCTCGTGCTTGGACCCTACATTGTCGAAGGTTTGTTTTATGAGCATGCCCTCACTAAGCTTTTATGTTTACGCTCCTTTTTGTTCGACAATGCAGATCAGTACCTTGTGGGTGGCAAAGGCAAGGAAAGGTCTCCAAGTGATGCTTTTGGTTAGCTCAAGTATGAACTTTAAATTGTAGATTGTAATAGTCAAGCAATGTGATAGGTGATGTTGATGTGAATGTTTGTTGTATGTCGATGATAGTTTGGCCTTTGGATGCTTCGTTTGGATTGTAAACCTTGATTATGTTGCATGTCTCGAATGCTTATGTATTTGTTGATCTTGCGCCTTCTGTGGACGTGCTTATGAATGTTTGCCTAAGCATGCTATCTTTAATGCCTAGAATGATCTTGTGAATGGAGGTCTTATCTTGCAATCTTATGTGTTTTAAGTGTGTTTGCAATAGGGTGCATGCCTCTAGAGTGTATTTGTATGTTGTGTATGCTTCTTGGATTCGGTTAGGGCCTTTAGAGTTGTTAAGAAATGCTTAAAGTTGGTCTTCGAAGGTTGCAGACAGCTAGTGTTTCGAAACGAGCTGGGTCGTTTCGGAACGGGTTAGGCTTCAGGGACCCCGTATCAGAACACGTTTCGATACGGTTTGGCCACTGTGAGCCCCTGTTTCGATACGGGTTCCGAAACACTTTGGCTACTGGAAATCTGAGAAATTACCGAGATGAAAACGTTTCGAAACGGGTCTAAGAGTTTCGAAACGGTCAAAATCTCGTTGACCACGAGAAGTTGACCGTTGAGGGTGTTTCGGAACGGTTGACCTCCGTTCCGATACGGACTCCTCGTATGGGCTTGGGGCAGTTGACCTGGTCAAGGGCGTTTCGATACGCCTCAATGGTGTTTCGAAATGGCCTGTCTAATTGATTAAAATTGGGTCGTTTAATTGTTGTTTTGGGTTCAGTTAATTGTCTTATTCTTTTTATTTCGCTGTTATGATCGCGTTGGACTTAAATGGGCCATTAGAGAAGATAAGTTAAAAGAAAAAAAATTAGGGTTGCTAACCGAGGGGGAACCTTAACGGGTTTCGCTTCGGTTTTCCCTGTGTGGCCTACTCGAACCGGTCATCCGGCCAGACCGGGACGAGGGGTTACATTTTTTGGTATCAGAGCCTAAGGTTTCCGAGACCTTAGGCAGGTAAGTGAGGTATGTTAAGTTCTTGCATTGTAATCGCACGGTGTTTGCTTGCCATGTAAGCGTGTTTGCTTGTTTATTGAGTATGCTGTGATGTATGCTTGTTGGATTGTTAATATGTATTGCTTGATGCATGTTGAGTAGAGTCACATTGCTTCTATTACATCGGAAAAAGGATTTTAAGTGAGGGAATCACACTTGAGCCACTTGGACCCTTTCCTTTGCTAACCCAGTTGTATGTTAATTTTCTGTTGTTGTTAATTTATTGTTTTTTAGTATTTTGAGGCCATGCTGTGGGCCGTGAATCGGTAAGTGGAAGATGTGGTTTTTGAAAATGTTGATGATGTTGAGGGAGTTCATCGCTATAGTTAGGGAAGTATGGTTGTACCGAAGTTGAGGTACAATTTGTTTGCTCGAGTCCGTGTGTATGTGAGTTGATTCTTGTTGATGAGGGACGATGTGATCGATTCTGGCATTAGTTGATAAAAAAGAAGCGAAGACCTATGAGTGAGAGTCAGAGTGGTATCGATGTCATAGTAGATAAGCCTTGGTACAGTTTTGGGTTTGTTTCCTCCGGTTGATTCTGAATATGTACTTCTGTATGTTGTTAGCAAGTATGCAAGTTTGAACGTGCCCGATGAGGTGTTAGAGGTAGGTGTGAGCACCTTAGTTCTTTAGGTGAGATCAAGGTAAGGGTCTCGTGTGAGTAATCTGAAACTCAGGAATGTTAGTTAGTGGTCGTTGGGGGTTCAACCTATGGTTTTGATACAAGACATCCGATCAGTATTCGTGAGTGGGAATCGATCTGTGCGATTGGGCCAGTGTGCGTCTGAGTTGTTTTCCAGCACAGTTGTTTGTGTGTGGTCAGAATTGAATTTTGAAGTTTCGAGATGCTCTAGCAACAGTTTAGAAGAGTTAGATTATGTTGAAAGACCAGCCTGAAACAAGAGGACCGGAGACTGTCAGTTGTGTACATGTGAAGTAGCAATTTCTACGGATTCGTCCTTTTGTGTGAGCTTGCAAAGAAATTTGATATATCTCTGTCGAGATTTTAGACGTAGGGACACGTGGGACTAGACCTTTTGGTGAGATAGTGGTGGTCAGAAAGATGTACGAAAGATGTTTGTTGATAGTTCAGGGTTACGTGTTTCCAGTAGATGTGAAATAATTATCTTTTACGGTTTCGATATACCTTTGAGATGGTTTGGCTTGTAGAACACAAAGTTAGAGTATACATTGAGACAAAGATAGAATTGCCGTGAAGTTACAGATTTTCTGTGAGACTGTAGTAGTAGGTGAGGATGTGAACTTCTTGTCGAATGTTGATCTAGCTTTAGAGGTCAAAGATTGATTGAGCTTAGTTGACAGGCTTGCCTAGCAAATGTGATGGATTTGATTTTTGAATGAAGATTAGACCGCAGAATGTTAGAATAGTTTGTGTTTTCCTAGAAGTGTTTACAAGAATTACTCGGTTTGTCTCCTGACAGAGAAGAAGAGTTTGTTATTGAGACCGTCTCCGAGCTTGCTTCTACTTTGATTGCTCTGTATCTTATGATTCCCGACAAAATTGAGAGTGTTGAAGAATCAACTACGAGTTTTGTTAGTCCTTAGATCCATTAGGCCTAGTACATCATCTTAGAGTATGACATTGCAATTTGTGAAGAAGAGAGATGCCAATACGAGAATTTGTTTAGACTACATGTAGTTGAAAGAATTGACAGTAAATGATTAGTATCTGTTTCCGAACGTCAGCGATTTGTTGATCAGTTAATGTGTGCACCAGTCTTTTCGAAGATTAATTTGAGATCCGATTACTATCAGTTGAAAGTGAGAGAGGTTGATGTACCAAAGACAGCTTACGAGGCAAGATGTGATCGCTTTGAGTTCCAAGTTATGTCGTTTTGGTTGACTAGTGTGTTAGTTACTTTATTGGAGATGTCGAGCAGAATAATTCTCGAGTTCCTTGATCAGTTGTAGTAGTTCTCATAGATGATACATGGGTATATTCACGTACCAGGGAAGACCATGATAAGCTTTAGAGTTAGTGTTGTAGATCCTATTAGAGAATTAGTTGTATGCCAAGTTGAGCAAATGTGAACTTCGAGTTAAGGAAGATGTTCTCCTAGAACATGTAGATCAGCTGAGTGTATTAGAGTAAATCTTATGAAGACGGAAGAAGATGTGGGTCGGAAGAAACCGAAGACTGTGACATGTATCTATATTTCCTAGTCTAGCATTGTTACTTTCAGAGAAATTGTAAATAGTCTTTTGAAGATAGCTGCTCCTTTGACAAGTTGCTACTGAAGAATGTTCAGTTGTGTGGTCAGATGCGAGACAATGAACCCTTGAGAAACCGAGAGAAACTTTGAAGAGAGCTTCGACCTTGATCCAGCCTATATCAGAGAAAGAGTTTGTGAACCATAGTGATGCGTTACATGTAGGGTTAGGTTGTGTGCTTATGCAAGAAAAAAGATTGTGGCTTATTCATCAAGATGGTTAAAAGACCGAGAGAAGAGTTATCTGACACTAGACTTAGAGTTAATTACAGTTGTATTTGCTTCGAAGACTTAGAGGCAAAGCTTGTATAGTAAGAAATGCACAGTATATACATGTCATCAGAACTTGAATTATTAGACGACTTAGGAAGGGTTGAAACTTGAACAACATGAGTTGTTAGAATTGCTTGAAGACCGTAATCTTGAGATTGAGTACCATCCGAAGAGATTTAACGTAGTGGCTGATGTTCTGAGTTATATTTGTTGTTAGATTAGTGGTTAAGTTGCGAGATATGTTGCTGGATTTAGTTTATCGAACGATAGTATTTTGTGGCCGAGTTTCATGTTAAACCTACACTGAGTCAGAATACTTGAAGAGAAACAGTTGCAAGACAGGTTCTTGGCACCTCACGTGCAAGACATGGTAAAAGGAAGACCTTCAGATTTCAGTTTTAGAGATGATAGAGTTTGTATTTTTAGAGACGAAATAGTTGTGCCGATTGACATAGTGTTTTGAGACGTATTGTTTTGGCCGAAGCTCACGACAATTCATTTGTATTGCATTAGAGTAGTATGAAGACATATCGCGGGTTGAAGATGAGTACTTCTGAATTGAGTTGATGGATAATGTGGTTCAGTATGAGCGTAAACGTGTAAATTGCCAGCGTGTCAAGACCGAGCATCAGTTCTTTCTTCTAGTTTGTTACATTCGTGGAAGGTTCTTAATGAAAGTGAGTAATAGAGATTCGAGATTTCAACTAGATTTTTGAAGACATCTGCATAGTGTTTGGTTACATGATGAAGTCAGATGATCAGTCAGAGAAAGTTGTGGGTCAAGTATTCGAACAGTGTTGTATGAGTTGTGAATCGGACTAGTTATGTTGTTTATCTGTTACGGTTATCGCCAGAGTTAGAAAGAGATTTGTGATGTGTTCTGTGTATCTATAATTCGGGAGTGTGAGTCAGATATGTTCTGTGCTATGTTTGTAGAAGAGATCGAGTTGAGTTTAAAGTCGACATTCCTTGAAGGACCCGTTGAGATCTTAGCATCAGATAGCTAGTGTTGTGTGGTAAGTCTATCGAGTTGGTTAGTATGTTGTGGTGAGAGAGAAATGTGTGGAGGAGCATGTTTCAGTGGCTCTTCCTGTCTGATAAATTTCGGGGATGAAATTTCCTTAAGTGGGGGAGAGTTGTAACACCCGGGTTTGGGGGTCGGGTGAAAATAATATTTTAATATTATTTCGAGTTCGGTTTTATAATTTAAATAAATAAAATAATAGTTCGGGTTTTGTTTGCAAATAAAACAAAGGTGTTGGACCTAATTTTTAAACCAAAACCCAATAGCCATTTCATTAATGGCAGTTTCGTAAATACGTGGCCTTGTAAAATAAAAACCCTTTAATTTCAAAACACCCAAATTTGTGTCATGTTCTACCTCCCAAGCAAAAACAAACGTGAAACCCCTCCCACCATTGAAGTTCCTATTTCATCTCCTCCAACCTTCATCCTTGATGATTTTTAAAAGGTAATGACACTTTTGAGCTGTCCTCATCTTCATCTTTCTCCCCATGTAAATTGTTTTCATTAAAGCTCACTAGTTTGCATTTTAGGGTTTTGAGATTTTGAGTTAAAAATGCTATCTTTTTTAGCTTTAACTAAAGCTTTTGATTTATTAATGTTATGTGAGTTGTTTACTACATATAAGGTCCACCATATCCAATTTTTGCAAGGTTTTATGGTGAATCCCGAAATGGGTTTTTAGGGGTATATTTAAAGTGTCAAAATTTGTGTTTTTGGGATGGTTTTGTGAAAAATTGATGGTCTGATGTTATAGTAACATTGGGTAGGTGTCTTTGGATGTTATTTGAAGATTTTTGAGAAGTTATAGTGTTGGTTCGAATGGATTCCCGTAGCTACTGCTGTAAGTGATTTTTGGGAGTGGAAAATGAGAGTTTTTAAGGTGTCTATGTGGGGAAATGAAGGGCTGATGGTTATACTATGGTTGAGTAGTGTTTTGAGCATGTTTAGGAGTGCTTTGGATGACTACATTGCTCATTTTTGATGGGTCTTTGTGGAAGTACGAAAATGGGAATTTGAAGAAAGAACTTGGCTTTGAATTGTAAGAATTGTAGTGGATTTGTGTGTTGGTGTTAAACCTTGAGTTTGTGATTGATTTTGGGGATAATGTATTGTTTTTGAATGGTTAGAGGCAAGAGAAGACAATGGTGAAGCTTCGGGCTCAAATCCGGAAACTTGGATGCTTGGTAGGCTTATCGGCTTGTGCTAATGGAGTGGTCGGTGAGTGGTTAAAATGTTTTAAATGGTTTTGAGCAATTGGTTCAAGCATGTGGACTAGGTTGGGATTGGTAGACCCACCTAGAGTTGGGATTAAGGTTGTAGCCTAATCCTAAGCTTAGTTAGTGACCTTGGTTGATCTTTAAAGTGTTGAATTATGCCTCATGTAGTGTTGTTATGGTGGTTATGTATATGTTGTTATACGTGTATTTTGAGGCATGACTTATTGCATTGTTATATGCATGTTGATGATATACATGTAGTGTTGACATGTGAAATGATATTATGAGGTGATTGTATGATCCGAGGATCATGGTGAGTACATGCTAGGCATGGAAATGTGGTTTGTGCATGACGGTAAGTCATGGTGAGTACGTGCTAAGCACGGATGTATTATGAAATGATATTGTGAAAGATTAATGAAATGTGTAGTATTGGCACTAGTATGCTTGGGTACAAATGATCGATCATTAGGATGTTTAGTGTGCACACGTGAGTCAAAATGCGCGCGTGGTCGTGATGATGGTAGTCATCAAGATGGAGTACGAGTTCCCCCGGAAATCTTCTTATATATATATTAGTCGATGATGAGTGGAATCCCATCGACGGGCGTGAGGATGAGTGGAATCCCCTTCGCGTGAACGGTGATGAGTGTAAACCCACCGTCAGGTAATGGTTGTGTTGTTGGATGTGAGTTCCAACGGTTATCCGCGTATTCGAGTCATAGCTAGGTGCCAATACGGATTGTGGATTATGTTGCTCATATGTGGTTATATGTGTTTCTATATGTGTGGTTATGGACTTGTTGAGCATGGCATGACTTTGATAATATGTTCATGCATCATCTTTTATTTTGGCTCTTGAGGATTGGAGGTAAGACCATGCATTCTATTTTCATTCTTGCTCGTGCTTGGACCCTGCATTGTCGAAGGTTTGTTTTATGAGCATGCCCTCGCTAATCTTTTATGCTTACGCTCCTTTTTGTTCGACAATGCAGATCAGTATCTTGTGGGTGGCAAAGGCAAGGAAAGGTCTCCAAGTGATGCTTTTGGTTAGCTCAAGTATGAACTTTAAATTGTAGATTGTAATAGTCAAGCAATGGGATAGGTGATGTTGATGTGAATGGTTGTTGCATGTCGATGATAGTTTGGCCTTTGGATGCTTCGTTTGGATTGTAAACCTTGATTATGTTGCATGTCTCGAATGCTTATGTATATGTTGGTCTTGTGCCTTCTGTGGACGTGCTTATGAATGTTTGCCTAAGCATGCTATATTTAATGCCTAGAATGATCCTGTGAATGAAAGTCTTATCTTGCAATCTTATGTGTTTTAAGTGTGTTTGCAATAGGGTGCATGCCTCTAGAGTGTATTTGTATGTTGTCTATGCTTCTTTGAGTCGTTTAGGGCCTTTAGAGTTGTTAAGAAGTGCTTAAATTTGGTCTTTGAAGGTTGCAGACAGCTAGTGTTTCGAAACGAGCTGGGTCGTTTCGGAACGGGTTAGGCTTCAGGGACCCCGTATCGGAACGCGTTTCGATACGGTTTGGCCACTATGAGCCCCTGTTCCGATACGGGTTCTGGAACACTTTGGCTACTGGAAATCTGAGAAATTGCCGAGATGAAAGCGTTTCGAAATGGGTCTAAGGGTTTCGAAACGGTCAAAATCTCGTTGACCACGAGAAGTTGATCGTTGAGGGTGTTTCGGAACGGTTGACCTCTGTTCCGATACGGACTCCTCGTATGTGCTTGGGGCAGTTGACCTGGTCAAGGGCGTTTCGATACGCCTCAATGGTGTTTCGAAACGGCAAGTCTAATGGATTAAAATTGGGCCGTTTAATTGTTGTTTTGGGTTCAGTTAATTGTCTTATTCTTTTTATTCCGATGTTATGATCGCGTAGGACTTAAATGTGCCATTAGAGAAGATAAGTTAAAAGAAAAAAAATTAGGGTTGCTAACCGAGGGGGAACCTTAACGGGTTTCACTTCGGTTTTCCCCGTGTGGCCTACTCGGACCGATCATCTGGCCAGACCGGGACGAGGGGGTTACAGAGGCGATTTGGCGTTGGTGTCATCGATGGAGTGATCTTCATGCCATGTTGTTGGGGTGGGTTCTTCAACTGCATCATTATCATTAGAGGATTCGGGCTCAGTGGCTGGGGCGATCCTAGTGCGTTCAGCCGTACATTTGATGCGGCACTGTGGGCGAGATGTTGTAGCATCTGGTGGGTTGGGCACAACTAGAGTAGCTTGTGGGATAGGAGTTTCTTCCTCGGGTGAATGGTCCTCGTCACTTGGGATTGTGACGGGCTTAGATTGTTGTGATAGGAGCAGTAGTGGTGGTTTCAAAAACAGTAGGCTGAGTCTGGGGTGTGGTATGTTCAGTTGTGGTGGGCTTAGTGGATTGACCGACTTTCTTTCTGGCGGTGAGCTTCTTCTTGGTAGGGAGAGGACGAGATATACTCTCTGTAGCAGGAGGTGGTTGCGGTTGGGGAACTTGAAGAATTTCAGGTGAAAATATGGGGAACTAGACAGAGGCGTTGGGCAGCAGCTCAGCAAAGCAACTTGCTATAGGGGGCAGCCTGATGCCAACCGTAGAGACTTGCTTCCAGAGTCAGCTCTTTGGAGTTACTTTCTCCAGTGCCGCCTGATGCCAACCTCGCACGGATCGATAGTAAACATGTCGTGGCTCGCTTTAATCTGCAGTATTATGAGGGGGCGGCCGATCAACATTGGAAAAATAATAATAAAAGAGATATACGCCCACGCAGAAAAGCCAACCGTCAAAGGTCCACTCTTCTTCCCTGCACTCATCACTGGCCTGTGTGCCAATTTTGGCGTGCCGCTGCACCCAAAAGATAAAATTCTTCCTGCCAAGGAAGTATGGACAAGAAGAGTACGCCAACAAATGATGCATAGTGCAGAGCCTGACACACCTTCCACCGCCCAGCCGCCATCCCAAGCTGCCGCCACCCCAGCCGCAGCAGGCAGTACTGATGCTGCCCTCACGTCTGCCACAATCCTCCTACTGCGCAGCCTAGTGGAAAGCTACCAGCGGATCGAGCACAAGCAGGTGATCTTCACCAAATACGTAGCAAACGTACAGGAGGCCTTTGTGGCCTACATGCTGGACAAATACCAGGACGCTGGACGAAAGTTACCCGCCTTTCCAATGGAGCTAGCAGCATCCAAACCAGTCCACTTCACTCCATGACCAGCTGCAGCACCTGCCGTCGACGACAGCGAGGGGCCGCACCGCCGCCGCAGGAGAAGAACCTCCCCAACCCCCATCCAGCCATATGACCTCACCTCCTCCTCAGAATCAGAGAAGGAAGAGGAGACAACTGATGTCTCCCCAATAGCCAAAACGATCGCTGCCAAAGATTCCGGCTACTCATACATGGACATTTTTGACTCCCTTGATGATAAGCCGGCAGAGGCAACCAAAAAGAGAAAGCGGCCATCAGGAGAACCCCAGGGTGGAGAGGCTGAAAGACAAACCAAGAAAACCACCCCAAGCCGCATCCAGTCGCCGCGTAGCTCGAAGAAGAGACCAGTAGAAAGACCATCCGCTATGTGCCGCCTTGTTCTGCCTGGCTCCTCAGATTCCTCCTCTGACGCGACAGCAACAGAGGGGAACTCCCCCAGTTTATAGCACCATTTTTTCCTTTCCATTCCTTTTCTTTTTATTTTTTATGTTTTATTTTATTTTTTATTTTTTCTGTTTGTACTTTATCTTCTTAATTTCTTTTTTTTTATGTTTTGTTTTTAATTTTTGTTTTGTAGAGGCATTGAGGACAATACCAACCTTGAGCTTGGGGGGAAGTAGTTCTCTTTTTTTTTTATGTTCATAACATTTAGATGCATATGTAAATTCTGCCCCTAAGCACTTAATGAAATAGAATATTTAGTTCAAAACTTGTGCCTATGATAGCTAGCTTATTACTAATATTCGCACCATTCTAAAAAAATTAACCTAATTATGGGAAGAAGCATGAAAATCACTTAGAAAATTCCTTTCTTGTTGCCAATTATCTTTACACTTGTATGTTAAATGCTGAATTTTTGCTTAAGTTCTAAGTTTAACATTGCTTGCCTTACTTAATAAAAGTTGCTTGATTGAATACAGGTTTGCCGCCACGGCAGTACAGGGCAGCACAACAAAGAAAAGAACAACCCTAGAGGTGCCCGAAATAGGCTCTATGCAGAAAGATTAAAAACCCTAGAGGTGCCCGAAACATGCTCTAGGAAGGATCATGAGCAAGGACACTCCGCTGCTATCAAAAGTCCATGAATCTAAGCCAAGTGACGAACAAATTAGCAAGAGTGAATGAAAGTCTTCACGGGATGACTCTATTCAAAAGGGTTTAGAGTGTCGTAGAGTGCACCTACCTTAGCTTCAAACCCAAAGAACAATTGTGATGAGCTGAAGTCCTTAAGCCAAGATCAGAAAAAGAGAATAAAAGTGCTCAATTGTGCTACCAAGGCAGCAACTCGTATCCTTTCCAGTAACTTAATTATTTTAGGCATACTTTGTTAACTTGGTAACTTCAGCATATTTAGCATGAACACAGGCCTGCACACACTACACATGCATTAAGAGAAATTAATCTAAGTTATTTCATGCCATTCCCTATCACTAACATTAAATCGGTGCCACGACCTTGAGGTAAGAAATCAAGTTGAAGGCTATTATTTCTATTAATTTTGTGCTAAGGGCAGTTTTACTAGTTCGGTTGCATTGCTTGACGACAAGCAATAGTTCAAGTTTGGGTGTGTGTAGAGTGTCCATGAGTTCTATATTTTGTAAACATCCATGCCCTTATTATTGCTATTCTTAAGCTCATTTAGGCATATTTAGGTGCATTGCATGCACTATAACTGTTTTTGGGACCTCGACGTGGTTCCAGTGACATTCTTTCATTGCACCATGTTGCTTTGTACCCTTAAGGGAGAAGAAAAGCGAGAGGAAAAAGGGGAGAAATCTGGTTTTGGGTCGAACTTTGGGAGAGAAGAATAAAAGCAAAAGATGGAAGATGAAGTATTGGAGAAAAAGGAGTGGAGTGAGAAGTTGGTAAAAGGATTTTGGAAGCGTGGGGAGTTGAAGAGAATGGGGAAACGGCTAAGAGCTGACACAATTAATGGGGGAAAGGGTGATGGGGGGTGGTTGTCGGCACAGTGTAAGAGGAAAGAGAAAGGAGTTTTTAATGCGTGATAGGGAAAAGTTGGGAAGAGAAAGTGGGCTTTAGGTGGTTAGGGTTTTTCTTGTATTAAATAAATGAATATCCCCCCCCTTTTCTCTTTTTTTTTGGATCACCTCTTTCCTCAGACATA
This sequence comes from Hibiscus tridactylites, assembly GCA_958450335.1. NCBI lineage: Eukaryota > Viridiplantae > Streptophyta > Magnoliopsida > Malvales > Malvaceae > Hibiscus > Hibiscus tridactylites. Next base: position 35,436,919 of record OY288266.1, read on the forward strand.
GGGTCATCTCCTTGTCGATTTTCAACTTCCCTTAAATGGATATGGACAAAACTTTTTCCTTTTGCATGCCACTCTCCTCTGCCAACCATACCAATGGTCCTTTAGGTCCTGCCACCTTTGTACATGGTTCAGTACGGTCATAAGGATTGAACGATGATCACAAGTAAAGACAAATAAAATAAAAAAGGGAAACAAACTTAAAGCAACTACGGAAACTAAATTATTTATGAACATGCTATAGCATAATGGAGATAGGGTCGAGAAGTAAACTCTTAAGGACCCACGAGATCCAAATGTGACTTGTCTCGCAAGATGGGCGCTCCATTGTATGCCTTCAAGCGCTGACCATTGACCTTAAAGATTGTATCATCATCCAGCTTCTTGATATCAACAACACCATGAGGGTAGACCTTGTGGACTTGGAATGGCCCCGACCACCTAGACTTGAGCTTTCCCGGAAAGAGTTTGAGCCTAGAATTGTAGAGAAGTACTTGATGGACCTACAAGAAATGTCGTGGCAAAATGTGCTTGTCATGCCACTTTGTGGTCTTTTTTTTTTATAAATCCTAGCATTCTCATATGGATGGGATCGAAATCTTCCATCTCGTTAAGCTCTAGCAACCTTTTCTCACCAGCCAACTGAGCATCCATGTTAAGCTTTTTAAGGGCCCAAAACGCCTTGTACACAAGCTCGACAAGAAGATGGCAAGCTTTACTATAGACCAGCTTGCAAGGTTACATGCCCAAAGGTGTTTTGAAGGTTGTTCGGTAAGCCCATAGTGCATCGTCCAATCTTGAGGACTAATCTTTTCTTCTCGGGTTGACCACTTTCTCTAGAATTTGATTGATTTCTCTATTAGAGACTTTAGCTTGTCCATTTATCTGTGGATGATATGGCGTAGCAATTTAATGTCGGACCCCATACCGATGTAATGCTTTATGTTGTATTCGTGTAGTGACTATAAATGATACGCAAATGGTGCAAGTATACACGTCGAACGAGTAATAAAGTGATGAGTGAGTATCATCTCCATAAGGATTGGAGGTGAACACGGTTTTCGTATCCAAATTGCTATAGTAACCAAATTGTAATGCGAGTATGCTGAGGCAGAATAAAGGATGGGAAAAATGCTGTGGCAAAACAAGCAAACAGAGAAGAGATAATCAAACGACAGATAGGTCCTCTCTTGGATACGAAGCTCTCTATGGAATGGCTGGCTAGCTACTAAAGGATAATCCTCTAAAACCTCTTAACACTGCTAACAAATCCTAGTTCTCACACTATGCTCAGCGGGATTTACTTAGGCTGCTGCTAAACTATCTCTAGCAAGAAGGCTGGGAGACTAAAATGCTACAGCAATACCTCTCAGCTTAATTCCAACACTTTACTCTCCTAATCTCTATCCCTCTTGGCCGTTTAAACCTATCATTTATCTCTAAGGCAAGTTGGAGTCATTCCCCTTGGTGGTTACTCCATTGTTTATGAAGATCTAAGGTTAGTTCTTTTGATCACTCCCCCTAGCTAATGCTAAAGCAATGACCCTCTCTCGAAGGTTGTCACACATTACTCTAACTGTCATTATTGGCTAAGGCTTACTCTCTTAATCACTACCCCCATCTGCACCTAGGGAACGACCATCTTTTGAAGGCATCATAAGGAATGGCCTATCTCTTGAGGCACTAACATCCCTAATCTCTTACAACCATGGGTTGTTTTTAAAGAAAGGCCAACTCTTGAAGGTGCTTAAGGTAGGGCCTTCCTGGTGGCTGGGCAGCCTCAGCCATAGGCTGATCATCGTCACACAAAGTGGTGGCTGGCTCCCTTTGCGATTCAGGTTGCTGCGATGATGATGTAGCATGTTTTTTGCTTCGTGTTCTCTTCCTAGTGGGTGTGGAAGCAGGATCGATTTGCTGTAACTTTTGAGCAGAGGGGTCTCTAGTAACTGGCTCAGGGGCAGGCGTTGGGTTTACTTTCTTCCGAGCTGTCAACTTTCTCTTCTAGGTTGGTTGTTGGGGCGTGCTCGTTGCGGTATTCTGGTCTTAGGGTTCAGGAGTGATGAGTAGTTCCTTTGGAAATGGGGGAAACGGGATTGCAATTCTCGGTAAGACCTCGGAGAAGCATTGTAAGATAGCCACATTCTTCAGTTTGGCGTATTTGAAATAGGTGCTTAGCTGCACCCTCAAACTGTAAAGTTTTGTGGCCATGTGGGTTGCTTTAGCAACCAATGATGCGGTTCTTGCTGCATCAAAGCTCTTAGCTCCTCCCTCTAGGGTCTCGTTTGGAGCATCCTCATCAAAGCTCTTCAGCTGAGGAATCTGGGCAGGTGTCAACCCCTTTTTAATCTCCATGCGCTCGTCCTTAGCTGGGTTTTCAAACACTTCCTTCGGCAGAGGGCAATTATCAGATTTGGGAAAATCAAAGGGCTTATGCTCCTCTTAAGGCATGCGTAGACCTCATCCACCACCAATTTCCCTACATCAATTTGTTGATCATTAATTATGGAATGAATAATCAGCAGACGAGATAGATGTATCGTGGTTGTGTGCAATGTGGGCATCGGTCTCGTTTGGAGCAAATGATTCCATAATTTTACTTCAGGCTTTAGCCTACCCCTCTCCACTGTCATGGTGTTCCAGCTGAGTTATTTCCCTCGAAAACACAATTCCTTTACAATTTCTTCTTGCACTTTGTCTTCTAGCCCAGCAATAAAACTACCATGCTCATCCACTGCGTTCTTCAGGCCATAAAATTTATTCACTGTTGCAGTAGTGAATTTCACTTGTTCTCCTCTAACGTGGACACTTGACTGTGTTGGGCTAGTCAAGTGCACATAGAATTCCTTCACTAGTGGGACGCATATGCCTTGGGGGTGCTCATCTAGCTTTCTCAAGTTGTGCTTGGCTATGACATCAAGTAGGGCTGACTCGAAGTTCTCCTCATTTTCTCAAGGGAATCGGAGTCCTTGATCTGGCAGTAGCTTTCTATCTTTTAGACTAAGCCATCTTTCATGGGATGGGTCATCGTAGAAGAGTTTGATCTTGACGGACGGTGGGTTCTGTGAACTGGATGCAGCACTAGAGACATTTTTGTAGCGAACAATTATTTAAGGCTTGAAGGTAGGTCTTTTGGTCTTTCTAGGGAAACAAATTTTTTTGTTGGGAAGAAAAGAAAGAGAGGAGTCGAATGGTTTGAGGTTGAGTGAAGAAGATGAAGCGTGAGGACGGTTGGAGAGGAGAGTGGGGGAACATGTGTGGGAAGTTTCCTTGGGAAATGGCTAACCTCTGACTCTCCTTAATGAGGAGAGAAGGTTGAGGGTGATAGGAGTCGTCTTTTGTCAGGAGAGAGAAAAGGGTTCTTAAATGCTTGAAGAAAAAGTAGGAGAGAGAACTAGGTTATATGTGGCTAGGGTTTATTCTCTCTAATAATTCCCCCTTTTTATAATGCCCTTTTTATTCCCCTCCTTATCCTATGTCATACCAACTCCCAAGTCAGGACAAATTGTGTTCCCTACAAACTCTGATCTCCTTTATCAACCAATAGCATAAACCCCTTTTTAATGTACCACCTGCACGACTGATCAACACTATAGAGGATGGGTACTATGATACGGAATTTGCAGAATAATAAATTAAAAGAAAGGACAAACAAAAGATAAGAACAAAGCTAAAAGCACACAAAAACAAACTAACTACTATTTATTGAAAATGCTAAAGCAAAAAGAAAAAAGTTATGAGGCATATTGTCAAGGGTCAGGAAGGCTGAGGTGAGATGTAGCTAGCCCCACTTCGTTTGAGTGATTTTCAGCATCTGGGTTCCCTTCCCTGGTCAGGTTCTTAAATTATTTCTCTTGAACTGGTCCAACAAAGGCTTTCTTCTGAATGTTGATGCTACAGCAAAGTTCTTGTAGCTCATTCCATGCTATAGTATTGCAGTGCCTATCTTCCATTAACCTCTTATGAAGGGTGTTATGTATATTGAAGGTAACTATTTCTTCACCCACTCTCATTGTGACTTCACCCTTCTCACAGTCAATCGAGGCTTGCCCTGTAGCTAAAAATGGCCTTCCTAGAATAATAGGGGCATCGTTGTCTTCTTCACAATCTAGGATTAAGAAATCAGTCGGGAAAGCAAAATGATCAACTTTTACAATGACATTCTCAATTGTTCCTTCTAGTTGGACTTCAGAGTGATCAGCGAGCTGTAGCGCAACCTCAGTAGTCTTGACATCCCTTAACCCTAATTTTTGAAATATAGATTTAGGCATCAGGTTCACACTTGATCCCAAATCACACAGTGCTCTTCCAACAAACTTATCTCTGATATAGCAGGGGATAATAAAGCTTCCTGGGTCTTTTCTTTTTGGTGGGCGTTTTCTCCAAATGTAGTAGCAATACTTTGTTATAGCTACCATCTCGTGCTTTTCCACGTTTCTCTTCTTTGTAACGATATTCCTTCCAAATTGAAGATCTTCTTGCTTTTTGAGTTTTTGAGAGAATCGTGGAGGTGGTTTGGCCAGATCTGTTGTAGCTTGTTGCTGTAGTAAGCTGGGTTGGACTTCGTCTTTTTCTCCACCCCCAAACCTATCACCTTGGTTAATATTCATGCTACTCTGTAGTGTGAGTGCACTGCATTGTTCCTTTCCATGGTGCTTAGTGGCTTCAGTGTCACTAGGCAGACTTCCTTGTGGTCGCATATGCAAGGTTTGAACTATCTGACCCACTTGAATTTCTAAAGCTTGTAAGGATGCACTATGATTTTGTAGAAGGATTCCATGATTTTTATATGTGTGATGCTTGATCTTGTAGCATAACTTTAGTGGTTCCCATGAAATCCTTTGCCATAGCCATGAACTCCTTAAAAGTATACTCCAATGAACTGATTGATGAAGGTGCTGCTCCTTTCTGGTTTTGCCATGGCTTATTCTGGCGGGATTGGTGTACCTCTTGCAGATTTTTCTGTGACATTTGATTGGCCGAAATGTTGTTGTACCCCTGATTATCCCAACTCAGGTTTGGGTGTTGACACCATCATGGGCTGTTGTTGCTATGGTTATAGTTCCTCACATAGTTGGCAGATTCTGGATTATGAGGGCAATCGTTGAGGTGGTGATTGCCGTCGCATCTTAGGCATGACCTTGCTGCCTTAACTTTCTTCACCTCGTTGGAACGCTGGAGCTTCTTGAGCAAATATGTGATGTTGGCCAACTAATTCAGTGTTGAGTTGTCAACTTCACTCTCCTTGGCAGCTTGTCTTCTCCTCCCTGTTCCAAGCCTTACTGTTGGGAACTGATAATCGTTGTTGGTTGCCTTGTCCAGGGTATTAAATGCTTCTTCCGGTGACTTGTCCAACAATGTGCCATTTGCTGCAACATCTATCAACATGATTGTGGGCGCATTGACACCATTATAGAACATAACCACTTGGGTCCACTCAAGATACCCATGGTGAGACCATTTCCTCAACAATCCTTTAAATTGGTCCCAACATTCAACATAGATTCGTCATCAGACTGACGAAAAGACACGATATTAGTCCTCAACTGGGTGTTCATCATTGGCGGACTATGCCATAGCAAAAAGTTCTTGCATAAATCGGTCCAACTTTGAATTGATTCGGCTGGCACCCTACTTAGCCATGCTCTACCACGATCTCTTAACGAATATGGAAACAACTTTAATTTCATCACATCCTCGTGCACCCCTTGCTGCTTGAAAGAATCACAAACACCCAAGAAAGCACGAATATGATGTCTAGCATCTTCATGAGGCAAGCCACCATATTGTCCAATATTGTTCAACATGTTGAACATGACGGGTTTGAGTTCGAAATGGGCTTCCTTAATTTCTAGAGCTACTATTCCTGGATGAAGATCATCCAAACTAGGATTTAGATGATCCATAATGGTTCGTGGTCGAGCTGCTAGTCCCTGACCATTTTCCATAGCATTTGCATTAAAAGATGCTGGTTTCATGACTCTAGCTTCTCCTAGTCTTAAACTAGAAGAGTACTTGAAAAGAAAAGTAAAACAACAAAACATGTGAATATTTACAACATGGAAAGAGAAATCAAAAATGAAAATAAAAACTGTGGACAACCAATTGCCAATCCTCGGTAACGACGCCAAAAACTTGTTGTGTTCGTGCAATGACTATAAATGATATGCAATTGGTGCAAGTATACACGTCGAACTAGTAATAAAGTGATGAGTGAGTATCGTCTCCACAGGGATTGCAGGTGAACACAGTTTTCGTATCCAAATTGCTATAGTAACCAAATTGTAATGCGAGTATGCTGAGGTAGAATGAAGGATGGGAAAAATACTGTGGCAAAACAAGCAAACAGAGAAAAGATAATCAAATGACATATAGGTCCTCTCTTGGATACAAAGCTCTCTTTGGAATGGCTGGTTAACTCTTGAAGGATAATCCTCTAAAACCTCTTAACACTGCTAACGAATCCTAGTTCTCTCACTATGCTCGGCGGGATTTACTTAGGCTGCTTCTAAACTATCTCTAGCAAGAAGGCTGGGAGACTAAAATGCTACAACAATACCTCTCAGCTTAACTCTAACATTTTACTCTCCTAATATCTATCCCTCATAGCCGTTTAAACCTATCACTTATCTCTAAGGCAGGTTGGAGTCCTTCCCCTTGGTGGTTACTCCATTGTTTATGAAGGTGTAAGGCTAGTTCTTTTGATCACTCTCCCTAGCTAATGCTAAAGCAATGACCCTCTCTCGAAGGTTGTCACACACTACTCTAACTGTCACTATTGGCTAAGGCTTACTCTCTTAATCACTACCCCCATCTGCACCTAGGGAACGACCATCTTTCGAAGGCATCATAAGAAATGGCCTATATCTCGAGGCACTAACATCCCTAAACTCTTACAACCCTAGGTTGTTCCTAAAGAAAGGCCAACTCTCAAAGGCGCTTAAGGTAGGGCCTATATCTCAAAGCACTAAAAACCCTAAGCTCTTATAACTTCAAGGAAATTAAGCATATCATAAACAAAGCAAACCTCAAGAGAAAACAATAAACATCAACATGAGATTAAGAAAATAAAAAGAGTATCATCCAGCAAAACCCAAGCCATCTAAGACAGTTCATGGTTGGGCAATATTCAAACGTATCATTCTCATACAACCCTCCAAATAAATCAATGTTATAGCAAAAAAGAAAGATAAACTCCCAGTTCGTCGGTCGACTGCCATGACCGCCTTAGGCTCACAGCCTCAGAAGAGGACAGTGAGGCCACGCCTCGAGCTTCCCGATAAAGGACACCAAGTATGGTCAACGATGAAGTGCTCCTCCCCTCTACCGTGCTTCCTTTCGCACACTTTTCTCTCGTCTGCCTTTTTCCTCCTTCTTTGCCTCGAAGTGATAAAGCCTTTATATAGTGGGAGGGTGGTCTTCTAGGGTTTTGGTGCCTTGGTATCTCGTTAGGGATCCCAAAGAATATGCTCCGGCAAGCTCTGTCCACCAGGGGACAAAAAGGACGGTCTGCAGATGGAGTGCGGCTGCTGCATAAAGTTGTCTGACAGTGTCAGACGTCCTTTCCAGCACTTCACGTGCTTGTACTTTCGTGCGCCAGCTAGCCTTCTTTCTCCTTCTTTGCTATAGCATTTTGTTCCTTGCTTCTTCCCTTCAATTCTTTTCTGTCATCCTGCACACAAACAACCAAAAACTACCTTTCACGCAGCACCAACTCCACAGGAGCAATCAATGGAAAAGCACCCATAATATACTAAAACATGTAGCCTACATGCAATGTAATGCACCTGAAAACAAGCAATTTCTATAGCAAAGAGGCATAAATATAGAGGTAATAGCATAGCTATCACTTTAGCAATAAGCTTGTTGTCAAAGTGGGTTCCTTCATCACTGATGATGGCTCGGGGTGCTCCGAACCTCGTGAATATGTTCTTGTGGAGGAACTTCAAGACAGTCTTGGAGTCATTATTTGGGGTGGCAACAGCTTCCACCCATTTTGACACATAGTCAATTTCTAGCAAAATGTATAGATCTCCGTAAGATGAAGGGAATAGTCATATGAAATCAATCCCCCATACATCAAATAGCTTTACTTCCAGAATATTTTTCAATGGAATTTCATTACATCTGGAGATGTTCCCCGTCCTCTGACATTTGTCACAAGTTTTACAAAACTCGTGGGCATCTTTGAAAAGTGATGGCCAGTAGAAGTCGGCTTGAAGAACCTTTGCAGCCATCCTTGCTCCTCCAAAATGACCTCCACGTGGTGATGAATGACAGTGAAATAGGATGCTATGGCATTCTTCTTCGGACATGCATCTCTGTATGATCTGATCGGCGCATTGTCTAAACAAGTAGGGTTCATCCCAATAGTAGAATCTGACATCATGCTTGAACTTCTTGATTCCCTGGCTAGTTAAATCAGGAGGCAAAACACCACTAACAAGATAGCTAACAATATCAGCATACCACAAAATTGCTGTAGTAGACAACAATTTCTCATCAGGGAATTCCTCTTTAATTTCTAACTCACTATCATGCTTGACAGTGTTTTCCAGCCTAGAAAGATAGTCCGCTACTTGATTTTCACAACCTTTCCTATCCTTGACTTCTAGGTCAAATTCTTGCAACAGCAATATCCACCTAATAAGTCTAGGTTTAGCATCCTTTTTAGTCACTAAGTATTTAATAGCCGAGTGATTGGTGAGAACAATAACCTTAGTACCTATCAAGTATGACCTAAACTTAACAAAGGCAAATACTATAGCTAATAATTCCTTCTCGATGGTGGTGTAATTAGTTTGTGCATCATTCAAAGTGTGACTAGCATAATAGATAAAATGAAAGAGTTTACCTCGGCATTGTCCAAGTGATGCACCCACGACATAGTCACTCGCATCACACATCAGCTCAAATGGTTCGTTCCAATCAGTTGGAATGACAACATGTGCCGAGATAAGTTTCTCCTTCAGTTCTTGAAATGCGCTATGGCAATCTTTGTCAAACACAAATGGTTGGTTTTGTTGTAGCAAATTACAGAGCGGCTTCGAGATCTTCGAGAAGTCCTTTATGAATCTTCGGTAGAAACCAGCACGTCCCAAAAAGCTTCTTACTCCCTTGACAGTTGTAGGGGAGGTAACTTTTCAATGACCTCGACCTTCACTTTATCGACCTCTATGCCTCGCTTTGAGATTTTATGGCCCAAGACCGTTCCTTCGGTTACCATAAAATGGCATTTTTCCCAATTGAGCATTAAGTCAGCCTCCTCACACCATTTCAGAACCTTAGCTAGATTGCCCAAGCATGTGTCAAAGTCATCTCCAAAGACTGAAAAGTCATCCATAAAAATTTCCAAGAATTCTTCGACCATGTTTGAAAAAATAGCCAGTATGCATCTTTGAAAAGTTGATGGAGCATTGCAAAGTCCAAATGGCATTCTTCGGAAAGCATAGGCTCCATACGGGTATGTGAAAGTAGTCTTCTCTTGGTCTTCAAGTGCTATAGCAATCTGATTATACCTAGAATATCCATCAAGGAAACAATAGAATGTTTTGCCCGCCAATCTATCAAGCATCTGATCAATGAAAGGGAGGGGGAAATGATCTTTCTTAGTAGCCTTGTTGATCTTCCAATAATCCATGTAAATCCCCCATCTCGTGATGGTTATATTAGGCAATAACTCATTCTCCCCGTTGCTTATAATGGTCATGCCCCCTTTCTTTGGTACGCAATGCACCAGGCTGACCCACGAACTGTTAGATATTGGGTAGATTACTCCAACATCCAGCCACTTGATTATCTCTTTCATCACCACCTTATTCATAATCGGGTTCAGTTTATTTTGGGGCTCAACAGAATTGATGTGACAATCATCAAGCAAAATTTTGTGCATAAAATAGCAGGGCTTATACCCTTCAAATCAGCTATAGTCCAACCTAGTGCTTTTTTATGCTGAGACAACATATTGATCAAACTAGTTTCTTGCTTAGGTGTGAGACTAGATGATATTATCACAGGCAAAGTTTCAATGCTCCCTAAGTAAGAATATTTAAGATATGATGGCAAAGGCTTTAGTTCTAAACTAGGTGCATGCTCAAGGGAAGGTTTAGGAGGTACAAATTCTGAAAAAATCAAGAGGTTCAAAGTATGTACCTAGTCTAGCCTCAAGTCGACTGGACTGATCTACTTCCCTTGAGAGGTCTTCTAAGTCTAAATGTTCTTCATTGATGAGTTCCTCGAAATCATCTATCTGTACGTTGTTGCTACAACAAAACTTTGTAGTCCGGTCTTGTGTTGTAGCATCAACACACTGGCACTCCTCTGAATCATCAACATACTTTAGGGTATCGTGACTATTGATGGTGACCTTCTGATCAACCACTCTCATGGTAAATTCACCCTTCTCACAATCTATTAATGCTTGATCGGTGGCTAAAAATGGTCTTCCCAAGATAATGGGAGCATTGTTGTCCGCTTCACAATCGAGAATTAGAAAGTTGACTGGGAAGACAAAGCGATCCACTTTTACCACGACATCTTCAATCTTTCCTTCTGGTTAAACATGGGAATGATCAGCTAGTTGTAGCACAACCTTGGTGGGCCATAAAAATAGATTTGGGCATCAGGTTAACACTAGATCCCAAATCACATAAAGCTTTCCCAATATATTTGTCACCAATGGAACATGGGATGATAAAATTGCTCGGATCCTTCCACTTTGGTGGTAACTTGCTCCATACAGAACAACATTCTTTTGCTATAGCAACAGTCTTGGGTTTCTTGACCTTCCTCTTTTTAATGACAATATCCTTGAGGAATTTAGCATGTGTAGGTATCTGATCAATGGTTTCCAAGAATGGAACATTGATATGCAACTGATCAAGAATATCCACAAATTTCTGGAACTGGAAGTTGTCCTTATGCTTCTTTAATCTTTGAGGAAATGGAGGCGGGGGTCTAACTTTGTCCGTCTTGACTTGTGGAGTAGTGTCTTTTGATGTAGCAACAGTTGGTCCTTCCTCCAACGGTTCTTTTGTTGTTCCCTCCTCTTTATCATTCTTTTCTTTTGGAGATTCATGTAGGTCCTCTTGCTCTTTTGATAAGTTGGAATGGGAATCATATTTCTTCTTTCCCCCAAACTTATCTTCCTTGTTAATCTACGTGCCACTCCTTAGTTTGAGTGCACTACATTGCTCCTTTCTATGGTGTGTAGTGGCTTCAGTGTCACTAGGAAAACTTTCTTGTGGTCGCGCATGCAAGGTTAGAGCTATTTGTCCCATTTTCATCTCCAAAGCGCGTAGAGATGAACTATGTTTTTGCAACAAAGCTCTCTGATTTTTTATGTTTATTGCATGATCTTGTAGCAAAACTTTTGTAGTTCCCATAAAATCTTTTTTCATATTCATGAATTCCTTGAATGTAGCTTCCAATGAATTGTTTGAAGAAGATTCTACTCCCTTGTGACCTTGCCATGGCAAAATCTGGTTGGAACTTGGGGCTTCAGTTAGATTTTGTTGTGGCGCTGAGTGAGCGGAGTTGTTGTTGTGTCCTTTGTTACCCCAACTCAAATTTGGATGTTGGCGCCATCCTAGGTTATAAGTATTGGAGTAAGGATTGTTGTTGCAGTTATAATTCCCCACATAGTTGGCCGATTCTTGATTGTCAGGGCATTCACTCAGATGATGATTGCCATCGCATCTGAAAAAAGATGTTTCTGACTTTACTTCCTTCACCTCGTTGGGACGTTGGAGGTTCTTTAGCAAGTCGGTGATAGCAGCTAACTGGGAAGAAACCGAGTCATCAGCTTCACTTTCTCTGACTACCTGAGTTCTTCTGCGTGTTCCAAGCCTCATGGTGGGAAATTGATAATTGTTGGTTGCAATCCTATCAAGGATGTCGAATGCTTCTTCCGTTGATTTGTCTAACATTGTACCATTTGCTGAAGCATCTAACATCATCCTTGTCGGAGCGTTAACACCATTATAGAACATAACCACTTGAGTCCAATCATAGAAACCATGGTTTGTACACTTCCTCAATAATCCCTTGAATCGATCCCAACACTCATACATAGATTCGTCACCAGCTTGACGAAAAGAAACTATATCATTTCTCAACTGAGTATTTCTATTGGGTGGATTATACCATATTAGAAAACTTTTGCATAGATCTGTCCAAGACTCTATTGATCCAGCTGGTACTCCACTTAACCATGCACTAGCACGATCACGTAAAGAATAGGGAAACAATTTGAGCTTTAGCACATCTTCGTGCACTCCTTGCCGTCGGAATGAATCACAAACTTCCAAGAAAGCACAGATGTGTTGTCTTGCATCTTCATGAGACAAACCACCAAATTGTCTGATTGTGTTCAACATGTTGAACATGACCGGTTTAAACTCGAACTAGGTTGCCTGAATTTCAGGAGCTACTCTCTTGGATAGAGATCGTCTAAGATAGGAGTCAAATGATCTCTAATGGCTCGAGGTCGAACCGCCACTCCTTGGCCATTTGCTATAGCATCTCCATTACCTGGAGGTGGAGGTGGGTCTTCAGGATGTTGAACTCCTTCATAGTTCTAGTATCTTCTCGAATGCGTCTTCTTAATCGTAAGAAATGTTCAATCTCCAAAACAATAGGATGTAAGGGTCCTATAGGTCTTCTTCTAGTCATAAACTAACGGAACATCTGAAAAGAAAAACAAAAACCCTAATGAATATGTACAAAGTAAAAATAACAAGCAATATGAACAAAAAACCATGAACAACTAATTGCCAATCCCCGGTAATGGTGACAAAAACTTGTTTGCGTGCTGAGTTGTAGTAAAATGATACGCAAGTATGGTGCAAGTATACACGTTGAGCAAGTAGTAAAGTGGGTGAGTGAGTTTCGTCTCCACAGGGATTGGAGGTGTGCACGGTTAATGTATAATGCAATGTAAGTTGTTTTTGCAGTATGTAATGTTGAGGCAATCAAAGCAGTAATCAGAAATGTTGTAGCAAAAAGAGTAAACAACGTTAAGGTGAATTAGATGACAAACATGTCCTCTCTCGTGTGTGAAACTCTCTATGGAATGACTGGTTGGGTTTGCTGGACAACTAAACTAAGCCTCTTAACCTAGTCTAATGTCTTCAGCCATCTTCTATGCTCGACGGGATTTACTAAGGATGCCCCTAAACTATCTCTAGCCAGGAGGCTGGGAGACAGAAATGCTATAGCAATACCTCTCGGCGTAAACCCTTAACACTCCCCTACCCCTCAAGTATTACCCTTCTTAGCCATTGAAACATATCACTTATCTCTAAGCCATGTTAGAGCTATGCCTCTCAGCAACCAACTCCATTGCTTATGGGATCTAAGGTTAGCTCTCTCGATTACCAACCTGATTCTACACCTAAGGAACGACCAACTCTCGAAGGCTCTTACAACCTTAAGGAAATGAAAACAAATAAGCAAAGCATAGACACTGAATAAAGCTGAAAATCATAAGCATGTATTAAAAACACTTAAATAAAAATTATCCATCAAACCCAAGCCACCTAAAACTAGTTAATGGCTGGGTGAACATTCAACGTATCATCAAACATTACAACCCTTTCCAAATGAAATAAAGAAATGCTAAAGCAAACAGAAGGGAAGAAGAACTCTCGATCCACCATGGATTGCCACGAACTGTCTTAGGCTTGCCACCTCTCTCAAGGTCAGCGAGGCCACTCCTTGGAGCTTCAACGATGGAGGACACCAAGTTGAGGAAGAAGAAGGGAAAATGCCTTTCTCTCTCCAACCCTAGCCTTGCTTATCACTTTTTTCCGCGTGTGTCTAAATAAGGGAATTGCACCCTTTATATAGTGAAGGCTCCTAGGGTTTGGTGCCCTAAAGATTCCTTTGGTGATCCCAAGGAATATTCACTGACAATGCTCTGCCCAAGGGGACAAGAAGGACAATCTGCAGGTGGTACTGGCGGTTGCACATGTCGGATCTTTCTTTTCTACACTTCACGTGTTTTCTGCAGCTCGCATGTCAGCCAGTTCCTTCAGTCCTCAAATGCTATAGCATTTCCCAACTCTCATGCTTTCCTGCACTCTGTATTCATGTGTCTTGCACACCACACAACCAAACAACTCTCCTCAAGCAGCACCTTTCCACCACCATACTAAACAAAAGATAAAACTGCACCCAAATGAACTAAAATGCAACCTAAATGTTATGACATGAACTTAAGAGCAGGCATATGCTAAGGCAAAAAGGTATGAAAATAATGATATTTACGCAGTTATCATAGTTCCACGACTTGTGTCCAATCTAGATATAAAAGGCAAAAGGATGTAATACATAAATAGATTTAATCACGAAAAGGTTGTGTCGAATCATGATTTCTTGCAACTTAGGTGACAATGACATATTGCTAGATGTCACTCATTTTTTGTAATATTAGAAATGATCTAATATTTACTACTAACGTTACATGAACCTACAAGGTCACACCCACAGTTGAAATGAACATATATTAAACGAATTATTTATGTACAAATTTGTTGTACACGAATTTAGTTAAATTAATATATGTGATATATATATAATTTAACTATTGGGTAAATATTAAAAGAAAAAAATTATTGTAATTATGAATCTTTTAATATATAAATAATATAATTCAGTTTAAATCAATATATATATATATTGAAATCCTAATTAAGTTGAATTCGGATTATATATATTTAATATATATATATATATATTAAAATCCTAATTAAGTTGAATTGGGATTATATATATTTAATATATAAATATTGAAATCCTAGTTAAGTTGAATTAGGATTATATATAGGGTAAAATACCTAAATCATCACTCAACTTTACTCAGACCTATATTTAATATATAAATATTGAACTTACAAAACGCTCAATTTACTCACTCAACTTTACTTTTTGACTTATTTGATCACTCTAAATTATTTTATTAATATTTTGAAGTGACATGGCATATTTTATTATTATATATATATATATATAATAATATAAAATAAAAATTAATTATATTTTATTTATTATTAAATAGAAAAAGAAAAAGCAAACTCTAAACACCCAAAAACTCTCTTATTTCCCATTATTACTTCCCACGCCGTCGCCACTCCCTTCGCCGCCGACGACACTCTCATCAATTGCCTCGACTCTTTCTATCGTTTCTACATTAGCCATTAACTCACTTTATGACTTCATCTCGTCAATGATGAAGCTGTCAAAATATGAAGCCCAAGGAAACATTTGGATGAAAGCTTTCTTCATCTTCTTCATCCTTTAATCAAATACGCCCTCAAATTTTCTATCAATTTCTCCTTTTCTTTAATAAAACAAAAAAAAATATATCCATAAACCCTTCTCTTACTGCCATTCATTTTGTCTCTCTAAAGCTCTTTCATATTTTTCTTTCGATTTTCTTTTGATTTTCTGGGATTTTAGGGATTTTGATGTTTTTTATAGTTCTCCAGGAAATTAGAACTTTGTTCCTTTTCTCTTTTGGTGAAGAAAGATGTTGATTTTGTCGATTTTGGGGATTTTAGTGAATTTGAGAAATGAGTATTAAACCTTAGGAAAGAAGATGGATAGACGGTGGAAACCGGCATGGTTGAACTAGAAAGAGCGGAGGCAGTGGGTGATGGCGGCGACGGCGGCAAAGGCTATAGAGGGAATGGCAGTGGTGCGGGAAGTAATAATGGGAAATAAGAGAGATTTTGGGGTGTTTAGGGTTTGATTTTTATTTTTTATTTAATAATAAATAAAATATAATTTATTTTTATTTTATATTATTTTTATATATAATAATAATAAAATATGCCTTGTCACTTCAAAAATAGTAATAAAATAATTTAGAGTGATCAAAATAGGTCCAAAAGTAAAGTTGAGTGAGTAAATTGAGCATTTTGAAAGTTCAATGACCAAAATAGGTCTGAGAGTAAAGTTGAGCGATGATTTAAGTATTTTACCCTTATATATATATATATATATATATATATTGAAATCCTAATTAAGTTGAATTGGGATTATATTATATATATATAAATCATAATTAAGTTGAATTAGGATTATATATATTTAAAATATATATTGAAATCCTAATTAAGTTGAATTGTGATTATATATATTTAATATATGTACATATATATATTGAAATCCTAATATGAGTTAAAATAGGATTTCAAATGCTATATAAAGGCATGAAAGATCTAGCAGTCATTAATGCTTTTTGAGGAAAACCCTCTAAATAGTTTAGAGAATTTTTATATCATCATTCTCTTCTAAATGGTTTAGAGAATTTTTATATGCTCGTTTCAACTGGGTGAACTAAGTAGAGGTCGGAGCATTATTGTTGCGGCTTAGGAATCGACATTGTGGAATCTTGATTGAATATCTATCTCCTCTAAATTTAGAATTCCAGATTTTAAACAGGTAATTCTTCACTCTTATTCACCATGATTCATTCCTCGTACATGAATCTTTAGTGGTAATCACCAGATAATTCTTCCGTTGTGCCATGGGGTGTACCGGTGTGACCCAACAATGGTATCAGAACCACTTGTATGATATGGGTTTGGATTTTAATTACTTGGTTGATGTAATTGTATAAGATACATGTTATTTTTTTATTTATATAGCAAATATATGATATTTGTATGAGCAAATCTATTCAATCATGGTTAATTTATTAATCTAATTAAAAGATGTTCCTAAGATTGATGATTAAGAGTTAATCATCAGGATCTTTTTCGATAGGGTTTTAAATATTATATGTTAATTGTTAACATATTCAATATGGAGTTTTAGGGTTTTAGATGTTAAGTGTTAAAATACGCGGGTTATAGTTATATATTAAACTATTGGTTAGTTTTATAGATTTCGTGCGGGGAAGTAACAAGAGTTGTTCCAGTAAAAACCTCGTGGATTTTAAAATTCTGGAAAAAACGCGATAATGTTGATAAAAGTTATCAAATCGTGAGGTTTTTACACAACAATTAAGATGCTAATTTTTAAAAAAATTCCCCGCCGCAGACCGGGCAGGGGTAACCCCACTAGCAGCTGTAGGTGCGCCGAAACCCAGCAAAGGGCTTGACCCTTGCGTAAGAACAATCTGGTAAGACCTTAATAACAAACCGAGTTGTTATTATGTTTGATATGCACGATGTTTATAATGCATGGTTATAGCCTAATGACCCATTTAGTTTTATTTATAAGGTTTTATAAATACGACTTGCGTGTCGTGCCTCTCTCTACTTCTATTGTAATTCTCTTCTCTTCTTACTCCCTCGTATATAAAACGAGTTTATGAAATTGTAATTTATACGAAGAAGCATGGACTAGAGGAACAAAAGTATGGGTCGACAGAAAGATGCTTGAGAAGTGTTTTTATCCTTAGAATAATTTGGTTATGATTAGAAAACCTAAAAGTTAGTTATTTGGATAATCATAAGATGATTATGAACAAGAGTTGTTCACCGGATGAAGGAGTTACATGAGAAGTAATTAGCAAGTGTTTCTTACCTAAATAGACCATAATCTTAAGAGTAAAGCCAAAGAAGACTTGAGAGAATGTGAAATTTGGATCCTTGCCCACTAGAAAAACTTTACAAAAGGTGTTTAAGGGTTATTAATTTTAATAAAA
Source organism: Hibiscus tridactylites (assembly GCA_958450335.1). Classification (NCBI taxonomy): domain Eukaryota; kingdom Viridiplantae; phylum Streptophyta; class Magnoliopsida; order Malvales; family Malvaceae; genus Hibiscus; species Hibiscus tridactylites. Next base: position 35,454,569 of record OY288266.1, read on the forward strand.
GTAGTGGGAGTATAAAGTCCTTTTATAAACAAACATGGTAAGCATACTCAAAATTCATATTTCATTGTTGTAGACATATTATGGCAAATACAAATTTTGTTATCCTTGTGATCGATCCTTGAGAAGGACAAGTGGAACGACGTAAGCTACCTTGACTGGTCACTATAAGGAAAATGTTTCCATTGTAATAACACATGTCATTATAAAAAGGAACTGCCCCATTTTTCTTGAAAATTTCAAAAAGGCAAATGAAAGCGGAGCGTCCGCCTTAGATATTTATGTTATTGATATTAATTTATCAACACCTACTTCTTGGGAGTTGGATACCGGTTGTGGTTCTCATATTTTTACATTTGTATAAGGACTACAAAAGAGTAGAAATCTAAGAAAAAGGAGAGGTGGACCTTTGGGTCAGTAATAGAGCAAGAGTTGTTGCATTAGCTATAGGAACATATACTTTATCGTTGCCTAGTGGACTTAATTTATGTTTAGAAAATTGTTATTTTGTGTCTAGTTTGACAAAAACATCAGTTCGAGTTCTTGTTTAGACAAGATTGGTTTTGAGATAATTATTAAGAATAATTGTTGTTTTTTATCTCGATAATGTTTTCTATGTTGTGACATAATTAACAAATGACATCTATATTTTGGATCAAGAGAATTCAATGTACAACAAAAATACGAAAAGATCAAAAACAAATGACTCTAATCAAACTTATCTTTGGCATTGTCACTTGGGTCACATAAGTGTAAAAAGCATTTAAAAACTCCATAAAGATGGATTTTTGGATTCATTTGTTTTCGAACAACTTGATTATGTGAGCCTTGCTTATTGGGAAAGATGACCAAAGCTTCTTTTAATGTTAAATGTGAGCGAGCAAGTGATTTATCGAGATTAATACATAGTGATGTATGTGGACCAATGAATACACAAGGCAGATGAGGGTTTCAATACTTCATTACTTTCACTGATGACTTTAGTAGATATGGGTACATTTACCTAATGCATTATAAATCTAAAGCCTTTGAAAAGTTTAAGGAATTTTAAAATGAAGTAAAAAACCAACTAGGAAAACGTATTAAGGCTCTTCGATCATATCGAAGAGGAGAATACTTAAGCTTAAAGTTTGGTGAGCTTCTCAAGGAATGTGGGATTGTCTCACACCTCCTAGTACTCCACAATGGAATGGAGTTTTCGAAAAAGAATAAATCGAACACTATTAGACATGCTTCGATCAATGATGAGTCATGTTGATCTTCTAGTTTCTTTTTGGGGACATGCGTAAAAAATAGATGCTTTCACACTAAATATGTTCCATCTAAATCCGTTCAAAAGACATCATATGAGATATGGACTGAGAAACGTCCTAATATGTCTTTTATGAAAATTTGGGAATGCGAAGATCATGTTCAACATAAGATGTCTACAAAGCTCGGACCCAAATCTCATAAATGTAATTTTGTGGGTTATCCTAAAGAATCTAATGGATATTATTTCTTCAATCCTACCGAGAACGAAGTGTTTGTTGCTCGAATAGGAATCTTCCAAGAAAGAGAATTTGTTTTCCAAAAAGGAAGTGAGAGAAATATTAAACTCAATGAAATTCGAGATCGACCACATATCATTGAACAAGAGATTAAACAACAACAAGTTCCACAAGTTGTTGAGGAACATTCAACAGTTTTGGAAACACAACCACTGCGAAGATCTTTGAGAGAATGCAATGCGCCTGAGAAATATGGATTTCTTGTCACATTGCATGATGATGTTCTCTTCATGGATCAAGATGAGACTATGACTTATCAAGAAGCAGTGATGGCCCAGACTCTAAGAAATGGATAGACTCTAAGAAAAGGAAAACAGACATGGAGGGTAATGTACAAACATACAAAGGGTTATTAGTCGCTAAGAACTTTCTTCAAATTTATGGTATAGACTATGATGAAATCTTTTAACCTATTACTATGTTTAAATCCATCCAGATCTTACTTGCGATAATTGTATTTTTTTATTATGAGATATGACAAATGGAAAATAAAACCACTTTTCTTAATGGAAAACCAGATGAGGGTGTGTTCATGACACAACCTGAAGGTTTTTTTAATCCAAAAGATGCTGGAAAAATATACAAGCTACAAAGGTACATTTATGGATTGAAGCAAACTTCTCGAATTTGGAATCTTCATTTTAACGATGCAATCAAAAAGTTTGGTTTTATCAAAAATGAAGATTAGCCATGTGTTTTCAAGAAAATTAGTGGGAGCACTTTCCTATTCTTGGTAATATATGTGGATGAAATATGGATAATAGGAAATGACATACCTAACTTGCAGTTTACGAAGACTTGGTTAGGAAAATGTTTTTCTATGAAAGACTTGGGTGAAGCAACCTACATATTAGGGGCCAAGATCTATAGATATAGATCAAGACGACTCATAAGACTAAGTCAAAATACATACATAGATAAAGTACTGAAAAGATTCAGTATGGAAGAATCTAAAAAAGGATTCTTACCTATGAGACATGGTATTTCACTCTCGAAGGAAATGTGTCCTTCAACCCCTCAAGAAAGAGAGCGCATGAGTAAGATTTCATATGCTTTGGCCATTGGATCTATCATGTATGTCATGCTATGTAACATCCGGATGTATCGAATGAATTAAGTATGACAAGTCGGTACCAAGTAGATCCCAGTGAAGGTCATTGGGTTAAAGTCAAAAGGATCCTTAAGTACTTAAGAAGAACTAAGGATGCATTCCTTGTGTATGGAGGTGAGGAAGAGCTAAGTATAAAAGGTTATACTGACACAAGCTTCCAAACCGATAAGGATGATTCTCGATCGCAATAGGGTTTTGTGTTTTGCCTTAATGGAGACATTGTGAGCTGGAAAGGTTCAAGGAAAGATACAATAATTGTTTCTACAACATAAGCCAAGTATATTACAGTATGTGGTGCTACAAAAGAGGATGTTTTGATAAAGAAGTTCATATCTGAACTAGGGGTTGTGATGAGCACATTGAATTCTGTGAATCTACATTGTGATGACAACTTAGCCATCGCACAAGAAAAAGAACCCAGATCTCACCAATGATCCAAAAACATACTTAGGCGTTACCATCTAATTCGAAAAATTATAGATCGAAGATATGTGAAAATATGTAAAGTACCAAAAATAATAAAATTTTCGATCCACTGACAAAGCCTCTAACGCAGCAGAAGCATGATCGTCACATTAAGTCACTCGGTATTAGATACATGAGTGATTGGTCTTAGTGCTAGTGGGAGATTGTTAGAGTATGCCCAAAGACCAATCATAAGATGATTCTAAATGACAGCTATTTTTACATTGTTTATTCATAAAGAGACATTGCCATTATTATTTTCAATTACAATTTTGTGTGCACTAATAAATTGAATTATAATAAAGTCTTTAGAATAATATGGTTATTATAAATTGTCCTTAGTCAAGTATTATTGTGGGCATGGACAAAAATAATGCATTAAGACTAATATGTAGTTGATTGATGACAAAATGTTGTCATTGACATGGAGATGTCAAAATCAATACATAAGACTGATATTGGATATGTCACAATATATGTAGTGGAATATGGTTGATCAAGATAGGATTTTTCCCTCCTACATAATAGGAGTAATATCGTAGGCCACATGTTTGAGTGAGACTAAAAATACTTGGCCATGCTCAAATAAGTTGATATGAGATATCATAATTATTTGTTTATAATAGTTTACTCAAGATATCAAGAAATATTAGATGGACAATACAAGTGTGATTGTTCCATGACTTGTGTCCAGTCTAGATATAAAGGACAAAAGAATGTAATACATAAATAGAGTTAATCACGAAAAGCTTATGTCGAATCATGATTTCTTGTAACTTTGGTGACAATAACATTTTGCTAGATGTCACTCATTGTTTGTAATATTAGAGATGTTCTAATATTTACTACTAACGATACATGAACCTACATGGTCATACCCACAGTTGAAATGAGCATATATTAAACGAATTATATATGTACAAATTCGTTGTACATGAATTTAGTTAAATTAATATATATGATATATATAATTTAGCTATTGGGTAAATACTAAAAGAAAATTAATTATTGTAATTATGAATCTTTTAATATATAAATAATATAATTCAGTATAAATCAATATATATATAGTGAAATCCTAATTAAGTTGAATTGGAATTATATATATTTAATATATAAATATTGAAATCCTAGTTAAGTTGAATTAGAATTATGTATATTTAATATATATATATATATATATATATATATTGAGATCCTGATTAAGTTGAATTGGGATTCTATATATTTAATATATATATATATATATATATATATATATATATTGAAATCCTAATTAAGTTGAATTAGGATTATATATATTTAATATATATGTTATATATATACATATATATTGAAATACTAATATGAGTTAAATTAGGATTTCAAAGGCTATAAAAAGGCATGAAAGATCTAGCATGTAACGCCCCGGTTTTTGGGCTCAGAAGTTTTGGGCGTTGACCGGTTCGGTCAAAGTGCTGATCGAATATATAAGAGTGAATTTAGGAAAGCCTAGTTCGGGTTGCATTAAAAATATGGAAAAATGTTCTAAAATCATATTTTAATATATAAAAGTGAACTGTGAAATCAATTTTGGAAAATGAGGTTCGGAAGGTTGACATTTTGGCTAGTGACCAAAATGTAATTTTTGAAAGTTGCGGGACAGTTTTATAAAGGATTGAAACTTTGAATCTTTAAGGAGCTATTATTCCAAAAGAGTTTCTCCAGATTTTTCTAAGATATTTTAAGGCTTTATTCTGATTTTAAAGATTATGAAATGTGGAGGGAAATCATTTTTACCATTTCTTAACTAACTTTTCATTTTCTCTCAATTTTCCTTTTCTCTCATTTTCTCTCCACCCAAACATAATTCTCCAGATTTTCTTCTCTGATTTTGGCATCTAAATCACTCATTTCAACTCTCTTGTGATTCCTAATCATCTCATCAACAAAACCTCTCAATTTGCAAGTTGTTTCATTAAGCATTTTGGCTCTAAAAAGGAGAAATTCAAGTTTGGAGGTAAGAACGTCCTTCTCCTCTAAACTATCAGTTCTTTACTGAAATTCCTAAGTTCTCAATCCTTGATTTGTGTTTTGTTAATGGCTTTTCAATTGAAATCTTGATTTTGGCTTAAAATGCAAGATTTGGTGATTTTGGTGAAATTTTCGTGTGATCTGTTTGGGCAGTGTTTTGAAGTGTCAAAATGATGTTAAATGAATGCTAAATTGATTAGAAGTTGAGGTTTAATCAATGCAATCCCGAATAGGTTGAATTTCCTAAGTTTGGCTTGAGTTTTTGGTTGTTTTTGGAGTGTTTTTGGTGTTCTGTTATACCTGGAGGTATAAGGATGTGTTTGTGATCATTTTGGATGTTAATTGATGTTTAAAAATGGTTAGAAGTGATGGATCTTGGCTGGGTTAAGTTTTGGAAGTGTTTGGAGGTGATTTCGGTTGTGTTTGGTAGCTAAATTGTTGGATTTGGGATGAGCAGCGAGTTGAGTCTTGTTGCTGGTGTTCTTAATGCATAATGATGCATTAATCCTCTGTTGTTGTGTGCTTGAAACAGGGGAGTTTGATCCGTGAGCTTTGAAGGTGTTGCGGAAGGTTTTCGGATGCTTGTAAGGCTTGTTGGCTAGCCTTGTTTTGTGTATCGGTGAGTGAAGTTGGGTTTTCAGCTTTTAAACCAAGGTTTGAAGGTTTTGGGAGCTTAGTTTAAGTCTAAACAACTTTGCTAAGCTCAAGAGTAAGTGTTTGGATTTTCGCTCTTGAATTGTGTTGTGTTTTGGTTTTAAAAGCAATTGTGGTTGATGATTGAGATGCATGTGTTTTGCATGGTTTAAATCTGTTTTGAAAGCATATTTTAGCATGGTTTAATGCTGGTTTTGAAAGCCATTTGAGAAGGATGCTCAAGGTAAGGGATCCTTGGTTTTGTACATGGTAATTGTGATTTTGATGCATGGTGTTGCATGTTGGTCAATGGCTTTGTGTGATGCTTTAAAACAGTGAATTGATGATGGTAAATGATACTTTTGCATATTGGTTATGCATGTGAATCATTGGATTAATGAGGTAATGGTTTTGCATATTGGTTATGCATGTGAATCATTGGACTAATGTAGGGATGGTTTTGCATTATGATTATGCATGTGAAACATTGGATTAATATGGTAAGATGGTTATGTTGGCAAGTGATGAAAGTGGTTCTTGGTTCGTTGATCGGATATAGTTAGCCGGCTATAGGATTGGGTGCACCGTGAATTAAGTCGCCTTGGAGGTGGAGTGGTCAAGAGTGGACCGGTAAACTCCCTTCAAGTATCCTAACGAGATGGTTAAGGTCATAATAGAGGTGTTGCCCATTCGAGGACCTTGGTTGAGCAAAGGTTATATGGTGTTAAAAAGTCCATATATGGGAACCTTGTGCTTGTTAAGATCACAATGGCGGTGTAAGACCATGTGTGGATCTTGTGTGGGGTGTCCCGGATCTCGTTAGTGATGTTATACAACTACCAATCGGTTGTGCAAAGGTTGTATGGTGTTTCAAAGTCCATACAAGGGAACCTTGTGCATGTTGAGGTTGTATGTTGTTTAAAAGTCCATGCATGGGAACCTCGGGAAAAGCTAAGGTTGTATGGTGTTTAAAAGTCCATACATGGGAACCTTAGGCTTGTAAGGTCAAATGGTGTTTAAAAGTCCATTTGGGAGGCCTTGGATTGGTAGGGTGTATGGAGCTTAGGGACAACGCTCGGAATCCGCGTATCCGATCGGGTTGTTGAGTTGAAAAGTGGATGTGGTTGATCACTTGGAAGTCAATGTAATGTTCTTGATCATAAAGAAGCATGAGATGCTTGAAATGATGCATGATTGCATGTGAAGCATGAGATGCTTGAAAAGATGCATGGTTGCATGAAAAGTGTATGATGCTAGTGAATGCATGTTTACTTGTTAAGTTGAACAAGTGTTGATTATCATTTGGTAAATGATGCATGTGTGCATGAAATCTCTTTAATGCATTGGAGTCTTGTTAAGACTTGTTTTAAAAGGCATGTGATGATGATGATGTGATTCATAAGTTGTCTTTGTTTAATGCATGAATTGGATTGCTTGAATAGTGGTTTAAAAGGGGTTTCTTTCTTGAAATGATGTTCAAGTATATGAAAGGAATAATATGAAATGGAAGTGTTTTTCCAAGGTTTTAATTTAGCTTGCATAGGGTGTTTATGCATGGAATGGTTAAAGGAATGTTTTTGTAAGTTGGGCATTGAAATGGTTTTCTTAGCTTGTTAAGTTAAGGGTTGGTTTTCATGTATGTGTAATGCATGGTTTAAGCATGATGTTGAAAAGGAGTTTTCAAACATGGTTTTGGTTTGTCAAATCGAGTTGTTTTAAAAGTGTTTTGTAACCCGCTGCATTGATGGTGTTTTGGTTTTGAGCATTCCTCACTAAGCATTATGTACTTACGCTCCTTTTTGTCCATCAATGCAGATTCTTGAGGTTTGGACAGCAAGGAGCAAGGGATTCAAGGTGGACTCCATTTGAGATGTATGTCTCGGTGAATAGCTATAGTTATTAAAGGCAATGGGGGTAGAATCTCTCGGATTGATGTTTTTGTGTTCGTATATGTTGGACAAGTATGTTTTTATGTTGATGATGTTGTTGGAACATGTATTGGCTTTAATGAGATTGATTTGGGAAGTTTGTGCTTAAATGGTTGCTTGTGTAGGAAGCATGCCTATAGAATTGGGGCTTTTTGCATATGAAGTTAATTTGTTGATTTGATGATGCTTACGAGTCTTATATATGTTGAATTGCATGCTGGTAAAGTTTGGTGGCATTTGGAGCATGTTTGAATGATCAATTGCATGTTTTGGAATGCCTTTTTGCTGCAATCTGTGCAGGCGTTTCGGAACAGTGTGCACCGTTTCAGAACGGGTGCCTTGCATGAACCCAGGCGTCCGAAACGGTATGCACCGTTTCGAAACGGTTTGGTCTCTGCCAGACCCCCATTGCGGAACGTGTTGCGGAACGGCCCCGTGTTTTGAAACGGGCTCTGCCTGTTTCGGAACGGGTGACCGTTGGGGGCTGACATGGGCGGTTAAATGTTTCAGAATGTTTGCATTTTGGTCCTGAAACTTGTTTGTGCAATTGTATGAGTTTGGGATGTCCGTTTGAGCTGAAATTTGGCAGAGAAGCATGAAACCTGATTAATTTTAAGTTGGTAACTTAAAATTTGGTTAAGTCCTTAAAGTTTGCAGAATTTACAATTTGGTCCCTAAAGTTGTAATTTGTTCAATTGGGTCCCTGTTTGATCTCTGATGTTTGTGATCTTTGAGTATGATGTTTGTGTGATCACAATTAGGACTAATGTGCATCTAGACAAGATTAAAAAAAAAGGGTCGTTAATCAAGGTTGACTTTCAGGTTGACTTTGGTTTTCCCCGTGTGACTTTCTTAATTCGGGTCAACCGTCCGGGCCGGGTTAAGGGGGTTACATAGCAGTCATTAATGCTTTTTAGGGAATACCCTCTAAATAGTTTAGAGGGTTTTTATATTCTCATTCCTTTCTAAATGGTTTAGAGAATTTTTATATGCTCGTTTCAACTTGGTGAACTACGTAGGGGTTGGAGTGTTATCATTGCATCTTAGGAATTCACATCGTGGGATCGTGATTGAATATCTATCTCCTTCAAATTCAGAATTCCATATTTTAAACAGGTAATTCTTCACCCTTATTAACCATGATTCATTCCTTGTACATGGATCTCCGGTGGTAATCGTTGGATAATTTTTCTGCTATGTTGTAACACCACCTTCCCGGCCTGGCCGAGAATCGGGTCGGAGAGTGCTACCGATGAACGATGCAGCGATCATGTAATAAAATTTCATTTTAAAATCAACACTCAAACAATAATATACAATAACACATTACTGAGATGCATCTTAGTCCATTTAGTCCATTATGAACATTAACCAATCACTTAGGACCAATCTTAACTATTACAAGTTTTAGGGACTAAACTATAAATCTAAGAAATTAAAGGTCCTTCGATACAATTGATCAAACCACAATGAAATTCAATGCAATATTAATAAGTCTGTAAATTTTCATGCAATTCGGTATTCATTTACTCGTTTAATTTAATCATCCTAAATTCATTGACCATTTTGTGAACAATGTAAACTGCCAAATTCATGCCTTTTAACCAACTTAATTAACCATGTATCGAAATGCTTTGATGTTTTCTTTATACGGGTTCACGATGGTCAACCTTGGTTGACTTTACCCACTACCCTTATTGGTACGACAAGCCCTGTATCGGTACGGGTTGACTCTTATTGACTTTGACCTTTGACCTGTTTCGATACAGGTTAGACCTGTAACGAAACAAAGAATACAGTAGCAAAATGTTCCAGTATGGCTCTAGAACATATCAATACGCCTTGTTCTGTGAGTTCAATGATGTTTACTTGTATCGATACGCCATTACCCTGTATCGATACGGCATGACCTGTAATGACCGATTTTTGTTGGCATTTAATCGAATTGAACTACCAAACAGTGTTAAACACAATGAAACTTTACACACAATATTTCAATGCTATAAACTCCTAGCATGCCAAATTTCATCATGGTTCGAAACCATTTACTATGTTTTTACCTTTTTAAGCCAAACATGAAATTTAGGCCATCTTTATGCAATCTTTAACAATTCATTTATATAACTTAAACCACACATATCACATAGCCTTATGCACATAGACAAAACATAAAGATCAACTAGTTTAACTACTTTGCCACCATTCTAGGAGTTAACAGAGACAAAATACTTTACTTTAGGCTCAAGGTGACTTGCCGCTTTACCAACAAGCTCCGATCTTGAAACGATAACACTTAACCTGAAATATATGGACGAGGAACGCATTAGACTTATATATTCTAAGTGAGGTAGCCAATAATAATGAATGAACATGGTATGCCATTTATCATGCTTTGATGTCAATCATAATATCAATTGTATAAATACATATGACATGCTCTACATTCATATTATAAGCATAGTATCAATCATTATTTCATCAATGACAATATCAATAACATACTATCATGACAAAGAAGTATCAATAATATTATGACAATAACAATACTGTGAAAATAACAATACTATGACAATAACAACATTGTGGTAATAACAATGCAGTGATCATATTTACTATTATATTTACACATATAATTCAATAATAGTTCTTTAATAGTTTTATTACTATTTTTATTAGTCTTTTAGAATCATTCTACTTGGAACACTTTCGGACATAGGTAAGTTTAGGTCGATAATCGATAATAAACAAGCTCAAAGCACAATGCAATGGCTCGTTTCAATATGGTATTAATAATTAAATGCTTTCGGTGCCCAAACTCTCTCCAATTGAACCTCCACCTCACCTAGGGTCGTCACCCTTGAGTCGTAGCTCATAGACCGTAGTCCCAGTAAATATACTTGTTGAGTTGTAAGGAGCTCGATTCGTTCAACCGATAAGGCTCAACAAGTGGTGGAGAGGTGGATTTTTGGGTGGAAGGGTTGTGGAAGCTAAAATGAAAATTGACACAATGAATTATAGTGGTTCAACCTTCTAACCAAGGTCTACATCCACTACCTTAGCTCCCCACTAAGGATTTCCAATCAATCCACTATTGATTCGTCCCGTTTTCTAGGCTTAGGAGGAAACCCTTTACACTGATCAAGCTTTCTTCCCAAAGCCTTGATCAAACCCTCTTTTACAAAGAGATAATAAAAGCAAACACAAATCCCTCTAATAGGTGTTTGTTTGCACAATTAAAGCACTCACCCAAAACCTAAAACACCTGAGCAAATTTGACAATTTTGGCTCACTAGTGTTTGTCTATACAATAAATGACAATTTAAGCTCTAAAACAATTCTTGATCATTTGTTGATTGACAATATGAGCATTAGCCTTTACTTGATGCTTGGAGGTCCCTTTTATACTCCTTGATGAGTTTGTAGTCGTTACTAGTTGTTGGGATTGAATTGGAGCCATTGAGGACTTTAATTCCAACCATAAATGCAGTTCTACAGCTCACCGTTTTGAAACGCTCGAACCCATTTTGAAACACCCTTTAAGTAGAAAGAGTCGTTGCAGTCTGACAAGGCACCCGTTTCGGAACGCCCCTGGCCATTTCGGAACACGTATCGAAACGCTTAGACCCGTATCGAAACGCCCTGCATTTAAATGTTAGTTGGGAAATAGTCGTTGGGGTTTATGACCGTTGTGGTCCATGCCACGTAGGCGTATCGAAACGGCATAGCCCGTTTCGAAACGCTGGGCAAAATCTTTATCCAGGGAAAGCCCGTTTCGATACTCGTATCGAAACGTTTTGCTACTTGAATCCCCCGTATCGAAACGTCTTAAGGTGTTTCGAAACGCCTGGACGGTTTTGTGAAGTTTGGCTTTGAAAAACATGTACAACCTTTTAAAAACATCCCTAAACATAGTTTCAAGTTATTTGGACTTTGGAAATTGTTTTAAATACCTTTTAAATCAGTCCAAAACATTTTTCAATCATTATATCAAAATATTAGTTCTACAATCTCCCCCTTTTTATATAATAAAACTATCTTGAAAAATTGTTTGGGATTCTCCCCCTTTAACTTTAAAAATGTGAATAAGAGATTAAAGATATGAAATCAAAAAAAGCCCCCCCTTATTCATTTGAAAAATCAATTTTTCAAACTATTTCTCCCCATTTTTGTTATATCAAAAAGAATTTAAAACATTAAATTCAAAATAACTATAGAGGTAAAAATTGATAAAAATAAGAATTTGGTTTTTAAAATGGCTCCCCCTTACTCAAAGCATCAATAAAATGTTAGTCCAACATTTATGATCATCTAATTGAATAAAATAAAAATTAAACAAATAAATGCAAAAACAACTAGATTTTTACTAACACTTGAACTCAAGGTAGGATGTGAAGCCTTCCTTCTTCATGTGTTCTTCCTTAGTGTGCATGGAGCTCCCCCTCAATGTTTGACTTGTTGAACATCTCCATCACACCTAGCAAAAGACAATCAAGTGATTTTTGGTATCCAAATTTCTTTGGATCCATAAGCGTTAGTAGCACAAATTTTAGTCCCCCTTGGAATCCATTTTTCAATGTCATCCTTTTTAATTGAAGTGGTTAGTCCTTTTGGGACCCAAACACTTCTAAAATATTTTCCTTTCACAAATCTAGAGGCACTAGATTGTCTTTCATAAAACTTTGATTTTCCAAAATTATTTTTCTTTTCAAGCTCTTTGGAAATCAAAATTTTTTTCTTCTTGAACTCTTTGAAGCAAATTTTGTAAATCAAAACATTTTAATTCAAACTCTTCGAGTTTTGCTTCAAGTTCAAGTTTGGTTTTAGAAATCAAATCATTTTGAATTTTTAACTTTGAAATCAATTTATTGTTTTTCAAAATGTGATTTTTAAACTCTAAAACCAAATCATCATAGGCATCTTGTAATTCATCAAAGGAATATGAACATGAAGTAGATGAATTAGAAGTTACCCTTGAATCTTCTTCGAAAGCCATAAGGAAAAGGTTGGCTTGTTCATCATCGGTGGAGTCCTCATCACTCCACGTAGCCACATGTGCCTTCTTCTTATGGCTTGAAGTGCTTGCCCTCTCCTTTTTCTTGGAATCTCGTTCAAGCTCTCTCAAAGCTTTCTTCATGAACGGGGCACACTTCTTGAAGAGATGAACTATCTCTTCATTTTCATCCTCCTCTTCACTTGAGTATACATGATGACAAGTGGAGGATTTGAGAGCCATGGCACTTGCATTGATGCCTAGCCCTTTGATTTTCTTCTCTCCCATAGCTCTAATTTCTTCCCTCTTCTTCTCATCTTCTTTATTCTTCTTCATGATTTGATGAGTAAGGAGTGACCTCATGAGTTCATCAAGCTTCAAGGTCTTCAAATTCTTGGCTTCGATGATGGCGGTCCTCTTTGAGTCCCATGACTCGGGAAGTGAGTAGATGAGCTTTCGAACAAGCTTTTCCTCCGGGATGGCTTCTCCATAGCCTTTGAGACCATTAGTGATAGTGGAGAACCTATCAAACATCTTCTCGATGTTCTCTTCCGGATCCATTTTGAAGTTCTCATACTTTAAGGTTAGAAGCCCAATCTTAGTCTCCTTGACTTCATTGGTCCCCTCGTATGTGACTTTTAGCTTGTCCCATACCTCCTTGGCACTCTCACAAGAAGACATCTTCTCATAGATGGTTGGGCCAAAAGCACAAAACAAGATGCGCAAGGCTTTGCAATTAAGCTCCATCTTCTTGTGATCGTCGGCACTCCACTCCGCTTTGCTTCTTTGAGGCACGAACGGACCATCTTCAACTATATCCCATAGCTTGTAGTCTCTAGATTTGATGAAGAACTTCATTTTTGTCTTCCAAAGGGCATAGTGGGTTCTGTCAAAGAAAGGCGGTTTGTCGATTGATTGTGCCATTTGAGTCGGTTGATGAAATAGTGATTGAGATTGCCGGATCTTCTCAATAGGATGTGAATCCCCTTTGATTGAACCAAGCTCTGATACCAATTGTTGAGTTGTGAGGAGCTCGATTCGTTCAACCGATAAGGCTCACCAAGTGGTGGAGAGGTGGATTTTTGGGTGGAAAGGTTGTGGAAGCTAAAATGAAAATTGACACAATGAATTATAGTGGTTCAACCTTCTAACCAAGGTCTACATCCACTACCTTAGCTCCCCACTAAGGATTTCCAATCAATCCACTATTGATTCGTCCCGTTTTCTAGGCTTAGAAGGAAACCCTTTAAACCGATCAAGCTTTCTACCCAAAGCCTTGATCAAACCCTCTTTTACAAAGAGATAATAAAAGCAAACACAAATTCCTCTAATAGGTGTTTGTTTGCACAATTAAAGCACTCACCCAAAACCTAAAACACTTGAGCAAATTTGACAATTTTGGCTCACTAGTATTTGTCTATACAATAAATGACAATTTAAGCTCTAACACAATTCTTGATCATTTGTTGATTGAAAATATGAGCATTAGCCTTTACTTGATGCTTGGAGGTCCCTTTTATACTCCTTGATGAGTTTGTAGTCGTTACTAGCCGTTGGGATTGAATTGGAGCCGTTGAGGACTTTAATTCCCACCATAAATGCAGTTCTGCAGCTCACCGTTTCGAAACGCTCGAACCCGTTTCGAAACACCCTTTAAGTAGAAAGAGTCGTTGCAGTCTGACAAGGCACCCGTTTCGGAACGCCCCTGGCCGTTTCGGAACACGTATCGAAACGCTTAGACCCGTATCGAAACGCCATGCATTTAAATGTTAGTTGGGAAATAGCCGTTGGGGTTTATGACCGTTGTAGTCCATGCCACGTAGGCGTATCGAAATGGCATAGCCCGTTTTGAAACGCTGGGCAAAATCCTTATTCAGGGAAAGCCCGTTTCGATACTCGTATCGAAACGTTTTTGCTACTGGAATCCCCCGTATCGAAACGCCCTGAGGTGTTTCGAAATGCATGGACAGTTTTGTGAAGTTTGGCTTTGAAAAACATGTACAACCTTTTAAAAACATCCCTAAACATAGTTTCAAGTTATTTGGACTTTGGAAATTGTTTTAAATACCTTTTAAATCAGTCCAAAACATTTTTCAATTATTATATCAAAACATTAGTTCTACAATACCAAATACCATTCCAAAGTATCCAAGGACTTTTCCTCAATAATATTTTATCAATACGATATCTTTATCAATGCCTATAACAGTGTTAATAGCGAAGTCGATAACAGTGTCAATGACAATATCAATTGCAATATTTTCACATTGATATCGATAACAATAATTCATTGTCAATAATTTGATGACAATATGCATACATCAACACCAGTATCTCAATAGCAATATCCAATATACCATAATCAATGTTTGATGCTCAATGATTCATTTAGCAATCTTTCAATGAATTAGATGACAACAACAACAATGCTTCGAACACGATTCCAATGTGAGACTTACCTCAATGGAGTCTACCAAGAGATTCGATGCAATTTACCTTAAGACAATATTAGCTACTCAAACGGAATCAATAACGATGAATTCAGAAAAGGCTCCTCGCCTAATCCCGAGACTCCGACTACACTCACCTCGATAATCCAAAACTTTTGCGGCTCCCAGATGACTATCCCTTTATTCCTAGCTTTCTATGGAGATAATGGGTTAGTCTTTTCAAATTCCTAAACTAGAAAGAACAATAAGGAATTATTAGAATCAATATGACAATATCGATACTTGGAATAGCTTTTAGCTATTAGAAAAAAGCTTATCTTAAAGCTTTTAACTTGAAATTTGGCATTCAATGATCAAGATAATCGATAATTGATTTAGGGTTTCCTCTTAACTGATTGGTAGCTATGAATTGATGTTCTTAAATCGAAGAAAACCTAAGATTAAGGATTACAAATTGAGAGGTGTAAGCTTAGAAGCTCAAGGTTGAAGATAATGGAGGTGTGAGCTTGTTCTTCAAAACAAGGAGATGGAGTTAGTCTTAGTGAAATCAAAACAAGGATCAGAACCCTTTTCTCCTATTTAAAATAACTACAGCTCAAATCATTTCTGTAACCCCCTTAGCTCGGCCTAGACGCTTGACCCGAACTACGAAGATTACACGGGAAAAACCAAAGTCAACCCGAAAGTCAACCTTGATTAACGACCTTTTTTCATTTTTAATCTTGTCTAGATACATGTTAACCCTAAGTGAGTACTTACGAATCATGATTGAGAAAGGCACAGCGATCGGATAACATTTAAGGACTCAATTGCACTTAAAACAAGATTAGGGACCAAAATGTAACTTTTGTAAATTAGAGGGATTTCATTGATTTTAGGATTACAATTATGAAATTAATCATGTTACATGCCACCCCGCCAAATTTCACCTTAAAAAGACATCACACACTCAAGAAATTGCAATCTCAACATTTAGGACTAAAATGTAAAACATGCAGACTCAAAACAATTCAAATCTAGGTCCAACGGTAACCCGTTTCGAAACGCCTACTCACCGTACCGAAACGCTGTATCGGAACGGCATTGACCGTTTCGGTACGCGGGTATGTTCCGAGACCAGTTCTGGAACATGTCATTCCAGTAGCCAAAATGGATCGAAACAGCCGATTACGTTTCGAAACGCCAAGGCCATTTCAGGCCCCCGTTCCGAAACACCATAGGGTGTTTCGATACACCCTGCCCAGAAACAGCAGCAAATGCTGGTTTTTCATACATTAACACACTCAATCATGCTTCAAAGACTCCCAAATCACACCAGCAACTCATCAAACATATAAGGAACATATTTGGGACATTCTAACACGAATATAACATCAAACACAAAATCTCATTATTCTAGAGGCATGCTTCCTATCACAAACCCAAAATGAGCAATCCAACCCCAAACCAAACAATTAAGGCCATTTACAACTCAAACAAGCTAACGCTAACATGCCACAACTTTAGGGAGTTCAACATATCTTCCATATACAATTCTTGGTTTCCCATTTCCATTATATCAAAACTAAAGTGTGTGAAAACTTCACCATACATGAGCTTGGACTTCCTTGGATGATCTTAACTTCCTTGATGCCCCAAAACACCTCCATTATCTGCATAAATTGGTAAAAGAGATAGCGTAAGCACAAATGCTTAGTGAGGCATGCTCTAAAGAAAACCAACACAATAATGCACATCTTGAAAACACTTTCTCAAAAGCTTTTAAACCATATGCTCATTCTATCTCATGCTTGGAAACCTTTCAAAGCAATTTCTCATTGAAAACACATGTACCTTTATTCAATCTCATGCATTTAAACCAATGCAAAACTCATGGCAAAGCCAAACTCATGCTTGTACTCTAAAGCATTTCATAAACAAACCAGATATGCATTTCTCATAGCATAAACCATTTCATCAAAGGTACATGTGAATCAAAAACCATTACATATTTTATATTGACATTTCACATCTCTTTATTACTCGGATATGCGGACATCTCAGTAGACACTTCTGGTGGCATCTCTCATCACCGTACTCACTCGTCTAGCAACATAGTTTCCAGTGGAATCTCACATCACCGTACTCACATGGCGGAATCTCTCATCGCCACAAAGCTTGGGTATTTCACAAAGTACTACCCGATGGAATGCCCATCATCGGTTCTCTCCACTTGGCTTAACCAAAGAGCACGTACGAATTTTTAGTTTATAGTGCACTCTCATCCTATGGATCAATCAATTATATCCGGTAAGTATCCCAACATCTATGCCAATATATTATGTCAAATCATCATCTCACCTACTGTTTTTCATGCATTAAATCTCAACATTCACATCTCATTTCAAAATCATAACATTTGCTATTCTTTAACATAAAAGCTCAAATCTCAACTATGCAACATGTTCCTTTATGAATCATTTCAAGCATCATCTCATGTTATAATCCATGCATAAAAACAGTAGGAATTTATCAATCTAAAACCATGAGCATGTAAAATCATTTTAGGGGTAATCACCACATTCAAGAGCACAATCTAGCCAATACTTACTTCCAGACTTAGGAAGGTGTTTCAAACCTTTCCGAAATCCCCAAACCTTGTTTCTTTGTGCCTCAAGGACTTCTAAAACCATACGCACTCACCGATTACGTTTCGCTTGCTCGCCGAAACGCTATCTAAGCTTCCGGATCAACTCCAAAGGTGTCCAAAGATGTCTCTCCTGTTTTAAACACATAAGAGCAGAGGATTAATACATCATTATGCATTGAAATCATCAGCCACACACCTAAACTCACTGCTCTACACAAAACCCACATTTCGGCTACCAAATACTACTGAAATCACCTCCAAACTCTTCCAAAACCAAACCCAGCCAAGATCCATCACTTCTAATCATTTTTAAACATCAATTAACATCAAAAACCAACACAACCACGTCCTTATACCTCCAGCTATAGCAGAACACCAAAATCACCCCAAAAACCATCATTCTAACAAGTAAAACTTAGGAAAAATAAACCTATTCGAGATTGGATTGATAAAATCTCATTTATAACATCAATTAACATCCAAAATACATTAGAAAACCATCTAAAAACAAAGCCCAATCAATCACCACGAAAATCTTCAAGATCTCTTCCAAAATATTGAGTTTTAAGCCAATTTCTTGTTTCTAACATTAAAACCACTTAAAATCATTAATAAAGGATTGATAATTTGGGAATTTCAGTAAAGAACTTATCATTAGAGGAGAAGGATGAAGCTTACCTCTAATGGATGATTTCTCCTTGATTTGGGCAAGTTTTCTTAAAAAATCAATGTGGAAATCAAGTGGATTTGATGAGGAATTGATTAGGAATCAAAGAGTGAATGAAATCTCATCAAATGAAGTGGAAATCAAAGTGTATTTGCTGGAGAAAATGTGTTTGGTTGAAAGGAATTTGAGAGAAAATAAAATGAGGGAAAATTTGTGAAAAAGTAGTTATGAAAAGTCAAAGGTGGTTTTCTATTTTAATCACCTTCATTTTCTTTAATTAAATCATTAATTAAATCACCCAAATTAAGGAAAAATCTGATGAAAACATTTTGGTAAAATTAGCTCCTTAAAGATTCAAAGTTTCAATCCTTTACAAAATAGTCACTACTTAACTTTGCAAAAAATGCGATTTGGTCACTACACCGAAATGTAGTATTTCCAAACCCTATTTTATAAAATTGATTTCACCATTCTCTTTTATATATTAAATGAGGATTTTTAGATATTTTTCTATATTTTTAAAGCATCCCGAATTAGGTGTTCGCTAAAACTCCCTTTTAGATTCGAACTGTTTTCCAGACCGATCCGGTTCAGACTCTAAACATCTAGGCCCAAATTTGGGGTGTTACAACTCTCCCCCTCTTAAGAAATTTCGTCCTCAAAATTTACCTGGAGGGAAAAGGTGAGGAAACTGCTTCTTCATGTCATCTTTTCTTTCCCGCGTGGCTTCCTCAACTCCACGATGCCTCCACAACACCTTAACCAACTCAATGGTCTTACCCCGAAGAACCTTACTGTCCGAATCCAAAATCTCAACTGGCTCCTCATCATAGGTCAAATCTGGATTCAACTCAACTTCCTCCACGGGCATAACATGTGAAGGATCCGATCTATACCTCCGAAGCATGGATACATGAAACACATTATGTATCTTCTCTAACTCTTGTGGTAGCCTCGGCTTATAAGCAACAGGACCCACACGTTCTATCACCTCGTATGGTCCAATATATCTAGGGCTCAACTTACCCTTCCGGTCAAATCTCATTACCTTCTTCCAAGGTGAAACCTTTAAGAACACACGGTCACCCACTGCAAACTCAATCTCCTCACGCTTCAAATTCGCGTAAGACTTCTACCGATCAGAAGCTGCCTTCAACCGCTCACAAATGAGCTTCACCTTCTCGGTGGATCCTTTCAACAACGTTGGCATCGAGACCAACTTTTGTCCCGTTTCAGCCCAACAAAGAGGAGTTCTGCACTTCCTCCCATACAAGGCTTCATAAGGTGCCATTTGAATACTTGCCTAGTAGATATTATTATAAGCAAACTCCACCAAAGGCAAGTGCTTCTCCCAAGAGCCTTGAAACTCAATCACGCAGCACCTCAACATATCCTCAAGCACTTGGATAACACGCTCAGACTGTCCATCCATCTGCGGATGATAAGAAGTATTGAAATTCAGCCGCGTACCCAATGCTTGATGCAAACACTCCCAAAACCTTGCTGTGAACCTCGGATCTCTATCCGACACTATAGATTTTGGTACACCATGCAGACGTACAATCTTAGCAATGTACAGCACTGCCAGCTTATCCAAGGTATATGTAGTATGCAAAGGTAAGAAATGTGCACACTTCGTAAGGCGATCCACAATCACACACACCGAATTCTTCTTTGATGGCGTCACAGGCAACCCTGACACAAAGTCCATGGTGATCCTCTCTCATTTCCATTCAGGGATCCTCAACGGTTGCAACAACCCCGAGAAGAAACTGATGCTCAGCCTTAACCCCCTGACAAACCATGCACTTGCTCACATATTCCGCAACATCTTTCTTCAAACCCACCCAATAGTACTCATCCTTCATATCACGATACATCTTTGTACTACCAGGGTGCATAGCAAAAGGACTACTATGAGCTTCAGTCAGAATAGTACACCTCAACTCCACATCATTTGGCACTACTATCCGACTTCCAAAACATAGAACTTCGTCATCATTAAAACAAAAATTCGATGGTCTATCCTCATCAATATCATGAACATGTGGCACCAAAGAATCATCCAACAACTGTTTATCCTTTATCAACTGAACTAGAGATGGTTTCACTTGTAATTCAGCAACAAGACCTCCATCTCGCGATATGCTCAAGCTAGCAAACATAGCCCTTAACTCTACTGCCACTTTTCTGCTCAAGGCGTCCGCCACAACATTAGCTTTTCCCGGGTGATACTCGATCGTTAGATCGTAATCCTTAAGCAACTCCACCCAACGTCGCTGCCTAAGATTCAACTCTTTCTGAGACATCAGATACTTCAAACTCTTGTGATCCGTGTACACAGTACACTTCTCACCACAAAGATAATGTCTCCAGATCTTCAAAGAAAAAACCCTCGCTGCTAACTCAATATCATACGTAGGATAATTGTGCTCATGCACCTTCAACTGTCACGATGCGTAAGCCACCACTTTACCCTCTTGCATTAGCACACACCCCAAACCAACGTAGGATGCGTCATTGTACACCACAAACTCTTTTCCTGATTCAGGTTGAACCAAGATAGGAGCTTGCGTCAAAGCTGCCTTAAGCTTCTCAAAAGCTTGTTGTCTCGCTTCCGTCCACTCATACTTAACATCTTTTTGCAACAACTTCGTTCAAGGAGCAACAATCTTAGAAAATCCATCCACAAACCTCTGGTAGTATCCTGCCAACCGAAGGAAACTACGGACTTCATGAACAGACTTAGGAGGCTTCCAATTCATCACCGCCTCCACCTTCTGAGGATCAACACGAATCCCTTCAGCCGAAACCACATGACCAAGGAACACAACGTCCTTTAGCCAAAACTCACACTTGCTCAGGTTAGCATAAAGTTGATTTTCCAAAAGCGCTCGCAAGAAAACCCTCAAATGACCTTCATGCTCCTCCTTAGTACGAGAGTACACAAGGATATCGTCGATGAACACCACAACGAACTTGTCCAAATATTCATGGAACACTCTATTCATCATGTCCATGAAAGCAGCAGGAGCATTCGTCAAGCCAAACGGCATTACAAGGAACTCATAATGCCCATACCTCGTTCTAAAGGCTGTTTTGGCACATCCACATCTTTCACCTTAAGCTGATAGTACCCTGACCTCAAGGCAATCTTTGAAAACACAGCCGCTCCCCAAAACTGATCAAAAAGATCATCAATCCTCGGCAAAGGATACCTATTTTTTATAGTCAACTTGTTCAGCTGACGATAATCGATGCACATTCTCATCGTGCCATCCTTCTTCTTCACAAACAAGACCGATGCACCCCAAGGCGACACACTAGACCGAATGAAACCACGGTCAATCAACTCTTGAAGTTGCGTCTTCAACTCCTTCAGCTCCTTAGGTGCCATGCGATAGGGAGCAATGGACACCAGAGTTGTGTTTTCATACAACTATATCCCAAACTCCACCTCTCGACTAGGCGGCAATCCAGGTAACTCCTCCGGAAACACTCCAGGAAACTCACGTACAGTTCTTATATCCTGAACACACAACTCCTTGGAACTAGGATTCATCACAAAGGCTAGGTAAGCCTCGCAACCCTACCGCAACATTCGACTTGCTTCTAATGTGGACACCACATTGGCAAGAAACTTCACATTCTCGCCCACTACCACCACGTCATAATCATCCGCAAGTTTCAACGAAACTCGCTTGCTTTTGAAATCGACCATGGCTCTATGTTCAACAAGCCAATCCCTGCCAAGGATTGCATCAAAGCCATAGAATGGCAATTCCATGAGATCAACAAGAAAAACATGATTTTGCACTTTCAAGGGACATCTCCTATACAACTTCTGCGTTACAACTGTCTCACCAAATGAAATAGTCACACGCATACCAACAACCAAAGACTCAACAGGTAAACCAAGCATTTGAGCATGTTCACGCAAAATGTACGAGTGTGTAGATCCAGAATCAATCAAAGAAAGTAATGACAAGGATTGCAAAGTAAAGGTACGTGCGATCACATCCGTATCATTCCTTCCCTCACGATGGGCATACACTCGAGCCTGACCGTCACCCTCAGGTTGAACTGCCACAACATGTGCTACGTTTCTGCCACCATCATCCTTACGCTAAAAATTACCACGAACGCGCCCACGACCTCTCTGTGGCTTACCTGCTCTCACCGAAGTCTATCCCTCTCTCAGCGGCTGAGGACAATCTTTCTTCAAATGCCCTCGGTTACAACAATTCCAACATGTCCCAAGGTTACCCCAACACTCACCACCATGCCTTCTACCACAACGGTTACATTTAGGAGTCCTCAGAACAGCATTAGGTCCTTCTTGGCCTCTACCAGGGTTACCACCCCCACGCCTAGCATCATAATGTGGCCCCCTATCCTTATGCCTCTTATTGCGATCTCTACCATAATCGTGTTCCGCAGCTCATTTCCCTGAGCTAGAGCCACCAACTCGGCCAGCCAAACCAAGATTTGATTCAATGTCCTTGGCTCTAGTGACCAAGAAATCGAAATCCGTATAGTCAGCCACAAGCATATAAGTCTTGACATCCGCTACTAGCCCATAACGAAATCGTTCGCACCTCTCCCGCTCACTAGGGATTAGCTCAGGCGCATATTGACTGAGGCGAACAAACTGAATTTCATATTCAGCTACAGACATGTTGCCTTGCACGAGAGACATAAACTCTCTTTTCTTTTCATCTAGGTAACGTACTCCCAGATACTTCTGCTTGAACGCATTCAAGAAGAACGTCCAAGTCATCTCGTCATCCTCCATCCCGGAGATAGTGGTCGTCCACCACGTATAGGCATCACCATGCAGCAGTGACACAACACAACCTAACTTCTACACATTATTGCAGTTCATCTGACCCAGAATCCGCTTGGTGCTCTCCAACCAAGACTCATATCCTTCCGGTGATAAACCTCTGAACTCAGTCCCTCCCAGACTGCGAAGAAGTTCCAAAGGCAACCTCACATTAGCATCATCCTGATGCGCAGCTCCATGAGCTCCAGCTACTGCTACCTGGAAAGCTCCAGCAATAGCCTGAATCAACAGGGTCATGTCAGGAGCAGCTTGCCTCTGCACACCATCAGGTCCAGCAACCCCAGCACCAGCACCAGCATTACTAGCTCCAGCACCACCACCACCGGGTGGTCCACCACCAGGGGGAGGAGGAGGTAAATCTTCAGCATTCTCGACATTTTCATTATCATCCATCGATCTAGTATTGATTCTTAGCTCTCTACGTGGCCCCATTATAAAGAAAACAATGCGCTGACAAAAATACAATAAACACAATTAGGCACAATAAGGTAAGTAATCCAAGTATTCAAGCTCATTTTTTAAAACAATTCTTCTCATTAGTTTTGATATGGCAATGGGATCCCCAACCACACTCCAAACTTAGCGTAACATCACAAAATCATCTCAATTGAATCATACACTACTAATCATACATCATTCTTTCACCAAGAGGAGACATCATGCAATAACACATACATCACCCACATATAAAACCCAATTATTCGATAACCTAGCTCTGATACCAACAAATGTAACCCCTTAGCCCGGCTTAGACGTTTGACCCGAACTACGAAGATTACACGGGGAAAACCAAAGTCAACCCGAAAGTTAACCTTGATTAATGACCCTTTTTCATTTTTAAACTTTACTAGATACATGTTAACCCTAAGAGAGTACTCACGAATCATGATTGAGAAAGGCACAGCGATCAGATAACATTTAGGGACTCAATTGCACTTAACACAAGATTATGGACCAAAATGTAATTTTTTAAATTAGAGGGATTTCATTGATTTTAGGATTACCATTATGAAATTAATCATGTTACATGCTTCCCTGCCAAATTTCACCTTAAAAAGACATCACAAACTCAAGAAATTGCAATCTCAACATTTAGGACTAAAATGTAAAACATGCAGACTCAAAACAATTCAAATCTAGGTCCAACGGTAACCCGTTTCGGAATGCCTACTCACCGTACCGAAATGTTGTATCGAAACAGCGTTGACCGTTTCGGTACGCGAGTATGTTCCGAGACTAGTTCCGGAACATGTCATTCCAGTAGCCAAAATGGATCGAAACAGCCGCTTACGTTTCAAAACGCCAAGGTCATTTCAGGCCCCCGTTCCGAAACACCATAGGGTGTTTCGATACACCCTGCCCAGAAACAGCAGCAAATGCTGGTTTTTCATACATTAACACACTCAATCATGCTTCAAAGACTCCCAAATCACACCAGCAACTCATCAAACATATAAGGAACATATTTGGGACATTCTAACACGAATATAGCATCAAACACAAAATCTCATTATTCTATAGGCATGCTTCCTATCACAAACCCAAAATGAGCAATCCAACCCCAAACCAAACAATTAAGGCCATTTACAACTCAAACAAGCTAACACAAACATGCCACAACTTTAGAGAGTTCAACATATCTCCCAAATACAATTCTTGGTTTCCCATTGCCATTATATCAAAACTAAAGTGTGTGAAAACTTCACCATACATGATCATGGACTTCCTTGGAAGATCTTAACTTCCTTGATGCCCCAAAACACCTCCATTATCTGCATTATTGGTAAAAGAGAGAGCGTAAGCACAAATTCTTAGTGAGGCATGCTCTAAAGAAAACCAACACAATAATGCACATCTTGAAAACACTTTCTCAAAAGCTTTTAAACCACATGCTCATTCTATCTCATGCTTGGAAACCTTTCAAAACAATTTCTCATTGAAAACACATGTACCTTTATTCAATCTCATGCATTTAAACCAATGCAAAACTCATGGCAAAGCCAAACTCATGCTTGTACTCTAAAGCGTTTCATAAACAAACCACATATGCATTTCTCATAGCATAAACCATTTCAACAAAGGTACATGTGAATCAAAAACCATTACATATTTTATATTGGCATTTCACATCTCTTTATTACTCGGATATGCGGACATCTCACTAGACACTTCCGATGGCATCTCTCATCACCGTATTCACTCGTCTAGCAACATAGTTTCTGGTGGAATCTCACATCACCGTACTCACATGGCGGAATCTCTCATCGCCACAGGGCTTGGGTATTTCACCAAGTCCTACCCGATGGAATGCCCATCATCGGTTCTCTCCCTTTGGCTTAACCAAAGAGCACCCACGAATTTTTAGTTTATAGTGCACTCTGATCCTATTGATCAATAAATTATATCCGGTAAGTATCTCAACATCTATGCCAATATATTATGTCAAATCATCATCTCACCAACTGCTTTTCATGCATTAAATCTCAACATTCACATCCCATTTCAAAATCATAACATTTGCTATGCTTTAACATAAAAGCTCAAATCTCAACTATGCAACATGTTCCTTTATGAAATCATTTCAAGCATCATCTCATGCTATAACCCATGAATAAAAACAGTAGGAATTTATCAACCTAAAACCATGAGCATGTAAAAGCATTTTAGGGGCAATCACCACATTCAAGAGCACAATCTAGCCAATACTTACCTTCGGACTTAGGAAGGTGTTTCAAACCTTTCCTAAATCCCCAAACCTTGTTTCTTTGTCCCTCAAGGACTTCTAAAACCATATGCACTCACCGATTACGTTTCGCTTGCTCGCCGAAACGTTATCTAAGCTTCCGGGTCAACTCCAAAGGTGTCCGAAGATGTCTCCCCTATTTTAAACACATAAGTGCAGAGGATTAATGCATCATCATGCATTGAAATCATCAGCCACACACCTAAACTCGTTGCTCTACACAAAACCCACATTTCGGCTACCAAATACTACCGAAATCACCTCCAAACTCTTCCAAAACCAAACCCAGCCAAGATCCATCACTTCTAATCATTTCTAAACATCAATTAACATCAAAAACCAACAGAACCACGTCCTTACACCTCCAACTATAGCAGAACACCAAAATCACCCCAAAACCCATCATTCTAACAAGCAAAACTTAGGGAAAACAAACCTATTCGGGATTGGATTGATAAAACCTCATTTATAACATCAATTAACATCCAAAATACATTAGAAAATCATCTCAAAATAGAGCCCAATCAATCACCACGAAAATCTTCAATATCTCTTCGAAAATCTTGAGTTTTAAGCCAATTTCTTCTTTCTAACATTAAAACCACTTAAAAATCATTAATAAAGGATTGATAACTTGGGAATTTCAGTAAAGAACTGATCATTAGAGGGGAAGGACGAAGCTTACCTCTAATGGATGATTTCTCCTTGATTTGGGCAAGTTTTCTTGAAAATTCAATGTAGAAATCAAGTGGATTTGATGAAGAATTGATTAGGAATCAAAGAGTGATTGAAATCTCATCAAATGAAGTGGAAATCAAAGTGTATTTGCTGGAGAAAATGTGTTTGGTTGAAAGGAATTTGAGAGAAAATAAAATGAGGGAAAATTTGTGAAAAGTAGTTATGAAAAGTCAAAGGTGGTTTTCTATTTTAATCACCTTCATTTTCTTTAATTAAATCATTAATTAAATCACCCAAATTAAGAGAAAATCTGATGAAAACATTTTGGTAAAATTAGCTCCTTAAAGATTCAAAGTTTCAATCCTTTACAAAACAGTCACTACTTAACTTTGCAAAAACTGCGATTTGGTCACTACACCGAAATGTAGTATTTCTAAATCCTATTTTGTAACATTGATTTCACCATTCTCTTTTATATATTAAATGAGGATTTTTAGATATTTTTCTATATTTTTAAAGCATCTCAAACTAGGTGTTTCCTAAAACTCCCTTTTAGATTCGAACCGTTTTCCAGACCGATCCGGTTCACACTCTAAACATCTAGGCCCAAATTTGGGGCGTTACAATTTCCCTACCTCACCAATGATCGATGAGGAGGTTTTTCTCAACCAAGGGTGAGCTATAAAATAATAATTTCAATCTTTTCTTTATCCTTTCAACTTTTTATCAACTCAAGGAAAATGATGACTATTAGCCATCCTTTCAAACCAACTTCCACGAGGGAAGAACAAACTCAAGTAGGTGAGTCATCACCACTTCATTTTCTTTCAATTAAACCTTTAAATGGATTCGAATTAGGGGACCCGTTTCGAAACTCGTGAAGTTATATCGAAACGGCTATGCAAAAGTCCAAAAGTTAGTTAATACCGTTGGAACTATATCAGAAAGACTTATACTCGCTTCAAAATGTCTTACCTAAGCCATTTCGGTATGAGTCTTACTGTATCGAAATGCCTAGCTCAAAAACATCATTTTAAGCATTTAAAAGGGTTTCAAATCAAAAGTTTAGACTTACTAAGGTGCCTCGTCAATAAAAGAGATCATAAAACTTAATCTAAATACAATTTTTAAGCTCTTCTGTATATGATTTTAGGTCATCGTAACCTAATTCCATCTAGACTGATTTTTGGGGTGTTACAATTCTCCCCCTTTTAATAAAAATTCATCCTCAAATTTTTACCTGAAATAATGTCGTGATCATACACTTGTTCTTTGCCTCTCATATGGTACATCTGTGAGGAAGCTTTAGATTCAGGTCGGTACGATGCTTTGGATGAACCTTCAGATTTCCCGAAGGATCCTATTCTTGTTCCCTTGCCTCGAAAGGATTGAACAGGGGATGGATCAGTCGATACAGAAGTAGGCTTATTAGGGTTCTTGGGGTATTCTCTAATGAGGTGACCTATCTCTCCGCAAAAGAAACATGCACCGAATTTCTTATGGCATTGTCCTTCGGGGTGCTGACGTTGAGCAAAGTTACAAATGGGATACTCCATTTCTTGTTTCGAGCTATCAGAATTCTTAACAAGGTTAGACATCTATAAATAAAAGATCGGATTAGTCGGCAAGTCACAATAGATAATAAATAACTCCTAGGTGGCAAAGTAACACAATATAAAATACATATAAGCATAGGTTTAGTCCAAAACCGACTAAACTCTAGCTTTGATACCACAAACGTAACACCCCCTTCCCGGCCTGGCCGAGAACCGGGTCAGAAAGTGCTATCGATGAACGATGCAACGATAAGTGCAATAAAATTTTATTTTATAATCAACACTTAAACAATAATATACAATAACACATTATTGAGATGCATCTTAGTCCATTTAGTCCATTATGAACATTAACCAATCACTTAGGACCAATTATTAACTATTACAAGTTTTAGGGACTAAACTGTAAATATGATAAATTAGAGGTCCTTTGGTGCAATTGATCATATGACAATGAAATTCAATGCAATATTAATAAGTCTGTAAATTTTCATGCAATTCAGTATTCATTTACTTGTCTAATTTAATCATCATAAATTCAGTGACCATTTTGTGAACAATGTAAACTGCCAAATTCATGTCTTTTAACCAACTTAACTAACCCTGTATCGAAACGCTTTGACGCTATTTCGATAAGGTTTCACGATGGTCAACCTTGGTTGACTTTACCCACTACCAGTATCGGTACGGCAAGCCCTATATCGGTACAGGTTGACTCTTATTGACTTTGACCTTTGACCTCTTTCGATACAGGTTAGACTTGTATCGAAACAAAGAATTCCAGTAGCAAAATATTTCGGTATGGCTTTAGACTGTATCGATACGCCCTTTTCTATGAGTTCAATGATGCCTACCCGTATCGATACGCCATTACCCCGTATCGATACGCCATTACCCCGTATCGATACGGCTTGACCTGTAATTACAATTTTTTGTTGGTTTTTTTATCGAATTAACCACCAAACAATGTTCAAATGCAATGAAACTTTACACACAATATTTTAATGCTATAAACTACTAGCATGCCAAATTTCATAATCATTCGAATCCATTTACTATGTTTTTTATCTTTTAGAGCCAAACATGCAATTTAGGCCATCTTTATGCAATCTTTAACAAATCATATATAGCACTTAAACCACACATATCACATAGCCTTATGCACATAGACAAAACATCAAGATCAACTAGTTTAACTACTTTGCCACCATTCTAGGATTTCACAGAGACAAAATACTTTACTTTAGGCTAGAGGTGACTTGTCGCTATACCAACTAGCTCCGATCTTGAAACGATAACTCTTAACATGAAATGTATGGAAATTGAATGCATTAGACTTATATAGTATAAGTGATGTAGCCAATAACAATGAATGAACATGGTATGCCATTATCATGCTTTGATGTCAATCATAATATCAATTGTATAAATACATATGGCATGCTCTTCATTCATATTATAAGTATAGTATCAATCATTATATCATCAATGACAATATCAATATCATAATATCATGACAAATTAGTATCAATAATATTATGACAATAACAACATTGTGGTAATAACAATGCAATTATCAAATTTACTATTATATTTACACATATAATTCAATAATAGTTCTTTAATAGTTTTATCGATGTCTTTATTAGTCTTTTAGCATTAGGGCTGGCAACGGGTCGAATTTGGGTGGGTTGAAGCTTCACCCGCCCCATCATTCGTATCCCAAATCGTCACCCAACCCACCCACCACCTGCTTAATCATTGACCCAAATTCGCCCCACCCATCAACCGAGGATGAGGCGGGTGGATCGGATCATAAATGGGTTCTATTATTAGAAAATTATAGTTAAAAATACATGTAAAGTCTTACTAAAAATCTTTAATATTTAATACATTAAAGTCAACTATTATTAAAGTTCTAAATTTTCAAATAATCTTACATACAACATAACCTACATAAACAAAATTTTCATTTCCCAACAATAAACCCGCTCCATCTGCAACCCACTTCAAACGGATCAAACCCACGTTTCATCGGGTTTTCGTCTATTTAGTTGGATCGGGTGAGTCGGATGGGCCACCATCCATGGGTAATTGCCGGTCCTATTTAGCATCATTCGGACATAGGTAATTTTAGTTCGATAATCGATAATAAACAAGCTCAAAGCACAAAGCAATGGCTTGTTTCAATACGGTATCAATAATTAAATACTTCTGGTGCCTGTAATCTCTCCAACCGAACCTCCGCCTCGCCTAGGGTCGTCACCCTTGAGCTGTAGCTCATGAACTGTAGTC
Organism: Hibiscus tridactylites; assembly: GCA_958450335.1. Taxonomy (NCBI): domain Eukaryota; kingdom Viridiplantae; phylum Streptophyta; class Magnoliopsida; order Malvales; family Malvaceae; genus Hibiscus; species Hibiscus tridactylites. Next base: position 35,485,120 of record OY288266.1, read on the forward strand.
CCAGTAAATATACCAAATATAATGCCAAATTTTCCAAGGACTTTTCCTCATTAATATTTTATCAATAAGATATCTTTAGCAATGCATATAACTGTGTTAATAGCAAAGTCGATAACAGTGTCAATGACAATATCAATTGCAATATTTTCACATCGATATCGATAACAATAATTCAATGTCAATTGTAACACCCGGGTTTAGGGGTCGGAAGAAAATAATATTTAAATAATATTATTGGGTCTCGGTTTTTGATTTAAATAATATCATATATTATTTGGACCTTGTGTCTTTCTTTATTTTCAAATGAACATTTTGTGTTGGGCTAATTTGAAATGAAACTAAAATTTTATGGATTTTAAAGTAAGGGGAGAGTTGCCATCTCATTAATGGCAAAGGGGTAAATAAAATGAACTTTTAAAATTAAAACCCCTTTTTGTTGAATTAAAACATGTGCTCATCTTCTTCACCCTATTTTCACCATTTCAACGACATGGAAGCTCTCTCCCTCCCCCTTTCACCATTTCATCTCTTCCAACTTCATTTTTGGAGCATTTTGAAAGGTAATTATATTTCCGACTTGCTCTCATCTTCCTCTACTTGGAAGTACAAATATATTTCATTTTCATCAATGTTTTAGAAATTGGGTTTTTGAAAGTTTAGGTTAAAGGATGGAGCTTTATGGGTTTTTACTAAAGCTTTTGATTTATAATGGTTAGATATGATGTTTGTGAATCAAATAGTCCAACATATATGATTTTTAGAGTATTTTAAATGAATTCCCGAATTTGGGTATAAATGGGGTTTTTGGAGGGTTTTGGGTGAGTTTTGGGGGTTGTTTTAGGTGGAAATTGATAGCCCAATGGTAGTACTATGGTTAGGGGTTGATTTGGGATTGTTTGTGGGTGCTATGGATGTTGGAAACATGGTTTTTGGACATGGTTTAGGGGCTGCCCGAATTTGCTAAAAATGGGATTTGTTCATGGTTTGCAACATGATAAATTGCATTTGAATTGTATTCCAGGTTGGTATTTTGATGTTGGGCTAATTTGGAATTGTTTGAAATGTGTTTGAGGTTGTTTAGAAGCGGGAATTTGTGTTGGGGAAGCTTCGGGAAGAAATCCGGAAATTTGAGGGAGGTTGCTTGCTTGGCTTGGAGCTTGGAAGCTTAGGTGAGTGGTTAAATATTTTTAAAATGGTTTCGAGTATTTGGTTCAAGCATGTGAACCTAGGATGGGCTTGGTAAACCCACCTAGAGTTGGGATTAGAGTGGTAGCCTAATCCCAAGCTTTGATTAGAGACTTTGGTTGCACTTTTTAATGGTTGTATATGTCTCGTGTTAAATTGTGATAGTGTTGATTATGTATATGTTGTATACATGTATGTGGAGGCATGGCTTAATGCATTGTTACATGCATGTTGATGATAAATGTGATAGAGATATACATATGTATGAAATATGATGTGATATTTGTGTTATTGAGATGCATGTAGTGTTGACATGTGTAATGATGTTATGAAGTGATTGTATGATCCGAGGATCATGGTGAGCACATGCTAGGCATGGAAATGTGGTTCATGCATGACGGTGAGTCATGGTGAGTACGTGCTAAGCACGGAAGTTGTTATGGATTGATATTGTGATAGATTAATGAAATGTGTAGTATTGGCACTAGTATGCTTGGGTACAAATGATCGATCATTAGGATGTCTAGTGTGCACACGTGAGTCAAAATGCGCGCGTGGTCTTGATGATGGTAGTCATCAAGATGGAGTACGGGTTCGCCCGGAAATCTTCATATATGTATTAGTCGGTGATGAGTGGAATCCCATCAACGGGCGTGAGGATGAGTGGAATCCCCTCCGCGTGAAATGAGGCGTGAGGATGAGTGGAATCCCCTCCGCGTGAACGGTGATGAGTGTAATCCCACCGTCAGGTAATGGTTGAGTTGTTGGATGTGAGTTCCAACGGTTATCCGCGTATTCGAGTCATAGCTAGGTGCCAATACAGATTGTAGTTTATGTTGCCAATATGTAGTTAATTGTGAGCCAATGTGATTTGGGATGTGTTGCTAACATGGTTTAATATATGTGGTTTCATATGTTGTGGATTTAAACATGTTGAGCATGACATGATATTGAATATATGTTCATGCATCATCTATATTCATGGCTCGCGTGGATCGGAGGTAATATCATGCATTTTATCTTGGTTGTAGTTCGTGCTTGGACCCTGCATTGTCGAAGGTTTGTTTTATGAGCTTACCCCCACTAAGCTTTTATGCTTACGCTCTCTATTGTTCGACAATGCAGATCAATGGCTTGTGGGTGGCAAGGGCAAGGAAAGGCCTTCAAGTGTTGCTTATGGTTAGCTCAAGTATGATGTTTAAATTTAAAAATTGTAATAGTAAAGCAATGGGTTAGGTGTCGTGGTATGATGCTTTTGGAATATATTGCATATTGTTGTTGTTTAGGAGCATGTTAGACTCCTCATATGTGTTTGTTAATTTGGCTTTTGGGATGTATGCCTTGCTTGAAATCATGTTAGTATTTTGCTATCTAGAATTGCCTAAGTGTTGGATATGTTAAAGCTTAATATCTATAATGACATGTATGGTTGTGTGGCAATGTGATGTTGTGCCTTGGTGTTTAGTCTTGTTATGATGATGCTCAAGCATGCTTGTATGTTGGTTGCCTTTAAAATTGTTGTTAGTGTGTTGTTAGAGGTTTTGGTGGGGTTTAGGGGCACCCTTGTGCCTTAAACCAGCAAAAACCCGTCTGCAGACAGGGGGCGTTTCGGAACGGGCCACCCTGTTTCGGAACGGTTCCTTTGCATTTGGCCTGCCGTTTCGAAACGGATGGGGGTCGTTTCGGAACATTTTTGCTACTGGAATTTTGAGAAATTGACGAGATAAAGGCGTTCCGAAACGGGCCTTTGATGTTTCGAAACGGTCAAATATCGTTGACCACGAGAAGTTGACCGTTAGGGTCGTTTCGATACGGGTCACCCCCGTTTCGAAACGGTCACCCTATGGTTGACCCTGGCCTGTTGACTAAGTCAAGGCGTTTCGGAACACCCTAAGGGCGTTTCGGAACACTCTAAGGGCGTTTCGAAACGGCCTGCTGTAAAGGACTAAAATGAGTTGTTTAATGTTTTGGTTGGTCGGAGTATGTTACATTGTTTGTATTTTCCGCTGCTGTGCTTCACATAGGTTTAATTATGCCTATAGACAAGATAAAATAAAAAGGAAATTTTTAGGGTCGTTAACCGAGGGGAAACCTTAACGGGTTTCGCCTCAGTTTTCCCCGTGTGGCCCACTCGGATCGGTCATCCGACCAGACCGGGACGAGGGGGTTACATCAATAATTTGATTACAATATGCATACATCAACACCAATATCTCAATAGCAATATGCAATATCCAATATACCATAATCAATGTTTGATGCTCAATGATTCATTTAGCAATGTTTCAATGACTTCGATGACAACCACAACAATGCTTCAGACACGATTCCAATTCGAGACTTACCCCAGCTTACCAATGGACTCTACCAAGAGATTCGATGCAATTTACCTTAAGACAATGTTAGCTACTCAAACGGAATTAATAACGTTGAATTCAAAAAGGCTCTTTGCTTAATCCCGAGACTTCAACTACACTCACCTCGATAATCTAAAACTTTTACGGCTCCCGGATGACTATCCCATTATTCCTAGCTTTCGATGGAGATGATGTGGTAGTCTTTTCCAATTCTTGAACTATGAAGAACAATAAGGAATTATTAGAATCAATACGACAATGTCGATACTTGGAATAGCTATTAGCTATTAGAAAAAAGCTTATCTTAAAGCTTTTAACTTGAAATTGGGCATTCAATGATCAAGAGAATCGATTATTGATTTACGATTTCCACTTACCCGATCGATAGCTATGAATTGATGTTCTTAAATCAAAAAAAGCCTAAGCTTAAGGATCACAAATTGAGAGGAGTATGCTTAGAAGCTCAAGTTGAAGAAAATGGAGGTGTGAGCTTGTTCTTCAAAACAAGGAGATGGAGTTAGTCTCGGTGAAAGCAAAACAAGGATGAGAACCCTTTTCTCCTATTTAAAATAACTACAGCTCTAATCATTTCCCCACCTCTCCAAGGACCAATGAGGATGTCTCCCTCAACCAAGGATAAGCTATAAAAATAATAATTTCTATCTTTTCTTTATCTTTTTAACTTTTTATCAACTCAAGGAAAATGATGACTATTATCCATCCTTTCTAACCAGCTTCCACGTGGGAAGAACAAACTCAAGTAGGTGAGTCATCACCACTTCATTTTCTTTCAATTAAACTTTCGAACGGATTCGAATCAGGGGACCCGTTTTGAAACACGTGAAGCTATATCGAAACGGCTATGCAAAAGTCCAAAAATTAGTTAATAATGTTGGAATTGTATCGGAACGTCCTATACTTGTTTCGAAATGTTTTACTTAGGCTGTTTTGGTACGGATCTTATTGTATCGAAACGCCTAGCTTAAAAACATCATTTTTAAGCATTTAAAAGTGTTTCAAATAAAAAGTTTAGACTCACTAAGGTCCCTCATCAATAAGAGAGATCATAACACTTAATGTAAATGCAATACTTAAGCTCTTCGGTGTAGGATTTTAATTCGTCTAAATCTAATTCCGACTAGACCGGTTTTGGGGTGTTACATGTGTCATGGGGTGTACCGGCGTGACCCAATAATGGTATCAGAGCCACTTGTACGATACGGATTTGGGTTTTAATTACTTGGGTGATGTAATTGTATGAGATACATATTATTTTCTGATTTATTTAGTGAATATATGATTTTTGTACGAGCAAATCTATTCAATCACGGTTAATCTATTAATCCAATTAAAAGATGTTCTAAAGATTAATGATTAAGAGTTAATCATTAGGATCTTTGTCGATAGGGTTTTAGGTGTTAAGTGTTAACATGCGAGGATTATATTTATATATTAGAATAATGGTTAGTTTATAGATTTTTTGCGGGGAGGTAACAAGAGTTTTTCCAGTAAAAACCTCGTGGATTTAAAATCCTGAAAAAAAAAACGTGATAATGTTGATAAAAGTTATCAAATCGTGAGGTTTTTACGCTACATTTAAGATGTTGATCATAAAAAAATTCCCCGCCGCTGACCGGGCAAGGATAACCCTACCAGCAGCTGCAGGCCCACCAAAACCTCGCAAAGGGGTTGACCCTTGCGTAGGAGCTATCTGGTAAGACCTTAATAACAAACCGCGTCGTTATTATGTTTAATATGCACGGTGTTTAGAATGCATGGTTATAGCCCAATGACCCATTTAGTTTTATTTATAAGGTTTTATAAATACAACATGTTTGTCGTGCCTCTCTCTACTTCTATTGTAATTATCTTCTCTTCTATACAAAGAAGCATGGACCACTAGAACAGAAGTATGGGCCGACATAAAGATGGTTGAGAAGTGTTTTTATCCTTAGACTAATTTGGTTCTCTCGTTGCCTTGGGATGGGCCACCTTAGGATATGGGCTATAACTATTGCATTCATATTTACTACTTTTCATGTATGTGATAAACTGAATGTATGAAATGGTTGCTAGTTAATTGATAAGATCAAATGTTAAATTGTGAGATAATATTCACAAAACCCTTCAATAAAATATTAAGTCTTTTATTGTTTCTCAATGTTAACCCTCTTTAAAGTCTAGATCGATACAATGTAGGCTATGCTAAAGCGAGGTACTTGTATCTATCTTGGTCAAACGCAACGAATAAGCAAATGATATTCGTTGGTCGTAATATTGGTTAAAGACTTAACTAGGTTATTCTAATATTATTAGAAAACCTAAAAGTTAGTTATTTGGATGATCATAAGATGATTATGAAAAAGAGTTGTTCATCGGATGAAGGAGTTACATGAGATGTAATTAGCAAGTGTTGCTTACCTAAATAAACCATAATCTTAAGAAAAAAAGCCAAAGCTAACTTAAGAGAATGTGAAATTTGGATCCTTGCCCACTAGAAAAACTTTAAGAAAGGTGTTTGAGGGTTATTAATTTTAATAAAAGTAGTGGAAGTATAAAGTCTTTTTTATAAACAAACATGGTAAGCGTACTCAAAATTCATATTTCATTGTTGTATACTTATTATGGCAAATAAAATTTTGTTATCTTTGCGATAAATCCTTGAGAATGAAAAGTTGAACAACGTAAGTTACCTAGACTGGTCACTATAAGGAAAATGTGTCCATTGAAATAAGACATGTCATTGTAAAAAGGAACTGTCCCATTTATCTTGAAAAAATCAAGAAGGCAAATGAATACGGAGCGTCTGCCTTGGATATTTATGTTATTGATATTAATTTATCAACACCTACTTCTTGGGTATTGGATACCGGTTGGGGTTCTCATATTTTTACATTTTTATAAGAACTACAAAAGAGTAGAAATCTAAGAAAAATGAGAGGTGGACCTATGGGTCGGTAATAGAGTAAGAGTTGTTGCATTAGCTATAGAACTATACTTTGTCGTTGTCTAGTGAACTTAATTTATGTTTAGATGACTGTTATTTTGCGTCTAGTTTGACTAAAAACATATGTTCTATTTCTTGTTTAGACAAGATTCGTTTTGAGATAATTATTAAGAATGATTGTTGTTCTTTTATCTCGATAATGTTTTCTATGGTGTGACACAATTAACAAATGACATCTATATTTTGGATCAAGAGAATTCAATTTACAATATAAATACAAAAAGTTCAAAAACAAATGACTCTAATCAAACTTATCTTTGGCATTGTCACTTTGGGTTACATAAGTGAAAAACGCATTTGAAAACTCCATAAAGATGGATTTTATCAAAAAGTTTGGTTTTAACGATGCAATCAAAGAGTTTTGTTTTATCAAAAATGAAGATGAGCCATGTGTTTTCAAGAAAATTAGTAGCCGCACTTTCATATTCTTGGTAATATATGTGGATGACATACTGATAATAGGAAATGACATACCTAACTTACAATCTGTGAAGACTTGGTTAGGAGAATGTTTTATTTATAAAAGACTTGGGTGAAGCAACCTACATATTAGGGGCCAAGATCTATAGAGATAGATCAAGACGACTCCTAGGACTAAGTCAAAATGTATACAAAGATAAAGCACTAAAAAGATTCAGTATGAAAGAATCTGAAAAAGGATTCTTACCTATGAGACATGGTATTTCACTCTGGAAGGAAACGTGTCCTTCAACGCCTCAAAAAAGAGAGCACATGAGTAAGATTTCATATGCTTCAGAAATGTGTCCTCAGAATCTGACTTGATCTCTCCATCTTCTCGCAACAACATAACTCTCCGATTAGGACACTGGCTAGAAACATGTCCTCAACCAAGGCACTTGAAGCACTGGATATCTCTCGAACGTTCTTTTACCACCACTTGTTGTTTGCCATGCCCATTATCAGCAACGGGAGGCTTTGGTGTGTTGGATTCGCCTTGCTCTCGAATCCGAAGTGGCGTTTTGTAACACCCTAAAAATTACGCCCAAATTGTAAACTCTAGATTCGAAAAATCCCTAATTTAGAAACATAATTTCAAAATCCCTAATTTTTAAAACCCTAATTTTCTATGATGGACTAAATATGAATTTTTATTAAACTTGAAAGTTAATATGAAATTTCTTAAAAGTTTAAGGACTGACTCTGTAAATAACCTTTTTATCAAATCGAATTTTAATTCAATTGGTTTCTACCGTACGTTTATTATTATTATTATTATTATTATTATTATTATTATTATTATTATAGTTCTTTAATTTTAAATGAAATTCTAATCCATTCGTCTTCTTTTAATTATTTTATTTATTTTTGTTCTTTTTTATTTTATATCACTTTCATTATTTTACTTAAATTAGGTTTACTCTCCCTATAAATATATACACACATAGTTCAAATAAGATCACCCCAAGAACCCTAATCTCCACCGCTCTATACCTTTTTTGTTCGTTAATCCCTTCCACACCAAGTTTAGTCCGGTACCGATACAGTTGGATCCAATACTTCTGATCATGGAAAATCACATCATTCTGTAGGTTGAGTATAGCTTGGCCAAGGTGTGTTTTCTTACTGTGCTACATGTTTTCTCTGTGTTGATGCATTATTGTTTGTATGGTTGGCATCACATGCATACGTTTTCAAAATATGTTTTACTATGATTTATGAACCGTGAGTTATGGACTATGATTTATGAAACTATGATTTATGGACTATGATTTATGAATTATGCTTACGAAATACCAGGTTTATGGAACTTTGTTTTCTAATCATCATATCATTGTATGAGCATGGGTTGGGATTTGTTCAGGGAAGTTCAGTGGTTTCACCCTTCAGGCTGAATTCCACTTCGGATTGGCGGTTGTAGTGAGGAGTTCTGGGGAACTTTCCTCTTGGCGGTTGTAGTTGGGTGCATTGCATTGCGCTTGTGATTTATGTGTTATGCTTTAAAGAATTTTAAGAAAATATTACTATATTTTTACGACTATGATTTTCTTGCACTTTAGAGACACACTAAGCTCTTTAGCTGACTCCCCCATAGTTTCCTCTTACAGATATCTTTGGATTCTAGGCAATTTGGTACTTGGAGGATCTCAATTTTATCCGATTATTTTATTATTTAGTAAGAAACTATTTTAGTTTAATCAGATTTTAATTTATTATTTTGAGACATGGATGTAATTTTGGACTATTTATGTTTTGGGATTATTTTTTTTAACATTCATTTACTATGATTTTAATACAGAGATTTTATATAAACATTTGAATATTTATTATAATATTTATATTTTTATTTATTATTAAAATTCATGTTACTTTATTTTAATTAAAGTATAATTTTCAAAATTGGATTTCTTGAGGGAAAAGTTTTCAAAAGTAACTTCCTAAATTTGGTCTTTTCTCCTAGACCGGGTTTAGGGGGTTACACGTTTGCAGTGCTTGTTTCCTGGAATTGTTAGGAGTATATAATGGATTTGAAAAAGATTTAAAAGAAGGGTTACCTCGATATGAAGAATTCTTGCGCTGCTGTCGTTCAATCTTTATTGCCATCTGCACCATGTCATCAACCTCGACATAATATTGTAACTCAACAGCGTTGGTTATCTCGGTGTTCAACCCTGCTAGAAAACGTGCCATGGTAGCTTCTCGATCTTCCTCGATATTCAAACGTTCAATACATCATTAACAGAGTTGGATCCTCCGTCAAACCCATCCATCCTCGACTGTAATGGTTCTAAGGCGGTAGCCACTACTCGTTGCATAATTCTCTCTAAGGCATGCATTTGAGGAATCGGTGGATCCTGGTCAACCGTGTGATCATCGGAACCTGCCATAATTAACAACAAAAACAAACAAAAGAATGCAATATTATAGGTTAGTAAAAAACAAACAAAAAGGACCTTACAGCACAAACAATCAAAGTCTCGCAGATGTCACTCCAAAGAACAGTGCACTCAAAAATTAACACTCAACGCTCGTGTTTCACTCGGGAGAATACTTGAATGGCTCTTTTTGTCTCCCCTTCTGTTCTCACAATGCTCAATGCCTTTTTCCCTTACACATTCTCGAAATCAGCTCTTTAAAGAACTAATCCAATGTCTCGAAACTTGTTACAACGGTTAAGGAAACAAAGAAAAAAAAAGGTGACACAAAAAGAAAGAAAATAAGACTGAAAATTAAACAAAAGATGAAAAGGATAGTGACACGAAAAAAAAAGGAACCAAAAGATGAAAAATGAAGAGTTTAGAGAACCTTACTGCGAAGACGTGCTTACAACCTTCCTATTACCGAACAAACAAGCATAGTTCGCTTCGGTTGATTTCCGAGCACGTCAAAGTTACATAACAAACTTGTACAAATTTCATCATTTACAATAGGAACACAACAGTAATAATACATATATATATATATAAACACTTTCGAATCTAAATCTTTTTATATTTGAAACTGTTTTTTTTTGTTCGTGTCTGTTTTTTTTTATTCTGTTTTTTTCGAATCTGTTTTTTTTTTAATTCTAATGCATTTTTTCTCTCTTTTTTTGACTCGAATTTGCAAAAACTTACAACGAATCCAACAACCTAGGCTCTGATTACCACATAATAAGGGGCAGTCTGCCGAAACGGACTATCCTCGTTTGTTACGGATCTAGAAATATTGTAGGCACGTTCCTGCAATAAAAACGACAATGAAACAACAAAAAATCTACGACATATTTATATTAAATAGGAACTTAAAGATGAACAAAAAATAAAAATAATATAGAGTAGGATGATAATTTTGGCGTTTTGGAAAGAACTTCAAACGATGGTGAAGAAGGCTTCAAAACGACCGATGTTGGAAACGCTAAACTCGAAAGAACCTGCACAATCTACTGAGCAAACCCGAATCGAATCTGTTTAACGTCGAAGTACTTGGACCCGCTAAATAGCAATTTAAGAACCCGAAGTATAAATGACAAACAAACAATTTTGAGTGTCGAATAGTTCTAAAAAGAACCGAAAAGAAAAAATTCTCTCAAATATAATTTTTATTCAAAGTTGGTAACCATGTTACATTGTTTTAATACATATATATAGACTACAAAGGTGGTTAAGCCAAAATGAAACGTGTGGCTTAAAAATTAAAAGGGCAGAATGCATTTTGGCCACTCATTTGAAGTTGTGCGCCAAAATGTTTAGTGCACATGTTTAATGTGCAGGTTTGAAATTCAAAGAACAAATATTTGTTCTTATCTCTTGTGTTTTGCCGCACCAAAGGAGAGTAAATAAATGGGCTGCACGTGAAAGGAAAATTCTGCACGTGTTGGCTCAATTTGTTCTTCACGTTCATAAGCACATGGTGATGAGATGAAACAATGGCACTTCACATCAATTATGTATGGCTGAAAACAAAAGGCTCGGCTTCAAGCATTCCTTGTTGCATGGCCCATGCAAAATAGGGTTGGTCACACTTGGCTCCTATCAAACAAATATATAATAATAATAAGTCACCATATAATAATCCAAAACTAAACCAATATAAAAACATTATAAATCATATCAAACACACCTAATAATTAATATAATATAAATAGGTCACATATCGACATGCAACACAATAAAGGTCCTATTTTATAAGGCACAAACGTTATCAAATGATTCAGAAATGTCAGTACAAGTGAGGAAAAGAGCTTCCCTGAAACGTTTAGCCCTAGATCGTGTAATTGGTCCTAACGGTAAGACCTTCGGATCAACAACGTGTGTTGGTGAAGGTGTGCTCACATCATCCCTCCCTTCTTGAAAAGGATTTGTCCTCAAATATGTAGAATCACCATAAGGGGTTAAATCAGAAACATTAAATGTGGCACTTACATTATATTCACCCGGTAGATCCAACTTGTCGGCGTTGTCATTCACTTTCTCCAACACCTGAAAAGGACCATCTCCTCGCGGTAACAGCTTGGACCACCTTTGGGCCGGAAATCGTTCCTTTCGAAAATGAATCCAAACCCAATCACCAACATCAAAGGTGACTTGCTTCCTTCCTCTGTTTACTTGCTTTTCGTACTATTGAGTCCTTCGTTCAAGATTCTCCTTCACATGTTGATGCAACTTCTTCACATATTCTGCCTTTGCTTGACCGTCCCTGTTCGTCACCTGTTCCTGTGGCAAAGGTAACAAATCTAGAGGCGTAATAGGATTAAAACCATAAACAACCTCAAATGGTGACATCTTAGTAGCAGAATACATGGCATGGTTATAAGAAAACTCAACATGTGGCAAACAATCTTCTCAAGTCTTAATGTTCTTTTTAATGATGGAACGAAATAAAGTAGATAAAACTCGATTAACAACATCGGTTATCCATCAGTCTGACTGTGACAAGTAGTAGAAAACATAAGTTTCGTACCTAGTTTGCTCCAAAGAGTCCTCCAGAAGTGACTCAAAAACTTTACATCCCTGTCAGAAACAATCGACCTAGACATACCATGTAAACGAACAATCTCTCTAAAAAACAAGTTAGCCACATTAACAGCATCATCAGTCTTATGGCATGCAATGAAATGTGCCATCTTAGAGAATCTATCAACCACAACAAATATACTATCTCTACCAGTCCTAGTTCGAGGCAATCCCAAAACGAATTCCATAGAAATATCAGTCCAAGGGGAATCAGGAATAGGTAAAGGTAAGTACATACCATGTGGTGAAACCTTCGATTTTGCCTTTCTTGCAAGTCACACAACGCTCATAGTACCTTTCAACATCGGTGTGCATCTTAGGCCAAAACAAATGCTCCTTCAATGTGTGCAACGTCTTAGTGACTCCAAAGTGACCCATCAATCCACCTTCATGCGCCTCACAGATCAAGATGTCACGCAAGGAACCCTGTGGAATGCATATCATGTTTTCTTTGAAAAGATAATCATCATGCCTATAAAATTTTCCATCTGCACTTTTCTCACAAGCATTATACTTATCGCAAAAATCAGGATCATCAGAATACAATTCTCGAATATATGCAGATCCAATCAAGTGTGAATCAAGATAACTCAACAGGGCATATCTACGTGATAACGCATCAGCAACAATATTGTCTTTACCCTTTTCATATCGAATGACATAAGGAAAAGACTCTGAAAATTCAATCCATTTAGCATGCCTTTTGTTCAATTTATGTTGACTTGTTATATGTCGTAAAGCCTCATGATCAGTGTGAATAACAAATTCTTTAGGCAACAAATTCAATCCATTTAGCATGTGTTTCTTTTTGTTTTGAAGGTTGTCTTCCACTCATCGCCTTCTCGCATGCGAATCTGATGACAGTCGCTCCTTAAGTCAATTTTGGAGAAGATGACGGCTCCGCAAAGCTCGTCTAACATGTCATCAAGTCTCGGAATGGGATGACAATACTTAATTGTGATCTGGTTCACAGCTCAACAATCTACGCACATCCTCCAAGAACCATCTTTATTCGGCACTAATAGTACCGGAACAGCACACGGACTCAAACTTTCTCGAATGTAACCCTTGTCCATCAATTTTGTAACTTGTCTTTGAAGCTCTTTCGTCTCTTCAGGGTTGGTTCAATAAGCTGGCTGATTCAGAATAGTAGCACCTGGAATGAAATCAATCTGGTGCTCAATGCCACGAAGAGGTGGCAATCCCTTCGGTGTTTCATCCGGAAACTCATCCTCAAATTCGTGCAAAAGGGACACAATCGATGCAGGAAAATTAGTAGGAAACTCAGCCAATAAAAAATAATCTTTAAACATTAAAATAAACAAAGATTGGTGAGAGGAAAGACATTTCCTGATTTCTTGACTGCTTGCATAAACATTCATCTTTTTCTTCTCCTTTGCAGCTTCCTTACTCTTTTTCAAGCTTTCTTGATCTTCATTTACTTGACTCAGTGTCAATGGAGCCAAAGTAATCATCTTACCTACATGCATAAAAGAGTGTTGGTTTGTAAAACCATCATGCATTACCTTTTTGTCGTACTACCAAGGGCGTCCCAAAAGAAGCTGAGTAGCATCCATCGTCACAACATCACAAAGGACCTCGTCCTTGTAGTTTCCAATCAAAAATGGTACAACGAATTGTCTCATCACTTTAAGTTCTCCACCGTTATTCAAACACTGCAATTTGTACGGATGTGGATGCTTCGTCGTCTTTAGACCTAGCATGTCAACCATCACTGAACTAGCAACATTAGTACAACTACCGCTATCAATAATCACAACAAATACCTTATCTTGAACCTTGCATCGTGTGTGAAAGATATTCTCACGTTGTTGCTCGTTCTGAACCTGTTGCACATTCAAACTACGTTTTACAACCATGATTTCCATTACCTTACTAGTTTCGACAACTTCTAGATCATTCTCTTCATCATCGGCAGTAGGAGTTTCTTGTACATCTTCCTCAGAATCTGACTCGATCTCTCCATCTTCTCTCATCAACATAACTCTCCGATTAGGACACTGGCTAGCAACATGTCCTCGACCAAGTCACTTGAAGCACTGGATATCTCTCAAACGTTCTTTTACGACCACTTGTTGTTTGTCATGCCCATTATCAGCAACAGAAGGCTTTGGTGTGCTGGATTCGCCTTACTCTCGAATCCGAAGTGGCGTTTGCAGTGCTTGTTTCCTGGAATTGTTAGGAGTATATATGTAACGCCCCGGTTTTGGGCTTAGGAGTTTTGGGCGTTGACCGGTTGGTCAAAGTGCTGTTCGAATCTTAAGAGGTTAATTTAGGAAAGCCTAGTTCGGGTTGCATTAAAAATATGGAAAAATGTTCTAAAATCATCTTTTAATATAATTAAGTGAACTGTGAAATCAATTTTGGAAAATGAGTTTTGGAAGTGTGACATTTTGGCTAGTGACCAAAATGTAATTTTCGCAAGTTTGGTGGTTGTTTTATAAAGGGTTGGAACTTTGAATCTTTAAGGAGCTATTAATCCAAAAGTGGTTTCTCCAGATTTTTCTAAGATATTATAAGCTATTTTCTGATTTTAAAGATATCAAAAAGGAGGGAAAAGCTCATTTGGCAATTTTCTCAACTAACTTCTCATTTTCCTTCTCTCATTTTCTCTCAAACCAAACACTACATTTCCAGAGATTTGTTTCTGATTTTCTCACCTAAATTCCTCCTTTCAACTCTCATTTGATTCCAAATCAACATATCTTCAAAACCTCTTCAATTGCTACAAGTTTCAACAAGCATTTTGGTTGCAAAAAGTGGAGAAACACAAGTTTGGAGGTAAGAACGTCCTTCTCCTCTAAACTATCAGTTCTTTACTGAAATTCCTAAGTTTTCAATCCTAAATTGATGTTTAATTAAAGGCTTTTAAGTTGATTTATGGATCTTGGCTTATTATGCAAGATTTTGATGATTTTTGATGATTTTCGTTAGATCTGAGTAATCTGTGATTTAAGAGGTGTTTTTGATGTTAAATGATCTCTAAAATGATGTTGAATTGAGTTTTGATTGATGCAATCCCGGATAGGTTGAGTTTCCTAAGTTTAGCTTGTGTTTCAAGGTAGTTTTTGAGGTGATCTTGGTGATCTGATGTTGCTGGAGGTATAAGGTTGTTAATAGGTTGTTTTTAGATGTTATATGGTGTTAATGGAAGTGAGGTTTTGCTGGTTTATGGCTGGGCTTTGTTTAGAAGTGGTTTGGATGCATTTTCGGTTGTGTTTGGTGGCCGAAAATGGAGGTTGGATGAGAGCAGCGAGTTTAGGTGCTTTCATTGAAGCAATTAATGCATGATGATGCATTAATCCTCTGCTTTGATGTGTTGAAACAGGGGAGGCATCTTTGGATCCAAGATTGGTTGATCCGGAAGCTTGATTTGGTGCTTTGGCTTGAAGCAAAGTGGAAATCGGTGAGTGCATTTGTGGAAATTGGATTTCAGCTTTTAAAACCAAGGTTTGAAGGTTTTGGGAGCTTAGTTTAAGTCTAAACAACTTTGCTAAGCTCAAGTGTAAGTTTTCGGATTTTCTCTCTAGTGGTGGCCATGACTTTGATGTGTTGCAAAATGATGATTTGCATGTTTTTAATTACTGTTTTGAAAGCATGTTTTAGCATGGATTTTGCTGATGTTGTAAGCCATATGTTGAAGGTAACTCTAGGTAGGAGTACCTTGCTTTTATACATTGAAATAATGTGGTTTGATGCTTTGAAATGCATGATGAAAATGGCTTGATTTAATGCTTTAAAATAGTGGATTAAATGTTGAAAATGATGTATATTGGCAAGTGATGTTTTGAAAAGGTTAAGGTCACTAAGGTGGTTAAAAGTCCTTGAGTGAGCCTTGTTACTTAAGAACATCAAGGTGGTTAAAAGTCCTTGGATGATTCTTGTTGCGGACACTAAGGTGGTTAAAAGTCCTTAGGTGATCCTTCCATGGTGTTTAAAAGTCCATGGGGCCAAGGTGTTTAAAAGTCCTTGGGGCCAAGGTGTTTAAAAGTCCTTGGGGTGATTCAAGCATTGGACACAAAGGTGGTTAAAAGTCCTTGTGTGGTCCTTATTCATGGTGTTTAAAAGTCCATGGCCAAGGTGTTTAAAAGTCCTTGGGGCCAAGGTGTTTAAAAGTCCTTGGGAAAGTTGTTGAACTTGTTTTAAGAAATGAAATGTATCACTTGAGCCAATATGACATGTAAAGTATTTTATGAAGCATGAGATGCTTGTTTTAATGATTATGTTGAAGCATGAGATTGCTTGTTTTAAGTATGCTTTTGAGCATGTGCAAGGATTGATTTTAAGCATGGCTTATAAATGGTTTTAATTGCATTATTGAATTGTTTTTAATGAGCATGCCTCACTAAGCTTTTGCTTACGCTCTCTACGTTTTCTTAATTCAATAATGCAGAGCATTAGAGTACCTTGAGGGGCAGCAAGAAAGGGCAAGCAATCAAGTTCAAGTGAAGCTAATGTATGAAGGTTTTATAAGTACATTTTAGCTTTTGTGTGATTTGGCAATGGGGGACCAATGTGTATGTTTTGGGAGGTGTTTGAGACTCCCTAAGTATGTTGAATGTTGTTGAGATTGCTGGTTTTTGAATTGGAACCTTATATGCTTGTTTTGGAAGTTTGGTGTTTGAATAGCTAGCTTGTGTAGGAAGCATGCCTATAGAATTGGGGCTTTTTGCATATGATGTTAGATTGATGTTGTGATGATGCCTATAAGTCTTAAATATGTTTAATTGCATGCTGGTAAAGTTTGGTGACATTTGGAGCATGTTTGAATGATCAATTGCATGTTTTGGAATGCCAATTTGCTGCAATCTGTGCAGGCGTTTCGGAACAGTGTGCACCGTTTCGGAACGGGTGCCTTGCATGAACCCAGGCGTCCGAAACGGTATGCACCGTTTCGAAACGGTTTGGTCTCTGCCAAGGCCGTGTTTCGGAACGGTGTCGATCGGTTTCGGAACGGCCCGTGTTCCGGAACGGGGTTGATTGGTTTCGGAACGGCCGACCGTTAAGGGCTGACAATGGCAGTTATATGTTTTGAATTGTTTACGTTTTGGTCCTGAATCTTGTATGTTCAATTGCTTGAGCTTGGAAGGTCCTTTTGAGCTGAAATTTCACAGAGAAGCATGAAACCTGATTAATTTCAATATGGTAACTTTAATTTGGGTTAAGTCCTTTTAGTTATCAGAAATTACAATTTGGTCCCTAAAGTTGTAATTTGTTCAATTGGGTCCCTGTTTGATCTCTGATGTTTGTGATCTTTGAGTATGATGTTTGTGTGATCACAATTAGGATTAATGTGCATCTAGACAAGTTTAAAAAGAAAAAAAAGGGTCGTTAATCAAGGTTGACTTTCGGGTTGACTTTGGTTTTCCCCGTGTGACTTTCTTAATTCGGGTCAACCGTCTAGGCCGGGTTAAGGGGGTTACAATATAATGGATTTGAAAAAGATTTAAAAGAATGGTTACCTCAATATGAAGAATCCATGCACTGCTGTCGTTCAATCTTTATTGCCATCTGCACCATGTCATCAACCTCGACATAATACTGTAACTCAACAGCGCTGGCAATCTCGGTGTTCAACCCTGCTAGAAAACGTGCCATGGTAGCTTCTCGATCTTCCTCGATATTCGCACGCATCATAGCCATTTCCATATCCTTGAAATAATCTTCAACACTCCTACTTCCTTGTTTCAAGTTTTGCAATTTTTGAAACAAATCACCATGATAGTTGTAACGCCCCGGTTTTGGGCTTAGAAGTTTGAGCGTTGACCGGATTGGTCAAAGTGCTGGTCGAATCTAAAGAGGTGAAATTAGGAAAGCCTAGTTCGGGTTGCATTAAAAATATGGAAAAAAATGTTCTAAAATCATCTTTTAATATATATAAGTGAACTGTGAAATCAATTTTACAAAATGAGGTTTGGAAGGGTGACATTTTGGCTAGTGACCAAAATGTAATTTTTGAAAGTTGCGTGGCTGTTTTAGAAAGGGTTGAAACTTTGAATCTTTAAGGAGCTATTATTCCAAAAAGAGTTTCTCCAGATTTTTTCTAAGATATATTAAGATATATTCTGATTTTAAAACATATCAAAAGAGGAGGGAAAGCCATTTTGGCCATTTAGGTAACTAACTTCCAATTTTCTTTTCTCTCATTTTCTCTCAACCCAAACACTTTCTCTCCAGAGAATTTCTTCTGATTTTGTCACCTAAATCTATCCTTTCAACTCTCTTTTGATTCCTAATCATCATATCTACAAAACCTCATCATTTGCTACTTGATTCATCAAGGTTTTTGATTCTAAAAAGAGGAGAAACTCAAGTTTGGAGGTAAGAACGTCCTTCTCCTCTAAACTATCAGTTCTTTACTGAAATTCCTAAGTTTTCAATCCTTAATTGATGTTTTATTAAAGGCTTTTAAGTTGTGAAATGGATCTTGGCTTAAAATGCAAGATTTGGTGATTTTTTTGTGAATTTTCGTTGGATCTGTTAAAGCAGTGTTTTAAGGTGTTAAAATGATGATTAATGAATGATAATTTGATGAGGAATTGAGTTTTGATTAATGCAATCCCGGATAGGTTGAATTTCCTAAGTTTAGCTTATGATTCTAGGTTGTTTATGGTGTGATCTTGTGGATCTGTTGTTGCTGAAGGTATAAGGTTGTTGTTAGACTCTTTTTAGATGTTTTATGATGTTAAAGGAGGTTAGGTTGTGATGGTTAATGGCTGGGCTTTGTTGAGAAGTTGTTTGGAGGCATTTTCGGTTGTGTTTGGTGGCCGAAAATGGAGTGTGGATGAGAGCAGCGAGTTTAGGTGCTTTCATTGAAGCTATTAATGCATGATGATGCATTAATCCTCTGCTTTGATGTGTTAAAACAGGGGAGGCATCTTTGGATCCAAGAGTTGTTGATCCGGAAGCTTGAATTGGTGCTTCGGCAAGAGGCGCAGTGGAATCGGTGAGTGAAATTGGGTTTTCAGCTTTGAAACCAAAGTCTTGGGAGCTTAGTTTAAGTCTAAACAACTTTACTAAGCTCAAGTGTAAGTTTTCGGAAAACTCTCTAAGTGGTGGCCATGATTTGTTTGTTGTGCAAGGTGGTTTATTGCATGTTTTAAATTCTGTTTTGAAAGCATGATTTAGCATGGTTAATGCTATTTTTGTAAGCCATATGTTGAAGGAAGCTCAAGGTAAGAGTTCCTTGTTTTTGAACATTGATTAAATGTGGTTTGATGCTTTAAAGTGCATGATGAATATGGCTTGGTTTAATGCTTTAAAACAGTGGATTATGTGATGTTAATATGTTGAATTGTTGTTGCAAGTATGTCTCTTATATGCTGAATTACATGTTGGTAAAGTTTAGTGGCATTTGGAGCATGATTGGATGTTTAATTGCATGTTTAAGTATGCATTTTGGGGCAATCTGTGCAGGGTGTTTCGGAACAGTGCCTACCGTTTCGGAACGGGTGCCTTAAACAAGCCCAGGCGTCCGAAACGGGAGAGACCGTTCCGAAACGAAAAGGCTACTGCCAGCCCGTGTTTCGGTACGCGTTGCGGAACGGCCCTGCGTTTCGAAACGGGCTCTGCCTGTTTCAGAACACGTGACCGTTGGGGGCTGACATTGGTAGTCAAATGTTTTGAATTGTTTACATTTTGGTTTTGAACCTTGTTTGTGCAATTGTATGAGTTTGGGAAGTTCTTTTGAGCTGAAATTTTACAGAGGAGTATGAAACCTGATTAATTTCAAGTTGGTAACTTCAATTTGGGTTAAGGCCTCATAATTTACAGAATTTACAATTTGGTCCCTAAAGTTGTAAATTGTTCATTTGGGTCCCTGTTTGACCTCTGATGTTTATGATCTTTGAATGTATTGTTTGCATGATCACAATTAGGGTTAATGTGCATCTAGACAAGATTAAAAAGAAAAAAAGGGTTGTTAATCAAGGTTGACTTTCGGGTTGACTTTGGTTTTCCCCGTGTGACTTTCTTAATTCGGGTCAACCGTCTAGGCCGGGTTAAGGGGGTTACATTTGGTGGTATCAGAGATGAGTTCTCGAGTAATTGGGAATGATTGTGTGCATGACTGAAGTGTGTAAGCTATGTATGCTTAATTGAGTGAAAGCATGTTTAATGGCTTGTGATTTCGGTGCAATTGAGTTGTGTATTGTGATGTGGCATGTTGTGGGTACCCATTGCCAAATCAAAGATAATGAAATGATGTTGATTTTTAAATGAAATTGAGCTTGAATACTTGGATTGCTTACCTTGGTGGGCCTAATTTGTTTATTTGCATTGTGATTGCATGGTAAAAGTATGGCACCATGTAGAGAGTTGCGAGGTAATGTGCGAGCTACGGCTCCTAATGAGAACGAGAATGAGGAAAACACGGGTAGTGCGGTGTTACCTCCTCCTCCGCCTGGTGGTGGTGGTGCTGAGAGAGAAAGGGCTGAAGCTGCAGCTGGTGCTGGAGCTGCTGGACCTGAGGTGGGTCAGGGGCAAGCTATGCCTGATATGACGATGCTGGTACAAGCTATTGCGGGTGCTTTTCGAGCAGCAGTAGCTGGAGCTCAAGGAGCTGGGCATCAGGGAGATGCTGGTGTTAGACTACCTTTGGAGCGCTTACGCAGTCTTGGTGGGACTGAGTTCAGGGGTATGTCTGCTGAGAGTTCTGAAGCTTGGTTAGAGAGTACCAAGAGGATTTTGGGACAGATGAGTTGCACGGATGTGCAAAAGCTGGGTTGTGTTGTGTCCTTGCTGCAGGATGATGCGTATACGTGGTGGACGACCACTATAGCTGGGATGGCTGAGGCTGACATCACTTGGACATTCTTTCAGAATGTGTTCAAGAGGAGATATCTTGGTGTGAGATATCTTGATGAAAAGAAGCGTGAATTCATGTATCTTACCCAAGGGAGCATGAGTGTGGCTGAGTATGAAGTGCAGTTTGTGCGACTCAGTCAGTATGCACCTGAGCTAGTACCTGATGAGCGGGCGAGGTGCGAGAGGTTCCGTTATGGCTTAGTGACGGATGTAAAGATGTATGTGCTGGCCACCGAGTATGATGATTTTGATGTGTTGGTGGGCCGAGCCAAGGATATAGAGTTGAACTTGGGTTTATCTGCTAGAGGTGCTGGAGCAAGTGCTGGAAAGCGAGCTGCTGAGTTTAGTTCTGGAGGTGGACGGAACAAGAGGGGACGCGATCAGAAGTATCAGTCCTCAGCTAAGAGAGGTGGTGGTGCACCTGCCCGAGGAGGCAATGCTAGAGCTGATCCGAGTGCCTGTTGGATCTTTGGTTTACGTGGTCACATGAAGCGTGACTGTCCTCGTGCTGTGAGGGAGGTACAAGCTCCTGTTGCGGCAGCTGGGAATGGGTGCTGGAATTGTGGATCTGCGGATCATCTGAGGCGAGATTGTCCTATGTTGGCTGGTGGCCAAGTGCGTGCTCCTGTTGTTGCTGCACCGCAGAGAGGTCGGGGGCGCGGCCGTGGTAATTTCCAGCGGAGAGAGGAAGGTGGTCGAGGGGTGGCTCATGTTGTGGCTATTCAGCCTGAAGGTGGAGGTCAAACGAGGGTGTATGCTCAGCGGGAAGGGAGGAATGACGCGGATGTGATTGCAGGTACCTTTACTTTGCAATCCTTGTCATTACTTTCTTTGATAGATTATGGATCTACGCATTCATACATTTTGCGTGAGCATGCTGAATTGCTTGGTTTGCCTGTTGAGTCTTTGGATGTTGGTGTTCGTGTCACTAGTTCTTTTGGTGAGACTGTTGTGACTCGAAAGTTGTATAGAAGGTGTTCGTTGGTTGTTCAAGAACATGTTTTTCATGTTGATCTTATGGAGTTGCCTTTTTATGGTTTTGATGTGATCCTTGGTATGGATTGGCTTGCTGAGCATCGTGCCGTTGTGGATTGTGAAAATAAGCGTGTTTCGCTTAAGCTTTCGGATGATTACGATGTTGTTGTGGTTGGCGAGAATGTGAAGTTTCTTGCCAATGTGGTGTCTTCTTTAGAGGCGAGCAGGATGCTGAGGCAAGGTTGCGAAGCTTATCTAGCTTTTGTGATGAATCCTAGCTCTAAGGAGTTGAGGGTGCAAGATATCAGAGTTGTGAAGGAGTTTCCTGCTGTTTTTCCTGAGGAGTTGCCTGGTTTACCTCCTAATCGCGAGGTGGAGTTTGGAATTGAGCTGTATGAGAATACAACTCTTGTGTCCATTACTCCCTATAGAATGGCACCTAAGGAGCTGAAGAAGCTGAAGACGCAGTTGCAAGAGCTGCTTGATCGTGGTTTCATCCGGCCGAGTGTGTCACCTTGGGGAGCACCGGTCTTGTTTGTGAAGAAGAAGGATGGCACTATGAGGATGTGCATTGATTATCGTCAGCTGAACAAGTTGACTATCAAGAATCGGTATCCTTTGCCGAGGATTGATGATCTCTTTGATCAATTTCGGGGAGCTGCTGTGTTCTCTAAGATTGACTTGAGGTCTGGGTATTATCAGTTGAAGGTGAAGGATGGGGATGTGCCTAAGACAGCTTTCAGGACAAGGTATGGGCATTATGAGTTCCTTGTGATGCCGTTTGGTTTGACAAATGCTCCTGCTGCTTTCATGGACATGATGAATCGTGTGTTTCATGTATACCTGGACAAGTTCGTTGTGGTGTTCATTGATGATATCCTCGTGTACTCGCGTACTGAGGAGGAGCATGAAGAGCATTTGAGGATTGTGCTGCAAGCTTTGTTGGAGAATCAGCTTTATGCTAAGCTGAGCAAGTGTGAGTTCTGGCTTAAGGAGGTGGTGTTTCTTAGGCATGTTGTTTCTGCTGAGGGGATTCGTGTTGATCCTCAGAAGATTGAGGCGGTGATGAATTGGAAGGTTCCTAAGTCTGTTCATGAGGTCCGTAGTTTCCTTGGTTTGGCGGGATACTACCGAAGGTTTGTGGATGGTTTTTCCAAGATTGCTGCACCTTTGACGAAGCTGTTGCAAAAGGATGTTAAGTATGAGTGGACAGAGGCGAGACAGCAGGCTTTTGAGAAGCTGAAGGTGGCTTTGACGCAAGCTC
This sequence comes from Hibiscus tridactylites, assembly GCA_958450335.1. Taxonomy (NCBI): domain Eukaryota; kingdom Viridiplantae; phylum Streptophyta; class Magnoliopsida; order Malvales; family Malvaceae; genus Hibiscus; species Hibiscus tridactylites. Next base: position 35,508,187 of record OY288266.1, read on the forward strand.
CTATCTTGGTTTAGCCTGAATCAGGGAAAGAGTTTGTGGTCTACAGTGATGCGTCCTATGTTGGTTTGGGATGTGTGCTGATGCAGGAGGGTAAGGTTGTGGCTTATGCATCTCGGCGGTTGAAAGTGCATGAGTGCAATTATCCTACGCATGATATTGAGTTGGCTGCAGTGGTTTTTGCTCTGAAGATCTGGAGACATTATCTGTACGGTGAGAAGTGTACTGTGTACACGGATCACAAGAGTTTGAGGTATCTGATGTCTCAGAAAGAGTTGAATCTTAGGCAGCGGCGTTGGTTGGAGTTGCTCAAGGATTATGATCTGACGATTGAGTACCATCCTGGAAAAGCTAATGTTGTTGCGGATGCCTTGAGTAGGAAGGTAGCTGTTGAGCTGAGAGCTATGTTTGCCAGCTTGAGTTTATCGCGTGATGGTGGTCTTGTAGCTGAGTTGCAAGTGAAACCATCTATGGTTCAGTTGATCAAGGATAAGCAGTTGCTGGATGATTCCTTGGTGTCTCATGTTCAGGATATCGCGGAGGGTAGACCTTCGGATTTTTGCTTTAATGATGATGGTGTGTTGTGTTTTGGGAGTCGAATAGTAGTGCCCAACGATGTTGAGTTGAGGCGTGCTATTCTGACTGAAGGCCATAGTAGTCCTTTTGCTATGCACCCTGGTAGTACTAAGATGTATCATGATCTTCGTGATGAGTACTATTGGGTGGGCTTGAAGAAGGATGTTGCAGAGTTTGTGAGCAAGTGTATGGTGTGTCAGCGAGTTAAGGCTGAGCATCAGGTTCCTTCAGGTTTGTTGCAACCGTTGAGAATCCCTGAATGGAAGTGGGAGAGGGTTACCATGGATTTTGTAACTGGTTTACCTTTGTCGCCATCAAAGAAGAATTTTGTGTGGGTGATTGTGGATCGCCTGACGAAGTGTGCGCATTTCTTGCCTGTGCATACTACGTTCTCTTTGGATAAGCTGGCGGAGCTGTACATTGCTGAGATTGTGCGGCTGCATGGTGTGCCTAATTCGATTGTGTCGGATAGGGATCCGAGGTTCACATCGCGTTTCTGGCAGTGTTTGCATCAAGCTCTGGGTACAAGGTTGAATTTCAGTACATCCTATCATCCTCAGTCGGATGGTCAGTCTGAGCGTGTTATCCAGATCTTGGAGGATATGTTGAGGTGTTGCGTGATTGAGTTCCAAGGTTCTTGGGAGAAGCATTTGCCTCTGGTGGAGTTTGCTTATAACAATAGTTATCAGGCGAGTATACAGATGGCACCTTATGAGGCCTTGTATGGGAGGAAGTGTAGGACTCCTCTTTGTTGGGCTGAAACTGGTCAAAAGTTGGTTTCGATGCCAGCTTTGTTGAAAGGAACCACTGAGAAGGTGAAGCTCATTTGTGAGCGGTTGAAGGCAGCCTCTGATCGGCAAAAGTCTTACGCGGATTTGAAGCGTAAGGAGATAGAGTATGCGGTGGGTGACCGTGTGTTCTTGAAGGTTTTGCCTTGGAAGAAGGTGATGAGGTTTGGCCGGAAGGGTAAGTTGAGCCCTAGATACATTGGACCATATGAGGTGGTCGAGCGTGTGGGTCCTGTTGCGTATCGGTTGAGGCTACCTCAAGAGTTGGAGAAGATTCATGATGTGTTCCATGTTTCTATGCTCCGGAGGTATAGATCTGATCCTTCGCATGTGATGCCTGTGGAGGAAGTGGAATTGAATCCGGATTTGACCTATGATGAGGAACCGGTGAAGGTTCTGGATTCGGATAGTAAGGTTCTTCGTGGCAAGACCATTGAATTGGTGAAGGTGCTGTGGAAGCATCGAGGTGTTGAGGAAGCCACGTGGGAGCGGAAGGAAGACATGCGGAAGCAGTTTCCTTATCTCTTTCCTTCAGGTAAATTTCGAGGACGAAATTTCTTAAGGGGGGAGAGTTGTAACGCCCCGATTTGGGCTTAGAAGTTTGAGCGTTGACCGGATTGGTCAAAGTGTTGGTCGAATCTAAAGAGGTGAAATTAGGAAAGCCTAGTTCGGGTTGCATTAAAAATATGGAAAAATGTTCTAAAATTATCTTTTAATATATATAAGTGAACTGTGAAATCAATTTTACAAAATGAGGTTTGGAAGGGTGACATTTTGGCTAGTGACCAAAATGTAATTTTTGAAAGTTGCGTGGCTGTTTTAGAAAGGGTTGAAACTTTGAATCTTTAAGGAGCTATTATTCCAAAAAGAGTTTCTCCAGATTTTTTCTAAGATATATTCTGATTTTAAAACATATCAAAAGAGGAGGGAAAGTCATTTTGGCCATTTTGGTAACTAACTTCCAATTTTCTTTTCTCTCATTTTCTCTCAACCCAAACACTTTCTCTCCAGAGAATTTCTTCTGATTTTGTCACCTAAATCTATCATTTCAACTCTCTTTTGATTCCTAATCATCATATCTACAAAACCTCATCATTTGCTACTTGATTCATCAAGGTTTTTGATTCTAAAAAGAGGAGAAACTCAAGTTTGGAGGTAAGAACGTCCTTCTCCTCTAAACTATCAGTTCTTTACTGAAATTCCTAAGTTTTCAATCCTTAATTGATGTTTTATTAAAGGCTTTTAAGTTGTGAAATGGATCTTGGCTTAAAATGCAAGATTTGGTGATTTTTTTGTGAATTTTCGTTGGATCTGTTAAAGCAGTGTTTTAAGGTGTTAAAATGATGATTAATGAATGATAATTTGATGAGGAATTGAGTTTTGATTAATGCAATCCCGGATAGGTTGAAATTCCTAATTTTAGCTTATGATTCTAGGTTGTTTATGGTGTGATCTTGTGGATCTGTTGTTGCTGAAGGTATAAGGTTGTTGTTAGACTCTTTTTAGATGTTTTATGATGTTAAAGGAGGTTAGGTTGTGATGGTTAATGGCTGGGCTTTGTTGAGAAGTTGTTTGGAGGCATTTTTGGTTGTGTTTGGTGGCCGAAAATGGAGTGTGGATGAGAGCAGCGAGTTTAGGTGCTTTCATTGAAGCTATTAATGCATGATGATGCATTAATCCTCTGCTTTGATGTGTTAAAACAGGGGAGGCATCTTTGGATCCAAGAGTTGTTGATCCGGAAGCTTGAATTGGTGCTTCGGCAAGAGGCGCAGTGGAATCGGTGAGTGAAATTGGGTTTTCAGCTTTGAAACCAAAGTCTTGGGAGCTTAGTTTAAGTCTAAACAACTTTACTAAGCTCAAGTGTAAGTTTTCGGAAAACTCTCTAAGTGGTGGCCATGATTTGTTTGTTGTGCAAGTGGTTTATTGCATGTTTTAAATTCTGTTTTGAAAGCATGATTTAGCATGGTTAATGCTGTTTTTGTAAGCCATATGTTGAAGGAAGCTCAAGGTAAGAGTTCCTTGTTTTTGAACATTGATTAAATGTGGTTTGATGCTTTAAAGTGCATGATGAATATGGCTTGGTTTAATGCTTTAAAATAGTGGATTATGTGATGTTAATATGTTGAATTGTTGTTGCAAGTATGTCTCTTATATGTTGAATTACATGTTGGTAAAGTTTAGTGGCATTTGGAGCATGATTGGATGTTTAATTGCATGTTTAAGTATGCATTTTGGGGCAATCTGTGCAGGGTGTTTCGGAACAGTGCCTACCGTTTCGGAACGGGTGCCTTAAACAAGCCCAGGCGTCCGAAACGGGAGAGACCGTTCCGAAACGAAAAGGCTACTGCCAGCCCGTGTTTCGGTACGCGTTGCGGAACGGCCCCGCGTTTCGAAACGGGCTCTGCCAGTTTCGGAACACGTGACCGTTGGGGGCTGACATTGGTAGTTAAATGTTTTGAATTGTTTACATTTTGGTCCTGAACCTTGTTTGTGCAATTGTATGAGTTTGGGAAGTCCTTTTGAGCTGAAATTTTACAGAGGAGTATGAAACCTGATTAATTTCAAGTTGGTAACTTCAATTTGGGTTAAGGCCTCATAATTTACAGAATTTACAATTTGGTCCCTAAAGTTGTAAATTGTTCATTTGGGTCCCTGTTTGACCTCTGATGTTTATGATCTTTGAATGTATTGTTTGCATGATCACAATTAGGGTTAATGTGCATCTAGACAAGATTGAAAAGAAAAAAAAGGGTTGTTAATCAAGGTTGACTTTCGGGTTGACTTTGGTTTTCCCCGTGTGACTTTCTTAATTCGGGTCAACCGTCTAGGCCGGGTTAAGGGGGTTACAATAGTGAATAGAAACAAACCTTTTACGCATTAGTCGCTTCATCTCGTTCCATGTTGTAATTGGGTCGTCACCAGTACGTCTACGGCTAAGCAGTAATTGGTCCCACCATATCAAGGCATAATCAACAAACTATGTTGCTGCTAATCGAACCTTCTTCTGTTCCGATTAATTATAACACTCGAAAATGTGCTCCACTTTGCTTTCCATAGCCAAGTATGCATCAGGATCTGAACGTCCCTTAAAAGTAGGAATAGCAACCTTAATGTTAGTTAAATTATCGTCTACATGTTGCACCCGTCCTTGTCTAGGAGTATGTTGCCTTGGTGGCCGTTCGACTTCATTTTTGTTCAATACAACATTAATAGAGTTGGATCCTCTGTCAAACCTATCCATCCTCGACTGTAATGGCTCTAAGGCGGTAGCCACTACTCGTTGCATAATTCTCTGTAAGGATTGCATTTGAGGAATCGGTGGATTGTAACACCCCAATTTTGGGCTTAGAAATTTAGGGTCTGAACCGAACCGGTCTAATTTTCTGTTCGAATATAATAGGAGGTTTTAGGGAAAGCCTAGTTCGGGATGCTTTAAAAATATGGAAAAATATCTAAAAATCCTCTTTTAATATATATAAGAGAATGGTGAAATCAATTTTACAAAATAAGGTTTGGAAATACTACATTTTGGTGTAGTGACTAAAATGCGATTTTTGAAAAGTTTAGTGGTGACTGTTTTGTAAGGATTGAAACTTTGAATCTTTAAGGAGCTAATTTACCCAAAAATGATATCTCCAGATTTTTCCTCAATTTGAGTGAATTAATTAATGTTTTAATTAATTAAAAGAGAAGAGAAACTACCTTTTGGAAAAATCATAACTACCTTTTCCTAAAATTTTCTCATTTCTTTTTCTCTCAAAATTCCATCATCCAAACATTTTTCTTCAGAAACTTTTGCATTGATCTTCACTTCAATTGATGAGATTTCTATCATCAATTAGTTCCTAATCAATCTTGCATCAAATCCTTTTGTTTTCCTCATTGGATTTTCAAGAAAATTGGCTCAAATCAAGGAGAAATCACCATTTAGAGGTAAGATTGTTCTTCTCCTCTAAATACTCAATTCTTTACTGAAATTCCCAAGTTGTCAATCCTTAATTTAAGTTTTATAAATGGTTTTAATGATAGGAACTTGATTTTGGCTTAAAACTCAAGATTTGGAAGAAATCTTGAAGAATTTCGTTGTGATTGTTTGGGCTCTGTTTTGAGATGATTCTTAAATGTATTTTGGATGTCTAATGATGTGGAAATGTGGTTTTATCAATGTAATCCCGAATAGGTTGTATTTCTTATGTTTTTACTTATGAAAATGGTGGTTTTTGAGGTGATCTTGGTGTTCTGTTATAGCTAAAGGTATAAGGACGAGTTTAGGTTTATTTTGGATGTTAATTGATGTTTAGAAATGGTTAGAAGTGGTGGATCTTGGCTAGCTTAAGTTTTGGAAGAGTTGGAGGTGTTTTTGGTTGTGTTTGGTAGCTGAAATGTTGGTTTTGGGAAGAGCAGCGAGTTTAAGTGTGTTGGCTGAAGATTTCAATGCATGATGATGCATTAATCCTCTACTTTGATGTGTTTAAAATAGGGGAGGCATCTTCGGACACTTTTGGAGTTGATCCGGAGGCTTAATTGGCGTTTCGGCAAGCGTGCGAAACGTAATCGGTGAGTGGAGTTGGGTTTCCAGCTTTGAAACAAATATTTGATGGTTTTGGGAGCTTAGTTTAAGTCTAAACAACTTAACTAAGCTCAATAGAAAGTTTTCGAAAAAAACTCTCTTGGATGAGCCATGAAGTAGTTTGATGCATTGGTTATAATTTGCATGTTTAAATTTTGTTTTGAAAGCATGTTTTAGCATGGTTAATGCTGGTTTTCAAAGCCATGTGTTGAAGGATGCTCAAGGTAAGAGATCCTTGGTTAGACATATTGTAAATATGGATTTGATGCATGGTGATGCATAATGTTAAATGGCTTTGTTTAATGCTTTAAAACAGTGAATTGTTGATGTTATATGATGTATATTGGCAAGTGATGTAATGGTTTTAAAGTACTTGAATCGGATATAGTTAGCCGGCTATAGGATTGGGTGCACCGTGAATAAAGTTGCCTTGGATGTTGAGGGGTTGTGATTGTACCGTAAACTCCATCCAAGTACCCTAACGAGTGAGGTAAGATCACAACGGTGGTTAAAAGTCCGTGTGTGGATCTTGTGTTATGTGTCCCTTGCACTCGTTAGTGGAATTATACAACTACCAATGAGTGATGTGGAGAGGTTGTGATTGTACCGTTAAACTCCATCACGGGTGTTGAGGGGTTGTGATTGTACCGATAAACTCCACCTTATGTTGTTCGGTAGTGTGTATGAAGCGTATGGGACAACGCTTGTAATCCGTGTATCCGATTGTGTTTTGAGTTGTAAATGGTTATGAATTATCACTTGAAAGCCAATATGATGTGTTGATTGTAGTGAAGCATGAGATGCTTGTTATGTATGCAAGGTTGCATGAAAAAAGTTGAGCATGTGTTTAGAAAGCTTGTTGAAAGTGTTTTCTAAAATGCATTATTGTGTTGTTTTCTTTAGAGCATGCCTCACTAAGCTATTGTGCTTACGCTCTCCCTTTTGTATCAATAATGCAGACAATTGAAGTGTTTGAGGGCAACAAGGAAGCTAAGAGTCCAAGGGTAAACTAAGCTCATGTATGGTGATGTTTTCATACACTATTAGTTTTGGTAATTTGGCAATGGGAACCTAAGATGTGTTGTGGGAGATGTTTTGGACTCCCTAGTTTGTGGCATGATGCTTTTGATGTTTTGGATTTGTAATTGGCCTTTTGATGCTTGATTTGGAGTTTGGTTGGTTCTTTGGTTTTTGGATATTAGGATGCATGCCTATAGACATGTGAAGTTTCATGTTTGATGCCATGAATGTGTTTAGGAGTTGCAAGCACGCTCTATATATGTATGATGTCTTGTTGGCATGGATAGGAAGTCATTAGGATGTGTTTGAGTGGTTTTATATATGAAAAACCAGCAAAATCTGTAGCTTCTGGGAAAACCATACCGGAACGGGCACTGGCGTTTCGAAACGGGGGCCTGTAATGGCCTTCGTGTTTCGAAACGGCTGGAGGCCGTTCCGAAACGATTTGGCCACTAGAAGGCCCTGTTTCGGAACTAGTCTCGAAACGAACCCGTGTTTCGGAACGGTCAACACCGTTCCGAAACGGGTGACTGTTGGGCACTGATTTGAATGGTGTTGAGGTTTGCAAGCTTTACGTTTTAGTCCCGAAAGTTGTAATAGCAATTGCATGAGTTTGGGATGTCTGATTAAGGTGAAATTTGACAGGGAAGCATGTAATATGAATAATTTAATATTGGTAACTTAAAATTCAGTTAAGACCTTCTAATTTCCAGAATTTACATTTTGGTCACTAATAATTGTATTTTGTGCAATTGAGTCATTTTTTGCAATTCGATCGTTGTGCTTTACACTTATATGTTTCTCAAGTGTTCACCTAGGGTTAACATGTATCTAGACAAGATTAAAAAGAAAAAAAGGTCCGTTAATCACGGTTGACTTTCGGGTTGACTTTGGTTTTCCCCGTGTAATCTTCGTAGTTCGGGTCAACCGTCTAGGCCGGGCTGAGGGGGTTACATGGATCCTGGTAAACCGTGTGATCATCGGAACCTGCCATAATTAACAACAAAACCAAAAAAAAGAAAGAAATATTATAGGTTAGTAAAACACCAAACAAAAAGGACCTCATAGCACACACAATCAAAGTCTCGTAGATGTCACTCCAAAGAACAGTGCACTCAAAAATTAACATTCAGCGCTCGTGTTTCACTCGGGAGAATACTTGAATGTCTCTTTTTGTCTCCCCTTCTTTTCTCACAACGCTCAATGCCTTTTTCCCTTACACTTTCTCGAAATCAGCTCTTTAAAGAACTAATACAACGTCTCGAAACTTGTTACAACGGTGTTGGCTACAAGGAAACAACGGTTAAGGAAACAAAGAAAAAAAAGGTGACACAAAAAGAAAGAAAATAAGACTGAAAATTAAAGAAAAGATGAAAAGGATAATGACACGAAAAAAAAGGAACCAAAAGATGAAAAATGAAGAGTTTAGAGAACCTTACTGCGAAGACGTGCTTACAACCTTCCTATTACCGAACAAACAAGCATAGTTCGCTTCGGTTGATTTCTGAGCACATCAAAGTTACATAACAAACTCGTACAAATTTCATCATTTACAATAGGAACACAACAGTAATAATACATATATATATAAACACTTTCGAATCTAAAATATTTTTTATATTCGAATATGTTTTTTTATTCGAATCTGTTTTTTTTATCGAATTTGTTTTTTTTCGAATCTGTTTTTTATATGTTTTTTTTTCGAATCTGTTTTTTTTTAATTCGAATGCATTTTTTCTTTTATTTACTCGAATTTTCAGAAACTTACAACGAATCCAACAACCTAGGCTCTGATTACCACATAATAAGGGGCAGTCTGCCGAAACAGACTATCCTCATTTGTTACGGATCTAGGAATATTGTAGGCACGTTCCTGCAATAAAAACGACAATGAAACAACAAAAATTATACGACATATTTATATTAAATAGGAACTTAAAGATGAACAAAAAATAAAAATAAAAATAATATAGAGTAGGATGATAATTTTGGCGTTTTGGAAAGAACTTCAAACGATGGTGAAGAAGGCTTCAAAACGACCGATGTTGGAAACGCTAAACTCGAAAGAACCTGCACAATCTACTGAGCAAACCTGAATCAAATTTGTTTAACGTCGAAGGACTTGGATCCCCTAAATAGCAATTTAGAAACTTGAAGTATCAATGACAAATAAACAAGTTTGGGTGTCGAATAGTTATAAAAAGAGCCAAAAAGAAAAAATTCTCTCAAATGTAATTTTTATTCAAAGTTGGTAACCATGTTACATTGTTTTAATACATATATATAGACTACAAAGGTGGTTAAGCCGAAATGAAACATGTGGCCTAAAAATTAAAAGGGCAGAATACATTTTGAGCCACTCATTTGAAGTTGTGCGCCAAAATGTTTAGTGCACATGTTTAATGTGCAGGTTTGAAATTCAATGAACAAATATTTGTTCTTATCTCTTGTGTTTTGCCGCACCAAAGGAGAGTAAATAAATGGGTTGCACATGAAAGGAAAATTCTGCATGTGTTGGCTCATTTGTTCTTCACGTTCATAAGCACATGGTGATGAGATGAAACAATGGCATTTCACGTCAATTGTGTATGGCTGAAAACAAAAGGCTCGGCTGCAAGCATTCCTTGTTGCATGGCCCATGCAAAATAGGGTTGGTCACACTTGGCTCCTATCAAACAAATATATAATAATAATAAGTCACCATAAAATAATCCAAAACTAAACCAATATAAAAACATTATAAATCATATCAAACACACCTAATAATTAATATAATATAAATAGGTCACATATCGACATGCAACACATTAAAAGTCCTATTTTCTAAGGCACAAACGTTATCAAATGATTCAGAAATGTCAGTACAAGTGAGGAAAAGAGCCTCCCTGAAACGTATAGCCCATGATGGTATAATTGGTCCTAACGGTAAGACCTCCGGATCAGCAACGTGTGTTGGTGAAGGTGTGCTCACATCATACATTGAGATCCTAATTAAGTTGAATTGAGATTATATATATTTAATATATATATATATATATATATATTGAAATCCTAATATGAGTTAAATTAGGATTTCAAAGGCTATAGAAAGGCATAAAAGATCTAGCAATCATTAATACTTTTTGGGGAAAACCCTCTAAATAGTTTATAGAGTTTTTATGTTTTCATTCCCTTCTAAATGGTTTAGAGAATTTTTATATGCTCGTTTCAACTGGGTGAACTACGTAGAGGTCGGAGCGTTATCGTTGCGGCTTAGAAAGCGACATCGTGGAATCGTGATTGAATATCTATCTCCTCCAAGTTTAGAATTCTAGATTTTAAACACGCAATTCTTCACCCTTATTCACCCTGAATCATTCCTCGTATATGGATCTCTAGTGATAATCGTTGGATAATTTTTTCGTTGTGCCATAAGGTGTACCGACGTGACCCAACACCTCAAACTTATAGTGAAGAAATATGCTTATCTGAAAGCATTTTTGGAAAGATGCCATTAAAAGTGAAATCAATTCCATTATGCAAAATCATACCTAGGAATTAGTGGATCTTCCTCCGATAATTAAACCATTAAATTCTAAATGGATTTTCAAATGAAAAATGAAAGTAAGTGGAACGATTGATAAGTACAAGGCCAGATTGGTTATAAAAGGTTATAAACAAAAGGAATGTCTTGATTACTTTGATATATTTTCTCCTGTATCAAGAAAACCCTCTATAGGGATGATACTTGCTATTGTCGCTTTGCAAAATCGTGAAGTACATCAAATGGATGTTAAGACAACATTCCTTAATAGAGATCTTGACGAGGAGATTTACATGGAACAACCTGAGGGTCATGTAACACCAAGACAAGAAAGGAAAGTCTGTAAATTGGTGAAGTCTTTGTATGGACTTAAACAAGCACCAAAGTAGTGACATGAAGAATTTAACAATGCCATGATTACAAATGGGTTTAAAATCAATGAGTGTGAAAATGTGTGTATGTAAAAACCACTGTCAATGGATACATAATCTCATGCTTATATGTTGATGACATACTCATTGTTGGAGGTAATGATGATATGGTAAACGTACCAAAAACATGTTAAATTCAAGATTTGACATGAAAGATATGGGACTAGCCGATGTGATTTTGGGAATCTAAATCAAAAGGTCACCTGAAGGTCTCATATTAACTCAGTCACACTATGTGGACAAGATTCTTGAGAAATTTAGCAAGGATGATTCTGGTGTAGCCAGAACTCCTATAGATACGAACCAACATCTTTCCAAAAACAAAAATGACAGTGTTGACCAAGTTGAATATGCGCTGGTCATAGGGAGTCTAATGTACCTTATGAAATGTACTAGACCATATATTGCTTTCACTGTGAGCAGTTTAAGCATATTCACAAGAAATCTAGGGGATGGACAATGGAAAGAAATTATGATGGTACTAAGATATCTCAAATATACTAGGAACTATGGTTTGCGTTATTTTGGGGACCCTGTTGTGTTAGAAGGATTCTCTAATGCAGTTGGATATCTGATATTTAAGATACTAATGGTACAAGTGGATATGTTTTTACTTTCGGATGAGGGGCTATATCATGAAAATTCTCAAGACAAATGATTATAACTAGATCTACTATGACATTTGACTTTGTACTTCTAGATAAATATGGAGAAGAGGTTGAATGGCTACAAAACTTTTTGGAGGATATCCTTGAATGGCCAAAGCATGTTCCTACAATATACATTTATTGTGATAACCAAGCTACAATTGGTAGGGCACAGAAAGTAATGTATAATAGTAAGTCGAGACACATGCGTTTTCGACACAATATTGTTAGACAACTAATCTCAACTGGAGTTATCTCTATTGATTTTGTCAAATCAAAAGATAACATTACGGATCCACTAACCAAAGGGTTAAACGGAGATCAAGTTGATAAAACATCGAAAGGAATGAGACAGAAGCCCATAAATATTTAAGGTGCTATATGAAGGAAACCCCAACCTAATTGACTGGGGATCCTAAGATCTAGGTTCAAAGGGACAACCTACTTACATAGACTGTGTGAGGTCACTGTGGATCTTTTTACTTATCCCAAGTGCATTCTTGTGATGAAAACAATGATAAAAAAAAATGGTATAGGCAAAGCAATGTTTTTAATGACCGTTGTGTGTTTCGGTGAGCCGAACAACATAAGTCACCTATGTGAGAGTGAAGTGGGGCCGCTTCAAGGAAACTATTGGAGCATAGTTCTCTTAAACTCTTGTAGAACCAGGAGATGTTTACGATCATATAAACATACTCATGAGAATTAAAACCTTGCTAGAGAGGTATTTTCTTGGAGTATATCATCGTTTACACAACTATTGGGGCATAGTTCTCTTAAACTCTTGTAGAAACAAGAGATGTTTACGGTCATATAAACATACCCATGAGAATCAAAACCTTGCTAGAGAGACATTTGTTTGGAGTATATCATCGTTTACACAAACGATAGAACAATTCAAAAGTATTGTGTCTACTAGTCAGCCAATAAAGTAAATATACTTTCACAAAGGAACGTTCGAGGGTTGATGCTTGCCTATTCTATGCAAATATCGAACGTAGATTCTATCACCACTTTGTGTCATTGATCTATCAATTTCATTCATGTGGGGGATTGTTGGAAAATAATGGATAGCTAAGGAACTTTGGGGCATATTATTTATTGGTGATTTTGGAGTTTTGAATAATAAACACTGTAGTTTATATTCTACTCTACAAGACCTTTAAAATGATGTATAATATGCTCAGATTGGTTGAATGATGAATGAGAAATTGATGCTCAAAGTAAGATACTTGCAAATATTGTTGAGAAAAAAATAGGTGCTTAAAACACTCTCATCCCACATTGGAAAAGTGTGAGGTATGAAAGGTGTTTATAAGCTAGAAACAACTTGTCAATTAATAAATATGTAAGCTAAAGTTGCATGACGTGGGCGACATGAAATGTCTGAATCGATATGTAAGCTAGAAACAACTTTATTGCCGAAATTTGGTTTTATTTTTCTCAACATTTTTGTCTTTTGGTATTATGAATCAAGACTCTTCATTTTTCAACAATTTAGTGTCCATTATGAACCTTAATTTCCTACAACTCTTCATTTGCTTCCTTTTCAAATTCTTCTCCTTTTTTCACTATAAATAGGGATCAAATTTTGTCATTTGACACATCTCAAATCATTCCATCTCTTTCTCTCTCAAATTTTGTTCAAGTGGTGATAGAAGAAGGCTCGGTTGAATTCGACTTGTTCACTGAAGTTGTGTTGCTTACGACGAATACTTGTTGTTGTATCCTGTGAGATAGACGTCCAAGAATTCTCTAGCACCGGAGAGAGGGTGAATCTGTCGTAAGGAGACTGTTTATACAGGCTTCAACATCTACTCTCAGTTTGTCTCGGTCCAAAAGTTTAACGTAAAATTTATGTTCATTTTATAATTATTTTTCAATTAATTATTTTTCGGTAAATTGTTATTTTGAATATATATTCAACTATACTTGTGTATTTTACCTTTTATCTAACAATTTAATATTTTTAATAATGGAGCACAAGAAAATATAAAAAGAGGAAATAATTTTTGTCCAATTAATAAGTGCAAATGTTATGATTTAATTCGTTAGATTACATCATGAGACACAAATTGAATTATTACTTTTTAGGTAATTTTAAATGAGTTTCAATATGTTTAAAATTTTAAATCTCATCGAATATATTATATAAGATGGATCACGAATATGAATTAATTAAACAAATTTGACTCTGTCAAAACTCATTCAATTTTTGAGTTCGGCCAAATCAAGCTCAACACTACTAAACTTGACTCGAATTAAATTTTTAACGAGCTTAATACAAATCAAACTCGACTCAACTCGTTTATCCACTAACAAGAACAATCTTGGACAATCTTTCTCATTTGTAAACACATCAATAGTACTAGTGGGCTATGAATGCGGCAATTTTGAATGAATAATTCCTTTTAAATTATTTTTTTGTGAAAATAGCTCCCAAAAAATATTATTTGGCAAAATGACCCCAAACTTGCCACGTCGGTAAACCTCGCGTTGTGTAGAACGCGAGGTTTGATATCGCGTTCTGCACAACGCGATTTTAGTCTACATGGCCTTGTTGTTTGTGTTAATGTGCATTCATCTTTTAAAAAACCTCACGACCTCGCGTCCTGTAGAACGCGATATCAAACCTCGCGTCCTACAGAACGTGAGGTTCACTGACATGGCAAGTTTAGGAGTCATTTTGACAAATAATATTTTTTAGGTGACATTTTCTCAAATAATAATTTAAAAAAGATTATTCGCCTAAAATTTCCTATGAATGCCCTGCCCAACAGGCCGACACTAGAAATCACCCCCGTGGCATATAACAGCTTTGCTGACATGGGGAATGAAACACGTCAACCGAACGTAACAATAGAGTCAGCACGACAACCACTTTCCATGTGGCACGCACTGCTCATTACACGTGGCAACCACCCAAGCCATGATTTTACTCGAAAGCGAGGCAACATGCGCACTCAACCCACCCAATAAAACGTTTTTCTTTTCTCAAAGAATATGGAGTACATATTTAATTTAAAATATAGTAAGAAATTAATAATTTATATTTCTTTGCTCTTATCAAACTCAGTCTAAATAATCAAACTGTTTCAAAATTAAAATTATTTTTATGGTTCATAAAATTTAAACTCGAAATATCTAAGACCCGCTTTCAATACTTTATTTATCACTTGAGGGAATTGCACTCATTGCACTTTCGCACTCCGCAAATGCTGCCCTACTATTATAATAATTATGTTGCATATTTCATTTTTATTTATTTATTTTTAATTGTAGTATTTATCATTGGTCGGTTAATTCAGATCAAATTTTGCATAGATTTAATTTGAGGACAATATTTTTAATTTAATTTTTATCATTTACAATGTCACGATTCGAACCCTTAACATTGTTCAAGAGACCTAACATCTCATCCGGTTAACATTCTTTAAATATTAAAATGTATATTTTTTAAAATTAAGAAATATATATTGTCGGATACTGATGGTAACATTGCTGGTTTACGCTTGAAGCTTTAATTACATTAGTTTTGGTGCTCCTTCACATGGGACAGCCAGGCTGTGCACACCAACCTTCTGCTGTTTTACCCTTTTAGTTCCAAACATTTAATTACACAAAACCAAACCCTTACTACTCAGTTGATTCAACGCTCCTTCCCTTCCCTTCCCACCTTAATTCCATCAATAACCCCACAAATCCATTTCTGTCATAAAAAAAACTATTGAAAGCTCTGCTCCTTTCTTTTGGAAGTGGCCCTGAACTACTTGACAACACACACACACACAAAAAAAAAAAGCTGAGAAGCTCATATGCCTTCCTTTTCCCTCACATTCTCTGGCTTCAACCCTTATGAAGCTTCATCTAATTTCTAGTGTTTTGGTCTTGATGTTGGCCAGCCATGGAATCTGTGACTCAGTTATTCGAGTTGGTCACAGGGTTAGCCTTGCGGTTCCATTAGAATACAGTGATGGGTTCATTGGGAGAGCTTTTTTGATGGATTATACTAACCAGGTCGAACCGAGTTTCCGACTTGCATTGACTGTTGAAGCTAATAAAGGGAGATATTCATGTTCTCTAGAGGTTTTCCTAGGTGATGTCAAGGTATGGAATTCTGGTCATTACTCCAAGTTCTACACATTTGATGTATGCATTCTTGAGCTTTCTCAAGATGGAGATTTACAGCTCAAGGGTCCCAAAGATCGAGCCGGATGGCGTACCGGAACTTTCGGACAAGGTGTCGAGGTATAATTACTTGCTTGATGCATTGCTTGAAGTATACGTGTTCGATGCATTGCTCGAAATGATTTGTGTTTTTGTATTGTGTTTGCAGAGATTGCAGATACTTAGGACTGGTAATCTAGTGCTTGTGGATGTTTTGAACCAAATAAAATGGCAGAGTTTCAATTTCCCTACTGATGTAATGCTATGGGGACAGAGACTAGATGTGTCCACTTGGTTAACTTCGTTCCCAAGGAACTCGACTTCATTCTACACGTTCGAAATCCGACACGACAGGGTTGCTCTTTATCTCAATTCGGGTAAATCGAAGTACTCTTACTGGGAATTTAAGCCTTCCAAGAACCGAAACATCACGTTTGTTGAATTGGGTTCTAAAGGGTTAGAGTTATTCAATGATAAACATAAAAAAATCGCGCAGATCGCTTCGTGGAAGGTTCAGCCGATGAGGTTTTTAGCACTCGGAAATAGGACCGGAAACTTGGGACTTTACTTTTACTCACCAACCACACAAAAGTTTGAAGCCTCATTCCAAGCTCTCAACTCCACTTGTGACCTTCCTTTAGCTTGTAAGCCTTATGGCATATGTACATTCTCTAATGCTTGTTCGTGCATACGCCTTTTGACGAAAGAAAACCACATGGTCTCCGATTGTAATAACAAGGGGATCCCGAGCCATTTCTGCGGTGGAAGTCAAGCCGAGATGCTCGAATTGAACGGTGTCATTAGTGTACTCAAAGATACCCCCAACAGAGTTAATGTTACCAAGACAACATGTGCAAATTTGTGCTTGAATGACTGTAAATGTGTTGCTGCGTTGCATTCATATGGAAATTACGGGGACTGGAGCTTTGGAGAATGCTCCCTTTACCGGCTGGTCGCAGGAATCAAACAGGTCGAAAGAGGGTCCGGGTGGAGTTATATGGTTAAGGTTCCGAAAGGGAGCCGGTACCATCAAAGCAAGCCTAGTGTGAAGAAATGGGTGTTGATTGTGGTGGGAGTGATGGATGGTTTGATCATCATATTGGTTCTTGGTGGCCTTGCTTACTATATCATTCATAAAAGAAGAAACAACTCATCAGGTACTGACAATATGTAATTGGTTCTTGGTTTCCAGGGATAAAACCGTTTATAGACACCCCGGGAACACAATACGGATAGTTGGGGATTCGACCGGCTATCCGGCATAAGACACTTGGAAGACTTTCTTCCCAAGGAGTCAGTGATCCTCAACCCTGTTCAATACCACAGTGTAATTCTTTTCCTGTTAACAAAGACAAGGAAACAC
Organism: Hibiscus tridactylites; assembly: GCA_958450335.1. Classification (NCBI taxonomy): domain Eukaryota; kingdom Viridiplantae; phylum Streptophyta; class Magnoliopsida; order Malvales; family Malvaceae; genus Hibiscus; species Hibiscus tridactylites. Next base: position 35,525,269 of record OY288266.1, read on the forward strand.
AAATTTGGTTGTTTTCAACTATGTTACATGGATTTGGATACGATTTGTTGGCATTGTCATGATGTTCATGTCTCTGGAGACTGGAGTTGCATTGCTGGTAAAGCAATTGTTTGAAGATTATTACATCCCAAAACCTGACATGAGATGCCCTTCTTTGTTCAATGTCTGACATCAGTTATTAAGACAAAACCATAGATAATGAAAGCAGAAAGGGTCAAAATCTGTTCTATCAGTTTAATGCCAGTGTTTATCTATGTTACTCGAACTCAGATGAGTGCCTTGTACAAGTATGTGTCGGACCTACGCTACTCGAACTTGAATGAGTGTCTTATACAAGTATATGTCAGATCTTGGTACACGGATGTTTACGAGAAAATACATCAATTTCAATACAAAAAAGCCTGCAAGAAAATAACAGAAGGTGTAGTCTTACATTCATTGGATCCAGGATATATGTTTGGACCCAAAAAAAAAAAACTTATCTAAGCAATAGTATTTGGGCTTTAGGTGTCATCTACAGGAATAGGTCACCCCATTGGGAGAAAAACATATCATTTCTGATGAATAATCGCGGATGCGAACCTAACGAATGTTATCGTACGAAAGTAGAAACTTGAAAAGTAGAAACTTGAAAAGTACATGGTATTACTACAGTTGTATAAATCCTGGATAAGAGGGAGAAAAGTGCCCTATTTTGTGGGGGGATTTGAACATGAAATTCAAAGTAATAATGATGAATGTGTAGTTGGGGCATAGTGTCCCTAGCTAGGATATATAAATATGTATGATTAATGTGTGATGTTTTCAATCCTCGTTCGCTGTCATCATTTAACTCTTGGATTTTGATGGAGGATCCCACATGTGAGGAGATAGTGACAATGAGTCGATGACATTTTTCTTACAACATATGAGCCTCCATATTTATGTCTTGTGTGTTTCAAAGCTGGAACTTTGCCCGTGAACCTAACAATATATCACACGTCACAAGAGAGAGAGAGAGAGTTTGGCCTTTTTTGTCGAGGGACCCTATGTGACTTAAAAACATCACTTGTCCATCTTGTAGGGTGATATTCTATCATCATCTTCGTCCCGACTCGAATAGTCTACGAGTCTATTCAAGATCTTCATTAATACATATTTTAAATATTTTATATTATTAATTTACATAAAAACTTGTATTTTACTTACAAAAGACAATTCATATTTGAGCTTAAATATAGAGGAACTTAATCAAGCTCTAATAATTGAGTTTTAGTAAAAAGATTGGTAATCAAGCTTGAATAGCAAGATTATATGTCGAAACTTATATTTTGATGTTTGGTCGATGTAAGATTATACAAGGTAGAAGAGAAATTCAAAGAACTATTATTAGAAATTCAATCAACGTGAAACACAAAAGATGATTAACCTTTCTTATATAATGAAAGGGTTAACCAAAAGGATTCTTGATCTTGAAGATAACTAACTAATATAGAGCTGTACATGATTGATAACAACCATAACCGACTAATGACTCTTGACTCATAACACTTAACTCTAACATGCTTCGTATTTTCTCCTTCTTCTAGTTCAAGTTTCTTAACATGCTTCATGTTTTCCCTTCTTCAAGAACAAACTCTTTAACATGCTTCGGGTTCCTTCCTTTTTCTTTTCCTTGTTCTATCCTTTGAACACAGAAGACAGATTCACAGTTTGTAACTGAAGTTTCTCAGGGCAAAAAACTTTCAGTTGCTGCCGTAAATGAAGAAAAAAAGGCAGAAGACAGAGGTTTAGTCAAGACATCTGCTACTTGATCTGCTACAGGTACATAGTTTATTCAAATCGATCCTTCAATTACTTTTTCTCTCACAAAACTGAGATCAAGTTCAACATGTTTAAGCTTGGCATGATAAACAGGGTTAGATGAGTGTGCTATAACACTCGTATTATCACACAAGATTGTGGGTGTTGATGCAAGTGGAATGTTGAGCTTAGTGAGAAGAGATTTGATTCAAGTTGTTTCACAAATCGCATCAGCTAAGTTTCTAAACTCTGCCTCAGTGGATGATCTTGAAACAACACTTTGTTTCTTAGAGCTCCATGTTATAGGATTCCCTCCTAAGAAAATGCAATAACCTCCAGTTGACCTTTTATCATCTATACAACTTCTCCAATTCGAATCTGCATACCCAACTAAGCTCGTAGGGGCTGAAGCATTACTAAAGAACAAGCCATAACTTATAGTGCCCTTAAGATACCTCACAATTCTCTTTACAGCTTTCCAGTGTTTATCAAGAGGATTTTGCATAAACTAACTAACTTTGTTTATGAAAAATGTATGTCAGTTCTTGTAGTGCATATATATTGTAAACTACCTACTATTGTCTATATAACGTGCTGTCAAGAAAAGGATCTCCATCAGTTAAAGAGAGTTGAGGAGAAGTTACCATAGGTGTAAGGGAAGGCGCAACATCAACCATCTTCATTTTCTCCAATAATTACATAATACGCTTCTTCTAATTTAGAATGATCCCTATTTCAACAACTTTTATATTCATGTCAAGAAAAAAGTTTAACTTCTCCAAGTCTTTCAAGGAAAAAGTCAGATTTATATCTTGAATGACACGATCAACTTCTTCTGCATCATTTTTCGTGACAACAATATCATCCACATAAACTATAATGTATATCTTGTTGCATTGTGTTTTCCTAAAATAAAGTGAAGAATCAACTAATGAAGTTGTAAATCCAAGTTTGTGAACCAAGTGACTGGCAGCTTCTCAAACCAAGCTCGAGAGGCTTGTTTAGAGACTTCTTTGAGCGACACACTAAAGGATTTCCAGACTCATCTACTTGTTCAAACCCAGACGGTTGGTCCATGTAGACTTCCTCAGACAGATCCCCATTTAGAAAAGCATTATCGATATCAATCTGTCGAAAGACCCAACCATTACTTAAAGCCAAGCTTAATAGTATCCTAACTGTTACAGCCTTAACAACGGGACTAAATGTCTCTGAATAATAAAAACCTACCTTTTGCGAAAAATCCTTTGCAGCCAGCCTAGCTTTGTATCTAGCTACTCTACCATCCGAATTCCTTTTCACTTTGAAAAGTCATTTGCGCCCAATAGGAATACGATTCAAGGGTAGACTTGTAAGTTCCCATGTACCTTTTTGAACCAAAGCATCAATCTCTTTTGTGACTGCTTGTTTCCAAACATCCGATGACATAGCTTGATGAACATCTTTTGGTACATCAATCACGAATTCAGCAAGAAACACTTTGCGCTTGAATATCCCTGCTTTAGATCAAGTAACCATGGTATGTCGAATAGAAACTTGTTCTTCACGTATGTTTGAGTTTTCATGCTAAGCAAGAGAGGGAGTATGTGAACTGTTGGATGTTGTTGGTCCTATATTATCCAACACATCATGCTGCAGATTGTCATGACCGTCTTGCAAAGGTGAATTGACCACTAGTACTGGATGTTGCAGTGGTTGAGAATCATGAACCATTAGCCGAGGTTGAGAATCATGAACTACTGGTACTGGATCTCCATGAACCACTGGTACTGGAAGTGGTACAGCTGGTAACAACTGTGAACTTGAAGACTCTGATGAACTGGACAATGAAATAGTAGGTCCTGATGTTTCAGATGTACGAAAGGAGGAACCAGGAGATAAACCATGAGCCCTAGAAACTAGACACGAGTATTTGAACTTGTGCAGAACTGAACCCTCGCTCTTTTCTTTACTAGCCTGCAAAAAAAAAAACGAGACTCATTAAACTGCACATGTCGAGATACATAAACCTTACCATCATCACTAAGGCATTTGTAGCCATGTTGAACCGAGCAATAACCAAAGAAGGTACAAGGCTTTGAACGGAACTGAATCTTATTCTGATTATAAGCCCTGGTTAAAGGAAAGCACTGACAATCAAAAGTTTTTAGAAAGTTATAATCAGACAACTTGTGAAAAAGCTTTTGATAAGGAGATAGATCACCTAAAACCTTAGTTGACGGTTTATTTATGAGATAGGTTAAAGTGTAAAGAGCATCAGACCAAAACTTAAAAGAAACTCCACTTTGAGCCAAAAGAGTGAGACCAAGCTCAACTATATATCGTTGTTTGCGCTCAACCCTACCATTTTGCTCAGATGTATAAGGACAAGTACGACGAAACTCAATGTCATGTTGTAAGAAATAACCTTCTAAAGTTTTAAATTTAAAGCCACAATCAGACTGAATAATTTTTAGTTTACAGTCTAACTGTCGTTCAGCCATCTTATGAAAATTAATAACAATATTACGAACATCAAATTTCCAAGACACAAAATAAATCCATGTATATCTTGTTGCAGCGTCTAGGAAACTAACATAATAAGAAAAATTGTTGGAAAGTAAAGGAGCAGGACCCCAAACATTTACTTGCACCAGTTGCAAAGGTTTATCATACACAGCTAAAGATTTCTGAAATTGTAACTTATGGCTCTTGCCAAGTTTACATGCTTCACAAAAAAAATGAAACTTTATTAACATCGCAAATTTTGCATACATTGGACAATTTAGCTAACGTCTCACAAGAAGGATGTCCAAGCCTTCTATGCCACAAATGAACATCAGAAACAGAAAAACACCTATCACTCTTATTATTCTCACAAGATGAAACCAGATTACAAGATGAGTTACAACTGCTAGAAACATTTGACTGCAAACTAAAAGAATCAAAAGCATCAACATGTAAAGAACCAACAAATTCAGTAGCAGCAACATGTAAAGTACTAACAGATTCAGTAGCAGCAACATGTAAAGGCAAATCATCTGAAGAATTAATAGAACCAGTAGCAGCAACATGAAAAGACAAATCATCTGAAGAAACAAACTTGTAGAGACCATTATTTTGTAAACCTCGCAGTATCATTTGCTAAGTCTCTAAATCCTTAACAACACAAGAATCAGGAGAAAAAAATTCAATCGACACATTGTTATCTTTTGTGAACTTAGAAACTGACAAAAGATTTTTTTAATTAAAGGTACATGTAGCAAATTACTTAGCACTAAAGGCCTAGATTTAGATGATATAGTCGAAAAATCTATCCTAAAAAATGAGAACCTTAGAACCATCATCAACTAATATCTTACCAGAACCAGAATAGGAAACAGAGGACACGATGTTACCTGCATCAGGAGTAAGGTGAGAAATGGCCCCAGAATCAGGGTACCACGCTGAATCTCCATAGCCGAATTCATCAGCCACGGTTGATACCACCGCATCAGAACCATTATTTTGAGATGTAGTATTGAAAACTTGAGCGGATTCTTAATGTTCCTCATTAAAGTCTTCAGAGTAGAAGATTTGATTGACATGTGCACCAACACCTTCAAAGGCCTGATTGAATCGAAAGAAACATCGTCCGGTTAAATGACCAAGCTTTCCGCAGATTTGACATTGCGGCCGAGAACGTCCGCCATGAAACTTGCCACCTCTACCTCTAGATGGTGCGCCTCGAGACGGATGATACACAGGCGTAGTTGGTCGAAACCCTACAAACGGTCGTTGAGTAGAGTAATTAGGATTTACCAATCCATGAGAGTAACCCATATTAGGGTTATTGGAATATGGAGATGGGCTAAAATATGAGCCTTGAGAGTGAATGGAAATAGAAGATTCACGGGTCAAGTTGACCGTAGAGTTCTGACTGAGAAACTCTAATTGTCAAGATTCAGTGTCAAGAAGAACGTTCACAACTTTGTCGAGTTTGTACGGCACGGCCACCACCGGTTCGTACTCCGGCGGCAGACTGGAAAGAATGGCTAAAATATGCATTGTCTCTGTTAGCGGGTTCCCACACGCAGCAAGACTGTCACAAATTTCTTTAATTTGAGCAAAATATTCTCTCATTGACTTATCACGCTTTTGAATGTTCTTCAACGAACAATGCAAATGCATTAATCGCGTAGTAGAAGTGACATAATTTCTTCTTTGATGATCTAAGTACCAACTCAAGAAAATCTAAATGATGTTTGTATATACATATAATTTTGTTATTTTAGCATCTGATTTTATTTAAGAGTTTAGAGTTATTTTAATGTTAAGATATATATATATATATATATATATAAATAAAAAGTATATTATACATATATATATATATATATTATAAAGTGAGAGAAGGATCCACTTTCACACTAGTGTAAAAATATTAAAATTGTTTTTACGCATTTCAATAACTTTATGTAACTTGATACTTTAATAATTCGTTTGTCGTATTTAATGTTTCATGCACATAGATCATGCATGTTAATTTCATAATGTCTAACTATTTGGTTTATATAAAAAGGTTTCAACTGTTAAATATATATTCATAAGACAATATTCTAGATCATTATGATAAAAATATCATGTTGGTTTGAAAATTTGTATGCGTTTTTTGTTTAACCACTTGTATCCGACTTATTAGCCAACTAATTTATATCGGGTTTTGAAGATGATCAATATGAGAGCGATTCTCCGAATTCATTTTTTCTATTCACAATATTAGATTTGAATTTTCTAGCCTTGTTTAAGATATCTAACGTCTCATCATGCATGCATAAAAATGTGAGTATATTAATAAGTTGAACGGTTAACAATTATGTGTTCAGGGGTGAGGATTTTTGGCTCATAAATCTAAAGCCCCACTTAGGTGGCTAACTAAAAAACTGTTAAAATTTCGAGGGGAGGTTGCGATCCTATTGAGACCAAATGAATCTAGGAAAGGACTTGTGACAGAGAAGATAAAGTGAATTGAAAAAAAAATACTTTGATTTTTGATGCATACTCCTAAACATTCCATTATGGTATGGATGGCCTTGCTTAATAGATTTCCAACAAAAGAACGTTTGATTCGTTGGTGCAAGGAACTCTGAATTGAAGAATCACATGTTCTTCGACAAATTTTTGGAGAGCTATCCTCAGTCTATGTGGTCTTCGTAGAAACATTCTACCTTGAGATGATGAGGTGATGTAGGCTGCAAAAAAAAAAAAAAAATTGAAGGGTAAGTTTCTCATTGTTTTCATCCTCAACACTGCTTTGAATGCTTGCATTTATACTATCTGGGAAGAAAAAAATCAAAGATTATTTTAGAATTTTTCAATAACAGTTGATGAGCTTGTAAACACTCTTCTAAGCTTCATAGGAAGAGTATAGTCATTACTGATACTGTAAATAGGAAATTGTGTCTTGAATGGGGGAATCCCTCTTTAATTCTTTAACTTATGTTTTTGGATAAATAAAACATACATTTTATCAACAAAAAAAAAGTTAACGGTTCAACTGTAAAAAAAAATTGTTGAAGTGGGTAAAATAACTCTAATTTTATACTAGTATAAATAAAAATTGATATCAACTAAAAAAAATCTATAGAAAAACGAAGGTTATGTCACGAGACACTTTTCCAAATGTAGTACTATTAACATAATTATTCGAATTGTCTGATTGGACAATAAATCAACCCATTCACTATCTATATGTTTTTGCAGGGTTACATTATTTAATTCATTAATGGTTTACAGATCATCATGTTCTTTTTTTTTTTATCGAAACAGATCATCATGTTCTCCCCATTCAATATTATGCATGCTTAATTCCAACATTCTCCAGTAAGTGCAGTCAGTCAAAACTCTAATAATCATGATTAATTTTCAATGTTATATCTTTCTCGATCGAATTAATCGAACTTTGTTCGGATAATAGGATTAGTCACTGTTCATATCGATAAGCACAAAGTCACCCTCATCAGCTGATGGAAAAGCTTGGAGGAAGTGTTGTCAAAATTTTCAAACACCAAAGCTGTCCAATTATCAACCACTTCATATCGTACTAAGTGTTTTTGGAATTTGTTTCAAAGCAAGACAAAACATGTTCAATCAAAAACTCAGCACAGTCAGTCAAGAAAAACAACAACTCTTTGTTTTGTTTTTATTTATTTATTACTGTATTATGATTATTTTCCACATACTTTCTCATTGTAATGTATGATGCAATTCGATGGGACCCCATTGCTTGTAAAAGTAGAAAGGAGTAGAGGTTGGACTCGGATTTGTGGTTAATTTAGGAAATGGAATGTTCAATAGAATAATGATTTGAGTGTTAATCTCAAGAGAAAAAACAAACAAATCATAATTAATAATCCCATCCTACTTACCACCCTAAGCCTATATGTTTTACCAACCTAAAATTCTAAATTAGTATCAAGGATGAATATGTTTTATATGTGACTCAATTTTTTTATTTTCTCAATTTAAGGGATTATAGATTTTTTTTAGATTAAATCAGTTTGTTCATGAATATTAAATAAATATATTTATGCAACTAATAATTAGTTTTATTTGTCCGGTTGAATTTTACTCAGTTGGCATGTCGTGATTAGAGACAGAGTCATGATTTTTATATAGTGGGTTAGAGTAGAGTATAAGGTACGAGGATTCTTATACTACTATAATATAAATATTGTTGACTCATAGCCAAACAAAATCAAGTGGGTCAGTTCTAATATTTTCATGAAAAATTTTATACTAACTCCTTGAAACCCCCATTTAACTCTTTGAAAATCACATACCACAACAAATCAAGTGGGGTCAATTGACCCCTAATCCATATGTGGCTCCACAACTGGTTGTGATGACGTGGGATTAAACATACTTAAGCGTTCAACATCTTCTGATGTATGAGTGGAGAAGAATCTAGATAGTACATGTACTATATCGATTTGTTGTCATAGAGACGGGAGAAATTAAATGGACCATAGAAGGTAGGGGTGTTCAAAAATATCTAATCCGACCGATCAGATTTGTTGATCTGATCCGATTTTTATTTTTGGATCGGATGCTCGATCAAATTTTTTATTTTCTGGATTGGATACGTGTCACAATATATCAAGTTTCGGATTATCCGAGAATCTAAAATATACGAAAATTTAAATTTTTATAGATATAAATCTTGTTATATTTAGTAATTCAATGCTTGTTATATCCGTAAATTCGAAAAATAAAAATTTTCATAGATGTCAATCTTGTTATATTTGACATTTGTTAATTTTTGTATTCGAAAATCCAAAATTTTCATAGATACGACCGTCAAAATTCAAAAAAAAATATTTAAATCAAATTATATATTCGAATAACCGGATATCCGAATATCCGATCCAAGTATCCAATATCCGAATATCCAATTTTTTCTGGATCGGATACGGATCGCTATTTTACCGATCTAAAATTTCAAATATTCAAATTTTCGGATCGGATCCAATCTGATATCCAAAAATGAAAACCCCTAATAGAAGGGGAATTAAAACTTAACTGGTTAATTTTTTTATAATCGATTGAGTTATAGTTCAATTGACATAATTTTTGTATAATATTTGAAAAACGTAATACCATTCAAATAAAAAAAAATTAGATAATTTAGACATTACACTAAAAAATTAAATATCTTGGTAGAAAATCCTCATGGATCAATTTATACTCGTTTATCCTAACTGTAAATCGTGCAATATATTGCAGACACATTTTATCAACGTCTCCAATTACGAATATGATTCATATACAGAAATTTGATCGTTTCTAATTTTCCTACCTTTACAAAATATGTATTCATTTATATAAAATACTTTCAATATACATGTATGGTGAATATAATTATTCACCACATATAAAAAAGAGAGTGGTGGATCCTAATGATTCATATATATATGTATTCATTTTGTGATGATGATGCAGGTGCAGAAGAGAGTGGGGGATCCTAGGAAGGAAGGCGTTTCATATAAATACATGAAAAGCAGCAAAGTGGCTATGAATCCCTCCAAATCCTCCTCATTTTCTCCCTCTCCCTGCATTTCCACACACTCCTTAGTCCTTACCTCTTTTTGTTTCCATTCCAGATTATTATTACATAATTATATTTTCATTCTCTTCTTCTTGTTTTCTACACATTTCTTCATCGAAAAGGAATGTATTCATTCTTTTTATATAAAGATATGATATAATGCGATTCATAAAGAATACATGCATGCATGCATAATGCATTCAATGTTATTTATGAATCTATTAAATCTCTCTACTCTTTCATTGCATGGAAGCAATTTAAAAGAGAGAGAACGATTGTTGGACGATCGATTTAATAATATAAAAGTATAATGGATGATATTATTAGAAAATTAAGGGTTCTTATCCAATCACAAAAGACTTTATATCCACTCTTTTTTTCTTTCCTCTCTACAAATAAGAACATCAGTCATTCAATTCCGATACCAACAATAAGAATGAGTATACCACGTGCGACGAATATTGATGTACACCACTAACGATGAACATCATTAATTTTTTTTAAAAAAAATAAAAATCTAAAGGACTAAAATTACAATTAAAATTATCTGTTAAAAAAATAAAAATAAAAATTAATAATTACTTTATAGTATTTTTTAATAGGTTAGAATCAAATATACCCAATTCTCCTAAACTCTAACAAAATCAATCTCTTAAAAAAATAGAAATCAGTTTATAATTTTTTAATATATTAGAATCAAATATACCCGATTCTCATATTGTTGATTCTAATCTATTAAAAAGTTATAAATTGATTTCTGTTTTTTAAGAGATTGATTTTGTTAGGGTTTAGGAGAATTTGTATATTTGATTCTAACCTATTAAAAATATTATAAAGTAACTATTAAATTTGATTTTTATTTTTTAAGAGATCATTTTAATTATAATTTTAGTCCTTTAGATTTTTAAAATTAAAAAAAAATAATGGTGTTCATCGGTGTTCATCGTTAGTGGTGTTCATCAATGATCGTCGCTCGTTGTAGAATTTTCCCCAACAATAAGGAACAAAAATCCTCTCACACCACCTTCTATCACTCAAATTAAAAATTAAGTTCTAAATCCTAGCCTTAATTTTCACATCCTAAACCTTAAACTCTAAAAAAATACACTATATTCCTAATTCTCTAAACCCTAACCACATCCCCTAACCTTGGATCTTAAACCCTAAACCTACTTTTTTAAAGCGGGGCACCAAAAGAGGCATAGTTTGGGGGCAGATGATTTCCATCCAGTATTTTTAAGGAGAGATTTTAAGTTTAAACTTTAAAGATGATGTTATTGATAATGTAATCCTAAACCTAAAATGAATTAATATTCATAAACGGTAAAATTGAATTCAACCAATTTCAAGATCGAAAAAATAGAGTAAACTGTGATGTTGTATCTAAAAGGTGTACAAGTTCCAAGTCTTTTGATGATCCATATATTATGGCTATTTGGTGTAATGTGACTTTGTTTTTGAAGACTTAAGGTTTTATAGTAATATATTGGTGCATTTTTTTCTCTTTTCATTGTTTGTATTGTTTTTCTTTTTTACAATTTGATTGTGAAAGGGGTTTTAACGAGCAAGAACAGATCTATTCCTATCCTTGGGGGTACACCCCCAAATTTTTTCCAACTAAAAGTATATTGGAAATTTTATCTATTTAGACCCCAAGTTATCAATCTATTTGAACTTTGTTCCTCTCATTTTCAGTTAATTATACAGTGCCCCATATTCTTGATTTTTGACTCAATCCCTATTAACGAGTCATCATTTTCCTTAAAAAATGTGCAAAGTCCAAGTCTAGTAGTATCAAAAGGAGGTTGCAATTTGAGAATGAAGGTAAAATGATTAGATCTATCCAAAGTATCTCATGAAAAAGTCTAATAAAAATCATAGATATCAATATAGAAAAGCAAAATATGTTGTAATCTAGCTACCATAATTATTAATTAAATGGACTCTAAGTTGGTGGCTTAGATTTAAAAACCTTAAATTTAGGAAACTTTAACTTGAAAACCCCAAAATTACATTTTTTTAAATAGTTTAAAGGTGATTATAAGGTAACATCTGTTCATAGCTATTTTTAACTCATTGGCAAAGTACACACCTTGCAAACTTTGTGACTGAACCTGAGTCTCTCAAATAAATATCATCCGTTTTTCCACTTGAACCACTTGTTGGGTTCCAAAATTACATATTTAAAGCTACAACATTAATATAAATCAAATTGATCTGTAACATATTCTAAGATTAAGTAAAATAGTAATAGTACATAAACAGAAGCTTGCGTTATGCCTATATTTAATATATAATTCTAGAATTGTAGTAATATTTATGGTTTAAAGGTCGTTTTACGTGGACATACACACGCATCCATCATACATAACAATTTCATAATTGAATATGCCAATCAAATTAATTAATTAATAGTAGTTTTTTTTCGAACTTCGCGTTTGGTCATGGGTCAATTCTTATATATTAACTTAGTTGTGCTTAAACATGAATAAAGAATAGCATGATTTTCCAAAGAAATTGCATTTTCTTTTTCTTAATTTTAGTTTTTTTATTGAAAAGGAATAGCTACACCATTTGACTCATTAAAAAACTTTCTTAAACTCAATAAAAGAGAAAGAGTACATGTAATAACAACGATAACAACAGGATCCTGCTGCAACAGATGAACCACCTCCGAAGGTGGAAAATCAAATGTAACACAGCCAATTTGCTGCCCTCGCATCATCGAGGCGAGACGATCCGCAAGCTTATTGCATTTACGACTAATATAAGATAAAATGACCTCCCAGTTTCTATCCAAAAATTCATGAGCAACAAAAAAAAGCATTACCAGAATCACCTAAATAGCATCTCTCAATCCTCCTAATGACTTCCAAGCAATCGGACTCTAAAATGATAAAAGATTTGTATACAAATATTTAATTGACATATGTCTCAAATGATATCCTTAGAGGATCTCTTATAAAAAAATGTGATTCTTTCCCACTTAATTTCGTGATGTTTTAGATTCTAGGTTATTATTATTATTATTATTATTATTATTTTGAAAAGCAAGTTCTAAGATAATCAATGATAAGCAAAATATTTTATAATCGTTTTTTCCCTATTCATTTTTTTCTTTTAAAAAGATATACAAGCATAACAATTAATTATTCCAAACACATATCCGATTCATTACAAGTAAAATAAATCATTATAGAATATTGGGTAAATTACATAAATCATCATTGAATTTTACTTTCAAACCTATTTTAATAACTGATGTTTCAAAACATTCACTACAGTTTAGACATTGAACATTTTTTGTCACTGAAGTTTAGACATTAAACATTTTTTGTTACTCCACCGTTCACCGTCGTCGGACGCGCACCGTAGATGGTGATCGTTCGTACTAAATTTCACTAGTTGCTTTGTTTCGCTCCTTGAGTCTGAATCTAACCTTCATTTCGCAGAAAGTGCCTCAAGGCCCAGATTCCACGAATTTGGCAAATACCTTTCAATTTCTCTCTTGCCGATATCCCTCTTCCACCGTCAGATGGAGCCTATTTCTCAGTATATTACTTTCCTCGTGTCAATAATACTTTTCATTGTTCAAATCTTGGAGAAGTTTCTTCGTTTACCGGTATATAGACGCCGTCAAAAAATTAACGAAAGAGTGACAAAAAACGTCAAATATCTAAACTTCAGTGAGTAAATTAAACGCTTTTAAAACTTTAGTAATCAAAATAAGTTTGAGAATAAGTTCAATAATGATTTACATAATTTATCCTAAAATATTAACAAACATAACCTAACCTAAAATACATCTGAACAAGATTCACAATTACTAGATTTGGAAGGTTCAATTAGGTGTGTTTTTGGGTATTACAATATGTATTTTGTTTACTATTGAAATTCGAAATATCAAAATCTTTGTAAAGGCCAAATACGTAAATTGAGTACAAATGAATAACAATAATAATAATAAATAAATAATTCAAGTGGGGGAAAAGGAGGCCCTCTCATGCAGGAAACAAACAAGAACAATCTGTGGGTATATTATTGATGAATGAAAGCTGCTCCTTTAAATAAACCCTTTCAGAAATAATCCCAGTAAGTGAAAGAAAAAAACAAACCCCAAAGATTCTCTACAATATTCTTAAACAACTCAGAGGGTGAATCATCAACATCATGTCTTCTAGAGGTCGAAAGAAATCATCTGTTTATCAAAAACTTCAACAGCTTCGTTCCGTGACCAACTCTACTGCTGTAAATATTTGCCCTAAAAACTCTTTGAATCTTTAACCATAAATAGGAAACTTAAGCACCCTTTTTGTTTCTCTTCGTGTTCTAGCTTATAACAATGGAACCATGAGATGAAACCCAGAAACCAGAAAGAAAGAAAGCTAGCTAGCCTACCCAAAATTTCATACTATATAGAATGCTTAGAGAAAACCCTTGTTGATTGCATGATTGATGTTGGTTTTTTGCAGGTAAACAAGACCTCAATCATTGTAGATGCTTCCAGATATATCGATGAGTTGAAAGATAAAGTGGATAAACTGAGCCAAGAAACTGGAACACCTTCACAAGCTTCGACTATGCCAATGGTAACTATATATTTAATATTTGTGCTTTGTTTATTGATTTTTGGACTTTTTTCTGTTTCTCGGTGTTTATAAAAAGCTTGGGATTCTGCTATATAACGGGGTTGCCTTTACTAATTGCAGCTTCTTTTGATTTCTTTTCTTTTTTATTAGGTTACAGTGGAAACCCTAGAGAAGGGTTTCCTTATTAACGTGTTCTTAGAAAAGAATTGCCCTGGTTTGCTTGTTTCTGTATTGGAAACCTTTGAAGAGCTTGGCCTCGACGTGCTCGAAGCTAGGGTTTCTTGTGAAGACAGTTTCAAACTAGAAGCCATTGGAGGAGAAGTGAGTCTCTCCCCCTCTCTCTCTATATATAAACCCTACTTTGTATGCAGTCAGTAGCGGATCCACATTTTACTCGAGATAGACAAAGTGTTCATACTGAAATCTGGATTTTCTTATGTTAATTATTCATTTTACACAAAATATTATTAGTATTTTTTTATTCAGAAAAATTCATGTTGTTGATATATATGTACTCACCCTTAAACATATTTATAGATCTGTCAGTGTAGTAGCATATTTGAATTTATATACAACTTATATAGCATTTCTTTTTTCGGGAACAAAGAACTATCTCATTAAGTATTTTCGGGAGTATTTATATTGTAAAAAGAAAGGGGAGAAGAAATCTCACATGTAAAAATCGTACAGCTTGAGCTTGAACCACACTTTATTTTTGGAATTTTGTTTCTTTCACTAGTTGTTGCAATAATGGAACATGGTTCCTTTGCATTTGAAAATCAAAATGGAGTTGTCAACAGAGCCCGTGTTATAATAATAAATTACTTTCATTGAAATGAAGTCTTGGTTGACAGTAGATCTTGAATTTGATCCCTTTTGGTTTTTTTATATCGAGCGTCGCTGATAAATATATTCTAAGTTTTTTTTTTTCAGAATCAAGGTAATGCCGAAGGCATTGATGCTCAAATGGTGAAGCAAGTAATGATGCAAGCTATAAGGAAATGGAGTGAAAATAGGCAGGAGGACTAGGATTTTCACAAGGGTTTAGAAACACCGTGAATTACCGCGTTTTGGATACGAGTATATGATCTCTCCATCCATTCCTTTCATCTCACAGTGTAACATCTTTTATCTTCATTAATGTAAGTTTAATCAGCACTTATTTCAACTTTATCTTCGAATATGATCTTTTAGATACGGAAAAATCTCGAGCATACTAATATCGAACACATATTTATATCAATGTTCGCTTTCGACCATTGGGTCCAAGTAACGTAGAGTTTAAGAGGTGCTAAAACCAATTTCCTTACAGCAAAGTCTTCTTGTGAACATAGGTACAATAAATATTGAACATCTTAATTTGAAACCATGGGCAGTTGGAAAATGCGTGGGAGCATTTAGCAGAGTTCTATGTATAAAATACAACATTTAGAAACTGGCCCTCCTTTCTCAACTAACAGGGATGGATCTGTTGTGGACAAGCCCAGGCCATAAACTGCAAATCTGCCGACAAGACAACCCTGTATTCTATACTACTCAGTTTGTTTAAAAATATCAATTTGATTTGGTCCTAACATTAACAAATTAATTATGACAATATGTGTGTGTGTGGATGTTGTATGGTTCTAGGCAACTGCTTCAAATTTGATAGAATGGATGGTGACCATACAAAAATAATGGAAATATTGATGAAAATGGTTGAGGTAGGTGGAGGAAGTTTTTTTTTTTTTGAATAGTCTAACTGTCATTACAAGGTAATATTTGTTCATACATATTCTTAACCCTTTAATAAGGCGTACACAGCTTGTAGACAAAATAATTGAACACAGGTCTTATAGGATGAACATCATCCGTTTTTCCACTAAGATCACTTGTTGAGTTCAACTAAGTGGGGAAAGTTGATAATATGTATATATAAATTAAGTTATAATAAACCAATGTATGGGATTTTCTCTTTAAAATGGGACAACATTTGTATGTTTTGGTAGGAGAGATTCCAAAAGAATCATTGAATACCAAGATAGCAACTTCTACCCATCTTTCTTAAATGTATTAAATATACACATAAATTATAAGAGAGAGAAGTAGCAAATGAATAGGGAAATGCACCAATTAATAAACTATACATATTTATCAATGTTTGTGAATTTATATATAATTAAGACATTTACTAAATTCTAACACAAACTGATATATTCATATTTAATTATTGATTATAAATGTAAATTTATATATAATTAAAAATTTTAAACTTAAAACTTCAAAGTTCTCATGACTTCATTGTAACTTTTAATACAAAGCAAATTCAACATTGCATTATTTAGCGTAAAAGAGATTCATACAAGCTGACATGTTGAGAACCATATAAATTATCCCCAGCAATAGCATCCACGACACTTACTACCACGAGTCGATGCCGGTGATGATGATCCGACAGCCGCCGTTCCTTCATCGCATGCTCTTGAATCGAAAGACGAACACGGGGTTGAGAACCGACTCCTCCTCCAATACTTCCCGGAACTCAAAGACCACGACACGGACGACAAGGATGACAAAGAAGAAGGTGAGGAGGACACAACATGATTCTCCTTTGGATTAAAACTCACAATTTTCCTAAACAATGCTTGCAAAAGACTGGATCTGGAGTGTTTCTTGGTGGTTTTCCGGGTGGAGTTGGAGTAGTATGAAGGAGGAGGAGTTAGAGGAGGGATTGAAGATGTAGTGGAAAATGAATGTTTGGGTGTACCAGGGTGAGATTCCCACATGAAAGGAATGGAGACCCTGAAAGAAGGGTTTCCCACTGAGTTTATTTCCTTTGATAACAGCCTGGAAAACAACTTGTCATCCTGCTTCATTCCGACTGCTTTGTCCTGGGGAAGATCACTGCTTCTTGTGTGAAGCATGTTATGAATGAATTTGTGGCGACTTTAGTGAGGGCTGAAGAGCTATTTGTAGACTCCAATACAGGTTTTATAATCTGAAAAATGAAATTCCATGTCATTTAATCAAAGTTTTAATTTTATGTCTTGTTTAGAAATTGTTTAATCCAACTCAAACTCCAAATATAATTAAAACTTTTGTAATTAGTGAATTCTTACCTAAAAATTCAGCAGGAGCAGCAGTAACAATTCATGAAAGTCATATGAACGGGTAATATTGTTCATTGATTATTGGCATTAAGATTTGTGTGAAGAAAAATCTGATGTCTTTTTTATGATTCAATATTAAAAATTCAAATATTAAACTTCAACTTTAAACCTTAACACTAAATTATAATTTCAAACCCTAAATATATATTTTAGTGCCGTTGAGAAGCAGGAACACAAAAAATAAGTAAAAAGATTTCTACTCTCAATATGGTATCCCTTACCATAGCTTTTAATGACAAATACATAGTATTGTTCATTGATTATTGACATTAAGATTTGTGTCAATATGGTATCCCTTACCATAGCTTTTAATGACAAATGCTTTCTTCCATTTCTATATGTTATATTTTTTGCCTCATGTAATTTAATTATATTATTTTTGTATTATTTAGATTATTTAAAATGACCAAATTAATGTACACCAATTAAATTTTTAATAAATCTACAACTTTTAACTTGACCTAATTCTAGATATAATCGAGATTTGAAATTCTTAAAATAAAATAGAAAAGAAAAGAAGTCTAGAATGGAAGTCCAAATGGTTTTAAGGTAACAAAGGCTGCAAAGAAAGGCATGGATATTTGCAGGGGTCAATTATTTTTCTACTTAGGTAAAATACACCATTCATCACTCAACTATCTTCTCACTCTTATTTTGGTCACTCAACTTTTAAACCTTTTAGTTTACTAATTGAACTTTTGAATTGCTCCTATTTTGATCACTCTCAATTATTTTATTATTTTCCTCAATTTTTAATATTATTAAATATAAAATAATTTAAAATAAATAATAAAATCATATTTTATTATTATTAAATTTAAAAATATGAAGAAAAAAATCACCACCACCATTGACCACTGTTGGGTCTCAAAATCAATGACCGTTTGATCTCAAATTGCATCGATCGACTCGTTTTGACACGTTCAGTCCGAATCTGGTGTTTGTTTCACCAGAAAATATCCCGAAACTCGCAAATCTCGTTTGAAACTTTTCAATTCCTAACTTTCAATCTCTTCTTCGTGGACTTCAGAGCACTTTCCGACAAAATGGATGTCATATTCAGAGGATTCAGACTCATGGGGCCGAGACGAAGCGACCGGTGAAATCTGAGATTGAACGGCCACCATCTACGGCTTTCGACGGTGGCGTCCGACGACGGCGAATGGTGGTCGGTGAATATTTTAAATTATTTTTATATTAAATAATAATAATAAAATAATCGAGAGTGACCAAAATATGAGCAATTCGAAAGTTCAGTTCGTAAATTAAAAAAATTTGAAAGTTGAGTGAACAAATATAGAGTGAAAAGATAGTTGAATGATGATATGTGTATTTTACCCTTTCTACTTTTATGTGTTTTATTTTACTTTCTGCTCCATACTGTTTGCTTTGTATAGATAGTAGATACAATGTAAGGGTCGGGTAATACTAATAATTAAATGGATAAACAACACTATTGGTCACTAAATTATTATTATTTTCTTTTTTCGGTCACCAAACTATTATTTTTGGTAAAATCATCATTAATATTACGTTTTTTTTTCCTATTTTGGTCACTAATATTACTTTTCTTGTTTTGGTCTCTCATCTATTGATTCTTTCCTGTTTTGGTCACCAAAATATTGTTTATTTCATGAATTTTTAGCGGCGGGTGACCAAAATAAGAAAAAAACATAATATTAAGAATGATTTTCTAAAATAATAGTTTGGTGACTCAAATAGAAAAACGGGATTAATTTAACGACCAATAATGTCGTTTACCGTAATTAAATTTACGCAAGTAAAAAGGGGACACATAGCGCATGCAACAGTTGAAAGTAAAGCTTCTTTAATTTCATCACAAACATTAAAAATAGGGTAAACTACAACTATTGGGTCTGACCTATTTTGACCATCAAACTATAAAAATTCAAAATTCGACCATCCAACTATTTAATTGGACCTATTTTTACCACCAACTATTAAAATCTAACGAAGTGGTGACGTGGCTATTAATGGAAATTTGTATAACTACACATTTGGTCCATGTTAGTTACCTATTCTATCAATTTAATCATAATTTTAATTTAATCAAATAAATTAATCATTCAATTAGGTGCTGACACGTGTCATCACTTTATGGGAGGAATTTAATTATTTATTTTTATTTAATAATTTTATTTTCTCTTTCAATCAGGTGGTGACACGTGTCACCTAATTGGATGAGGAAAATAAAACACAAAAAAACTTCTGGCTTAGTTGGGGTGGGGTTTGAATTCAGGTCTCTTGGGATTAAAAGGGGCAAGTTTACCACTAAACCAATGGGTTATTTCTGATGAAAAAATACACAATGTAGTATATGTTGGCTCGGGTTTTCCACATCGCCATCAAAACCACCTTTGATTCCCCCACTCTCTCTGCAACGAACAACCTCTCGGATCGCCGCTGCGATTGCATGTGTTGGCTCGGGTGCTGGAGTCAGCAAGATCGAGCGAATCGTATTGCACTTGCAAGCAAAAATTATACTCATTACCTTCCTCAAACCGCAAAAACAGTCTACTGATTCAACTTTTCATCACTTCTAGTATACATTCGATCAAAGTTAAGATTCTTGTAGGTTTAGATGTCCGTTGCTGGTATTCCAATTTGTTGTTAAGCATATTGTTAGGATATTTGTTTTAATATAATAATTGAAAATAGTTTTAGACTAAATTGAAAAGATTTCAAAAATGATTTTAAGTCCAAACAACTTGAAAATATGTTTGAGGAGTTTTCAAAAGGTTTTGGTAAGGTTTGAAATGTTTTAAAGTAGCCAAACCAAAATTTTCAGCTTGAATGTACCGATACAGTATACCCCGTACCGATACACCTTAAGGGTTTCAGCTACATGTTTTGTTTCTGCCAAAACCTATACCGATACATGTATTAGTCGTATCAATAAGGAGAGGGAGTAGTTTCGATACGTTATCTAGCGTATCGATACGCCTAGCTTTAAATGCCCAACGGCTAGTTCCCTGCAGCATTAACAGACACTTGTACCGATACGTTATAGTGGTGTACCGATACGCGTTTCGATACGCACCAAGGCATATTAATACGACATTGTTGCAACAGACTCAACTGCTAGTTCTTAAGAAGGGCGTACCAATACGATTACCCGCATATCGAAATGGACAACTCCAAAACTGCATTTATTGCGGGAAATAAATGCCCCAACGGTTTCCAACGGCTACAAACTCAATTGTGAGTATACAAGAGACTTTCAGGCATATATGGAAGACTAATGATCCACAAATCAACAACATTATGATCAAAATCATGTCTTAATGCTAAATTGTCCATTCTTGTATAGACAAACACTTGTGAGCTCAAATTGTCAATGTATGCTCAAGTGTTTTAGGATTTGGGTGAGTGCTTTAGTGTCCAAACATAAACCTTTAGAGATGGATTTCTGTTGGCTAAGTTTTCTCTTGTTTGAGAGAGTTCCCAAAGCTCGATTTACGAGCTTTGGATGCTAGGGTTGGGTTATAAGTCTAGGTTGTAAAAGGTTGTCTCCTAATCCTAGAAAAGGGGAAGAAATATTAGTGAATTGGTGAAATCCTTGGTGAGGAGCTAAGGTAGTGGATGTAGGCTTTTGTTAGAAAGCCGAATCACTCTAAATCCTTGTTCATATTTTTCTATCTTTTTGCTTCCACCACAAACACCCAAACTATCACTTCTCCACCACTTGGCAAGCAATTCAATTGTGTTTATCGGGCTCTACAATTGGTGTCAGAGCGAGACTCAATCGAGAGGATTAACATCCTATTGAGGTGATCCCGGTAAGCTCGATCAACCATTCAACCAACCAAAACTCATGGCATAATCCATCGACAAGTCATCATTCTTCAACGGTGAACATTATGCCTATTGGAAGAATAGGATGATGTACTTCATCAAGGCAAAAGATTATCATCTTTGGGACCTTGTTGAAGATGGATCGTTCGAGCCTCAACAAAGGAAGGCGAATTGGAATGCCAACGACAAGAAGATGATGAATCTAAACTCCAAGGCGTTTCTAGTGCTATTTTATGCATTAGGACTGGAGGTTTATGCTACGGTTTCTTCTTGTGAGAGTGACAAGGAAGTATGGGACAAACTTGAAGCCACATACGAGGGAACAAAAGAAGTAAAGGAGACCAAGATCGGTCTTCTCAACCTTGAGTATGAAATCTTTAAGATGGACCCGGATGAAGACATCAAGAGTATGTTCGACCTATTCTCCACAATTGTCAACCAACTCAAAAGCTTTGAAGAGGAGATTTCGGAAGACAAACTCGTTCAGAAGTTGATTTACTCACTTCCCGAATCATGGGAGAGCAAGAAGACAGCTATAATTGAGGCCAAGAACTTAATGGAGCTCAAGTTTGATGAGCTTATTGGGTCTTTTCTTACCCATAAGTTGATGTCTATTCCTTTGAAAAAGGAGAAGGAAAAGAAGATCAAAGAGAAAGGAATCTAAGATCTAAATGTTTCTGCTCTTTCATCCTCCGTAAATCATCAGGAAGATTCAAGTGAGGAGGATATTGAAAATGAGAGATGACATATCTCTTCATGAAATTCACTCGATTCATAAATAAAGAAATGAAAGAATCCAAACATGAATCGAAAAGAAGATGAAGGATTTCCACAAGAGCAACAAAAGGGGACCATATCTTCAAAGAAAACATATGTGACAACTTGAAGTAATAAAGACTCCACCGATGATGAGGTAGCCCACTTATGCTTGATGACCCTCCAAAAGGGTGAGGTAACTTCTAATTCATCTACTTCTACTTCATATTTTTTTGATGGATTACAATATGCCTATGATGATTTAGTTTTAGAGTTTAAAAATTATATTTTGAAAAACAAGAAATTGGTTTCAAATTTAAAAATTCAAAATGATTTGATTTCTAAAACCAAAGATGAACTTGAAGCAAAACTCAATGAGTTTGAGCAAAAGAATGTCAATTTACAAAATTTTCTTCAAAGTTTAGAGAAAGATCATCAAAGAGAGGTGGATGATCTTAAGAAAGAAAAATATTTGATTTCCAAAGAACTTGAAAAGAAAAACAATTTTAGAAAATCAAATTTTTATCAAACACAATCTAGTGCCCCTAGATTTTTAAATGGAAAATGTTTTAAAAGTATTTAGGTTCCAAAAGGACTAATTACTTCAACTAAAAATGATGAAATTGTAAAATGGATTCCTAAGGGGAGTAAACTTTGTGCTATTAATTGTAACACCCCTACCCGTCCTGGTCGAGAACCAAATCGGAGAGTGTTACTAACGGACAATACAAAGAACAGAGCACAAAAATTTCATCTTAAACATCGATAATCAACAGTAAACAAGAACTAATAACATATATGTTATTTAATCCAATTTACCCTACGAGCAATTAATTAACCAATTAGGGCCTAAGCAATATATTAAAAGAAAACATTAAGGTCCGAAGTGTAACTCCTTTTAAACAAATAAACATGTCTCAACATAATGCAATATCTCATAAGCTCACATTTATTTGGTGTTTCATACAGTTCATTAATAGCTGAATTCATCAATTAAAAGATAAGGATCAATAATAATCCAAGCTAATTCCGTCTTACTACAAGTAATTAACTAAGAAGCCTACAAGGGTGTATCGATACAGGTGGTCAATGGTCAACACATGTTATTATGGCTTAAGGTCCGTATCGACACATATAAGACCCGTATCGATGCGGGTTGACACAACATAAATATTGACTTGACTTGGGTTGACCCGTATCGATACTGGCTAGGCCCGTATCGGTACGAGGGTTCACAGTGGCAAAAGTGGCAAAAATTGCATCGATACTGCATCGACCGTATCGGTATGATGGTTGACAGTGGAAAAAATTGCATCGGTACGGCTCAAACCGTATCGATACCTCATTTGATTTCCTTAATTCCCAGAACAAGGGCGTATCGATACGCCATCACCCGTATCGATACCCTGTTTTGTAATGTCAAGATTTTATCTGGTTTTTCATCGATTTACCCTATCAAACCTTGTCCAAAAGCTATGAAATTTTACCAGCAATCAATAAAACCTGTAATCTAACGACATGCAGGATTTCATGATCATATGATTACGTTTGCTATGTTTTGACCCTTAAGCACCATACATGACAACTTTGGCAACTTATACAACACCAAAAGTACCATTTTGGACTATATAGAAAAACACACTACAAGCACTTTACATACACAACAAAATGGGTATAAAGGACTAGTTCGACTACTCTGCCACCTTTCTAGGAGTTCAAAAGACCAAAACACATTACTTGTAGCTCGAAGGTGACTTGCTTGCTCGACTAATCCCCGATCTTGGTACGAACAACTTCTTAACCTGAAATGCATAAGATGAATGCATTAGGCATATTTGGCCTAAGTGAGGTAGTCTTTACCATGCAAATAAATAAGAGAAGCAACACAAATCATGCTTAACAATGATGCAATAACGATAACAATAACAATAGGCATGGTATGTCTATAATCATGATTCCATATCAATTATCATAATCTCATATCAATACTCATTGGATCGATTCTAGACTGTGGATACGTGAATTCCTACGCATCGCCAAACAATGATTGGTATGTACCCTTCGCCTCGCCTGTATGACCAAAATCAAACACATCCCTCTGCCTCGCCAATCAATATAGGCCGTATCCCTAGGACTGTAGTCCACCCATACACCGAGCTTATGAATTCTATGGCATGCCAATTGTATCTCTAATCCATCGAATCTAAGGTCCATAACAATGACAATAATTGGTAATTAAAATCAATATTTCAATGGCAATATTTACACAACTTGTCCGATAATCATATCAATATCAAAATCAATAATTCCTTAACATAAACAAGGTCGATAGTAATATTCGATGACAATGACAGAAACATAATCAATGTCTGATGCTTACCATATCTTACCTACATGATCAACATGAATTCTGATGCAATAAAACCTTACCGTATAAGGTTAGTGACAAGAAAATCATGAACAATGGATTTGAGCTAGGTACCTTGCCTAGTCTCAAGAATCTGACTACACTCACCTTAAAATCCGATGCTTTTACAGCTCTCGGATAACAACGCCCTTATTTCTAGCTTTGGTGGATGATGATAGATTGTCACAATCCTCTTCTTGAGCTAGAAATCCAATAGGAAAATGTTAGAATCGATATTACGATATCGAAATCGATAAAACAATATCAAAATCGATCTCTAACTTAATAAAATCAATAACTACGAATTCTTCCATGGATGAGAAAACCCAACTTTTGATTAACCTTCTAATCTCCATGGTTCCAACAATCGACTAGGGGAAATAGCTTACCCGGACGATGGAATCGATTTACTTTCAAAATTTTGAAGAAACTAAAGCTTGGGTTCTCCTTCAATGGAGGTGCTTGCTTGATATATAAAGGAAGAAGATGAAGGTGGAGGTGTTTGCTTCTAATTTTTGGTAAGCTTTCCAATAACTATTCACCTTTGTTTTGTATAACAAACATGTATTCACCTAAATTAGCTTTCCTTTGGGTGAAGCTTTCTCACCAGACTATCCCACATATAAAAATATAAATTGAAGAGGGGCTAATCACAAGGTTAGTCCCTTACTTCTCACTACATTATGGTTTTGCCCTCCAAATTACATTTTCTTTAATTTAGTCACCAATAGGTTCAATATTATTCAATAGAGTTCTATGGCGATGTTTTAAGCCCATTTAGGGTTTGATATCAATAATCAACTACACGATACAATATTTAGGCTTCATTAATATAGGATTTCCGATCATCGGAACTTAATTCTGACTAGGCCGGATTTCGAGGTGTTACAACTCTCCCCCTTAAGAAAAATTCGTCCTCGAATTTTTACCTAAACTGAAGAGATGCAAATATTGTTATCTCGTAGTCTCTTTAGGCTCCCAAGTGGCTTTTTTAACGGTGTGGCCCCTCTAGAGAACTTTAACTATCAGTACACTTTTGTTGCGAAGCCTCTTGACTTCTTTAGCAAGAATCTAAATCGGTTTTTCCTCGTAGGATAGATTTGGTCAAAGTTTTACAGATTTAGGTTCCAGAATGTGTGAGGGGTCAGATCAATACTCCCGAAGCATTGATACATGAAAAACATCATGGATTTTACTCAATTCTGAGGGTAGCAATAGTCGATATGCCACATGGCCAATCTTTTCAACGATTTCAAAGGGTCCTATGAATCGAGGACTCAATTTTCTCTTTTTGCCAAATCTTATGACCTTCTTCCACGGTGACACCTTGAGGAAGGCTTTCTTACCAACTTCATATTTGATGTCTCTCCTTTTAAGACCTGCATATGCCTTTTGTCGATCAAAGGCAGCTTTTAAACGATCATGGATAATGGTGACTCGATCTTCAGTCTCACGAAGTAAGTCATGGCCTAACATCTTGCCCTCACCAAGCTCCGACCAACATAATGGAGTTCTACATCGTCTACCATACAATGCCTCATACGGAGCCATTTGGATGGATGCTTGGTAACTGTTATTGTAAGAAAATTCGACAAGGGGTAGAGATTTCTCCCAAGTTCCACCAAAGTCGATAATACATGCACGAAGCATGTCTTCCAAGATCTGCATAAAGAGGTTCAGTGACAAAGTAAACTTTCTAGGATTTACAATAGACAATTTGTTCAATGATTTACCTGAATTACCCTTTCTAACTGACCATCAGTTTGAGGGTGAAAGGTTGTGCTAAGATTAAGTCTGGTGCCCAGAGCTCCTTTTAAGGTCCTCCAAAATCGAGATGCAAATCGAGGATCCCGATCGGAGATGATAGACTTAGGTACTCCGTGGAGTCAGATTACTTCCTTGATATACAAGTCATCTAGCTTAGGAAGACCGTAGTCCATTCTAACCGGTATATAATGAGCTGACTTCGTGAAACGATCTACAATGAACCATATAGCATCATGCTTTACAGGGGTTAACGGTAAACCAATAACAAAGTCTATGGTTATCTTTTCCCATTTCCATTTCGGTGGATCAATAAACTGTAATAGTCTAGTAGGAGCACAATGTTCTTCCTTAACACATTGGCATGTGAGGCATTTGGAAATGTAATCAACTATGGCTTGTTTCATGCCTGGCCACCAGTAGAGTTCACGTAGGTCTTTATACATTTTCACCGATCCCTGATGAACAGAAAAAGAGCTCGAATGAGCCTTAGAAAGAATTTCGGTGCGAAGAGTTCCATCATTAGGTACACATAATCGATCATGGAAGCATAAGAGTTCTTTAGAATTAATTTTGAAGTCAGGGTTGTCTGATAATTTAGAGACAATGGTTTGAAGCTCAAGATCTTGCTCTTGCAAATCCTTGATTCGCGAAACGATGGTAGACTGAACTTAAAGTTCAGCTACAAGATAATGATACTTCCGAAGTCGAAAGTGAGCGTTAATTGCTCGAGGGGCTACAAAAGAACAAAGTTTACTTTGAATTAAACTATACAATGAGTTAAGAGTTGCAATCGTATTATCAATACTTACAAGGCATCGGTTTGCGGCTGAGCGTATCAGCTACAATGTTAGCCTTTCCTGGATGGTAATCGATAACAAGATCGTAATCTTTAAGAAGTTCCATCCACCTTCGTTGTCAAAGATTCAACTCCTTTTGTGTCAGGAGGTATTTAAGGCTCTTATGATCGGTGAATAAATAACATTTTTCTCAGTATAGATAATGTTTCCAAATTTTTAATGCAAAGACAACAACGGCCAATTCCAGATCGTGAGTAGGATAGGTCGACTCATGCGGTTTGAGTTGTTGCGAAGCATAAGCAACAACCTTCCCTTCTTGCATAAGAACGCACCCTAACCCCAGATGTGAAGCATTACTAAAGACAATGTAGTCCTTCCCAGACTCAGGCTGGGTCAGGACCAGTGCATGAGTCAGAACTTGCTTTAACTGATCAAAACCTTTATGCTGATCCTCAGTCCACACAAATGGGGTGTCTTTCCGCAATAGCTTAGTCAATGGTGCGACTATCATAGAAAATCCTTTGACGAATCTTTTATAATATCATGCAAGGCCGAGGAAACTTCTGACTTCACCAATATTCTTCGATGGATGCCAATTTAAGATAGATTGAATTTTCTTCGAATCAACTTGAATTCATGAAGCTGATACAATGTGCCCTAAGAAGGACACCTCGGTGAGCCAAAACTCACACTTAGAGAACTTAGCATATAATTGCTTCTCACGAAGATTTTGAAGCACAATGCGGAGATGGTTGCGATTTTCTTCCACGAACTTGGAATAAATCAAAATATCATCAATGAAAACCACTACAAATTTATCTAGGTAGGGTCGGAAGACTCGATTCATCAAGTCCATAAAAGCTATTGGAACATTGGTTAACTCGAAAGGCATAACCAAAAACTCGTAATGGCCGTACCTTGTACGAAAAGTAGTCTTGGGCACGTCACAATCTTTTACTCCCATCTCATAGTAACCAGACCTTAAATCAATCTTGGAAAACACAATGGCATCCTTGAGCTGATCAAATAGATCATCAATTCTGGGTAAAGGGTATTTATTCTTGATGGTCACCTTGTTTAATTGCCGATAATCAATACATAATCTCATGGAACCATATTTCTTCTTCACGAAGAGGATCGGAGCTCCCCAAGGTGAGGAACTCGGCCGAATAAAGCCTTTATCAAGCAATTCTTGTATCTGGACTTTCAATTCCTTTAGCTCGACTGCAACAATCCGATAAGGTGCAATGGAAACAGGGGTGGTCCCCGGTTGCACTTCAATGCTAAATTCCACTTTACGAGTCGTAGGTAGACCCAGAAGCTCATTAAGAAAGACATCTAGAAACCCACTAACTGTGTCAATATCATGGATTTGAGGTTCATTCCTGGTTTCTGTGGACAATGCACACAACATGGAGTTCCGAGATTCCATTAGCATTATACTTTCCTTGCCAAGGCCTCAAAGATACAATTTTCGCTTATTGTAGTCTACCCATACTTGATGTTTACTAAGTCAATCCATGCCTAGTATCACATCAAACTCGTGGATGGGTAAAACTAGGAGATCCACGGGGAACAAAATTCCTTGAATCAAGATCGGACAATTTTTGCATACAAGGCTTAGAGTAACACAATCACCTAACGGATTTGTCACGGAGATTTATATTACCATAGGTTCGCTGGACATCCTATGTCTTTTAATCAATTCCATGCTTATAAAAGAATGTGTAGATCCAGGATCAATCAATACATATAATGAGTGTGAATATAACATAACGGTACATGCTATAACACCAGGCTTGTCATCCTCCTCGCGACCTCTTACATGATACATCTGAGCAGAGGCCTTCGATTCCTGCTTGTTACCTTGCTTCCCGGATCCGCCTGGTCTGCCTCAAGTTCCCGATGGTGCTTGTCTTGGACCTTTTCCTTCGAAGGATTGGGCGGGTGAGGTGGTGTCTCCGTGCACAGCCACTGACTTAGATGGACTCTGAGGGCAATCCCTGATAAAATGTCCTTGCTCCCCACCAAAGAAACATGCTCCCGTCTGCTTACGACACTGGCCTGTTGGGTACCGTTTCTGACAAAAATTACAAACTGGATGCTGAACACTCCGGTTCAAATCTCCAGTACTCTCAACTAAAGCCGCCTTAAACCAAGACTGGGTGATAGTCTGTGGTCTCTCAATGTTCCCGGTACGGGAAGGCTATGAATATGAAGCTTGCCTCGAGCCTTGATACTTGCCCTTCTTGTTTCATTCGGGAGGTCGAGAATCATCCCATGCCCTTTTCTCAGATCTATTGGACATATTTCCTCTCTGAACTCTATGCTCAGTCTCTGTTGCTTTAACTCGGTTCACCAAATCCTGGAAGTTGGTGATGCCCAAAGACGTGAACATGGGTCGTAGCTCATCACTCAACCCAGTAATGAACATTCTGCACTTGTCTTCCTCTTTCTTTATAAACTCAGCTCCGTATCGGTAATATTTTCAGAAATCATGGATGTACTGCTTGATTTGCTGCCCGCCTTGCTTCAGATGAAGAAAAGTGCTCTGTCTCTCCACGAGATAGTACTCGTTGATGTACTTGTTCCGAAATTCCTTAAGAAAGAATTCCCAGGTGACCGATTCTTCAGGAACGGTAAGAATAATGGTCTCCCACCACATAAGGGCCTCGTCGGTCAGCAATATTCAACAATCTCGGGATTATCATCATATTGTCCGGTGAAAGAGTAGGCTCAAAGTGAAGCTAACTTATCCACATGAGCACGAGTATACTAGACAACAAGAGGAGTAGGCTGAGCTGATGGTGCTGCTTGCATTGCAGCCATAAACTGTTTGAACATGTCAGCCATGTTCTGATAGCATTCATCCTGAGCGGTAGGTGCTGCAGGCTTAGTACCCTGAATCGGAGGGTCATATGATTGCGGTGGATTCGGAGGATTCCCTCCTCTAACTTCATCGCCATGTGTCGAGGAGCCAATAGTGAGCTCGTCAATATGAGCTTCGTTTATCTCAGACATATCTATATGAAAGATCAGATCAGTTGACAAGTCACAATAAACACAATATATAACTCCTAGGTGGAAAAGTAACACAATAACAATGCAATAAACTTCGGTTTAGTCCTAGAATCGATTAAACTCTAGCTCGGATACCAAAAATGTAACACCCCTTACCTGGCCTAGTCGAGAACCGAATCGGAGAGTGTTACCGACGGACGATACGAAGAACAGAGTACAAAAATTTCATCTTAAACATCGATAATCAATGGTAAAGAAGAACTAATACCATATATGTTATTTAATCCAATTTACCCTGCAAGCAATTAATTAATCAATTAGGGCCTAAGCAATATATTAAAAGAAAACATTAAGGTCTGGAGTGTAAATCCTTTTAAACAAATAAACATGTCTCAACAGAATGTAATATCTCATAAGCTTACATTCATTTAGTGTTTCATATAGTTCATTAATAGCTGAATTCATCAATTAAAAGATAAGGATCAATCATAATCCAAGTCAATTTCATCTTACTACAAGTATTTAACTAAGCAGCCTACCTGTATCGATACACCCTTGGGCTGTATCGATACAGGTGGTCAATGGCCAACACATGTTATTATGGTCAACACATAAACAAGGTCGATAGCAATATTCGATGACAATGACAGTAATATAATCAATGTCTGATGCTTACCATATCTTACCTACATGATCAACATGAATTCCGATGCAATAAAACCTTGCCATATAAGGTTAGTAACAAAAAAATCATGAACAATGGATTCGAGCTAGGTACCTTGCCTAGTCCCGAGACTCTGACTACCCTCACCTTAAAATCCGATGCTTTTACTACTCTCGGATAACAACGCTCTTATTTTTAGCTTTGGTGAATGCTGATGGATTGTCACAATCCACTTCTTGAGCTAGAAATCTAATAGGAAAATGTTAGAATTGATATTACAAGATTGAAATCGATAAAACAATATCAATATCGATATCTAACTTAATAAAATCAATAACTATGAATTCTTCCATAGATGAGAAAACCTAACTTTTGATTAACCTTCTAATCTCCATGGTTCCAACAATCGACTAGGGGAAATAGTTTACACGGACGATGGAATTGATTTACTTTCAAAATTTTAAAGAAACTAAAGCTTGGATTCTCCTTCAATGGAGGTGCTTGCTTGATATCTAAAGGAAGAAGATGAAGGTGGAGGTGTTTGCTTCTAATTTTTGATAAGCTTTCCAATAACTATTCACCTTTGTTTTGTATAACAAACATGTATTCACCTAAATTAGCTTTCCTTTAGGTGAAGCTTTCTCACCAGACTATCCCACGTATACAAATATAAATTGAAGAGGGGCTAATCGTAAGGTTAGTCCCTTACTTCTCACTACATTATGGGTTTTTCCTCCAAATTACACTTTCTTCAATTTAGTCACCAATAGGTTCAATATTATTCAATAGAGTTCAATGGCAATGTGTAAAACTAATAAATTGATTTTGATATAACAAAGGATTTAAGGACTAAATTGAAAAATAGAAAATGAATTTTTAAGTCCTCAAAACCTCTCTATATGTTTAAAGAAAAATGTACAAGTCAAAACCTCAACTTATCAAATATTTTCTCGGTGTTTACCAAGTCAAAACAGTGATTTTTGAGTCACCGTTTCGGAACGGCCTTTGGCATTTCGGAATACTTTGAAACTGTTAACTTCTATTTTGGAACTAGCTTTCCCATTTCGATACAGGCATATCAAAACAACTAGTTGTGTTTCGAAACAAATGAAGAACAACAGAACGATTTGAACCGTTTTGATACAATAGTATCAAAACGACCTCAAACCTTTCGAAACGTATTTCAAACTTGGTTTCCAAAATATGACCGTTGAAGTTTTATAACTAATTTTAAAATTATTCTTAAGGCGTATCGAAACGCTTTTAGTTGTTTCGATATAGGTTTGGACAATGGCAAAATGTTTCGAAACACGTTTCAAAACAGGCTCTTATCGTATTGAAACGATCGTGCCCGTTTCGGTACGGTCTATTTATTACACCCCAACGGCTCTTTCTATTTTGGTCTATTTCGAAACAAGGTCGGGCGTTTCGAAACGGGTAGTTGTAGACTGCATTTTTGGAGGGAAGATAACATCACAACGGCTATAATAATGAAGGTAACAACCCCAACGGCTATAATTCAATGAAATGTATAAAATGGACCTCAAAAAGCACCAGCAAAAACTATTGATCCAAAAAGAATCATCAAAACATCAAATCCAAGCAATTGTGCAAAAATCTCATATTTTATTGTAAACCCCAAATTGTGTTGTGTGTAATTTCATTCTTATTTTTCAAATTTGGGTTGAGTGCTTGTAAAAAGTGGATACATTTGTATTGAGAGATACTAGTCTTTAGCCTTAAACTTCTTTGTATATCGTGAGTGAGGATTGGGTCAAATTTTGGGTAGAAAATTTGACCGGTATTGTAAAGGTTACCTCTTAAGCCTTGAAAAGGGGAAGAGCAATTAGTGGATTGTTGAAAATCCTTAGTGGTAGCTAAGGTAGTGGATGTAGAGTTCAATTGGAACTTGAACCACTCTAAATTCTCTTGTCTAGCAATTTTTAATTTTCCACTCCACCATCAAAATTTCTAAAAATTCAATTCACCATCTCTTGGCTTAAACCGATTCATTGATCCACTCAACAATTGGTATCAGAGCCTACCTCTTTGAAGGATTAACAACCACAAGAGGAGATTCTAGGAAGAGTGTGATCAACTACAAGACAAGCCATGACATCTACTTCAACCTCCAACCTCTATGAGTGACAATCAACCACTAAACCACCCTTCTTCAATGGGGACAACTACCCATATTGGAAGAATCAGATGCGTCTCTTCATCAAATCAACGAATTACATGGTTTGGGATGTAGTGGAAGAAGGCCCCTACATTCTGGTTAAGAGAAACGATGTAGGAAGACAAGTTCCGAAGGTGAAGTCGAAGATGACTGAGGAACATAGACGGAAGATGCAAGTCAACGACAAAGCTCTATATATCATATTTTGTGCACTTGGTCCGGATATCTACTCAAATGTTTCATCTATCGAAAGCGCAAAGGAAGTGTGGGACACTTTGGAGATGACTTATGAGGGCACTAGCGATGTGAAAGAGACAAAGACCGGGTTGCTAAACTTGAGCTATGAGAATTTTAAGATGGACCCCGATGAGAACATCTCAAAGATGTTTGATCGATTTTCAATCATCGTCAATGGTCTTAAAGGATTCGGTGAAGTAATTCCCGAAGATAAGCTAGTGAGGAAGCTTCTATACTCTCTCCCGGAGTCTTAGGATGGTAAGAGGACGACCATCATTGAAGCAAAGAATTTGAAAACTTTGAAGCTTGATGAGCTTGTTGGGTCTCTTCTTACACATGAGATTATGAAGCAAGGAAGAGAGGAAGAGAAGAAGAAGGAAGAGAGCAGGATAGAGAAGTGTGAGGTAGAAAAGAAGAAGACGCTAGGAGTTGCTCTCAAGGCATCTCTACATGAGGAGAGCTCTTCTAGTGAGGAGGAAGACCTTGAGGAATTGGCCATGATTGCCAAACAGTTCTCATGGTTCGTGAAGTCCAACCGAGGAAGAAAATTTCAAAGAAATATGGACTTCAAGAACAAAAGCAAAGAAGAAAAGAGGGATCAAATCATTTGCTTTGAGTGCAAGAAGTCGGGTCACATACGTTCCAGTTGCCCTCAACTCAAGAAGAAGGGATTTGAGAAGAAGAAGAAGCTCAAAGCCAAGCTTGCTACTTGGAGTGATGAGGAGTCATCCGAGGATGAGGAACATGAAGTGGCCAACCTTTGCCTCATGGCTCTTGAGGAGGATTCCTCCATGGTAAACTCTAACTCATCTTCTTTTGATTTTACATTTGATGAATTGCATGATGCTTATGATGAGTTACAAGAGATATACGATGGGTTAGTTGAGAAGTATAAATAGTCTGTTTTAAGAAATAAAAAGATCATTTTGGAATTAAATGCTAAAAATGACTTACTTTCTCAAGCTAACTTGAAATTTGAGAAAAGGATCTTAGGTTTACAAGATAAACTTAAATTCTTTCAAGATGAAAATGTAGACTTAAACAATCTTATTTCTCAATGCAATAGTGAACACCAAAAGGTGTTAAATGAGCATAATGAGCTTAAAAAGTCTTTCAAGAGTGTTGGTAATGTGAAAAATGAAATAGGTGAATCATCTAGATAAAACCAACCTAAAAGAAAGAACAATAACTACAAACAAAGTGGCTTCCATAGACAAAATAGAACTAAAAGAATTAGAAGTGTATGGGTTCCTAAGGAACTTGTCAAATCTAATAATGTTGATGCCATGTCACCTTGGATTCCTAAGGGAACCAAGCTTTTGGGAGCTAACACTCGTGGACTCAAAATGATTTGGGTACCAAAAATCAAAGTTTAACTCTTTGTTTGTAGGGGGAGTGTTGAGTGTGTAAAAGTTCTATTATTTACACCCTTTTTTAGCCCATATTTCTGCTGCATTCAAGCATTATTCATTGCATTTAGGTTAGTTTACAGAAAAACATCACAAATATATAAAAGGCACATATTCTACTAAGAATGGCTGATTTTGCAGGTTGCTGCCATAGTAGACGGAGAAGGCAGGTGCTGGGCAGAGAAGCAGAAGAGCTGAACTGGACAAGCAGACAAAGAGGACGATGCTGCCATGGTGCCGCCGTGATAGCAGGGGACGACAGTAGTTTAGTGGAGAAAAAGAAAAGTGGACCTCGACAGATAGAGAAAATTCAGCTCGTCCGTCGTGTGAAAACCTTTTATTTTTCCAAGCCCCAGATCAAAAGATATGTCATGCCCAAAGTTCAAGGAGAGAAAATCCCAAGAAACAAGGAAGACGGCTGGAAAGTAGATTCCTTGAAGATTTAGTCTTTATTAGAATCATACTTTTAATTAAAGTTGTAATCCTTGTTAATTTAGATAACTTGAGCCCAAAGCTTATATAAGGGCATATATCTTAACCTAGGGCATATCCAATTCCCCATAACCGATAACCAAAACCCCTAGCCGTTTTCCTGCCTTCGACATGTTCTAAATCCTTCCTAGGGCCACAGGTTGATTTGTAAAGTAGTTGCAAGGGTTGTTTTGTTTTAGGAATTTTCAGTTCAATAAAATAAACTTCAAGTTCTCTTATTTTGGTTATTAACATCTTGCAAGAGCATCGGGAGAGCATTGTGAGGTTATCTATTTACTTAGCATCGGGAGAGTTAAGTATACGAAAGAAATAAGAGCAAGTTCTCTAGTTTATAGTTGAACTATCTCGTGCCTAGGGATAGGGCGAGGTTAAGTGGCTAAAGAAGAATTCATACACATCGGTGTTCATCCTTCGATTCACGCCGGGAGGTATCATCAAGACGTGATCATCGACAGATTTGGACCTAGGAATAGGCCAAGGCAGATCTGGGATTCTTGCCAAACTTGAAAGTACTGAGTTGAGTGTTTGCTGCCGCGACAATCAACAGACTGCTGCCGCGACAGGTGCTGCCGCGACGGGTGACGACGACAGAACTGGATTTCCTAAACTCTGCAATACCTGCACTACTGAGCAATTCAATACCAGCCCATTCTCTCTATCTTGATATTTTTACTCTATTATTTGCGTTTACTCTATTATTTTCGTGACAACTTCTTAAATATTTTATTTACTTTCGTGCAACGAATTAAGGTGAAGCTATTAGCCCAATCCCTGTGGAGACGATATCCGATACTTCGTATCACTTTACTACTTGCGTCGTGTATACTTGCACTACCATTGCGATAGACTATTTTACACGCAACAAGTTTTTGGCGTCGTTGCCGGGGATTGGCAACATAAGTCTACCTTTTCTTTTACTGCACTTTTCGTTTTTATTTTTAATTTTCTTTTATTTTTATTTTTCTGTTTTTCTTTGGTGCATTCAACTCTTGCTTTTCACAAGGTCTCTTGTTTATGCGCAGATCGAATCGAGGTAAAGATCCTGAATATCCATTAGATCTGGAAATCGAACGATCATTCAATCTCAGAAAACAACTTCGTCACCTTCTAGCCAGGAACGAGTACCTTGAGGAACAGTTAGAGAAGATGGCCCAAAATGGAGACGACCCGCCTGTCGGCGATATTATACCGCCTGTCGGTAACCCTGCCGCCGCCAGATGACGGTCCTGTCGTGACTACATGTTGAACGATCATGTAGAGTTGGAGACCACGATGCCGGATATTGATGTTGACAACTTCGAGCTGAAACCTGTCATGTTTAGTATGATCAACAATGCCGGGCAGTTTAGTGGTGCTGTTACAGAGGATGCTAGGGAGCATCTCAAAACGTTCCAGGAGATCTGTGGTTCGTTTAGACTGCCAGGAGTTAATCCGGAGATACTGAGGCTTCGGTTATTTCCCCACTCATTGAGGGACAGAGAAAAAACTTGGTGGAACAAACTTACGCCGGGTTCAATTAGAACTTGGGCAGATTTATCTCGTGAATTTTTATCTCGTTTTAATCCTTCACATTTATCTGAGCGATTACGTAATGAAATTGCTACTTTTCAACAGGAAGATGACGAGCCGATGCACGAGGCCTGGGACAGATTTACTACTCTTCTACGGAACTGCCCAATGCATGGATTCCCCATATGGAATCAGGTAACAAAGTTTTATAATGCTGCCAACTTACAAACTCGTATTCGAATTGATTCAGCAGCGAATGGACTATTATTGGATAAAGATCCGGACGAAGCAATGCAAGTACTGAAAAATCTGGCTAAGAATGAGGAGCAGTTTTCGACAGCAAGAAGAGGGGGTAAACGGGTACTAGCTGTCAAGGATTATGAAGCCGACAGCACAATGAAATCACAGGTAGCATTCCTTACTAAAGCAATGAAAAGGTTATTGAATGATGATGGACAACATGGATTTGCTGTTGAGGAGGTATGTGAAATCTGTGAGGGAAATCATAGTTCGGATGAATGTCCGATACAGTTAGAAGAGGGAAAATATGTTGGAAATTACAAACCGAATTACAATTCCAACAACTATAATCCCAATTGGAGAAAGGATCCCAAGTTTTCTTAGAGTAATCCTAATAATGCCCTGAATCCTCAAGCACACAATCAGAATCAGGGAGGACCTAGATTGCTGACGCGACAACAATTGCCGCCGCATCTGCCGCCGCAGCAGCAGCAGCAGCCACTAGCTGCCACGAGCAGTATACTGGAACAGACTCTGGCCACTTTTATGTCTCAGACAGGTACTTATATTGAGAATATGAATCAGTTTGTCAAGAAGACAGAGAATTTCATGGATAAAACAGAGATGCGGATGACAAATCATGAAGCTACTCTGAAATCTATGGAGACACAAATGGGTCAGGTTTCCCAACATATTAAGTCGAGGCAGACTGGAGGATTCCCTAGTAATACTGAAAATGCTAGGCAACCCACACATGAACAATGTAAAGCTATTACTACTAGGAGTGGGAAGAAATTACCAGGGCCGAAAAAAGAAGCTGAGCTAGTAAGGAAATCAGCCTTAGACAGACCTGCCGAG
This sequence comes from Hibiscus tridactylites, assembly GCA_958450335.1. Taxonomy (NCBI): domain Eukaryota; kingdom Viridiplantae; phylum Streptophyta; class Magnoliopsida; order Malvales; family Malvaceae; genus Hibiscus; species Hibiscus tridactylites. The sequence continues at coordinate 35,563,006 of OY288266.1, forward strand.
GAAGCTGCCCCAACAGGTAACAAATAGACTGCTACCGATGAGCCTGTCACGACAGCAGAAGCGACAGAGGAGAAAAATGATGAACCCAAACCTCCTCAAATTCGTATGCAGTGGGAAGGACGTATTCCTGATTACCGTCCCCCAGTTCCTTTTCCTCAATGAATACAACAAGCTAAGCAAGAATCTCAGCTCAAAAAGATTTATGATATTTTTAAGCAGGTTCATATTAATATTCCGCTGTTAGATGCCGTTTGGGTGATGCCCGGTTATGCTAAATTTCTCAAGGATGTCATGTCAAAGAAATATAAACTTGGGGAATTTGAAACGGTAAAGATGACAGAAGGTTGCATGAGTATTCTTCATCGGCAGCCACCCAGAAAAAGAAGGATCCGGGGAGCTTCATCATACCTTGTGTAATCGGAAATAAATATGTGGGTAAGGCACTTTGTGATCTTGGTGCTAGTGTTAATTTAATGCCAAAATATGTTTTTCAGAAATTAGGTATTGGAAAGGCGCGGCCCACGACAATAACCTTGCAGCTGGCAGACCGCTCTTATGTTCATCCGGAAGGAAAAATCGAAGATATTCTGGTAAGAGTGGATAAATTTATTTTTCCTGCTGACTTTCTTGTTTTATATTGTGAGGTAGAAGAAAACGCACCAATCATCCTTGGGCGACCCTTCATAGCCATGGGAAGATCACTGATTGATGTGGAGAAAGGAGAACTCACCATGCGAGTGAACAATCAAGAGATTAAGTTGAATGTTCTTCAAGCGATGAAGCATGCTGATGCAGACGAGGAATGCAAGGCTATCACTGACGTTGCCTTTGATCAACCCTGCATCAGGTCAGGCTGTCACGACATCAGAATTGGCCACTGCCGCGTCAGCCACCTACAGGACTATCACGACAGCACCGACGACAACAACTCCTCTGAATCTGATACATCTGATACTGAAGATCAGGAGGAGGTAAACTGGATAGGCGATCATCCAGGTAAGTTATTTGAACCTTTGAATTATACTTCGGATAACCATTTAATCCAAAAGCCATCTACTGTTGAGCCACCTGCCTTAGAACTAAAGCCCCTGCCAGGGCAGCTTAAATATGCTTTTCTTGGTTCAAATGATACGTTGCCCGTAATCATCTCTTCTAAGCTGCCACAGGAACATGAACGACAGCTAATAGGGATGCTGCGGCAGCACAAGAAGGCAATTGGATGGACGATAGCTTATATTCAAGGCATTAGTCTGGCGTTATGCATGCACAAAATCCTTCTAGAGGAAGATCATAAGCTGACTATAGATGCCCAAAGGCGGCTAAACCATGCGATGAAAGAGGTGGTGCATAAAGAAATAATCAAATGGTTAGATGCTGGTATTATTTACGCCATCTCCCACAGCAAATGGGTGAGCCCGGTGCAATGCGTTCCCAAGAAAGGAGGAATGACCGTGGTGACCAATGAAAACAATGAGTTAATCCCAACCAGGACTGTGACCGGTTGGAGGGTTTGTATGGACTATCGGAAGCTTAACAAAGCTACCCGAAAAGATCACTTTCCCTTACCCTTTATTGATCAAATGCTTGATAGATTAGCGGGTAAACCTTATTATTGTTTTCTTGATGGTTATTCAGGGTATAATCAAATTGCTATCGCACCGGAGGATCAAGAAAAGACGACTTTCACATGCCCCTACGGAACGTATGCTTTTAGGAGAATGCCGTTTGGATTATGCAATGCACCCGCCACCTTCCAAAGGTTCATGATGGCCATATTCTCCGATATGGTGGAGGACTTCCTTGAAATTTTTATGGATGATTTTTCAGTCTTTGGAGACGATTTTGAGAGCTGCCTCGGCAATCTACAAAAGGTACTTGAAAGATGTGAAAAAGCAAACCTGGTCTTAAATTGGGAAAAATGCCACTTTATGGTGGATGAAGGGATAGTCCTTGGCCATAAGATTAGCTGCCGTGGGATAGAAGTCGACAGGGCCAAGATTGAAGTGATCGAAAAGCTGTCGCCACTGACCACAGTCAAGGGCATTAGAAGTTTCTTGGGACATGCTGGTTTTTATCAGAGATTCATTGCAAATTTCTCAAAAATCACCAAGCCCCTATGCCATCTTTTGGAGCAGAACCAACCCTTTGACTTTAATGATGAATGTACTGAAGCATTCAAGGTTCTGAAGGAAAAACTGGTAACAACCGCAATAGTACAGCCACCAGACTGGACACAGCCATTTGAGATTATGTGTGATGCTAGTGACTATGCTGTCGGGGCAGCACTTGGGCAGCGGAGAGACAAGCTATTTCATGTCATATATTATGCCAGCAAGACATTGAATGATGCCCAAGTGAACTACACCACTACAGAAAAGGAATTATTAGCTGTGGTGTTCTCCATTGACAAGTTTCGTTCTTACATACTTGGAACGAAGGTAATAGTGCACACAGTCCATTCTGCTTTGAAGTATTTGTTCACAAAAAAGGATGCAAAGCCTCGATTGATACGGTGGCTCCTACTATTGCAAGAATTCGACCTTGAAATCAAGGACAAAAAAAGGACAAAATTAGGTGGTAGATCACTTATCAAGATTGGAGAAGGGACAGAGTCTACCAACAGATGAGACAAACATACTGGAGACCTTCCCAGATGAGCAGCTCTTTGCTGCCGCAACAGCCATGGCGGCAGGTAAGTCTTCTGAACTCCCATGGTATGCTAATTTCGTTAATTTTATAGTTAGCGGAATAATTCCTTCTGATCTTAATTACCAAGCCAGGAAGAGGTTCCAAAATGATGTTAAGCATTATTATTGGGACGAACCTCTTCTTTTCAAACTATGTGCAGATCAGGTTATAAGGAGGTGTGTACCACAAGAAGAACAAGAAGACATACTTCATCACTGCCATGCTTCACAGTATGGAGGTCACTTAGGAGGCAATAAAACTGCTGCCAAGGTGCTGCAGTCAAGGTTTTATTGGCCGTCACTGTATAAAGATGCACAATTCTTCTACAAGAGTTGTGACAGGTGCCAAATGACAGGAAACATCTCAAGGAGAAACGAGATGCCGCTGCAGAACATTCTAGAAGTCGAAATCTTCAACGTTTGGGGGATCGATTTTATGGGACCTTTTCCATCTTCATGTGGAAATTTATACATCATCCTAGCAGTGGATTATGTATCTAAGTGGGTTGAAGCTATCGCCACTCAAAGAAATGATGCCAAGACAGTCCAAAATTTTTTACACAAAAACATTTTTTTCTAGGTTTGGCATCCCTAAGGCGATTATCAGTGATGAAGGGAGACATTTCGACAATAGGGTTATTGCTGCCGCCTTGAAGAAATATGGTGTCAAGCATCGGATCACGACAGCATACCACCCACAGACCAATGGACAAGCTGAAATATCTAATAGGGAAGTTAAGAACATTCTTGAAAAGATGGTTAAGCCAACTAGGAAAGATTGGTCTTTACTCCTCAATGATGCATTATGGGCATATAGGACAACTTTTAAGACTCCATTGAGCATGTCTCCATACCGATTGATTTATGGGAAAACCTGTCATCTGCCTGTCGAGATAGAGCACAGAGCATACTGGGCAATCAAGGCAGTGAATATGGACTTGGACAAGGCAGGCCAGAAAAGGCTATTAGATCTGAACGAGATTGAAGAAATACGGACAATGGCCTACGACAATGCAAGAATTTACAAGGAGAAAACTAAGAAGTGGCATGACAGGAAGTTGCTGCCACGATAGTTCTGCCCAGGGCAGCTTGTATTGTTGTTCAATTCTAGACTGAAACTTTTCCCAGGGAAACTGAAATCTAGATAGTCTGGCCCATTCCAAGTCGTACAAGTTTTTCCCCATAGTGCCATCACAATCCGATCATTAAAAGACGGGCACCAATTCAAAGTCAACGGACAGCGCCTCAAGCATTATCAGGGGACTGAAGCCCCAGGAATGCAGGAAGTGGTTACCTTAGGAGATGCCCCACAAGGCATCCCTAATTTAACCTAAATTTTATTTTTATTTATTTTTATTATTTATTATTTATTAGGAAATAAGGTTTATTTTATTCAAATAATGTTTTTTTATATTTACTGTTTTTAGGAAATAAAGGAGTCAAGAAGAACAGGAGAAGTGACCCCAACCCACCATCCATCCATCAGCCCAACAAAGCCCAATATTGAAGCCTGTCGTTCCAGCTGCCGCGACAGACATGGAAAAGACAGGTTGTCACCAGATTGTCACGACAGACGCAGATACGTGTGACAGACGCAGATACGTGTGACAGACGCGTAACAGACGTAGAAACGCGTGTCAGACGCGTCAGACACGCTAAAGCTCAACAGCCGCCCCGTTATTCACGCCTGCCGTTACAGCTTCAACGGGCAGCAACTTCTCTTCTATAAAACCCCGTTTCATTTTCATTTCATTCACTTCTGCTTTTCCTACTTGCTCTCCCCATCCAGTTTCATTTGCTTTATTTTACTTTCAACAACCCTTGCACTAACATGTCTTCCAGAAGAACTCGCCGCAGTGCTGCTTCAACTTCTTCACTAGCAGCACCTACCCCACAGTCCTTCGCAACTAGGGATCAATGGGAAGAACGAGGCTTTATTTACACTCCAAGGGCAGTTAATCTGGGCCTCAAGCCTTTCATCGCAAGGACGATTAGAGCTCTCTTATGGGAATCATTTGCGGAGCAACCAGCAGAGATGAACGAGACGTGGGTGAGGGAATTCTATGCTGCCATCGGCAGCAAGACGGCGACAACAGTGACTGTCCGAGGGAAAGAGGTGCAGTTCACAGCCGAGCGCATTAACTCTTTGTATGGCCTCTACTTCGGCCCCAACGATGATGCTCACCAGCAGTTCCTTGACACTTTGGATGATGCTGCCTATGACGCTGTCATGGCAGAAGTGACGAAAGAAGGGACTGAATGGAACACAAGCCGCAAAAATCCCCACACCGTGAAGAGGGGGCAACTGCTGCCGGAGGCAAAACTGTGGAATGCCTTCATCAAAAAGAGGATCCTGCCGTCGTCGTATCACACCACCGTTGACCAGCAGAGGTTAGCCCTAATACACTCCATTCTAAATAAACGACGACCCTCCTTTGCCATACCTCATCACGTCCCTCTGCCGCTGTTATGACGTGCTGGAAGCCGACACCGATCGAATAGTGAAAGGACGGGGCGGGACAGACAAAAATATCATCAGCCTCATGGAGCTGACAGTGGCAACCCCTCTCTCATCCTTCAACCCTGCTGCCGCCCCAGCTGAATCGTCAGAGCAGCCAAACCCTGAACTTGCCGCCGCAACAGCTGCCCCGACAGACCCATCCAATCAAATTCTTGCTGCTATTCAAAGGATGGAGGACATGCACCTGGGCCTCATGACATTCATCAAGGACTTTGCCGCATCCACGGTAAATTTTATTCACAATACTTTAAATTTCCCTGATGTTGTCTTTCCCACCTTCCCTGCCCACTACTTCACTGTCCCCACCCCTTCCCACACACCTACAACTGCTGCCACACCACATACACCATCTGCTGCCTCCATTCCATCACCTGCCCCGACGGCAGCCGGCAGCCCTCATGTCGAAACATTCGCCCGAGGAACAAAGCGACCGGTACCCTCAGATGATATTGTTGCCTTTGTTGCTGGGTTCTCTTCCTCATCCGTCTGGGTAGACAGCGACGCTGAACCCTCTATTCAGAGGAACATGTCAAAAGAATTTACACCAGTCAAGAGGCTGAAAAGAATGGCCAACAAGAAAACTCTGCCAAAGGCCAGCAGCAGCAGCAGCAGCGGCAGCAGCTCTGACATTCAGGTTGTGCAGCAACCACCCCAGCCTGCCCCAAGAGCCAGAATCCGCCGCCAAATCCGCCTCAGCAGCAGCAATGAAGACAATGCTTAAAATTTAAGTTTCTTATTTTCTTATTGCTACCTGCTATTTATATATTTTGTGATGTACTGCCTTCATTTATTTTCATTTTGTCATTTGCATTGAGGGCAATGCAACCCTCGAGTTTGGGGGTGGCAACCCTCCATTTTAATGGAGTCCAAGTACATCTTAGTTAATTGTTGTGTCTTTTACTTAGTTATTTTTTTCTCTAAAAAAATATGAAAAACTAAAAATTTGGCTTAAAATTGTGAATTGAACTTACATGTCGTGACAACTCTGTCATGGCAGCATCTTTAGGATAGTTTAAGGAGAAGTTTAGAGCCTTTCTATAGTTCTGAAAACTTAAACACCATTGTGACTGTTATACTGCTTAGACTTCTTTTAGCCAAACTAGAATAGGAAGCTTAGTACTTGAGTAGCCCCTAGAGGTGCCTAACATTGGCTCTAGGAAAGAAGTTTAGCAAAAGAGACTCAAAAACCCTAGAGGTGCCTGAAACTGGTTCTAGGAAGTTAACTAGAGGGGCCTAACACTGGCTCTAGTAAAACTTTAGCTTGAAAAATAGAGAATTCGAGTCAAAACTTTATGTTTTAGTCCTGAAATTTGTATTTGCAATTGCTTGGGTTCGAGATGTCCGTTTGAGATGAAATTTGACAGGGAAGCGTGTAATATGACTAATTTAATGTTGGTAATCTTAAAATTAGTTAAGACCTTCAAATTTCCAGAATTTACATTTTGGTCCCTAATATTGTGATTTGTGCAATTGAGTCCCTTATCATAGTTTGATCGCTGTGCTTTTCACGTATGTGTTTCTCAAAAGTACGCTTAGGGTTAATATGCATCCAGAAAAGTTTAAAAAGGAAAAAAAGGTCGTTCATCGAGGTTGACTTTCGGGTTGACTTTGGTTTTCCCTGTGTAATCTTCGTAGTTCGGGTCAATCGTCTAGGCCGGGCTAAGGGGGTTACATTTGGTGGTATCAGAGCTGAGTTCTTGTGTAAATGGGAATGGTTATGTGGGTGATGTAAGTGTGTTTCCATGATGTGCCTTTTTGAGTGAAAGTATGATGTGTAAATTGTAAAGTATGTTGCAATTGTGATGCTATGCTATGTTGAAGCATGTTAGAGGAACCCATTGCCATATCAAAACTAATGAAAGGAATTGTTTTTGAAAAATGAGTTTGAGTACTTGAATTTCTTACCTTGTTGAGCCTAATTATGTTTATTACATTGTGTCAGTGCATTGTTTTAGTGAATGGGACCTCGTAGAGAGACGAGAATTAATACGCGAGCTATGGCTTAGAACGAGAATGAGAACAATGCTGATAATGTTGTGGATATACCTCCTCCTCCTGGTGGTGCACCGCCCGATGGTGGTGGTGCTGGAGGTGATGGAGCTGGTGTTGGTGCTGGGGCCGCTGGACCTAAAGCTGGGAAGGGGCAAGCTGCTCCTGATATGACAATGTTGATACAGGCTATTGCTAGAGCCTTTCAGGCGACAGTAGCTGGAGCTCATAGAGCTGGGCATTAGGGAGATGCTAATGCGAGATTACCTTTGGAACGTCTGCGCAGTCTGGGAGGGACTAAGTTCAGAGGTTTATCTACTGAGGGTTCTGAATCTTGGTTGGAAAGCACCAAGAGAATATTGGGACAAATGAACTGCAATGATGTGCAGAAGTTAGGATGTGTGGTATCGCTGTTACATGATGATACGTATACCTAGTGGACGACCACTGTCTCCGGAATTGTAATCCCCTAGACCGGCCTATGCGGAAAGACCAAGTCTAGTAAGGCACATTAAAATTTAAAACTCAAGTAGAAAACATGTTTGCAAACTAAGCGTTAATTTCGACAGCATAACGACAGAACTTAGTGAAACCATCAAGTTAAATAAACATGTTTAACACGTCAAACAGTAATACTTTCCAAAATCATTCACAACATAGACTTCATAGATAATATAGGCAGCCATGATTACTTAAATAAACCCATCATAGGATGGTTACAAAATAAGTATCAGTTAGCATATCAAAATACTTCTAGTTTAATACCATACATAACAAAATATAAGCACATGTCACCCTGAAAGTACAAACGGTGGATAGAAACATTACATTCAAAAAAGAATACCAAATGTGTCGATCCTCCAAGTGTCGGCTACGGGGTGGCCTATCCAAAATATCTGAAAGGGGAAAGAATTTGGGGCGTGAGCTAGAAAGCCCAGTGTGTTCCAACAGTGCAAGTAAAACATGTACAACAACAATATAATATACATTTCTAGTTCAAAAACATAAAGTTCAAGTAACAGTACGGTTCGGTTTAATCTTTTCTCTACCCTCCAACCATACTCCAAGAGACAGTTCCCCAAAACTGCGTCAAAGGCATTAACCAGTGCCCATTGGGCATAGGTGCCAACCTAAGGGAATACCTTAGGAATGGTACGGTACGGTAGAAATTACCCTAGGTGAAGCATAGGAACCTGTAACGGTAAGGAATTACCAGCTGGATCAGGGCTGAACCTGCGGTCACTTCATATTCTATCCCAAATACCCTAGTAACAACCTATGTAATAGTTCTATTATCAATAACAATTGTAATTTCGGTAAATGTAAAATAGACATGTATTTTCCATAAATCGGTAATCAGTAAGCATATTGTTCAATCAAACTATGATGTATCACACATATAATATAATCATACTTATTTTAGAAATCATATCATAATCATGCAAAAACACTTTATCAATCATGAGCATGTGTTTAGTTTAATAACATACTTTCATCGTGTAAAACAATATTCAAACGGTTATATAACACACAAGGAACACACCTCAAAAGATGAGATCGGTCAGAAGATCTATCGAGCACCAAGATCACGCTCCGCTACAGTACTGGAACCTAAATAGACATGAGTTATAGTTACCAACAGATTTACACCTTAATCATAATAAAATACTAAGTTTTTGGGTCGTACGAGTGACGATAGGATCACGAGGCGGTACAGATCGGGATGAGCTGGGCTGGGCGTAGGCACGGTCGGGAGATCCACGAGTACCTATTAGATCAGAAGATGAACATCAGTCCTCAATCATCAATTTCTCTTGAAATACATAACTTATACATATGCATGTTCGGGTTCAACGCCCAATTTGGAGGCTTTCGGGTTAGAATTTCGCGAAACGGGCTTCAAAATCGGACTGAGGACGTCGAAAAACATAAAATAGGACTTTTCGGAAAAAGTTGACTTTTTGGTCAAAGTCAACGCTAACGTTAGCGGTCAAAGTCAACGCTAACGTCACGCTGACGTCACTAGTCCAAGGTTGACTCAGCGAGTTGACTCACTGGGTTGACTCGGGCAAGTTGACTCACTGAGTTGACTCGGGCGAGTTGACTCACTTAGTTGACTCGGACGAGTTGACTCACTGGGTTGACTCGGACGAGTTGACTCACTGGGTTGACTCGGTCAACGTGTCGGGTCGGGTCGGTCAACGGGTCAACGAGTCGGGTCAACAGGTTTGACTGAGTTGACCGGTCCAGCCGGTTCAGACCGATTCGGTCTACGCGGACCGGCTCTTACCCTTAAAATTCGAAGATCGCCGGACGGTCATCGGAACATCGCCAAAAATGTCCGTTTCACGTCGTTTCTGCCGGAAAAAGAATGCAAATCATCAGGCCATCATTTTATTACAACTTTAGGAACGAAATGACACTGGAAACGAACCAAAACTCACTGGATCTACCCTTGATAGCTCGAACTCGTCGGGAAGTTGGCGTAGCTCCGATGACGGAGCAAATGACGACGAACGGTCAAACGGTGACCTGGGTTTTGACCGACCTGCGATGGGGAGTCCAACGGCAGTGGCGGCGTGGCCAACGGACGTCGAACGGCATCGGAAAATCGAAGGTAAAGTTCGACCAGTTTAGCCCTAGGTTTGTGAATCTTCAACGGTCGATTGCCGGCGAAAGGGACGGTGATTGGGCGCGTGGGTTGAGGGGTTTTGCTCGGGGTTTGACGGTGAACGTTTTAACGCCGCTAGTGACCGCCACGGCGTGGCGGTGAGGGTTGATCGCCGGTGAATGAGTTTTTAGGGATGAGAGGAAAATGACGAGTAGGGGGCATTTCTGGAAGTTTTGGGGAAAAATAATCCCAAATAGAAATCACGTTAAGGTGCCAGGTAAGATATTTTATTATTTTATTATTTTAGGACCTTAGGCATTAATTCTTATTTCCCCTGGTGTAATAATTAACCAAGAGCTATGTTAGCTCAATTGGTTAAGTCATCGACCTATGCAGCCAAGGGTCATGGGTTCAAAACCCCTTGGCTGCTTTTCTTTCTTTCTTTTTTTAACCTTAGAAAATTAGGGTTGTTACAGGAATGGAGGAAGTTGATGTGACTTGGACGTTCTTTCTGAACTCGTTCAAGCGAAAATATCTAGGTGTGCGATACCTGGATGAGAAGAAAATATAATTCATGTCTCTTGTGCAGGGAAGTATGTCGGTGGCTGAGTATGAGATCCGATTTGTCCGTCTCAGTCAGTACGCACCTCAGCTTATTCCTGATGAGCGGGAGTGGTGTGAGCGTTTCCGATATGGTTTGGTGACAGACGTAAAGACCTTTATGCTTGCAGATGAGTACACAGATTTTGATGTGCTGGTTAGTAGGGTGAAGGACATTGAGCAGAACCTGGGTTTGTCTTCCAGGAGTGCTGGTTCTGGCTCGGGCAAGAGAGCTGCTGAGTATAGTTCCGGTGGTGGACGGAACAAGAGAGGACGAGATAAGAGGTATCAGTCCTCGGCTAGGCGTGGTAATGGAGGGCATGGTGCGCCTGTTCAGGGAGATATGATGAGAGCTGATCAGAACACGTGCTGGGCGTGTGGATCGCGTGGTCACTTGAGGCGTGACTGTCCTCGAGCAGCGAGGGAGGTTCAGGCTCCTGTTGCAGTGACTGGTAATTCGTGGTGGAATTGTGGTTCGACAGACCACATGAGGAGGGAGTGTCATTTGTTGGCCGGTGGAGGTCAGGGACGTGCTCCTGGAGTTGTTGCACCACAGAGGGGTCGTGGGCGCGGCCGTGGTAACTTCCAACGCAGAGATGATGGTGGGAGGAATGTGGCACATGTGGTGGCTGTCCAACCTGAGGGTGGAGGCCAGGCTCGAGTGTATGCTCAGCGATAGGGGAGGAATGACACGGACGTGATCGCAGGTACCTTTACTTTGCAGTCCTTGTCGTTACTTTCCTTGATTGATTCTGGATCTACGCACTCATACATATTGCGTGAACATGCTCAATTTCTTGGTTTGCCTGTTCAGTCTTTGGATGTTGGTATACGTGTAACTAGTTCCTTTTGTGAGACCGTTGTGACACGGAAGTTGTATAGAAGATGTCCCGTAGTTGTGCAAAATCATGTTTTTCATGTTGATCTCATGGAATTTCCATTCTATGGTTTTGATGTAATCCTTGGCATGGATTGGCTTGTTGAACATCGAGCTGTGGTGGATTTTGAGAACAAGCGAGTCTCGTTAAAGCTTGCGGATGATTATGAGGTAGTGGTGGTTGGTGAGAATGTGAAGTTTCTTGCCAATGTGGTGTCTACATTGGAAGCGAACCGGATGTTGAGACAAGGGTGTGAAGCTTATCTGGCCTTTGTGATGAATCCTAGCTCTAAGGAATTGGGAGTCCAAGATATCAGAACTGTGCAAGAGTTTCCTGGAGTGTTTCCGGAGGAGTTACCTGGATTGCCTCCTAATCGAGAAGTGGAGTTTGGAATTGAGTTGTATGAAAACACAACTCCAGTGTCCATTACTCCTTATCGAATGGCACCTAAGGAGTTGAAGGAGCTGAAAACGCAACTTCAGGAGTTGCTTGATCGTGGTTTCATTCGGCCGAGTGTGTCACCTTGGGGTGCACCGGTCTTGTTTGTGAAGAAAAAGGATGGCACTATGAGAATGTGCATCGATTACCGTCAGCTGAATAAGTTGACTATCAAGAATCAGTATCCATTGCCGAGGATTGATGATCTTTTTGATCAGTTTCGGGGAGCAGATGTGTTCTCTAAAATTGATTTAAGGTCAGGTTATTACCAGTTGAAGGTGAAGGATGTGGATGTGCCAAAGATAGCCTTCAGAACGAGGTATGGGCATTATGAGTTCCTTGTGATGCCGTTTTGTTTGACGAATGCTCCTGCGGCTTTTATGGACATGATGAATAGAGTGTTCAATGAATATTTGGACAAATTTGTTGTGGTGTTCATTGATGGCATCCTTGTGTACTCTCGTACTGAGGAGGAGCATGAGGGGCATTTGAGGATTGTGTTGCAGGCTTTGTTGGAAAATCAGCTTTATGCTAAGCTAAGCAAGTGTGAATTCTGGCTTAGAGAGGTTGTGTTCCTTGGTCATGTGGTTTCTGCTGAGGGGATTCGTGTTGATCCTCAGAAGATTGAGGCAGTGATGAATTGGAAGCCTCCTAAGTCTGTTCATGAAGTCTGTAGTTTCCTTGGCTCGGCAGGATACTACCGGAGGTTCGTGGATGGATTTTCAAAGATTGATGCACCTTTAACGAAGTTGTTGCAGAAGGATGTCAAGTATGAGTGGACAGAAGCGAGACAACAGGCTTTTAAGAAGCTTAAGGCATCTTTGACGCAAGCTCCTATCTTGGTTCAGCCTGAATCAGAGAAAGAGTTTGTGGTGTACAGTGACGCATCCTATGTTGGCTTGGGGTGTGTGTTGATGCAAGAGGATAAGGTGGTGGCTTATGCATCGCGCCAGTTGAAGGTGCATGAGCGCAACTATCCTACGCATGATATAGAGTTAGCTGCGGTGGTCTTTGCTTTGAAAATTTGGAGACATTACCTGTATGGTGAGAAGTGTACTGTGTACATGGATCACAAAAGTTTGAAGTATCTGATGTCTCAGAAAGAGTTGAATCTTAGGCAGCGACGTTGGGTGGAGTTGCTTAAAGATTACGATCTGACGATCGAGTACCACCCGGGAAAAGCTAATGTTGTAGCGGATGCCTTGAGTAGGAAGATGGCAGTGGAGTTGAGAGCTATGTTTGCCAGCTTGAGCATTTTGCGAGATGGAGGTCTTGTGGCTGAATTGCAAGTGAAACCATCCTTGGTTCAGTTGATAAAGGATAAGCAGCTGTTGGATGATTCCTTGGTGCCACATGTTCAGGATATTGCTGATGATAGGCCATCGGATTTCTGCTTTAATGATGATGGAGTTCTTTGTTTTGGGAGTCGGAAAGAAGTGCCAAATGATGTTGAGTTGAGGCGTGCTATTCTGACTGAAGCTCATAGTAGTCCTTTTGCTATGCACCCTGGTAGTACTAAGATGTATCGTGATCTTTGAGAAGAGTACTACTGGGTGGGTTTGAAGAAAGATGTAGCTGAGTATGTGAGTAAGTGCATGGTTTTTCAGCGAGTTAAGGCTGAGCATCAGTTCCCTTCGGGGTTATTGCAACCGTTGAGGATTCCTGAGTGGAAGTGGGAAAGGATTACCATGGACTTTGTGTCTGGTTTGCCTTTGTCGCCATTGAAGAAGAATTCGGTATGGGTGATTGTGGATCGCCTCACGAAGTGTGCGCATTTCTTACATGTGCATACTATGTACACATTGGATAAGCTTGCAGAGCTGTACATTGCTGAGATTGTGCAGCTGCATGGTGTGCCAAAGTCTATTGTGTCGGATAGAGATCCGAGGTTTACATCGCGTTTCTGGGAGTGTTTGCATCAAGCTTTGGGTACACGGCTGAATTTCAGTACTTCTTATCATCCACAGTCGGATGGACAGTCTGAGCGTGTTATCCAAGTGCTGGAAGATATGTTAAGTTGCTGTGTGATTGAGTTTCAAGGCTCTTGGGAGAAGCATTTGCCTTTGGTGGAGTTTTTTTATAACAATAGCTACTAGACAAGTATTCAAATGGCACCTTATGAAGCCTTGTACGGGAGGAAATGCAGAACTCCTCTTTGTTGGGCTAAAACAAGTCAGAAGTTGGTTTCAATGCCAGCTTTGTTGAAAGGAACCACCGAGAAGGTGAAGCTCATTTGTGAGCGAATGAAGGCAGCTTCTGATCGACATAAATCTTGCGCGGATTTGAAGCGTAAGGAGATTGAGTTTGCGGTAGGTGACCGTGTGTTTTTTAAGGTTTCGCCTTGGAAAAAGGTGATGAGGTTTGGTCGAAAGGTTAAGTTGAGCCCTCGGTACATTGGACCCTACGAGGTGATTGAACGTGTGGGTCCTGTTGCGTACAAGCTGAGATTGCCGCAAGAGTTGGAAAAGATTCGTGATGTGTTTCATGTCTCTATGCTTCGGAGGTATAGATCGGATCTTTCGCAAGTTATGTCTGTGGAGGAAGTGGATTTGAATCCAGACTTGACCTATGATGAGGAGCCGGTGGAAATTCTGGATTCAGATAGTAAAGTTCTTCGAGGTAAAACCATTGAGTTGGTAAAGGTGTTGTGGAAGCATCGTGGTGTTGAGGAAGCCACGTGGGAACGAATGGATGACATGAAGAAACAGTTTTCGTATCTCTTTCCTCCAGGTAAATTTCGAGGACGAAATTTCTTAAGGGGGGAGAGTTGTAACACCCCAATTTTGGGCTTAGAAGTTTAGGATCTAAACCGGGCCAGTATGATTTTCGGTTCGAATATAAAAGGTGGTTTTGTGGAAAGCCTAGTTCGGGATGCTTTAAAAATATGGAAAAAATATCTAAAAATCATCTTTTAATATATATAAGAGAGTGGTGAAATTAATTTTACAAAATAAGGTTTGGAAGTGCAACATTTCGAAATAGTGACTAAAATGCGATTTTTGAAAAGTTCCGTGGTGATTGTTTTGTAAGGAGTGAAACTTTGAATCTTTAAGGGGCTAATTTACCCAAGAAAGATTTCTCCACATTTTTCTTAGATTTTAATGATTTAATTAATGTTTAATTAATTAAAGGAAAAGGGGGAAAACTAATTTTTAGATTTTCATAACTAACTTTTGTTAAAACTTTCTCATTTCATTTTCTCTCAAAATTCCCTCAGCCAAACACATTTCTACAGCAAAATTTCTATTAATTTTCACACCAATTGATGAGGTTTCAATCATCAATTGATTCCTAATCCTTTCTACATCAAATCCTATTCTTTTGCTTATTGGATTTTCAAGGAAATTGTCTCTAATCAAGGAGAAATCTACATTTAGAGGTAAGGATGTTCTTCTCCTCTAAATACTCAGTTCTTTACTGAAATTCCCAAGTTTTCAATCCTTAAATTAAGTTTTATAAAAGGTTTTAATGATATGAACTTGATTTTGGCTTAAAACTCAAGATTTAGAAGAAATCTTGAAGAAATTCGTGGTGATTGTTTGGGCTCTGTTTTGAGACGGCTTTTAAATGTATTTTGGATGTTTAATGATGTGTAATTGAGGTTTGATCAATGCAATCCCGAATAGGTTGAAATTCTTAAGTTTTTGCTAATGAAAATGGTGGTTTTTGGGGTGATCTTGGTGTTCTGTTATAGCTGGAGGTATAAGGACGAGTTTAGGTTCTTTTTGGATGTTAATTGATGTTTAGAAATGGTTTGAAATGATGGATCTTGGCTGGGTTAGGTTGTGGAAGAGTTTGGAGGTGATTTCGGTTGTGTTTGGTAGCTGAAATGTTAGATTTGGTTAGAGCAGCGAGTTTAGATGTGTTGGCTAAAGATTTTAATGCATGATGATGCATTAATCCTCTGCTTTGATGTGTTTAAAATAGGGGAGACATCTTCGGATACTTGTGGTGTTGATCCGGAGGCTTGATCGGCGTTTCGACAAACTTGCGAAACGGAATTGGTGAGTGAAGTTGGGTTTCCAGCTTTGTAACGAATGTTTGAAGGTTTTGGGAGCTTAGTTTAAGTCTAAGCAACTTAACTAAGCTCAAGAGTAAGTTTTCGGGAAAACTCTCTATTGATGAACCATGAGTTGGTTGGATGCATTGTCCTTAATTTGCATGTTTAAATTCTGTTTTGAAAGCATGTTTTAGCATGGTTAATGCTGGTTTTGAAAGCCATGTGTTGAAGGATGCTCAAGGTAAGAGATCCTTGGTTTGGTATTAGTAAATGTGGTTTTGATGCATAGTGATGCATGATGGTTTAATGGTTTTGATTAATGCTTTAAAACAGTGGATTATTGATGATAAATGATGTATATTGGCAAGTGATGTGTTGGTTTTAAAGTACTTGAATCGGATATAGTTAGCCGGCTATAGGATTGGGTGCACCGTGAATTAAGTCGCCTTGGATGTTGAGGGGTTGAGATTGTACCGTAAACTCCATCCAAGTACACTAACGAGATGATTAAGATCACAATGGTGGTTAAAAGTCCTTGTGTGGATCTTGTGTTGTGTGTCTCGTGTTCTCGTTAGTGATGTTATACAACTACCGATGAGTGATGTTGAGGGGTTGTGATTGTACCGTTAAACTCCATCAAGGGTGTTGAGGGGTTGTGATTGTACCGGTAAACTCCACCTTGTGTGTTCGATGGTGTGTATGAAGCGTATGGGACAACGCTTGTAATCCGCGTATTCGATTGTATTTTGTGTTGTAAATGGTTATGGATTATCACTTGGAAGCCAATATGACATGTTGTATTTATGAAGCATGAGATGCTTGTTTAAGAATGCAAGGTTGCATGAATAATGATGTTTATGTGTTAAAAGGCTTTGTGAAAAGTGTTTATAAAATGCATTATTGTGTTGTTTCTTTAGAGCATGTCTCACTAAGCAATTGGGCTTACGCTCTCTCTCTTGAAACAATAATGCAGATAATTGAAGTGTTTGAGGGCAACAAGGAGGCTAAGAATCCAAGGGAAAGCTAAGCTCATGTATGGTGATGTTTCACAACACTATTAGATTTTGATATTTGGCAATGGGAATCTAGGTTGTGTTTTGGGAGATGTTTTGGACTCCCTAATTGTGGCATGATGCCTTTGATGTTTTGGCTTTGTAAATGGCCATTTTGATGCTTGTTTTGGTGTTTTGATGGTTGGATGGTTTTGGATATTAGGATGCATGCCTATAGACTTGTGGATTTCCTTGATTGATGCCATGAATGCGTTTTGATGGTGCAAACATGTACCTTATATGTATGTTGACTTGTTTGCATGATTAGGAAGTCATTAGGATGTGTTTGGGTGGTTTAATGTGTGTAAAACCAGCAAATTATGCAACCTCTGGGAAATCTGTATCGGAACGGGCACTAGCGTTTCGAAACGAGGACCTGTAATGGCCTTCGTGTATCGAAACGGATAGGAGCCGTTCCGAAACGAATTGGCCACTGCCAGGTCCTGTTCCGATACAGGTCTCGGAACGAACCCGAGTTTCGAAACGGTCAACCCCATTTCGAAACAGGTGACTGTTCGGCACTAATTTGAATGATTTTGAGGTTTGTAAACTTTATGTTTTAGTCCTGAAATTTGTATTTGCAATTGCTTGGGTTCGAGATTTCCGTTTGAGGTGAAATTTGACAGGGAAGCATGTAATATGACTAATTTAATGTTGGTAACCTTAAAATCAGTTAAGACCTTCAAATTTCCAGAATTTACATTTTGGTCCCTAATATTGTGATTTGTGCAATTGAGTCCCTTATCATGGTTTGATCGCTGTGCTTTTCACGTATGTGTTTCTCAAAAGTACGCTTAGGGTTAATATGCATCCAGACAAGTTTAAAAAGGAAAAAAGGTCGTTAATCAAGGTTGACTTTGGTTTTCCCCGTGTAATCTTCGTAGTTCGGGTCAACCGTCTAGGCCGGGCTAAGGGGGTTACATGGCTTGAACCATGCTTTGTGAAAACAATTTACCTATATATTTTTGGGCGGAAGCCACAAACACCGTTTGCTACATTGTAAATCGAGTAATGATTATGCCACTTTTAAAGAAAACACCATATGAGATTTTAAAATCTAAAAAGCTAACATTAGCAATTTTCATCCATTTGATTGCAAGTGTTTTGTTTTAAATAATGACAAAGACAACTTAGGTAAATTTGATGCTAAAAGTGATGAAGCTATTTTCTTAGGGTATTTTTTAAACTCTAAAGCCTATCGTGTATTTAATAAAAGAACTTTAGTAGTAGAAGAGTCTATTCATGTTGTTTTCGATGATAACCTCCTTACGAGGAATGAATCTTGTGATGATGATGATGTAGGAATCATTAATGCCTTTAATGGAGGACAAACTTCAAAGGAGGATGAGATTCCAACTAAAGAGAAAGATGCACAAGATCCACCTCTTGAAGCCTTGAAGGACTTGGCTCTTGAGGAAAAGGAAGTGAGCTACTCAAAGGAGTACAACTATGTCAAAGGTGGTGAAATCTTGGGTGATCCATACAAGGGGGTAACTACTCCCTCTTCTCTTAAAATGCTTAATCATGTTGCATTTATCTCATGCATTGAGCCTAAAAAATATTAAAGAAGCTTTAAAAGATAATTTTTGGATTATGGTCATGCAAGATGAGTTAAATCAATTTGAGAGAAGTAAAGTGTGGACATTAGTTGAAAGGCCTAGAAATCAATCCACTATAGGAACTAAATGGGTATTTAGGAATAAACTAGATGAGAGTGGAAACATAATGAGAAACAAAGCTAGGCTAGTTGCTCAAGATTACACTCTAGAAGAGGGAATTGATTTTGATGAAACCTATGTACCCGTAGCTAGAATGGAAGCTATTAGGATGTTGCTTGCATATGCATGTTATCATGATTTCAAGCTTTTTCAAATGGATGTCAAGAATGCATTTTTAATGGATTTATAAATGAATAAGTGTTTGTGGAACAACCACCGGGTTTTGAAGATCCAATTTTTCCAAACCATATTTTTAAATTGTCAAAAGCTTTATATGGTTTAAAACAAGCTCCTATAGCTTGGTATGAAAGACTTTCAAGTTTTCTAGTTGGAAAAGGTTTTGAGAAAGGAAAAGTGGACACAACACTTTTTATTAAAAACAATGACAAATATATATTAGTAGTTCAAATTTACGTTGATGATATTATAATTGGTTCTACTAATGAATTGCTTTGTCAAGATTTTTCTAAGTTGATGCAAGGTAAATTTGAAATGACCATGATGGGGGAGCTCTCGTTCTTTTTGGGACTCCAAATTAAACAAATGAAAGATGGCATCTTCATCAATCAAGCTAAGTACATCAAGGATATGCTTAAGAAGTTTGGCTTGAAGAATGCAAAGCCTCAAGCCACACCAATGAGCTCATTGTGAAACCGATAATTTGATTTTGATATAACTAAAGAACTTAAGGACTAAATTGAAAATGTGAAAATGGATTTTTAAGTCCTCAAACCTCTCTATATGTTTTAAACAAAATGCCTAAGTTAAAAATTGATTTTATCAAATGTTTTCTAAGTGTTCTCAAAGCCAAAACAGTGATTTTTGAGTCACCGTTTCGGAATGACCTAAGGCGTTTCGAAACACTTTTGAAATTGTGAGCTCCTATTTTGGAACGGGTATCGAAACAGTTTCAACACTATCAACCCATGTTTCGAAACGAGTTTCGAAACGGCTTAAGAACCTCGAGACACCGTATCGAAACGAGTTCAAATGTTTCGAAACGGTATTCAATCAGATTTATAAATATGACCGTTAGAAAGTTTTTAACTGATTTTGTAACAAGTCGTAAAGGCGTATCGAAACGATTTAAGCCGTTTCGATACGATTCTTAACAGTGGCAAAAATGTTTTGAAACGGGTTTCGAAACGACTCTTGGCATATCAAAATAGGTCTAACCGTTTCAATACGGGCTCTTTAATGAACCCCAACGGCTCTTTCTATTTTGGTCTGTTTTGAAACAGGGTCGGGCGTTTCGAAACGGTTGGTTGCGGACTGCATTTATGGAGGGAAGATAACATCGCAACGGCTCTATTGATGAATGCAACAACTACAACGGCTAGAATTCAATGAGAAGGTATAAAAGGGACCTCTAAAAGCTTCAGCAACAACTATTGATCTAAAAGCAAACATCCAAACATCAAATCCAAGCATTTGTGCCTAAATCTCATTATTGTCTTGTAACCCCAATTGTATTTTTCATTCTTATCATTTCAATTGGGTTGAGTGCTTGTAATTGGGCTATATTGTATATTGAGAGGTACTTGTTTTAGCCAACAACTTCTTTGTTTCGATTGTGTGAGGATTGGGTCAAATTTTGGGTAGAAAATTTGACCGAAAATTGTAACGGTTACCTCCTTAGCCTAGAAAAGGGGAAGAGCAATTAGTGGAATTGTTGCAAATCCTTAGTGAAGCTAAGGTAGTGGATTTAGAGTTCAATTGGAACTTGAACCACTCTAACATTCCTTATCTACCATTTTTATTTGCCAATTCCACCACTTCAAGCATTAAAAATCCAATTCATCCCCTCTTGGTTTATTTCGATCATTCGATCCACTCAACAATTGGTATCAGAGCCTACCTCTTTGAAGGATTAACAACCACAAGAGGAGTTTCTAGAGCGAGTGTGATCATTCAAAAATCAAGATATGGCATCTACCTTCGGTTTGAGCATGTTTGAGTCCCAATCCACTACAAAACCACCTTTCTTCAATGGTGACAACTATCCGTTTTGGAAGAATCGGATGCGCCTCTTCATCAAGTCCAACGATTACTTTGTTTGGGATGTCATTGAAGATGGCCCCTACATTCCATTGAAGCAAGATAGTGAAGGGAAGATGGAGATGAGTGAAGAAGAGAGGAAGAAGATCCAAATAAATGAAAAAGCCATTCACATGCTCTTTTGTTCTTTCGGTCCGGACATCTACTCCAAAGTCTCATCCATTGAGAGTGCCAAAGAAGTGTGGGATACTCTTGAGACCACCTACGAGGGAACCAACGATGTCAAGGAAACCAATATTGGAATTCTCAATCTTAGTTATGAGAATTTTAAGATGGAGCCCGATGAGACGGTGTCCAAGATGTTTGATCGCTTCTCAACCATAGTCAATGGGCTTAAAGGATTTGGAGAGACTATACTGGAAGACAAGCTTGTCCGGAAGCTACTCTACTCACTTGATGAGCTAGTGGGTTCTCTCCTTACTCATGAGATTATGAAGCAAGGAAGGGAAGAAGAGAAGAAGGAAGAGAAAAGAGTAGAGAAGCTAGAGGTGGAAAAGAAGAAGAAGATGGGAATAGCTCTCAAAGCTTCATTACTTGAGGAGAGCTCTTCTAGTGAGGAGGATGAGCTAGAAGAATTGGCTATTATAGCTAAACGATTCTCACGCTTCATGAGGTCCAATCGGGGAAGAAAAATTCAAAGAAAGATGGACTTCAAAGGTAAAAACAAAGAAGAAGCAAGGGATCAAATCATTTTCTTCGAGTGCAATAAACCCGGCCACATACGTTCGGAGTGCCCTCAACTCAAGAAGAAGGGCTTTGAGAAGAAGAAGAAGCTCAAAGCCAAGTTTGCTACTTGGAATGATGAGGAGTCATCCGATGATGACGAACAAGGAGTGGCCAACCTTTGCCTCATGGCACTTGAGGAAGATTCCTCTATGGTAACCTCTAACTCATCATCTTTAGATTTTACATATGATGAATTAAATGATGCATATGATGAGTTACAAGAGGTCTATGATGAATTAGTTGAGAAATACAAGGAGTCGGTCATTAGGAATAAGAAAATTATTTTGGAACTAAATGATAAAAATGACTCACTCTATTAAGCTAATTTAAATTTTGAGAAAAATATATTAGGGTTGAAAGATGAACTAAAATTTTTTCAAGATGAAAATGTTGACCTTAATAATCTTTTATCTCAATGTAATAGTGAACATCAAAAGGTGTTAGATGAGCTAAATAAGCTCAAAGAGTCTTTTAAAAATGTTGGTAGTGTCAAGCATGAAATAGGTGAATCTTCAAAATCAAACCAACCTAAGAAAAAGACTAACTACTACAAACAAGGTAGCTTTCCTAGAAATAGTAGAACTAAAAGAATTAGAAGTGTATGAGTTCCTAAGGAACTTGTAAAATCTAATAACATTATTGCTATGTCATATTGGATTCCTAAGGGAACCAAGGTTTTGGGAGCTAACACTCATGGACCCAAAATGATTTGGGTACCAAAAACAAAAACTTAATATCTTTGTTTGTAGGGGGAGCATTGCTACAAGGCCAAAGCACAAAGTCAAAACTCATGGTACCTTGATAGTGGATGCTCAAGGCATATGACCGAAGACAAGAGTAGATTCATGGATCTAAAGCCAAAAAGTGGAGGAGTTGTGACATTTGGTGACAACTCCAAAGGCCACATTAAAGGTATTGGCTCCATAGGTAATCACTCTACTATTCTCATTGAAAATGTCTTGTATGTCGATGGTCTTAAACATAACTTATTGAGCATAAGTCAATTGTGTGATAAAGGATTTAATGTTTTATTTGATAAAAATGGTTGCAAGATTGTTGACATTAAATCTAATAATATTATGCTCATAGGTCATCACATAGGGAACTTATACATGGTTCATCTAGATGACATACATACATCCCATGCATGCTTAGTAGCACAAAATGAAAATGATGCATGGTTGTGGCATAGGAAACTAGAACATGCTAGCATTAGTGTTTTAATAAAAAAAACTAGTTTCCCTTGATCTAGTTAGAGGTTTACCCAAGATTAAATTTTCAAACGAAAAAAATTTGTGATGCATGCTCTAAGGGTAAACAACATAAGTCTTCCTTTAAATCCGTTAATGATGTTTCTACAAGTAGACGTTTACAACTTATCCATATTGATTTATTTGGGCCAATTAGGACTATGAGCTTGAGTGGTAAATCTTATGCAATTGTACTTGTTGATGATTTTTCTAGATTTACTTGGGTTCTATTTTTAAGTACTAATGATGAGGCTTTACAAAAATTCATCACATTTTCAAAACTAACCCAAAATGATCTTGAACTTAGAATTTCACATATTTGAAGTGATCATGGAACCGAGTTTCAAAATTTAGGGTTTGAAGATTTTTTGAATGAAAATGGTATTAGCCACAATTTTTGGCTCCTCGAACTCCTCAACAAAATGGGGTAGTTGAGAGGAAAATAGAACTTTGCAAGAAATGGCTAGAACCATTCTTTGTGAAAATAATTTACATAAATATTTTTAGGCGGATGCCACAAACATCGCTTGCTATGTTGTTAATCGAGTAATGATTAGGCCAATTTTAAAGAAAACACATTATGAGATTTTAAAATCTAAAAAGCCTAACATTAGCTATTTTCACCCTTTTGGTTGCAAGTGTTTTGTTTTAAATAATGGAAAAGACAACTTAGGTAAATTTGATGCAAAAAGTGATTAAGCTATTTTCATAGGATACTCTTTAACCTCTAAAGCCTATCGAGTATTTAACAAGAGAACTTTAGTAGTAGAAGAATCTATACATGTTGTATTCGATGATAACCTCCTTCCAAGGAAGGATTCTTGTGATGATGATGATGTAGGAATCATAAATACCTTTGATGGAGGACAAACCTCAAAGGAGGATGAGATTCCAACAAAAGAAGAGGACACACAAGATCCACCTCTTGAAGCCTTGAAGGACTTGGCTCTTGAGGAAAAGGAAGTGAGCTGCCCAAGGAAGTTCAACTATGTCAAAGATGGTGAAATCTTGGGTGATCCATCCAAGGGGGTAACCACTCGATCTTCTCTTAGATTAATGAATCATGTTGCATTTATCTCATGCATAGAGCCTAAGAATATAAAAGAAGCATTGAAAGATGATTTTTGGATTATGGCTATGCAAGAAGAGTTAAATCAATTTGAGAGAAGTAACGTTTGGACATTAGTTGATAGGCCTAACAATCAATCTACCATAGGAACTAAATGAGTCTTTAGGAACAAGCTAGATGAGAGTGGTAACATTGTGAGAAATAAAGCTAGACTAGTAGCACAAGGTTACACTCAAGAAGAGGGAATAGATTTTGATGAAACCTATGCACCCGTAGCTAGAATGGAAGCCATTAGGATGTTGCTTGCATATGCATGTTATCATAATTTCAAGCTTTTTCAAATGGATGTTAAAAGCACGTTTTTAAATGGTTTTATAAATGAGGAAGTGTATGTGGAACAACCACCGGGTTTTGAAGACTCAAAATTTCCAAATCATGTTTTCAAACTCACTAAAGCTCTTTATGGTTTAAAACAAGCTCCTAGAGCTTTGTATGAAAGACTTTCAAACTTTTTAATTGAAAAGGGTTTTGAAAAAGGTAAGGTGGACACTACACTCTTTATAAAAATATATAAAAATGACATCTTAGTAGTTCAAATTTATGTTGATGATATTATTTTTGGTTCTACTAACGAATGTCATTGCAAAGAGTTTGCTAAGCTAATGCAAGGTGAATTCGAGATGAGCATGATGGGGGCGCTCTCATTCTTTTTGGAACTCCAAATCAAGAAAAAGAAGGATGGCACCTTCATCAATCAAGCAAAGTACATAAAGGATATGTTCAAGAAGTTTGGCTTGCTGAATGCAAAGCCTCAAGCCACACCTATGAGCTCATCTACAAAGCTTGACAAAGATGAAGGAGGTAAGTGTGTTGACTCTAAGCTTTATCGTTCTATGATTGGATCTTTGCTTTACCTTACCGCAAGTAGACCAGATATCTTGTTTAGTGTTTGCTTGTGTGCTAGGTTTCAAGCTAGTCTTAGAGAGTCTCACCTTATAGAGGTTAAGAGAATCTTTAGGTACCTTAGAGATACTCCTCGTTTAGGTCTTTGGTACCCTAGAGACTCCACCTTCAACCTTCATGCTTATTCGGATGCGGATTATGGGGGGTGCAAAATCGATAGGAAGAGTACTTCGGGAACTTGTCAATTCCTAGGTAGCATGCTCATATCTTGGTTCTCTAAGAAATAAAATAGTGTAGCCTTATCTACCACCGAATCCGAGTACATATCCTTAGGGAGTTGTTGTGCTCAAGTCCTTTAGATGAAGCAACAACTCTTAGATTATGGCATTAAGGTTGGAATCATACCCCTTAAATGTGATAACACTAGTGCTATATGTTTGACAAAAAATCCCATCCAACACTCTAGAACCAAACACATAGAAATAAGGCATCATTTCATTAGAGATCATGTCCTTAAAGAAGATGTGGTTATAGAGTATGTAGACACCTTAAATCAATTAGCGGACATATTTATAAAACCTTTAGACAAAAAGCGTTTTTGGTCCCTTAGGAGAGAGTTAGGTCTAGCTAGCCTTTCTTGACCTTTTAGGACCTCCTTTGTGCTTAAAATTGCTTGATCTTGTGAAATGTCATGTTTATGCTTTTTTACTCCTAATTTCACCCATGCTTATAGCTAGGGGGAGTATGTTTATGTTTGCATATGTTTTTCCTGCTCATTCATGTCATTCATGCAAGTTAGGCCTTAGAAAAATTCATTTTTCTGCACTTTTAGAGCCTCATCTGCACTTTTAGGCCTAGGTGTATCGAAACGGGTCTTCCTTTTTCGATACGGTTGCTTTAAATTCCTATCTGAGAGAAGGGCGTTTCGAAACGCCTTAACAGGGTTTCGAAACATTTTGGCTACTACCAAGGGGTGTATCGAAACAAGTTTCGATACGATTCAACGGTGCTTCGATACGGTCAAACCCGTATCGAAACGGTCAGTTGAAGTTGAAAAGTTGGTCAATCTTTCATGCTCGCGTTTCGAAACGGTCAAGACCGTTCCGAAACGGATTCGTGGACTGCTTTAAAGGGGCTTTTAATGATAAAGTTTAACACAAATTAAAACTCTCCCAAACCCTAAAAACCCTAGACTCGAATTTTTCATATTAAAACCCTCTAAACCTCTTTGTTTTTAACCAAATCTTGAGGGGTTTTTTCTCTTAAACACAAGTCTAAGCAAGCTTCAACAATATTGTGCAAGGATTTTCATCCATTCATCCAAAATCCCAATTTAAGGTATTTTTTATCTTTTTCTTTTTCCTTCAATTTGTATTCGAATCTTAGGTTAGAAAAATTTATTTTTGTATAGTTTATATGTTTTGATACTTGGGGTTTTTCAAATCTTGTAATTTTTTTTCAAAATCTTCAATTTTTTGATTCGAATATATAATTTTTCTCTCGTATTTTTATTTACTGTTTTTCTCTTAATTTTTTTTGTTTTGCTTTGTTTTGTTTATTTGATTTTAAAACTTGTTTTTAAACCTAAGTGGGATTTATCATTGGATTGAATTACGAAATCTCATGCATACACTTAAATTTCTTTTCGCTTGCTTAATGTTTTTAGGATGGCTACGGACAATATTCACAAAAAGCGTAAGACCAGTCAAGTTAGTGACTCGAGTATTCGTCCAAATCTCACCCTGCTCTTTCAAAAATCTCTTTGAACTCAAGAGATGAGGGATCGCTTCAAGTATGTCAAGGAGTATGAAGTTCGTCGCGAGCGTGTTATTGATCTCAACTTCCTTGACTCCGAGCGCTTTCTTTTCCGTTACCTCGAGCGTTTAAGAGAATGGGATTTCCTTGTCTTGTTGAGCATCCCGGACATTTGCTACAAACACATGGTACTTCTCTTTTACTCCAATGCTCAATTTATCAATGATGAAGATAACTCCCAAGTTGTTGGGCTTGAGTCTTTTATTTTGGGGAAGAATATTGTCATCAACATCCCTCTCTTGGAGTCTACATTTTCTCTCAAGAATGAAGGAATTGAGAATGAGAGTCACTTTGGTTCTCACCCCGGTTCGGTGCTTACTTTGGATGCACACGATCGTTTCCTTCATTTGATGGTCTCATGGTTCCTTCGCCCCTCTGGAGGTAAATATTCTCACATCCGTCAAGTAGACTATTTTTGGCTTGAGTGTTTCCGTCGTGGTGAGCGCCCTAATCTAGTTAAGATCATATTTGCCAAAATGGTTAACGATGTTAAGCTTCGTGACACCGATGCACTAAAATCCTTCACTTATGGAACAGTTTCAAGTCAAATCTTTAGCAAGCTTAATCTTGATTGCACCTACGACTCTCCAGAACCTCGCAAGTCCAAAATTGGTGAGTCCTTTTCTCCGTAAGTCCGGCTTTCGCTGTGTAAACAATGGACATTGGGAACGTGTTGATAGGGAAGCACCTTCTCTTCCTCCTCCCGTTGAACCTCAACCACAAGCTCAAGTTGCGAACAATAAAGCTCTCACGGCTTTCCTTACCAAGCGGTTCAATGCCATGGACACTAACATGGCTTCGGGCTTTGGTGCTATCAATACATGTTTGCAAAATGTAGAGGATCGCCTCCAATCCCTTGAGAATCAACACTCGGCCACGGATATGTCCTTCTCTACCTTTTATGGCCAATGGATGAAGTTTCGTCAATCTCAAGTCAAGAGTAATGATGAGACCTCGGATGATGATGGTGACGATGAGGCCTAGGACATTCATGACATATCATATTACCTATGCATTTTAGGATTAAGTTTGCATCCTTATTTCCATTATGTTTTATGAACCTATGCTTTTGATTTTATTTGGGATTATGCTTTGAACTTATTGTTGAAGATTTATGTTTTGGATATTTTAATTTCATGAATTAATATTATTGTTGCTTATTGCTTAATGCTTATTGCTACTAACCCTATCTCTTCTCTATGAGCCTTGTTTATTATTTTTGATCTAACAAAAAGGGGGAGAAGAAATCTAAGAGCCAAAAATTCATTTTAAATGTTCAAAGTGTTTTTAAGTTTAAAACCTTGAATTTCAAAGTTAAATCTTTTTAAAACTTTAAAAACCAATCTTAAATTGAGAGGGAGTTAGAATGTATTCAAAATTTTCAAAACTCTTAAAAATTCTAACTTTGGTTTTGTTATATCAAAAAGGGGGAGATTGTGAAACCGATACTTTAATTTTGATTTAACTAAAGAACCTAAGGACTAAATTGAAAATGAGAAAACGAATTTTTAAGTCCTCAAACATCCCTATATGATTTAAAGAATATGCCTAAGTTAAAAACTATGTTTTCCAAATATTTTGTAAGTGTTCTTAAAGCCAAAACAGTGATTTCCGAGTCACCATTTCGAAACGGCCTAAGGCGTTTCGAAACAGTTTTGAAACTGTGAACATGTGTTTCGAAATGGGTTTCGAAACGATTTCAACACTGCCAACCTAAGTTTCGAAACGGGTATCGAAACATTTTCAACACTGGCAACCTGTGTTTCGAAACAAGTTTCGAAACGACTTTAGAACATAGAGAAACCGTATCGAAACGATATTCATTGTTTCGAAATGGTTCTTCATTTGATTTGAAAAATATGATCGTTGCAAGTTTTTAACCGATTTTTAACAAACCGTTAAGGCGTATCAAAACGTTTTCAAGTCGTTTCAATACGACCCTTGACAGTGGCAAAAGTGTTTCGAAACGGCTCTTAGCGTATCGAAACAGGTCAGACCGTTTCGATATGGGCTCTTTAATGCACCCCAACGACTCTTTCTATTTTGGTCTGTTTCGAAACAGGGTCGGGCGTTTCGAAATGGTTGGTTGCAGACTGCATTTATGGAGGTGAGATAACACCCCCAACGGCTCTATTGATGAATGCAACAACCACAACAGCTAGAAATCAATGAGAAGGTATAAAAGGGACCTCTAAAAGCTCTAGCAACAACTATTGATCCAAAAGAAAACATCCAAACATCAAATCCAAGCATTTGTGCCTAAATTCCAATATTGTCTAGAATTCCCAATTGTATTTTTCATTCTTATCATTTCAATTGGGTTAGTGCTTGTAATTGGGCTACAATTTGTATTGAGAGATACTTTCTTAGCCAACAAATTCTTTGTTTTATTTGTGTGAGGATTGGGTTAAATTTTGGGTAGAAAATTTAACCGAAAATTGTAAGGGTTACCTCCTTAGCCTAGAAAAGGGGAAGAGCAATTAGTGGAATTGTTGCAAATCCTTAGTGAAGCTAAGGTAGTGGATGTAGAGTTCATTTGGAACTTGAACCACTCTAAAATTCCTGGTCCATCTTTTTAATTTGCAATTTCCACCACCTAGAACTTTAAAAATCCAATTCACCCCCACTTGGTTCATTTCGATTATTCGATCCACTCAACACCATTTGATTGAATTAAGAAATTTCATGCATACACTTAAAATTTGTTTTTAAATTGCTTGCTTTTATGTTTTTAGGATTGTATCAATGGATCTCGTTAACAAGAAACGTAAGGCACCTCAATCAGGTGAAGGTTCCAACCAAGCCGCTCTCCGTCCCAACCTTTCTCAACTTTTTCTCAAGTCTCAAAACTCCCGCCTTGAAGGTGCGTTTCCAATATGTCAAGCAATTTGGCGTTCGTCGTGAGCGAGTTGTTGACATGTCGTTTCTTGACTCTAAGCGCTTTCTCTTCCGTTATCTTCACTGTTTACAAGAATGGAGTTTCCTTGATTTCTTGAACATCTCAGATATTTGTTACAAGCACACGATCCTCATCTTTTACTCTAATGCCCAACACATCAACAATGAAGACAACTCCGAAGTTGTTCGCATTGAGTCTCAGGTCTTAGGAAAGAAGATTGCTATTGACATACCTTTCTTAGAGGATACCTTTGATCTTAAGGACGAAGGAATCGAGAATGAGAATCACTTTGGTTCTCACACTGGTTCTGTGCTTGCCTTGGATGCTCACGATAGGTTTCTCCACTTGATGGTCTCGTGGTTTATTCGCCCCTCTAGAGGTAAATTTTCTCACGTTCGTCAAGTAGATTATTTTTGGCTTGAATGTTTTCATCGTGGAGAGCAACCTAATCTTGTTAAGATCATGTTTGCCGAGATGGTAAATAATGTTAAGCTCCGTGAAACCGATGCGCTCAAGTCGTTTACTTATGGGTGTGTTTTTAGTTATATCTTTGATAAGTTTGAGATTGATTGCACTTATGACTCTCCGGAACCCCGCAAGCAAAAAATTGGTGAGTCCTCTCTCCACAAGTTCGGATTTCACTACATCGATCATGGCCAATGGGAACGTGTTGATAGGGAAGCACCTCCACCTCAAGTTGAACCTCAACCACAAGCTCCGACCGCTAACAATGAATCTCTCACGGCTTTTCTTACCGAGTGGTTCAACACATTGGACACTAACATGTCTAAGGGTTTTGGTGCTATCAATACTCGATTGCAATCCTTGGAGGATCGTCTCCTTGCAAATGAGAATCGACTCACATCCCTTGAGAATCAACATTCAT
The DNA here is from genome assembly GCA_958450335.1 of Hibiscus tridactylites. Classification (NCBI taxonomy): domain Eukaryota; kingdom Viridiplantae; phylum Streptophyta; class Magnoliopsida; order Malvales; family Malvaceae; genus Hibiscus; species Hibiscus tridactylites. The sequence goes on from OY288266.1 coordinate 35,593,106, forward strand.
CTATGGACATGTCCTTCTCCACCTTTTATGGCCAATGGATGGATTTTCGTCGCGCTCAAGCTAAGGATGATGATGATTCCATGGATGATGATGGTGACGACGACGAGGCTTAGGATTCTCATGTCATCTTATATTAGCTATGCATATTAGGATTAAGTTTGCATCTTTATTTCCATTAAGTTTTATGAACCTATGCTTTGATTTCTTTTATTTGGGATTATGCTTTAAACTTATTGTTTAAGATTTATGTTTTGGATATTTGAATTTTATAAATTAATATTATGTTGCTTATTGCTTATTGATTATTGCTTTTAACCTTATCTCTTCTCTTTGAGCCTTGTTTCTTATTTTTGATCTAACAAAAAGGGGGAGAAGTAATCTAAGAGCCAAAATTCATTTTAAGTGGTTTAAGTGTTTTTAAGTTTTAAAACTTGGATTTAAATCTTTTTAAAACTTTAAAAACCCATCATTAATGAGGGGGAGTTAGAATGTATTCAAAATTTTTCAAAACTCAAAAAATTCTAACTTTGGTTTTGTTATATCAAAAGGGGGAGATTGTGAAACCAATAATTTGATTTTTGATATAACTAAAGAACTTAAGAACTAAATTGAAAATGTGAAAACGAATTTTTAAGTCCTCAAACCTCTGTATATGTTTTAAACAAAATGTCTAAGTTAAAAACTGATTTTATCAAATGTTTTCTAAGTGTTCTCAAAGCCAAAACAGTGATTTTTGAGTCACCGTTTCGGAACGGCCTAAGGCGTTATGAAACACTTTTGAAACTGTGAGCTTCTATTTCGGAACGAGTATCAAAACAATTTCAACACTGTCAATCTGTGTTTCGAAACGGCTTAAAAACCTCGAGACACCGTATCGAAACGAGTTCAAATGTTTCGAAACGGTATTCAATCAGATTTAAAAATATGACCGTTAGAAAGTTTTTAACTGATTTTTTAACAAGTCGTTAAGGCGTATCAAAACGATTTAAACCGTTTCGATACGATCCTTGACAGTGGCAAAAATGTTTCGAAACGGGTTTCGAAACGGCTCTTAACGTATCGAAACAGGTCTAACCATTTTGATACGGCTCTTTAATGCACCCCAAACGGTTCTTTCTATTTTGGTCTGTTTCGAAACAGGGTCGGGCGTTTGGAAACGGTTAGTTGTAGACTACATTTATGGAGGGAAGCTAACATCCCAACGGCTAGAATTCAATGAGAAGGTATAAAAGGGACCTCTAAAAGCTTCAGCAACAACTATTGATCCAAAAGCAAACATCCAAACATCAAATCCAAGCATTTGTGCCTAAATCCCATTATTATCGTGTAACCCCAATTGTATTTTTCATTCTTATCATTTCAATTGGGTTGGGTGCTTGTAATTGAGCTATATTGTATATTGAGAGATACTTGTTTTAGCCAACAACTTCTTTGTTTCAATTGTGTGAGGATTGGGTCAAATTTTGGGTAGAAAATTTGACCGAAAATTGTAACGGTTACCTCCTTAGCCTAGAAAAGGGGAAGAGCAATTAGTGGAATTGTTGCAAATCCTTAGTGAAGCTAAGGTAGCGGATGTAGAGTTTGATTGGAACTTGAACCACTCTAAAATTCCTTGTCTATCATTTTTATTTACCAATTCCACCACTTCAAGCTTTAAAAATCCAATTCACCCCCCTCTTGGTTTATTTCGATCATTCGATCCACTCAACACTCATCTACAAAGCTTGACAAAGATGAATGAGGTAAGTGTGTTGACTCTAAGCTTTATCGCTCTATGATTGGATCTTTGCTTTACCTTACCGCAAGTAGACTAGATATATTGTTTAGTGTTTGTTTCTGTGCTAGGTTTCAAGCTAGTTCTAGAGAGTCTCACCCTATAGCCGATAAGAGAATCTTTAGGTACCTTAGAGATACTCCTTGTCTAGGTCTTTGGTACCCTAGAGAATCAACCTTTAACCTTCATGCTTATTCGGATGCGGATTATGGGGGTTGTAAAATTGATAGGAAAAGTACTTCCAGCACTTGCCAATTCTTAGGTAGTATGCTCATATCTTGGTTCTCTAAGAAACAAAATAGGGCAAATTTGGCCAAGTAAGCCACTATTGGCTTAATAATTAGCATATAGGGGTTACTTGGCTGAAATTTGGCAAACTAGGCCAAAATCTACAGTGCCGTTGGGACCTCGCCACTTGCTGCCGGCGAGGTGTGGACAACGCCACCTCTTGCTGGCGAGGTCCCTGGTGACCGGCTGGGAGAGCCAATGGCAGGCGAGCTGTGGCTGGTTGGAGCTGGTTGGGGCTGGCTGGGCGGCTTCACGTGGGCTGGCCCACCTCGCCTTCTCCTTATGGCGAGGTGCAGGCTGCCAGGCCTGCTGCTCACGGGCTGCAGCAGGTGTTGGCCAATATATATATATATATATATATATTTACATTATATTATTTGTTTGTATATATATGTTAGGGTGGTGTGTGAGTTGGGTAATTGAGAAGAGAAGAAGAGAAAAAAATTGTGAACGTGAAGAATTTGGCAAAGTTGTGACTGTCGTTTCGAACAAAAGAGCTCGTTTTTCGAATTTTGAATCTGGTAAGGGCATGTATTTTTTGGGCAAAATTGTAATCTGATTTTTTTAAAGTTAGTTTATTAGCTGTATATATTCGAAATGTTGAAGTTAATATATATATTTTTGTATATATTCGAATGCTAATTGTTTTTTAGCTGTAGAAATAGATAATGGCATGTATTTTTTAGGCAAAATTGTAATCTGATTTTTTTAAAGTTAGTTTATTAGCTGTATATATTAGAAATGTTGAAGTTAATATATATATATATATATATTTGTATATATTCGAATGCTAATTGTTTTTTAGCTGTAGAAATAGATAATGGCATGTATTTTTTGGGCAAAATTGTAATCTGATTTTTTTAAAGTTAGTTTATTAGCTGTATATATTCGAAATGTTGAAGTTAATATATATATTTTTGTATATATTCGAATGCTAATTGTTTTTTAGCTGTAGAAATAGATAATGGCATGTATTTTTTGGGCAAAATTGTAATCTGATTTTTTTAAATTTAGTTTATTAGTTGTATATATTCGAAATGTTGAAGTTAATATATATATTTTTGTATATATTCGAATGCTAATTGTTTTTTAGTTGTAGAAATAGATAATGGCATCTGAAGGAGTTTTGTTGTACCGTGACCATGAACACATTTCGTCTAATATTCACGAAGAGCAAGTAAGTAAATGTTTTGTAATTTAAAATTTCATATTTACTATGTAATTATTATAACTCAAAATTATAATGAATTAATTATAGGATGTAGAGCATATGATACGCCGTCGAGGAATGAAGATAAAGGAACCTGATCAGCGTTTAATGTATTACTTACAGCGAGCTGGTTTTTATAATGCCACCTTTCTCCGCGGGTTTAAGATAATCCCCAGGTTGATTACTGCATTGATTGAACGGTGGAGACCAGAGACCCACACATTTCATTTTCCATTTGGTGAATGTACAATAACCCTGGAGGATGTTGCGGTACAACTTGGTATTCCAACAAATGGAACACCATTGGTTGGACAAAATAATTACAATACATATGAGCTTTGCATGCAGTACCTGGGCAAAGCTCCTCCTCAGAGCTCTGTGGACGGGCTACGCGTCAGAGTATCATGGTTGCAGCAGGAATTTATTGTGACCGATGAATCTGGTCATCAAGAACTTGAGTGTGCAGCTCGAGCTTATATACTGCAACTTATTGGTGGTGTGTTGATGCCAGATACATCTGGTAATATGGTTCACACACAATACCTGCAGTTCTTGGGTAATTTGGACACAGCTGCTACATATAGTTGGGGGTCTGCAGTATTAGCATTTTTGTACCATGAAATGTGCAAGGTCACAATTATGCATGGTGAAAAGGCAAATTCAGATATGGGTGGATGTCAAGTATTACTGCAGTCCTGGGCGTGGTACAGGCTGCCTTATCTAAGGCCCATTTTTTCTGTACCGGTAGATATGGAGTTTCCGCTTGCTGGAAGGTAATAATGTGATTGCAGTTGTATATAAATATTTATTGATATAAAATTTATATCCAATGACTTCGAAATATAATTTCAATATATCTTTGCAGATGGAGGCATCCGTTGAAGAATGCGGGACTGGTTCACAACACTGTCAGAGAGACGAGATTAAAGATCCAAACAATAGGAAAAGATCTGGTATCTGAATCAATTTATTTTAATATATTAATTGTTCTCATTTAATATAATTTAATTTATTATTTGTTCTTATTTTGTATATTGTATATTTTAATTTTGAAAGAAAAATTGTATATTTCATTGTGAATGAATTCATATTAATAATTTTTTTACAGTTTATTTGGCAGCCGTACGCGAATGACGACGTCAGGGCTTGCCTACCACCTATTGTGCTTGAATGTGCAGGATTCTGGGGTGCGATTGTGCCTTTGATCCATTTTTCTATTGTTGAGTTTCAATGTGCTGACAGAGTGTTGAGGCAGTTTAACTTCCATCAACCCATTCCAAGAGCTCCACGAGAAAAAATTCACACCGTTCATAGAGGTAGATTCAATGAGAATTGGATTGTGAAGCAAGCCGATTTCATTGAATTGTGGGAGGAAAGATGGGAGCGGTGGGCTGATGATTTGAGTCCAATTCAAGCCAGCGATTTTGAATTTAATACAGAATACTATTCATGGTTTTCGACAAATGGGAAACCGTTTATAGCATCTGTCGAAGATGCAAATAGATGGCTTGAAAACCCGCATTGCTCAAGACAAGTTCGCCTCTCAACCGAGTTTAGTCAGAGCTCTCAGCAATCAACAGACGAACCAAACTTGGAAGGAATTTCGGGAGCAACCAACCGAGGTTGGACTTCTTCGTGGGCGCGATCTGACTCCCCCCGAGACATGTAAGCAGTAATTATTGGGAGCAACCACCATTTGGTAATGTTTCGGAACAAACCCCATTTCAACAAAGTCATCAAACATTTGGATTTGGTCATGTTCCGCAGCAATCACCTTTTAATTTTGCAACCGGTGGTAGCTCATCTTCTCAGCCGGCTTACAATGATGATGAAGGATACGTACCACAATTTCAGTATCCTCAATCATCTGTATATGGGGAAGGTTTTGGTGTTGGTAGCATGGCATCTATGTTGTCAACAACTACCATTAGCAGCCCATCATTTCATCCTGAAGAAATGTTTGCTACACCACCTACTATGCAAATAACGGATGAGCAATTCTTCGATGACGATGAGCTGGCTCCTAATCCAAGAGCTCGTAGACAGGTTCAACCTGCTCCGTGGTACTCACAAACATGCCCTCTCCACCGGCAAGAATTACCCACTAGGAGGGGGAGAGGGAGGGGGAGGAGGGGAAAATATGATTTTGTTTTGTTTTTATTTATTTGTAATTTGTGAACCCGGAATATTTAATGTTATATGTATTTCTTTTAATTTCGATTGCATTTTGATATTTATGTATTTCTTTTTAATTTTCGTATTCAATTAATAGGTTTCTTCAAAGGTAACAAGTTAAACTTTTTTGAAAAAAATGAGAATTAATAAGTTGACGGTGCACGTCTGATAAAATTGAAACAAATAAAAATTGAAAAGATGCAATATTTTCTCATTACCATAAAATTAGACATACATTAAACAAAGCATTTAGGTTGACGGTCCGGCACGATAGTTGGAAAGATTTGATTTGTACGGACACTTGTTTCTTGTATGACCCGGTTGACTACAAAGACTACAATGTCTAACTTGAACTCCTCCCTCTCTATCATCTGGATCATCCATATTCGTATTAATACGAGTAGATTTCGGTCGACCCTTCAACTTTCTACGAAGCACTGGATTTGGTAACCATTCTTCGTATATTGGCTCTACCGGCCAATAGTCTTGGTTCGGGATTGTGTTGAACTGAATTCTATATATATTTGCAATATTCTCTAGTTTATAACAGTCATCCGCAAAACCGTAAGGGTCCAGTCGAAAATGCAAACAGGCGGCGTGTGCGTGAGAGCAAGGGTATCTAAATGCTTGGAATGCACCACAATCACACCAATGCTGATGAAGTTTCACAGTGAACATTTTTTGCTCACCTCGGACTGTAGCTTCCACAGCAAATTCCCATCTATTTGAGTCGAATGATCTGACTCGCATAGCGGACGCTTTAGCTTGAAGATCGATCATATTTTTTCGCAGGGCTTTCGACCAATATTGTCCGCTGTTTATTCGGGCGTTGGCATCTTGCCCTTTGTCGGACCACACTTTGCCCAATCTAAAGTAGGTCTCCCACACAATACTTGCAATTGGGAGATGCCGTGTTCCTTTAAGAACAGAGTTTATAGCCTCTGCAAGGTTAGTTGTCATATGACCATAACGCCGACCTTCATCATAGGCTTGTGACCATCTTTCCGTGGGGATGTCATTTACAAATTTTATCACACCTGCACCGTGCCGCCTCAACCTTCTCATCCTTTCATGGAATTTTGGTTGAACTAGTTCATACCCTATTTATAAATAAAAATAAGTTAAATAAAACAGCCCCTAATAACTAAAAAAATTAAAATTTTTATAAACAACAAATAACAACTTACCCGCGCCTAAAACCTCTTTCTTGATCTGACTGTTTCCGAACTGCGTCTTCGCATTCGCTGCAATATGTCGTACACAATATGCTGGATATGCATGTGGAGGTATCCATAAACTCCCAGGTCTGTCAATTACTGATAAGAGCGCAGTTCCTCTATCAGAAATCATGCAAATCCCGTCTTCTTTTACAACATAATTGCGTAGGTGCTTCAAAAAGAATTCCCATCCATCCGCGTCTTCCTTTTCAACTATGGCAAAGGCAATTGGGAATATATTATTGTTTCCATCCTGTGCAACGGCCAAGAGTAATATATGACCGTACTTCCCATACAACCATGTACCATCCACTTGAATCATGCGTTTGCAGAATGGAAACCCTTGAATGCACGCATTGAACGCCCAAAATAACTTACTAAATACTCTTTTACCAGGAATTAATTCGCCTTGTAAGTTGAACACCGGCAATGTCTCGTACTCTACAACGGTCCCCGGGATGAAATGTTGCATTGCTCGTAAAAGAGCTGGTATCTCATTATACGATTTATCCCAATCACCATACAGTTCCGTCATCGCCTTTTGCTTTGCCATCCACGCCTTGTAGTAAGACGGAACATAACCAAACTGGGAGCGGATAGATGCTACTAACACTGCAATCGAAATTCTTGGTTCCTGTTCAACCAAAGTCCTGATTGAAGCACATATTAGATCAGAGTTTAAATTAATATGGTCCTGTGATAAAGCCATATTGGTACATGTGTGCTGATCAATAAACCGTGACACCTCCCACATTTCAGTTCTCTTCTTGTAAGAAATTCTTACCCACCACGGACAATTGTTCTTCCAATAATAACACCTTACACAATACGTAATTTTGTTGGACCAACAACAGAAAATGACGTATGGCGTTTGAGACAGTGCTCTTGAACTGCAAGCTTCACGACTTTTTTTGTTTCAAATTGAGCCTTTAGTTCCAGTTCTCCAAAGTTCGAAGATGATGAAGAACCAAATACGCGAGCTTCATATTCTTGATCTTGCATTGCAGTATAGTCAACTTCATACATGCGGGCTGCTGGAGCTTTATAGGCTGGAGGTTCCGGTTGTTGGCGCTGCGGTGCAGCATTACCCCAAACAGCCGACTGTTCATTTCTCAACCCGAGCCTACTAACAGCCGCGGCCCAAACATCTTCTTCAACATCAATACCATTACCTTGAGACGCTTCTGTCATAATAGCGTCAATATCATCAGCATCGAGTAACTGAACGCCATCTTCTTCTTCTTCACTCATAGGAACAATATTTTCTTCATCATCACTGAAATCTTCAAGCGATTCGCCCCAACGACCAACTGTGGGTTCGGTGTCCGAATATGTTGATGAACTCATATTCTGTAAATATTAAAAAACATAAGCACAACATTAAATTTTTGGGTTTTTTATTAAAATTTAAAAATACTTGTACCATCTGAATATATATTCAATCATACAAAAGATTTATACAAACTCTCTAAAATTAAAAAATTTAGATTAAAAGGAAAAATTTACTTACTTAATTTTCACTAGCTTTTACGAACTCTTCAATCACCCTCTTCGAATATTTCTTCAGAAACTCACAAACTCATCCCTCTTTGCCGAAAAGCTCTATTAATTTTTTTCTCAACCACTACACACTCATCTCATCTTCCCTAAACCCTCTATATATACACATAAAATAATATTAAAAAATTAATCCCCTTTAATAAATCTAGCTCGTCCCTATTTAATTTACCCTACATACACTTGCCTGACTTGCCAGTGTGTAGGGGACATGCAGGTGAACAGGACCTCGCCATTTGCAAATGGCGAGGTCCTGTTCACCTGCATGTCCCCTACACACTGGCAAGTCAGGCAAGTGTATGTAGGGTAAATTAAATAGGGTTTAGGCACGTCCGTCTATTGAAGGGTAAATAGGGTTCTAGGTACGGGTTAGATTTATTAAAACACCTCCTATTAAAGGGTAAAATTAAATATGGTTCAATGGATATTTTAATTTTAAAATTAAATTAGGGTGTGTAAAATTGGGTTCGACTAACCATTTGTAAATTGTTCCGGTCAATCGGTAAGTTCGGGTCACTCAAATCTCGACCCTATATAGTAACCATTCAACCAGTTAACAGTTTATTCGGTTAACCGAAATATTCGGTACAATCTGAATTTAATGATTTTTTTACTTTGTTTATTAGAAAAATTAAAAATTTAATAATATGTTAAATATTCGGTACAATCTGAATTCAATCTTAGTATCTTTTTTAAAACATTTGAAAATATTTACAGCCCTAAACCCTATACCTTATACCATATACCCTAAACACATCCCTATCTCTGACCCTAAAGCCAACCCTATATGCAAATGCATGGCACATGCACATGGATAAAGCCTGACGTGCCTGCATGGCACATGTATGAACAGCACCTCGCCATTTGCAAATGGCGAGGTGTTGTTCATGCATGTGCCATGCAGGCACGTCAGAGAAGCATGCAGGCATATATTTGAAGCATGCAGCTCACAGCTGAGCCGCCCACGCTGCCAAGGCTGCCTCCAACAGGACCTCGCCAACAGGAGGTGGCGTTGTCCACACCTCGCCGGCAGCAGGTGGCGAGGTCCCAACAGCACTGTAGATTTTGGCCTAGTTTGCCAAATTTCAGCCAAGTAACCCCTATATGCTAATTATTAAGCCAATAGTGGCTTACTTGGCCAAATTTGCCAACAAAATATTGTAGCTCTTAAGAGAGTCTCACCCTAGTAGACTAGATATATCGTTTAGTGTTTGTTTGTGTGCTAGGTTTCAAGCTAGTTCTAGAGAGTCTCACCCTATAGCCGTTAAGAGAATCTTTAGGTACCTTAGAGATACTCCTTGTCTAGGTCTTTGGTACCCTAGATAATCAACCTTTAACCTTCATTCTTATTCGAATGCGGATTATGGGGGTTGTAAAATTGATAGGAAAAGTACTTCCGGCACTTGCCAATTCTTAGGTAGTATGCTCATATCTTGGTTCTCTAAGAAACAAAATAGTGTAGCTCTTTCTACCACCGAAGTCGAGAACATATCATTAGGGACTTGTTGTGCTCAAGTCCTTTGGATGAAGCAACAACTCTTAGATTATGGTGTTAAAGTTGAAACAATACCCCTTAAGTGTGACAACACTAGTGCTATATGCCTAACTAAAAATCTCATCCAACACTCTAGAACCAAATATATATAAATAAGGCATCATTTCATTAGAGATCATGTCCTTAAGGAAGATGTTGTTTTAGAGTTCGTAAACACCTTAAATCAACTAGTAGACATCTTTACAAAACCTCTAAATAAGGAGCGTTTTTGGTCCCTTAGGAGAGAGTTAGGTCTAACTAGCCTATCTTGACCTTTTAGGACCTTTTTGTGCTTAAATTGCTTGATTTCTTGTAAAATGCCATGCTTATGTGTTTTTACTCCTAATTTCATCCATGCTTATAGTTAAGGGGAGCATGTTTGTTTTTTAACATGTTATTCTTGCTCATTCATATCATTTATTCATCTAGGACAATTTTCTCCAATATTAGAGCCTCATCTGCACCTCCAAGCCTAGGCGTATCGAAACGGGTCAATTTGTTTCGATACGGGTGCCTTAATAGAATGGTCTATGACCAGGGTGTTTCGAAATGCCAAACAGGGTTTCGAAACGATTTATCTCTGCCAAGAACTGTATCGAAATGGCACAAAAGCTTTTTGATACGGGTTACCATGTGGGATTCGATACGGTCAAAGCCTATCGAAACGGTCAACAGGTTTTGAAACGTCGGTCAACGTTTCGGTACGCATGTTTCGGAATGATCGTGCCTATTCTGAAACGCCTCTGCGGACAGCTTTTTAAAGGGCTTTAATTGATAAAGTTGATTTTCATCAAAACTCCTAAAAACCCTAAACTCGATTTTCCCTATAAAAACCCTCTAAACCTCATTGTTTTTCATCAAATCTTGAGGGCTTTTACTCACAAACTAAAGTCTAAGCAAGCTTCAACAAAATTGTGCAACTTCTTCCATTCATTCATCCAAAATTCCTATTTGATGTATTTTTCATCTTTTTCTTTTTCCTTTAATTTTATTCGAATCTTAGGTTTTAAAATATTAGTTTTGTATAGTTTATATGTTTTGCAACTTGGGTTTTTCAAAATTTGTAAAAAAATTTCAAAATTTACTCGTATTTTTTTGTTTCTCCAAAGTTATTTCTTTTTCAAGTTTTTTGTTATATGTATATATGTTTTTAAAGTGTTTTTAAAACTTAAATGAGATTTTTCATTGGATTGAATTAAGGATTAATATGCATACGTTTAATTTTTCAATTGCTTGCTTTATGTTTTTTATGACTCTAATGGAAAACATTAACAAGAAACGCAAGACGACTCAAACGGGTGAAGCTTCAACCCAATTGAACATCCGTCCTAACCTCACCCTTCTTTTTCAAAAGAGTCTTTGGAGTCAAGAGACTAAGGACCATTTCAAAATCCTCAAAGATATAGCTGTTCGCCGAGAGCGTGTTGTGGATATCGCGTTCCTTGACTCCGAGCGTTTCAAATTCCGCTATCTAGCTCGTTTGCGAGAATGGGGTTTCTTGGCCTTTTTTAGCATTCTGGATATTGTGTACAAGCATATGGTCCTCCTTTTCTACTCCAATGACGTTCTTGTTGATAATGAAGATCATACTGAGGTGATTAACATTGAGTCGTACCTTTTGGGTAAGAAGTTCATCATTAGTATATCCGTTTTAGAGAATGCTCTCGGGCTAAAGGATGAAGGCATTGAGGATGAGAACCACTTTGGTGCTCACACCGGATTCGTTCTCTCATTAGATCCTCATGACCAATTCCTCCATTTGATGATCTCTTGGTTCATCCGCCCTTCCGGAGGTAAATTCTCCCATATCCGTCAAGTTGACTATTTTTGGTTAGAGTGCTTTCATCGAGGAGAACAACCAAATCTTGTCAAAATCATGTTCGTCGAGATGGTCCATAATGTGAAGATTCGTGAAACCGATGCTCTTACCTCTTTCACTTATTGGGCTGTTTTAAGCTATGTCTTTGGTACCCTCAACATTGATTGCACCTATGATTCACCGGAACCTCGCAAGCGCAAGATTGGTGAATCCTCTCTCATTAAGTCCGGATTTCGCTACACACTTGGCCAATGGGTTCGTGTTGATAGGCAAGCTCTGCCACCTCAAGTTGAACCACCACCTTAAGCTCCGGCTCCTAACAATGAAGCTCTTATGACTTTTCTTACCGAGTGGTTAAACTCGATGGATACGAGCATGGCTTCGGGATTTGGTGCTATCAACACTCGTTTGCAATCTTTAGAGGATCGTGTTCTTGGAAATGAGAATCGTCTCACCGCTCTTGAGAATCAACAATCATCAATGGACTTGTCTTTCTCTACTTTCTATGGTGATTGGAGGAACTTTCGTCGTGTTCAAGCTAAAGACGATGATTCTCTTGATGATGATGGTGGTGACGATGGTGACGAGGCTTAGGATCTCCATTGCATCTCATATTATTCTATCATGTTAGGAAGAAGTTTGCACCTTTCAATTTTTTATGCTTTAAGAACCTATGTGTTGCTTATTTTGTGTTTAGGATTGAGCTTAGACTTTATTGCTTTAAGTATTTGTGTTTGATTATTTGAACTTAATTCTATCTATATAATGTTGTTTGGTTTTTGCTTATAACCTTGTTCATTATTCTTTTTGATCTAACAAAAAGGGGGAGAAGTAATATAAGAGCCAATTTTTTGTGGTTTTGAATTTAAAAACACTTGATTTCTAAATCTCTTTAAAACCCATCTTACATTGAGGGGGAGTTAGAATGTCTTCAAGATTTCAAAATTCTTAAAAATTCAAACGTGGTTTTGTTATATCAAAAAGGGGGAGATTGTAAAACTAATAAATTGATTTTGATATAACAAAGGATTTAAGGACTAAATTGAAAAAGAGAAAATGAAAATTTAAGTCCTCAAAACCTCTCTATATGTTTAAAGAAAAATGTACAAACCTCAACTTATCAAATATTCTCTAAGTGTTTACCAAGTCAAAACAGTGATTTTCGAGTCACCGTTTCGGAACGTCCTTTGGCGGTTCGGAACACTTTGAAACTGTTAACTTCTATTTCGGAACTAGCTTTCCCGTTTCGATATGGGTGTATCGAAATAGCTAGTTGTGTTTCAAAACAAAAGAAGAACAACAGAACAGTTTTGTTGAGTGGATCGAAAGATCGAAATGAACCAAGAGGGGGTGAATTGGATTTTTAAAGGTTTAGGTGGTGGAATTTGCAAATTAAAAAGATAGAAAAGGAATTTTAGAGTGGTTCAAGTTCCAAATAAACTCTACATCCACTACCTTAGTTTCACTAAGGATTTGCAACAATTCCACTAATTGCTCTTCCCCTTTTCTAGGCTAAGGAGGCAACCCTTACAATTTTCGGTTAAATTTTCTACCCAAAATTTAACCCAATCCTCACACAAAGATAACAAAGAGTTTGATGGCTAAGATGGTATCTCTCAATACAAATTGTAGCCCAATTACAAGCACTCAACCCAATTGAAAAAGATAAGAATTAAAATTACAATTGGGGTTTCTAGACAATTTTCGGATTTAGGCACAAATGATTGGATTTGATGTTTGGATGTTTGCTTTTGGATCAATAGTTGTTGCTGGAGCTTTTAGAGGTCCCTTTTATACCTTCTCATTGATTTCTAGCCGTTGTGGTTGTTGCATTCATCAATAGAGCCGTTGGGGGTGTTATCTCACCTCCATAAATGGAGTCTGCAACCACCCGTTTCGAAACGCGGGAACCTGTTTCGAAACGGACCAAAATAGAAAGAGTCGTTGGGGTGCATTTAAGAGCCCGTTTTGAAACGGATTGAACTCGTTTCGAAACACTTTTGCCACTGTCAAGGGTCGTTTCGAAACGGCTTGAACTCGTTTCGAAAAGCCTTAACGGTTTCTGAAAAATTAGTTAAAAACTTTGCAACGGTCATATTTTTCAAATCAAAATGAAGAATCATTTCGAAACACTTGAAGTCGTTTCGATACGGGTCTCTATGTTCTAAATCTGTTTCGATACCCGTTTCGGAACAAGGGTTGGCAGTGGTGAAAATGTTTCGAAACGCCTTAGGCCGTTTCGAAACAGGGACTCGAAAAACACTGTTTCGGCTTTAAGAACACTTAGAAATTATTTAGAAAGCTTAGTTTTTAACTTAGGCATATTCTCTAAATCATATGGGGATATTTGAGAACTTAAAAATTCGTTTTGACATTTTCAATTTAGTCCTTGGGTTCTTTAGTTATATCAAAATTAAAATATCGGTTTCACAATCTCCCCCTTTTTGATATAACAAAACCAAAGTTAGAATTTTTAAGAGTTTTGAAAATTTTGAACATATTCTAACTCCCCCTTAATTTAAGATAGGTTTTTAAAGTTTTATAAAGATTTTAACTTTGAAATTCAAGTTTTAAAACTTAAAAACACTTTAAACATTTAAAAACGAATTTTTGGCTCTTAAATTTCTTCTCCCCCTTTTTGTTAGATCAAAAATAATAAACAAGGCTCATAGAGAAGAGAAAGGATTAGTACCAATAAGCATTAAGTAATAAGCAACAATAATATTAATTCATAAAATTAAAATATCCAAAACATAAATCAACATTAAGTTCAAAGCATAATCCCAAATAAGATCAAAAGCATAGGTTCCTAAAACATAATGAAACATAAAGATGCAAACTTAATCCTAAAATGCATAGATAATATGATATGAATATCCTAGGCCTCGTCATCACCATCATCATCCGAAGTCTCATCATCACTCTCGACTTGAGAACGGCGAAACTTCATCCATTGGCCATAGAGGGTAGAGAAGGACAATTCTCTACATTTTGAGTGGGAAGCCTCAAGGGATTGGAGTCGATCCTCTACATTTTGCAAGCGAGTGTTGATGGCACCAAAACCCGAAGCCATGTTAGTGTCCATGGCATTGAACCGCTCGGTAATCAAAGCCGTGAGAGCTTCATTGTTTGCAACTGGAGCTTGAGGTTCAACGGGAGGTGGAGGAGGAGGTGCGGCTCTATCAACACGTTCCCAAACATTGTTCACATAATGAAAACCAGACTTGCGGAGAGAGGACTCACCAATTTTTGACTTGCGGGGTTCCGGAGAGTCGTAGGTGCAATCAAGACCAATCTTACTAAAGATGTGACTTAAGATCGTGTCATAAGTAAATGATTTCAAAGCATCGGTGTCAATGAGCTTAACATTGTTAACCATCTCGGCAAATATGATCTTAGCAACATTAGGGCGCTCACCACGACGGAAACATTCAAGCCAAAAGTAGTCAACCTGACGGATATGAGAATATTTACCTCCGAAGGGGCGAAGGAACCATGAAACCATCAAGTGGAGAAAACGATCGTGCGCATCCAAAGTAAGCACTTGACCGGTATTAGTACCAAAGTGACGTTCATTCTCAATTCCTTCATCCTTAAGGGAAAAAGTAGACTCCAAGAGAGCAACATTAACAACAAACTTTTTCCCTAAAATATAAGATTCAATCCCAACAACCTCGGTATTTGTTTCATCATTAATAAGACGAGAATTTGAGTAAAAGATGAGTACCATGTGTTTGTAGCGAATGTCCGGGATGCTCAACAAAGGAAGAAGATCCCATTCGCTCAAACGCTCGAGGTAACGAAAAAGGAATCGCTTGGAGTTAAGGAATTCGAGATCAATGACACGCTCACGACGAACTTCGTAATCCTTGACATATTTGAAACGAGCTCGCATCTCTGGAGTTCGAAGGGATTTTTGAAAGAGCTGAGCGAGATTCGGACGCATGCTCGAGTCATCGGTTTGAACGGACTTACGCTTTTTGCTAACATTTTCCGTAGCCCTCCTAAAAACATTAAGCACGTTTTAAAGAATTAAGTGTATGCATAGATGTCTAAATTTAATCCAATGATAAATCCCACTTAGGTTTTTTTTTTAAAAATTTAGAAAGAAATAAAACAAACAGTAAAAGAAAATACGAGTGAAAATTTTTATATTCGAATCAGAAAATTTAAGATTTTGAAAAAATTTTACAAGATATGAAAAACCCAAGCATAAAAACATATAAACTATACAAAAATAAAATTTTCTAACCTAAGATTCGAACATAAATTGAAGGAAAAAGAAAAAGAGGAAAAATACCTTAGTTTGGGATTTTGGATGAATGGATGAAAATCCTTGCACAATGTTGATGAATCTTGCTTAGACTAGTGTTTTAGAGAAAACCCCTCAAGATTTGGTGAAAAACAAAGAGCTTTAGAGGGTTTTTATAGGGAAAAAATCATGTTAGGGTTTTTAGGGTTTTGAAGAGTTTTAATTTAAAGTGTTTTAGAGAGTTTGACCATTTTTAGAATTTCAGCTGACCGTTTTGATACGGGGTTGACCGTATCGAAGCCCCATTGACTCGTATCGAAACTTGTTTCGATACACCCCTTGGCAGTAGCAAAAACGTTTCGAAACCCTTTTGAGGCGTTTCGAAACGCCCTTCTCTCAGACATGATTTTAAAGCATCCGTATCGAAATAGGTTGACCCGTTTCGATACACCTAGGACTAAAAGTGCAGATGAGGCTCTAAAAGTGCAGAAAATTGAGTTTTTCTAAGGCCTAACTTGCATGAATGACATGAATGAGCAGGCAAAACATATGCAAACATAAACATACTCCCCCTAGCTATAAGCATGGTTGAAATTAGGAGTCAAAACACATAAACATGGCATTTCACAAGATCAAGCAATTTTAAGCACAAAAGAGGTCCTAAAAGGTCAAGATAGGCTAGCTAGACCTAACTCTCTCCTAAGGGACCAAAAACGCTCTTTGTCTAAAGGTTTTGTAAATATGTTCGCTTATTGATTTAAGGTGTCTACATACTCTATAACCACATCTTCTTTAAGGACATGATCTCTAATGAAATGATGCCTTATTTCTATGTGTTTGGTTCTAGAGTGTTGGATGGGATTTTTTGTTAAACATTAGCACTAGTGTTGTCACATTTTAGGGGTATGGTTTCAACTTTAATTCCATAATCTAAGAGTTGTTACTTCATCCAAAGGACTTGAGCACAACAACTCTCTAAGGATATGTACTCGGCTTCGGTAGTAGATAAGGCTACACTATTTTGTTTCTTAGAGAACCAAGCTATGAGCATACTACCTAGGAATTGACAAGTTCCCAAAGTACTTTTCCTATCGGTTTTTCAACCCCCATAATCCGCATCCGAATAAGCATGAAGGTTGAAGGTAGAGTTTCTAGGGTACCAAAGACCTAAACAAGAAGTATCTCTAAGGTACCTAAAGATTCTCTTAACGGCTATAAGGTGAGACTCTCTAGGACTAGCTTGAAACCTAGCACACAAGCAAACACTAAACAAGATATCCGGTCTACTTGCAGTAAGGTAAAGCAATGATCCAATCATAGAATGGTAAAGCTTAGAGTCAACAGACTTACCTCCGATATCTTTGTCAAGATTTGTAGATGAGCTCAAAGGTGTGGCTTGAGGCTTTGCATTCTCCAAGCCAAACTTCTTGAGCATATCCTTTATGTACTTTGCTTGATTGATGAAGGTGCCATCCTTCTTTTGCTTAATTTGGAGTCCCAAAAAGAATGAGAGCTCCCCCATCATGCTCATCTCGAATTCACCTTGCATTAACTTAGCAAACTCTTGACAATGACATTCGTTAGTAGAACCAAAAATAATATCATCAACATAAATTTGAACTACTAAGATGTCAATTTTATACATTTTTATAAAAAGTGTAGTGTCCACCTTACCTTTTTCAAAACCTTTTTCAATTAAAAAGTTTGAAAGTCTTTCATACCAAGCTCTAGGAGCTTATTTTAAACCATAAAGAGCTTTGGTGAGTTTGAAAACATGATTTGGAAATTTTGAGTCTTCAAAACCCGTTGGTTGTTCCACATACACTTCTTCATTTATAAAACCATTTAAAAACGCGCTTTTAACATCCATTTGAAAAGGCTTGAAATTATGATAACATGCATATGCAAGCAACATCCTAATGGCTTCCATTCTAGCTATGGGTGCATAGGTTTCATCAAAATCTATTCCCTCTTCTTGAGTGTAACCTTGTGCTACTAGTCTAGCTTTATTTCTCACAATGTTACCACTCTCATCTAGCTTGTTCCTAAAGACCCATTTAGTTCCTATGGTAGATTGATTACTAGGCCTATCAACTAATGTTCAAACATTACTTCTCTCAAATTGATTTAACTCTTCTTACATAGCCATAATCCAAAAGTCGTCTTTCAATGCTTCTTTTATATTCTTAGGCTCTATGCATGAGATAAATGCAACATGATTCATTAATCTAAGAGAAGATCGAGTGGTTACCCCCTTGGATGGATCACCCAAGATTTCACAATCTTTGACATAGTTAAACTCCCTTGGGTAGCCCACTTCCTTTTCCTCAAGAGCCAAGTCATTCAAGGCTTCAAAAGGTGGATCTTGTGTGTCCTCTTCTTTTGTTGGAATCTCGTCCTCCTTTGAAGTTTGTCCTCCGTCAAAGGCATTTATGATTCCTACATCATCATCATCACAAGAATCCTTCCTTAGAAGGAGGTTATCATCGAATACAACATGAATAGATTCTTCTACTACTAAAGTTCTTTTGTTAAATACTAGATAGGCTTTAGAGGTTAAAGAGTAACCTATGAAAATAGCTTCATCACTTTTTGCATCAAATTTACCTAAGTTGTCTTTTCCATTATTTAAAACAAAACACTTGCAACCAAAAGGGTGAAAATAGCTAATGTTAGGCTTTTTAGATTTTAAAATCTCATAAGGTGTTTTCTTTAAAATTGGCCTAATCATTACTCGATTAACAATATAGCAAGGGTGTTTGTGGCTTCCGCCCAAAAATATTTAGGTAAATTATTTTCACAAAGCATAGTTCTAGCCATTTCTTGCAAAGTTCTATTTTTCCTCTCAACTACCCCATTTTGTTGAGGAGTTCGAGGAGCCAAAAAATTGTGGCTAATACCATTTTCATTTAAAAAATCTTCAAACCCTAAATTTTGAAACTCGGTTCCATGATCACTTCTAATATGTGAAATTTTAAGTTCAAGATCATTTTGGGTTAGTTTTGAAAATGTGATGAATTTTTCCAAAGCCTCGTCTTTAGTACTTAAAAAAAGAACCCAAGTAAATCTAGAAAAATCATCAACAAGTACAAAAGCATAAGACTTACCACCCAAGCTCATAGTCCTAATTGGCCCAAATAAATCCATATGGATAAGTTGTAAACATCTACTTGTAGAAACATCATTAATGGATTTAAAGGAAGATTTGTGTTGTTTACCCTTAGAGCATGCATCACAAATTTTATCATTTGAAAATTTTATCTTGGGTAAACCTCTAACTAGATTAAGGGAAACTAGTTTTTCTAAAACATTAATGCTAGCATGTCCTAATTTCCTATGCCACAACCATGCATCATTTTCATTTTGTGCTACTATGCATGCATGAGATGTATGAATGTCATCTAGATGCACCATGTATATGTTCTCTATGCGATGACCTATGAGCATAATATTATTAGATTTAATGCCTACAATTTTGCATCCATTTTTATCAAATAAAACATTAAATCGTTTATCACACAATTGACTTATGCTCAATAAGTTGTGTTTAAGACCATCGACATATAAGACATTTTCAATGAGAATAGTAGAGTGATTGCCTATGGAGCCAATACCTTTAATGTGGCCTTTGGAGTTGTCACCAAATGTTACTACTCCTCCACTTTTTGGCTTTAGATCCATGAATCTACTCTTGTCTCCGGTCATATGCCTTGAGCATCCACTATCAAGGAACCATGAGTTTTGACTTTGTGCTTTGGCCTTGTAGCAATGCTCCCCCTACAAACAAAGATATTAAGCTTTTGTTTTTGGTACCCAAATCATTTTGGGTCCATGAGTGTTAGCTCCCAAAACCTTGGTTCCCTTAGCTACCTTGTTTGTAGTAGTTAGTCTTTTTCTTAGGTTGGTTTGTTCTTGAAGATTCACCTATTTCATTCTTGACATACCAACATTTTTAAAAGACTTTTTGAGCTCATTTAGCTCATCCAACACCTTTTGGTGTTCACTATTACATTGAGACAAAAGATTATTAAGGACAACATTTTCATCTTGAAAAAATTTTAGTTCATCTTTCAACCCCTAATATCTTTTTCTTAAATTTTGAATTAGCTTGAGAGAGTGAGTCATTTTTTCTCATTTAGTTCCAAAATAATTTTCTTATTCCTAATGACCGACTCCTTATATTTCTCAACTAATTCATCATAGACCTCTTGTAACTCATCATATGCATCATTCAATTCATCATATGTAAAATCTAAAGTTGATGAGTTAGAGGTTACCATGGAGGAATCTTCCTCAAGAGCCATGAGGCAAAGGTTGACCAATTCTTGTTCGTCATCCTCCAATGACTCCTCATCACTCCAAGTAGCAAGCTTTGCTTTGAGCTTCTTCTTCTTCTCAAAGCCCTTCTTCTTGAGTTAGGGCACTCCGAACATATGTGGACGGGTTGTTTGCACTCAAAGCAAATGATTTGATCCCTTGATTCTTCTTTGTTCTTGCCTTTGAAGCCCATTTTTCTTTGGATTTTTCTTCCCCGGTTGGACCTCATAAAGCGTGAGAATCATTTGGCTATCATAGCCAATTCTTCTAGCTCATCCTCCTCACTAGAAGAGCTCTCTTCATGTAGTGGAGCTTTGAGAGCTATTCCCATCTTCTTCTTCTTTTCAACCTCTAGCTTTTCTATTGTTTTCTCTTCTTTTTTCTTCTCTTCTTCCATTCCTTGCTTCATAATCTCATGAGTAAGGAGAGAACCCACAAGCTCATCAAGCTTTAAAGTCTTCAAATTTTTAGCTTCTATGATGGCGGTTCTCTTCCCATCCCAAGATTCGGGAAGTGAATAGAGTAGCTTCCGGACAAGCTTGTCTTCCGGTATGATCTCTCCAAAACCTTTGAGCCCATTGACTATAGTGGAGAACCGATCAAACATCTTGGACACCGTCTCATCGGGCTCCATCTTGAAATTCTCATAACTAAGATTGAGAATTCCAATCTTAGTTTCTTTGACATCGTTGGTTCCCTCATAGGTAGTCTCAAGAGTGTCCCATACTTCTTTGGCACTCTCAATGGATGACACTTTGGAATAGATGTCCGGACCGAATAAACAAAAGAGCATGTAGAGAGCTTTGTCATTTACTTGAATCCTTTTCCTTTCTTCTTCACTCATCTCCACCTTTTTCTTCAAGACCATCTTGTCTTCACTATCTTGCTTCAATGGAATGTAAGGGCCATCTTCAATGACATCCCAAACTAAGTAGTCATTGGACTTGATGAAGAGACGCATTCTATTCTTCCAAAAAGAATAGTTGTCACCATTGAAAAAGGGAGGCTTTGTAGTGGATTGAGACTCATACATGCCCGAACCGGAGGTTGAAGTCATCTCTTAATATTTGATGATCACACTCTTCCTAGGAACTCCTCTTGTGGTTGTTAATCCTCAAAGAGGTAGGCTCTGATATCAATTGTTGAGTGGATCGAAAGATCGAAATGAACCAAGAGGGGATGTGAATTGGATTTTTAAAGGTTTAGGTGGTGGAATTTGCAAATTAAAAAGATAGACGAGGAATTTTAGAGTGGTTCAAGTTCCAAATGAACTCTACATCCACTACCTTAGTTTCACTAAGGATTTGCAACAATTCCACTAATTTCTTTTCCCCTTTTCTAGGCTAAGGAGGCAACCCTTACAATTTTCGGTTAAATTTTCTACCCAAAATTTAACCCAATCCTCACACAAAGATAACAAAGAGTTTGATGGCTAAGATAGTATCTCTCAATACAAATTGTATCCCAATTACAAGCACTCAACCCAATTGAAAAAGATAAGAATTAAAATTATAATTAGGGTTTCTAGACAATTTTGGGATTTAGGCACAAATGCTTGGATTTGATGTTTGGATGTTTGCTTTTGGATCAATAGTTGTTGCTGGAGCTTTTAGAGATCCTTTTTATACCTTCTCATTGATTTCTAGCCGTTGTGGTTGTTGCATTCATCAATAGAGCCGTTAGGGGTGTTATCTCACCTCCATAAATGCAGTCTGCAACCACACGTTTCGGAACGCGGGAACCTGTTTCGAAACAGACCAAAATAGAAAGAGTCATTGGGGTGCGTTTAAAAGCCCGTTTCAAAACGGATTGAACTCGTTTCGAAACACTTTTGCCACTGTCAAGGGTCGTTTCAAAACGGCTTGAACTCGTTTCGAAACGCCTTAACGGTTTCTAAAAAATCAGTTAAAAACTTTGCAACGGTCATATTTTTCAAATCAAAATGAAGAATCGTTTCGAAACACTTGAAGTCGTTTCGATACGGGTCTCTATGTTCTAAAGCCGTTTCGATACCCGTTTCGGAACAAGGGTTGGCAGTGGTGAAAACGTTTCGAAACATCTTAGGTCGTTTCGAAACAGGGACTCGAAAAACACTGTTTTGGCTTTAAGAACACTTAGAAATTATTTAGAAAGCTTAGTTTTTAACTTAGGCAGATTCTCTAAATCATATGGGGATATTTGAGGACTTAAAAATTCCTTTTGACATTTTCAATTTAGTCCTTGGGTTCTTTAGTTATATCAAAATTAAAATATCGGTTTCAAAAGTTTGAATCGTTTCGATACAATCGTATCGAAACAACCTCAAACGTTTCGAAACGTATTTCAAACTTGGTTTCCAAAATATGATCGTTGAAGTTTTATAACTGATTTTAAAATTATTGTTAAGGCGTATCGAAACGCTTTTTGTCGTTTCGATACAAGTTTTGACAGTGGCAAAATGTTTCGAAACGTGTTTCGAAACAGGCTCTTATTGTATCGAAACGATCGTGCCCGTTTCAGTACGGTCTATTTATTACACTCCAACGGCTCTTTCTATTTTGGTTTGTTTTGAAACAGGGTCAGGCGTTTCGGAACGGGTAGTTGCAGACTGTATTTATGGAGGGAAGATAACATCTCAACGGCTATAATAATGAAGGCAACAACCTCAACGGCTAGAATTCAATGAGAATGTATAAAAGGGACCTCAAAAAGCACCAGCAAAAACTATTGATCCAAAAAGAATCATCAAAACATCAAATACAAGCAATTGTACAAAAATCCCATATTTTATTGTAAACCCCAAATTGTGTTGTGTGTAATCCCATTCTTATTTTTCTAATTTGTGTTGAGTGCTTGTAAAAAGGGCTACATTTGTATTGAGAGATACTAGTCTTTAGCCTTAAACTTCTTTGTATTTCTTGAGTGAGGATTGGGTCAAATTTTGGGTAGAAAATTTGACCGGTATTGTAAAGGTTACCTTCTAAGCCTTGAAAAGAGGAAGAGCAATTAGTGGATTGTTGGAAAATCCTTAGTGGTAGCTAAGGTAGTGGATGTAGAGTTCAATTGGAACTTGAACCACTCTAAATTCTTTTGTCTAGCAATTTTAATTTTTCCACTCCACCACCAAAATTTCTAAAAATCCAATTCACCCCCTCTTGGCTTAAATCGATTCTTCAATCCATTCAACACGATGTTTTAAGCCCATTTAGGGTTTGATATCAATAATCAACTAGACGATACAATATTTAGGCTTTATCAATGTAGGATTTTCGATCATCGGAACTTAATTTTGACTAGATCGAATTCGGGGTGTTACACTAATGCTTATGGATCCAAAGCAATTTGGATACCAAAAATTACTTGATTGTCTTGTTCAAGGTGTGATGGAGCATTGATCTACATAGTGATGAAATTGAGGTGGAGCTCTTTTCACACAAAGAAGATCAATTGAAGAAGGAATGCTTCACATCCTCTCTTTGGTTCAAATGGTAAAATTCTAGTTAATTTTATTTATATTTAAATTCAATTTATTTTATTTCAGCTAGATAATCACATAATTGTCAGACTAGCATTTGCTTGATGCTTTAGGTAAGGGAGAGCCAATTTTTAAACAAAAATATTATTTTTGTCAAATCTTTTTAACTCTCCATTGTTATGGACTTAAAAGTTTTCAAACTTTGGTTTGAACCATTTTTTTATAACAAAAAGGGATAATATTTTGAAAATTGATTTTTCAAATGAATAAGGGGAAGCTTTTAACTCTTTTGAATCTATAGTCTCTTATTCAAAATTTATTTTACTAAGGGTGAGAATCTCAAACAAAAATTTTCAAGTTGGTTTTATTATATCAAAAAGTGGGATATTGTTAGAATATTTTTTTATATAATAATTGAAAAATAGTTTTAGACTAAATTGAAAAGATTTCAAAAATGTCCAAACAACTTGAAAATATGTTTGAGAAGTTTTCAAAAGGTTTTGGTAAGGTTTGAAATGTTTTAAAGTAGTCAAACCAAAGATTTCAACTTGACTGTACCGATACGGTATACCCCGTATCGATACACCTTAAGGGTTTTAGCTACAGATTTTGTTTCTGCCAAAACTTGTACTAATACATGCATTAGCTGTATCAATACGCTATGTAGCATTTCGATACGCCCAGCTTTAAATGCCTAACGGCTATTCAAAAACGCCCAACGGCTAGTTCCCTACAGCATTAACAGACACATGTACTGATATGATACAACGGTTTACCGATACGCGTTTCAATATGCACCAAGGTATATCGATATGACATTGCTGCAACAAACTCAACGACTAGTTATGAAGAAGGGTGTACTGATACGGCTACCTGCGTATCGATACGGACAGCTTCATAACTGCATTTATTGCGAGAAATAAAGACCCCAACAGCTCCAATTCAATCTCAATGGTCAACAGACTACAAACTCAATTGGGAGTATAAAAGAGACCTCCAAGCATCTATGGAAGACTAATGATCCACAAGTCAACAACATTATGATCAAAATCATGTCTTAGTGCTAAATTGTTTATTCTTGTATAGACAAACACTTGTGAGCTCAAATTGTCAATGTATGCTCAAGTGTTTTAGGATTTGGGTGAGTGCTTTAGTGTGTAAACATCAATCTTTAGAGAGAGAGTTCTGTTTGCTAACTTTTCGCTTATTTGAGAGAGTTCCCAAAGCTCGGTTTGTGAGCTTTGGATGCTAGGGTTGGATTATAAGTCTAGGTTGTAAAAGGTTGCCTCCTAAGCCAAGAAAAGGGGAAGAATTCTTAGTGAATTGGTGAAATCCTTGGTGAGGAGCTAAGGTAGTGGATGTATGCTTTGGTTAGAAAGTCGAACCACTCTAAATCCTTGTTCATATTTTTCTATCTTTTTGCTTCCACGAAAAACACCCAAACTATCACTTCTCCACCACTTGGCAAGCAATTCGGTTGTGTTTATTGAGCTTCACGCATATTATCTTGAAAGTTGTTCGTTATAGAGAGAGCGTGGGAGTCAACTAAGCTGGGCCAATCAGTCGAACCTCTCAAAGGATATATTTCACCCAAGTCTGGAAAACCCTAAACCAAATAAAATCTTATTATTCAAGCAAACTTGTACATAAACCTTCATCAACTTTTTGAAGTCTTCAGTTTCGTCATGAACCAAAAAAATGGTTCTGACGCCGATGTGATAAACTTGAGCCAACATATATTATATTGTGTATTTTATATTAGAAATGCCCCATTGATTTAGTGGTAAACATGCCCCTTTTAGTCCTAAAGGACTTGGCACTACAGTAAGATAGGTTTTTCATGGCGTTTTTTAGCCATAGAGCGGCGTTTGTTAGCGTCGCTAAAAATATTCCTGGTGCTTAGAAAAATGCCGCAAGAAACGCCGTTAAAACCATTACCGCAATAGTTCGCGGCGTTTTAGGCAAAAAACGCCGCAACAAGTCAAGATCTATAGTGGTGTTTGTGTTTGAAAATGCCGCAAAAAACATGCTCTATAGTGGTGTTTGTGCTTGTGAACACCGCGAAAAACAGTTCTCTAGTGGCGTTTGTAAAAGCAAACGCCACGAAAAACCTGTTCTATAGTGGCGTTTGTGTTCGCAAACGCCGCGAAAAATTGTTCTTTAGTGGCGTTTGTTTTTACAAACGCCGCGAAAAACACCATGTTTCCAAAAAACTCAAATAATTAAAAGCATATTATGTATTATATAATAATCTAAAATGCATTACATTCAACATCAATATCGTAAATCAACTACAAAATCTTATGAATGGTTGCACAAACTAATTGAACTATGTTAATCTTTTGATATGATTTATTGAAAACAAGAGTAAATACTATGATGAAACATAAATAGTAAGAAATTTATATTGTATATAACTTAAAACAAATACAAACACAGTTATAATAAGGTTCTAAAAGAAAAACACCCAACTTACTAACCTGCACATTTGGTTCAGTTGGCAATACAATCGGTTACAATAATATTAACCATTACAATAGTATTAACATTATATTGTTTGTGTAGAGGTAGTGAGTAAGATCAGGGACAAACCCAAATCGATCACAAACATTAATCAGATGTATGGCATCAGGAAGCTTGGTTTCTGTTGAGTGGATCGTTGAATTGATTTAAGCCAAGAGGGGGTGAATTGGATTTTTAGAAAGTTTAGTGGTGAAGTGGGAAAATAAAAATATTGGATTTAGAGTGGTTCAAGTTCCAATTGAACTCTACATCCACTACCTTAGCTCTCACTAAGGATTTTCCAACAACTTCACTGGTTGATCTTCCATTTTTCTAGGCTTAGGAGGAAACCTTTACACAATGGGCAATTTTCTACCCAAAAATTGACCCAATCCTCACACAAGGTTTACAAAGAAGTTTAAGGCTAATAACTAGCATATCTCAATACAAATGTAGCCCTATTACAAGCACTCAACCCAATTGAATCAAATAAAATGGGAAATACAAAGAACCACGATTAGGGTTTACAAGAAATATGTAAATTTTGCACAAGAGCTTGAATTTGATGTTTGGATGTTTCTCTAGGATCAATAGTTGCTGCTGGTGCTTTTATGACTCCCTATTATACCTTCTTATTGAATTCTAGTTGTTAGGGTTGTTGCCATCATAATTATAATCGTTGGGATGCAATCTTCCCATCATAAATGCACTTCTGCAACTACCCGTTCAGAAATGCTCGAACCTGTTTCGAAACAGACTAAAATAGAAATAGCCGTTGGACTGTAATTAAGAGACTGTACCGAAAGAGACTAGATCGTTTCGTTACGCTAAGAGCTTGTTCTGAAACGTGCAAGAGCCCATTTCGAAACATTTTGCCACTGCCAAAACATGTATCGAAACGGCTTAAAATGTTTCGATACACTCTAACCGTCTCTCTGAAAATTAGTTATTAAATTGCAATGGTCATATTTTGAAACCAAGTTTGAAAATCTTTTCGAAACGTTTGAGGTTGTTTCGATACTGTAGTATCAAAACAGTTCAAATTTTTCTGTTGTTCTTCATTCGTTTTGAAACATGCAGACTTGTTTCGATACACCCGTATCGAAACGGGAAGGCTAGTTTCGAAACAGAGGTTAACAGTTTCAAAACGTTCCGAAAATCCCAAGGGTTATTCCGAAACGGTGATTCGAAAATCATTATTTTGACGTAGAAAACACTTAGAAAAATTTGAATAGACTTTAGGTTTTGAGTTGGAAAATTTGCTTAGAGACTTTGGGAAGTTTTGAAGACTTAAAAATTTATTTTTTCTTTTTCTATTTAGTCCTTAAAACCTTTTTATAACAAAATCAATTCATTAGTTTTACAATCTCCCCCTTTTTGATATAAAAAACCAAGTATAAATTTTTAAGTGTTTTGAAATCTTTGAAAAATTTTAACTCCCCCTCAATGTAAGATAGGTTTTAAAGTTTTGAAAAGATTTAAAATTCAAGTATTTAAAAACTCAAAACCAACTTTAAAAACACTTAGGCTCTTAGATGACTTTTCTCCCTTTTTGTTAGATCAAAAATAGATAAACAAGGCTAACAAGAGAATAAACGGAGTCATAAACAATAAACCAAACAACATAATTATCATAGATATCATTGAAGTTCAAGAAACAACACCAAAAACATTAATATTCAAATCATTGAAGTTCAAGCGCAATCCTAAAAGCAAATAATCAAAGCATAGGTCTTTAAAACATAAAAACATAAATATGTGCAAACTCAATCCTAATATGACATACTAATATGATATGCAATATGAATCCTAGACCTCGTCACCATCATCGTCACCAACGTCATCAAGAGAATCATCCTTGTTCTTAGCTTGATCTTGACGATAGCGCCTCCAATCACCATAGAAGGTGGAGAAAGAGAGATCCATGGATGTTTGTTGATTCTCAAGAGTGGAGACACGATTCTCCAAGGATTGAATACGAGTGTTGAGAGCACCAAAACCCGAAGCCAAGTTCGTGTCCATTGTGTTGAACCTCTTAGTAAGGAAAGCCATAAGATCATCATTGTTAGGAGCCGAAGCTTGAGGTTGAGGCTCTACTTGAGGTACCAGAGCTCTCTTATCAACAGGAACCCATTGGCCAAGTGTGTAACGAAACTCAGACTTAATAAGAGAAGATTCACCAATCTTTTGCTTCAGGGTTTCGGAGAATCATAGGAACAATCAAAACCGAGGCAACCAAAGATGTAGCTCAACACAGCCCCATAAGTGAAGTATGTAAGTGAGTCGGTGGTACGAATCTTCACTTGATGGACCATCTTGGTGAACATGATTTTTACTAAGTTCGGTCGTTGTGCTTGGCGAAAACACTCGAGCCAAAAGTAATCTACTTGTCGGATGTGGGAAAATTTACCTCGTGAAGGGCGAATGAACCAAGAGATGATCAAATGTAGGAATCCATCATGAGCATCCAATGTAAGAATGGATTCGGTGTGAGCACCAAAGATAAGACTCGATGCCAATGACCTCGGTATGATCTTCATTGTCGATGAGAACAGAATTGGAGTAAAAAAGCAAGATCATGTTCTTGTAGACGATGTCGGGAATGCTCAAAAAGGCTAAGAAACTACATTCTTGCAAGAGAGATAGAACGAAATTCAAAACGCTCGGATTCAAGGAACTCTATATCAACACTCGCTCTCTTCGAATGGCGGAATCATGAATGATTTTGAGTCGTTCTTTAGTATCTTGATTCCTAAGACTTTTCTAAAAAATGAGGGTAAGGTTTAGACGAATGTTCTCTTGGGTCGAACCTTCACCCGCTTGAGTCTTTCGTTTCTTGTTTTCCATTAAAAATTCCTAAAAACACAAAGCAAACATGAAAGAATTTGAGTGTATGCACTTAAATCCTAATTCAATCAAAAAATCCCATTAAGGTTTTAAAACCACTTTGAAAGTATATACATATATAAATTTTTTTGAAGAAATCAATTTTTGAAAAACCATGTTAAAAAATACGCTTAAAATAAAATATATTCGAATAAAAAATTGAGATTTTGAAAAAAAAATTACAAGTTTTAAAAAACTCATGATGTAAAACATATGTTCTATACAAAACTATAATTTTCTGACCTAAGATTCGAATGAAATCAAAGGAAAAAGAAAAGGTTAGAAAATACCTTAAAAGAGGGATTTTGGAAGAATGGATGGATGAAATTGCACCAAGTTGTTGAAGCTTTCTTAGATTTTAGTTTGGGAGTAAAAGCCCTCAAGATTTGATGAAAAACAATGAGGTTTGGAGGGTTTTTAAAGAGGAAAAACGATTTATAGTTTTTAAGAGTTTGATAAAAAGTGGAATTGAGCATTTAAAACCCCTTAAAAAGGCTTTTCGGATACGCGTTTTGAAATAGGCACGACCGTTTCGAAATAGGCGTACCGAAACGTCTACTATCATTCCGAAACCTGCTAACCGTTCCAATACAAATTTGACCGTATCGAAGCCCACGAGATTGCCCGTATCGAAACGCATTTGGGTCGTTTCGATACATGTCTTGGCAGAGCCAAAATGTTTTGAAACCCTTTTGGGGCGTTTCGAAACACCCTAGTCACATAGTATTCATTTAAGGCACTCGTACTGAAACAGGGTTACCCGTTTCGATACACCTAGGCCTTGAGGTGCAGATGAGGCTCTAAATTGTAGTGAAATTGAATTTTAATTAGCCCTAGATGCATAAATGATATGAATGAGCAAGAGAAACATGATAAAACATAAACATACTCCCTCTAAGTATAAGCATGGATGAAATTAGGATAAAAAACACATAAGCATGACATTTTACAAGAAATCAAGCAATTTAAGCACAAAAAGGTCCTAAAAGGTCAAAATAGGCTAGTTAGACCTAACTCTCTCCTAATGGACCAAAAACGCTCCTTATCTAGAGGTTTGTCAAAGATGTCCGCTAATTGATTTAAGGTTTCTACATACTCTAAAACAACATCTTCCTTAAGGACATGATCTCTAATGAAATGATGTCTTATTTCTATGTGTTTGGTTCTAGAGTGTTGGATGGGATTTTTGGTAGACATATAGCACTAGTGTTGTCACACTTAAGGGGTATGATGTCTACCTTAATACCATAGTCTAAGAGTTGTTGTTTCCAAAGGACTTGAGCACAACAACTCTATAAGGATATGCACTCGGCTTTGGTGGTAGATAAAGCTACATTATTTTGTTTCTTAGATAACCAAGATATGAGCATACTACCTAGGAATTGGCAAGTGCTGAGAGTATTTTTCCTATTTATTTTATAACCCCCGTAATCCGCATCCGAATAAGCATGAAGGTTAAAGGTTGAGTCTCTATGGTACCAAAGACCTAAACAATGAGTATCTCTAAGGTACCTAAAGATCTTTTTAACGGCTATAAGGTGAGACTCTCTAGGACTAGCTTGAAACCTAGCACACAAGCAAACACTAAACAATATATCCGGTCTACTTGCGGTAAGGTAAAGCAAATATCCAATCATAGAGCGATAAAGCTTAGAGTCAACACACTTACCTTCTTCATCTTTGTTAAGCTTTGTAGATGGACTCATTGGTGTAGCTTGAGGCTTTTCTTGCTCCAAGCCAAACTTCTTGAGCATATCCTTGATGTACTTAGCTTGATTGATGAAGATGCCATCCGTCATTTGTTTAATTTGGAGTCCCAAAAAGAATGAGAGCTCCCCCATCATGTTCATTTCAAATTCACCTTGCATCAACTTAGAAAAATCTTGACAAAGCAATTCATTAGTAGAACCAAATATAATATCATCAACATAAGTTTGAACTACTAAGATATCTTTGTCATTGTTTTTAATAAAAAGTGTTGTGTCCACTTTTCCTTTCTCAAAACCTTTTCCAACAAGAAAACTTGAAATTCTTTCATATCAAGCTCTATGAGCTTCTTTTAAACCATACAAAGCTTTTGACAATTTAAAGACATGGTTTGGAAAAATAGGATCTTCAAAACCCGGTGGTTGTTCCACATACACTTCTTCGTTTATAAAACCATTTAAAAATGCACTTTTGACGTCCATTTGAAAAAGCTTGAAATCATGAAAACATGCGAATGCAGGTAGCATCTTAATGGCTTCCATTCTAGCTACGAGTGCATAGGTTTCATCAAAATCAATTCCCTCTTCTTGAGTGTAACCTTGAGCAACAAGCCTAGCCTTGTTTCTCACTATGTTACCACTCTCATCTAGTTTAATTTCTAAAGACCCATTTTGTTCCTATAGTGGATTTATTTTTAGACCTATCAACTAATGTCCACACTTTACTTCTCTCAAATTGGTTTAACTCATCTTGCATAGCCATAATCCAAAAGTCATCTTTTAATGATTCTTTAACATTCTTAGGCTCAATGAATGAGATAAATGCAACATGATTAAGCATTTTAAGAGAAGAGCGAGTAGTTACCCCCTTGGATGGATCACTGTTGAGTTGTGTGGGGCTCGATTCGTTCAACCGATATGGCTCACCAAGTGGTGGATAGGTGGATTTTTGGGTGGAAGGTTGTGGAAGCTAAAAAGATAATTGACACAATGATTTATAGTGGTTCAACCTTCTAACCAAGGTCTATATCCACTACCTTAGCTCCCCACTAAGGATTTCCAATCAATCCACTATTGATTCGTCCCCTTTTCTAGGCTTAGGAGGAAACCCTTTACACCGATCAAGCTTTCTACCCAAAGCCTTGATCGAAACCCTCTTTTACAAAGAGAAACAATAAGCAAACATAAATCACTTTAATAGGTATTTGTTTGCACAATTTAGCACTCACCCAAAACCTAAAACACTTGAGAAAATTTGACAATTTTGGCTCACTAGTGTTTGTCTATACAATAAATGACAATTTAAGCTCTAAGACAATCTTTGATCATTTGTTGTTTGACAATATGAGCATTAGCCTTCACTTGATGCTTGGAGGTCCCTTTTATACTCCTTGATGAGTTTATAGCCGTTGGGGATGATTTGGAGCCGTTGATGACTTTATTTCCCTTCATTAATGATGTTTTGCAGCCTTCCGTATCGATACGTTTGGACCCGTATCGGTACGGCCTTCATCAGAAACTAGCCGTTGGGCTCTTGCCAGCCTAGGCGTATCGATACGCTTGAAGGCGTATCGGTACGGGTTCACTTTTAAATGACTGTTGGGAAATAGCCGTTGGGGTTGTTGGAAAGGGGATCGGTACGCTTACCAGGCGTATCGAAACGATCCCGATCCGTATCGAAACGGCCAAGTCTGTTTCGATACGGGTTTTGGCAGTGACCAAACTGGCAAAAAGGTATCGATACGGGTTGGACCGTATCGATACGGGTTGGACCGTATCGGTACGGGTAGCTTGAAAACTTAAGTTTGGCTATTTAAAATCAATAAAAACATTGCAAAAAACCTTTTAAGATCCCTTAAACATAAATTCAAGTTGTTTGGACTTAAAACCAAGTTTTAAATTCTTTTCAAATTAGTCCAAAACATTTTTCAATTATTATATCAAAACACTAGTTCTGCAATCTCCCTCTTTTTGATATAATAAAACCAACTTGAAAATTGTTTGGGATTCTCCCCCTTTAAGTTTAAAAAAGTGAATAAGATATTAAAGATATGAAATCAAATAAAGCTCCCCCTTATTCATTTGAAAATTCAATTTTTCAAACCATTTCTCCCCCTTTTTGTTATATCAAAAAGAATTTAAAACATTAAGTTCAAAATAACAATAGAGGTAAAAATTGACAAAAATAAGAATTTGGTTTTAAAATGGCTCCCCCTTACTCAAAGCGTCAATAAAATGTTAGTCCAACATTTATGATCATCTAGTTGAATAAAAATTAAAAATTAAAACAAATAAATGCAAAAACAATTAGATTTTTACCAACCCTTGAACCCAAAAGGGAGGATGTGAAGCCTTCCTTCTTCAAGTGTTCTTCCTTGTGTACATGGAGCTCCCCCTTAATGTTTGACTTGTTGAACATCTCCATCACACCTAGAAAAAGACAATCAAGTAATTTTTGGTATCCAAATTGCTTTGGATCCATGAACATTAGTAGCACAAATTTTAGTCCCCTTAGGAATCCATTTTTCAATGTCATCCTTTTTAATTGAAGTGGTTAGTCCTTTTGGGACCCAAACACTTCTAAAACATTTTCCTTTTACAAATCTAGGGGCAGTAGATTGTCTTACATAAAAATTTGATTTTCCAAAACTATTTTCTTTTCAAGCTCTTTGGAAATCAAATCTTTTTCTTCTTGAACTTTTTGAAGCAAATTTTGTAAATCAAAACATTTTAGTTCAAACTCTTCGAGTTTTGCTTCAAGTTCAAGTTTGGTTTTAGAAATCAAATCATTTTGAATTTTCAACTTTGAAATCAATTTATTGTTTTTCAAAATGTGATTTTTAAACTCTAAAACCAAATCATCATAGGCATCTTGTAATTCATCAAAAGAATAAGAACATGAAGTAGATGAATTAGAAGTTACCCTTGAATCTTCTTCGATGGCCATAAGGCAAAGGTTGGCTTGTTCATCGTCGGTGGAGTCCTCATCACTCCAAGTAGCCACATGTGCCTTCTTCTTATGGCTTAAAGTGCTTGCCCTCTCCTTTTTCTTGGAATCTCGTTCAAGCTCTCTCAATGCTTTCTTCATGAACGGGGCACACTTCTTGAAGAGATGAACTATCTCTTCATCCTCCTCTTCACTTGAGTAGACATGATGACAAGTGGAGGATTTGAGAGCCATGGCACTTGCATTGATGCCAAGCCCTTTGATTTTCTTCTCTCTCATAGCTCTAATTTCTTCCCTCTTCTTCTCATCTTCTTTGTTCTTCTTCATGATTTGATGAGTAAGGAGTGACCCCATGAGTTCATCAAGCTTCAAAGTCTTCAAATTCTTTGCTTCGATGATGGCGGTCCTCTTTGAGTCCCAAGACTCGGGATCTGAGTAGATGAGCTTTCGAACAAGCTTTTCCTCCGAGATGGCTTCTCCATAGCCTTTGAGACCATTGGTGATAGTGGAGAACCTATCAAACATTTTCTCGATGTTCTCTTTCGGATCCATTTTGAAGTTCTCATACTCCAAGGTTAGGATCCCAATCTTGGTCTTCTTGACTTCATCGGTCCCCTCGTATGTGACTTCAAGCTTGTCCCATACCTTCTTGGCACTCTCACAAGAAGACATCTTCTCATAGATGGTTGGGCCAAAAGCACAAAACAAGATGTGCAAGGCTTTGCAATTAAGCTTCATCTTCTTGTGATCGTCGGCACTCCACTCTGCTTTGCTTCTTTGAGGCACGAACGGACCATCTTCAACTATATCCCATGACTTGTAATCTCTAGATTTGATGAAGAACTTCATCTTTGTCTTCCAATGGGCATAGTGGGTTCCGTTAAAGAAAGGCGGTTTGTCGATTGATTGTGCCATTTGAGTCGATTGATAAAATAGTGATCCAGTTGATAAAATAGTGATCGAGCTTGCCGGATCTTCTCAATAGGATGTTAATCCCCTTTGATTAAGCCAAGCTCTGATACCAATTGTTGAGTTGTGTGGGGCTCGATTCGTTCAACCGATATGGCTCACCAAGTGGTGGAGAGGTGGATTTTTTGGTGGAAGGGTTGTGGAAGCTAAAAAGATAATTGACACAATGATTTATAGTGGTTCAACCTTCTAACCAAGGTCTGCATCCACTACCTTAGCTCCCCACTAAGGATTTTCAATCAATCCACTATTGATTCGTCCCCTTTTCTAGGCTTAGGAGGAAACCCTTTACACCGATCAAGCTTTCTACCCAAAGCCTTAATCGAAACCCTCTTTTACAAAGAGAAACAATAAGCAAACTTAAATCCCTCTAATAGGTATTTGTTTGCACAATTTAGCACTCACCCAAAACCTAAAACACTTGAGCAAATTTGACAATTTTGGCTCACTAGTGTTTGTCTATACAATAAATGACAATTTAAGTTCTAAGACAATTTTTGATCATTTGTTGTTTGACAATATGAGCATTAGCCTTCACTTGATGCTTGGAGGTCCCTTTTATACTCTTTGATGAGTTTATAGCCGTTACTAGCCGTTGGGGATGATTTGGAGCCGTTGAGGACTTTATTTTCCTTCATTAATGTTGTTCTACAGCCTTCCGTATCGATACGCTTGGACCCGTATCAGTACGGCCTTCATCAGAAACTAGCCGTTGGGCTCTTGCCAGCCTAGGCGTATCAATACGCTTGAGGGCGTATCGGTACAGGTTCACTTTTAAATGACCGTTGGGAAATAGCCGTTGGGGTTGTTGGAAAGGGGATCGGTATGCTTACCAGGTGTATCGAAACGATCCCGGTCTGTATCGAAATGGCCAAGCCTGTTTCGATACGGGTTTTGGCAGTGACCAAACTGGCAAAAAGGTATCGATACGGGTTGGACCGTATCAGTACGGGTAGCTTGAAAACTTAAGTTTGGCTATTTAAAATCAATAAAAACATTGCCAAAAACCTTTTAAGATCCCTCAAACATAAATTCAAGTTGTTTGGACTTAAAACCAAGTTTTAAATTCTTTTCAAATTAGTCCAAAACATTTTTCAATTATTATATCAAAACACTAGTTCTACAATCACCCAAGATCTCACCACCCTTGACATAGTTGTACTCCCTTGTGTAGCTCACTTCCTTTTCCTCAAGAGACATGCCTTGCAATGCTTCTAGAGGCGGTTCTTATGCTTCTTCCTCTTTGGTTGGAATCTCATTCACCTTTGATGATTCTCCACCATCATTGGCTTCAATGATCCCTACATCATCATCATCACAAGAATCCTTCCTTGGAAGGAGGTTATCATCGAAAACCACATGAATAGATTCCTCTACAACTAAAGTTGTTTTGTTAAATACACGATAGGCTTTAGAGTTTAAAGAGTAACCTAGAAAAATAGTTTCATCACTTTTTGCATCAAATTTACCTAAATTGTCTTTTCCATTATTTAAAACAAAACACTTGCAACCAAAAGGATAGAAATAGCAAATGTTAGGCTTTTTAGATTTTAAAATCTCATAAGGAGTTTTCTTTAAAATAGGCCTAATCATTACTCAATTTATAATATAGCAAGCGGTGTTAGTGGCTTCTGCCCAAAAATACTTAGGTAAATTATTTTCACAAAGCATAGTCCTAGTCATTTCTTCTAAAGTTCTATTTTTCCTCTAAACTACCTCGTTTTGTTGAGGAGTTTAAGGAGCCAAAAAAATTATGGCAAATCCCATTTTCATTACAAAAGTCATCAAAACCCATATTTTGAAATTTCGTTCCAAGATCACTTCTAATGTGTGAAATTTTAAGTTCAAGATCATTTTGGGTTATTTTTTAAAATGTGATGAAATTTTCTAAAGCCTCATCCTTGGTGCTTAAAAAGAGAACCAAAATTTTCTAAAGCCTCATCTTGGTGGCTTTGGCTTACCCGAGTGATCGCCTAAGCAACTGCGAAAATGTGAAGAATGACGACGGAGCTATGGTTTGAGAGAAAACAGGGGCTCGACATTTGAATGATTTCAAAATCTCACGATTTAACTTCTTTGCTTTTACTCTTTTCTTTCCTTTTTCCATTTAATACGTGTCTTTTTTTTTAATTTTTATTTCATTTTCCCATGGCATTGTAAAACTAAACGCAACTAAAAGTAGACCTATAGCGGCGTTTTTAAAACCAAACGCCATTAAAAGTAAACATATGCTGGCGTTTGTAAAATAAAACGCCGCTATCCTAAAACTAGACCTGTATCAAACGCCGCTAAACTTCGACCTATTGTTACGTTTGTGAAACCAAACGCCGCTAGAACTATACCTATTGCGGACTTTATGCTAAAAACGCCGTGAAATCTGTTATTTTGTGGTGATTGTACTTTAAACAACGTGATAAGTACAATATTAGCGACATTTTCCATAAAAAAGGCCACCAAAAGCGCCTCTATATACCAAATCTGGTGTAATGTGGGTTTGAATCCCACCCAAACAAAAAAAAAAATTGTGTTTTATTTTCCTCATCCAATAAAGTGATGACATGTGTCGGCACCTAATTGAATGGTTAATTTAATTAATTAAATTAAAATTATGATCAAATTGATAGAATAGATAACTAATAGAGATCAAATGTGTAGTTATACAAATTTTCATTAACAGTCACGTCACCACTCTATTAGATTTTAACGGCCGGTGGTCAAAATGTGTCCAATTAAATAGTTGAATTGTTGAATTTTGAATTTCTATAGTTCGGTGGTCAAAATATATTAGACCCGATAATTAGGTGGTCACCAAGATAATTTACCCTTAAAAATAAAAATCCATTACCAAAACCTAATCATTAGCTCTTTATTTGCATGCAATTTTAAAATTTCTTCTCTTTTTCTAAAGCGAAGGGAAAAACAAAATCAAACTAAAAGAGCACGACTGTTTAAAATTTTAAGGTGATCAATAAATTAAGGATGAAACCATTTGTAACTTGGGAGACTCTTGTCCCATACGCATCATTTTTTTAACCTTTAATTTATATAATTTTTTTAAAAAAATTAATTATGAATTTATTCTACTTTTAAATATGTATGTTTTATTTTTTAACTTCTAATTTTAGTTCCGTCTCGACAATTAATTATTAAATTATTATAATTTTTTTAAATTTTTTTAATTAGTTGAGTAGTCAAATTTATTAATCTATTTTATACATTGTGTGAATTTGAATCTCAATAATTATATTAGACATATAAATTTTACACTATTATAGCAAAAAGTAATTATAATAATTTTCTCCCTTTAATTACACATTGTTTAATATATTCAAGGAGCGTTTCTTCTCTTCTTTCAAACTTTTTTTATATATAAATTAATTAGCATAAGATGCAAATGGATTACGAAATTATGAATCTTTTGCAAACCAGCACATGCTTTATGGTTATTTATATGTGTGTGGGATAATTTGCAAATGGTGGTACTCAAACTATGACCCAAATTTTAAATAAGTTCCTAAAGTTTAAAATGTTTTAATTGAGTTCTTAAAGTTTTTGTATTATATGAGTTCTTTGTTGTTGACTTGCATGTTAAATCCTAGTTCAAATCTTATATAGAATATATTTAAAGCATATTGATTAAATTGTAAACATGTTATAAATATGTTTCTTTAAGTTTTGTCGACGTTATTTTTCTAACATATCATATTTGAACTGACATTTAAAATATAAATTGAAGACTAAACTGGCAAAAAGACCTAATACATTAATAATTAACACTTAAAAGATTTAGATTAAAACATTTTGAAATTTACGTACCTATTTATAATTTGAATAATAGTTTGAAATGTTAAATGGAATTAACCAGGAAAAAAAATAAATAATATACGAATAATAATAATAATTTGATTTGAATAATTAGTTAAGGATTAATATCCTATACACTGGCGGTGGAAATTTTTTATTTCCACAAGCGCCTCAATTATAGGGTTTAGGGTTAGTGTTTAGGGTTTAGAGTTTAGGGGTTTTAGTGTAAAGGTTTAGAATTTAGGGTTCATGTTTAGAATATTGGGTTTAGGGTTAGAATTTAGGGTTTAGGGTTAGGGTTTAGTTTTAGGGTAATATGGGTGGGGATTTAGGTTTTAACCTATAAACCCTAAAATTTAACCCTAAACCCAAAATTCTATCAACAATCCCTAAATTCAAAACTACTACATTTATACCCCTAAATTTTAAACCCTAAACGAAGTCCCTAACCCCTAAAACTAAGGCGCTTGTGTAAAAAAGTTTCCACAAGCGCTTGTGTATAGAACAATTACCCATTAGTTAATCAGGAAAAAATTAATTAATATGAAAAAGACGATTAAAAAAATCTCAACCGTCCAACGCTGAAATAAGGCTTTTTGTCCGTTAAGATTTATTGCCGTTGAAGCTCTGTGTCGCCCCTTTTGCCCCCCACACGCTTTAAATTTCCTTTTATCACTAAAAAATTTCCCATTCCCCGTAAAGGGCAGCCAGTCCCCTTTTATTTACCTCACGACTCCACTTAACAAATAGCAAATATCTCCAAACAACAAGGACATTTCTGTGAATAAAAGAAGAGTCAAAATTTTGGCGTTTCCTCCTCCTCTATAGACTATAGTAACGTTGCTTTGGCCTTTGAGTGTCTTTCACAAGAGTTATTCAGAGAGTGGCAAAATTAAGATTTTTGTTTAGGGTTGTGGGTTTGGGAATGGAAGTGGAGAGGGGTGGTGTTAGAGCTGAGATCGATACATCGGCGCCGTTTGAGTCAGTAAAGGAGGCTGCTTCTCGATTCGGTGGAATCGGTTACTGGAAACCCTCTCAGCATAAGCTCGTCTCTGAAACCGAGGTATACCTTTTTCTTGCTCTTGAAAAAACAAAACCACAAAGTTGTCACCTTTGCTTGTAATTTTCTGCTTAAATTCTTAGCTAATCATATACATGCATATGTGCCCAAGAGTTCCAGAAGGAGATTCATATATGGCTACTTTGAAGATTCTTGTTTTATATTATAAGAATCTGTCTCGGAAGTGGGCAGGTCTTTTATATTATAATGTTTGTTGAGTGTTTGTTTGGCTGTGCAATTGTTGTCCTGTGATAAGTTGTTAATGTTTCGCAGCATGATGTGGAAGTGGTTGACATTGCGAAATTGGAGGAGCAAGCAGAACAATTGGAGAAAGATCTGATTGTTAAGGAAAGAAAAACATTGGATGTGCTAAAAGAACTCGAAACAACAAAGCTAACCTTGGAAGAACTAAAGTTGAAGCTGCACAAAGGAAATGTAACCCTAGAGAAGAACATGGATGAAATGAAAGAAAATGTAACCCTAGAGAAGAACATGGATGAAATGAAAGAAAATCTTCAAGTTGGGACCCCAGCTCCCGCCGCTTTAATCTTAATGGAGTTGAAGCAGGCCAAACTCAACCTTTCCAGGACAACTAATGATCTTGCTGACATTCGAGGCTCCGTGGACTCACTAAACCAGAAATTAGAAAGGGAAAGAATTTCTCTTGACAAGACTCGAGAGAGGCTAAATCAGAATTCCTCCAAGATATCATCCCTTGAAGAAGAGCTAAGTCAAACAAGACTTAAACTGCAAGTAGCAAAAGATGCTGATATTCATTTGGATATATCGAGGGAACTCCAAACACTGAGTTCTGAGGCTGAGCAATTCAAGAAAATAGGACAAGCAGCGAGATCAGAGGTTTCGAGAGCTGTATCCGAGATTGAACAGACTAAAACGAGAATAAAAACGACCCAGATGAGGCTACATGCTGCCAAGAAAATGAAGGAAGCTGCTAGAGCTGCAGAAGCTGTGGCTCTTGCAGAGATCAAGGAGAGTTTGACGGGTATTCCTGTGCAAAAGGCATTCGAAGAGTTCAATGCCTTAATGTGCAAGGCCCAAAATGCTGAGGAACTTTGTAATAAGAAAGTGGTTGATGCTATGCTCCAAGTTGATGAAGCGAATGTTTCGAAAATGGAAATCTTGAAGAGAGTAGAGGAGGCCACGGAGGAAATCAAAACTAGTAAGAAGGCCTTGGAAGAAGCATTGAACAGAGTAGAGGCTGCAAACAAGGGCAAGCTGGCGGTTGAGGAGGCTCTTCAGAAGTGGAGATCCGAGCATGGTCAGAGGCGACATTCTGTACACAACACTACCAAGTTCAAGAATTCCTACTCGTGTCACAATCGAAAAGATTCTCGTTTGTTTGAGGTTAGCGAGGATCAGGCAACCCTATCAATAGGGCAAATACTTAGCCGGAAGCTGCTTGTACCTGAAGACTTTGAGAATGAGATGTTGGCAGAGAAAGGTAGTATGAAAAGAAAGGTGTCATTGGGTCAAATGCTGGGGAAACAAAATGGCGATCTCATCACCGGCTCTCAGAAGACCAATCAGCTCTCGGGAAAGAGGAAGAAGTTTGGATTTGCTCGTTTTTCGCATCTGTTAGCGAAACAAAATAAGAAAAAGAAGCCAACTCTTAACTTGAGGTAGTGCTGTGCTGTGCCTGTGCCTGTGATAGGGTTCCTTTGTTCTATAAGTATTGTTCACCACATTTGTCTTCATGTTATTTTCATCTTTTATCTCTATGGTGTTTGTGAAGATGCTAGGGATATTTATATCCTTCGATCATTCCGCACATTATATTTTATATTTTCTGAATTTGTGTTATATGCTTATATATAAATTTAGGAAAATTCTACACCACTCCACAAGCATTGCTAAGCACCGCTAACAATGAACACTGCTCAGCACCATTAAACTGAGTACTTTAAATTTTTAGATTTTGTAAATTAATTTAATGATATTCAGCTGTGCTCGTCGAACATGATAGACTCAACCATCAATTTAATATTTTCGAGATAAAAAACCAAACTGATAAACTTTAACCAACCATAACGCGACAAGTGTGACAAAGGGTTTCAACAACAAAAGAGTGTGATCGACCGCAGAGTAACAAAACCTGGAGAAAGGATGAGTTTTTAAGAAAGGCCAACGACCAATTCCAGACGCCTTGCCCAACCCGACACTCCAAAGGAATAAACTTTCTCCTCTCTGCTTTGACCTTCCTTACCCCAGGTACCCAAAACTATCTTCTTCCATTAATTTTCTTTGTTTCTATTCAAATTTCATAGATCCTACACTATGTTAATCTGGGTCTGTTTTACAATTAACTTCTATTGATTTTTTTGTTAGTTTTATCCAAAAATCTTTGATGGGTTTCCTTCTTTTTCTTTGCTGAATATTAGTTTTAGTTACTTATGTTTTGTGTTTGTCATCTTACGGTTTAATTTATTTGTTGGAAGACTCACAGAATATGATTTGTTATATAAGCTTTTATGTATTGGTGTTGGAGTTATCTGCATTGGAAATAGTTTCATTTGATATCTGTGTTTAGCATTGAAAATATTCAATAACATGAATCTGAGACTATAGAATTAACTCTTGATGCTTGACCAATATACTTTTGAATAGTTTCATAATATTATTTGAGCCTGCTGCCTCAGTCATCGTCACAACCTGACCGGTCGGACCATGTTGTGACCAATCACAGCACGGTCAAACAGGTCAGGTCATGATAGATCTACTTAGCTTGTCTATTGGTAGTAACTGTAAGAATGTGCATAGTAATCCTAATTTGTATAGGAGTTAATTTATTAGTTTAATTGCTGTACTAGTACTCTAAGTCTTTTAGATAGAGGAGGAAGACTAAACATAGTAGGACTCCTTATCTAACTTAAAGTCCTAGCCTATATAAGGCTGTAAGTGTCTTTGTATTGAATCAGATTTTTCGATCATCTAATAAAACAGAAGAGTTTTCTGTTTATCTTCAGTAACTAAGGGTAATATTACTTTTTGGATTTCTCTCTTCTTGGTTATTGCCATGCCTGTTCTGATAGTTTAAGGATTTTGTCTACTGTTATTATATGATCTTTTTACCTTTGGTTATGTTAATCGAAAAAGATATTGACTTTTCCTTGTTAGCATACTTCGTTTTGCATTATGGGGTTCTCATGCTATTTAATGGATAACTCCAGGCATTATGGATGTGAGATTCGGGCTTTTGTTCCTTCTTGTGTTGGGTGCTAGCTGGGCATCTAATGCTAGACAACTAGAAGTCGTTGAGGTAGTAATCTCAGATGCATCAGGTAATTCACTTAGACTTTTCTTTTCCTAGTGGTGAGGGAGGGTGGATTTTTATGCTGTGGGGAGTTTGGTTTGTTTATTAGCAACAATTGAAAGATGACTCAAGAATTACTCTGTCAATGACTAATAATCCATATTCAGACGTAGTTGTAGCATTACAATTGCCGAAGCTGAACTGCATCTCTTGATGAATGTGTTCTAAGGCAGTAAGGCCCTTACGGTGCTTGTGAAAATATGTTTTGAGTCAAATGAATGATTAATAATTCGGAGCTGAATTCTGAAGTTGATAAGGGATTTGAGGTGGAGTGTGCAATCGGATAGCTATGTAAAATTACGGGTTTGATTTTGGTTTTATCTAAGTTCTGAAGGTCGCCAGGGGCTTAGCTTTAGGTAACTTTTGGGATTAATTTCGGTTAGGTTTCAGGAGGGTTGCGCAGGCCTTTTGGTTTTGTAAGGATAGTGTTCAGGCAAATTGTCCAAGTCATCAGGGTTGGCTCGGTTTTTGTACCTTAAATTTGAAATAACTATTTAAATGCTGTTCGTGGTGTCTGATTCCTTTCTCCATTGAAAATCAATTTGCTAATTATTCAACTTTTTAAGTTAAGGTTGTTCAATGAAAGTGAGAAAATAATCAAAGTGCAATGACTTGGAACTCCTGGTTCAGTTGTGCAGATAAACCAGGGACCAGATGAGAAAGTAATAGCAAAGGTTGCTCGGAACGAAAATCTGTGCACATTGTGTGAGGAATTTACTAGCGAGGCAATTGATTACCTTTCACAGAATAAAACCCAGACTGAGATAGTTGAATTGCTTCACAAGAGTTGCTCCCGTATACCATCTTTTACAAAGCAGGTAAAAGCATAAAATATTTTGAAATTAGTTTTCATTATTTTTTTTTTCAAGTTCGAAAATACTAAATTATTGTCTGATTTATACTGCACAGTGCATAACGCTAGTGGACTACTATTCATCTCTCTTCTTCTTGGAAATATCTTCAATTCAACCTCAAGATTTCTGTACAAAGTTCAACCTTTGTCAAAAAGTTGCTCTTATATCTTCACGAATCCGGGAAGATAGCTGTGGCATGTGCCACCATGCTGTTTCTGAAGTGCTAAATAAGCTGCAAGATCCCGAGCTAAAGGTTTGCTTTACTCCCGTGTCTCTTAAAACTTCATGTGTGTCTACAAGGTTTGATCTTTATAGATAAGTTGATATAGACATACATGTGCATAGTCTCTTTAGTTGAAGCAGCCTAGTTTGAGGCTAGC
The DNA here is from genome assembly GCA_958450335.1 of Hibiscus tridactylites. Classification (NCBI taxonomy): domain Eukaryota; kingdom Viridiplantae; phylum Streptophyta; class Magnoliopsida; order Malvales; family Malvaceae; genus Hibiscus; species Hibiscus tridactylites. The sequence continues at coordinate 35,637,142 of OY288266.1, forward strand.
TCACACACATTTTTTATCGAAAAAGATGGCATATATATAACATATACTATGTTACAAACGGTTGGCATTTACATTATAGCCTGGTTGAATGATAATTGTATTCTCATCTCCTTTTGTTCCATGGTGCCAGTTGGAGATAATTCAGCTCCTTTTGAAGAAATGTAATTCAGTGCAGAACTATGTGCAGAAGGTGAGTATGTTTACGTTATAAATCTCCATGGATTTAGACAAGTTTTTTCTTGGATCATATTGACAAATGTAACAAAAAGAAATCTCCATGTTTAGAATTCGACTTTTCGTGCTGTATAGCTTGTTTTCTGGTACTGTTCCCCTTTTTCCGTGGACGGATCGAACTCTTAACCTACGGTCGTGTGTTTTGGTTGTCAGTGTAAGCAGATAGTTTTCGAGTACGGGCCTCTGATCCTTGCGAATGCAGAGCACTTTCTGGAAACAACAGATGTTTGCACCATACTTCATGCCTGCGATGGTGGAAAGCAAGCATCACTGGCAGATTCTTAGTTGTTCTTGTAATATATATAAGGGTAAACTACAAAAATGATCACCATACTATTGGTAAAGTCGCGATTTGACCACCTTACTTTTTTTTCTAAGTAATTAAACCATCAAATTATTTAATTGGTTGCAATGTAACCAACGTGGCAGTTAATAAAATTGCTATAATTACACATTTGGTCCCCGTTATTTGTACATTTTATTAATTTGATCCTAATTTTAATAAATAAAATAATTTAATTATTTAATTAGACTACGACACGTGTCATCATATTATTGGAGGACTTTATTTATATATTTTTAATTTAATAATTTTTATTTTGCTCCTCCAATCAGGCGGTAACACGTGTCACCAGATTGAATGAGCAAAATTAAAGAACAAGCAACATGCCTCCAACAGGAATCAAACCCAGGTTGAATGGGTTGGGAGTGACCGCGCCTACCACTAGGCCAAAGCTTTCCTTGTGATGTATTGTACATATTCTAATATATATTTTAATTTGTTATTCATGCCAGGAAAAAAATAAAAAACATATTACCACTGGCAGGATTCAAACCCAGGTTTTTTGGGTTAAAAGAGAGCATGCCTACCACTAAACCAATGTTATTCTTATGATACAACGTACAAAATTTATTATATAACTTCGTTTGTTGCTCATGCCAAAAATGGAAATAAATATAGATTAAAGAAACTCACACTTTTAGGATGCATAAAAATATTTAAACCACTGAAATATATTTAATAATTAAATTATTAACTATTTTATTTTTTATTAAATTTTAATTAAATTATTATATTAAAAAATAAAAAATTATATTACAATTTTATTTAACGAATATAAAATTAATAAATTAAAATTTTAATATAATTTTTTAATATAATAATTTAATTAAAATTTAATAAAAAATAAATTGGTGAATAATTTAATTATTAGATATATTTCAGTGGTTTAAATATTTTTATGCATCTTAAAAGTGTCATATTCGAGTTTCTTTAATCTATATTTATTTTCTTTTTCATGGCATGAACAACAAATTAAGTTTCTTTAATCTATATTTATTTTCTTTTTCATGCATGTTAAAATGTCAATATGTTTCTAGTTTGTGAAACTGATATTTTAATTTTGATATAACTAAAGAACCTAAGGACTAAATTGAAAATGTGAAAACGAATTTTTAAGTCCTCAAATCTCTCTATATGTTTTAAACAGTATGCCTAAGTTAAAAACTAAATTTATCAAATGTTTTCTAAGTGTTCTTAAAGCCAAAAGAGTGATTTTCGAGTCACCGTTTCGAAACGGCCTTAGGTGTTTCGAAACAGTTTTGAAACTGTGAACTTGTGTTTCGAAACAAGTATCGAAACGATTTCAACACTGTCAACCCGTGTTTCGAAACAAGTTTCGAAACGGCTTAAGAACATTGAGACACCGTATCGAAACGACATTCAGTGTTTCGAAACGGTTTCAAATTTGATTTGAAAAATATGACTGTTAAATGTTTTTAACTGATTTTTAACAAACCGTTAAGGCGTATCGAAACGATCTCAAGCTGTTTCGATACGATCCTTGACAGTGGCAAAATGTTTCGAAACAAGTTTCGAAACAGCTCTAACCGTTTTGATACGGGCTCTTTAATGCATCCCAACGGCTCTTTCTATTTTGGTCTGTTTCGAAACAGGGTCGGGCGTTTCGAAACTGTTGGTTGCAGACTGCATTTATGGAGGGAAGATAACACCCCCAACGGCTTTATTGATGAATGCAACAACCACAACGGCTAGAATTCAATGAGAAGGTATAAAAGGGACCTCTAAAAGCTTCAGCAACAACTATTGATCCTAAAGCAAACATCCAAACATCAAATCCAAGCATTTGTGCCTAAATCCCATTATTGTCTTGTAACCCCAATTGCATTTTTCATTCTTATCATTTCAATTGGGTTGAGTGCTTGTAATTGGGCTATATTTTGTATTGAGAGATACTTGTTTAGCCAACAAATTCTTTGTTTCAATTGTGTGAGGATTGGGTCAAATTTTGGGTAGAAAATTTAACCGAAAATTGTAAGGGTTACCTCTTTAGCCTAGAAAAGGGGAAGAGCAATTAGTGGAATTGTTGCAAATTCTTAGTGAAGCTAAGGTAGTGGATGTAGAGTTCATTTGGAACTTGAACCACTCTAAAATTCCTTGTCTACCATTTTCATTTGCAAATTCCACCACCAAGAACTTTAAAAAACCAATTCACCCCCTCTTGGTTTATTTCGATCATTCGATCCACTCAACAATTGGTATCAGAGTCTACCTCTTTGAGGATTAACAACCACAAGAGGTGTTCCTAGGAAGGGTGTGATCATCCAAAAATCAAGAGATGTCATCTACCTCCGATTCGAGCATGTATGAGTCTCAATCCACTACAAACCACCTTTCTTCAATGGTGACAACTATCCGTTTTGGAAGAATCGAATGCGCCTCTTCATCAAGTCCAACGATTACTTGGTTTGAGATGTCATTGAAGATGGCCTCTTACATTCCATTGAAGCAAGATAGTAAAGGGAAATGGTTTTGAAGAAGAAGATGGAGATGAGTGAAGAAGAGAGGAAGAAAATCCAAATAAATGACAAAGTTCTTCACATGCTCTTTTGTTCTTTCGGTTCGGACATCTACTCCAAAGTATCATCCATTGAGAGTGCCAAAGAAGTGTGGGATACTCTTGAGACCACCTATAAGGGAACCAACGATGTCAAGGAAACTAAGATTGAAATTCTCAATCTTAGTTATGAGAATTTCAAGATGGAGCCCGATGAGACGGTGTCCAAGATGTTTGATCGCTTCTCAACCATAGTCGATGGGCTCAAAGGATTTGGAGAGACTATACCGGAAGACAAGCTTGTCCGGAAGCTACTCTACTCACTTCCCGAATCTTGGGATGGGAAGAGAACCACCATCATAGAAGCCAAAAATTTGAAGACTTTAAAGCTTGATGAGCTAGTGGGTTCTCTCCTTACTCATAAGATTATGAAGCAAGGAAGGGAAGAAGAGAAGAATAAGGAAGAGAAAAGAGTAGAAAAGCTAGAGGTGGAAAAGAAGAAGAAGATGGGAATAGCTCTCAAAGCTTCATTACTTGAGGAGAGCTCTTCTAGTGAGGAGGATGGGCTAGAAGAATTGGCTATGATAGCCAAACGATTCTCACACTTTATGAGGTCCAATCGGGGAAGAAAAATTCAAAGAAAGATGGACTTCAAAGGTAAAAACAAAGAATAAGCAAGGGATCAAATCATTTGCTTCGAGTGCAATAAACCCGGCCACATACGTTCGGAGTGCCCTCAACTCAAGAAGAAGGGCTTTGAGAAGAAGAAGAAGCTCAAAGCCAAGCTTGCTACTTGGAGTGATGAGGAGTCATCCGAGGATGACGAATAAGAAGTTGCCAGCCTTTGCCTCATGGCACTTGAGGAAGATTCCTCCATGGTAACCTCTAACTCATCATCTTTAGATTTTACATATGATGAATTAAATGATGCATATGATGAGTTGCAAGAGGTCTATGATGAATTAGTTGAGAAATACAAGGAGTCGATCATTAGGAATAAGAAAATTATTTCGGAACTAAATGATAAAAATGACTCACTTTCTCAAGCTAATTTAAAATCTGAGAAAAAGATATTAGGGTTGAAAGATGAACTAAAATTCTTTCAAGATGAAAATATTGACCTTAATAATCTTCTTTCTCAATGTAATAGTGAACACCAAAAGGTGTTAGATGAGCTTAACAAGCTCAAAGAGTCTTTTAAAAATGTTGGTAGTGTGAAGCATGAAATAGGTGAATCTTCAAAAACTAACCAACCTAGGAAAAAGACTAATTACTACAAACAAGGTAGCTTTCCTAGACATAGTAGAACTAAAAGGATTAGAAGTGTATGAGTTCCTAAGGAACTTGTAAAATCTAATATCATTGTTGCTATGTCATCTTGGATTCCTAAGGGAACCAAGTTATTGGGAGCTAACACTCATGAACCCAAAATGATTTGGGTACCAAAAACAAAAGTTTAATATCTTTGTTTGTAGGGGGAGCATTGCTACAAGGCCAAAGCACAAAGTCAAAACTCATGGTACCTTGATAGTGGATGCTCGAGGCATATGACCGGAGACAATAGTAGATTCATGGATCTAAAGCCAAAAAGTGGAGGAGTGGTGACATTTGGTGACAACTCCAAAGGCCACATTAAAGGTATTGGCTCCATAGGTAATCACTCTACTATTCTTATTGAAAATGTCTTGTATGTCGATGGTCTTAAACATAACTTGTTGAGCATAAGTCAATTGTGTGATAAAGGATTTAATGTTTTATTTGATAAAAATGGGTGCAAAATTGTTGACATTAAATCTAATAATATTATGCTCATAGGTCATCGCATAGGTAACATATACATGGTGCATCTAGATGACATACATACATCTCATGCATGTTTGGTAGCACAAAATGAAAATGACGCATGGTTGTGGCATAGGAAACTAGGACATGCTAGCATTAGTGTTTTAGAAAAACTAGTTTCCCTTGATCTAGTTAGAGGCTTACCCAAGATTAAGTTCTCAAACGATAAAATTTGTGATGCATGATCTAAGGGTAAACAACATAAGTCTTCCTTTAAATCCATTAATGATGTTTCTACAAGTAGATGTTTACAACTTATCCATATGGATTTATTTGGGCCAATTAGGACTATGAGCTTGGGTGGTAAATCTTATGCATTTGTACTTGTTGATGATTTTTCTAGATTTACTTGGGTTCTATTTTTAAGTACTAAAGATAAGGCTTTAGAAAAATTCATCACATTTTCAAAACTAACCCAAAATGATCTTGAACTTAGAATTTCTCATATTAGAAGTGATCATGGAATCGAGTTTCAAAATTTAGGGTTTGAAGAGTTTTTGAATGAAAATGGTATTAGCCACAATTTTTCGGCTCCTCGAACTCCTCAACAAAATGGGGTAGTTGAGAGGAAAAATAGAACTTTACAAGAAATGGCTAGAACCATGTTTTGTGAAAACAATTTACCTAAATATTTTTGGGCGGAAGCCACAAACACCGCTTGCTACATTGTAAACCGAGTAATGATTAGGCCAATTTTAAAGAAAACACCTAATGAAATTTTAAAATCTAAAAAGCCTAACATTAGCTATTTTCATCCTTTTGGTTGCAAGTGTTTTGTTTTAAATAATGGAAAAGACAACTTAGGTAAATTTGATGCAAAAAGTGATGAAGCTATTTTCATAGGATATTCTTTAACCTCTAAAGCCTATCGTGTATTTAACAAGAGAACTTTAGTAGTAGAAGAATCTATACATGTTGTATTCGATGATAACCTCTTTCCAAGGAAGGATTCTTGTGATGATGATGATGTAGGAATCATAAATGCCTTTGATGGAGGACAAACTTCAAAGGAGGATGAGATTCCAACAAAAGAAGAGGATACACAAGATCCACCTCTTTAAGCCTTGAAGAACTTGGCTCTTGAGGAAAAGGAAGTGAGCTACCCAAGGGAGTTCAACTATGTCAAAGATGGTGAAATCTTGGGTGATCCATCCAAGGGGGTAACCATTCGATCTTCTCTTAGATTAATGAATCATGTTGCATTTATCTCATGCATAGAGCCTAAGAATATAAAAGAAGCATTGAAAGATGATTTTTGGATTATGGCTATGCAAGAAGAGTTAAATCAATTTGAGAGAAGTAACGTTTGGACATTAGTTGATAGGCCTAGTAATCAATCTACCATAGGAACTAAATGGGTCTTTAGGAACAAGCTAGATGAGAGTGGTAACATTGTGAGAAATAAAGCTAGACTAGTAGCACAAGGTTACACTCAAGAAGAGGGAATAGATTTTGATGAAACCTATGCACCCATAGCTAGAATGGAAGCCATTAGAATGTTGCTTGCATATGCATGTTATCATGATTTCAAGCTGTTTCAAATGGATGTTAAAAGCGCGTTTTTAAATGGTTTTATAAATGAGGAAGTGTATGTGGAACAACCACCAGGTTTTGAAGACTCAAAATTTCCAAATCATGTTTTCAAACTCACTAAAGCTCTTTATGGTTTAAAACAAGCTCCTAGAGCTTGGTATGAAAGACTTTCAAACTTTTTAATTGAAAAAGGTAAGGTGGACACTAAACTTTTTATAAAAAGGTATAAAAATGACATCTTAGTAGTACAAATTTATGTTGATGACATTATTTTTGGTTCTACTAACGAATGTCATTGCAATGAGTTTGCTAAGCTAATGCAAGGTGAATTCGAGATGAACATGATGGGGGAGTTCTCATTCTTTTTGGGTCTCCAAATCAAGCAAAGGAAGGATGTCACCTTCATCAATCAAGCAAAATATATCAATGATATGCACAAGAAGTTTGGCTTGGAGAATGCCAAGCCTCAAGCCACACCTATGAGCTCATCTACAAAGCTTGACAAAGATGAAGGAGTTAAGTGTGTTGACTCTAAGCTTTATCGTTCTATGATTGGATCATTGCTTTACCTTACCGCAAGTAGACCGGATATCTTGTTTAGTGTTTGCTTGTGTGCTAGGTTTCAAGCTAGTCCTAGAGAGTCTCACCTTATAGCCGTTAAGAGAATCTTTAGGTACCTTAGAGATACTCCTTGTTTAGGTCTTTGGTACCCTAGAGACTCCACTTTCAACCTTCATGCTTATTCGGATGCGGATTATGGGGGATGTAAAATCGAAAGGAAGAGTACTTCGGGAACTTGTCAATCCCTAGGTAGTATGCTCATATCTTGGTTCTCTAAGAAACAAAATAGTGTAGCCTTATCTACCACCGAAGCCGGGTACATCCTTAGGGAGTTGTCGTGCTCAAATCCTTTGGATGAAGCAACAACTCTTAGATTATGGTATTAAAGTTGAAATCATACCCCTTAAGTGTGATAACACTAGTGCCATATGTTTGACAAAAAATCCCGTCCAACACTCTAGAACTAAACACATAGAAATAAGGCATCATTTCATTAGAGATCATATCCTTAAAGAAGATGTGGTTATAGAGTATGTTGACACCTTAAATCAATTAGCGGACATATTTACAAAACCTTTAGACAAAGAGCGTTTTTGGTCCTTTAGGAGAGAGTTAGGTCTAACTAGCCTATCTTGACCTTTTAGGGCCTATTTTGTGCTTAAAATTGCTTGATATTGTGAAATGCCATGTTTATGTGTTTTTACTCCTAATTTCATCCATGACTATAGCTAGGGGGAGTATGTTTATGTTTGCATATGTTTTTCCTATTCATTCATGTCATTCATGCAAGATAGGCCTTAGAAAATTTCATTTTTCTGCACTTTTAGAGCCTCATCTGCACTTTCAGGCCCAGGTGTATCGAAACGGGTCCACCTGTTTCGATACGGATGCTTTAAATTTCTATCTGAGAGAAGGGTGTTTCGAAACGCCTTCCAAGGGTTTCGAAACATTTTTGCTACTGCCAAGGGGTGTATCGAAACAATTTTCGATACGAGTCAGCAGGGATTTGATACGGTCAAACCCGTATCGAAACAGTCAACTGGTGTTGAAAAATTGGTCAAACTTTCGTGCTCGTGTTTCGAAACGGTAGACACCGTTCTGAAATGGGTTAGCGAACTGCTTTAAAGGGGCTTTAATGATAAAGTTTAACTTAAATTAAAACTCTCACAAAACCCTAAAAACCCTAGAATCGATTTTTCCTATAAAACCCTCTAAACCTCATTGTTTTTCATCAAATCTTGAGGGGTTTTTTCTCTTAAACACAAGTCTAAGCAAGAATCAACAATCTTGTGCAAGGATTTTCATCTATTCATCCAAAATCCCAATTTAAGGTATATTTTCATCTTTTTCTTTTTCCTTCAATTTGTATTCGAATCCTAGGCTAGAAAATTTTAATTTTGTATAGTTTATGTGTTTTGATACTTGGGAATTTCAAATCTTGTAAAAAAATTTCAAAATCTTCTATTTTTTTATTCGAATATATTTTTTACTCGTATTTTCTTTAATGTTTTTTTTAAATTGTTTTTCTCTTAATTTTTTTTGTTTTGTTTTGTTTCTTTATTTTTAAAACTTGTTTTTAAACCTAAGTGGGATTTACCATTGGATTGAATTAAGAAATCTCATGCATACACTTAAAACTTGTTTTTAAATTGCTTGCTTTATGTTTTTAGGATGTCTACGGAGAACGTTAACAAAAAGCGTAAGACCGGTCAAGAAAGTGAATCGAGTATTCGTCCTAATCTCACCCAGCTATTTCAAAAAAGTCTTCGAACTCAAGAGATGATGGATCATTTTAACTATGTCAAGGAGTTTGAAATTCGTCGTGACCGTGTTGTTGACCTCACGTTTCTTGACTCCGAGCGCTTTCTCTTTCGTTACCTCGCCCGTTTAAGAGAATGTGGATTCCTTGGTTTGATGAGTATCCCAGATATTTGCTACAAGCACATGGTCCTTCTCTTTTACTCAAATGCCCAATTTATCAATAATGAAGACAACTCCGAAGTTGTTGGCCTTGAGTCTTCTATCTTGGGAAAGAGGATTGTCATTGACGTCCCTTACTTAGAGAGTACTTTTGGTCTTAAGGACGAAGGAATCGAGAATGAGAGTCACTTTAGTTCTCACACCGGTTCGGTGCTTACCTTGGATGCTCACGATAGGTTCCTCCACTTGATAGTCTCGTGGTTTCTTCGCCCCTTCGGAGGTAAATTTTCTCACATTCGTCAAGTAGATTATTTTTGGCTTGAATGTTTCCGTCGTGGTGAGCGCTCTAATCTTGTTAAGATCATGTTTGACGAGATTGTCAATAATGTTAAGCTTCGTGACACCGATGCACTTAAATCTTTCACTTATGGAACTGCTTTAAGTTACATCTTTGGAAAGCTTATTCTTGATTGCACCTACAACTCTCCGGAACCCCACAAGTCAAAAATTGGTGAGTCTTCTCTCCGTAGGTCCGGATTTCGCTATGTAAACAATAGGCATTGGGAACATGTTGATAGGGAAGCACCTCCACCTCAAGTTGAACCTCAACCACAAGCTCCAGTTGCGAACAATGAAGCTCTCACGGCTTTTCTTACTTAGCGGTTCAACACTTTGGACACTAACATGTCTAGAGGTTTTGGTGCTATCAATACACGCTTGCAATTGTAAAGGATCGTCTCCTTGCAAATGAGAATCGACTCACATCCATTGAGAATCAACACTCGGCTATATGTCATTCTCCACCTTTTATGGCCAATGGATGAACTTTCGGCGTTCTCAAGCCAAGCGCGATGATGATTCCATGGATGATGATGGCAACGACGACGAGGCTTAGGATTCTCATGTCATATCATATTAGCTATGCATTTTAGGATTAAGTTTGCATCTTTATTTCCATTATGTTTTATGAACCTATGCTTTTGATTTTTTTTGGGATTATGCTTTGAACTTATTGTTTAAGATTTATGTTTTGGATATTTGAATTTTAAGAATTTAATATTATGTTGCTTATTGATTATTGCTATTAACCCTATCTCTTCTCTATGAGACTTGTTTATTATTTTTGATCTAACAAAAAGGGGGAGAAGTAATCTAAGAGCCAAAATTTGTTTTAAATGTTTTAAGTGGTTTTAAGTTTTAAACCTTGAATATAAATCCTTACATTCCTTTTAAAAAAACTTTAAAACCCCATCTTAAAGTGAGAGGGAGTTAGAATGTATTCAAAATTTTCAAAACTCAAAAAAATTCTAACTTTGGTTTTGTTATATCAAAAAGGGGGAGATTGTGAAACCGATATTTTAATTTTGATATAACTAAAGAACCTAAGGACTAAATTGAAAATGTGAAAACGAATTTTTAAGTCCTCAAAACTCTCTATATGTTTTAAACAGTATGCCTAAGTTAAAAACTAAATTTATCAAATGTTTTCTAAGTGTTCTTAAAGCCAAAAGAGTGATTTTCGAGTCACCGTTTCGAAACGACCTTAGGCGTTTCGAAACAGTTTTGAAACTATGAACATGTGTTTCGAAACAAGTATCGAAACGATTTCAACACTGCCAACCCGTGTTTCGAAACAAGTTTCGAAACGGCTTAAGAACATTGAGACACCGTATCGAAACGACATCCAGTGTTTCGAAACGGCTTCAAAATTGATTTGAAAAATATGACCGTTGAATGTTTTTTACTGATTTTTAACAAACCGTTAAGGTGTATCGAAACGATCTCAAGTCGTTTCGATACAATCCTTGACAGTGGAAAAATGTTTCGAAACTTGTTTCGAAACAGCTCTTAGCGTATCGAAACAACTCTGACCGTTTCGATACGGGCTCTTTAATGCACCCCAACGACTCTTTCTATTTTGGTCTGTTTCGAAATAGGGTCGGGCATTTCGAAACGGTTGGTTGCAGACTGCATTTATGGAGGGAAGATAACACCCCCAACGGCTCTATTGATGAATGCAACAACCACAACGGCTAGAATTCAATGAGAAGGTATAAAAGGGACCTCTAAAAGCTTCAGCAACAACTATTGATCCTAAAGCAAACATCCAAACATCAAATCCAAGCATTTGTGCCTAAATCCCATTATTGTCTTGTAACCCCAATTGTATTTTTCATTTTTATCATTTCAACTGGGTTGTGTGAAACAAATATTTTAATTTTGATATAACTAAAAACCTAAGGACTAAATTGAAAATGTCAAAACGAATTTTAAGTCCTCAAAACATCCCCATATTATTTTAAGATTATGCCAAAGTTAAAACAAAGTTTTTCAAATATTTTTCTAAGTGTTTAAAGCCAAAACAGTGATTTTCAAGTCCCTATTTCGAAACGACCTAAGGCGTTTCGAAACGTTTTCATCACTGCCAACCCCTGTTCCGAAACGTGTATCGAAACGGCTTTAGAACACTTGAACCCGTTTCGAAACGGTCTCATACGTTTCGAAACAGTTCTTCAATTTTGATTTGAAAAACTATAACGATTGTTATATTACTTAACCTATTTTTCAAAGATAAATAGGGTGTTTCGAAACGGGATAAGACTGTTTCGAAACGACACTTGACAGTAGCAAAACCGTTTCGAAACGTGGCCAAGCGTTTCAAAACTGTTCTTCAGTTTAAATTGAAAATATGACCGTTGAAATTGTTTTTAACTGATTTTCTGAAAACCGTTAGGGTGTTTCGAAACGAGCTAAGACTGTTTCGAAACGACCCTTGACAGTGGCAAAAGTGTTTCGAAACGGCTCTAAGGCGTTTCGAAACGGGCTCTTAAATGCACCCCAACGGCTCTTTCTATTTTAGTCCGTTCCGAAACAGGTACCCCGCGTTTCGAAACGGGTTGTTGCAGACTGCATTTATGGAGGTGAGATAACATCCCAACGGCTCTATTGATGAGTGCAACAACCACAACGGCTAGAAATCAATGAGAAGGTATAAAAGGGACATCTAAAAGCTCCAGCAACAACTATTGATCCTAAAGCAAACATCCAAACATCAAATCCAAGCAATTGTGCAAAAATCCCATCTTGTCTAGAAACCCCAATTGTAATTTTCATTCATATCTTGTTCAATTGGGTAGAGTGCTTGTAATTGGGCTATCATTTGTATTGAGAGATACTTCATTAGCCAACAAATTTCTTTGTTCTATTGTTGTGAGGATTGAGTTAATTTTTGGGTAGAAAAATCAACCGAAATTGTAAGGGTTGACTCCTTAGCCTAGAAAAGGGGAAGAGCAATTAGTGGAATTGTTGCAAATCCTTAGTGAAGCTAAGGTAGTGGATGTAGAGTTCATTGGAACTTGAACCACTCTAAAATCCCTTGTCTATTATTTTTAATTTGCAATTTCCACCACAAAGTCTTTAAAAATCCAATTCACCCCATATTGGTTTATATCGATCTTTCGATCCACTCAACAGGTTGAGTGCTTGTAATTGGGCTATATTTTGTATTGAGAGATACTTTCTTAGCCAACAAATTCTTTGTTTCAATTGTGTGAGGATTTGGTCAAATTTTAGGTAGAAATTTGACCGAAAATTGTAAGGGTTACCTCCTTAGCCTAGAAAAGTGGAAGAACAATTGGTGGAATTGTTGCAAATCCTTATTGAAGCTAAGGTAGTGGATGTAGAGTTCATTTGGAACTCGAACCACTCTAAAATTTCTTGTCTACCATTTTCATTTGCAAATTCCACCACCAAGAACTTTAAAAATCCAATTCATCCCCTCTTGGTTTATTTCGATCATTCGATCCACTCAACATTGTTTTTTTCCTGGCATGAGTATCAAATTAAAATATATATTAAAATTTGTACAATGCACCACAAGGATAACTTTGGCCTAGTGGTAGGCGTGTTCACTCACAACCCATTAAATTAAAAATATATAAATAAAGTCTTCCAATAATACGGTGACACATGTCGTAGCCTAATTAAATAATAAAATTATTTTATTTATTAAAATTAAGACCAAATTGATAAAATATACAAATAGCAGGGACCAAATGTGTAATTATACCAATTTTATTAACTGCCACGTCACTCCTTCCGTTAGTTTTTAACGGCTAGTGGTCACATTGCAACTAATTAAATAATTTGGTGGTTTAAATGCTTAAAAAAAGTAAGGTGGTCAAATCGCGACTTTATCAATAGTATGATGGTCATTTATGTAATTTACCTATATATAAACATCTTGACTTGCAATTTTGTGTATAAGAATTACAATGTTGTTAAGAAATGAAATTTGTTTGCTTACGTTTGCACGAATTATACGTTTGTTTAGTGTTTAAGAACGTGTTAAATGCCTGCAAACACAAATAAAATATTTATGAATATATTCATTAACATATTGCACATGTACGCAAACAAAACAACCCTAAATGATAATATTTTTATTTTTTCGATATGAAATAATCAAACAAAATTACATACTATAATTTTCCCATATTACTTGCAACGTGTCATTTAACGGTTGGTTGTTGTTGATTCTTATTGTCACACGAAACCTCACATGGCTGTTGTTGCGCTGCCTTTGCCATAGCTAAGCTGTGTGAAAATAAATGATTAATCAATTTAATAGCAATTCTATGATTTATAGATTTCTTTCCATAAGAAGGGTTTTTTGTTTATAAGATTTAAATTTGAAATTTTCAAATCTCTTCCTTTCCCTTTTATAAATAAGTAAAATTTATAAAAACGTTTATACGGTATATTTTATTTTTATAAAAATATAATTATTATTAAACTGAATTTATCTTGTAATCACTTCAAAATATTCAAACAAATATTTTTATATATTAAAATTTTATAAAATTTACTTAAAAATTCAAAAATATAAGTATGTATGTGTTAATATTATATCACTCCATGATTAAAAAAATAAATCGTCAAATTATTTAATAAAAATAACGAAAAATAGGTTCCAAAAATAGACTAAAAATCAGTGAATTACAAAATAATGGGAATGTTGCTTAATATGCTTTTAAATTTATGATTTTTTCTTCCAAATTGACTACAACACGTCACTATGATTGATGGATTATTGTTTTAATCAATATTAACGGCGGATATTTATAATAAACAATAGGTAAACAGAAGTTGACGCATAAAAGAAAATCAATAAATCTTCCATATTAAAATATTCATGTTTGGTAGGTTAATACCTCTTTCTTTTTTGTTAGTATAAAATATTACTCACATTACCCCCATCATCCTTTCAAAAAAATTCTATTGCTCATAGCTGTTCTGTACTCTCTCAGTGTTATCTGTTTGTTTCCTCAGAAAATAAACATTCTTGCCCTTTTCAAGGTACAAACTTTCACCTTAAATTTTCCAGATTCATTTTTGTTTGCACGATCTTATGATTTCATTCCTTTGGGGTGTCATAGTTTGGCTTGAAATCTTTAAATTTGCTCTCTTATTATTATCTTTTTTGGTGGAAATTTTGAGATTTGTTTTAGGATTAGGAACTAGAGGTTGTGGTTTCATGGTGCTAGATAGGCTTATCAGGATTTGAAATAGTTTTGATTCACTCAATCTCAGATTTTTATTTTTATGGTAAACAGTTAATTTTCCTTTTCTGCTGTTCAAAGCAAAAGTATAATACTTTTTTTTTTATTAAAGATTTATTTTTTATTTTTATTGAAGGGTATGTTTCCTTTTGCCTGAGTTTCACTTCCAAGTTTAACTCTTTTTCCTTAGATTTTTAAAATATTATTATTTTATTTCTGTGTTTCATATGACATTTGCTCTTTTATTAGATTTGAGTATTAGTGTTTTACAGATACCAATTTGATATATTTTTAGTTCTTTAGATTCCTATAATATTAATACAAGTTTGTACTGTTAATGACCCTGATTTTGCTTTGAAATCCTTTGTTTCAGGTGAAAACATCATCTATTTCTAGTCAAATTCGAAACTTGGGTCCGATCCAGACTGGTTGGTCTAATACGATCGTTCATTCTCAACTGGTTTGTCTAATACCGGTTTAGTGTATTTTCTTTCTTGGTTCACAAGGAAACCAGGGAATGCAGAAAGATGAGGTTGATGAAGTTGTTGCTCCATTTGTTTGAGATTAATGAAGTTGTTGCTCCATTCGAGCCGCCCTTGTTATCTATACCTAATGTTAATCAACATTTAAGTTTTTATAATCAACTTTGTTTCCATGCTCTGATGGCTACTGTGACTAGAAATTTAAGGGCACATGTTATGTCAATGCATGATTGTGATGATGGTTGAGCTTTTCCGTGCTTTTGGGTCAGTTTTCGGTTGCTTATACATATATCAGTAACCTAGATCAGATATATAGTACTAGTTGTTAAGGTAGATTCTGCTGCTTTCAATACGTTCGGAATGGAACGAAAAGGCCCTGTGTTGTTGGAAAAGTATGAATTAGGGAGGTTACTAGGGCAGGGAACCTTTGCCAAGGTTCATCATGCGAGGAATCTCAAAACTGGTATGAGTGTGGCCATTAAGATAGTTGACAAGGAGAGGGTATTGAAGGTTGGCATGATGGATCAGATTAAGATGGAAATTTCTGTCATGAGATTGGTAAGACATCCGAATGTTGTTGAGCTTTACGAGGTAATGGCCAGCAAGACGAAGATTTACATTGTTATGGAATATGTTAAAGGTGGTGAATTGTTCAACAAGGTTGTGAAAGGGAAGTTGAAAGAGGATGCTGCGAGAAGGTACTTTCAACAGCTAATCAGTGCTGTTGATTTCTGTCATAGTCGAGGTGTGTGTCACCGGGATCTCAAACCGGAAAACTTGTTGTTGGATGAGCATGGTAACCTCAAGGTTACGGATTTTGGGTTGAGTGCTCTTGCTGAAACGAAACAACAAGACGGTTTGCTCCACACAACATGCGGGACGCCTGCTTATGTTGCACCTGAAGTTATCAACAGACGAGGCTATGATGGGTGCAAATCTGATATATGGTCATGTGGGGTAATCTTATATGTTCTCCTTGCTGGATATCTTCCATTCCAGGATTCCAATCTGATGGAGATGTACCGGAAAATTGGCAAAGGGGAGTTCAAGTTTCCAAACTGGTTTGCCCCCGAATCACGCAGGTTTCTGTTGAAAATCTTGGATCCGAATCCAAGTACAAGGATCTCCATTGAGAAAATAATGGAGCATCCATGGTTCAGAAAAGGGTTGGACTGCAAACCCGAAGTCGTCGATACTGAAGTCAAAGAACCAGCTATCGTGCTGCAAACCCGAACTCCTTGTGGTAACTTGAATGCCTTTGATATCATTTCCTTGTCTGCAGGCTTTGATTTATCTGGTTTATTCGAGGAAAAAGAGCAGAAGAAAGAAGTTCGATTTACATCGAACAAGGCAGCTTCGTCCATCATTTCGAAACTTGAAGACATTGCTAAGCGTCTAAAGATGAAAATAAAGAAGAAAGATGAAGGGTTGCTGAAGATAGAAAGCTCAAAAGAAGGCAGAAAAGGTACATTGGAGATCGATGCCGAAATCTTCGAAATTACACCATGTCTCCATCTGGTCGAGGTCAAAAAGAGCAACGGAGACACATTGGAGTATCAAAAGGTAATGAAACAAGGGATAAGACCGTCACTGAGTGACATCGTTTGGGCTTGGCAAGGCGAGCAGCCGCTGCAACCACCACCAGCCGTGGAGCATCAAGAGTCGCAACTACTTCATGTAGTTCCAACCCAGAGTTGATGATCACCGTTTTAAATCAGTTCGTATTTTCAAACCATCTTCCAGGTTAGTGCAATAAAGTAAAGACTTGTCTTTTAAGTTGTGTTTGTGTGGGTTCTTGGTAAGTTTGTACTTCAACTGATATACATTTCTGGTTTATCTCTTGGTTTTCACTTTAATATATTTTAGTTTTAAGCTTACAGATATAAGCCAAATAAAGCTCAACCTTGACTTGAATTGATTCAATTAAAGATATTCGAATTTAGTTGTGTAAATTTGAATATTAAATCGAACACGTCGTGTTCACATTTGCTTATGTAGGAAGTAAAGTGCAAACCAACATATGGGATATTAGGTAAGATTCATATGGGCAGTCAAAAAGCACTTTCTGCCCACTTTATACTTCAGTAGGGGTGCTTATCGAGCGATCGCGAGTTGAGTATTGCTCAACTCGTGCTTGTTAAAAATTTTTGTTGCTCGACTCAACTCATTGCTCGTTAAGCTCGTTAAAATTTGCTTGACCCGTGATCGTTAAAAAATCTCGTTGCTCGTTAACCTCACTAAAATTTTTACCTTATTTTTTTAAAATATAGGTAAAATCTAGTAATTCAATTAAAGCTTAATATAAACATACAAATTTAAAAGAAAAAAAAATTGGTGAGGACTGAGAAGACAAATAAAAAACATGTCATGACTGAGTTAGAGATGAAGTCGATATTTGAGTGTGAAACTCTTTTTAGTTTCTTCACAATCTTCAATGAACTAAAAAAGAGAGATTACCTTCGGATTTTTGGTGTTTTGACTTTCAATCGTATTTTTTGTATGAAAACTAATTTTTTTTCCTTTTTAACTTTTATACATAAAATAATATCATAAAAATACTTTAATAAAAAAAAAGAAAGACTAAAATTAATACTAAGTAACTTTTAAATTTCTTGAGAAATACAAAATGTTTTGAAAAATTAAAATCAAATATTTTATTGGTAAATTATCTAGCAAGTCACTAAATTTTTCTAGAGTTTTTAGCTAGTATTTAAATTTCTTAGAACATATTTTTTCAAGGTAGCACAAAAAATTATTAAAAAATATAGTGAGTTGCTCGTGAACTTATCAAGTCAAACCGAACATTGGTCAACTCGACTTATTAAGATCTCGAGTAGAGCTAGAGTTTAAGTCAAATTAACTTATATCGAACATTAATTAAATTTTGATCAAATCAATTTCGAACTGTTTGGGAGCTGTTAAACTCAATAAACACCCTTACTTAATGGTTCAAACAAGCCTTGAAAAGAAATAAAAACTTAGACTCTCATGACTCATCATTATGAGAGAGAAGAATTTCACTCTATTATTGAGGAGAAAAGCTGAAAAAATTACTTTAATATTGTTTCCTATTTTTTTTCCCTATATATGTTACTAGCTATTTTATTTTCGAAAATATTATAGTTTAAACATTACTTTAAAAGTAGGATTCAGCTGAATTCAACTATAAACAATGTTTTTTAAAAAGTCCCACAAAATACTTAAAGTCGAAATCTCTTGACATCGCCTTTTAAGGGCATTTTTATAATTTCTAACCTAAAGTTAGATTCAACTGCACCATCCTTTAAGGTATTGTTCATACTGCAATAATTTTAAAAATAAAATGGTTTGAGTCATATTTAAAGGAAAAATAAAATTGGTGCAATATTGTTGGAAATTGTCTAGAAAAACTCATTTTTATCTTTTGTTTATATTTTTTATGAAACTTTTCTTTATATTCAAAGATAATAGTTATATTTTTTAACAATATTATATTTAAAGTTTGAATTTAATTTTTTTTATTGAAAATATAACGTGGGTTACTATGATAAAAGTAAACTTTTCTAACTTATTACAATAATGCAAATACAAGGTACATTTAATTTTTATATTTCTTTTTAAAAGTATTGTAATAGAATGCCAACTAGGATTAGGTTCTTTATTTTCTTTTTTAACTGTTTCAGCTAGGATTAGGATTAGTTTGTTTTAACCGTTTTATTTTTAGGTTATAAATGTAAAAAAATCATTTGTATTTTTTCTAAGTCAGTTTAATAAAAGATTATTGTTTCTTTATTTTCCCCAAATCTCACGACTTCATGTCTTCTTTTCCAACCTTCAGTTTTCTCCAAATTAGCAAAATCCTAGAATCTAACATGGTATCAGAAGACGAAGATTCGCGCTCCTCTGAGTCTAACTGGGTTTACAAGACGGATGATCCAACAGATAAGTTTTATGTTCATCCTAATAAGAACCCGACAGTCGTTCTCACATCCAGCCTTCTTCTTGGAAACAACTATCACAGTTGGGCAAGATCCATGAAGATGTCCCTGATTTCGAAGAATGAGTTTAGTTTTGTAAACGGCTCCATCAAAGATCTTGGTGTTGATGATTCTCGGTACCGGGCGTGGAAGAAGTGCAATAATCCAGTCCTTTCTTGGCTTCAATGTGCAATTCATCCTGACATCGTCTAGAGTATCATCTGGATTGATACGACCTATGAGCTTTGAAAGGATTTGTTCGATCGATTCAATTTCGGTGACCTTGTTCGCCTCTCCGGTCTCCAAGAAGAGTTTTATGGTCTACAACAAAGTAGTCTTTCTATCACTGCTTATCATACTCAATTAAAAACAATTTGGGATGAGATTTGCAACATTCGTCCTCTTTCTTCTTGTTCCTGTCTTGCCTTACAGTATAGAAAACAAGACTTTTCTCTACGTTTTCTTAGGGGTTTAAGTGATGATTTTGCTGTCAAAAAATCCCAAATTTTGATGATGACGAATTTACCTTCGATTAATAAAATTTTTGTCCTAGTTGTGCAACATGAGAGAACCATTACCCCTATTCGAAATGCTAATTTAGGACTTGAGTCAAATGTTTTCCTAGTGAATAGGCCGAGTAATGGGAGATTTGGTGATAAAAATGAAAATCAATATTCATCTGTTAGGAAATTTTTCAATTCCGGTCAAAAACGTCAAGTTTGTGTCCACTGTGGTCTCTTTGGTCACACTGTAGATAAGTGTTACCGGAAACATGACTTTCTTTCGGGTTATAAAAATCGTTCTCAAATGGGAAAAACGAACGACATTGGTTCTGTTAATGATGTCAACATGAATGAAATTGTCAAAGAGCCTGTTCAATCTGTTTCCTTTACAACGGAATAGTATGATAGCTTGTTGCGTCTTATAAATGAGCAACAAGGTTCCCGTGGTTCTGTTTCCACTCAAACTCCTGCTTCACATAGTTCTTCCCAATCCAAGGTGAACATGCTTGCTTCACATTTTGATTTCACACCAACTATTGCTTCAGGTATTCTCTTTAATCTTCCATCTGATTCATCCAGTGAAGTTTTTAATATTTTCTCTAATATTTCATTTGCTTCACATAGTTTTGATAGTTATTGGATTATTGACTCAGGTGCAACTAATCATATAGCCAGTTCTTTAAATTATTTTATTTTTTTCAAAAGATTTTTAACAAATTCGTAAAATTTCCAAATGATAATATGGTTCAAGTTGTCCATATCGGTATTGTACAGTTAACACAATATTTGCAGTTACATGATATTTTCTATATACCTTCATTTAATTTTAATCTTATTTCAGTTTCTCAACTGGTTAAACATAATATTTCTTTAGTTTTCACATCTGACATGTGTTTTTTGCAGAACAACAAGTTGAAGCAGAGGATTGGTTCAACTAGGATTTTGGATGGTTTATATCAGCTTGAGGTTTCAGTTTCTGGTTCTAATAAAATTGTTTGTTCTGTTTCAAATTCTTTTCTGTCCAATCTTTGGCATCTTAGACTTAAGACATCCTTCTAAGCAGAGGATGAAACACTTTATTTCTTTGTATTCTGAAATTCTTTCTGTTTTTTGTTCATTGTGTGATGTTTGTCATATGGCTAAGCATAAGAAATTACCTTTTCCTCATAGTATTACAACTACCGATTCTACTTTTGATCTTATACATGTTGATGTATGGGGTCCTTTCCCAATAAAGAGCATTTATGGTCATTCATATTTTTTTACTATTGTTGATAATAACAATAGGTTCATTTGGGTTTATCCTATAGCTGCTAAGTCTGAAGTTAGATGTCTTTTATCTGATTTTTTTTTCAAATGATAGAAACACAATTTAATAAGAAGATTAAATGTATTAGGTCTGATAATGCTAAGGAATTTGATATGAAAGAGTTTTATGTTTCTAAAGGAATTATTCACCAACTTTCTTGTGTTTACACTCCACAAGAGAATAGCTTAGTGGAAAGAAAACACCAACATTTGCTTACTGTTGCTCGCGCCTTAAGAATTCAAGCTAACTTACCTCTTCATTTTTGGGTTGATTGTTGTTGAGTTGTGTGGGGCTCGATTCGTTCAACAGATAAGGCTCGCCAAATGGTGGAGAGGTGGATTTTTGGGTGGAAGGGTTGTGGAAGCTAAAAAGAAATGTGACACAATGATTTATAGTGGTTCAACCTTCTAACCAAGGTCTACATCCACTACCTTAGCTCCCCACTAAGGATTTCCAATCAATCCACTATTGATTCGTCCCCTTTTTTAGGCTTAGGAGGTAACCCTTATACACAATCAAGCTTTCTACCCAAAGCCTTGATTGAAACCCTCTCTTACAAAGAGAAACAATAAGCAAACTTAAATCCCTATAATAGGTATTTGTTTGCACAATTTAGCACTCACCCAAAACCTAAAACACTTGAGCAAATTTGACAATTTTGGCTCACTAGTGTTTGTTTATACAATAAATGACAATTTAAGTTCTAAGACAATCTTTGATCATTTGTTGTTTGACAATATGAGCATTAGTCTTTACTTAATGCTTGGAGGTCCCTTTTATACTCCTTGATGAGTTTATAGTCGTTGCTAGCCGTTGGGATTGATTTGGAGCCGTTGAGGACTTTAATTCCCACCATAAATGCAGTTCTGCAGCTCACTGTTTCGAAACGCTCGAACCCGTTTCGAAACATCCTTTAAGTAGAAAGAGTCGTTGCAGTCTGACAAGGCACCCGTTTCGGAATGCCTCCAGGCCGTTTCGGAACACGTATCGAAATGCCTAGACCCGTATCGAAACGCCCTGCATTTAAATGTTAGTTGGGAAATAGCCGTTGGGGTTTATGACCGTTGTGGTCTATGCCACGTAGGCGTATCGAAACGGCATAGCCCGTTTCGAAACGCTGGGAAAAAATCTCATCCAGAGAATGCCCGTTTCGATACGAGTATCGAAACATTTTTGCTACTAGAATTCCCGTATCGAAACGCCCTAAGGTGTTTCGAAACGCCTGGACAGTTTTGTAAAGTTTGGCTTTGAAAAACATGTAAAACCCTTTTAAAAAACTTCCCTAAACATAATTTCAAGTTGTTTGGACTTTAGAAATGTTTTAAATACTTTTTAGTTCAGTCCAAAACATTTTTCAATTATTATATCAAAACATTAGTTCTACAATCTCCCCCTTTTTGATATAATAAAACTCACTTGAAAAATTGTTTGGGATTCTCCCCCTTTAACTTTAAAAATGTGAATAAGAGATTGAAGATATGAAATCAAATAAAGCTCCCCCTTATTCATTTGAAAATTCAATTTTTCAAACTCATTTCTCCCCCTTTTTGTTATATCAAAAGAATTTAAAACATTAAGTTCAAAATAACAATAGAGGTAAAAATTGAGAAAAATAAGAATTTGTTTTTTAAAATGGCTCCTCCTTACTCAAAGCATCATTAAAAATGTTAGTCCAACATATATGATCACCTAGTTGAATTAAATAAAAATTAAAACAAATAAATGCAAAAACAACTAGATTTTTACCAACACTTGAACCCAAGGGAGGATGTGAAGCCTTCCTTCTTCAAGTGTTCTTCCTTGTGTGTATGGAGCTCCCCCTCAATGTTTGACTTGTTGAACATCTCCATCACACCTAGCAAAAGACAATCAAGTAATTTTTGGTATCCAAATTGCTTTGGATCCATGAACATTAGTAGCAAAAATTTTAGTCCCCTTAGGAATCCATTTTTCAATGTCATCCTTTTTAATTGAAGTGGTTAGTCCTTTTGGGACCCCAAACACTTCTAAAACATTTTCCTTTCACAAATCTAGGGGCACTAGATTGTCTTACATAAAAGTTTGATTTTCCAACATTGTTTTTCTTTTCAAGCTCTTTGGAAATCAAATCCTTTTCTTCTTGAACTTTTTGAAGCAAATTTTGTAAATCAAAACATTTTAATTCAAACTCTTCGAGTTTTGCTTCAAGTTCAAGTTTGGTTTTAGAAATCAAATCATTTTGAATTTTCAAATTTGAAATCAATTTATTGTTTATCAAAATGTGATTTTTAAAGTCTAAAACCAAATCATCATAGGCATCTTGTAATTCATCAAAAGAGTAAGAACATGATGTAGATGAATTAGAAGTTACCATTGAATCTTCTTTGATGGCCATAAGGCAAAGATGGGCTTGTTCATCATCGGTGGAGTCCTCATCACTCCAAGTAGCCACATGTGCCTTCTTCTTATGGCTTGAAGTGCTTGCCCTCTCCTTTCTTTTGGGTTCTCGTTCAAGCTCTCTCAAGGCTTTCTTCATGAACGGGGCACACTTCTTGAAGAGATGAACTATCTCTTCATCTTCATCCTCCTCTTCACTTGAGTAGACATGATGACAAGTGGAGGATTTGAGAGCCATGGCACTTGCATTGATGCCAAGCCCTTTGATTTTCTTCTCTCCCAAAGCTCTAATTTCTTCCCTCCTCTTCTCATCTTCTTTATTCTTCTTCATGATTTGATGAGTAAGGAGTGACCCCATGAGTTCATCAAGCTTCAAGGTCTTCAAATTCTTGGCTTCGATGATGGTGGTCCTCTTTGAGTCCCATAACTCGGAAAGTGAGTAGATGAGCTTTCGAACAAGCTTTTCCTCCGGGATGGCTTCTCCAGAGCCTTTGAGACCATTGGTGATAGTGGAGAATCTATCAAACATCTTCTCGATGTTCTCTTCCGAATCCATTTTGAAGTTCTCATACTCTAAGGTTAGAAGCCCAATTTTGGTCTCCTTGACTTCATCGGTTCCCTCGTATGTGACTTCAAGCTTGTCCCATACCTCCTTGGCACTCTCATAAGAAGACATCTTCTCATAGATGGTTGAGCCAAAAGCACAAAACAAGATGTGCAAGGCTTTGCAATTAAGCTCTATCTTCTTGCAATCGTCGACACTCCACTCCGCTTTGCTTCATTGAGGCACGAACGAACCATCTTCAACTATATCTCATAGCTTGGAATCTCTTGATTTGATGAAGAACTTCATCTTTGTCTTCCAATGAGCATAGTGGGTTCCATCAAAGAAAGGCGGTTTTTCGATTGATTATGTCATTTGAGTCGGTTGATGAAATGATGATCGAGCTTGCCGGATCTTCTCAATAGGATGTGATCCTCTTCGATTGAGTCAAGCTCTGATACCAATTGTTGAGTTGTGTGGGGCTCGATTTGTTCAACCGATAAGGCTCACCAAGTGGTGGAGAGGTGAATTTTTGGGTGAAAGGGTTGTGGAAGCTAAAATGAAATGTGACACAATGATTCATAGTGGTTCAACCTTCTAACCAAGGTCTACATCCACTACCTTAGCTCCCCACTAAGGATTTCCAATCAATCCACTATTGATTCGTCCCCTTTTCTAGGCTTAGAAGGTAACCCTTATACACAATCACGCTTTCTACCCAAAGCCTTGATTGAAACCCTCTCTTACAAAGAGAAAAAATAAGCAAACTTAAATCCCTCTAATAGGTATTTGATATGACCATCAAGAACAAGGACCCGGAGAAGTACCCAAGTGGCCCTATTACACGTGCACGGGCCAAGGAGTTTCAATCAGCCATGGAAAGCTTGTTTACAGCAAGCCATGAACGTGAAAAGGAATAAATAATAAGGGAGGAATGCCTTACCTTGCTCATGCATGCATTTGCATGAGAATTTAAGTATTTCAAACTTCCATTGCATTGATAAAGTGTGCTGGCCATTAAAGCATGCACTTCATTTATAGTTTTAGTTCATTTAGGGAAGTAGTTTAATTATGTATCTTAAATAATTCTTTAAACTACTTCATTCATGCATTTAGTTAAATTCAATAAAGTTAGTTCTTTAGTTAAACTAGTTCATTCATTTAACTAGTTCACTCAATTAACTAACTCTTTAATTGTTTCATGCATCGATTATTTTAAGTTTGAATAAATCCTTTGTGTGTGTCTAGGTTCATGTGACGTGTGGATTAAAGAAGAGACTTTTCAACTTCAACATGGAAACAAGTCATTGATGACCATCTTTACTCATGCAAACAAGGCAATTGAAGGCAATTCAAGGCTGAATTCTTTTCATCTTTTCAAGGTTGTTCATCTTCTTAGAGTAACAAAGCATTTAAGCTTCATAATTCACCTATTCAAGGTTGAAATTATGAACCAATGAAGGCCATTCACGTTCAAGAGAAGGGACATGCAATAATCAACATTCAAATTATGCATTCAAGGCCTTTATTTATCATTTTTGAAGGCTGATCATATTCCACAAATGGGCAAGCAATGAAGGCTGGTTTAATATCATTTAATCATCAAATTAAGTGATAAAATCATCAAGGAATTCAAAGAGACAAGCTGATTTGGATGTGTGGGATGTCTACATTCATCATATGTCCACATTCATTCTCTTTTATCCATTTGCAAGCAAAATGAAGCAGCCCAAGAGTCATCACTCCTTTTGGACGAATTTAAGGCTAAATTCATCTCAATTTAAAGCAAAATTCATCCATCAAAAGGATAAGAAAGAAACATTTCATTTATTTGTATTCAATAGCACTTAGATGAGCATTCATCTCTCTTTTGTGTGACTTTTCATATGGTGCCTAGCCACACTATAAATAGGCACCTTAGGTTCATTTGTAAGCACTTTTTTTTGGAGAATATAAACCTTTGAAAGATTGCTTTCATCTTGTTCTTGCGAGAACTCTATCGGCTTCAAGTTTGTAGTCTTCTATCCATTTCATTTTGCTATAGCGTTGGTTCCAAGCTCTCTTATAGCTTGTGGGTCACGTTCCACACTCCTCCACCTCGACTCCATCAAAGTATATTATTGGTTCCTAGCTCGTTATAGCTAGCAGGTCACAATTCGCTATCCTTGCAACCATACAAATCCACGCCGCCTTTAGCATCTCCCATCACTCCTTTGATTTACACCTTTCCATGATTATCATCCTCCATCCTTAGCCACCATACTATCCAAATTACCTATCCAATTCCTTTCTTCATTAATTTTTTTATTATATTGTTATTCATCTCACATGTATGTTTTATGATATCTCAGAGTTCAAAGCGTAGCAAAGAATATTTCTTACTAGAATCACGATCGGGCACATCTATATGACTCGGGTCACATTACCGGGTTCATATCAATTGGTATCAGAGCAAGGTTGATTCAGTAAGATAGTCGTTGTCTCTCTTCTGAAAAAAAAAGAAAAAAAGAGAAAGAAAAGAAAAGAAAAATCGAAAAAAAATTAGAGAAAGTTAAAGAGGGAGGGGGCATCATATTCTCTATTCTTCTTTAAAAAAAATCTTACATCATTTTTCTTTTGCTACTATTTTGTCATCTTTACCAACTCTCACAATTTACCTTTTTTTTGTTGCCACTTTTTCTTATCCTACCTTCCAAATTCTTTTCGCCATGTTTTGTTTTTTCAGTCGAATTCTACAAGCCATTTGCAAGCCTTGAGGAAGTTCTTAAAAGGACTTGATTGAGAGCAAGAGTGGATAAAGGAAAGAGTGCACATCAAGGGTAAAAGCCATCCTGAGTGAAACACGAGTGTGAGTGCATTTTCTTGGAGTGGAATAGGTGAAGTTTTGTGTTTGTGAGGTTTTAAATTTTTTTATTTTTGTTACTAATAATGTCTCAAAATTCCGTGAGAAACTCTGTTGGATGAAGTAATAATGTTAACGTAGATGCAACTAACTCCAATCTTCAAGATATTATCCGAGAGATGGACAGGTTGTTGCAACAAAGGTTGGGGCCGATGCAAGAACGATTAGATCATTTGGAGGAAAGATCTCAACGAAGGCATAATTCAGATCATGAGGAAGAGTATGAGGGAGAGGTGGACGAAGAACTCATAGACGAGCGAGCCTCCCAGCAAAGTTTAAGGCGTCAAGAACCTAGGTACCAAAGAGCTCGGCCAAGAGTTGATGATAATCTTAGCAACATAAAAATAACCATTCCTCATTTCTAAGGAAGAACGGATTTTGAAGCCTATCTTGCATGGGAAAAAAAGTTGAGCACATCTTTGAGTGCCACAACTACTCCGAGCTTAAGAAGGTAAAACTTGCAGCCATTGAATTTACATATTATGCACTAATATGGTGGGATCAGTTGACATCTAGCAGGAGACGCAATGGCGAACATCCAATTTCTACTTGGAATGAGATGAAGGTCGTTATGCGTAGGAGGTTCGTTCCAACTCACTATCATAGGGAGTTGTTCAGCAAGCTTCAAAATCTCACCCAAGGCAACCGTAGTGTTGAGGACTACTTTAAAGAGATGGAAGTAGCCATGATCCGAGATAACATTGATGAGGATCGAGAAGCCACCATGGCAAGATTTCTATCCGGCCTTGATCCAAATATTGCGGTCGTCATTGAGTTGCAACATTATGTGGAGATTGAAGACATGGTGCATATGGCCATAAAAGTGGAAAAGCAACTTAAACGGAAGGGTTCCACACGAACCTATGGGGGAGCATCATCAAGATGGGGGCAAAGTTCTTACAAACGGAGTCCTCCAATACCACCCAATGAAAGAGGCGCACCACCCAAAGGAAGCACGGCCATTGCCGAAACTAGCAAAGGTAAGGCTCCGAATGTTCCAAACCGTTCCCGAGATATACAATGCTTCAAGTGCTTGGGAAGAGGGCATATTGCAAGCCAATGCCCAAATCGCAACACCATGCTTCTTCGTGATGATGGAGAGGTTGAATCGGAACAAGAGGAGGAAGATGAAGTTGCTGCCATACAAGAAGATGAAGGTGATGATATAGAGTGTGCAGCAGAAGGAGAGGCCCTTATTGTGAAAAGGAGCCTAAGTGTGCAAGCGAGTGAAGGGAATGAGCAACGCGAGAATATCTTTCATACTCGCTGCCATGTTAATGGAAAGGTATGCTTTGTCATTATTGATGGAGGTAGTTGTACTAATGTTGCTAGTACTCTTATGGTAGAAAAACTTGGATTAGCAACCACATCCCTACAAGCTGCAGTGGCTTAATGACGGAGGAGAACTCAAGGTTACCAAGCAAGTTCTTGTTGCTTTCTCCATTGGAAAGTATAAGGATGAAGTTCTTTGCGATGTTGTTCCGATGCACGCTGGCCATTAACTACTTGGGAGGCCATGGCAATTCGATAAACGAGTCATGCATGATGGATATACCAACCGGTATACACTCACCCATGGAGTAAGAAAGATTACCTTAGCCCCTCTTTCACCAAAACAAATTCACAAAGACCAAATACATTTGAGAGAAAGTATTGAAAGATCCAAAGAGAGAGAATAAAAAATGGAGGTAAAAGCAAGTGAGAGTGAGCAAAGTGAGGGTGCGAAAATGAGTGTTTTTACCAAAGAAAGAGAGTTGAGAAAGTGTTTGCTGTCGGGAAAGGAATTACTTGTACTTGTGTACAAGGAAAGTTTATTGAACACTAACCAACTTGATCACACTTTGCCTTCTTCTATTGTGTCTTTGTTGTAGGAATTTGACGAATTATTTCTGGAGGAGATATCAAGTGGGCTGCCACCAATCCGTGGCATTGAACATCAAATAGATTTCATTCCCGGTGCCGTCATTCCTAACCGTCCAGCTTACCGAAGCAATCCCGAGGAAACCAAGGAGTTACAAAGGCAAGTGGCTGAACTAATGGCCAAAGGCTACGTGAGGGAGAGCCTTAGCCCATGTTCCGTTCCGGTATTACTTGTGCCAAAGAAGGATGGAACTTGGCGCATGTGTGTAGATTGTCGAGCGGTAAACAAAATTACGGTAAAGTAACGTCACCCTATTCCTCGTTTAGATGATATGTTAGATGAGCTTAGTGGTTCTAACCTTTTCTCTAAGATTGATCTTAAGAGTGGTTATCACCAAATAAGGATGCGGGAAGGTGATGAATGGAAAACAACATTTAAAACAAAGCAAGGACTCTATGAATGGTTGGTTATGCCTTTTGGCTTAACTAATGCACCAAGTACTTTCATGAGGTTAATTAACCATGTTCTTAGACCGTTTTTGGGTAAATTTTGTGTGGTTTATTTTGATGACATCTTAATCTATAGTAAATCAATGGAAGAACATGTTCAACACTTGAGGTCAGTTTTGTTTGTTTTAAGAAAGGAGAAGTTATATGCTAATTTAGACAAGTGTACATTTTGTACTGACAAAGTTGTCTTTCTTGGTTTTGTTGTCAGTTCTAAAGGCTTAGAGGTTGAAAAAGAGAAGGTTAAAGCCATTGAAGAATGGCCACGACCAGCAAGCATTTCCCAAGTTAGGAGTTTCCATGGACTTGCAAGCTTTTACCGGAGATTTGTGCCAAACTTCAGCACCATTGCCGCCCCTTTAACTAGTGTCATCAAGAAGAATGCTAACTTTTTCTGGGGGGAGACCAAGAGAAATCTTTTAATGATATTAAAGAATGTTTAATTCATGCCCCTTTGCTTACCTTACCTGATTTTAACAAAACGTTTGAAATTGAATGTGATGCATCTGGTGTGGGAATTGGAGCGGTATTATCTCAAGGTGGACGTCCTATAGCATATTTCAGTGAGAAATTAAGTGGAGCTACGTTGAATTATCCAACATATGATAAGGAGATGTATGCCCTTGTTCGCACAATGGAAACATGGCAACACTATCTATGGCCTAAGGAGTTCATTATTCACACCGATCATGAGGCATTGAAGCACATTCGGAGGCAACATAAACTCAACAAACGACATGCCAAATGGGTGGAGTTTCTTGAATCTTTTCCCTATGTCATCAAATATAAGAAAGGTAAGGAGAATAGAGTTGTCGATGCATTATCTCGGAGGTACGCTCTTCTAAACACCTTAGAATCTAAGTTGTTGGGTTTTGTTTTCATTAAGGATTTATACGAATCTGATTCTGATTTTGAAAAAAATTTACAAAGCTTGTGAGAAAGGCACGTTTGAAAACTATTATAGGGACAATGGGTTCCTATTCAAGGAAGGAAGACTTTGTATTCCACAAGGTTCCACACATGAATTACTTATCAAAGAAGCCCATGGAGGAGGCTTAATGGGACATTTTAGAATAGCAAAGACTTTGGCCATACTTCAAGAGCATTTATATTGGCCAAAGATGAGACGAGATGTAGAGAGGTTATGTGAACGTTGCATCACTTGCAAGAAGGCTAAGTCTAAATCCATGCCACATGGACTCTACACGCCACTACCTATTCCAGAAGCACCATGGATGGACATTTCAATGGATTTTGTGCTAGGGCTTCAACGCACAAAGAATAACAAAGACTCCATCTTTGTAGTAGTGGATAGATTTTCCAAAATGGCTCATTTTATTTCTTGCAACAAGACTAATGATGCCTTACATATTGCTAACTTGTTTTTCAGGAAAGTCTTGAGATTACATGGTGTGCCAAGAACTATCGTTTCCGATCGAGACGTGAAGTTCTTAAGCCACTTCTGGAGAGCCTTATTGAGTAAGATTGGAACTAAGCTTCTATTTTCCACCACTTGTCACCCTCAAACGGATGGCCAAACCGAAGTGGTGAATCGAGTACTCTCCACGTTGCTTAGGAGCATTATTAAGAAGAATCTAAAGACATGGGAAGAGTGCTTACCACATATGGAGTTTGCATATAACCGATCAGTCCATACCACCTCGGGACACACTCCTTTTGAAGTTGTGTATGGGTTCAATCCATTAACTCCGATGGACTTATTGCCATTACCCGCTGATCAAATTGTGAATAAAGATGGACTTAACAAAGCTAAATTTGTTAAGAAACTTCATCAACAAGTGCGGGATAATATTGAAAAGAAAACCAAGCAATATGAGCAGCAAGCAAACAAGGGTCGAAGGAGAGTTGTCTTTGAGCCAGGAGATTGGGTGTGGTTGCACATGAGAAAAGAAAGGTTTCCAGCCCAACGGAAATCTAAATTGATGCCTCGAGGAGATGGGTCATTTCAAGTAGTTAAAAGGATCAATGATAATGCTTATCAACTAGACCTCTCAGGTGAGTTTAATGTTAGTGCAACCTTTAATGTTGCTGATTTATCTCCTTTTGATGTAGGTGACGATTTGGGGACAAATCGCTTTAAAGAGGGAGGGACTGATATGACCATCAAGAACAAGGACCCGGAGAAGTACCCAAGTGGCCCCATTACACGTGCACGGGCCAAGGAGTTTCAATCAGCCATGGAAAGCTTGTTTACAACAAGCCATGAACGTGAAAAAGAAGAAATAATAAGGGAGGAATGCCTTACCTTGCTCATGCATGCATTTGCATGAGAATTTAAGTATTTCAAACTTCCATTGCATTGATAAAGTGTGCTGGCCATTAAAGCATGCACTTCATTTATAGTTTTAGTTCATTTAGGGAAGTAGTTTAATTATGTATCTTAAATCATTCTTTAAACTACTTCATTCATGCATTTAGTTAAATTCAATAAAGTTAGTTCTTTAGTTAAACTAGTTCATTCATTTAACTAGTTCACTCAATTAACTAACTCTTTAATTGTTTCATGCATCTATTATTTTAAGTTTGAATAAATCCTTTGTGTGTGTCTAGGTTCATGTGACGTGTGGATTAAAGAAGAGACTTTTCAACTTCAACTTGGAAACAAGTCATTGATGACCATCTTTACTCATGCAAACAAGGCAATTGAAGGCAATTCAAGGTTGAATTCTTTTCATCTTTTCAAGGTTGTTCATCTTCTTAGAGTAACAAAGCATTTAAGCTTCATAATTCACCTATTCAAGGTTGAAATTATGAACCAATGAAGGCCATTCACGTTCAAGAGAAGGGACATGCAATAATCAACATTCAAATTATGCATTCAAGGCCTTTATTTATCATTTTTGAAGGCTGATCATATTCCACAAATGGGCAAGCAATGAAGGTTGGTTTAATATCATTTAATCATCAAATTAAGTGATAAAATCATCAAGTAATTCAAAGAGACAAGCTGATTTGGATGTGTGGGATGTCTACATTCATCCTATGTCTACATTCATTCTCTTTTATCCATTTGCAAGCAAAATGAAGCAGCCCAAGAGTCACCACTCCTTTTGGACGAATTTAAGGCTAAATTCATCTCAATTTAAAGCAAAATTCATCCATCAAAAGGATAAGAAAGAAACATTTCATTTATTTGTATTCAATAGCACTTAGATGAGCATTCATCTCTCTTTTGTGTGACTTTTCATATGGTGCCTAGCCACACTATAAATAGGCACCTTAGGTTCATTTGTAAGCACTTTTTTTTGGAGAATATAAACCTTTGAAAGATTGCTTTCATCTTGTTCTTGCGAGAACTCTATCGGCTTCAAGTTTGTAGTCTTCTATCCATTTCATTTTGCTATAGCGTTGGTTCCAAGCTCTCTTATAGCTTGTGGGTCACGTTCCACACTCCTCCACCTCGACTCCATCAAAGTATATTATTGGTTCCTAGCTCGTTATAGCTAGCGGGTCATAATTCGCTATCCTTGCAACCATACAAATCCACGCCGCCTTTAGCATCTCCCATCACTCCTTTGATTTACACCTTTCCATGATTATCATCCTCCATCCTTAGCCACCATACTATCCAAATTACCTATCCAATTCCTTTCTTCATTAATTTTTTTATTATATTGTTATTCATCTCACATGTATGTTTTATGATATCTCAGAGTTCAAAGCGTAGCAAAGAATATTTCTTACTAGAATCACGATCGGGCACATCTATATGACTCGGGTCACATTACCGGGTTCATATCAGTATTTGTTTGCACAATTTAGCACTCACCCAAAACCTAAAACACTTGAGCAAATTTGACAATTTTGGCTCACTAGTGTTTGTCTATACAATAAATAACAATTTAAGTTCTAAGACAATCTTTGATCATTTGTTGTTTGACAATATGAGCATTAGCCTTTACTTGATGCTTGGAGGTCCCTTTTATACTCCTTGATGAGTTTATAGTCGTTGCTAGCCGTTGGGATTGATTTGGAGCCGTTGAGGACTTTAATTCCCACCATAAATGCTGTTCTGCAGCTCCCCGTTTCGAAACGTTCGAACCCGTTTCGAAACATCCTTTAAGTAGAAAGAGTC
Organism: Hibiscus tridactylites; assembly: GCA_958450335.1. Classification (NCBI taxonomy): domain Eukaryota; kingdom Viridiplantae; phylum Streptophyta; class Magnoliopsida; order Malvales; family Malvaceae; genus Hibiscus; species Hibiscus tridactylites. The sequence continues at coordinate 35,670,186 of OY288266.1, forward strand.
GTTGCAGTCTGACAAGGCACCCATTTCGGAACGCCTCCTGGCCGTTTCAGAACACGTATCGAAACGCCTAGACCCGTATCGAAACGCCCTGCATTTAAATGTTAGTTGGGAAATAGCCATTGGGGTTTATGACCGTTGTGGTCCATACCACGTAGGCGTATCGAAACGGCATAGCCCGTTTCGAAACGCTGGGCAAAAATCTCATCTAGGGAATGCCCGTTTCGATACGAGTATCGAAACGCCCTAAGGTGTTTTGAAACGCCTGGACAGTTTTGTGAAGTTTGGCTTTGAAAAACATGTAAAACTCTTTAAAAAAAACTTCCCTAAACATAATTTCAAGTTGTTTGGACTTTGGAAATGTTTTAAATACTTTTTAATTCAGTCCAAAACATTTTTCAATTATTATATCAAAACATTAGTTCTACAATTGTGTTTTGCATTCCACATACCTTATTAATGTCTCACTTACACCAATTTTAAATAATAAAACTCCTTTTGAAATCCTTTATGAAAAAACAACCCAAATTAGAACATTTACGAGTTTTTGGTTGTTTGGCATATGTTTCTGTTTTTCCAAAATCTGAAACAAAGCTACATTCTCGAACTGAAAGGTGTGTCTTTCTAAGTTTTCCTAAGAACATTAAGGGTTTCAGATTATTCAATCTTAAGACTCATACTGTTTTTATCTCTAGTGATGTTATCTTTTCTGAAAAGATTTTTCCTTTTCATTTTACTTCAAAATCTTCTCATAATAAACATATTTTTTCTAAGTATGATAACACAACTTTAGTGGATGATTTTTTAAAGAAAAGGTCTTCAGAAAAGAACTTTCATTCTAAACATGCTTTGAAATATGTTGCCGAGTCTGATTTTGCAGACACTAGTAATAGCAATCTGCCCATACAAAATGATGATCATACTTCTAATCACATGTCTAATGCTGATCATAATTTGTTGAGTTCTTCTAATAATCAAAATTTTCTATCTAATGCTAATCATAATAATGATCATATTACTATTACTGATCTGGTTTCTAATGTTGAAGTCCCTGAGTTTGTTCCTCAGCATCCTCATGATTCTACTGGAAATCTTGACATTCAGCAATCTAATGCTTCTGCAAGACCAATTAGACACAAGCAGCTTCCGCAAAGGCTTAAGGATTATGATGTTAATCTGCCAAAGTCTTGCACTACTCCTCACACTATTGCTTAGGTGCTTTCGTACCAAAATCTTTCTTCACAACATTTATCCTATATTAATAATGTTGAAATTTTATCTGAACCAAAATCTTTTAAACATGTTATTTTATATGATTGTTGGAAAAAGACTATGGATGAAGAAATACATGCTTTAGAAAAGAACAATACTTGGACTCTAGTACCCCTTCAGGCTGGTAAAAAGACAATAGGATGTAAATGGGTGTATAAAACAAAACTCAAATTAGATGGCACACTTGAAAGATACAAGGCTAGGTTAGTTGCTAAGGGGTATACTCAACAATTTGAAGTTGACTTTATTGATACTTTTAGTTATGTTGCAAAGATGACAACTGTTAGAACTCTTTTGGCTATTTCTGCTGCTAATAATTAATTTTTACAGCAATTAGATATAAATAATGTCTTTCTTCATGGCAATTTACAAAAAAAAAGTTTATATGGATTTACCCCTGAATTTTGCACTAATAATTATAATTTTGTATGTAAATTAAATAAAAGTTTGTATGGTCTAAAACAAGTTAGTAGGAAGTGGAATGAAAGACTTACCTCTGTTTTACTTCAACAAAGATTTAAGCAAGCTATTTCAAACACATCTTTGTTTACTATGGGTGAAGGAGATTCCTTTATTGCTCTTATTGTTTATGTTGATGATATAGTTTTAGCTAGCCCTAGCATGCAAGAAATTTCTTCCATTAAAGAATTTGTAACACCCGGGTTTAGGGGTTAGGTGAAAATAATATTTTAATATTATTTGGGCTCGGTTTTATAATCAAAATGATTCTTTAAAATTTCGGGTTTCAAAATAAATTTTTGAAATGGGACCAAATTGATTTAATTGCAAGTTGAGGAGCTATTTGAAGAATAAGGGAATAGCCATTCATTAATGGCCTTTTTGTAATTTACCCATTTTCCCAAATTTAAATCCCCTTATTACAAATAAAACACCCATTCACTATTCATTGTCTTCTTCTTCAACGTTAGAAGAGCTCTCCCTCCCTAATCTACTATTCCATTTCAAAGCTCCCTCATTTCAACTCCATTTTGAAAGGTAATGACATTTTTGACTTCCCCTCATATTCCTCTCCTTAAAAGTACCTTTTATTTTGATTTTCATGAGGGTTTTGGAAAATGGAGGTTTTGAATATTTTGATTAAAAATGAGATATTTATGTTGATAAGTGAAGTGTTTTGATTTAATGCGTTTAGTTATGATGTATAGAGGTCAAATGGTATAACATATGTGGATTTCAAATGATTTTGAGCAATTTTCGGATTTGTGTTTCAAGGGGGTTTTTGGAGGGTTTTAAAGTGGTTTTTGGGGTGATTTAATGTTGGTTTTTTGGGGGCTGGTGTTAGTATGATATATGAGGGTCACTTTGGGTGTATTTGATGGTTGTTTGGATGCTTGAATTGGAAGATTTTAGTGGGTTTTGTGGGTTGCTCGGAAATTCTATTTTGGGCTTGATTTTGAGTGTTGGTTGCTTGAAAACGTTAATTCGGGTTAGTTCCGACGATGAGATATTGATTGTGGATGTTTTGTTTGTGTTTGGGATTGATTAGAATCGAGGTTGGACATCGGTGAGGCATCGGAAGTAAATCAGGGAATTTGAAGACGGTCGCTTGTTTGTTCTTTAAGCTTGGGAGCTTAGGTGAATGGTTAATTGTTTTACTTGGTTTTAAAATGATTGGTTCGAGTATATGGACTAGGTCGGGCTTGGTAGACCCACCTAGAGTTAGGATTAGGGTGGTAGCCTAATCCTAAGCTTGATCTAGAGCCTTTGGATGAACTCATTTATGTGGTTGTGTATGTCTCGTATGAAATGTGATATGAATGCTTATGTATATTGTGTTATACATGTGAGATGAGGCATGATTTGAGATGCTTGAGACATGCATGATGATGGTTCATGGTGAGTACATGCTAAGCACGGAATTGATTGAAATGAGTAATGTGAAATGAGTAAAATGTTGGCACTAGTATGCTTGAGTACAAATGATCGATCATTAGGATGTTAGTGTGTACACATGAGTCAAAAGTCGCGCGTGGCCTTAGTGGCGTTGAGTCACCAAGGAGGAGTACGGGTTCGCCCGGAAATTGTAATTATATATAGTCGGTGATGAGTGGAATCCCATCGACGGGGCGTGAGGATGACTGGAATCCCCTCCGCGAGACCGGTGATGAGTGTAATCCCACCGTGAGGTAAAGTGGTTGTTGGATGTAAATTCCAACGTGTTTATCCGCGTATTCGGGTCATAGCTAGGTGCCAATGTTGATTGATAAATGTATCATTGTGTTGAGATTTATGATCCTTGCTTGGATGTTTAAACGTGCCTACTAGTGTTGAGGATTAGAGCTTGTTGATCACGACCTTTAATTGTATATTGCTCATGCATCTTTATCTTGTGGCTCTTGTGGATCCTTGATATATTTGTGTAATACCTTGGCTAGATCGTGCTCAGACCCTGCAATGTTGAGGTTTGTTTTAAGAGCTTAACCTCACTAAGCATCATTGCTTACGCTCTCTTTGTTCAACATTGCAGATTCTTAGTTCGTGGGTTGCTTGAGCAAGTGGAGGGCCTCCAAGTGTGGTTGTTGGCTTGAGTACATCAAGTATTACTTTTAAATGTTGAACATGTAATAGTTTAAGCAATGGGACATGTGTCATTTTGATGGATGATTGTTGGTTGTTTAGGAGCTTGCTTAGACTCCATGTTATCTTGCTTTTGTATGGCTTGTGGTGCCATGTTTGAATTGTATCCCATGCCTAGATTGCTTAAGTATGAATGTTGGCTATATGCCTTAGAGGTTGCCTTTATGTTTGAATGTTGAAGTATGAACTTTGAATGCTTACATGCCATCTTGGGTCTATTGCATGATGTCCTTGATGTTTATACATGTTGGGTGCTTGTATGGCTATATGGTGGTATGTAAATGTTGTGTGAATGTTTGGTTGGGGCTAAGGAAGTCTTAAATTGCATTTAGATTCGAGTCTTGTTCGTTTTTGCTGAGTTTGGGAGTCTTGCAGTGCAGGGGGTATCGATACGGTTGGTCCCGTATCGATACGGCCCTCTTGTTTCAGGCCCCGTGTTTCGATACGTGAGGGGGCGTATCGATACCTTTTTGGTCACTGGAGCTACTGTCCATTTTGGTATCGATACGGGTCTTCGGCGTATCGATACTGTCATCTTAGCGTTGACCGTGAGAAGTCAACCGTTGGGGAGAGTATTGATACCCTCCTTGGTCGTATCGATACGGTCTCCACGGGTTGACTCTAACCTGTTGACCTAGTCAAGGGGTATCGATACACCCCTTAGGCGTATCGATACCGCCTGCAGTATAAATTTAAAATGGGGCTGTAACATGTTAGTTTGAGTTCGTTTGATTGTTTCGTGAATGTTGTTCCGTTGTATGATCACTTAGGATTTAATACTCACCTAGACAAGATTTAAAATGAAAAAAATATAGGGTTGCTAACCGAGGGGGAACCTTAACGGGTTTCACTTTGGTTTTCCCCGTGTGGCCCACTCGGACCGGTCATCCGGCCAGACCGGGACGAGGGGGTTACACTTGTTGGTATCAGAGCCTAAGGTTACCGAGACCTTGGGCATGTAAGTGAGGTAAGTTTAAGTTTTGAATTGATTTGCACGGTGTTTGCTTGCTGTGCAAGAATGATTGCTTGTGTGGCAAGTATGTTGATTGTTTTATTCCAAAGCATGTGTGTAAGAGTCCTATTGCTACTATTACATTGGAAAAATAATTTTTAAGTGAGGGAACGTACTTGAACACTTGGAAGCCTTGCCTTGCTAACCCAGCTTGTATGTTTTGTTGTTGTGGTTGTAGTTGATATCTGTGAGAGCGATGTCTAGACCGAGAGGTAGGCCGAGGGTGGTTCGTCAGGAACCACGGGTTGCGGCTCCTGTTGAGCCGGCAGTTGGTGTGGAGGCTCCCCTAGAAGAGCCGGTGGCCGCGGGAGTTGGCGCTCCTCCACCACCTCTACCACCACCACCTCCTTCGCCTGGAGTTGGGGGCGAGGATGGAGCCGGAGGAGATGGACCTCAAGGTGGCCAAGGTCCAGCTGGAATTGATATGACTCCGCTAGTGCAAGCGATAGCGGGAGCATTTCAGGCCGCAGTTGCGGGAGCTCAGGCTGCAGCTCAGCCTAGGTGTGACGATGCCAGTCTACCTTTGGAGAGGCTCCGTAGCTTTGGGGCCGAGGAGTTTAGAGGATCTACTCCGGAGAGGTCGGAGTTATGGTTGGAGAAGACAGTTCGTATCTTGGCTCAGATGGGTTGTGCGGGCGCACGTAGATTGGGTTGTGTGATCTCGTTGCTTTAGGGTGATGCCTACACCTGGTGGGTCACCATTACTACCGGGGTTCCAGAGACAGAGATTGATTGGGATTTCTTTGAGTCCGCTTTCAGGAAGAGGTACTTGGGACCAAGGTACCTAGATGAGAAGAAGCGAGAGTTTATGGCTCTTACTCAGGGAGAGGCTTCTGTGACTGATTATGAGATCCGCTTTGTTCGCTTGAGTCAGTATGCTCCAGAGTTGGTTCCTACTGAAGTGGAACGCTGTAACCGATTCCGCTACGGATTGAATGAAGAGGTCAAGAGGTACACGTTGGCTTCTGACTACTCAGACTTTGATGTGTTGGTCGCGAGGGCCAAGGACTTAGAGCATAGTTTGGGTTCGGCCAAACGATCTGGTGGTTTCAGTTCTGGTAAGAGGCATAACCACTTTGATGGTAGAGATGCCAAGAGACACAGAGGTGGCGGACATCAGTTTGACCATAGACGTGGCGGTGGCCACCATGGTAGGGGCCATCAGGGCTATAGAGGAGGAGGGCGTTTGCCCGAGTGTACCCGTTGTGGGAGACAACACGCTGGTGAGTGTTGGGGTAATTTCCATGCTTGTTGGAACTGTGGTTCGAGGGACCACTTTAGGAGGGATTGTCCGCATCAGGCGGCACAGGCACTGAACATTGCTCAGGCTCCTACGAGAGCAAATGATTTTCAGAGAGGTCGTGGGCGCGGTCGTGGCTACTTCCAGCCTAGGGCTGATGCACCTAGGGTAGATGCTCAGAGGAACCTTGCTCATGTTGTGGCTGTGCAGCCAGAGGCGGGAGGACCAGCGAGAGTCTATGCTCAGAGAGAGGCCGGGAACGACACTGATGTGATAGTAGGTAATTTCGAGTTACAGTCTATGTCTTTGCTTTCTTTGGTTGATTCGGGTTCTACGCATTCCTACATTTTGAGTGAGCATGCACAGAAGTTAGATATCCCTGTTGAGATCTTAGATGTAGGTATGCATGTTACTAGTTCTTTTGGTGAGACAGTTGTGGTTAGACGTATGTATAGGAGGTGTCCACTGAAGATTCAGGGTCATGTGTTCTCAGTTGATATGATGGAACTTCCCTTTATGGTTTTGATATTATTTTGGGTATGGACTGGTTAGTTGAGCATCGGGCTAGTGTGGATTTTGAGACAAAGAGAATTTCTTTGAAGCTTTCTGATGACTACGAAGTAGTAGTAATAGGCGAGAACGTTAAGTTCTTGTCCAATGTGGTGTCAGCTTTAGAGGCTCATAGGTTGATGGACTCTGGATGTGGGGCTTATTTAGCTTATGTTATGAATCCAGATATGAGTGAAGCTAGACCGAAAGGTATCAGAACAGTGTGTGACTTTCCAGATGTGTTTCCTGAAGAGTTGTCGGGTTTGCCTCCTGACAGAGATGTTGAGTTTGTGATTGAGACAGTTTCAGGGTCTAATCCAGTTTCGATAGCTCCGTATCGCATGGCTTCGAAAGAGTTGAAAGAATTGAAGAGTCAGTTGCAAGAATTATTAGACCATGGTTTCATTAGGCCTAGTAGTTCTCCTTGGGGTGCTCCCGTGTTGTTTGTGAAAAAGAAAGATGGTAGCATGCGTATGTGTATTGACTATAGACAGTTGAATCAGTTGACTGTGAAGAACAAGTATCCGTTGCCTCGTATAGATGATTTGTTTGATCAGTTGGGAGGTGCTTCAGTGTTCTCGAAGATAGATTTGAGATCCGGGTACTATCAGTTGAAGGTGAAAGAGTGTGATGTTCCGAAGACAACTTTTAGGACTAGATATGGTCACTATGAGTTTCTTGTGATGCCGTTTGGGCTCACGAATGCACCTGCAGCATTCATGGACATGATGAACATAATTTTTAGAGACTATCTAGACCGTTTTGTAGTTGTTTTCATTGATGACATACTTGTGTACTCGAAGACAAAAGAAGAGCATGATGAGCACTTGAGATTTGTTTTACAGAGATTGTTGAGCAATCAGTTGTATGCGAAGCTTAGTAAATGTGAGTTCTGGATTCGAGAGGTTGTATTTCTTGGCCATGTTGTTTCGGCCGAAGGTATCCGAGTTGATCCATCGAAGATTGAGGCTATTGTTGAGTGGAAACAGCCTAAGTCCGTGACCGAGATTAGGAGTTTCCTAGGTTTAGCCGGTTATTATAGGAGATTTGTTGATGGTTTCTCTAGAGTAGCTGCTCCTTTGACTAAATTGTTGCAAAAAGGAGTCAAGTTCGAATGGTCAGATGCAAGACAGAAGGCCTTTGAGAAATTGAAAGAAACTTTGACAAGTTCGAATGGTCAGAGTAGCCTAGTCAAGGGGTATCGATACACCCCTTAGGCGTATCGATACCGCCTGCAGTATAAGTTTAAAATGGGGCTGTAACATGTTAGTTTGAGTTCGTTTGATTGTTTCGTGAATGTTGTTACGTTGTATGATAACTTAGGATTTAATACTCATCTAGACAAGATTTAAAATGAAAAAATATAGGGTTGCTAACCGAGGGGGAACCTTAACGGGTTTCGCTTCGGTTTTCCCCGTGTGGCCCACTCGGACCGATCATCCGGCCAGACCGGGACGAGGGGGTTATAGAATTTCTTCATAAGACCTTTCAAATTAAAGGCCTGGGAAGTTTAAAAATTTTCTTAGGCCTTGAAGTAGCTCGTTCTTCTAAAGGAATTAACCTTTGCCAACGAAAATACACCTTAGATTTATTAAAAGATTCTGGTTTTCTAGGATCAAAGCCTACTTCTACTCCTATTGCAAACACTAAAAGGTTGTCTAAAACAGAGGGTACTTTATTAACAGATATCACTTCTTATAGACAATTAATAGGCAAACTTCTTTACCTAACTACCACAAGGCTTGATATAACTTTTGTTGTACACCAACTATCACAATTTATCTCTACACCAACTGATGTTCATCTAATGACTGTTCATAGAATTTTCAGATATTTGAAGGGTACTCCTGGACAAAGTTTGTTCTTTTCTTCTACTAATAATCTGCAATTTAATGCTTTAACTGGCTCAGACTGGGCTTCCTGTCCTGATTCCAGGAGATCTACAACTGAATTTTGCATATTTCTTGAAAATTCAAGAAACATCAAATTGTGTCTAGATCCTTTAATGAGGCCGAATATAGAGCTTTAGCAGCTGCTTCCTGTGAAATTCATTGTCTTGTCTTCCTACTTAAAGACTTACATATTTCTTTTACTTCTGCCAATCTCTTTTGTGACATATTGTCTGCTATCAAACTTGCAGAAAATTATGTCTAACATGAAAGGACTAAGCACGTTGAAATTGACTATCATTTGATTCGAGAAAAGATTCAGAATGGACTCATTACTCTTCTCCTTGTTTCAAGTTCAAATCAACTTGCAGATTGCTTCACTAAAGCCTTGCCAGTTTCTGTATTTTTGCAATTAATATTCAAGTTGGGCATTCAGAATTTGTATGCTCCAACTTGGGGGGTGGGGGGGAGGGGCTAACAAAATGCCAACTAGGATTAAGTTCTTTAGTTTCTTTATTAACTGTTCCAGCTAAGATTAGGATTAGTTTATTTTAAGCGTTTTATTTTAGGTTATAAATGTAAATAAACCATTTGTATTTTTTTCTAAGTCAATTTAATAAAATATTACTGTTTTTTTTTTATTTTCTCCAAATCTCATGACTTTATCTCTTCTTCTCCAACCTTCAATTTTTTCCAAATTAACAAAACCCTAGAATCTAACATATTATTTTATAAATTTAAAATCAAATTTTAATATCTACTTATAAGTTTATTTAAAAAAAAGTAAGTAGTGGAATGCCATTGTTCACAATCCTTTCTTTTCAAAACAAAACTCCAAACAACAATTATAATGAAATTTTGACTTCAAAAATGCAATGATTATAAATTTAGGTACTTCACCCACCCAAAAAAAAAATTAATCCTCCTAGTGGTCCCTTTGTCATTTATTATTAATTACCAATAACATATGATAATTTAAGTATTTACATCACATTATTTATGTTTTAAGTATATATTCTATGTATTGATAGATTTAAAATTATAAAATGTGAATGAATTTTACCACATCAACAATTCATTTTAGGAAAAGTTTACGGCGCTCGACGAGCACCACTAATGACGAGCACCGATGAGCACTATTCATTTAATTTATAAAAATTTAAAATTTAAGGGACGCAACGTATAATTATAATTTATTTAAAAATTAAAAGGTAAATTAATTAAAATATAATATTTTATTTTTAATTTTCTTTTAAACATAGATCAGAATACTTATCTATCCTAAATTACAAAACCTTAATTTTTGTTCATTTAAAATTTAAACCTCTGTTGTTATCACCGCTATCGCCGCCGCTGCCTCCTGTCGTCGCCATCGCCATTGTAGATCTAAATATTTGAATTGAAAAGCCCGATTTGAATTGAAAAGGATGCCAAAGGTGCTGCTGCTCTTATCCCGGTTTGAATTGGAAAGTAAATGGTTTAGTTAGGGCAGGTAAAAGGTTCTGGGGCTTGAGATCGCGGTGGAGGACGACGTGGCTGTGGCAATGGGCGACGCCTTTGCAAAGCTAGAAGAGGAACGATTTAATGACAACGACAGCGGCGGCGACTTAAATTTTGAATGAACAAAAATTAAGATTTTGTAATTTAGGGGTAAATAGGCATTTTGATCTATGTGTAAAAGAAAATTAAAAATAAAATAATATATTTTAATTAATTTATTTTTTATTTTTAAATAATTTATAATTATAAGGCGAGTCCTTTAAATTTTTAATCTTTATAAATTGCATCAATGGTGCTCATCGGTGCTCGTCGTTAGTGGTGCTCATCGGTGGTCGTCGAGCGCTGTAGACTCATCTTAAATATTAACATATTTTATTAAGAAAATTTTACAACGTTCGGCGAGCACCAATAAACACTACTAACGACGAGCACCGATGAACACCATTAATTTAATTTATAAAGATTAAAAATTTAAAGGACTCACCGTAGAATTATAAATTATTTTAAAATCAAAAGGTAAATTAATTAAAATATATTATTTTATTTTTAATTTTATTTTAAACATAATTAAATCAAAATACCTACCCACAAATTACATAACCCTACTTTTTGTTCATTTAAAATTTAAGCTGCCACTACTGCCGCCGTTGAGCCTTGCTATCGTTTCCGGCCATGTACATCGGACACTTCTAAGATTAGGAATTCCAGTGAAGGAATTCAAATAAATTCCAGTGAGGCTAGCGGCGAGTATGTTTAATTAATCAAATGTATGTTTAAAATTATGTTTAATTCAAATGAATTTCAGTGAGGCTAGCCCAATCTAAGAGATAGTATTACACACATTGGCAGGGGCGGCGAGTATGTGGCTGGCGGCAAATACAAGCGGCAACTTGAATTTCAATCGAACAAAAATTAGGGTTTTATAGTTTAAGGGTAGGTATTTTAATTTAATTATGTTTAACATAAAATTAAAAATAAAATAATGTATTTTAATTAATTTATCTTTTGATTAGAAAATAATTTATAATTATACGGTGAGTCCTTTAAATTTTTAATCTTTATAAATTTAATTAATGATGTTCATCGGTAGTGGTGCTAATCGACGCTCGTCTAGCGTAATAGACTCATCCATTTTATTATTCGTGTAGAATTTTTATTTTTGCTCTATCAAAACTTAAATATCTACCGTTTGTTATTTACATACAATTAACTTGTCCATTGTACAAATTATTAAAAAATAATTAATTTTTTTGTTTAAGCTAAGATACGCAGCAATGACTAATTTTTTTGTTATGGATGTTTTCACTAAGAAATAAATGGTTGACCATGAAATTAAAACAGGAAATAATACTCGAGTGGGGAGGAGATATGAGTTTTGCATTTTGAGCAAAGATATTCTTAATTTAATCATTTAATTTTATGGTTACATCTGGTTAGACGCTTTAAAAAAATTATATTTTATGAGTCTTTAAATTTTAGCAGGGTTTAAAAATATAAAATTGGAACTGAAAATAGTACTCGATGTTGATATTCTGACCTTATAAATAAGTGCAACATTTTCTTTATAAAATAATACTTCTTAATTTTTTGTAACACAGCCCATTGTAACTGTCAACAAAGTTACACATAAACTCATTTTTATTTTTCTCTAAATCTTTAGAATAGGAAGAAGAAGGTACTAAAAATGATACACATTTTGTGTCACCCATAAGATAGTAGCCTATCAATATCGTAGTCTAAAAAGCATGATTTTTATGAACCCCATTCATAATTATTAAATAATGCCAAATTGCACACTTCGATTTGACATATAAGCTTCGTTCATGCATTGAGCATTGTATCCATCTTAATATTGTAACACTCTTTATGTCCAGTCTATATTCTATTCCTATAGATGCCATTTCTGTATTTATCTAAGCTAACCCTAACATATTATATATTTTGTGATAATAAATAAACACTTAAATGATATCTTCTTTAGAGCAAACACATTCAGTTGGTTGGTCAAACTGGTCAAGTTTATTATTTTTGTTCTCTCATATTTTTTTAGGCCACGAGTCTTAGACTCACTAAGAACAACCCCTTCTTTTTAAAATTTCTATTCCCATTCCCTCTAAGTAGGAATTTAGGGGTGATAACGAGCCGACCTGAGCCCGAGCCTGGCCAGGCTCGGCTCGGAAACAATTTTATTGGGCTCGGCTCGGGCTCAAAGCTCGTCAGGCTCGGCTTGGCTCGAAATGAAAAATTTTGCTATAGTTTTTTTATATAAAATATTCGTTAAAATCCATTTCATAACCAACACTAAAACGAAATTCAATGACCGAAAAAGAGGAAAAGTGCCAAAAATTAGATTAATCCAAATGACCAATAAATATTCTTATAATACAAACACATAATTAAAGAAAATACAAAATCAAACAACAATCAACTAATGAAAGAAAATACAAACACATAATTTATTTTAGTGCATATGTAGATTCCGAGCCTGTTCACGAGCTTTTCGAGCCGAGCCTGGGTAGGCTCGGCTCGGCTTATTAAGGTTTCGAGCCGAGCTCGAGCCCGAGTCGAGCTCACTCGAGCCGAGCTTTGACCGAGCTTTGACCGAGCCGAGCCCGAGTAGCTCGCGAGCCGGTCAGGCTCATTATCACCCCTAGGTAGGATAAAGATTAAAATTAAAATTTATCAAAAACATATATCTCCTTTAATTCTTAAATTTTTAAATTAGAAATAATTTAAAAACTAGACGATCTTTCATATCAACTGCCCCCATTGTTCATTACCTTTTTTTTTTTTGATCAAGCATTGTTGATTACCCTTTGATGAGCTCTCTTTGATTTACACTAGATATTTGATTCCTAAACGAAACAAAAACTCATATATCTTCTCCACCCGAAACCAAGTCCCTAGTTCACGTTTTCTCTCCTCTGTTTTCAGTTTTCATCCTTCTCCAAAACACTGTATATTAAGCTCAAACTCTGCAAAAATCCCATACCAAACACTTGATAGTTATACCAAGATTTTAGAATTCTGGGTTTCAATGGAGACTCCACCAGGATCCAGTAAACGTTCAATCACAAGCCGTTTGAATTCATTCGTAGACAGCAGCAAAGTGGGGAAAAGATTCAAGCTAACCGAGAGGAACACCAGTTTCACCACCGAGCTAAGGGCTGGCACCGCTACGTTCCTCACCATGGCCTACATCCTAGCCGTGAACGCCAGCATATTGACGGACTCCGGCGGCCCTTGCAGCGTATCCGACTGCGACAACCCGAGCGAGGCCTGTAAGTTCCGGCCATTGGATCCGGGGTACGCAGCTTGCCTGGAAAGGACCCGCAAGGACTTGATTGTAGCAACTGTGGCGTCGTCTTTCATCGGTTGTCTTATCATGGGTATATTCGCCAACTTGCCTTTAGCTTTAGCTCCAGGGATGGGCACCAACGCTTACTTTGCCTACACCGTTGTGGGGTACCATGGCACTGGGAATTTACCTTACAAAACTGCCTTAACAGCTATTTTCATTGAAGGACTCCTTTTTCTCATCATTTCAGCACTTGGTTTACGAGCAAAGCTCGCTAAGCTCGTACCCAAACCAGTCCGGATATCTTCGTCGGCCGGTATCGGATTGTTCCTTGCTTTCATCGGATTACAGAACAATCAAGGCATTGGCCTCGTCGGATATAGCCCTTCCACGTTGGTTACACTCGCGGCTTGCCCTAGACCCTTGAGGAAAGCCTTAGCTCCGGTTGTCACTGCGGCAAACGGTTTCCTCGATGGCAGAACCGTGTCGAGTGACATCTTTTGCATGAATCATCGTATGGAAAGTCCCACGTTTTGGCTTGGGATCGTTGGTTTTGTGATCATCGCCATTTGTCTAGTGAAAAACATCAAAGGTGCCATGATTTATGGTATAATTTTCGTCACTGTTATTTCATGGTTTCGCAACACTTCCGTGACGGTTTTCCCGAATACCGACCTACCGGTACTTCAAGAAGGTCGTCAATGTTCATTTGATCGAGACCACGGCCGGTGCCTTGAATTTCAAGCACATGAACAGAGGATACTTCTGGGAAGCATTGGTGACATTCCTATACGTAGACATATTAGACACCACGGGCACATTATACTTAATGGCACAATACGCGGGTTTCACTGATGAAAACGGCAACTTCGAAGGCCAATACTTTGCTTTCATGTCGGATGCGGCCTCCATTGTGGCAGGATCGCTTCTCGGGACATCACCGGTGACAACGTTCATCGAATCCTCAACAGGGATTCGAGAAGGGGGAAGAACAGGGTATTTGTTTCTAGCGTTTTTCTTCACGCCGTTGTTGGCATCGATCCCGGCGTGGGGGTAGGGCCGCCGTTGATACTGGTTGGCGTGTTGATGATGAGATCGGTGGTGGATGTGGAGTGGGACAAGATGAGGCAGGCGATACCTGCATTCGTAACATTGATCTTGATGCCATTGACGTATTCCATTGCCTATGGCTTGATTGGAGGGATCGGGACTTGCATTGTTTTGAATATGTGGGATTGGGCTGAGGGTTTCTTCTTGCCCAATAATTTAGTGAATCAAAAAAGTGATGTGGATGATAAATCAACATCTTTCGGGAAATTAAAGAATTTTAATTTTATACTTAAATATTTATTTATAAGTTAAAATGCGAAATCCAAAAAAATGACTTGGTTTCTGGGATTAACATACACAAATCCTCCTTGGTTGTTAAATGAATCTACATATTCGGAAAAAGGTAATAGAATACAAAACCCGGGGGAAGCTCGCCGCTGGGTTATCACAACACATTGTTCCAACTTCCAAGAGAAGCATACAGAGGTTGTGTTGTGTTTTCCGACAACTGATCCAATTACTCAGAATCTAGCATTGTGTCACTCTCAGAATTATATACCAAATCCGAAAGGCTGGGTTTCAATTTTTCATTCCAAATTTCGCCGCTTTTCTCGGCGTTGAGCTCCCGGCGGTTAACCACCACCACCACCAGCTTTTCCGTCAAGTGATGAATATCAATGGCGATAACCAAATTGCTACACTGGTGTTCCAAACGGATCCCACTCTCTGTCATGCTTATAACCTCTACGTTCCCCATTTTCTCAACCTCATCCCTGATTCTCTCTATTATCTTCCACGGTTTCTGCGCCGATATGAACTGCTCCCGTTGGCTGAAAAAATCCACGTCGTTGAACAGACCCGAGAGGTCGCACCCCGACGAGAAAGAGATTAAATCGAAAGCGTTTAATGGTACGTTGCTCTGTGTTTCTTCCATCATTTCGAAATCCAACGGCTGGACTTTGACTTCTTTATACCCGTTTTTAAACCACGGATCATTCATGATTTCCTCAATGCTTATCCTCGTTTCAGGGTTGATATCCAGGAGACGAGATATCAGTCGTCGGAGCTCCGCCGACGTCCATTTCGGGAACTTGAATTCGCCTCGATAAATCTTACGGTACATCATCGTCCTATTGGAATCGTTGAACGGGAGGTACCCAGCATGGAGGAAAAACAAAATGATGCCGCACGCCCAAATGTCCACTTTGGCCCCATCGTATCCTTTCCTCGCCAGAATCTCCGGCGCAACGTAAGCCGGGGTTCCGCATAAAGTGTGGAGGAGACCGTCCTGTCGGGATTGTTCCGACACGGCGCCGAGTCCGAAATCTGTAACTTTTAAATTCCAATTTTCGTCGAGGAGGAGGTTTTCTGGCTTCAAGTCGCGGTGGTAAATGCCTCTTGAGTGGCAGAATCCGATGGCGGAGATCAACTGCTGGAAATACCGACGGCAGAGATCTTCGCTGAAACGTCCTTTCGTAATCCTGGTGAACAGCTCTCCACCTTTGGCGTATTCCATGACGAAATAAACCTTCTTCTTGGTGGCCAACACCTCGAAGAGTTTGACAATGTTGGGGTGGTTCAGCCGGCGCATGATAGCGATCTCCCTTTTAACATGAGCCATCAGCTTTCCCCCGAGAACTTTCCGTTTGCTCATGGCTTTAATCGCCACGGTCTCCCCGGTCTTGATATTGCGCGCTTGGTAAACTTTTGCAAATGCCCCACGCCCCAGTAATTTCCCGACCTCGTACTTCCCGAACAGCGACATCTCCGATGAAATATCCGAGAAGTAATCGTTGGTGCTGGAAATGGAATGGTCTCCGAACCCCGGCATCGGCGAATCCATTGGTCGAAACAAAATCCCACAAAACTGATGATGTACTGAGTTGGAAACTCGGTAACCAATGTGGGTTTTGTTTCCGATACCGGATTCTTGGGTTGGGTTGTTCGAATTGAAATTGGAAATTTAAAGATGGAGATTTGTCTTAATATTTCAACAATTTTCCTATTTTTTTTACATAATTATTTTTCTGTTTGTCTGGTACGATTGAGATGGACACAAATGGTATTCACCCACGTGTCTAGCTAAAACAACGTTATAGAGTATGTCTTTGCTATGTTTAACGGTTAACGTAATATGAAAGATGGTCTTAAATTGCTCCTTTTCTTCATTTTTGAACTGATTACATTAGTTTTAGAAATTTCTTAACTATTCCTAATTAAGAAACATTCAAAATAGTAAAATTTATAGTATGAAAATATAATCAAATTTACAAGTAAAAGAAAATGACTAAAGTATATAAAAAAAGTTAAATTACCTTTTATATTAGTTTATTAAAGTAAAGTAAAAACATCACTAAATTTAGGATGAGTTTACCACGTGCGATGAACATTGATAAACACCACTAACGATGAACACCGATGAACATCATTAAACTTTTTTTTAAAAAAAATTAAAAATCTAAAGGACTAAAATTATAATTAAAATTATCTCTTAAAAAATAAAAATCAAATTTAATAGTTATTTTATAATATTTTTTAGGGAAAATTACACCGGTGGTCCCCAAACTATTACCGTCTTCCTATTTTGGTCCTAAAACTATTTTTTGACAAAATCGTCCCTTCTATTACTTAATTCTCCTATTTTGGTCCTCGTTAAAAACTAACGAAAATTGAATGTAAGGGGGAGCTGGGATTCAAACCCACATCCCCACATCCCAAAGCCAATGGGTTAACCATTGGGCTACACTCCAATTATTAATATGTTTTAGCACAAATTACATTTAAAACAATCAAATGAACCCCCAAAACCAAAGAAATAGTTGAAACAAATGACTTGCAATAAGATTCAAACCCATGTGCCATGGCATAAAATGACCAAGCATAAACCAAATGTGCCAAAGAATTATTTCGACTAAAATTTATATTTAACGTATAATAAATTAGAAACAACACAAAATAAAATATTAAACCTAGGGAGGGATTCGAACACAAAACTTTATTGATAAATTAATATATGTTAAATATAAATTTTAGTATGCATTAAATATTTTATTCGAACACAAAAAATTATTGGTAAATTAATAGAATATACGTTAAATATAAATTTTAGTATACGTTAAATATTTTATTCGAATACAAAACCTTATTGATAAATTAATATACGTTAAATATAAATTTTAGTATACATTAAATATTTTATTCGAATACAAAACCTTATTGATAAATTAATATACCTTAAATATAAATTTTAGTATATGTTAAATATTTTATTCGAACACAAAACCTTATTGATAAATTAATAGAATATATGTTAAATATAAATTTTAGTATATGTTAAATATTTTATTCGAATACAAAACCTTATTGTTAAATTAATATACCTTAAATATAAATTTTAGTATATTTTAAATATTTTATTCGAACACAAAACCTTATTGATAAATTAATGGAATATACATTAAATATAAATTTTAGTATACATTAAATATTTTATTCGAATACAAAACTTTATTGATAAATTAATATAACTTAAATATAAATTTTAGTATATGTCAAATATTTTATTCGAACACAAACCCAATTGATAAATTAATATGTGTTGTTGGTAAACTAATATACGTTAAATATAAGTTTTAGTTGAAATAATTCCTTAGCACATTTAGTTTATGCTTGGCCTTTTTATGCCATGGCACATGAGTTCGAATCTTATTGCAAGTCAATTGTTTCAACTATTTTGTTGGTTTTTGGGGGTTCATTTGATTGCTTTAAAGATAATTTGTCATAAAACATATTAGTATTTAGAGTTTAGCCTAGTGGTTAACTCAATGACTTTAGAGCTAGGGGACATGGGTTCGAATCCCAACTCCCCCTTACATTCAATTTAAAAAATTCCACGTAAGAAACGTCAGAAATTCCGTTAGTTTTTAACGACGGGGGACCAAAACATGAGAACTATGTAACATAAGAGACGATTTTGCCAGAAAAAATAGTTTTGGGACCAAAATAGGAAGACAATAATAGTTTGGGGACCACCGGTGTAATTTTCCCTATTTTTTAATAGGTTAGAATCAAATATACTCAATTCTCCTAAACCCTAACAAAATCAATCTCTTAAAAAATAAAAATCAATTAATAGGTTTAGCAGAGTTGGGTATATTTGATTCTAATCTATTAAAAAATTATAAACTGATTTCTATTTTTTTAAGAGATTGATTTTGTTAGGGTTTAGGAGAATTGAGTATATTGATTCTAACCTATTAAAAAATATTATAAAGTAACTACTAAATTTGATTTATATTTTTTTTAAGAAATAATTTTAATTATAATTTTAGTCCTTTAGATTTTTAAATTTTTTTTAAAAAATTAATGGTATTTATCGGTGTTCATTGTTAGTGGTGTTCATCAATGTTCGTCGCCCGTTGTAGAATTTTCCCTAAATTTATCATAGAAATTGCAATTCTTATAAACAGAAGTCAAATTATAAAAAACTTGTAAATTTAGGGACACAAACTGTCACTCTTTGTATAATTATAAAGATTAAATTAAATTTCTCAGAAAACTTAAAAGGGCTGAAATGAATTTTGACAAATCTTAGGGTTGCCTAGGGTCTGCGATCACCTTAGATTTTTGTTCAAAAGGGTTACTTCATTACCAAACAAGAAGATTACACAGGTGAAAAAACGACGGGGAGGAGTTGGGATCCCACAGCTTTTGACCCCGACATCTCTTGGCAAGCTTGGCTAACCAATCGACCGCCTGATTACAAGTTCGAGGGACAAAGGAAAAACTACAAGAGTGAAAAGATCTAGAAAAGAATTTGATATCCTCTTCCACGGACGCAGTGGTCCAGTCGGACAAAGAGCCCGCTACGATCCTGCTGATCACAGCTTTACAATCAGCTTCGACAATGATGTTTTCGAAGCCTTTCATAATGGCCAACGAAAGCTCCAATCTGATAGCCAACGCTTCCGCCACTACTGCGGATGACGCAATGAGGGATTCAGAGATTCCCTGAATAAAGGTGCCCGAGTTGTTTCGAGCAATAGCCGCTGCCGATACCATCCCAGATTGTGGGTCGTAAGCAGCGTCACAATTGATCTTGAATGAACCCTGAAGGGGTGGTGTCCATTGCCTCGGTTCAATGTGGAGATGAGATTCTGTTGGTTGGCATGTACCTGAACCTTGATGGAATTCCATGAAAGCTCGTTCCGTCCGCAACAATACGTCCCACAGCAAGTCTTTTTCTCTCTCAGAAAAGCGATAAGGGCGCATCGGTCCTCAAAATTACCCCATCGGCGGAATTCGTTCATTTTGCACCACCATTTCGGAAAACCAGGAAACCCAATAGCAGATGGGGAGTAGCTAAAACCTGACGCCTTTCAAGTTGCCTGTGCGAAAGGGCAGAAAACAAAAGGTGTTCGGTCGTTTCTCCTTTTTCCTCGCATCGAGGACAACAATCCGAGTCGTGAAACTTACCGTGGAAGCGTGATGCCATGATACCTTTCGTTGGGACAATATTATGGCATAACTTCCATAGGAAAGATCGAATTTTGGGAGGAACATTTAGCTTCCATAAAGAATTCTAAAATCCCTTTTTTGCCCTCGGGTCCTCACTGGAAGATGGAGTACATTGGGCCTTAGAAGAGGCTTCAATAAATCTGTATCCTGACCAGGCTGAATACTCCCCGTTCTTTGTACCTGATCATATTAATGAGTATTTGATCAGAGGTCCACCAATCGGAATGGCTTGAATTGCCTTTGCTTCAGTTGGGTCGAAAAGGCCCTTAATCTTAGATCCATTCCAAGAGCGTCCATCAGAGTTCATGAGAGAGCTGACAGATGGGGGAGGGGAGTCCTGAGGCATTGAAGTGGAGATTTGAAAATTAGGAAGACCCGGAACCCAGTTATCTCTCCATATCGAAATGAACCTGTCATTCCCAACTCTCTAGAGAGCCCCTTCTTTGATAGTTTGAACTCCTTCTCTAATTCCTGCTCAAGCCCAAGAGGGGTTAGATTGCCTGGGAGCATCAAAAATATTCCCATTGGGGTAGTAGATTCCTCGTAATAACCGAGCCATAAAGGAGTCTGGGTACTTAATCACTTTCCAGGAAACTTTTGTAATGAGAGCTTTATTAAACGTTCTCAGATTCCCGAATCCCATACCTCATTGATTCTTTGGTCTACAGAGGTCCTTCCAATGAATGTTTCTGTCCTTGTCAGTACAATTATTCCACCAGAATTTTGCCACCATTGAGCAGAGCTCATCATAGAAGGTGACCGGAAGCAGAAAGTATTGCATGTCATATGTGGGTATTGCCTGTGCCACAGCCTTGATGAGGGTTTCCTTACCTGCCATGTTCAAGAATTTAGCTCTCCATTCCTTTAATCTATTATGGACCCGCTCCTTGATGAAACCCAATGCTTCTCTCTTGTTTCTCCCCAAAAGGACGGAAGACTGAGGTATCTGGCATCTTTCTCCATATGTATGAATCCCAGAATATTAGACAGGTGGTCTTTTAGATTGCGACTGACGTTTGGTGAGAAAAACACAGATGACTTCTGGATATTGACAGTTTGACATGTGGTGACTTGGAACAAGTTGAGAATACGGAGAGCAGCCGCACAATTATCTGCATTCGCTTCTGAAAAAAGGAGACAATCGTCTGCGAACAACAGATGGCTCAGAGTTGGACATCGTCTTGTAATTCTCAGACCCATGAACTGATTCTTCTCAATTTCCTTAGCAATGATCCAAGTCAGAATGCTAGAGATGAAGGTGAAAAGGAAGGGTGATAGGGGATCGCCCTGACGCAATCCCCTTCCAGCTTGGACAACTCCAACACGCTCCCCGTTAAAAACTATGGAAAAAGAGACTGTTGTGACGCATTCCATGACTCTATGGATCCACCATTCCTCGAATCCCATCCTGTTCATTACGAACTGAAGCAATCCCCAATCAACCTTGTCACAGGCTT
Organism: Hibiscus tridactylites; assembly: GCA_958450335.1. Classification (NCBI taxonomy): domain Eukaryota; kingdom Viridiplantae; phylum Streptophyta; class Magnoliopsida; order Malvales; family Malvaceae; genus Hibiscus; species Hibiscus tridactylites. Next base: position 35,691,565 of record OY288266.1, read on the forward strand.
TCTCATGATCAATCTCAGGGCCATGAGTGCCTTTTTACCCTTTTTTGCTCGTTTGATTGCATGGAAGACTTCATTAGCTATAATGATGTTATCCTGGATTGAACGGACCTGCACAAAGGCTGACTGAGACTCAAGGATAATCTCCGAGAGGATAGCCTTTAGCCTCGTAGAAAGAATCTTGGTTATGACTTTAAGAGAAAAATTGCAAAGGCTTATCGGTCTGAAATGTGAGACTTCCGTAGGATTAGCTTTTTTCGAAATGAGTACAATGTTGGTTTTGTTAAGCCCCTTACTCATGACTCCGTCCCTAAAGAAAGATGAGACCATCCCGATAAGATAATCTTTTAGCGTTTCCCAGTATGTTTGGTAGAAACATCCTGGGAAGCCATCGGGCCCATGAGCTTTTGTGGCTCCCATATTAAAGACCGCCTCCTTGATCTCTTCACTCGTCACTTCCTTACTAAGCTCCTGGTTCATTTCTTTGGTAACCACACTTGGAATATAGTCCCTGAGCCTTAGAAAATCAACTGACTGATCTTTTGTGAAAACCTTCTGGAAGTGGTGTTGCAGGTAAGGGGCTAAATGTTCAATTTTCTCAAGCCAGATTCCATCTTCCCCTTTTAGTTTGACGATGACATTTTTTCCTGCGGTGTTGAATGGTTGTGGCGTGGAAGAATTTCGTATTTCTATCCCCCATTTCAACCAGTTAACCCTGGATCGCTGATGCAGTATCTTTCTTCTCTCTCCCATTCAACATCTAATTCTTTCTTTAACTTCTTATACTCTGTCAATTCTGACTCTGTCAGCTTCCTGCCTTGAAGTTGTTTGATCAAGGTTGTTAATTGATGTTTTCTCTCATTTTTCTGCTTCATTTTTTCTTTACTCCATTTTGTAAGGACCGATCTAGTGTTGCGAATCTTCCTTCCAAACCTAGAGGCCGCTCTTTCCCCAGGTGAGATATTCCATCCCTCGGAGACTGTCTGAGGACAATCCTCGTCCAGAATCCACTTCGTTTCAAATTTGAAGTCCTTTTTATATTTTCTGGATAAACCCTTAGTGAGAAGAACAATCGAAGCATGATCAGAGGCGATGGCAACCTCCATCATTCCCAGGGCTTTAGGGAAACTTAGACTCTACTCGGAGGAACATAATATGCGGTCGAGTTTTTCAAGAATAACATTCTCACCGCTTCTTTGGTTGAACCAGGTAAAAATGCTGCCTTTGATAGGCAGTTCAATGAGCCCCGCAGCATTAATAAAGTCGTTTAGAGCTCTTGCATCCTCTGGGTTCACTGGGTTTTCTCCCTCCTTCTCCTCTTGTCGCAAGACCATATTAGAGTCCCTTATGATAAGCCACTTGGTGTTAACGGAGTTTCTGAGATTAGATAGGCTCTCCCAGAAATTCTGTCTGTCATCCCTGCAGGGGGCCATAAATAAAAGTACCGAACCACTCATCTCCATTCTGAAAAACCACCTTAGTATCGATAAGATTTCTGGTGTAATTAATAACCGAGATGTTCACTTTGTCACTCCACCGGAGGGCGAGCCCGCCCGCTAGACCAATCGGTTCCACATAGAAAGAGGATTTTTGTTTCATCTTCATTCTAATTTTTTCCAAGTATCTCTTATGTGCTGGGTGCAAGTATCGCCGTTTTGACGCCTGCGATCCCCTTAGATTCGCCCATGGTCGCATTTCATGTTAATAATGTACGACTTTTTTGGATTATATTTCTAACATTCTGATCTATGTTTAGATTTATTTTAGTTTAATATTTAATTTTTATTTGATCTTACTTCATAATATCTTGACTCTAAATCTAGTTATGAATATATAATTTGCAATTGTATTTATAAATTATATTCAGAGACGAATTTATATAGAACAACAAAAAGACTTATGTCTCTCCTCCCAAAAAAATTGTTTATTCAATTCTGGGTCTCACCAATATAAATATTAGTTAAATTAAACCTTTGTCCCATCAATTCTTGAGGTTTAAATACTTGTTAAATATTTATACAATTTGCTTTCAGATTCAATCCTAACTTCATCATTGTTTATAATTGTATCTACTTATAAAGAGAAACTTTTAACTTGTGTGACCAAAAATTTCTAAGGTCACGTCACTACGAAAAATATGATATATATCGACGGATAAAACATCTAAAATTTATCAGGATATGCTTTAAATCTTTTTATAGACAGATAAAAGTAATATTTCAACAAATAAACAGATGTCGATAAAACGTCAGTCTATATCTCTATAATGATGAAAACAATTATCAGTATAGATATTGGGACCCTATACCAACAGACGAATTCATAGGTATAGGTATGACCTACCCAGACTAATTAGTGTATCTATTCCGACGGTAAATTTCTGTATCAATTGAATTGAACTTTTAGCGACGGTCGTCTCCGTCCGTATATATATTATGTAGATTTGTATATTATCCATCAGTATATGTTTAATTAGCATTTGTTTTTTTATTTTAAATATTAATAATTATTAATACTATTTGTTTTTTTATTTAATATTATTTTATTTAAAATATTAAAATTTGCTAGTAATTGAAACTGTAAGCACCTACACCGCTTAATATTTTTCTTATTTACTATTGTTTAATTCAACCCAAATTACTTGAAGAAAAAAAATATTTTTTCGAATCGTGTTTTGCTCACCCATACTACTCACATCAGAATAACATCATAAAACTTAAAATGTTAAAACAGTTATCAACGACCAATTAGTTTAGTGAAATAAATTATTAGATCATTAGTATTATTTACATTATATATAAGTAGATCTTACACCTATGTATGATAATGATTAATAATGAACACAATAATAACAAATTGAATCTCAATCCAAATTATGAAACTTAAAATGTTACAACAATTATCGACGATTAGTTAGTTTAATAGAATAAATTATTAGATCATTTAAATAAGATTATGAGTTCGAAATTTAGTGTAATGAGTGAAAATAAATAAATAAAAATATTATCTCACTTATGGGTATCTGCACTATTTAACCTAGATTAATCAATCAATGCATGTGATACCTGTTGTTATACTAAAAATACCGTAATAGCCAATAATTGACACGTGAGTATTAATTAGCCTAGTTTAGAAGATATTGGTGAGTATTTCCAAGATACGAGCGTTTCTTGCTAGGCGCATCCATTTGTAGCTGCCAAAGCACAAATTACGTATAAACAATGGATGAGTCTACCACGTGCGACGAACATTGCTAAACATCATTAACGTTGAACACCACTGAACATTATTAAATTAATTAATACATATTAAATTTTTTAAGGATTCAACATACAATTAATAATTATTTAAAAAAATTAATTAAATTATTTTTCATCTATATTAAAAAATTTATTTTTAATAAGGGAGAAGGGAGAGAGCTGCTAAGGCTTTTTTTAATCCAAAAAGAAAGAGAAATGCATTAATAATAAAAGACGTTACAAAGCCGCAAGCCAAGACCCACGAACAAAGACAAGGAGGCATACATAAGCATGCAACCCGGGACAGAAACTAAGACAAATGCACAACATGGATCCACCCAGAGCAAAACGACAACCAACGAGAGGCAAAAGTAAAAACAAACAATTCTGAAAGCAAGGCACCTAGGCCAAAGGCAAACGAGGGTATTCCCTAAACAACATGATACCCTAACCATAGAAAAGAAAACGACATAGAAACCCTTATCAATCTTGGAGACGCTCTTGAGGCTCGATCGAAGCATCCGAGTGAGAGCTCCATCCGGAGGCAGGCTCCCCTGTCGGTAGACATGGGTCTTGTCAACTGGACTGCAATGATCGAAGAACCAGACTTTGGGATTGACTTAACAAGGTTGAGAGACCCATCATCGAACAATGCCTTCAGTTCGTAGCTGGGAGACAACGGAAGAAACCTTAGATCCCTCGTGAACAAAGAACACCTAAGGATTCAGGGTATAACACCCCTCACCCCGTATTAGGGGCAAAGAGCGTTAAACGGATTCGTATTAACTTGTTAGAATTAGGCAGCGGAAAACATGTAATATTTTTTATATTCGAATACTATCAAGGTGGGCCTACTTAAATTCAATTCATTTAATCTATATAAGATCTAACATTAAATTCTTAATCTTATTTGTCCCAATTTCGACGTACAACATATATACTATCTAATTCTTATTTCATTATTTTCGAAGGGTTCATTTAATAAATAAAATTAAATCCAAAAGATCATCATCCATAACATTATATGCCATATGCATTAATCATACATAATGTTTGTTTCCCTTATACAAAAGATTTCGAGGTAGCTACCTTTGGCTAAAACCTATCAGTTGCCTCAGTGTTTTCGAAGATAGATTTGAGATCAGGGTACTATTAGTTGAAGGTAAAGGAGTGTGATGTTTCGAAGACAACCTTTAGGACTAGATACGGTCATTGCAAGTTCCTTGTGATGTTGTTTGGGCTCACGAATGCACTATCAGCTTTTATAGACATGATGAACAGAGTTTTCCGAGACTATCTAGACCGATTTGTAATTGTTTTCATAGACGGCATCCTTGTGTACTCGAGATCAGAAGAAGAACATGATGAGCATTTGAGACTTGTATTGCCGAGATTGATGAGTAATCAGTTGTATGCTAAGTTGAGTAAATGCGAGTCCTGGATTAGAGAGATCGTGTTTCTTGGCCACGTTGTGTCAGCTGAAGGTATCTGTGTTGATCCGAAGAAGATTGAAGCCATTGTTGAGTGGAAACAACCTAAGTTGGTGGTAGAGATTAGGAGTTTCCTAGGAATAGCTGGTTACTATAGGAGGTTCGTGGATGGTTTCTCTAGAGTAGCCGCTCCGTTGACTAAATTGTTACAAAAAAGAGTGAAGTTTGAGTGGTCAGATGCGAGACAAAAGGCATTTGAGAAATTAAAAGAAGCTTTGACGAATGCTCCAGTGTTGGTACAACCAGTTTTAGGGAAAGAGTTCGTAATCTATAGCGATGCTTCCTACGTAGGTTTAGGTTGTGTTCTGATGCAAGAAAGGAGATTTGTTGCTTATGCTTCGAGACAATTGAAGGTGCACGAGAAGAACTACCCTACGCACGATATTGAGTTAGTAACAGTTGTGTTTGCGTTGAAGATTTGGCATCACAATTTGTATGGTGAGAAGAGCACGATTTACACTGATCATAAAAGCTTGAAGTATTTGATGACTCAGAGAGAGCTGAACTTGAGACAGAGAAGATGGCTTGAACTGTTGAAAGACTATGATTTAACCATTGAGTACCATTCGGGTAAGGCAAATGAAGTGGCCGATACGTTAAGCAGAAAAGTTGCAGTTGAGTTGCGAGCCATGTTTGCTAGGCTGAGTGTATTAGAGAACTGTGGTTTGATTACAGAGTTGCAAGTGAAGTTTTCGTTGATTCAGATGATCAGAGAGAAACAGTTGCAAGACATATCTTTAGCTTCATATGTTCAGGACATTGCAGATGGTAGACCGACAAAGTACAATTTCAGTGATGAGAATGTGTTGTGTTTCAGAGACAGAGTTGTAGTACCTGAAGATATTGAGTTGAGACGTATGATTCTGAGCGAAGCACATTCGAGTCTTTTTTCTATGCATCCGGGCAGTACTAAGATGTACCGAGATCTGAAGAGTGATTATTTTTGGGTTGGATTGAAGAAGGATGTAGCTGAGTTTGTGAGTCGTTGCATGGTTTGCCAGAGAGTAAAGGCAGAACATCAGGTTCCTTCAGGTTTTTTACAGCCTTTGAAAATTCCGGAATGGAAGTGGGAAAGAATCACTATGGACTTTGTGTCAGGGTTGCCGTTGTCTACTTCGAAGAAGAATTCTGTCTGGGTGATAGTTGATAGATTCACTAAGTGTGCTCATTTCTTAGTAGTGAACACCACAAATTATTTAGACAAGTTGGCAGATTTGTACATCCGAGAGATTGTGAGATTGCACGGAGTTCCGAAGTCTATTATATCAAACAGAGATCCGAGATTCACATCGAGGTTCTGAGGTTGTTTGCATAGTGCCCTAGGTAGTCGTTTTCATTTCAGTACTTCATATCATCCGCAGTCAGATGGTCAGTCAGAGAGATTGATACAAGTATTAGAGGATATGCTCCGTTGTTGTGTGATTGACTTCCAGGGTTCGTGGGAGAAACATTTACCCTTAGTTGAGTTTGCTTACAACAATAGTTACCAGGCTAGTATCCATATGGCTCCTTATGAGGCATTGTATGGTAGGCGATTTAGGACTCCGATCTGTTGGGCCGAAACGGGTCAGAAATTGTTACCTATGCCAGATTTGCTTAAGAGGACGACCGATAAAGTGAAGTTTATTTGTGACCGTCTGAAAGCAGCTTCCGATCATCAGAAATCTTATGCTGATTTGAAGAGAAAAGAGGTTGAGTATTTGATGGGTGAGAAGGTGTTTCTGAAAGTGTCTCTGTGGAAGAAGGTAATGCGATTTGGCAGGAAGGGCAAGTTGAGTCCGAGGTATATCGGTCCGTATGAGATAGTTGAGTGGATTGGGCCAGTAGCTTACCGCTTGAGATTGCCTTCAGAGTTAGAGAAGATCCATGATGTATTCCATGTGTCGATGCTTAGGAGATATAGATCGGATCCGTCTCATGTTATGCCCGTTGAGGAGATAGAACTGAATCCAGATTTGTCTTACAATGAAGAACCGGTTGAGATACTTGCTTCAGATACCAAGGTGTTGCATGGCAAGACCATAGAGTTGGTCAAGGTGTTGTGGAGACATAGAGGCGTGGAAGAGGCCACATGGGAGAGAAAAGCTGATATGCTTGAGCAGTTTCCGTACTTGTTTCCGTCAGGTAATTTTGGGGACGAAATTCCTTAAGTGGGGGAGAGTAACACCCAGGTTTGGGGTCCGGTGGAAATAAAATATTAAAATAATGTTTCAGGTTTTCCCTTTTTCTTTTAAAATTTATTTATTATGTTGGACCCGATTTTGGATTTAGAGCCCGAAATTCCATGGATTTTTAAAGCCTTGGATGATGGCCATTTTTCATTAATGACAATTTTGTAATTACATGGTCTTTGTAAAATAAAACCCCTTTTATTTCAAATGCACAAATTTCTATCATCTTCTACCTCCAAAAACATTTCCAACGTGAAACTCCTCCCCTCCATTGGAAGTCACTATTCCATCACTAACCTTCTTCATCCTTGGTGATTTTCAAAAGGTAAGCATACTCCCATGTTGTCCTCATCTTCCCCTTGCTACCCATGTTTTTAGTTTTCATTGAAACCCATTATTTTATACTTTGATATTTTTGGGTTTTAAGTTAAAAATCTAAACTTTATCAACCTTTAAGCAAGTTTTTGATTCTATGATGTTAGACATGTTCTTAGCATCATTAAAGGTCCAACATATATGATTTTTACAAGGTTTTAACAACATTTTCGGGTATGAGTTTATTGGGTGTTTTAGAGGGGTTTAAAGATGGTTTTGGGGCTGTTTATGAGTGGGAATTGATGGCTGATGATTGCATGATGTTTAGAGGTTATTTTGGAAGCTTATGAGAGTGAAACGAGGGTTGGAATCAATGGTTATTAGCTGTGCAAATGGGCTGCTCGAAAATATATGTTTAAGGGTGTTCTTAGTTGGCTAAATGCTTGTTTTGTGCTCTGCGGTTGCTACAATGATTTGTGTTTGTTTTTTTTTTTGCTTTGATTGACTAGCATCGTGATTTGGTGTTGGAGAATCTTCGGGAATCAATCCGAGAAGCTTGGAAGTTTGATTGGCTAGATTTGTTGAGCTTGGAGTAGTCGGTAAGTGGTTCTTCGATTTTAAATTGGTTTTCAAAATGTTTGGTTCAAGCATGTGAACCTAGGTCGGGCTTGGTAAACCCACCTAGAGTTGGGATTAGATTGGTAGTCTAATCTCAAGCTTTAGTTTAGAAGACTTTGGTTGAACTCCTAAATGTTGTGTTATGCCTCACGTATTAAAAGTGAATGTTGTTGCTATGCATTTTGTGCATGTGTGTTGTGATGAGGCATGACGATTCATTTATGCATTATGATATGCATTAGGTTGATGAAATGTGAGTGCATGATGCTAAATCATGGTGGCTACATGCTAGGCACGGGAAATGGTAAGAATATTGTATTATGATGATCTTGTGGTAAGTTAGTATTAACACTAGTATGCTTGGGTACAAATGATCGATCATTAGGATGTTAGTGTGCACACGAGTGTCGAAATGTGCGCGCAGTCTTGGTGATGGTAGTCACTAAGATGGAGTACGGGTACGCCCAAAAATCTTCATTTATATTTTAGTCAGTGATGAGTGGAATCCCATCGACAAGGTGTGAGGATGAGTGGAATCCCCTCCGCATGAAATGGTGATGAGTGTAATCCCACCGTGAGGTAATGTAATTTTTGAGTTGTTGGATGTGAGTTCCAACAATTGTTATCCGCGTATTCGGGTCATAGCTAAGTGTCAATACGGTTTGTTAAATGTGTTTCCATATGGTTGTATTGTGGACATGTTGAACATGGCATGATAATTGATGTTATGTTCATACATTTCATATATTCAATTCATGTGGTTCCGAAGGTAAGGAAATATGCATTCATCCTTGGTTTTGTTGCTCGTGCTTGGACCCGCATTGTCGAGGTTTGTTTTATGAGCTTACCCTCTCTAAGCTTTACGTTTACGCTCTCTTTTGTTCGACAATGCAGATCCTTAGTTCGTGGGTTGCTTGTGCAAGGAGAAGGGCCTCCAAGTGTGCTATCTTAATATTCAAGTATGAACTTTAAGCTAAAGATGTAATAGTTAAGCAATGGGGATTTATGTGTATGTTGTTTTGTGTTAGGAGCTTTTTAAGACTCATTTGGTATGTGTATGTCTTGGTTTGTGGCTTGTTAATGCCTTAATTTGGATTGTAAACCATGTTTATGTTGCATGACATGAATGCTTATGTGTTGGTCTTAAGGCCTGAACCTTGATATGCAATGTATGTCTTTTTAAGGTGAATGCTTGATTCCCTTAAATGCATGCCCTTTTATGTATGTTGTGTGTTGATCATGATTGCAATAGGGTGTATGCCTCTAGAGTTTATGCATGTATGTTTAGAGGTCCTAATTGGTGTCTTTGAGGCAGCTCATGTGCCTTAACCAGCTAAAACATGTGTGATCGAGTCAGGGGTATCGATACGGTTGGGCCCGTATCGATACGGCCTTTTTGTTTCAGGCCAAGCGTTTTGATGCTCGGGAAGGCGTACCGCTGCCATTTTTGCTACTGGAAATCTGAGATTTTGACGAGAAATTGAGGGTATCAGAACAGACTTAGGTGTATCGAAACGGTTCTCGTAGCGTTGACCACGAGAAGTTGACTGTTGAGGGCGTATCTGTACGGTCAACCAGTGTACCGATACAGTCCCCTCAAGTTGACTTTGGTCTGTTGACCTAGTCAAGGCGTATCGATACCCTCTTCGAGTGTATCGATACAGTCTGCAGTATAAGCTAAAATGGGTTGTTTTTAAATTGTTGTTTGGTTGTTCGCCTCGCTTGTTGCTTCCGCTGTCGTTGTTTCACATATGATGTATTAAAGCCTTTAGACAAGATAATAATTAAAAGAAAGTTTTCTAGGGTCGTTGACCGAAGTGGAGCCTTAACGAGTTTTGCCTCGGTTTTCCCCGCGTGTGACCCACTCGGGCTGGTCGGACGCTCGGACCGGGACGAGGGGTTACACTTGTTAGTATCAGAGCCTGAGGTTTCCGAGACCTCGGGCAGGTAAGTGAGGTAAGTTAAATTCTTGTATTGCAATTGTCCGGTGTTTACTTTCTTATCAAGTATGCTTTGATGTTTGCTTAATTGATCATATGTGTGTGTTGTTTGAAGCATGTTGAGTTGAGTCCCATTGCTTCTATTACATCGAAAAAAGAGATTTTTAAGTGAAGGAAACATACTTGAGACACTTGGACCCTTGCCCTTGCTAACCCAATTCTTGTATGTAGTTGTTATCTTTGGGCTGTTATATCGAGGCCTAGAGGTAAACCCAGGTTGGTTCGTCAGGAACCCCGTGTTGCGGCTCCTGCTGATGAGCTGATGGTTGGGGTAGAGGCTCCTGTGGAAGAGCCTGCTGTTGGAGTCGGAGCTCCTCCACCACCACCTCCACCTCTTCTTAGACTGCCACTAAGACTTATCATCCCGTTTCTACTTTTTGTCAGATCGATTGCCCATTTTTTCTTCTTTTCACAGCTTTCATCTCAGCTTCTGTTGCGGTGGCCCGATTAACAAGGTTCTGAAAATCATTGATTCCCAAAGTAGTGAAGATTGGATTTAGTTCATCATTCAAACCATCAATGAACATTCTGCATTTATCAGCTTCAGTTTTAATGTACTTTGAACCGTATTTGCAATATTTGCAAAAGTCTGCAACATATTGCTCAATAGGTCGGTTGGCCTGTTTAAGGTGCAAAAATCTCTTCCTTCTTTCAGCCAGGTATTGCTCACTTATATACTTCTTTTTAAATTCTTCGATGAAGAATTCCCATGTCACCGATTCAGCTAAAACAATTAGGGTAGTGGTTTCCCACCAATTCATAGCTTCATCTACTAACAAAGCCACATCACACTCCAGTTTATGTTCATCGGAGCATTGTAATTTTTTAGTTACCACCTTAGTGGTGTTTTCAAGCCAATACTCTGCATCTTCTGGTCTTTCATCATTTGTACCAGCAAAAGTGTAGGCTCGGTGTTGAGCAAGTTTATCAATGGGTGCTCTGCTAGGTGCGACATTAGTAGAAGCAACAAGTTGATCTTGTTTCAGGTTTGACAAAAGTTGATTGAACATCTCCTTCATACCAAGGAGACATTCCCTTTGAGCAGATTGGACCATAGGATTTTCAGATGGAGGTTGTTCACGCTCCGTGGTCTGAACATGCTCTCTATTGAATCGCTCTGTGATCTGAACAGGCTCTTTATTAAATTGCTCAGGGATTTGAATAGGCTCTTTAGTGGTCCGCTCAGTGATCTGAGCAGGCTCTTTATTTTTCTCCTTTTCTAGAAGTTCGGTTCGTGCTGGTGGATTATCACCTAATCTCACACTTTCACCTTCACTCGAAGATTCGTGTGAACTTCCATTCTTTTGGCCCGTCATTTTCTATCATAAATTTAAACAAGAAGATTAGAAATGCTCATTGCAATTATCTCAGTGTGCAATTCATGGGTGGCATACTTAGAAGCAATACAAATGCATGCAAACTCGATTAGACTTTAGGAATTAACCTAAAAAGCTCTGATTACCACTTTATATAACACCCCTCACCCCGGATTAGGGGCAAGAAGCGTTAAACGGTATTAACTTGTTAGAATTAGGCAGCGGAAAACGTGTAATATTTTTTTTATATTCGAATACTATCAAGGTGGGCCTACCTAAAATTCGATTAATTTAATCTATATAAGATCTAACATTAAATTCTTAATCTTATTTGTCTCAATTTCGACGTACAACATATATAGTGTCTAGACTAGCACATTTCTGGCCAGCTTTGAAATTCTTTGTTTATAAGTCTTGTTACACTCATCATTCTTCTAATCTTTTTCATCTCAACTTGTTAATCCTATCTCTACATTTTTCCAGCAACACTACTATGTTTAGCTAATCAATTTCCATGAATTATCGAATGTACAAAAATAATTCCATTCTAAAAAATTCTTACATGCTCGAATAGGGAATGAGAAGTTCAACTTACTTTTAATTTTTAATTGGTGATCTTAAGCCAAAATGTTTGACATGCAAGCTCTCTTCTTCCTCTCTTCACAGCAATGGCCGAGTGGAGCTTCTTCCCTCTCAAATTTGTTCTAGTTTTTTGTTTAAGTTTTTAAGTTTCCTTTCCCACTAAGGGAGCCGGCCAAGAGGTCATAATGGGTGACATGATAGTCACCTAACTACCATCACATTTGTCTAATTCACCCTAATCTAATACATTAATTAGCTTTAATAATATGGGCAGATTTGGTAGTCCCCTAAATGTTGCATGCAATCCTTCCTATTTCTTCTTTTATTTGGTTTAGTCATTTCCTTAATTTTCCTTAAATTTTAATTAAGTCCCTAAGGTAGTTACTCTTATTTAATTATTTAATTTTTTTAACCTAATTGAGTCACTAATTATTAGATTAACTCATAAACTTCTAGGCTAACTTTTAGGATGTTACACGGGGGGAAGGGTTCGAGTGAACCACCACCTCTCTACCCTTCCTATCGAGAGAGGTGGTATTAAAAAAGATCATTTCTGATGCAGATAACCCTCATAAGAGTTATTCGCTTGCATGATAATGGTGGAACATACAGCCATAAAGGAATTCAATGGCCCCCACTCCTGGTCCCGTATAGTGACCATCGTCGTATTGAAAACATGAATAATAGAGATTTCCTTATCAATTAACATGACCTTCTCATCAATGAAGAACATGAATTTTGACCACAACAATCCAAAGAGGGGAGCCAACTCAGCGTAGCCTAGCAGCAAGGAATGCATCAAGTCAACAATTTTCATGAGGCACACAAACCGAGGAATTAAGGTTTGAAATGAAGGGGCATCAAGGCCCGCAGTCCAAGGTACGAGGATCCTCGGTGAGTGTATGCCTTTCTCGACAACCGTGTCATCTTCCAAGGTAAGGAAGACGACAATATAAGGGCTTTGTCGTCGAGCCAACAACGTTTCAAAGCCGGTGTCGCGTATCTGCGGAAAGGTCACTAACACCCTCGTTTTTTTCCCTAACTCTGTATTGTCGGCTACGGAGCTTTTGGAGCTTCGTTTTTGGCTTTCTCCACCGACAGAAGGCATGAAAACGCAGCAATACCTTCAGCCATGCACAAGAAGCTTGAGACACTGGCACCTTGGACGACGAAACCTGACTGGGAAGGCGTCGATGGCGTGCAGGGCTCAATTCTGGTGACGACAGATCAAACGGGAAGCCCAGAAAACCAACTTACAAGGTTCCCCTCGTTCAGCTCGAGGCACACAAAAAACTGGGCTTCACACCAAAGTGCCCCACGATCAAAGAATGAGGGACATGCCCGAGCGGCAGTGAGTATCGCCGTGGCCACTGATAGCTGGAGCGGAGGAGGAAACCCCACAGAGCTCAGCGAACTAGGGATGGCTTACCATGACCTCCCAAGATTCTCAACGACCACCAATCCTTGGAGCAAACCACCAGTCATCGTTGTTCGCTGCTATACTCCGGCAATTCGGCAGCCTAATGACGGGGGCGACGCCTCACGCCCTTAAGACATATCAATATTGCTGGGTAGGAATCAAAGCTCGCGGCTGGGTCTCGAATGTTTAGGGCGAGGAAAAAATTGGGGGCGCGTGGGGCGCGTTCAATCCCCACTGGAGCTTTGAGTATGGGGAAGGTGCACTGCTGAAGCTTTGTTTAAGAAGAAAGTTGAATCGTGAATGAAATAAATAAAAACTTTAGAATCTCTTTTAATGAGAATAGGAAAAGCTGAAGTAGATAGTTGGGAAAATGCTTTAAAAATTCTTTTAATGCAAACATTTGGGAGGGAAACTAACCCGCCTTATTTTAGGTTAGAGTTAATTAGCCTTTAGGTCTTGCCTTATTTAAACTTTTGCATTTAGGCCATGATTTAATCTTTTAAGTTTATATTATAATTCAATTTACTCTTAATTCAGTGAAAATTCGACCTTCATACTTTATTTTATTTTAATTGGGTCCTAGGATTAATTCAATTAAAATTAAAAAATAGTATATTATATTTTTAAGTAGCTCGCAAGCTTTTCGAGTCGGTATCGAATAGCTCGGCTCAGCTTGTTAAGAACTCAAGCCGAATTTGAGCTTGAGTCGAGTGTTGACCGAACTTTGACAGAGTTAGAATTGAGTAGCTCGCGATCTATTTCGTCTCATTTACATCCCTAAGCCTGGATTAGGTATAGTTTAAGGGCTAAGGTTTGAGGTTTATGGGTATAGTTTAGGGGGTTAAGGTTTGAGATTTAAGGGTAATTGGGTATAGTTTAGGGGTATACATATATACATACATTTAATTAAGGGTTAACTACGCCACTAACCACCAAATTAATTAAGGATTCTTATTTTGACCACCGAACTAACGAGCTCGTCAATCAGACCACCGAAATTATAAAGTCAACCTATTTTGACCACCACCGTTAAAAACCTAATGGTGGGGTGACGGAACTGCCACGTGGCAGCTTACAAGAAATTTTTAAAACTACATATTTGGTCCATGTTATTTACTTATTAAATCAATTTGATCCTAATTTTATTTTAATTAAATAAAATTAAGCATTCAATCAGATGATGACATGTGTCATCACCCAATTGGGTTAATTTAACCAAATTTTAAATCTAAATTTTTTAAATATTCGATTTAAAGTATTCGAATATTTTTTTTATTTTTAAACTAAATCCAATATTTATTAAAATATTAAATATTAAATTTAAAAATATTTGATTTAAAAGAAAAGAAATTCGATTTTAAAAAGTATTCATTTTAAATCAAATATTTAATATTCAAATAATTAAAAATCGAATTAATTTAAAGTATTCAATTTAAAAAAGTATTCGGTTTAATCCGAATCGAATTAAAGTATTTGATTTACTATTAGAATGATTTAAAGTATTTGATTTAATATTCGAATCGATTTAAAGTATTTAAAAATCAAATTAATTTAAAGTATTCGATTCAATATTCGAATTATTTTAAAGTATTCGATTTAAAAAAGTATTCAATTTAATATTCAAATCGATTGAAAGTATTTGATTTTAAAAAGTATTCGATTTAATTTAAAAAAAATTAAATATTTGAATACTTTTTAAATCGAATTTCTTTTCTTTTAAATCAAATATTTTTTAAATCGAATATTTAATATTTTATGAAATATTCAATTTAATTTAAAAAGAAAAAATATTTGAATACTTTAAATCAAATATTTTTAAAATCGAATATTTAATATTTTTAAATTTCAATTAAATCGAACGTTTGTGCGATTATACACATCCCAAGTGATCTAAGTTGGAGTCCCCTTTCAACTATTTTTACTTCTTTATTCCCTAACATTTACTAAAGTATAAGATATGTATATGAAAGTGTGCAAAATATATCATTAAGAGCAGCTTGGCCTAGTGGTAAAGACGTGGTGTTTTCTCCACTTAGTCCCAAGTTTAAACCCCCACAACACCAATCTTTATTCTTCATTAATTTTCCTTTCTCCAGGTGGTGACACGTGTCACCACCTGATTGAAGGGGTAAATATATTAAATATCAAATACAATAAATTACAATTTGGTTAAATTAACCTAATTGGGTGATGACATGTGTCATCATCTGATTGGATGATTAATTTTATTTAATTAAAATAAAATTAGGATCAAATTGATTTAATAAGTAAATAATATGGACCAAATATGTAATTTTAAAAATTTTCCGTATGCTGCCACGTGGCAGTTTCGTCACCCCTCCGTTAGGTTTTTAACGACGGTGGTCAAAATAGGTTAATTTTATAAGTTCGGTGGTCTGATTGACGAGTTCGTTAGTTCGATGGTTAGTGGTGTAGTTAACCCTTTAATTAATTGTAACAATACATATATATATATATATATATAGAAATAAATACATATACATGCTAAAACTTACTTATATTTATTTCTATATAGAGAGAGAGTTAAGATCAATTTACACTGTGTAAAACTCAATTACTTTTACATAGTTTTTGGACCGTTGGATGATGATAATTAATGTCACAAATTATTCCTTATCTTTTTTTCTCAAGTGATAATCTTCACACTTTTTACTGTTAATCACATCTATACATTTCACTCATCTAATGATCCTAAACTAGTGTAAAACTAAATGAGTTTTACACCATGTAACTTGATCTCATCCCATAAAATGTTTATAATTTTAATTTAATATTTTTGTTCATTATAGTCCATAAAATGTATAAGAATAAAATCACATTTAGACCATTCAAAAAAATTCATGCATGTCGACAATCTCTAGAGCAGGTGGTTAAAGCTTTTAATTGACACTCCTTTCTGTAGGAGTAAAATTCCCCTTCCTTCTCCTATAAATTGTATAAGAATTCAATGATCATATTAGAAAATGTATAAGAATAAAATCACCTTTAGACCATTCAAAAAATTCATGCATTTACTTGCATGCTTAATTGTTGTATTATTATGTCGACAATAACCCCTATTCATTTTTTTGTAATTTAGTCCAGTGTTTTTAATATGATGATATTTTTATTAATGTTAGTCCCTAAAAATTCATTTTTACCAAAATTTATCTTTATTAATTTCTAATTTTTGTAATTTACTCCAATATATTAGATATGAATCATTTGATGATATTTTTGTTCATTATAGTCCCTAAAACTTTATTTTTAGTCCAAGTTGACCCTAATCATTTTTTTATAATTTAGTCCAATGTTTATAATTTTATTTTAATATTTTTGTTTAGTATAGTCCCTAAAACTTTATTTTTATTCCAAACTGATTCATTTTTTGTAATTTAGTCAAGTGTTTTTAATATAATGATATTTTTATTCATGTTAGTCCCCTAAAATTTTATTTTTCACCAAAATTTACCCTTATTAATGTCTAATATTTTTAATTTACTCCAATATTTTAGAAATGAATCATTTGATGATATTTTTGTTCATTCTAGTCCCTAAAACTTTATTTTTACTCCAAATTGACCATTATTCATTATTTTTTAAAATTTAGTCCAATTTTTATAATTTTAATTTAATATTTTTGTTCATTACAGTCCCCAAAACTTTATTTTTATTCCAAATTGACCCATAATCATTTTTTTGTAATTTAGTCGATTATTTTTAATATGATGATATTTTTATTCATGTTAGTCCCTGTAACCCCCTCGTCCCGGTCCGAACGCTTGACCGATCCGAGTGGGCTACACGGGGATAACCGAGATGAAACCCGTTAAGGCTCCACTTCGGTTACCGACCTTAGGAAAAACTTTTTCATTTATTATCTTATCTAGATGCATTAATTAAACCTAAGTGGAAGCCCAACAACAAACAGGGCCTAAGCCCAACCCTTGAAACCCTTTAGAGATGTCAAAAAGCCCAATTATAGGCCTGTGTTTCCAAACAGTTGAAGCCTGTTTCGAAAAACGAGCTCCAGTTTTAAAAGCCAGACACCCGTTTTAAAACACATCCACCCCGTTTCAGAACAGGGTCTCATTTTGCCTTGTCGTTTCGATACCCGTTTCGAAACATGCAATTCCAGTAGCCAAAGTGTTTCGAAACTGGTTTCGAAACAGGGGCTCACAGTAGCCAAAACGTATCGATACACGTTTCGATACGGGGCCCTGGAAACCACACCCGTTTTGAAACAGGGTAACCCGTTTCAAAACACCTGCACTCTGTGAATTCCAAAAAATCAATTTTAGACATCTCCAATTGATCCCAAACGTCCGTAACGACCCAAGATGCATACTTAACATACAAACACACTCTAGAGGCATACACCCTAGCGACCATACTCAACATACACAAGATATACGAAAGGGCATCCATTCAAAGATCATACATGGCATTTAAGACAATATGCTTACACAAGGACATATACTTAGATATTTAAGATAGGCAAATCCAACATCCAAGAGCCAAATCAACATAACATATAAAAGGAGTCTAGCATGCTCCTAAACAACCAACATCAACATACTTCAAAAGGCTCAAACAACATATACATGTCCCATTGCTTGACCATTACATCATTTAACTAAAATGTCCATACTTGATAGCTAAGATAGCACCACAAGGCACACTTGGAGGCCCCTTCTTGCACTAGCAACCCACGAGCTACGGATCTGCATTGTCGAACAAAAGAGAGCGTAAGCATAAAGCTTAGTGAGGGTAAGCTCATTAAAAACAAACCTCGACAATGCAGGGTCCAAGCACGAGCACAACCAAGGTAGAATGCATGATCTTATCTTCGATCCACATGAGCCAAAATGTACATGATGCATGAACAATTATCCAATAATATGCCATGCTCAACAAGCTCAATTCCACATCATATGTAAACACATATAATAATCCACATAAGAATTCACATTTCGTATCATTTTGATACACATATCAACTCATATTGGCACCTAGCTATGACTCGAATACGCGGATAAACACGTTGGAACTCACATCCAACACAACCATTACCTTACGGTGGGATTACACTCATCACCGTTCTCGCGGAGGGGATTCCACTCATCCTCACACCCCGTATATGGGATTACACTTGTAGAACTAATGTTTTGATATAATAAATGAAAAATGATTTGGACTGTTTAAAAAGTATTTAAAACATTTCCCAAGTCCAAATAAATGTTTAGGGAATTTTTCAAAAGGGTTTTTCAAGTTTTCAAAGCCAATTTTCACAAAACTGTCCTAGTGTTTCGAAACACCTTAGGGCGTTTCGAAACAGGTGCCCCCAGTGGCCAAAACGTTTCGATACTCGTATCGAAACGGGCCTTAGCGTTTCGAAACGGGCTAGGCCGTTTCGATACACCCACGTGGCAATGACCCCAACGGTCATAAACCCCAACGGCTCTTTCCCAACTAACTTTTAAATGCAGGTCGTTTTGATACGGGCTTATAGCGTTCCGATACGCGTTCCGAAACGACAAGGGGGTGTTCCGAAACGGGTACCCTGACAGACTGCAACGGCTTTTTCTATATTGAGGGTGTTTCGAAACGGCTTCGAGCGTTTCGAAACGGGGAGCTGCAGACTGCATTTATGGAGGGAATTAAAGGCTCCAACGACTCTATTTCAACCCCAACGGTCCTAAACGGCTATAAACTCAATTGGGAGTATAAAAGGGACCTCAAAGCATCAAGAGAAGGCTAATGCTCATATTGTAAAACATCAAATGATCAAGAAATTGTCTTAGTGCTTAGTTTGTCATTTCTTGTATAGACAAACACTAGTGAGCCAAAATTGTCAAATTTGCTCAAGTGTTTTAGGATTTGGGTGAGTGCTTCATTGTGCAAACAAACACCTATTAGAGGGTTTAAGTTTGCTTTCTTTGTCTCTTCGTAAAAGAGGGTTTTGATCAAGGCTTTGGGTAGAAGCTTGATCGGTTGTAAGGGTTTCCTCCTAATCCTAGAAAAGGGGACGAATCAATTAGTGGATTGATTGTGAAATCCTTAGTGGGAAGCTAAGGTAGTGGATGTAGGTGCTTGTTAGAAGGCCAAACCACTATAAATCATTGTGTTTTTATTCTTTCTAGCTTCCACAAACCTTCCACCCAAAAATCCATCTCTCCACCACTTGGTGAGCAACATTGGTTGATCGAATCGAGCCCCACACAACTCAACAATTGGTATCAGAGCTTGGCTCAATTGAAGAGGATTAACATCCTATTGAGAAGATCCAGCAAGCTCGATCACTTTTTCATCAACCGGCTCAATGGCACAATCAATTGACAAAGCGCCTTTCTTTGACGGAGCTCACTATGCCCATTGGAAGATAAAGATGAAGTTCTTCATCAAATCAAAAGATTACAAGCTAAGGGATGTAGTTGAAGATGGCCCGTTCGTGCCTCAAAGAAGTAAAGCGGAGTGGAGTGCCGACGATCGCAAGAAGATGGAGCTAAATTGCAAAGCATTGCACATTCTATTTTGTGCATTTGGTCCATCCATCTATGAGAAGATGTCTTCTTGTGAGAGTGCCAAGGAGGTATGGGACAAGCTTGAAGTCACATACGAGGGGACAAATGAAGTCAAGGAGACCAAGATTGGGCTCCTAACCTTGGAGTATGAGAACTTCAAAATGGATCCGGAAGAGAACATCGAAAAGATGTTTGATAGGTTCTCCACCATCACCAATGGTCTTAAAGGTTATGGAGAAGCCATCCCGGAGGAGAAGCTTGTTCGAAAGCTCATCTACTCACTTCCCGAGTCTTGGGACTCAAAAAGGACCGCCATTGTAATGCCCCGGTTTTGGGCTTGGTAGTTTTGAGCGTTGACCGGTTTGGTCAAAGTGTTGGTCGAATCTAAAAGGGTGAAATTAGGAAAGCCTAGTTCGGGTTGCATTAAAAATATGGAAAAATGTTCTAAAATCATCTTTTAATATATATAAGTGAACTGTGAAATCAATTTTACAAAATGAGGTTTGGAAGGCTGACATTTTGACTAGTGACCAAAATGTAATTTTTGAAAGTTGAGTGACTGTTTTAGAAAGGGTTGAAACTTTGAATCTTTAAGGAGCTATTATTCCAAAAAGAGTTTCTCCAGATTTTTCTAAGATATTTTAATGTATAATTCTGAATTTAAAGCTTAAGAAAAGTTGAGGGAAATCATTTTACTATTTTGTAACTAACTTTCCATTTTCTTCCAATTTTCCTTTTCTCTCATTTTCTCTCAACCCAAACACTTTCTCTCCAGAGATTTCTTTCTGATTTTGTCACTCAAATCTATCTTTTCAATTCTCTTTGGATTCCTAATCATTTCAACAACAAAACCTTGCAATTTGCTAATTGGATTTTCAAGCTTTTTGGCTCTAAAGAGGAGAAACTCAAGTTTGGAGGTAAGAACGTCCTTCTCCTCTAAACTATCAGTTCTTTACTGAAATTCCTGAGTTCTCAATCCTTAATTGATGTTTTATAAATGGCTTTTAAGTTGTGAAGTGGATTTTGGCTTAAAATGCAAGATTTGGTGATTTTTGATGAATTTTCGTTGGATCTGTTAAAGCAGTGTTTTAAGGTGTTAAAATGATGATTAATGAATGGTAATTTGATGAGGAATTGAGTTTTGATCAATGCAATCCCGGATAGGTTGAATTTCCTAAGTTTAGCTTATGATTCTAGGTTGTTTTTGGTGTGATCTTGTGGATCTGTTGTTGCTGGAGATATAAGGATGTTTGTAGGTTCTTTTTAGATGTTAAGTGATGTTAAAGGATGTTTGGTTTTGATGGTTTATGGCTGGGCTTTGTTGAGAAGTGGTTTGGAGACATTTTCGGTTGTGTTTGGTGGCCGAAAATGGTGTGTGGATGAGAGCAGCGAGTTTAGGTGCTTTCATTGAAGCTATTAATGCATGATGATGCATTAATCCTCTACTTTGATGTGTTAAAACAGGGGAGGCATCTTTGGATCCAAGAGTTGTTGATCCGGAAGCTTGAATTGGTGCTTCGGCAAGAGGCGAAGTGGAATCGGTGAGTGAAATTGGGTTTTCGGCTTTGAAACCAATGTATTGGGAGCTTAGTTTAAGTCTAAACAACTTTGCTAAGCTCAAGTGTAAGTTTTCGGAAAAACTCTCTAGTGGTGGCCATGGTTTGATTGTTGTGGAATGTGGTTTATTGCATGTTTTAAATTCTGTTTTGAAAGCATGATTTAGCATGGTAAATGCTGATTTTGTAAGCCATATGTTGAAGGAAGCTCAAGGTAAGAGTTCCTTGTTTTTGAGCATGGTTTAAATGTGGTTTGATGCTTATAAATGCATGATGAACATGGCTTGGTTTAAATGCTTTAAAACAATGGATTAAATGATGATAATGATGTATATTGGCAAGTGATGGTTTGAAAAGGTTAAGGTCACTAAGGTGGTTAAAAGTCCTTGAGTGAACCTTGTGGATTCTAAGAACTTCATGGTGGTTAAAAGTCCATGATGATTCTTGTTAAGGTCACTAAGGTGGTTAAAAGTCCTTGAGTGAGCCTTGTTACTTAAGAACATCAAGGTGGTTAAAAGTCCTTGGATGATTCTTGTTAAGGACACAAAGGTGGTTAAAAGTCCTTGTGTGGTCCTTGCCATGGTGTTTAAAAGTCCATGGGCCAAGGTGTTTAAAAGTCCTTGGGGCCAAGGTGTTTAAAAGTCCTTGGGAAGAACACAAAGGTGGTTAAAAGTCCTTGTGTGTTCTTGGAAACTATAAGATCACAATGGTGTTTAAAAGTCCATGTGTGAGTCTTATGTTGAACATGTTGTTTTAAAATGTTGAGACTTATCACTTGTGGCCAATATGACATGTTATGATATGAAGCATGAATTGCTTGTTTAAGTTGCTTTGAGCATGAGTAAATGATGATTTGAATCATGATTATAAAGTGTTTTATAAATGCATTATTGGATGGTTTTTAATGAGCATTCCTCACTAAGCTTTTGCTTACGCTCTCTTTCGTTTTCTTAAACCAATAATGCAGATCATTAAGGTACCTAAGGGCAGCAAGGAAGGCAAGCAATCAAGTGGAAGTTGAGCTCAATGTATGGAAGGTTTTCTTGAGTACATTTTAGCTTTTGGTAATTTGGCAATGGGGGACCTATGAGTATGTTTTGGGAGGTGTTTTGAACTCCCTAAGTATGTTGAATGATGCTGAGATTGCTGGTATTTGTATTTGACCTTATATGCTTGAATTGGAAGTTTTATGCTTGAGTGGTTTGCTTGTGTAGGAAGCATGCCATTAGAATTGGGGCTTTTCTTTTGTGATGTTAATATGTTGAATTGTTGGTGCAAGTATGTCTCTTATATGTTGAATTGCATGCTGGTAAAGTTTGGTGGCATTTGGAGCATGATTGGATGCTTAATTGCATGTTTAAGTATGCATCTTGTGGCATTCTGTGCAGGGTGTTTCAGAACAGTGCCTACCGTTTCGGAACGGGTGCCCTAAACTAGCCCAGGCGTCCGAAACGGGAGAGACCGTTCCGAAACAGAAAGGCTACTGCCAGCCCGTGTTTCGGTACGCGTTGCGGAACGGCCCCGCGTTTCGAAACGGGCTCTGCCTGTTTCGGAACACGTGACCATTGGGGGCTGACATTGGTAGTTAAATGTTTTGTATTGTTTGCATTTTAGTCCTGAATCATGTTTGGGCAATTGTATGAGTTTGGGAAGTCCTTTTGAGCTAGAATTTTACAGAGAAGCATGAAACCTTATTAATTTCAAGTTGGTAACTTAAATTTGGGTTAAGGC
Organism: Hibiscus tridactylites; assembly: GCA_958450335.1. NCBI lineage: Eukaryota > Viridiplantae > Streptophyta > Magnoliopsida > Malvales > Malvaceae > Hibiscus > Hibiscus tridactylites. The sequence continues at coordinate 35,714,524 of OY288266.1, forward strand.
CTTATAATTTACAGAATTTACAATTTGGTCCCTAAAGTTGTAAATTGTTCAATTGGGTCCCTGTTTGATCTCTGATGTTTATGATCTTGAGTATGTTGTTTGTATGATCACAATTAGGGTTAATGTGCATCTAGACAAGATTAAAAAGAAAAAAAAGGGTCGTTAATCAAGGTTGACTTTCGGGTTGACTTTGGTTTTCCCCGTGTGACTTTCTTAATTCGGGTCAACCGTCTAGGCCGGGTTAAGGGGGTTACATTTGGTGGTATCAGAGCTGAGTTCTCGAGTAATTGGGATTGAATGTGTGCATGATTGAAGTATGTATGGTATGTATGCTTGTTGATCGAAAGCATGTTTAGTGGCTTATGATTTTGATACGATTGAGTTGTGTGCTGTGATGTAGCATGTTGTGGGTACCCATTGCCAAATCAAAGCTAAAGTAATGATGTTGATTTTTAAGTGAAATTGAGCTTGAATACTTGGATTGCTTACCTTGCTGGGCCTAATTTGTTTATTTGCATTGTGATTGCATGGTAAAAGTATGGCACCACGTAGAGAGTTGCGAGGTAATGTGCGAGCTACGGCTCCTAATGAGAACGAGAATGAGGAAAACACGGGTAGTGCAGTGTTACCTCCTCCTCCACCTGGTGGTGGTAGTGCTGAGAGAGAAAGAGCTGGAGCTGCAGCTGGTGCTGGAGCTGCTGGACCTGAGGTTGGTCAGGGGCAAGCTATGCCTGATATGACGATGTTGGTACAAGCTATTGCGGGTGCTTTTCGAGCAGCAGTAGCTGGAGCTCAAGGAGCTGGGCATCAGGGAGATGCTGGTGTTAGACTACCTTTGGAGCGTTTGCGCAGTCTTGGTGGGACTGAGTTCAGGGGTATGTCAGCTGAAGGTTCTGAGGCTTGGTTAGAGAGTACCAAGAGGATTTTGGGACAGATGAGTTGCACGGATGTGCAAAGGTTGGGTTGTGTTGTGTCCTTGCTGCAGAACGATGCGTATACGTGGTGGACGACCACTATAGCTGGGATGGCTGAGGCTGACATCACTTGGACATTCTTCCAGAATGTGTTCAAGAGGAGATATCTTGGTGTGAGATATCTTGATGAAAAGAAGCGTGAGTTCATGTCTCTTACCCAAGGGAGCATGAGTGTGGCTGAGTATGAAGTGCAGTTTGTGCGACTCAGTCAGTATGCACCTGAGCTGGTACCTGATGAGCGGGCGAGGTGCGAGAGGTTCCGTTATGGTTTAGTGACGGACGTGAAGATGTATGTGCTGGCCACCGAGTATGATGATTTTGATGTGCTGGTGGGTCGAGCCAAGGATATTGAGATGAACTTGGGTTTATCTGCTAGAGGTGCTGGAGCAAGTTCTGGTAAGAGAGCTGCTGAGTTTAGTTCCGGTGGTGGACGGAACAAGAGAGGACGCGATCAGAAGTATCAGTCCTCAGCTAAGAGAGGTGGTGGTGCACCTGCTAGAGAAGGCAATGCTAGAGCTGATCCGAGTGCTTGCTGGATCTTTGGTTCACGTGGTCACATGAAGCGTGACTGTCCTCGCGCTGTGAGGGAGGTGCAAGCTCCTGTTGCGGCAGCTGGGAATGGGTGCTGGAACTGTGGATCCGCAGACCACTTGAGGCGAGATTGTCCTATGTTGGCTAGTGACCAAGTGCGTGCTCCTGTTGTTGCTGCACCGCAGAGAGGTCATGGGCGCGGCCGTGGTAATTTCCAGAGGAGGGAGGAAGGTGGCCGAGGAGTGGCCCATGTGGTGGCCATTCAGCCTGAAGGTGGTGGTCAAGCGAGAGTGTATGCTCAGCGTGAAGGGAGGAATGACGCGGATGTGATTGCAGGTACCTTTACTTTGCAGTCCTTGTCATTGCTTTCTTTGATTGATTCTGGATCTACGCATTCATACATTTTGCGTGAGCATGCTGAATTGCTTGGTTTGCCTGTTGAGTCTTTCGATGTTGGTGTTCGTGTCACTAGTTCTTTTGGTGAGACTGTTGTGACTCGAAAGCTTTATAGAAGGTGTCCTTTGGTTGTTCAAGAGCATGTATTTCATGTTGACCTTATGGAGTTGCCCTTTTATGGTTTTGATGTGATCCTTGGTATGGATTGGCTTGCTGAGCATCGTGCTGTTGTGGATTGTGAAAATAAGCGTGTTTTGCTTAAGCTTGCGGATGATTATGAAGTTGTTGTGGTTGGTGAGAATGTGAAGTTTCTTGCCAATGTGGTGTCTACCTTGGAGGCGAGCAGGATGCTGAGGCAAGGGTGTGAAGCTTATCTAGCTTTTGTGATGAATCCTAGCTCTAAGGAGTTGAGGGTGCAAGATATCAGAGTTGTGAAGGAGTTTCCTGGTGTTTTTCCTGAGGAATTGCCTGGTTTACCTCCTAATCGTGAGGTGGAGTTTGGAATTGAGCTGTATGAGAATACAACTCCTGTGTCCATTACCCTTTATAGAATGGCACCTAAGGAGCTGAAAGAGCTGAAGACGCAGTTGCAAGAGCTGCTTGATCGTGGTTTCATTCGGCCGAGTGTGTCACCTTGGGGTGCACCGGTCTTGTTTGTGAAGAAGAAGGATGGCACTATGAGGATGTGCATTGATTACCGTCAGCTGAATAAGTTGACTATCAAGAATCGGTATCCTTTGCCGAGGATTGATGATCTCTTTGATCAATTTCGGGGAGCTGCTGTGTTCTCTAAGATTGACTTGAGGTCAGGGTATTATCAATTGAAGGTGAAGGATGTGGATGTGCCTAAGACAGCTTTCAGGACAAGGTATGGGCATTTTGAGTTCCTTGTGATGCCGTTTGGTTTGACAAATGCTCCTGCTGCTTTCATGGACATGATGAACCGTGTGTTTCCTGAATACCTGGACAAGTTCGTTGTGGTGTTCATTGATGATATCCTCGTGTACTCGCGTACTGAGGAGGAGCATGAAGAGCATTTGAGGATTGTGCTGCAAGCTTTGTTGGAGAATCAGCTTTATACTAAGCTGAGCAAGTGTGAGTTCTGGCTTAAGGAGGTGGTGTTTCTTGGTCATGTAGTTTCTGCTGAGGGGATTCGTGTTGATCCTCAGAAGATTGAGGCGGTGATGAACTGGAAGGTTCCTAAGTCTGTTCATGAGGTCCGTAGTTTCCTTGGTTTGGCGGGATACTACCGGAGGTTTGTGGATGGTTTTTCCAAGATTGCTGCACCTTTGATGAAGTTGTTGCAAAAGGATGTTAAGTATGAGTGGACAGAAGCGAGACAGCAGGCTTTTGAGAAGTTGAAGGCGGCTTTGACGCAAGCTCCTATCTTGGTTCAGCCTGAATCAGGGAAAGAGTTTGTGGTCTACAGTGATGCGTCCTATGTTGGTTTGGGATGTGTGCTGATGCAAGAGGGTAAGGTTGTGGCTTATGCATCGCGGCAGTTGAAAGTGCATGAGCGCAATTATCCTACGCATGATATTGAGTTGGCTGCAGTGGTCTTTGCTCTGAAGATCTGGAGACATTATCTGTATGGTGAGAAGTGTACTGTGTACACGGATCACAAGAGTTTGAGGTATCTGATGTCTCAGAAGGAGTTGAATCTTAGGCAGCGGCGTTGGTTGGAATTGCTCAAGGATTATGATCTGACGATTGAGTACCATCCTGGAAAGGCTAATGTTGTTGCGGATGGCTTGAGTAGGAAAGTAGCTGTTGAGCTGAGGGCTATGTTTGCCAGCTTGAGTATATCGCGGGATGGTGGTCTTGTAGCTGAGTTGCAAGTGAAACCATCTATGGTTCAGTTGATCAAGGAAAAGCAGTTGCTGGATGATTCCTTGGTGTCGCATGTTCAGGATATCGCGGAGGGTAGACCCTCGGATTTCTGCTTTAATGATGATGGTGTGTTGTGTTTTGGGAGTCGAATAGTAGTGCCCAATGATGCTGAGTTGAGGCGTGCTATTCTAACTGAAGGTCATAGTAGTCCTTTTGCTATGCACCCTGGTAGTACTAAGATGTACCGTGATCTTCGTGATGAGTACTATTGGGTGGGTTTGAAGAAGGATGTTGCAGAGTATGTGAGCAAGTGTATGGTGTGTCAGCGAGTTAAGGCTGAGCATCAGGTTCCTTCAGGATTGTTGCAACCGTTGAGAATCCCTGAATGGAAGTGGGAGAGGGTTACCATGGATTTTGTATCTGGTTTACCCTTGTCTCCTTCGAAGAAGAATTCGGTTTGGGTGATTGTGGATCGCCTGACGAAGTGTACGCATTTCTTGCCTGTGCATACTACGTTTTCTTTGGATAAGTTGGCAGAGCTGTACATTGCTGAGATTGTGCGGCTGCATGGTGTGCCTAAGTCGATTGTGTCGGATAGGGATCCGAGGTTCACGTCGCGTTTCTGGCAGTGTTTGCATCAAGCTCTGGGTACGAGGTTGAATTTCAGTACATCCTATCATCCTCAGTCGGATGGTCAGTCTGAGCGTGCTATTCAGATTTTGGAGGATATGTTGAGATGTTGCGTGATTGAGTTCCAAGGTTCTTGGGAGAAGCATCTGCCTTTGGTTGAATTCGCTTATAACAATAGTTATCAGGCGAGTATTCAAATGGCACCTTATGAGGCTTTGTATGGGAGGAAGTGTAGGACTCCTCTTTGTTGGGCTGAAACTGGTCAAAGGTTGGTTTCGATGCCGGCTTTGTTGAAAGGAACCACCGAGAAGGTGAAGCTCATTTGTGAGCGGTTGAAGGCAGCCTCTGATCGGCAAAAGTCTTACGCGGATTTGAAGCGTAAGGAGATAGAGTATGCGGTGGGTGACCGTGTGTTCTTGAAGGTTTCGCCTTGGAAGAAGGTGATGAGGTTTGGCCGGAAGGGTAAGTTGAGCCCTAGGTACATTGGACCATATGAGGTGGTTGAGCGTGTGGGTCCTGTTGCGTATCGGTTGAGGCAACCTCAAGAGTTGGAGAAGATTCATGATGTGTTTCATGTTTCTATGCTCCGGAAGTATAGATCTGATCCTTCGCATGTGATGCCTGTGGAGGAAGTGGAATTGAATCCGGATTTGACCTATGATGAGGAACCAGTGAGGGTTCTGGATTCGGATAGCAAGGTTCTTCGTGGCAAGACCATTGAGTTGGTGAAGGTGCTGTGGAAGCATCGCGGTGTTGAGGAAGCCACGTGGGAGCGGAAGGAAGACATGCTGAAGCAGTTTCCTTATCTCTTTCCTTCAGGTAAATTTCGAGGATGAAATTTCTTAAGGGGGGGAGAGTTGTAACGCCCCGGTTTTGGGCTTGGTAGTTTTGAGCGTTGACCGGTTTGGTCAAAGTGTTGGTCGAATCTAAAAGGGTGAAATTAGGAAAGCCTAGTTCGGGTTGCATTAAAAATATGGAAAAATGTTCTAAAATCATCTTTTAATATATATAAGTGAACTGTGAAATCAATTTTACAAAATAAGGTTTGGAAGGCTGACATTTTGACTAGTGACCAAAATGTAATTTTTGAAAGTTGAGTGACTGTTTTAGAAAGGGTTGAAACTTTGAATCTTTAAGGAGCTATTATTCCAAAAAGAGTTTCTCCAGATTTTTCTAAGATATTTTAATGTATAATTCTGATTTTAAAGCTTAAGAAAAGTGGAGGGAAATCATTTTACTATTTTGTAACTAACTTTCCATTTTCTTCCAATTTTCCTTTTCTCTCATTTTCTCTCAACCCAAACACTTTCTCTCCAGAGATTTATTTCTGATTTTGTCACTCAAATCTATCTTTTCAATTCTCTTTGGATTCCTAATCATTTCAACAACAAAACCTTGCAATTTGCTAATTGGATTTTCAAGCTTTTTGGCTCTAAAGAGGAGAAACTCAAGTTTGGAGGTAAGAACGTCCTTCTCCTCTAAACTATCAGTTCTTTACTGAAATTCCTAAGTTCTCAATCCTTAATTGATGTTTTATAAATGGCTTTTAAGTTGTGAAGTGGATTTTGGCTTAAAATGCAAGATTTGGTGATTTTTGATGAATTTTCGTTGGATCTGTTAAAGCAGTGTTTTAAGGTGTTAAAATGATGATTAATGAATGGTAATTTGATGAGGAATTGAGTTTTGATCAATGCAATCCCGGATAGGTTGAATTTCCTAAGTTTAGCTTATGATTCTAGGTTGTTTTTGGTGTGATCTTGTGGATATGTTGTTGCTGGAGGTATAAGGATGTTTGTAGGTTCTTTTTAGATGTTAAGTGATGTTAAAGGATGTTTGGTTTTGATGGTTTATGGCTGGGCTTTGTTGAGAAGTGGTTTGGAGACATTTTCGGTTGTGTTTGGTGGCCGAAAATGGTGTGTGGATGAGAGCAGCGAGTTTAGGTACTTTCATTGAAGCTATTAATGCATGATGATGCATTAATCCTCTGCTTTGATGTGTTAAAACAGGGGAGTCATCTTTGGATCCAAGAGTTGTTGATCCGGAAGCTTGAATTGGTGCTTCGGCAAGAGGCAAAGTGGAATCGGTGAGTGAAATTGGGTTTTCGGCTTTGAAACCAATGTCTTGGGAGCTTAGTTTAAGTCTAAACAACTTTGCTAAGCTCAAGTGTAAGTTTTCGGAAAAACTCTCTAGTGGTGGCCATGGTTTGATTGATGTGCAATGTGGTTTATTGCATGTTTTAAATTCTGTTTTGAAAGCATGATTTAGCATGGTAAATGCTGATTTTGTAAGCCATATGTTGAAGGAAGCTCAAGGTAAGAGTTCCTTGTTTTTTAGCATGGTTTAAATGTGGTTTGATGCTTATAAATGCATGATGAACATGGCTTGGTTTAAATGCTTTAAAACAATGGATTAAATGATGATAATGATGTATATTGGCAAGTGATGGTTTGAAAAGGTTAAGGTCACTAAGGTGGTTAAAAGTCCTTGAGTGAACCTTGTGGATTCTAAGAACTTCATGGTGGTTAAAAGTCCATGATGATTCTTGTTAAGGTCACTAAGGTGGTTAAAAGTCCTTGAGTGAGCCTTGTTACTTAAGAACATCAAGGTGGTTAAAAGTCCTTGGATGATTCTTGTTAAGGACACAAAGGTGGTTAAAAGTCCTTGTGTGGTCCTTGCCATGGTGTTTAAAAGTCCATGGGCCAAGGTGTTTAAAAGTCCTTGGGGCCAAGGTGTTTAAAAGTCCTTGGGAAGAACACAAAGGTGGTTAAAAGTCCTTGTGTGTTCTTGGAAACTATAAGATCACAATGGTGTTTAAAAGTCCATGTGTGAGTCTTATGTTGAACATGTTGTTTTAAAATGTTGAGACTTATCACTTGTGGCCAATATGACATGTTATGATATGAAGCATGAATTGCTTGTTTAAGTTGCTTTGAGCATGAGTAAATGATGATTTGAATCATGATTATAAAGTGTTTTATAAATGCATTATTGGATGGTTTTTAATGAGCATTCCTCACTAAGCTTTTGCTTATGCTCTCTTTCGTTTTCTTAAACCAATAATGCAGATCATTAAGGTACCTAAGGGCAGCAAGGAAGGCAAGCAATCAAGTGGAAGTTGAGCTCAATGTATAGAAGGTTTTCTTGAGTACATTTTAGCTTTTGGTAATTTGGCAATGGGGGACCTATGAGTATGTTTTGGGAGGTGTTTTGAACTCCCTAAGTATGTTGAATGATGCTGAGATTGCTGGTATTTGTATTTGACCTTATATGCTTGACTTGGAAGTTTTATGCTTGAGTGGTTTGCTTGTGTAGGAAGCATGCCATTAGAATTGGGGCTTTTCTTTTGTGATGTTAATATGTTGAATTGTTGGTGCAAGTATGTCTCTTATATGTTGAATTGCATGCTGGTAAAGTTTGGTGGCATTTGGAGCATGATTGGATGCTTAATTGCATGTTTAAGTATGCATCTTGTGGCATTCTGTGCAGGGTGTTTCGGAACAGTGCCTACGGTTTCGGAACGGGTGCCCTAAACCAGCCCAGGCGTCCGAAACGGGAGAGACCGTTCCGAAACGGAAAGGCTACTGCCAGCCCGTGATTCGGTACGCATTGCGGAACGGCCCCGCGTTTCGAAACGGGCTCTGCCTGTTTCGGAACACGTGACCGTTGGGGGCTGACATTGGTAGTTAAATGTTTTGTATTGTTTGCATTTTAGTCCTGAATCATGTTTGGGCAATTGTATGAGTTTGGGAAGTCCTTTTGAGCTAGAATTTTACAGAGAAGCATGAAACCTGATTAATTTCAAGTTGGTAACTTAAATTTGGGTTAAGGCCTTATAATTTACAGAATTTACAATTTGGTCCCTAAAGTTGTAAATTGTTCAATTGGGTCCCTGTTTGATCTCTGATGTTTATGATCTTGAGTATGTTGTTTGTATGATCACAATTAGGGTTAATGTGCATCTAGACAAGATTAAAAAGAAAAAAAGGGTCGCTAATCAAGGTTGACTTTCGGGTTAACTTTGGTTTTCCCCGTGTGACTTTCTTAATTCGGGTCAACCGTCTAGGCCGGGTTAAGGGGGTTACAGCCATCATCGAAGCCAAAAATTTGAAGACTTTGAAGCTTGATGAACTCATGGGGTCACTTCTTACTCATCAAATCATGAAGAAGAACAAGGAGGATGAGAAGAAGAGGGAAGAAATAAGAGCTATGGGAGAGAAGAAAATCAAAGGGCTTGGCATCAATGCTAGTGCCATGGCTCTCAAATCCTCCACTTGCCATCATGTCTACTCAAGTGAAGAGGAGGAGGAAGATGAAGAGATAGTTCATCTCTTAAAGAAGTGTGCCCCTTTCATGAAGAAAGCCTTGAGAGAGCTTGAACGAGAACCTAAAAGAAAGGAGAGGGCAAGCACTTCAAGCCATAAGAAGAAGGCACATTTGGCTACTTGGAGTGATGAGGACTCCACCGACGATGAACAAGCCAACCTTTGCCTTATGGCCATCGAAGAAGATTCAAGGGTAACTTCTAATTCATCTACTTCATGTTCTTACACTTTTGATGAATTACAAGATGCCTATGATGATTTGGTTTTAGATTTTAAAAGCCACATTTTGAAAAACAATAAATTGGTTTCAAAGTTAAAAATTCAAAATGATTTGCTTTCTAAAACCAAACTTGAACTTGAAGCAAAACTTGAAGAGTTTGAATTAAAATGTCTTGATTTACAAAAATTGCTTCAAAAGGTTTAAGGAGAAAAAGATTTGATTTCCAAAGATCTTGAAAAGAAAAACAATTTTGGAAAATCAAACTTTTATGTTAGACAATCTAGTGCCCCTAGATTTGTGAATGGAAAATGTTTTAGAAGTGTTTGGATCCCAAAAGGACTTAATACTTCAATTAAAAAGGATGACATTGAAAAATGGATTCCTAAGGGGACTAAATTTTGTGCAACTAACGTTTATGGATCCAAAGCAATTTGGATACCAAAAATTACTTGATTGTCTATTGTAGGTGTGATGGAGATGTTCAACAAGTCAAACATTGAGGGGGAGCTCCATACACACAAGGAAGAACACTTGAAGAAGGAAGGCTTCACATCCTCCCTTGAATTCAAGTGTTGGTAAAATTCTAGTTGTTTTTGCTTTCATTCGTTTATTTTAGTTTATTCAACTAGATGATCATAAATGTTGGACTAACATTTCAATGATGCTTTGAGTAAGGGGGAGCCATTTTTAAAACCAAAATTCTTATTTTGTCAAAATTTTACCTCTAATGTTATTTTGAACTTAATGTTTTAAATTCTTTTTGATATAACAAAAAGGGGGAGAAATGGTTTGAAAAATTGAATTTTCAAATGAATAAGGGGGAGCTTTATTTAATTTCATATCTTTAGTCTCTTATTCACATTTTTAAAGTTAAAGGGGGAGAATCCCAAACAATTTTTCAAGAGAGTTTTATTATATCAAAAAGGGGGAGATTGTAGAACTAATGTTTTGATATAATAATTGAAAAATGCTTTGGACTGTTTAAAAAGTATTTAAAACATTTCCCAAGTCCAAATAAATGTTTAGGGAATTTTTCAAAAGGGTTTTTCAAGTTTTCAAAGGCCAATTTTCACAAAACTGTCCTAGTGTTTCGAAACACCTTAGGGCGTTTCGAAACAGGTGCCTCCAGTGGCCAAAACGTTTCGATACTCGTATCGAAACGGGCCTTAGCGTTTCGAAACGGGCTAGGCCGTTTCGATACGCCCACGTAGCAATGACCCCAACGGTCATAAACCCCAACGGCTCTTTCCCAACTAACTTTTAAATGCAGGTCGTTTCGATACGGGCTTATAGCGTTCCGATACGCGTTCCGAAACGACAAGGGGGTGTTCCGAAACGGGTACCCTGACAGACTGCAACGACTCTTTCTATATTGAGGGTGTTTCGAAACGGCTTCGAGCGTTTCGAAACGGGGAGCTACAGACTGCATTTATGGAGGGAATTAAAGGCTCCAACGACTCTATTTCAACCCCAACGGTCCTAAACGGCTATAAACTCAATTGGGAGTATAAAAGGGACCTCCAAGCATCAAGAGAAGGCTAATGCTCATATTGTAAAACATCAAATGATCAAGAAATTGTCTTAGTGCTTAATTTGTCATTTCTTGTATAGACAAACACTAGTGAGCCAAAATTGTCAAATTTGCTCAAGTGTTTTAGGATTTGGGTGAGTGCTTCATTGTGCAAACAAACACCTATTAGAGGGTTTAAGTTTGCTTTCTTTGTCTCTTCGTAAAAGAGGGTTTTGATCAAGGCTTTGGGTAGAAGCTTGATCGGTTGTAAGGGTTTCCTCCTAATCCTAGAAAAGGGGACGAATCAATTAGTGGATTGATTGTGAAATCCTTAGTGGGAAGCTAAGGTAGTGGATGTAGGTGCTTGTTAGAAGGCCGAACCACTATAAATCATTGTGTTTTTATTCTTTCTAGCTTCCACAAACCTTCCACCCAAAAATCCATCTCTCCACCACTTGGTGAGCAATATTGGTTGATCGAATCGAGCCCCACACAACTCAACAACACTCATCACCGACTAATATATATAAGAAGGTTTTTCGGGCGAACCCGTACTCCATCTTGATGACTACCATCATCAAGACCACGCGCGCATTTGACTCACGTGTGCATGCTATCATCCTAATGATCGATCATTTGTACCCAAGCATACTAGTGCCAATATCAAACGCAATCCACAATTACTTTCATTTCATAACCATTTCCGTGCTTAGCATGTACTCACCATGATTAACATCATGCCCAAACCACATGCATATAACAATGCATCAATCCAAGCGTCAACATACATGTATAACACATTTATACATGACCATCATAAACACAATCATCATGAGGCATAATCAACCATTAAAGAGTGCAACCAAAGTCTCTAATTATAGCTTGGGATTAGGCTACCACTCTAATCCCAACTCTAGGTGGGTCTACCAAGCCCAACCTAGTCCACATGCTTGAACCAATTACTCAAAACCATTTTAAAAACATTAAACCACTCACCTTCACTTCCAAGCTCAACAACCAAGCAACCAAGACCCTCAAGCTTCCGGATTCACTCCCGATGCTTCACCAACACAAGTCCTTGACTCTAAACAACTCAACAAAATCCAAAACAACCTCAAGTCAGCTCAAACAACAATGTAGCAAACCCGAAATACTATTCAAGCATCAACATAAGAATTCAAGCTACGGACAACTCCTAAAAACAACAAACTCGAGTATCCACCAAACCCCAACCAAAACTCATGATTTCAACACATTTAACACATTCAAGTGCTTCCAAAACAATCCTCAACCAACATACAACCAAAGGCCTTCCATTTCCCACATAAAACAACCCCCAAATCCATTCCAAAACCCTTCAAAAACCCTATAGAAACTCAAATCCGGGAATGATTATAAAACCAAGTAAATATAACATATGTTGGACCATTTGGGTTGCTAATAACATAAATACTAACAAGGAATCAAAAACTTCAACATAGAACAACAAAGTTTGGATTTTTAACTTAAAAGCTCAAAAACTCAAATTTTAAAAACATGGACCAAAATGAAAACTAATTGTACTTTCAAAGAGAGGAAGATGAGAGCAAGATGGGGATGTATTTACCTTTCAGAACCGAGCCAAAATGAGGGAGAAAGAAGATGGAATAGTAACTCAATGGTGGGAGGGGTTTCTCACATTGGAAAACATGGAGGTAGAAGATGATGGAAATTTTGGGTGTTTGAAATAAAAGGAAAAAGGGTTTTATTTTGCAAGTCAAAGTATTTACAGAAACGCCATTAATGAGATGGCCAATCTCATCCATTTGTAAATTCCATGGAGTTGGGCTTTAATATCAAAACATGTCCAACATAAATATTTGTTTTGAAACCCGAGGCCCAAAAGATTATTTTAATTATAAACCCGAAACTAAAAATATTATTTTATTATTATTTTCACTCGGCCCTTAAACTCGGGTGTTACAACTCTCCCCCACTTAAGGAATTTTGTCCTCGAAATTACCTGACGAAAACAGATACGAAAACTGCTCAAGCATATCAGCTTTCCTTTCCCACGTGGCCTCTTCCACGCCTCTATGTCTCCACAACACCTTGACCAACTCTATGGTCTTGCCACGCAACACCTTGCTATTAGAAGCAAGTATCTCAACAGGCTCTTCATTGTAAGACAAATTCGGATTCAACTCTATCTCCTCAACAGTCATAACATGAGAAGGATATGATCTATATCTCCTAAGCATCGACACATGAAACACATCAGGGATCTTCTCAAATTCAGAAGGCAATCTCAAACGGTAAGCTACAGGCCCAATCCACTCAACTATCTCATACGGACCAATAAACCTCGGACTCAACTTGCCCTTCCGGCCAAATCGCATTACCTTCTTCCACGGAGATACTTTCAGAAACACTTTCTCACCCACGGAGAACTCAATCTCTTTTCTCTTCAAATCTGCATAAGATTTCTGACGATCGGAAGCTGCTTTCAAACGGTCGCAAATCAACTTCACTTTATCAGTAGTCCCCTTAAGCAAATCCGGCATAGGTAACAACCTCTGACCCATTTCAGCCCAACAAATCGGAGTCCTACATCGTCTACCATACAAAGCCTCATAGGGAGCCATCTGAATGCTAGCCTGATAACTGTTGTTGTAAGCAAACTCAACTAAAGGTAAGTGCTTCTCTCAAGAACCCTGGAAATCAATCACACAACAACGAAACATATCTTCAAGAATCTGTATCACTCGCTCTGACTGTCCATCGGACTGCGGATGATAAGAAGTACTGAAATGCAAACGGCTACCTAACGCACTATGCAAACAACCCCAGAACCTCGAAGTAAATCTCGGATCTCTATCTGAAACAATAGACTTCGAAACTCCATGAAGTCTCACAATCTCGCGAATGTACAAATTCGCCAACTTGTCTAAAGAATCTGTAGTGTTCACTGCTAAGAAGTGAGCACACTTAGTGAATCTATCAACAATCACCCAAACAGATTTCTTCTTCGAAGGAGACAACGGTAACCCCGACACAAAATCCATGGTGATCATCTCCCATTTCCATTCCGGAATCTTCAAAGGCTGTAACAAACCTGAAGGAACCTGATGTTCTGCCTTCACACTCTGACAAACCATACAACGGCTCACATACTCGGCTACATCCTTCTTCAAACCAACCCATAAGTAACCATTCTTCAAGTCACGGTACATCTTGGTACTACCCGGATGCATAGAAAAAGGACTCGAATGTGCTTCACTTATAATCTGACGTCTCAACTCAACATCATCCGGTACTACAACTATATCTCTAAAGCACAACACATTCTCACCACTGAAACTATACTCGGTCGGTCTACCTTCGGCTATGTCCTGAACATGAGGAACTAAAGACACATCTTGCAACTGCTTCTCTCTAATCATCTGAATCAAAGAAGGCTTCACTTGCAACTCTATGATCAAACCACCATCATCGGATACACTCAATCTAGCAAACATAGCTCTCAACTGAACTGCAACTTTTCTACTCAAAGCATCGGCTACTACATTTGCCTTACCCGGATGGTACTCAATGGTCAAATCATAATCTTTCAACAACTCAAGCCATCTTCTCTGTCTCAAATTCAACTCTCTTTGTGTCATCAAATACTTCAAGCTCTTATGACGCCATACAAGTAATGACGCCAAATCTTCAACGCAAACACAACCGCAGCTAACTCTATATCATGAGTAGGATAGTTCTTCTCATGAACCTTCAATTGTCTCGAAGCATAAGCAACAACTCTTCTTTCTTGCATCAAAACACAACCTAAACCTATGTAGGAAGCATCACTATAGATCACAAATTCTTTACCTGAAGCTGGTTGTACTAACACTGGAGCATTTGTCAAAGCTTCTTTCAATTTCTCAAAGGCCTTCTGTCTTGCATCTGACCACTCAAACTTAACTCCTTTTTGCAACAATTTAGTTAAAGAAACAGCTACTCTAGAGAAACCATCAACAAATCTCCTATAGTAACCGGCTAATCCTAGGAAACTCCTAATCTCAGTCACAGACTTAGGTGGTTTCCACTCAACAATAGCCTCAATCTTCGTCGGATCAACACGGATACCTTCGGCTGAAACAACATGGCCATGAAATACAACCTCTCGAATCTAGAACTCACATTTACTAAGCTTCGCATACAACTGATTGCTCAACAATCTCTGTAACACAAATCTCAAGTGCTCATCATGCTCTTCTTCTGTCTTCGAGTACACAAGGATATCATCTATGAAAACAACTACAAAACGGTCTAAATAGTCTCTAAAAATTCTTTTCATCATATCCATGAACGTTGTAGGTGCATTCGTGATCCCAAACGGCATCACAAGGAACTCATAGTAACCATATCTAGTCTTAAAAGCTGTCTTCAGAACATCACACTCTTTTACTTTCAACTGATAGTACCCTGATCTCAAATCTATCTTCGAGAACACTAAAGCACCTCTCAACTGATCAAATAAATCATCTATACGAGGCAACGGATACTTGTTCTTCACAGTCAACTGATTCAACTGCCTGTAGTCAATACACATACGCATATTGTCATCTTTCTTCTTTACAAACAACATAGGAGCACCCCAAGGAGAACTACTAGGCCTAATGAAACCACGGTCTAGTAACTCTTGCAACTGACTCTTCAATTCTTTCAACTCTTTCGGAGCCATACGATACGGAGCTATAGAAACGGGAGTAGACCCTGAAACAGTCTCAATCACAAACTCTACATCTCTGTCAGGAGGCAAACCTGGTAACTCTTCAGGAAACACATCTGGAAAATCACAAACTGTTCTAATATCTTTCGGTCTAGCCTCACTCATATTCAGATTCAAAACATAAGCTAAGTAAGCCCCACAACCGGAATCCATCAACCTATGTGCCTCTAAAGCTGGCACGACATTAGACAAGAACTTAATGTTCTTGCCTACTACTACTACTACCTCGTAGTCATCAAAAAGTTTCAAAGAAATCCTCTTCGTCTCAAAATCCACACTAGCTCGATGCTCAACCAACCAGTCCATACCCAAAATAATATCAAAACCATAAAAAGGAAGCTCTATCATATCAACAGAAAACACATGGCCCTAAATCTTCAGCGGACACCTCATATACATTCGTCTAACCACAACCGTCTCACCAAAAGAACTAATCACATGCATACCTACATCTAAGATCTCAACAGGTATATCTAACTTCTGTGCATGCTCACTCAAAATGTAGGAATGCGTAGAACCCGAATCAACCAAAGAAGACATAGACTGTCACTCAAAATTACCTGTTATCACATCAGTGTCGTTCCCGGCCTCTCTCTGAGCATAGACTCTCACTGGTCCACCTGCCTCTGGCTGTACTGCCACAACATGAGCAAGGTTCCTCTGAGCATCTACCCTAGGTGCATCAGCCCTAGGCTAGAAGTAGCCACGACCGTGCCCACGGCCTCTCTGATAATCATTGGCCCTCGTAGGAGCCTGAGCTATGTTCGGTGCCTGTGCCGCCTGATGCGGACTCTCCCTCCTAAAGTGGTCCCTCGAACCATAGTTCCAACAAGCATGGAAGTTACCCCAACACTCTCCATAATGTTGTCTCCCACAACGTGTACACTCGGGCAAACGCCCTCCTCCTCTATGGCCCTGGTGGCTTCTACCATGGTGGCCACCGCCACGTCTATGGTCAAATTACTGTCTGCCACCCCGATGCCTCTTGGCATCACCACGGTCAAAGTTGTTATGTCTCTTACCAGAACTAGATCCTCTAGAACGCTTGGTAAGCCCCAAGCTATGCTCAATGTCCTTGGCACT
Source organism: Hibiscus tridactylites (assembly GCA_958450335.1). NCBI lineage: Eukaryota > Viridiplantae > Streptophyta > Magnoliopsida > Malvales > Malvaceae > Hibiscus > Hibiscus tridactylites. Next base: position 35,730,776 of record OY288266.1, read on the forward strand.
AGCAACCAAGACATCAAAGTTTGAGTAATCAGAAGCTAAAGTGTACCTCTTAACTTCCTCATGAAGCCCATATCTAAAACGGTTACAACGGTCCCTCTCAGTAGGAATTAACTCTGGAGCATACTGACTCAAATGAACAAAACGGATCTCGTAGTCAGTCACAGAAGCCTCTCCCTGAACAAGAGCCATAAACTCTCACTTCTTCTCATCTAGATACCTTGGACCCAAGTACCTTTTCTGAAAAGCAGACTCAAAGAAATCCCAACCAATCTCATCCTTTGGAACTTCGGTAGTAATGGTGACCCACCAGGTGTAGACATCACCCTGAAGCAAAAAGATCACACAGCCCAATCTGCGAGCACCCACACAACCCATCTGAGCTAAGATGCGAACAGTCTTCTCTAACCACAACTCGGATCTCTCAGGTGTAGACCCTCTGAACTCTTCAGCCCCCAGGCTACAGAGCCTCTCCAACGATAAACTAGCATCATCACCTCTAGGCTGAGCTGCAGCCTGAGCTCCGGCAACTGCGGCCTGAAATGCTCCCGCTATCGCTTGTACAAGCGGAGCCATATCTATTCTGGCCGGACCTTGGCCAACCTGAGGTCCCTCTCCTTCAGCTCCATCCTCGCCTCCAACTCCAGGCTGAGAAGGTGGTGGTGGTGGAGGTGGTGGAGGAGCTTCAACTCCAGCAGTAGGCTCTCCTACATGAGCCTCTACTCCAGCCACCGGCTCATTAACAGGATTCGCAACACGTGGTTCCTGACGAACCACCCTCGGCCTACCTCTTGGCCTCGACATCCTGCTCACAAACAACAACTACACACAACAACAAAGCACAAAAAGAAAGGGTTAGCAAGGCAAGGGCTCCAAGTGGCTCAAGTATGTTCCCTCACTTTAAAAATCCTTTTTCCGATGTAATAGTAGCAATGGGACTCTAAACATCATGCTTCAAATAAAACAACAAGCATACTTGATAAACACGCAAACATACATCAAGCATACTTGACAAGCAAGTGACCACCGTGAATATCAATACAAAAACTTAACTTACCTGACTTACCTGCCCAAGTTCTCGGTAAACTTAAGCTCTGATACCAACAAGTGTAACCCCCTCGTCCCGGTCCGGACGCTTGACCGATCCGAGTGGGCTACACGGGGATAACCGAGATGAAACCCGTTAAGGCTCCACTTCGGTTACCGACCCTAGGAAAAACTTTTTCATTTATTATCTTATCTAGATGCATTAATTAAACCTAAGAGGAAGCCCAACAACAAACAGGGCCTAAGCCCAACCCTTGAAACCCTTTAGAGATGTCAAAAAGCCCAATTACAGGCTTGTGTTTCCAAACAGTTGAAGCCCGTTTCGAAACACGAGCTCCAGTTTTAAAAGCCAGACACCCGTTTCGAAACGCATCCACCCCGTTTTGGAACAGGGTCTCATTTTGCCTTTCCATTTCGATACCCGTTTCGAAACAGGCAATTCTAGTAGCCAAAGTGTTTCGAAACTAGTTTCGAAGCAGGGGCTCACAGTAGCCAAAACGTATCGATACACGTTTCGATACGGGGCCTTAGAACCACACCCGTTTCGAAACAGGGTAACCCGTTTCGAAACACCTGCACTCTGTGAATTCCAAAAAATCAGTTTTAGACATCTCCAATTGATCCCAAACGTCTGTAACGACCCCAAGAAGCATACTTAACATACAAACACACTCTAGAGGAATACACCCTAGCGACCATACTCAACATACACAAGATATACGAAAGGGCATCCATTCAAAGATCATACATGGCATTTAAGACAATATGCTTACACAAGGACATATACTTAGATATTTAAGATAGGCAAATCTAACATCCAAGAACCAAATCAACATAACATATAAAAGGAGTCTAGCATGCTCCTAAACAACCAACATCAACATACTTCAAAAGGCTCAAACAACATATACATGTCCCATTGCTTGACCATTACATCATTTAACTAAAATGTCCATACTTGATAGCTAAGATAGCACCACAAGGCACACTTAGAGGCCCCTTCTTGCACTAGCAACCCACGAGCTACGGATCTGCGTTGTCGAACAAAAGAGAGCGTAAGCATAAGGCTTAGTGAGGGTAAGCTCATTAAAAACAAACATCGACAATGTAGGGTTCAAGCACGAGCACAACCAAGGTAGAATGCATGATCTTACCTTCGATCCACATGAGCCAAAATGTACATGATGCATGAACAATTATCCAATAATATGCCATGCTCAACAAGCTCAATTCCACATCATATGTAAACACATATAATAATCCACATAAGAATTCACATTTCGTATCATTTTGATACACATATCAACTCATATTGGCACCTAGCTATGACTCAAATACGCGGATAAACACGTTGGAACTCACATCCAACACAACCATTACCTTACGGTGGGATTACACTAATCACCGTTCTCGCGGAGGGGATTCCACTCATCCTCATGCCTCGTCGATGGGATTACACTCATCACCGACTAATATATATAAGAAGGTTTTCCGGGCGAACCCGTACTCCATCTTGATAACTACCATCATCAAGACCACGTGTGCATTTGACTCATGTGTGCACACTATCATCCTAATGATCGATCATTTGTACCCAAGCATACTAGTGCCAATATCAAACGCAATCCACAATATCATTTCATAACCATTTCCATGCTTAGCACGTACTCACCATGATTAACATCATGCCCAAACCACATGCATATAACAATGCATCAATCCAAGCCTCAACATACATGTATAACACATTTATACATAACCATCAAAAACACAATCACCATGAGGCATAATCAACCATTAAAGAGTGCAACCAAAGTCTCTAATTATAGCTTGGGATTAGGCTACCACTCTAATCCCAACTCTAGGTGGGTCTACCAAGCCCAACCTAGTCCACATGCTTGAACCAATTACTCAAAACCATTTTAAAAACATTAAACCACTCACCTTCACTTTCAAGCTCAACAACCAAGCAACCAAGACCCTCAAGCTTCCGGATTCACTCCCGATGCTTCACCAACACAAGTCCTTGACTCTAAACAACTCAACACAATCCAAAACAACCTCAAGTCAGCTCATACAACAATGTAGCAAACCCGAAATACTATTCAAGCATCAACACAAGAATTCAAGCCATGGACAACTCCCAAAAACAACAAACTCGAGCAGCCACCAAACCCCAACCAAAACTCATGATTTCAACACATTTAACACATTCAAATGCTTCCAAAACAACCCTCAACCAACATACAACCAAAGGCCTTCCATTTCCCACATAAAACAACCCCAAAATCCATTCCAAAACCCTTCAAAAACCCCATGAAAACTCAAATCCGGGAATGTTTATAAAACCAAGTAAAAATCACATATGTTGGTTTTTTAACTTCAACATAGAACAACAAAGTTTGGTTTTTTAACTTAAAAGCTCAAAAACTCAAATTCTAAAAACATGGACCAAAATGAAAACTAATTGTACTTTCAAAGAGAGGAAGATGAGAGCAAGATGGGGATGTATTTACCTTTCAAAACCGAGCCAAAATGAGGGAGAAAGAAGATGGAATAGTAACTCAAAGGTGGGAGGGGTTTCTCACGTTGGAAAACATGGAGGTATAAGATGATGGAAATTTTGGGTGTTTGAAATAAAAGGAAAAAGGGTTTTATTTTGCAAGTCAAAGTATTTACAGAAACGCCATTAATTCGATAGCCAATCTCATCCATTTGTAAATGTCATGGAGTTGGGCTTTAATATCAAAACATGTCCAACATAAATATTTGTTTTGAAACCCGAGGCCCAAAAGATTATTTTAATTATAAACCTGAAACTACAAATATTATTTTATTATTATTTTCACTCGGCCCCTAAACCCGAGTGTTACCGTCCCTATTTTTTTATTTTTCACCGAAATTTACCCTTATTAATTTTTAATTTTTGTAATTTACTCCAATATTTTAGATATGAATCATTTGATGATATTTTTGTTCATTATAATGCCTAATATTTATTTTTAGGGTAAACTACTGTGCAGGTCCCTTATGTTTAACGAGTGTACAGAGTTAGTCACCACTTTTGAAAAGTGCATATTAGTAGTCCTCTACGTTTTCGATGTGTAAATACTTGGTCACTCCGACGTTAACTCCGTTAGTCCCCTAACGGAATGCTGATGTGGCGAAAGGATAAATTACTGCAATAGCCATTAAAATTTATCTCATGTACATTTTTTCTCCTCAATTTAAAAAAGTAAACATTATAGTCACTAATAAAACTGTTTCTTTATAATTTCACCCTTAAATTTTTAAAAATTCATTTTTCAATCCTAAAACTTTACAATCAATTAACACAATAATATTATAAATGCTTAGATGAAAAATAGGTGCCCAAAGTATACCCTTTGAAACTTAGGTGCCCAAATTGCTCCTATTTAATAACTCAAACTTAAAAATTTAGTCCACTAACTACTAAAAAATTCGAGTTATTGGAATTTCTATTTTATAATTCAAACTTTATTTTGAATTTTTGAGTCGAGTTTATGAAATTATGAGTCGAGTATTTTCACATCAAACCAAAAAATTTAATTTTTTCGAGTCAAGTCGAGTTATTGGAATTTCTATTTTATAATTCAAACTTTATTTTGAATTTTTGAGTCGAGTTTATGAAATTATGAGTCGAGTATTTTCACATCAAACCAAAAAATTTAATTTTTTCGAGTCAAGTCGAGTTATTGGAATTTCTATTTTATAATTCAAATTTTATTTTGAATTTTTGAGTCGAGTTTATGAAATTATGAGTCGAGTATTTTCACATCAAACCTAAAAATTTAATTTTTTCGAATCAAGTCGAGTGTTGCACTTCCCTACATATAATTTTTAATTTTAATCCGTGTTTGTCCCAAGGTCCGGGCTCCTAAAAAATTTAATTTTTTAATTTTTAATTTATTCTCACAGAAGTGGACCCAAAAGCATAGTTAAATCCGAAAATACCCTACGATTATATGATATAAATTTAATATAAAATTCTTGTTAAAATGTATTGCAAAATATAATATGATATGAAATATAATTTTAGTTTATAAGTATGAAGAATTATATGGTTGCGCTCTATAAGGACAAGGCCTCCTTGCGTCCTGTGTCTGCATGATCAGGCTGTAATATTACTTTCTTTTAGAGTAAAATATAATTTTTACTAATCAAGTCGAGTGTTGCACTTCCCTAAAAATTTAATTTTTTCGAATCAAGTCGAGTATTTTCACACCAGATCCGGGCTCCTGACGTGGCGGCGAGCAAAACTCCTAAGGTTCCGAGTCCAACCAACGTCGGTTGAGCCTCTATCGGAGCTACGTAAGTTCCGACGACGACGACGACGGCCGAAGTTTTTCTTGGGACAAACACGGATTAAAATTAAAAATTATATGTAGGGAAGTGCAACACTCGACTTGATTCGAAAAAAATTAAATTTTTAGGTTTGATGTGAAAATACTCGACTCATAATTTCATAAACTCGACTCAAAAATTCAAAATAAAGTTTGAATTATAAAATAGAAATTCCAATAACTCGACTTGACTCGAAAAAATTAAATTTTTTGGTTTGATGTGAAAATACTCGACTTATAATTTCATAAACTCGACTCAAAAATTCAAAATAAAGTTTGAATTATAAAATAGAAATTCCAATAACTCGACTTGACTCGAAAAAATTAAATTTTTTGGTTTGATGTGAAAATACTCGACTCATAATTTCATAAACTCGACTCTCAAAATAAAGTTTGAATTATAAAATAGAAATTCCAATAACTCGACTTGACTCGAAAAAATTAAATTTTTTGGTTTGATGTGAAAATACTCGACTCATAATTTCATAAACTCGACTCAAAAATTCAAAATAAAGTTTGAATTATAAAATAGAAATTCCAATAACTCGACTTGACTCGAAAAAATTAAATTTTTTGGTTTGATGTGAAAATACTCGACTCATAATTTCATAAACTCGACTCAAAAATTCAAAATAAAGTTTGAATTATAAAATAGAAATTCCAATAACTCGACTTGACTCGAAAAAATTAAATTTTTTGGTTTGATGTGAAAATACTCGACTCATAATTTCATAAACTCGACTCAAAAATTTAAAATAAAGTTTGAATTATAAAATAAAAATTCCAATAACTCGAATTTTTTAGTAGTTAGTGGACTAAATTTTTAAGTTTGAGTTATTAAATAGGAGCAATTTGGGCACCTAAGTTTCAAAGGGTATACTTTGGGCACCTATTTTTCATCTAAGCATTTATAATATTATTGTGTTAATTGATTGTAAAGTTTTAGGATTGAAAAATGAATTTTTAAAAATTTAAGGGTGAAATTATAAAGAAACAGTTTTATTAGTGACTATAATGTTTACTTTTTTAAATTGAGGAGAAAAAATGTACATGAGATAAATTTTAATGGCTATTGCAGTAATTTATCCTTTCGCCACATCAGCATTCCGTTAGGGGGCTAACGGAGTTAACATTGGAGTGACCAAGTATTTACACATTGAAAACGTAGAGGACTACTAATATGCACTTTTCAAAAGTGGTGACTAACTCTGTACACTCGTTAAACATAAGGGACCTGCACAGTAGTTTACCCTTATTTTTAATGTGATTTGTGTTCATAAAAGGCGTTAAATAATTAGCTCAAAATGAATGACCAACCAAAAGTCTATCGACTATTTGTATCAAACTCAAACTTAATAGTTAATACGAATTCAAAACCCAAATTAACCCGACCTAAAATGAAACCGACTTGAAATTACCCGACCTGAAATGAACCCAACTTGAAGTCTTCTCGAGCCCGAATTAACCCGTCAATTATCTGGTTTGGACCCGAACTGTTTTGACTCGACCTGAAATGGACTTGACCTGAAATGGACCCGACCTGAAACTGACTCGCACCCGACTCGAATCGAGTCAAAACATCTAATCAACCTGAAATGGCATGTATTCGATTTGACCCGACCTGATAAGACCCGACCTGAAACTCATCCGATTACATGTTTTTACATCCCTATAATAGGTATCAAAATCAAATTGTATGAGTCTACCACGTGCGACGAACAACGATGAACATCATTAACTTTGAACAACGCTGAACACTATTAAATTAATTAATAAAGATTAAAATTTTTAAGGACTCAACATACAATTAATAATTATTTAAAAAATTCAATTAAATTATTTTTCATAAATATTAATTTTTTTATTTTCAATAAGGGTATACTACATATTTAACATCTCACCTATTTCTGCATTTTTATTTTGATACCCAAACTAATTTTTTTTAGTAAACTAATATCTAATGTTACATATTATTTTTTGTTTAGTACTTTGAATGATAAAAATAAACGAAAACAATGACGTTGCTTCAAATAACATTAAACACTAGAATTAAAAAAAAACTAAACTAAACGAAGTAGCATCTACATGCATTCCAATATCAAAACTATGATCAACCCATAATCCAGTGACAACTGTTTTGCCATCATTTCGAACAACACGTGCAAGGTCATCTTAAATAACATGTAAAAGCAAGAATTTCAGCATCTAATTTTTTCTCTCTTTAAAAAAACCAAGCACTATTACTTTAAAAAACTTGCGTAGACAATCTTATCAGCAATGAAATGAGTGCAATTCTAGGGATGGCTTATAAAGTCAGTTTTTTCTTTAAATTTCGGGTAAAGGGCAGGGCGGGGCGTATTTTTTTTTTTTTTTGAAAGGAGAGGTCGGGGTCGGGGCCGGGTTTAAGGTAAAAAATCTCCGCTCCGACCCGACCCCAAAATAACCTAGAATATCCTTCTATATTTGAAATATTTACAAGAATGTCATCCATATATAAATGCATTTTAGGGCAGGATTTTCATTCATTCTCCGCCGCATCTTTTCAGTTTATCTTTCTCTACATTTTCCTCTCCATTTTCTCTATAATTCTTCATTTCTTCTTCATTTTTTTCTTTTAGTTTTTCATTCTCTACCATTCATAAGAAATTTATCTCGTTTTTCACCACCCTCGTCAATCGTCTTTTCATTCGAGTTTTACAACATTTCTTTTTTTGCAAATTTGCTTAGTGTTTCAAAATCTGTTGTTAGTTTTGGGATTCATTTTTAAAATTTTTCAGATTTTAATGTTTTTCTTTTGCATGTGATTATTTTTTTTACTGGACAAGACATGAGAATTTTTTGCATGTGGTTGTTAATTGTTTTTTTGGATTGGGTCAAGGTCAAATTTATAATAAGAGTAAACTATACCATTGACCACCGAACTAATTAGAGATTCCTATTTTGACCACTGAACTAACAAACTCGTCAATCAGACCACCGAACTTACTAAACTAACCTATTTTGGTCACTGCCCTTAAAAAATTAACAAGGACTGACGGAGTGATGATGTGGCAGTTAACAAACTTTTATAAAATTACACATTTAATCTTTGCTATTTATATATTCTTTTAATTTAGTCGTAATTTTAAATTAATAAAATAAATTAATTATTTAATTAAGTGATGACATGTGTCAACACCTTATTGGAGGAATTTAATTATTTATATTTTATTTTATAAATTTATTTTTCTCCTCCAATCAAGTGGTGACACGTGTCACCACTTGGTTGAATGAAAATTAAGCAAATATAGAAGAGTGGGGGTGGGGTGGATCAAACTTGCATCATGTGGGTTCCAAACCCTCACCTTTACCACTGCACCAAGCCTCTCTTAATGACATGAGTTGTGCTATTTAATATATATGTTATAATGCAGTAAATGTTAAGGGAAAAAAGTAAAAATGATTGAAAGGAGATTCGAACCTAGACCACTTGGGATGTGTATAATCACACAAACATTCGATTTAAAATATTCGAATATTTTTTTTATATTTAAATTAATTCGAATACTTATTTAAATATTTTAAATCAAATATTTTAAAAATATTTTTTTCTTTTTCATACTTTAAATACTCGTTTTAATTTAAATATTTAAATATTCGAATATTTTGGGGACCATCGGTAATAGTTTGGGGACCATCGGTGTAGTTTTACTTATAAATAATTAAATTCCTCCAATAAGGTGTTGACACGTGTCATCACTTAATTAAATAATTAATTTATTTTATTAATTTAAAATTAGGACTAAATTGAAAGAATGTGTAAATAGCAATGATTAAATGTGTAATTTTATAAAAGATTGTTAACTGCCACGTCATTACTCCGTCAGTCCTCTGTTAATTTTTTAACGGCGGTGGCCAAAATAGGTTAATTTAATAAGTTCGGTAGTCTGAAGACGAGTTCGTTAGTTCGGTGGTCAAAATAGAAATTCCCAATTAGTTCAGTGGTCAATGGTATAGTTTACCCTTATAATAAAATATTTGGATCGGGTTCAGGGCGTTTAAAAATTATATTAAGTAGGAGTCGGGTCGGGTTCAGATATAGTTGAGGTAATGTCGGGTAGGGGTCAGGGCAGCCAAAAATCTGCCCCGCCCTGCCCTGTTGCCATCCCTAGCAATTCTGGCTATACTGGTCGACACCAACGCCGCCACCGTCAATGAGCTTTACTGGAACCTTTCAAAAAAACAAATAAGCAAATATAATGAACAATTTATTAATTACTTGCTTAAATAAGTACTTCAATAAAACAAATATCAAGTAACATAGAGATTTGGATATATAGCAAATAAAAAGCGCTAATGAAAAACCTTATGATCGTTGATGGGGTCGAAGCCGTAAAGACAAAAACGAACACCGAGAAACACTTTCGAGGGAGTATCGGAATCCAACATTAAATACTTTTTTTAAGAAATTCAGTATCATTGGAGAATCGACTATGACAACACGAAGAATATTAATTTTTGTGCTTCTTGTTTTTGTAGGTTTTAGTTGATTTTTATTTTTTCATTCTTTATTTTTTTGTTGTTATTAAAGTCGATATTGTTTGTGAAGTAAATAAAATTTGCATAAAAATTTAGTGACAATGAAGAAGATGTTCGATATCTAATTTTTCTTACTTCGAATGGAAAAGAATAGAGAATAAATTTATATTTTCAATCTAAAAATTAAAAATGATGTTTAATTTGATAATATTTTGGACCAAATTGATAGATCGTGTAACCCCCTAGACCCGTCTATGCGTTACAACGGATATAAATGATGTTATAAGCTCGTGCAGATATATGGTAGGCATAACATTTTCATGATGTTTCGCGCAGTAACGACCTCCATTTCTGTTCTACTATTTCAAGGTTGCATCATACTCGAGAATAACGGTATTTGTTCTTTAATCAGACCTTGAGAATTAGACGGAAATTATATAGGCTGGTAACATACGAGGTAGGAATCAGAGAGTTTTGAGTCTAGTGTGTTCTAACGGTGCAACGTTAATGCATGAAATGTAACAATGCAGTAAACCTTTTTATTTAAAATACATTTGTTTCAAGTAGCCATAAAATTCATTTTTATTCTATATTTACCCTCCAACCATACTCCAGTATATAGTTTCCCAGTGCGGTATCATGTACAGGCATTAACCCGAGCCCATTGGGCGTGGGTACCATCCTAAGGATATACCTTAGAATATGGGCAGCCCTTGCCGAAGCATAGGAACTGAAGACGGGCGGACCTGGCCGAAGCCTAGGATCCGAAAATGGGCGAACCTAGCCGAAGCTTAGGATTCGAATACGGGCGGACCTAGTCGAAGCATAGGACTGAAGACGGGCGGACCTGGCCGAAGCCTAGGATCCGAAAATGGGCGAACCTAGCCGAAGCTTAGGATTCGAATACGGGCGGACCTAGTCGAAGCATAGGACCGAAAACGGGCGGACCTAGCCGAAGCATAGGACCGAAAACGGGCGGACTTACCAGCTAGATCAGGGCTGAGCCGACGGTAACTTCATATCATGTCCCAAGTACCCAGTGAATCAGATCATCAATAGTTCATTAATCAATAACTGTATTTTTAGTAACACATTATCCATATAGCAAGTTTGTCATATCGGATGCATAGGCATATATCAGAAATACAATATTGTCATGTTTAATTTATAAAACATGTCATGTTCATGTGAGTTCATGTATGTCAATCATGTGCCCGTGATCGGTGTTATAACATGTAAATCAGTATGCAAAAATTGTCGTGTAGCACACATGGAACACACTAGGTGGAATAGTTTATTTCCTTGGAGATACTTGTCATTTACGGAAGAATACACATTAAACTTTTGACAATTTGAACGGATTTTTGAAACGAGGCCCCTATTAAAGGAGGGGTTTTTACTAACGGTTTAAACCAGATATTCGGGAGATGATACATCAAGATCTTTGAGAGTTTAAGCATATCATGAGTGATTTAGCCATTTAAGCCTACTAGGGGCATTATGGTCATTTTATCATACACGGGCATTTTGGTAATTTATACCAACATGGCGTAAACAGTGGCTCGGGAATTCTATTTGCTCAACAGGTTTTCAACCAGACATTTAGAGATTTCTATATCAAGATCTTTCACGATATCAGATACATTCAGGGCTAATTCGATTACTTTAGCCAACGAGGGCATTTTGGTCATTTAACTATCAAGGGTGATTTTGTACTTTAGCCCATTAAAAATGAAATGACAATTCACAATATTTAATATTTTTAGAAGTTTATCAAGCCTCCAAAAACATTCGAACTAACATGTTCCCAACCTTGCAGTACTAACTAAACCTTCTGATGTATGCACTTCACGTGTATCATTTCCAAATACTGTTTTTATCGTATATCTGAAAGGTTGCCTTCATATTTCACCACAAGACTTGCCACGGAGTAGTCGAACTAATACTTTGTGCGGGAAGACTTCCATCCTTATATTAATATCAAAAGTGATTGACGTACATAAGTCATGCTTCAACCCTTAGGGGCATTTCAGTCATTCTGAAGCTCGGGATCTCTATCATTTCCGTCAATTGAACCATATATAGTATTCCAATCATTTAAGTACTCGTGCGTGTTTCAGCCATTCAAGAAATTTCGGTACCCTTCAACCACTTCATTCATTTTAGACTCAAGGGTTTGTCCATCCTTCCAGTTAATTTGCAAACTTGGGTGTCCGAAGATACTTCAGCTTTCTTGGTCACTACGACCATCCCAATTAATTTGACCATATCAATATTTCCAATATTTTTAGTCATTACAATCAATTCGATATTTTGAGCCACTTGATTTATTCAGAGGTATGGATAGTTTCCCGTGAATCTATATTCAAAGATTCATTCCAAAATCAAAGAAACATAACACCATACAATCTCGAAGTTTTAAATCTTGTTACCATAACTTTCCAAGTAGATCGAGGTTTTCAGATGAATCGAGCTGTTTTACCATATTCAGTGTAGATTTCTAGATCGCTTCTAATTCCAAGGGTATTTTAGTCATTCTCACACCTTAAGGGCATTTTCGTAATTTCATATCCAAATATCTTTAGCATTTAATCATTTGACATTAATAATCAGGTTTGGAGATTAGTCGACTTATTAATTAATTTATTGACTCCAGATCTTTACATTTATTAACTTTCTCATTCGAGCATTTCGATCTTTTCTAGGTTACTAGAATCAATTTCATATCTGGTTTGACTTAAGCAGAGTTAACAACACTTCTCATCATATTTATGCATGCATTAACCGAATACCAACATGATCATAAAGCATACTAAAGGTAGTAGTGTATTACCTCAACTTTCAGCTACCTCGATCGATCCATGATACTCCGTTTGATCACTCTCTAATCGGAATGTGACGTCTTCAACATCCCGAATACAAGGAACTTCGAATACCTTCAATCGCACAAATTCCAATTTCAGTCTTTAATCACCTTACTCATAATTGATTATTAAAATACATAAGTGGACTCGAGTTCAAGGTCCAATTTGGAGGCTTTCGGGTTAGAATTTCATGAAACGGGCTTCAAAATCGGACTTAGGAAGTCAAAAAACATAAAATAGGACTTTTCGGAAAAAGTTGACTTTTTAGTCAAAGTCAACGCTGACGTCAGCGGTCAAAGTCAACGCTGACGTCCCTGGTCCAAGGCTTACTCAACGAGTTGACTTACTGGGTTGACTCGGACGAGTTGACTCACTGAGTTGACTCGGACAAGTTGACTCACTGGGTTGACTCGGTCAACGGATCGGGTCGGGTCGGTTAACGGGTCGGGTCAACGGGTTTGATTGAGTTGACCGGTCCAACCGGTCCAGCCGGTTCAGACCGGTTCGGTCTACGCAGACCGACTCTTACCTTAAAGAACCCGAAGGTCGCCGGACGGTCACCGGAACATCGCCAGAAACCTTATTTGTACCGGTTCTGTCAGAAAATGAGAACTTATCAACACAACAATTCAACCCACTCATCAGAAACATGAATCAAGCTGAAATCGAGCCGTAAATTACCTGAAATGCCGAAATCTCGCCGGAAATATATATACTCCGATGATGCCATTATCGGTGTTATATGAGTGGTAGGGCGGTTGGGTTTTGCACGCCACTTCATCAGGAGCTCGGATCCGATGGCTGCGTCACGAACGAACGGTGGATGGGGCCGGAAAACGCAGGGAACGAAGGCACGCAAATTTGGGGGGTTTGGCCGAAACGTCAAGCAAGATTTGTCGGCGAAATATGGCTCCGTTATGCGCGTGGCGTCTATGGGTTTGGTCGGGTTGAAGCGACACTTTCGATGGCTGGGGCGGTGGCAGCCACGGGCGGGCAGTGCGGTAGATCGGAGCTAAACCGGTGAGGGGGGGGGGGAACTCAGATCTGGAAACTTCCTCCCTCTTTCAATGACAAGGACGACAATTAATGTGATAGGTGGGGGGTTGGTTGTTGTTTTAATTATTTTGAATAACAAAGATTCAAAAGATAGACTTAAGAATAAGTCAAGGTAACTTATAACCAAATTGAGCCTTAGTTTTGTTAGTTAAAACATTTCTTACCATACCATAAGGACACGTGATCGAATCCCTATAGCTTTATTCCCTCTCTCTTTTTTTTTTCTTCATTTCATTTCCAAAGGCCAAGTGGTAATGGTTCAATCAAGCCCAAGTCCTTAAACATCCAAGGGTTTTCAAAATTAGTTTTCAAAATTTAAAATATTTCCAACAAGTCCCTGAAATACAATTAAACAATTTCAAATAACTTACCCCACTTTGGGGTGTTACAATTCTCCCCACCTTAAAAGAAATTTCGTCCTCGAAATTTACAAGAGTTAGAGAAATAAAGAAGCTACTCTTTTATCTATTCTTGTGCTGAAACTCATCCTTCAGAGTATACTTGCTTCTCAAGATTTTTTTTTGGCGGTCACATATCAATTTGGTCATGTCCTTAGTCGCTCAGCTATTCTTTAAACGCAATGTCATCCTATCATACAACTCATACGAACTAATCATATTACGGTATTTGAATCCATACAAAACTTTGTACGAAGCCAAACGAACACTTGTCTTGCAACTTTCATTATATGCGGTCTCAGTCAGGGATACGAAACCTTTCCAACAACCACAGAAATAATCATACCTCCTAGAAGTATCTCCTCTAAGATATGAGTTAATCAACTAAGTCAACCATCGATTTACGGATGAGAATCTGTACTTGAAATCCAAACAAGTAATCCAAGCTTCCAACATAGCCTTCCAAAATTAAGACGTAACACCGAATTTCAGTCAGGGATGATATGTATAACTATACACCATGCAACATTATCGCAAAAATAACTTTCTCCTTGGCAATCAAACATAATCAAGGTTTTATACGGATATCACTTACCTTTAATGAATTTTTGTAGACAATTGCTTCCTTCGTATATTACAGAGTCACCATAGAGCTTTAAACTTTCACCACATTCACAAACACCTTTCTTTTAAATTCATAACACATTTATCAAGTTTCCATCAGAATATTCTCAAACATAATCATTACCACTGAATAGCCATACATGTAAATCTTATATCAATCAACTCTCATAATCAAACATTTATTCTCAATCTGATCAGATCTTTAATTCAACACGCATTAACCACCTCAGGTTGTTTATCCAGATTCAAATCCATCAACTTAATCCAAACACAAGAGAACGTTTCAGGCATTTCTCTACCGGTTCCAATCGGGCCACACTAAACAGGATACATAGATTCACGTACTACAGGGAAGAGAAAGATTCGACATCAGAGTTTCGGCTCGGAGGAGTACGGTTAGGATCTAGGGCATGCACAGACCAAACACCCTGTTACAGACGATCGGCCGATCTACCCAGAATGACGCAACTCTAAGCTTTGATACCACTAAATGTAACCCCCTAGACCCGCCTATGCGTTACAACAGATCTTAGGAAGTCACATTAGGGTCACAAGAGCGACCCACGGTAAAAATATACATAAAAGCATTTTTTTTTGCAAAAACTTATTAAACTGTAAAATCAACTTTTGTTTAAAATACCATTTCGGGAAGTCATTTAAACATGTAACGAAAAATTCAGAAAGTGTTTTACAGACACTGTCATAAAACAATACATGACGTACATGACATACATGCCCACTAACTATACAGTACCGTACTCCAAAAGCAACACCGAGAGAACTCCGAGCACTGATGTCAAACGTTATACCATGGTATATTCCTTTGACTTGCGATGGTAAAAACAACGTGAGCTTGGAAAAGCTCAGTAATACAAAACTACCAAAAGATGCTATAAGCTCATGCAGATATATGGTAGGCATAACATTTTCATGATGTTTCGCGCAGTAACGACCTCCATTTCTGTTCTACTATTTCAAGGTTGCATCATACTCGAGAATAACGGTATTTGTTCTTTAATCAGACCTTGAGAATTAGACGGGAATTATATAGGCTGGTAACATACGAGGTAGGAATCAGAGAGTTTTGAGTCTAGTGTGTTCTAACGGTGCAACGTTAATGCATGAAATGTAACAATGCAGTAAACCTTTTTATTTAAAATACATTTGTTTCAAGTAGCCATAAAATTCATTTTTATTCTATATTTACCCTCCAACCATACTCCAGTATATAGTTTCTCCAGTGCGGTATCATGTACATGCATTAACCCGAGCCCATTGGGCGTGGGTACCATCCTAAGGATATACCTTAGAATACGGGCGGCCCTTGCCGAAGCATAGGAACCGAAGACGGGCGGACCTGGCCGAAGCCTAGGATCCGAAAACGGGCGGACCTAGCCGAAGATTAGGATTCGAATACGGGCGGACCTAGCTGAAGAATAGGACCGAAAATGGGCTGACCTAGCCGAGGCATATGACCGAAAACGGGCGGACTTACCAGCTGGATCAGGGCTGAGCCGACGGTAACTTCATATCATGTGCCAAGTACCCCAGTGAATCAGAACATCAATAGTTCATCAATCAATAACTGTATTTTTAGTAACACATTATCCGTATAGCAAGTTTGTCATATCGGATGCATAGGCATATATCAGAAATACAATACTGTCATGTTTAATTTATAAAACATGTCATGTTCATGTGAGTTCATGTATGTCAATCATGTGCACGTGATCAATGTTATAACATGTAAATCAGTATGCAAAAACTGTCGTGTAGCACACATGGAACACACTAGGTGGAATAGTTTATTTCCTTGGAGATACTTGTCATTTACGGAAGAAAACACATTAAACTTTTGACAATTTGAACGGATTTTTGAAACGAGGTCCCTATTAAAGGAGGGGTTTGTACTAACGGTTCAAACCAGATATTCGGGAGATGATACATCAAGATCTTTGAGAGTTTAAGCATATCATGAGTGATTTAGCCATTTAAGCCTACTAGGGGCATTATGGTCATTTTATCATACGCAGGCATTTTGGTAATTTATACCAACATGGCGTAAACAGTGGCTCGGGAATTCTATTTGCTCAACAGGTTTTCAACCAGACATTCAGAGATTTCTATATCAAGATCTTTCACGATATCAGATACATTCAGGGCTAATTCGATTACTTTGGCCAACGAGGGCATTTTGGTCATTTAACTATCAGTGGTGATTTTGTACTTTAGCCCATTAAAAATGAAATGACAATTCACAATATTTAAGATTTTTAGAAGTTTATCAAGCCTCCAAAACCATTCGAACTAACATATTCCCAACCTTGCAGTACTAACCAAACCTTCTGATGTATGCACTTCACGTGTATCATTTCCAAATATTGTTTGTATCGTATATCTGAAAGGTTGCCTTCATATTTCACCACAAGACTTGCCACGGAGTAGTCGAACTAATACTTTGTGCGGGAAGACTTCCATCCTTATATTAATATCAAGAGTGATTGACGTACATAAGTCATGCTTCAACCCTTAGGGGCATTTCAGTCATTCTAAAGCTCGGGATCTCTATCATTTCCGTCAATTGAACCATATATAGTATTCCAATCATTTAAGTACTCGTGCGTGTTTCAGCCATTCAAGAAATTTTGGTACCCTTCAACCACTTCATTCATTTTAGACTCAAGGGTTTGTCCATCCTTCCAGTTAATTTGCAAACTTGGGTGTCCAAAGATACTTCAGCTTTCTTGGTCACTACGACCATCCCAATTAATTTGACCATAACAATATTTCCAATACTTTTAGTCATTACAATCAATTCGATATTTTGAGCCACTTGATTTATTCAGAGGTATGGATAGTTTCCCGTGAATCTATATTCAGAGATTCATTCCAAAATCAAAGAAACATAACACCATACAATCTCGAAGGTTTAAATCTTGTTACTATAACTTTCCAAGTAGATCGAGCTTTTCAGATGAATCGAGTTGTTTTACCATATTCAGTGTAGATTTCTAGATCACTTCTAATTCCAAGGGTGTTTTAGTCATTCTCACACCTTAAGGGCATTTTTGTAATTTCATATCCAAATATCTTTAGCATTTACATTTGACATTAATAATCAGGTTTGGAGATTAGTCGCCTTATTAATTAATTTATTGACTCCAGATCTTTACATTTATTAACTTTCTCATTCGAGCATTTCGATCTTTTCTAGGTTACTAGAATCAATTTCATATCTGGTTTGACTTAAGCAGAGTTAACAGCACTTCTCATCATATTTATGCATGCATTAACCGAATACCAACATGATCATAAAGCATACTAAAGGTAGTAATGTATTACCTCAACTTTCATCTACCTCGATCGATCCATGATACTCCGTTTGATCACTCTCTAATCCGAATGCGACGTCCTCAACATCCCGAATACAAGGAACTTCGAATACCTTCAATCGCACAAATTCCAATTTCAGTCTTTAATCACCTTACTCATAATTGATTATTAAAATACATAAGTGGACTCGAGTTCAAGGTCCAATTCGGAGGCTTTCGGGTTAGAATTTCATGAAACGGGCTTCAAAATCGGACTCAGGACGTCGAAAAACATAAAATAGGACTTTCGGAAAAAAGTTAAATTTTTGGTCAAAGTCAACGCTGACGTCAGCGGTCAAAGTCAACGCTGACGTCATGCTGACATCACTGGTCAAGGCTGACTCAGCGAGTTGACTCACTTGGTTGACTCGGACGAGTTGACTCAATAGGTTTACTCGGTCAACGGGTCGGGTCAACGGGTCGGGTCAACAGGTTTGACTGAGTTGACCGGTCCAACCGGTTTAGACCGGTTCGGTCTACGCGGACCGACTCTTACCTTAAAGAACCCGAAGGTCGCCGGACAGTCACTGGAACATTGCCGGAAACCTTATTTGTACCGATTCTATTAGAAAACAAGAACTTATCAACACGACAATTCAACCCACTCATCAGAAACATGAATCAAGCTGAAATCAAGTTGTAAACTACCTGAAATGCCGAAATCTCGCTGGAAATATATATACTCCGATGATGCCCTTATCGGCGTTAGATGAGTGGTCGGACGGTTGGGTTTTGCACGCCACTTCATCAAGAGCTCGGATCCGATGGCTGCGTCGCGAACGAACGGTGGACGGGGCCGGAAAACGCAGGGAATGAAGGCACGCAAATTTGGGGGTTTTGGCCGAAACTTCGAGCAAGATTTGCCGGCGAAATACGGCTTCGTTATGCGCGTGGCGTCTATGGGTTTGGTCGGGTTGAAGCGACACTTTCGATGGCTGGGGCGGTGGTAGCCACGGGCGGGCGGTGCGGTAGATCGGAGCCAAACCGGTGAGGGGGGGGGAACTCAGATCTGGAAACTTCCTCCCTCTTTCAATGACAAGGACGACAATTAATGTGATAGGTGGGGGTTGGTTGTTGTTTTAATTATTTTGAATAACAAAGATTCCAAAGATAGACTTAAGAATAAGTCAAGGTAACTTATAACTAAATTGAGCCTTAGTTCTGTTGGTTAAAACATTACTTACCATACCATAAGGACATGGGATCAATTCCCTATAGCATTATTCCTTCTCTCTTTTTTTTCTTCATTTCATTTCCAAAGGCCAAGTGGTAATGATTCAATCAAGCCCAAGTCCTTAAACATCCAAGGGTTTTCAAAATTAGCTTTCAAAATTTAAAATCTTTCCAACAAGTCCCTGAAATACAATTAAACAATTTCAAATAACTTACCCCACTTTGGGGTATTACAGATCGAATAAATTTTTGGGACTAAAACTGTTATTTGATCAAGCAACGTCACTGTTTCGTTTATTTTTAATATTCGGGGAAAAAATAAAAACAATACGGAACGTTAGGCATCATTTTGCTAAAAAAAATTAGTTTGGGTACTAAAATAAAAACACGGAAATATGTGAGGTACTAAATATATATAGTTTACTCTTATTAAAAAAATTAAAATTTATTATATATGAAAAATAATTTAATTGATTTTTTAAATAATTATTAATCGTATGTTAAATCCTTGAAATTTTTAATATTTATTAATTAATTTAATGATGTTTAATGGTAGTGGTGTTCAGCAGTGTTCATCGCACGTTGTAGAATTTTTCAATCAAATTATAAATTTTGTAGGTTAAAATTCGGCATTTTCCACAGTAAATTTGAATTAAATTATACTTTTACATATATACAAAATACGAATGATTCTCCAAAAAAACATAATGTATCGTTATGTACCACTAATCATGTGTAGGGGTGGAACATCGCCGGGGTTTATAGGGATGTGGCCACTGCCAACTTTTCCTTTTCAACAACATTAATATACCATTCTTAAGGGGAAAAGGTAAAATCAATGTTGTAAGCCTTCAATTTTTTTAATTTTTTTTATTTTATCCTGGTCCCCTCCTTTACAAACTTGTTCCGCCCTTGATCATGTGTACCGCTATGTACCATTAATTATTTTAATTGTTTTTGAAATCATAGGGACTAAAGCGTTATTATCTCTTTTTAGAATAAAATCTAAAAAACAATTTTATATTACTTTTTTCAAAATAATTTGGGCATAATACAGAAATGGTAACTAAAATTTGGTAAATTATTCAATTTGATAACCAAACTTTCAATTGCTTTAATGTTTCCAATAATTTTTTTGTTTTGCTCCAAATTGGTCATTGACCCGTTAACGACCGTTAAAAGGTTGACGTGATATAATAACACATTTAGTCATCCATGTTTGCACATTCAAACAATATTTTTCCTTATTTAAAAATATTAATAAATTTAACCCTCGTTATTTACACATTATTTCAATTTGGAGCTATTTTAAATAAAAATAATTTAACCATGAACCCTAAAACCAACAACCTAAACTCTAAATACTTGAACCTTAAAACCAAAACCCTAAACCCTAAACCTCTAAACCATAAACATGTCATTCTACATGTATTTACACTAATTTGCAAAATCAAGTTTTTTGAATTAACTAACAAGCTAACTAATTTGTAACTAATTGCAGCTAATATAACAAATAAACTTCTCTCAACTAACTACAATTATTAAGCTCAACACTCCCTTTCAAGTTGGTGGGTAAAAAACATCTTTAACCCCCAACTTGGATACAATACATTCATGTTGTTGAATTCCCAAACTCTTTGCCATAATGTCAGTCAATTGTTCTGTTGTTGATACATATCTTGTGTTTATTAATCTTTCTTGTATCTTCTCCCGAATAAAGTGACAGTCGATCTAAATGTTTTTAATGCGCTCATGATAAACATGGTTAGCAACTATTTGAAATGCCACCTTGTTGTCACAAAAAAGTTTTGTTGGTTGTTCTCTGTTGATATCCTTTTTTGACATTAACTGCTTTAACAACACAATCTTCGTTGTTGTAACATCCATGCTTCTGTACTCTGCTTATGCAGACGATCGAGCTACTATAGTTTGTTTCTTTGACTTCCAAGAAATTAAGAAATCTCCTAGCTTAATGCAGTAACCTGTGACTGACCTTCGAGTCATCAGGCAAGTTGCCAAGTCTGAGTCGCAGTATGCCACTAACTGACACGAACTATTTGCATTTAACAGTATCCCGTGCCTTGGATTTTTTTTGATGTATCTTACTACACGCAAAGCTACTTCGAGATGCACCTTTTTGGGCTGATGCATAAATTGGCTCATGTGTTCAACAAAAAAATTAATTTCTGGCCTTGTGTGCGTTAAGTATATTAACCTGTCAACCAACCTTTGATAAATGGTTTTATCATCCATCAACTCTTCATCTTTGTGTTGTTGCATTGTTTCATCATAAAGCACTGAAGTTAACTTACTATTATGTTCCAATGGTGTTGAAGCTGGCTTTGCTCCCCCTAAACCAGTACTTCCAATAAGCTCCAAAGCACACTTTCGTTGGTTTAGAACAAATTCTTTTTTAGACCTCAAAATTTCAAGTCCAAGAAAGAACTTTAACTCTTCTAAATCCTTCATTTTAAAGTTCCTGTTGAGGATTTTTTTGAGTTCTTCTATCATACCTTCATATTAGCAGTGATCAACAAGTCATCTACATACACTAGTAAGATAACCATCTTGGTACTGTTGCGACTAAAAATTTTAAGAAAATACAAGTACCTCAGATGTCGCTCGGAAGAACCGGGTTTTTAGATGGTTTTCAAAAAATTAGTCGGGTTTATAAAAAGTAGAGGAGTCGCCACCGGCCATTTAAAAATGGTAGACCGGACACTGAAACAAAACCATAGATTTTTTCTTTTGAAAATGGGTTCGGGAGTCGGTTACACGCGGGGAAGGATGAGCACCCCCGTCGTGCTCGAAAATCGGACCAAAAACATTACCGCTTAATTAATATTAAATTTTGCGAATTAAAGTGACGAATCATATCAAAATTTGGTTTTACGGATGAGTAAATTTTAAAAGTCTTAATATTCGAGAAGAAAAGTCCGAACCACCACCACTACGACTGGTACTGGCCTCGTTCGTTCCCGAATAAAAAGACGATCGCATTGCATTTTATAAATTCATGTATAATTCCTAATTTCATTAAACATGGCATGCAATAAACCGAGCAAATCAAACACCACATATGGAAATAAAAAGAGCAAGCACGCAATTGACGTAGCTTAACATGATTAATCATAAATTCCCATGCGAACATATTTGAAAAGGGACGAACAAGCTAAATTAGGCATTAAAAAAACTCTAATCATACTAATACGTGCATAGATTACGTAACTTAACATTATACTTTATTTGAACCAAGATTAAACTAGATGACTTGATTAAAAAAAACATATACCGCATCGAACCTTTATCATAGATTTAAACAAGCGTATACATAATGCATATACAATAATGCATGAATCAAAATTAAGGAAACTTTAGTACAAGACCAAGAAAATTAAAAAGCCTAAGATAAAAAGGAAAACACCGCATTAAAAAAGTTAAAACTGCACTCATGGCAGACTCCGAGGACCGATTGGGGAAATAAACCATAAAAAACAAAGCTGAACCGTCAAAACAGGGACTAAAATTAAAACTCGCGAAAAACTAAAAGGGTCGAAATGGTTATTAAACCATTCGCAGTAGATCAACAAAAATAAGGGATGAAATTGCAACGGCTTAAAAGATTTGAGGGATCTGGGACGTGATTTCAAAAAGCGGAAACCCCTGCGGAGGCATTTTCGCAACGTGTAATGGCTTAAAATAGGGTTTGAGCATTTTTAAAAAGCCGAAAGGCAATAAAATGGGCTTTAAACAGACCAAAACCCCCTTTTGCCCATTTCGGTAAAAAAACAGAGAGCCCCTCCTCATCTCTCTCCGCCCCTGACATAGCCCAAATGGCCGGTCACCGCTAATCGGTGCCGGCGAGAAGATTACCCCAAAAATCCCCTCTCTGAAAACGGTAAAAGAGCCGAAACGAAAACCCCCAAAAAAGACCACACCGAGAAAACCTCTCCCTTTCGAAAACTGACTCGAAAACCCTAAAAGGAGGAGAAAGTTGTCACTAAAACTCCAATGGCTCACCCCGTTGGCTATCCGGATGGACACCGAGGGTTTGTTGCCGGAGCGATTCAAGACCAAAGAGATCCAAGCTCTCCAAAGGTAAAAGACCGAACCCTCTCCCTTCTATTATTTTTTTGCTCCTTTTTTATTTCGAATGCTTGCATGCATAAAAAATGGACTGAGATATACCCCTGAAATGCTTTTCTATTGCTTTTCGAAATTCCTCTCCTCTGTTTTTGCTCAGAGAGAGATTACAATCGCTTTTCCGGTTCCTCTTATACCCGGATTACAGTGAATAAAACAAAGAAAATCATTCTCTCTCTTTCTCTCTAATATTTTATGTCTGGTTGACATTTTTACATTTTTGTCTCGGTTTACATTTTTGGGTTATCTGACTTCTGATTTCGGCTGTTGCATGTCGAGTTTTGCCTGAAACGGCGTTGGCGTGTATCCGGTCAGAGGCGACATAAGCGTGTGCAGACGAGTGGTCACGGGACCGAGCTACGCGCGCGTGGTGGGAGTTGGAACGTCTCGGACACGCGCGTGGGACGCGAACGGGCATCTCGTGCAGAGTACGCGCGAATCTGGTCTGTTAGATCAAATCTTGATCTAATGGTGGGGACATGTGTGCGGCGCAGATCGAGGATACCCTTGCTAGGGCTCCCTCCTGACGCGATCTGGGCCATTGGATCGCGTCCAGATCTTACGGCAATGGGCCTGCGGCGCGAAGGTCTTGAAAGGCTTCCCTAGGGGTCACTCTTCTAGGTTTCATCTGGACCGTCAAATCTGAGGCAGATCTGACGGTAGATACTCGGTTGCGCAAGGGAAACAATATGTTAGGGTTTTTTTCGGTTGGGCTACCTGTAAACGGGCCGAATATATGTATTTATGTGCTTTGGGCTGTTATATTATTTTGGACTATGTGTAATGGATCATGTTATTATTTTGGACTCTCATTATTAATCAAAATGGGCTTTTATTTATTATGTTCAATTTTTATTATAATTATAATAGTAATATCCGGTAATAATAATAAGTATACTAATGATAATAATAGTAATAAAGATAAATATAATAATAAATGAAAATAATAACAATAATATTCTGATAATAGTGGTAAATAGTAATAATCAATATAATAATAGTCATGATGATGATAATATTTATAATAGTAATAATACTAACAGGTAGTAATAATATAAGGAAATAATAGTATTATTTATACCTACATACATATATATGTATATATATTTTTTCTTTTTTCCATTTTCTTTTTTTCTTTTAATTACCTAATAGCCCTAATAAGCCCAAGGTAAACACAAATTAAAGGAGGTTCAAGGTCCGGACAAAATTAGTGATTACAGTTGCCCATCTTTGCTTATACTTGTGGAACAAGAAAAAAGCAAAGACCATAAGCACTAATTTTGTCCTACTTCCCTGTTGGACGGTTTACTCCCGATACAGCCACTCGATTCCAAGTAATTCCTCTTCCCAAAGCCTTTCGATCGTGGATTCTCCCTTAGATGCCCCGAACAGATAGACAGAGAGTTTTTTCAGATTTTTTCTTTTTTTTTTCTTTCAGATTTCCATTCTCCAAGTGCCCGAACGGATAGGCGAGTTCTATTCTCCAAGTGCCCGAATAGATGAGCAGATTTCAAATATCTTTGTCTTCCCTTTTTCGTAAGAACAAGCTAGTCATCCAAACAACTTTGCCTTCCCTTCGCGATCTAAAAGCAAGCTGTCCGTTTCGCTGTCAAAAAGCAAGTTAAAACTCCAAATATTTTTGCCTCCCCTTCGCGGCCAAAAGGAAAACTTGGGCGTCCAAGTGGATTTGCTTTCCCTTCACAGTCGTAAAGCAAACTGGTCATAACTATACCTGTCTAACTTCCCTGTTGGACGATTTACTCTCCTGGAGCTGCAACGCGCTACACCGAGTAATTTTCTCTTTGAAGCCTTAAGAATATGAGTTCTCTCTCTATAGAACTCATTTCCTTGGCGTGTTCTTCGAGTGACAGTTCTTTCTATAGAGAACTTTCGTCCTCGTATTTTTGAAATCAAAGATCTCGAAGTCCTCCCTCTGTAGGACCCTCCGCTTTCGAGATCTTGAAGCCTTAGGATTCTGAGTTCTTTCTCCACAGAACTCCTCTTCCTTAGCGTACTCTTCAAGTAGTAGTTCCTTTACTATGGAACTCTCGTCTTCGTATTTCTGAAATCAAAGATCTCCAAGTCCTCTCTCTGTAGGACCCTCCGCTTTTGAGATCCTGAAGCCTTAGGATTCTGAGTTTTTTCTCCACAAAACTCTTCTTCCTTAGCATACTCCTCGAGTAGTAGTTCCTTCTCTATGGAACTCCCGTCTTCGTATTTCTGAAATCAAAGATCTCCAAGTCCTCTCTCCGTAGGACCCTCCGCTTTCGAGATCCTAAACCCTTAGAACTCTGAGTTCTTTCTCCACAGAACTCCTCTTCCTTAGCGTACCTTTTTTAGTAGTAGTTCTTTCTCTATTGAACTCCCCTATGAAATCAAGGATCTACAAGTCCCCTCTCCGTAGGACCCTCCGCTTTCAAGATCCTGAAGTCGCAAGTTCCTCATATATAGAGCTTGTTTGGACCATTTCTCTGTGGGATCCTTCATCTTGAAATCTGTCGGCAATCTTGAAAGCTTTCATTTGAAATCCTTGAGTGGCGAACATGAAGGCTTCACCTGACACTCTAGGGCGGTGGCTTGAAAGGCTTCGCCTGAGACCCTTTTAGTTCTCACTTTATTGTTTTCTCCTCATCCCGAGAGGTATTCAATTTGTCTTTCAAAAATCTGTGAAAAGAGATAAAATGTTATGATGGTATGAGTTAGCATGCTCCTAACCTAGGGATGCTTAACTACTCGTGATGCATGATTGGGGTTTCCAAGTTATTTAATCATATTAATTCTATTGACATCGTGTCCTTTGATTCCGCTTCTTGCGTTGATTGCCCCTCTTCTCGGTTCTACCGGACCCTTGTTCTTCTTCTTCTCATCTTGATCCTCTTCTGGAATTGTCTGCCTCAAAGTGCCCATTCGAGTTTTCACTTTGAACCCTTCTTTCTCTCTCTTTTTTTCTTTCTTCTATTTTTTCCTTCTATTTTTTCTTTCTTTCTCTTCTTCTATTTTTATTGATTTTTGATTGCCCGAGTAGATAGGTAAATTTCCATTCTCCAAGTGCCTGAACGGATAGGCGGGTTCTATTCTCCAAATGCTCGAATAGATGAGCAAATTTCCATTCTCCAAGTGCTTGAACGGATAGGCGGTTTCTATTCTCCAAATGCCCGAATAGATGAGCAGATTTCATATATCTTTGTCTCGAGCTTTGAGTATCTGTCTCCTTTGCTCTGAAATCCTTTGGCTTTGAGTTTCTGTCTCCTTTGCCATGAGCTTTGAGTATCTGCCTCATTTGCTTTGAAGTTCTTGGGCTTTGAGTTTGTCTCCTTTGCCCTGAGCTCTGAGTATCTGCCTCCTTTGCTCTAAAATCTTTTGGCTTTTAGTTTCTACCTTTTTCACCATGAGTTTTCGCCTTAATCCCCAAAGTTCCTTTTGGGTTTTCACTGTGTCCCCTCTTCTCTTCTTTGTCCTCTTTCTTCTTCTTTTTCCCTTTTTGGGCACTCCTTTGAGTTTTCATCTTGAACTGACCTCCGATTAAAGTAGGCTGCTTTACATGGTGTCTTCTATCTAAAGATGTCATAACCTTTCGGCCCTCGTTCTTCTAAATTTGTGGTCAAAAGCGTCTCTTTTGAATTTCGCTCCGTTGCCCCGAAGTGCCTTTGGGTTTTCGCCTTGGCTCCTCTTCTCTTCTTCTTAATCTTCCTTCTTTAGGCATTCTTTCACCTTCATCGCCTTTTGTCGAGTTGATTTCAGACGATACTTAATATCTCATTCGGTGTGTGCTCATAATGCGGCGCGCGTGGTCCTTCTCGGGACAATATTTCCAGCAAGACGTTTAGGCTCCGAGGGTAACTTCTATTCCCCGATTCTCAATTTCTACCCTCATGTTCTATTCCAACACTTCTTAGAGAAGGTTGACTTTGTAGCTCAACATTTCATCGAAGACGGTCTTGATATTTCAACTAGAGGTATTAGTAATGCTTGAACCTCCGAGGGTGCCCCTCCGGGTACTAATGGCTTTACCTCGAGCCATGGTCAGTCCGTTTGTTCATTCCCATGTAGGAGACTTATGCAAGTGATTGGGTGAAAATAATTTTATTATGGAAATATGCATTTTAAAGAATCGTGTCAAGTGAAAATCAAGTTTTTGGGTCTTTGAAAAAAAGGTCGACCCGAGTGAAATTTTCCGAATGTTGTAGGAATGCACATATGAAATCTTTTCTAGGCTATTAGGCTTCCGAGAGGAACGACTCCCATTCCTAGTTTCTACCCGATTTAAAAGTGGCTCTCTTTAGCTCACTAACTCACCATGCCACATCCTTCCCTCTCTTCTGATCTCAATCAGGCATTAGAAGTGTGGCAATCCTTGAAGAAAAGTTAACCCCCGATAGGCGGGATGTGATATGAAGACAAAATTATCCGTCCGTGTACGGTCCAAATGGTCTTTTATGGCTTGTAATGTAGGCTAAGGCTCACGGCTACGAAAGAAAAGGTAAATAGGCCCAAACAAGTGTTTGAGGGTGGTGAAACCAAGGATCAATTCTTCCAATCTGAAGTCTCAATTATGCTCCGATGAAATGTTATCTCTTTTCTTATTTCTTTGGATCGCTCTAGACTGCCCCCTTTTTTGGGGTTTTCACCCTAGAGTTCATTTCCTTTCATCAAGCGTAGTTTCGGGTCAAATTGCACCTTCGCATTGTATTAGTGTAGGCTTTTGATCAAAGGTGAACAATCTTTCGAGGCTCATATAAGCAGAGATTCATTTGGATAGGGAATCCTCTTGTCCCTTTTCTTTATCCGCTTCTCTCTCTTTTCAAAATTGCACTTTTCACTTTAGTGCCTTTGCTTTTGATTTCTTCAACTTTTATGTCGGTAACTTTTGACTTGATTTAGGTAGCTCTTTGAGAACCGACTTTTCTTTCGTTGTTTCCTTTTGATGTTTTTGGCTGCTAAAACTGAAAATGCATCTAACGTTCGTATTCTCTTTTATTGCCCTTTAATTCACAAGGCCTCGTCTTCATAGCACAATCAGGATCCCATGTCATTACTCGTCCGCAAACTTCTACCTTAATTGCCCCTGGTGTAGGGGTGATCCTTGGTTTGGGTTCGATCAAAAGAAAATAAATTTAAAAGGCTCAAATGGGGACAACAATGGGTATATTTTATTTTCTTTTTATGTGAATGGAATTGAAGGAATGCCAAATGTCCTCCCATACACAGATATCAAAATTGGTCTTCATGTGGTAAAAGTTTTAGGGTTATCACTTCATTCAAAGACCTTAGACAACAATGCCCAAGAGGAAAATTCACTCAATGGGAGTGGCCCATTATTCCTAAACACTCGTTGTCACCCCTCCCTTGGCCTAAGTAGAACATAGGGTTTTCATATTTAGTATACTCACAACATCCGATTTTTTTGGAACATTTTTAAATTAAAGTCATTTTTGCAAAAAATATATAGATGTATGTTTGGAAGGAAACAAAAATAAGGTCATAACATAGAGAATAAATGAATTTTTTAAATGAAATCAAAGAATATATAAAATGCTTGCCAAATGAAATGCGTGCAAAAGTCTCCTTCATTGAAATTGATCTAGCGAACATAACATAGGCCCTTACAAAGGTCCTTGCTATCTTTGGGCGCATGATAGCAAGGAACAAAAAACTCCTAAAGATGATCGGGTATTAGCACCTCCCAAAAGTCACGTCCTTGTTCTCTCTTTTTAGAATGTCAAAAGACCGTTCTCGATCAAAGCCTGCACCTTGATTTTCAATGCCCCACAATTTTCCGTGGTGTGGCCTGTGCTTCCCTTATGGTAGTCACATACGACATTGACATCATAGCCTTCAGGATAGGGAGGATCTTTTGGTTTGGACTGAACCGGAGTTAGAAGCTTCTTCTCAACAAGCACTGGGATCAAATCAGTGTACGACATAGGAACTGGATGAGGAACCCTTTGAAGCTTTACAAACACAAGCGATTGACTAAGAGATCGGTCATGAAGTTGGGTACTTGGACGAGATTTCGTCACACAAACTGGAGAGTCATGCCCCTTCTGAGTGGCTGAGCTCGGTTCCCCTAACTGTACTACCTCCACTTCTAGCATATTCTGGACTAGCCTCTTAAATGCTACACAAATTTCAATAGAATGTCCTTGAACATTGGCGTGGTATTCACAATGAGCGCTAACATCAAACCAAGAAGGGTAGGGTGGTTTGTAAGGAACCACGTGATAGGGTCGGACCGAATCCGCATGGTATAGCCGCGAATACATCTCCTTGTAGGAAATTGGCAAGGGGGTAAACTTCTCCTTTCCTTTCTCGGTCCCTTTCGTCTTCTTCAAATTTCGAGGACTCTCGGCCAAAGTTCGGGGTTGCAAAGTCGTAACTTTCTTCGGGGTTTCCTTGTGATCTTGCTGTTTTCGGACTGATTCTCCGTTCGTTGGAGGAGATAAGATTCTCCTAAGAGAATCTTTGATCTTATCTAATGCCAATTCAACGGGGCATTCTGAAACAGTGCGGTCTACCTCATATTGGTCGATGATGGCTTGGTCTTCTTTAGACAAAGCTTCTTCCATCAAAATGTCATGGTCCCCCTTTTCACTCTCGTCGGGCTGGGGGTCTCCCTTCATGCCGCTTCCTTCGGTCATAACAGCTATCATAGCCTTCAACTCATCGATTTTCCCTATCGTTTCATCTTGGAACTTCTTCACATATGTGATCGTCTCCTTCTGATTCCAAACCAACTGTTCATGGAGTTGTTCAAGCCCATCCACCCTTGCTACTAGGTCATTCATACCTCTAAAGCTGTACTGGCTGGAAATCATTCTTTTGTCCATTTTCTCTCTCTTTCCTCTCTCTGACACGAGTGTTTTCCTCAATTAGTAATGATGCGATGAAATGCCTTAAGCAAATTTTAATATCCAATGATGGATGTATTATGGACTCAAATTAACAAATGCATGATCATGAGATAAATGCATGACTGACAATGTTGCTTTGAAATGATAGATGGAACAAATGCTACAAATGTATGCAAGTCAAAGGTGTTGGTCATATAGGTGATTCCCCTTAGGTCAACTTTCATTTGAACATAAAGGAGGCTCCTCGTTACAAGATAGTCATAGCAAAAGTCCTACGGGTACTCTTCTTGCCCCCGAATCATGTTCAATGAAATGAAATCTTTGGCTAAAATTTCTGAGGCTGGGTTTGCTTTCATTTTTTAGCAATTCAAGACCCTCTAAAACTGCTGGTATCAAGTCCCGGAAAACAAGCTATTCCCTCGAAGCTGAATCTATCTCTTGACCTAATTCATGCCCTTTCCGGTCGCCACGCTCTTTCCGGCTGCCTCTTTGCACTGGGTCGGGTAGTTTTGTGACTTTGGACGTTCAGAGTAGATCCGATCATGCTTGACTTCCTCGGGATGGAGAAAAGTTGTGCCTTCTTCGATGGTGGGTATTAAATGACCTGACACTGTGCGTTTGCTCAGTAAACTGCCCCTTTTATCCCTTCTGATTCAACTCTGACCGATGTCGGACTCGCTAATTGACACCATCCTTTCTAGCAACCTCCCGTCCATGATGATAGCCCTTGATTGGGTAAAACCACCTTGACTCAACACCTTTATGTCATGATATGCATGCGAGAATAAATGCAAGAAGATCATAAGAATAATCGTTAGTGTCGGATAAACATGATAAAAAGGCAAGCATGAAAGCAAGCAACCCTATTTATCCCGTCTAATGACCCTAGGCTGTTCACATGGCTCTAAAAGGGGTGGGCTTTCTAGTTCTCTAAATGCAATTTTGGTTCTAGGAGGTACTCGAACTGTCCTCGTTGTCCCCTTCTAAGAGTAGCAAGCCCCCCGGTCATCACCCATTATAGGCTTCTCTCAACCGAGTTCAATTCGAGGGGACCCTTTAGCTATATTCGTACGGAGAAACAGTATTCCCACAAAGATATAGGGTATTCAAGCCCCGAAGGTACTTGCTAGGCCCGTACGGAGGAACGATATCCTCGCGAAAGCACTAGCGTTCTCCCCCTCACTTAGACAAACGGGTTTAAATGCCAATTTTAAATGCGTTTAAAATAAACTCGCACTTATAAACAAATATCGATCGATTCGGTCACTTTAATTCACAACTTCTAATATTAATTGAGCGGTAAAGTTTTTTTTGGCTTGACTCTTTTTTTTTTGAAAACAAAAATTCATCCCCAGCGGAGTCGCCATCTGTTGCGACTAAATTTTTTTAGAAAATACAAGTACCTCGGTGTCACTTAGAAGAACCGAGTTTTGATTTGGTTTTGAAAATTTTAATCGCAACAGATGGCGACTCCGCTGGGGATGAATTTTTGTTTTCAAAAACAAAAAAAAAGAGTCAAGCCAAAAAAAACTTTACCGCTCAATTAATATTAGAAGTTGCGAATTAAAGTGTAACACCCGGGTTTAAGGGTTAGGTAAAATAATATTTTAATATTATTTTGGGCTCGGTTTATAATTTAAATAATATTAAGGGTTTTGTGTTTAAATTAATTAATTTAGGTCGACCATGTTTTAAGACTAAAACTCCATTTAACCATGGGTTTACCTTCCTTGTAAATGTCCCCTTTCATTAAGGGTAAACAAGTCTTTTGAGCCTTAAAATAGATCACATGTGAAATAAAACACCTATTTTCTACTATTCACCTCCTTCTTCAAAATACACCAACGGGAAACAAGAGCTCTCTACCCAAATCTACT
Organism: Hibiscus tridactylites; assembly: GCA_958450335.1. Lineage (NCBI taxonomy): Eukaryota > Viridiplantae > Streptophyta > Magnoliopsida > Malvales > Malvaceae > Hibiscus > Hibiscus tridactylites. The sequence continues at coordinate 35,763,059 of OY288266.1, forward strand.
ATTTCATTCAAAAGCTCCCTCATTTCAACCCCGTTTTAAAAGGTAATGGTATTTTTGACTTCCCCTCATCTCCCTCTCCATGAAAGTACCTTTTATTTTCGTTTTCATGAAAATTTTAGAAAATGGAAGTTTTGAATATTTTGATTAAAAATGAGATCTTTATGTTGATAAATGAAATATTTTGATTTGTTATGGTTAGTTATGGAATATAGGAGCCAAATGGTACTACATATGTGAATTTCAAATGTTTTTGAACAATTTTCGGATTTGGGTAACATGGGGTTTTTGGAGGGTTTTGGGTGAGTTTTGGGGGTTGTTTTAGGTGGGTTTTGATAGGCTTTTGATAGTACTATGGATAGGGGTTGAATTGGGATCATTGGTGGGTGTAATGGAAGTTGAAAACATGGTTTTTGGACATGGTTTTGGGGCCATCCGAATTGGTGAAAATGGAAATTTGTTCATGCTTGCAACATGGTAGTTTGTGGTTGAATTGTATTCCGGGTTAATTCCAACGATGAATTATTGATGGTGGATGTTTTGTTTGTGTTTGGGTTTGATTAGAATCGAGTTTGGGCATCGGTGAAGCATCGGAAGTAAATCCGGGAATTTGAAGACGGTTGCTTGCTTGGTCTTTGAGCTTGGAAGCTTAGGTGAGTGGTTAATTGTTTTAAATAGATTTAAAATGGTTGGTTCGAGTATATGGACTAGGTTGGGCTTGGTAGACCCACCTAGAGTTAGGATTAGGGTGGTAGCCTAATCCTAAGCTTGATCTAGAGCCTTTGGATGAACTCAATTTTGTGGTTGTGTATGTCTCGTATGAAATGTGATATGAATGCTTATGTATATTGTATTATACATGTGAGATGAGATATGACTTGTGATGCTTGAGAAATGCATGATAATGGTTGTTGGTGAGTACGTGCTAAGCACGGGATTTATTGAAATGAGTAATGTGAAATGAGTAAATGTTGGCACTAGTGTACTTGAATACAAATGATCGATCATTAGGATGTTAGTGTGTACACATGAGTCAATGTCGCGCGTGGCCTTGGTGGCGTTGAGTCACCAAGGAGGAGTACGGGTTCGCCTGGAAATTGTATTTAAATGTAGTCGGTGATGAGTGGAATCCCATCGACGGGGCGCGAGGATGAGTGGAATCCCCTCCGCGAGACTGGTGGTGAGTGTAATCCCACCGTGAGGTAATGAGGTTGTTGGATGTGAGTTCCAACGTGTCTATCCGTGTATTCGGGTCATAGCTAGGTGCCAATGTTGTTTGATATGTATATCAATGTGTTGAGGTTTATGATCTTTGATGAGATGCTTGAATGTGATTACATGTATTATGGAGTCGAGCTTATGATCATGGCATTTATAATGTACATTGCTCATGCATCTTTATCTTATGACCCTTGTGGATCCTTGGTATGTTTGTGAAATGCCTTGGCTAGATCGTGCTCGGACCCTGCAATGTTGAGGTTTGTTTTTAGAGCTTACCCTCACTAAGCATCATTGCTTACGCTCTCTTTGTTCAACATTGCAGATCCTTAGTTCGTGGGTTGCTCGAGCAAGTGGAGGGCCTCCAAGTGTGATTGTTGACTTGAGTACATCAAGTATGGCTTTTAAATGTTGAACATGTAATAGCTTAAGCAATGGGACATGTGTTGATCTTTGTTGGATGGTTGCTAGTTGTTTGGGAGCTTGTCTAGACTCCTTGTCATCTTGCTTTTGTATGGCTTGTGTTGCCATGTTTGAATTGTCATCCATGCCTAAATTGCTTAGTATGAATGTTGGCTTTATGCCTTAGAGTTGCCTTTCATGTTAGAATGTTGTTGTATGAATGCATGCCTTGGGATGTCTTGCCTTAGTGTTTAGACTTGTCTTAATCTTGTTGAAGCATGCCAGTATAGTTGGGTTGCCTTAAGTTTAATTGTTATGATGTTGTAGGGTGTTTTGGGGCACCCTTATGCCTTAAAACAGCCAAAACGAGTCTGCAGACAGGGGGCGTTTCGGAACGGGTCACCCTGTTCCGATACGGTTCCTTTGCAAATGGCCTGCCGTTTCGAAACGGATGGGGGTCGTTTCGGAACATTTTTGCTACTGGAATTTTGAGAAATTGACGAGATAAAGGCGTTCCGAAACGGGCCTTTGATGTTTCGAAATAGTCAAATCTCGTTGACCACGAGAAATTGACCGTCAAGGTCGTTTCGATACAGGTCACGCCTGTTTCAAAACGGTCACCCTATGGTTGACCCTGACCTGTTGACTAAGTCAAGGCGTTTTGGAACACCCTAAGGGCGTTTCGAAACGGCCTGCTGTAAAGGACTAAAATGAGCTGATTAATGTTTTTGTTGGTCGGTGTATGTTACGTTGTTTGTATTTTCCGCTGCTGTGCTTCACATAGGTTTTAATTATGCCTGTAGACAAGATAAATAAAAAGGAAATTTTCTGGGTCGTTAACCGAGGGGAAGCCGTAACGGGTTTCGCTTCGGTTTTCCCCGTGTGGCCCACTCGGATCGGTCATCCGACCAGACCGGGACGAGGGGGTTACACTTGTTGGTATCAGAGCCTAAGGTTACCGAGACCTTAGGCATGTAAGTGAGGTAAGTTCGAGTTTTTGATTGATATGCACGGTGTTTGCTTGCCTTGAAAGAATGATTGCTTGTGTGACAAGTATGTTGATTGTTTTATTTTAAAGCATGTGTGTAAGAGTCCCATTGCTACTATTACATTGGAAAAATGATTTTAAGTGAGGGAACGTACTTGAACACTTGGAAGCCTTGCCTTGCTAACCCAGCTTTTATGTTTTGTTGTTGTGGTTGTAGTTGATATCTGTGAGAGTGATGTCTAGACCGAGAGGTAGACCGAGAGTGGTTCGTCAGGAACCACGGGTTGCGGCTCCTATTGAGCCGGCAGTTGGTGCGGAGGCTCACCTTGAAGGGCCAGTGGCCGCGGGAGTTGGCGCTCCTCCACCACCTCCACCACCACCACCTCCTCCACCTGGAGTTGGGGGCGAGGATGGAGCCGGAGGAGATGGACCTCAAGGTGGCCAAGGTGGCCAAGGTCCAGCTGGAATTGACATGACTCCGCTAGTGCAAGCAATAGCGGGAGCATTTCAGGCCGCAGTTGCGGGAGCTCAGGCTGCAGCTCAGCCTAGGTGTGACGATGCTAGTCTACCTTTGGAGAGGCTCCGTAGCTTGGGGGCCGAGGAGTTTAGAGGATCTACTCCGGAGAGGTCGGAGTTATGGTTGGAGAAGACGGTTCGTATCTTGGCTCAGATGGGTTGTGCGGGCGCACGTAGATTGGGTTGTGTGATCTCGTTGCTTCAGGGTGATACCTACACCTGGTGGGTCACCATTACTACCGGGGTTCCAGAGACAGAGATTGACTGGGAATTCTTTGAGACCGCTTTCCGGAAGAGGTACTTGGGACCGAGGTACCTAGATGAGAAGAAGAGAGAGTTCATGGCTCTCACTCAGGGAGATGCTTCTGTGACTGATTATGAGATCCGCTTTGTTCGCTTGAGTCAGTATGCCCCAGAGTTGGTTCCTACTGAAGTGGAACGCTGTAACCGATTCCGCTACGGATTGAATGAAGAGGTTAAGAGGTATACGTTAGCTTTAGACTACTCAGACTTTGATGTATTGGTCGCGAGGGCCAAAGATTTGGAGCATAGTTTGGGTTCTGCCAAACGATCTGGTGGTTCTAGTTCTGGCAAGAGGCATAACCACTTTAATGGTAGAGATGCTAAGAGGCACAGAGGTGGCGGACATCAGTTTGACCATAGACGTGGCGGTGGCCACCATGGTAGGGGCCATCAGGGCCATAGAGGAGGAGGGCGTTTGCCCGAGTGTACCCGATGTGGGAGACAGGATGCTGGTGAGTGTTGGGGTAACTTTCATGCTTGTTGGAACTGTGGTTCGAGGGACCACTTTAGAAGGGATTGTTCGCATCAGGCGGCTCAGGCACCGAACATTGCTCAGGCTCCTGCGAGAGCAAATGATTTTCAGAGATGCCGTGGGCGCGGTCGTGGCTACTTCCAGCCTAGGGCTGATGCACCTAGGGTAGATGCTCAGAGGAACCTTGCTCATGTTGTGGCTGTGCAGCCAGAGGCGGGAGGACCAGCGAGGGTCTATGCTCAGAGAGAGGCCGGGAACGACACCGATGTGATAGCAGGTAATTTCGAGTTACAGTCTATGTCTTTGCTTTCTTTGGTTGATTCGGGTTCTACGCATTCCTACATTTTGAGTGAGCATGCACAGAAGTTAGATATCCCTGTTGAGATCTTAGATGTAAGTATGCATGTTACTAGTTCTTTTGGTGAGACAGTTGTGGTTAGACGTATGTATAGGAGGTGTCCACTGAAGATTCAGGGTCATGTGTTCTCAGTTGATATGATGGAACTTCCTTTCTACGAGTTTGATATTATTTTGGGTATGGACTGGTTGGTTGAGCATCGGGCTAGTGTGGATTTTGAGACAAAAAGAATTTCTTTGAAGCTTTCTGATGACTACGAGGTAGTAGTAGTAGGTGAGAACATTAAGTTCTTGTCTAATGTGGTGTCAGCTTTAGAGGCTCATAGGTTGATGGACTCTGGATGTGGGGCTTATTTAGCTTATGTTATGAATCCGGATATGAGTGAAGCTAGACCGAAAGATATCAGAACAGTGTGTGACTTTCCAGATGTGTTTCCTGAAGTGTTGCCGGGTTTGCCTCCTGACAGAGATGTTGAGTTTGTAATTGAGACAGTTTCAAGATCTAATCCAGTTTCGATAGCTCCGTATCGTATGGCTCCGAAAGAGTTGAAAGAGTTGAAGAGTCAGTTGCAAGAATTATTAGACCGTGGTTTCATTAGGCCTAGTAGTTCTCCGTGGGGTGCTCCAGTGTTGTTTGTGAAAAAGAAAGATGGTAGCATGCGCATGTGTATTGACTATAGACAGTTGAATCAGTTGACTGTGAAGAACAAGTATTCGTTGCCTCGTATAGATGATTTGTTTGATCAGTTGAGAGGCGCTTCAATGTTCTCGAAGATAGATCTGAGATCCGGGTACTATCATTTGAAGGTGAAAGAGTGTGATGTTCCGAAGACAGCTTTTAGGACTAGATATGGTCACTATGAGTTTCTTGTGATGCCATTTGGGCTCACGAATGCACCAGCAGCATTCATGGACATGATGAACAGAATTTTTAGAGACTATCTAGACCGATTTGTAGTTGTTTTCATTGATGACATACTTGTGTACTCGAAGACAGAGGAAGAACATGATGAGCACTTGAGATTTGTTTTACAGAGACTGTTGAGCAACCAGTTGTATGCGAAGCTTAGTAAATGCGAGTTCTGGATTCGAGAGGTTGATTTCTTGGCCATGTTGTTTCGGCCGAAGGTATCCGAGTTGATCCGTCAAAGATTGAGGCTATTGTTGAGTGGAAACAACCTAAGTCTGTGACCGAGATTAGGAGTTTCCTAGGATTAGCCGGTTACTATAGGAGATTTGTTGATGGTTTCTCTAGAGTAGCTGCTCCTTTGACTAAATTGTTGCAAAAAGGAGTCAAGTTTGAATGGTCAGATGCAAGACAGAAGGCCTTTGAGAAATTGAAAGAAGCTTTGACGAATGCTCCAGTGTTAGTGCAACATGTTTCAGGTAAGGAGTTTGTGATTTACAGTGATGCTTCCTACGTAGGCTTAGGATGTGTTTTGATGCAAGATAGGAGAGTTGTTGCTTATGGTTCTAGACAGTTGAAGATTCATGAGAAGAACTATCCTATTCATGACATAGAGCTAGCTGCAGTTGTGTTTGCATTGAAGATTTGGCGTCATTACTTGTATGGTGAGAGGTGTATTGTTTACACCGATCACAAGAGTATGAAGTACTTGATGACACAAAAAGAGTTGAACTTGAGACAAAGAAGATGGCTAGAGTTGTTAAAAGATTATGATTTGACCATTGAGTACCATCCGGGTAAAGCAAATGTAGTAGCCGATGCTTTGAGTAGAAAAGTGGTCGTTGAGTTGAGAGCTATGTTTGCTAGGTTGAGTGTGTCCGATGATGGTGGTTTGATCACCGAGTTGCAAGTGAAGCCTTCTTTGATTCAGTTGATTAGAGAGAAGCAGTTGCAAGATACGAGCCTAGTTCCTCTTGTTCAAGACATAGCCGAAGGAAGACCGACTGAGTATAGTTTCAGTGGTGAGAGCTTGTTGTGCTTTAGAGATAGAGTTGTTGTACCAGAAGATGTTGAGTTGAGACGTCAGATTCTGAGTGAAGCACATTCGAGTCCCTTTTCTATGCATCCGGGTAGTACCAAAATGTACCGAGATTTGAAGAATGATTACTTTTGGGTTGGTTTGAAGAGAGATGTAGCTGAGTATGTGAGCCATTGTATGGTTTGTCACAGAGTAAAGGCAGAACATCAGGTTCCTTCAGGTTTGCTACAGCCTTTGAAGATTCCGGAATGGAAATGGGAGAGGATCACTATGGATTTTGTGTCGAGGTTGCCTTTGTCTCCTTCGAAGAAGAACTCTGTTTGGGTGATTGTTGATAGGTTCACTAAGTGTGCTCACTTCTTAGCAGTGAACACCACGGATTCCTTAGACAAGTTGGCAAACTTGTACATCCGTGAGATTGTGAGACTTCATGGAGTTCCAAAGTCTATTGTTTCAGATAGGGATCTTAGATTTACTTCGAGGTTCTGGGGTTGTTTGCATAGTGCTTTAGGTAGCCGGTTGCATTTCAGCACATCTTATCATCCGCAGTCCGATGGACAGTCAGAGCGAGTGATACAGATTCTAGAGGATATGCTTCGTTGTTGTGTGATTGACTTCCAGGGTTCTTGGGAGAAGCACTTACCGTTGGTTGAGTTTGCTTACAACAACAGTTATCAGTCTAGTATTCAGATGGCACCTTATGAGGCTTTGTATGGTAGACGATGTAGGACTCCGATTTGTTGGGCTGAGACAGGTCAGAGATTGTTACCTATGCCAGACTTGCTTAAGGGAACCACCGACAAAGTAAAGTTGATTTGCGACCGTTTGAAAGCAGCTTCCGGTCGCCATAAGTCTTATGCAGATTTGAAGAGGAAAGAGATTGAGTACTCAGTGGGTGAGAAAGTGTTTCTGAAAGTATCTCCGTGGAAGAAGGTAATGAGATTTGGCCGGAAGGGCAAGTTGAGTCCGAGGTTCATTGGTCCGTATGAGATAGTTGAACGGATTGGGCCTGTAGCTTATCGTTTGAGGTTACCTTCTGAGTTAGAGAAAATCCATGATGTCTTTCATGTGTCTATGCTTAGGAGATATAGATCGGATCCTTCTCATGTGATGCCCGTTGAGGAAATAGAGCTAAATCCGGATTTGTCCTATAATGAAGAGCCTGTTGAAATACTTGCTTCTGATAGCAAGGTGTTGCGTGGCAAGACCATAGAGTTGGTCAAGGTGTTGTGGAGGCATAGAGGTGTGGAAGAGGCCACGTGGGAGAGGAAAGCGGATATGGTTGAGCAGTTTCCGTATCTGTTTCCACCAGGTAATTTCGGGGAAAAAATTTCCTTAAGTGGGGGAGAGTTGTAACACCCGGGTTTAGGGGTTAGGTAAAAATAATATTTTAATATTATTTTGGGCTCGGTTTATAATTTAAATAATATTAAGGGTTTTGTGTTTAAATTAATTAATTTGGGTCGACCATGTTTTAAGACTAAAATTCCATTTAACCATGGGTTTACCTTCCTTGTAAATGTCCCCTTTCATTAAGAGTAAACAAGTCTTTTGAGCCTTAAAATAGATCACATGTGAAATAAAACACCTATTTTCTACTACTCACCTCCTTCTTCAAAATACACCAACGGGAAACAAGAGCTCTCTACCCAAATCTACTATTTCATTCAAAAGCTCCCTCATTTCAACTCTGTTTTGAAAGGTAATGGTATTTTTGACTTCCCCTCATCTCCCTCTCCATGAAAGTACCTTTTATTTTCGTTTTCATGAAGATTTTAGAAAATGGAAGTTTTGAATATTTTGATTAAAAATGAGATCTTTATGTTGATAAATGAAATATTTTGATTTGTTATGGTTAGTTATGGAATATAAGAGCCAAATGGTACTACATATGTGAATTTCAAATGTTTTTGAACAATTTTCGGATTTGGGTAACATGGGGTTTTTGGAGGGTTTTGGGTGAGTTTTTGGGGGTTGTTTTAGGTGGGTTTTGATAGGCTTTTGATAGTACTATGGATAGGGGTTGAATTGGGATCATTGGTGGGTGTAATGGAAGTTGAAAACATGGTTTTTGGACATGGTTTTGGGGCCATCCGAATTGGTGAAAAATGGAAATTTGTTCATGCTTGCAACATGGTAGTTTGTGGTTGAATTGCATTCCGGGTTAATTCCAACGATGAATTATTGATGGTGGATGTTTTGTTTGGGTTTGGGTTTGATTAGAATCGATTTTGGGCATCGGTGAAGCATCGGAAGTAAATCCGGGAATTTGAAGGCGGTTGCTTGCTTGGTCTTTGAGCTTGGAAGCTTAGGTGAGTGGTTAATTGTTTTAAATGGATTTAAAATGGTTGGTTCGAGTATATGGACTAGGTTGGGCTTGGTAGACCCACCTAGAGTTAGGATTAGGGTGGTAGCCTAATCCTAAGCTTGATCTAGAGCCTTTGGATGAACTCAATTTTGTGGTTGTGTATGTCTCGTATGAAATGTGATATGAATGCTTATGTATATTGTATTATACATGTGAGATGAGATATGACTTGTGATGCTTGAGACATGCATGATAATGGTCGTTGGTGAGTACGTGCTAAGCACGAGATTTATTGAAATGAGTAATGTGAAATGAGTAAATGTTGGCACTAGTGTACTTGAATACAAATGATCGATCATTAGGATGTTAGTGTGTACACATGAGTCAAAAGTCGCGCGTGGCCTTGGTGGCGTTGAGTCACCAAGGAGGAGTACGGGTTCGCCCGGAAATTGTATTTAAATGTAGTCGGTGATGAGTGGAATCCCATCGATGGGGCGCGAGGATGAGTGGAATCCCCTCCGCGAGACCGGTGATGAGTGTAATCCCACCGTGAGGTAATGAGGTTGTTGGATGTGAGTTCCAACGTGTCTATCCGTGTATTCGGGTCATAGCTAGGTGCCAATGTTGTTTGATATGTATATCAATGTGTTGAGGTTTATGATCTTTGATGGGATGCTTGAATGTGATTACATGTATTATGGAGTCGAGCTTATGATCATGGCATTTATAATGTACATTGCTCATGCATCTTTATCTTATGACCCTTGTGGATCCTTGGTATGTTTGTGAAATGCCTTGGCTAGATCGTGCTCGGACCCTGCAATGTTGAGGTTTGTTTTTAGAGCTTACCCTCACTAAGCATCATTGCTTACGCTCTCTTTGTTCAACATTGCAGATCCTTAGTTCGTGGGTTGCTCGAGCAAGTGGAGGGCCTCCAAGTGTGATTGTTGACTTGAGTACATCAAGTATGACTTTTAAATGTTGAACATGTAATAGCTTAAGCAATGGGACATGTGTTGATCTTTGTTGGATGGTTTCTAGTTGTTTGGGAGCTTGTCTAGACTCCTTGTCATCTTGCTTTTGTATGGCTTGTGTTGCCATGTTTGAATTGTCATCCATGCCTAAATTGCTTAGTATGAATGTTGGCTTTATGCCTTAGAGTTGCCTTTCATGTTAGAATGTTGTTGTATGAATGCATGCCTTGGAATGTCTTGCCTTAGTGTTTAGACTTGTCTTAATCTTGTTGAAGCATGCTAGTATAGTTGGGTTGCCTTAAGTTTAATTGTTATGATGTTGTAGGGTGTTTTGGTGGTGTTTTGGGGCACCCTTATGCCTTAAAACAGCCAAAATGAGTCTGCAGACAGGGGGCGTTTCGGAACGGGTCACCCTGTTCCGATACGGTTCCTTTGCAAATGGCCTGCCGTTTCGAAACGGATGGGGGTCGTTTCGGAACATTTTTGCTACTGGAATTTTGAGAAATTGACGAGATAACGGCGTTCCGAAACGGGCCTTTGATGTTTCGAAACGGTCAAATCTCGTTGACCACGAGAAATTGACCGTCAAGGTCGTTTCGATACGGGTCACCCCTGTTTCGAAACGGTCACCCTATGGTTGACCCTGACCTGTTGACTAAGTCAAGGCGTTTCGGAACACCCTAAGGGCGTTTCGAAATGGCCTGCTGTAAAGGACTAAAATGAGCTGTTTAATGTTTTGGTTGGTCGGTGTATGTTACGTTGTTTGTATTTTCCGCTGCTGTGCTTCACATAGGTTTTAATTATGCCTGTAGACAAGATAAATAAAAAGGAAATTTTCTGGGTCGTTAACCGAGGGGAAGCCGTAACGGGTTTCCCTTCGGTTTTCCCTGTGTGGCCCACTCGGATCGGTCATCCGACCAGACCGGGACGAGGGGGTTACATAAAGTGACCGATCGATCGATATTTGTTTATAAGTGCGAGTTTATTTTAAACGCATTTAAAATTGGCATTTAAACCTATTTGTCTAAGTGGGGGAAACGCTAGTGCTTTCGCGAGGATACCGTTCCTCCGTACGGGCCTAGCAAGTACCTTCGGGGCTCGAATACCCTATATCTTCGTGGGAATACCGTTTCTCCGTACGGATATAGCTAAAGGGTCCCCTCGAATTGAACTTGGTTGAGAAGAGCCTATAATGGGTGATGACCAGGGGCCTTGCTACCCTTAGAAGGGGACAACGAGGACAATTCGAGTACCTTCTAGAACCAAAATTGCATTTAGAGAACTAGAAAGCCCACCCCTTTTAGAGCCATGCGGACAACCTAGGCTCATTAGACGGGATGAATAGGGTTGCTTGCTTTCATGCTTGCCTTTTTATCATGTTTATCCGACACTAACGATTATTCTTATGATCTTTCTGCATTTATTCTCGCATGCATATCATGACATAAAGGTTTTGAGTCAAGGTGGTTTTACCCAATCAAGGGCTATCATTATGGACGGGAGGTTGCTAGAAAGGATGGTGTCAATTAGCGAGTCCGACATCGGTCAGAGTTGAATCAGAAAGGATAAAAGGGGCAGTTTACTGAGCAAACGCACAGTGTCAGGTCATTTAATACCCACCATCGAAGAAGGCACAACTTTTCTCCATCCCGAGAAAGTCAAGCATGATCGGATCTACTTTGTAACCCCCTCGTCCCGGTCTGGCCGGATGACCGGTCCGAGTGGGCCACACGGGGAAAACCGATTGAAGCGCGTTAAGGTTCCCCTCGGTTAGCAACCCTATTTTTTTCTTTCATTTTAATCTTAACTAGAGGCGTATTAAATCCTAAGTGATGACGACAGCGGAAAACAATCAAGGAAAAATCATATTCGAACCACAACCATGCATAAACAGTCCAATTTAAGCTTACTGGGCAGGCCGTATCGATACACCAATCAAGGGTATTGATACGCCTTGACTTGGTCAACCCAAACAATCAACTCGAAGAAGACCGTATCGATACAACCCTTGAGCGTATCGATACGCCCTCTTCAGTCAACATCTCGTGGTCAACGAGATAAACCCGTACCGATACGCCCCAACACCGTATCGATACGCCAAAAACTCTTCAATTTCTCAGAATTCCAGTGACTAAAAACCGTATCGATACGCCCTCGTGTATCGATACGCCCAGCCAAAACTGAGCTCTACAGGCAAGACCGTATCGATACGGCCCTTAGGTGTACCGATACGCCCTGCACTGCAACTCCACAATTTCCAACTTAACGACCCCAAACCCGACTCTAAATGCATTCTTAGACAATCCTAAGCACATACAGACATTTTAGCAATCATACATGAACCATAGGTAGCAACCAAACATGAGACAAGGCATCCATACATAGCATTCCAACAAAAGAGCAATTTAGGCAATAATGTGCATACATGAAAGCTCAAAAGGCCTTAAAAGGCACAAGACAACATAAAGGAGGTTTGCATTTACCCACAAGGCAACATAAACACCTAAAGCATGTCATCACACTCAAACATTCATCATAGCTTAACATGCTTTACAAACCAAAGCCAATTCAAACATCAGCATACATAAGTCATACATAGCTCATACAAAAACCCTTGCCACATTGCTAACTAATACAAAATTGATAACCGTACTTGAGCCACAAACTTGGAAAGCCCTTCTTGCCTTGCCTCGAGATAACACCACGCTAATGATCTGCATTGTTGAACATTGAGAGCGTAAGCTATAAGCTTAGTGAGGGTGCTCTAAAACGAAAAACATCAACAATGCAGGGTTCAAGCATGTAAATCCTAATCTCACATACAACCTACAATGACATATAATCAAGTAGACCTAGCTAGTCTTTCAAGTGGCATAATATGGTTTCTCATATCCTACCAAGCTCAATCATCAATACCAACATCATGTAACAACATAATATATCACATTCATATATCACAACACATGAACAAGTTTAATTGGCCACTATTAATTACCCGGATGTGCGGATTTTAACTCAACAACCACTTTACCTCGGTGGGATTACACTCATCACCGGACCTTGCATGTGCGGGATTCCACTCATCGCCACATGCCCTACGGATGGGATTCCACTCATCATCCCGTAGAAATATATAAAAAGCTTCCGGTGGAATATTACATCACCGTACTCCTCCTTGATGACTTAACGCCATCAAGGCCATGTACGTTTTGACTCAATTTGTGTGCACACTAATCCTAATGATCGATCATTTACAACTGGTAATTTATTTAGTGCCAATTTTCATAACCACATCACATATCATCAACCACATCTCATGCTCACCACACATATACATATCATGATATACATGCACCAATTAACCACAACCACAAGAGCATAGATAGGCAACCACAATAGCATTTAATGGAGAACAATGGCTAAATTAACAACTTGAATTAAATAGAAATGGCCTACCAAGCACACTTCACACACACACTACACATACTCGAACCAAACTCTAAAACAAGTTTGAAACCACTCACCACCCTTCCTTAGCAATCGAAACAAATCTCCTACGAACCAGGATTCGATCCCGATGCCTCTCCAACGCTTCCTCCTGCTTCTAGCCAAGCAAAACACATTCAGTACTTCACAATTCAATGCTAAAACTCAACCATCAACTCACTTTACAAACACAAGCCAATTTCCACAAATTCCCAATCCACATAATCATCCAAAATACCAATTTTCGTGCTTCCCCAAAACCTTGCTGAAATTTCCATTTCCAAACACCCAAATGACCCCCAAAAGGTCCCAAATCACCCTCCTAACATACCTAAACCATCAGCCCTTTGTTTTCAACCTAAAACCCACCAAAAATGGAGTTTTTGACATCTCAAAAATGGCTCTAAGAACCCACTTCGGGTTTTCATCAAAACTCAACCAAATTAACATATAATGAGCATTTTAACATGAATAAACAAATACCCAACTTCATTTATCAAAACAAGATGAAAATCCCCATAAAAACTCAAACTTTAAATCAAACCCTAATTTTTAAAAGTTCATATTTATTTAATTCTAAAACCATGGGTAGATAGAGAATAGAGAGGAGAGTGAGAATATGATTTTACCTTTCAAAAACACCTTGAAATGAAGTTGTAATCCAATGGAATAGTAAACAAGCTTTGAGAGGTTTTGGAGATGGGGTTTTAACGTTGGGAGGGGAATTGGGGGAAAGAGAAGACAACTTTTTTCTATAAAGTTGTCTTGCTTTTTAAAAGTTTTGGGTCAAATTACTCTTTTGCTCCCTCCTCTTTTTATTTAAGCTCAATTAGGTCTTAATTTAGGTTGAGTTGATTTTATTTAATTTTATTGACTCGGACTACGGACCCGACTAACTCCTAACCCCAAAACACGGGCGTTACAACTCTCTCCCACTTAAGAAATTTCGTCCCCAAAATTACCTGACTGAAAGAGATACGGAAACTGCTTTTCCATATGCTCCTTCCTCTCCCAAGTGGCCTCGTCCACACCTCGACGTTGCCACCGCACCTTCACCAACTCAATCGATCTACCCCGCAACACCTTACTGTCAGAAGCTAAGATCTCAACCGGTTCTTCTTCATAAGTCAAATCCGGATTCAATTCAATCTCCTCGACGGGCATAACATGTGATGGATCGGACCTATACTTACGAAGCATCGAAACATGGAACACATCGTGTATCTTCTCTAGCTCGGATGGCAAATGCAACTGATAAGCAACCGAACCAACCCTTTTAACAATCTCATACGGTCCTATGTACCTCGGACTCAACTTCCCCTTTCGGCCAAATCTCATCACCTTCTTCCACGGTGACACTTTCAAGAATACCTTCTCACCCACTGAGAACTCAACTTCCTTCCTCTTCAAATCGGCATAGGACTTCTGCCTATCCGAAGCAGCTTTCAAACGATCACAAATCAATTTTACCTTGTCAATTGTCCCTTTGAGCAAATCCGGCATAGGTAACAATTTCTGTCCTACCTCGGCCCAACACACTGGAGTCCTACACTTCCGGCCATACAAGGCCTCATACGGAGCCATCTGAATGCTCGACTGAAAGCTATTATTGTACGCAAAATCTACTAGAGGCAAATGCTTCTCCGAAGTACCCTGAAAGTCAATGATACAACAACACAACATATCCTCTAAGATTTGAATAACCCTCTCTGACTGACCATCTGACTGAGGATGATAAGACGTGCTGAAGTTCAAACGGGTACCCAAAGCTGTATGCAGACACTCCCAAAATCTAGAAGTAAATCGCGGATATCTATCTGACACAATGGACTTCGGCACACCATGCAGTCTAACAATCTCACCAATGTACAAATCGGCCAATTTATCTAAAGTGTACGTTGTGTTGATTGCCAAGAAGTGAGCACACTTCGTAAAACGATCCACTATTACCCAAACTGAGTTCTTCTTCGTAGGAGTCAAAGGCAAACCCGAAACAAAGTCCATGGTGATGTTCTCCCATTTCCATTCCGGAATTCTCAACAGCTGTAACAGACCTGAGGGAACCTGATGTTCCGCCTTCACTCTCTGACACACTAAGCACTTACTCACAAAGTCGGCTACATCTCTCTTCAAGCCAACCCAAAAGTACTCATTCTTCAAGTCACGGTACATCTTCGTACTTCCAGGATGCATAGCGAACGAACTACTGTGAGCTTCAGTCAAAATCGTACGTCTCAAGTCACTGTCCTCTGGCACAACTATTCTATCTTTGAAACACAAAACCCCATCAGTACTGAAACTGTAGTCTGAAGATCTACCCTCGGCTATATCTTGCACGTGAGGTGCCAAAGATCTATCTAAGAGTTGTTTCTCTCAAATCAATTGACCTAGAGTAGGTCTAACCTGAAGCTCGGCTACCAAGCCACCATCTCCGGACAAACTCAATCTAGCAAACATGGCTCTCAAGTCCACGGCCATCTTCCTACTCAATGCATCGGCCACTACATTGGCCTTACCCGGATGGTACTCAATGGTAAGATCATAGTCTTTTAGCAACTCTAACCACCTACGCTGTCTGAGATTCAAATCTCGCTGAGTCATAATGTATTTCAAACTCTTGTGATCGGTGTACACTGTGCATCTCTCACCGTACAAATAGTGCCTCCAAATCTTCAAAGCAAACACAACTCCAGCTAACTCTATGTCATGGGTCGGATAGTTGCGCTCATGCGTCTTCAACTGTCTTGAGGCATAAGCCACTACTCTCTTGTCTTGCATAAGGACACATCCTAGCCCTACATAAGAAGCATCACTGTAGACTACATAGTCCATCCCAGACTCAGGCTGAATCAAGATCGGTGCTTGGGTCAAAGCTTCTTTCAATTTCACAAAGGCTCTATGTCTTACATCTGTCCACTCAAACTGAACACTCTTCTGAAGTAACTGTGTCAATGGAGTGGCTAACTTAGAGAAACCCTCTACAAATCTCCTATAATATCCGGCTAAGCCTAGGAAGCTACGTACCTCTGTCACAGACTTCGGTTGCTTCCACTCAACAATGGCCTCAATCTTCTTCGGATCAACTCTAATCCCATCGGCTGACACTACATGTCCTAAGAAGACTACCTCTCGGATCCAGAATTCACACTTGCTGAGCTTCGCATACAACTGATGATCTAGAAAAGTCTTCAAAACAAGTCTCAAGTGTCGGTCATGGTCTTCTTCAGTTCGCGAGTACACCAAGATGTCATCAATAAATACAACTACAAACTGATCTAGATACTGATGAAAGATCATATTCATCATGTCCATGAAAGCAGCAGGTGCATTAGTCAACCCAAATGGCATGACTAAAAACTCATAGTGACCATATCTAGTCCTAAAGGCCGTCTTCGGTACATCAATTTCTCTTACCTTTAGCTGGTAGTAACCCGATCTCAAATCAATCTTCGAAAAGACCGATACTCCTCTCAACTGATCAAACAAGTCATCAATTCTAGGCAACGAATATTTATTCTTCACTGTCAACTGATTTAACTGTCGGTAATCTATACACATTCTCATGCTTCCATCTTTCTTCTTCACAAACAAAACTGGTGCACCCCAAGGTGAAGAACTAGGTCGAATAAAACCTCTATCTGTCAATTCTTGCAACTGAGTCTTCAACTCTTTCAATTCTTTCGGTGCCATGCGATACGGAGCAATCGAAACAGGAGCTGAATCAGAATAAGTCTCAATGGTGAACTCTACCTCTCTGTCCGGTGGTAACCCTGGCAACTCCTCCGGAAACACACTAGGAAAGTTACATACTGTCCGGATGTCCTGAGGTCTAACCTCACTCATGTTAGGGTTCATCACATACGCTAAGTATGCTTCACACCCCAACTCAACTAACCTCTTAGCCTCTAACACTGAAACCACATTGGACAAAAACTTCACGTTCTCACCCACCACTACAATCGCATAGTCATCTGTGAGCCTCAAAGAAATCCTCTTAGTTTCAAAATCTATCCTAGCTCTATGCTCCGTGAACCAGTCTATACCCAGAATCACATCAAAACCATAGAAAGGAAGCTCCATCATATCCACTGGAAACACATGCCCCTGAACCATCAACGGACACCTTCGGTACATCTTCCTAACTACTACCGTGTCCCCAAAGGAACTAGTAACACTAACTCCTACCTCTAACATTTCACAAGGCAAATTCAAAGACTGTGCATGCTCACTCAATATGTAGGAATGTGTAGACCCAGAGTCAATCAAAGAAAGCAAACCCAAAGACTGTATCGAGAAGTTACCTGCGATCACATCGATGTCATGCTGATCCACACGCTGAGCATAAACTCTGGCCTGACCTCCGCCCTCTGGCTGAACTGCAACTACATGTGCTATGTTCCTCTGACCATCGTTCCTCGGCTGGAAGTTACCTCTACCGCGACCACGACCTCTCTGAAAGTCATTGGCTCTAGCAGGAGCCTGAGCTGGTGCATGTCCCACCTGATGTGGACAGTCACGCCTAATGTGGTCTCTAGCCCCACAACTCCAACAAGAATGAAAATTTCCCCAACACTCACCGGTGTGGTTCCTCCCGCAAGTAGCACATGTGGGCAACTTCCCACCAGCTCTCTGGCCCTGTTGGCCCTTACCGTGGTTACCGCCACCACGTCTATGATCATAGTGATGCCTGTTGTCCCGATGCCTCTTGGCATCACCTCTATCAAATTTGTTGGACCTCTTACCCGAACTAGATCCACCTGACCGCCTGGTCAAACTCAGACTGTGCTCTAAGTCCTTGGCCCTCGCGACCAAGACATCAAAATCAGTGTAGTCCGAAGCTAGAGTATACGTCTTGATCTCTTCACTCAGCCCATAATGGAAGCGGTTACAACGCTCCACTTCAGTAGGAACAAGCTCTGATGCATACTGACTCAATCTGACAAATCGGATCTTATAATCCGTCACGGACATACTCCCCTGAAGCAGTGCCATAAACTCCCTCTTCCTCTCATCGAGGTATCGCGGACCCAAATACTTTTTACGGAAGGCTGTCTCAAGGAACTCCCAAGTGATCTCGGCCTCATCCATACCCGTAGTAATGGTGACACACCAAGTGTAGGCATCACCCTGAAGCAGAGACTCGACACATCCCAACTTGCGCTCACCAGTACACCCCATCTGAGCAAGGATACAGACAGTCTTCTCAAACCACAACTATGATCTCTCTGGAGTAGCCCCTCTAAACTCTTCGGCCCCAAGGCCCCAAAGTCTCTCTAAAGGCAATCCAGTGCCCTCACCCTGATGATGTGCTGCCTGACCTCCAGCTACTGCAGCCTGAAATGCCCCGGCTATCGCCTGAACCAACGGAGCTAAGTCTATCCCGGCCGGTCCTTGGCCTCCTTGTGGTCCCTCTCCTTCGGCCCCAGCCTCACCTCCCGCTCCTGGTGGTGGAGGTGGTGGAGGAGCTCTAACTCCAACCACAGGCTCTCCCACTTGAGCCTCAACCCTAACTACTGGCTCAACTCCTGGAGTCGCTGCCCGTGGTTTCGGTCGAACCATCCTAGGCCTCCTGCGTGGTCTCATGATACAGCTAGCAAGGTATAAACTACAACAAGAAATAGATAAGGATTACGTTAGCCAAAGAAAGGGTCCAATAGTGATCAAGTACTCATCTTTCCAAAAATCTTTTTAAATTAAGTAATAGTAGCAATGGGCACACACTCTACACCAGACACAACAACGCATGCTTCAAAACATCATACGATCAGTCAAATATCAAGAATTCATGGCAAGTCATGCATCGAACAACACAATCATTTAACACATCAAGCTTACCTCACTTACCTGCCCGAGGTCTCGGTAACCTCAGGCTCTGATACCAACAAATGTAACCCCCTCGTCCCGGTCTGGCCGGATGACCGGTCCGAGTGGGCCACACGGGGAAAACCGAGTGAAGCCCGTTAAGGTTAGCCTCGGTTAGCAACCCTATTTTTTTCTTTCATTTTAATCTTGACTAGAGGCGTATTAAATCCTAAGTGATGACGACAGTGGAAAACAATCAAGGAAAAATCATATTCGAACCACAACCATGCATAAACAGTCCAATTTAAGCTTACTGGGCAGGCCGTATCGATACACCAATCAAGGGTATCGATACGCCTTGACTTGGTCAACCCAAACAATCAACTCGAAGAAGACCGTATCGATACAGCCCTTGAGCGTATCGATACGCCCTTTTCAGTCAACATCTCGTGGTCAACGAGATAAACCCGTACCGATACGCCCCCAACACCGTATCGATACACCAAAAACTCCTCAATTTCTCAGAATTCTAGTGACTAAAAACCGTATCGATACGCCCTCGTGTATCGATACGCCCAGCCAAAACTGAGCTCTACAGGCAAGACCGTATCGATACGGACCTTAGGCGTACCGATACGCCCTGCACTGCAACTCCACAATTTCCAACTTAACGACCCCAAACCCGACTCTAAATGCATTCTTAGACACTCCTAAGCACATACAGACATTTTAGCAATCATACATGAACCATAGGTAGCAACCAAACATGAGACAAGGCATCCATACATAGCATTCCAACAAAAGAG
This sequence comes from Hibiscus tridactylites, assembly GCA_958450335.1. NCBI lineage: Eukaryota > Viridiplantae > Streptophyta > Magnoliopsida > Malvales > Malvaceae > Hibiscus > Hibiscus tridactylites. The sequence goes on from OY288266.1 coordinate 35,782,634, forward strand.
CAATTTAGGCAATAATGTGCATACATGAAAGCTCAAAAGGCCTTAAAAAGCACAAGACAACATAAAGGAGGTTTGCATTTACCCACAAGGCAACCTAAACACCTAAAGCATGCCATCACACTCAAACATTCATCATAGCTTAACATGCTTTACAAACCAAAGCCAATTCAAACATCAGCATACATGAGTCATACATAGCTCATACAAAAACCCTTGCCACATTGCTAACTAATACAAAATTGATAACCGTACTTGAGCCACAAACTTGGAAAGCCCTTCTTGCCTTGCCTCGAGCTAACACCACGCTAATGATCTGCATTGTTGAACATTGAGAGCGTAAGCTATAAGCTTAGTGAGGGTGCTCTAAAACGAAAAACATCAACAATGCAGGGTTCAAGCATGTAAATCCTAATCTCACATACAACCTACAATGACATATAATCAAGTAGACCTAGCTAGTCTTTCAAGTGGCATAATATGGTTTCTCATATCCTACCAAGCTCAATCATCAATACCAACATCATCTAACAACATCATATATCACATTCATATATCACAACACATGAACAAGTTTAATTGGCCACTATTAATTACCCGGATGTGCGGATTTTAACCCAACAACCACTTTACCTCGGTGGGATTACACTCATCATCGGACCTTGCATGTGTGGGATTCCACTCATCGCCACATGCCTTATGGATGGGATTCCACTCATCATCCCGTAGAAATATATAAAAAGCTTCTGGTGGAATATTACATCACCGTACTCCTCCTTGATGACTTAACGCCATCAAGGCCACGTACGTTTTGACTCAATTTGTGTGCACACTAATCCTAATGATCGATCATTTACAACTGGTAATTTATTTAGTGCCAATTTTCATAACCACATCACACATCATCAACCACATCTCATGCTCACCACACATATACATATCATGATATACATGCACCAATTAACCACAACCACAAGAGCATAGATAGGCAACCACAATAGCATTTAATGGAGAACAATGGCTAAATTAACAACTTGAATTAAATAGAAATGGCCTACCAAGCACACTTCACACACACACTACACATACTCGAACCAAACTCTAAAACAAGTTTGAAACCACTCACCGCCTTTCCTTAGCAATCGAAACAAATCTCCTACGAACCCGGATTCGATCCCGATGCCTCTCCAACGCTTCCTCTTGCTTCTAGCCAAGCAAAACACATTCATTACTTCACAATTCAATGCTAAAACTCAACCATCAACTCACTTTACAAACACAAGCCAATTTCCACAAATTCCCAATCCTCATAATCATCCAAAATACCAATTTTCGTGCTTCCCCAAAACCTTGCTGAAATTTCCATTTCCAAACACCCAAATGACCCCCAAAAGGTCCCAAATCACCCTCCTAACATACTTAAACCATCAGCTCTTTGTTTTCAACCTAAAACCCACCAAAAATGGAGTTTTTGACATCTCAAAAATGGCTCTAAGAACCCACTTCGGGTTTTCATCAAAACTCAACCAAATTAACATATAATGAGCATTTTAACATGAATAAACAAATACCCAACTTCATTTATCAAAACAAGATGAAAATCCCCATAAAAACTCAAACTTTAAATCAAACCCTAATTTTCAAAAGTTCGTATTTTTGAATTCTAAAACCATAGGTAGATAAAGAATAGAGAGGAGAGTGAGAATATGATTTTACCTTTCAAAAACACCTTGAAATGAAGTTGTAATCCAATGGAATAGTAAACAAGCTTTGAGAGGTTTTGGAGATGGGGTTTTAACGTTGGAAGGGGAATTGGGGGGAAAGAGAAGACAACTTTTCCTATAAAGTTGTCTTGCTTTTTAAAAGTTTTGGGTCAAATTACTCTTTTGGTCCCTCCTCTTTTTATTTAAGCTCAATTAGGTCTTAATTTAGGTTGAGTTGATTTTATTTAATTTTATTGACTCGGACTACGGACCTGACTAACTCCTAACCCCAAAATACGGGCGTTACATACTCCGAACGTCCAAAGTCACGAAACTACCCGACCCAGTGCAAAGAGGCAGCCAGAAAGAGCGTGGCGACCGGAAAGGGCATGGATTAGGTCAAGAGATCTCGGAAGAACCGGGTTTTTAGATGGTTTTCAAAAAATTATTCGGGTTTATAAAAAGTAGAGGAGTCGCCACCGGCCATTTAAAAATGGTAGACCGGACACCGAAACAAAACCAGAGATTTTTTCTTTTCAAAATGGGTTCGGGAGTCGGTTACACGCGGGGAAGGATGAGCACCCCCGTCGTGCCCGAAAATCGGTACCAAAAATATTAACGCTTAATTAATATTAAACTTTGCGAATTAAAGTGACGAATCATATCAAAAGTTGGTTATACAGATGAGTAAATTTTAAAAGTCTTAATATTCGAGAAGAAACGTCCGAACCACCACCACTACGACTGGTACTAGCCTCGTTCGTTCCCGAACAAAAAGACACTCGCATTGCATTTTATAAATTCATGTATAATTCCTAATTTCATTAAACATGGCATGCAATAAACCGAGCAAATCAAACACCACATATGGAAATAAAAAGAGCAAGCACGCAATTGACGTAGCTTAACATGATTAATCATAAATTCCCATGCGAACATATTTGAAAAGGGATGAACAAGCTAAATTGGGCATTAAAAAAACTCTAATCATACTAATACGTGCATAGATTACGTAACTTAACATTATACTTTATTTGAACCAAGATTAAACTAGATGACTTGATTAAAAAAAACATATACCGCATCGAACCTTTATCATGGATTTAAACAAGCGTATACATAATGCATATACAATAATGCATGAATCAAAATTAAGGAAACTTTAGTACAAGACCAAGAAAATTAAAAAGCCTAAGATAAAAAGGAAAACACCACATTAAAAAAGTTAGAACTGCACTCAGGGCAGACTCCGAGGACCGATTGGGGAAATAAACCATAAAAAACAAAGTTGAACCGTCAAAACAGAGACTAAAATTAAAACTCACGGAAAACTAAAAGGGTCAAAATGGTTATTAAACCATTCGCAGTAGATCAACAAAAATAAGGGATGAAATTGCAACGGCTTAAAAGATTTGAGGGATCTGGGACGTGATTTCAAAAAGCGGAAACCCCTGCGGAGGCATTTTCGCAACGCGAGATGGCTTAAAATGGGGTTTGACCATTTTTAAAAAGCCGAAAGGCTATAAAATGGGCTTTAAACAAACCAAAACCACTTTTTGCCCATTTCGGTAAAAAAAACAGAGAGCCCCTCCTCATCTCTCTCTGCCCCGACATAGGCCGGTCACCGCTAATCGGTGCCGGCGAGAAGATTACCCCAAAAATCCCCTCTCTGAAAATGGTAAAAGAGCCGAAACGAAAACCCCCAAAAAAGACCACGCCGAGAAAACCCCTCCCTTTCGAAAACTGACTCGAAAACCCTAAAAGGAGGAGAAAGTTCTCACTGAAACTCCGATGGCTCACCCCGTTGGCTATCCGGATGGACACCGAGGGTTTGTTGCCGGAGCGATTCAAGACCAAAGAGATCCAAGCTCTCCAAAGGTAAAAGACCGAACCCTCTCCCTTCTATTATTTTTTTGCTCCTTTTTTTATTTCGAATGCTCGCATGCATAAAAAATGGACTGAGATATACCTCTGAAATGCTTTTCTATTGCTTTTCGAAATTCCTCTCCTCTGTTTTCACTCAGAGAGAGATTACAATCGCTTTTCTGGTTCCTCTTATACCTGGATTACAGTGAATAAAATAAATAAAATCATTCTCTCTCTCTCTGATATTTTATGTCTGGTTGACATTTTTACATTTTTGTCTCAGTTTACATTTTTGGGTTATCTGACTTCTGATTTCGGCAGTTGCATGTCGAGTTTTGCCCGAAACGGCGTTGGCGTGTATCCGGTCAGAGGCGGCAGAAGCGTGTGCAGACGAGTGGTCACGGGACCGAGCTACGCGCGCATGGTGAGAGTTGGAACGTCTCGGATGCGCGCGTGGGACGCGAACGGGCATCTCGTGCAGAGTACGCGCGAATCTGGTCCGTTAGATCAAATCTTGATCTAACGGTGGGGGCATGTGTGCGGCGCGGATCGAGGATACCCTTGCTAGGACTCCCTCTTGATGCGATCTGGGCCTTTGGATCGCGTCCAGATCTTACGGCAATGGGCGTGCGGCGCGAAGGTCTTGAAAGGCTTCCCTAGGGTTCACTCTTCCGGGCTTCATCTGGACCGTCAGATCTGACGGTAGATACTCGGCTGCGCAAGGGAAACAATATGTTAGGGTTTTTTTCGGTTGAGCTACCTGTAAACGGGCCGATTATATGTATTTATGTGCTTTGGGCTGTTATATTATTTTAGACTATATGTAATGGATCATGTTATTATTTTGGACTCTCATTATTAATCAAAATGGGCTTTTATTTATTATGTTCAATTTTTATTATAATTATAATAGTAATATCCGATAATAATAATAAGTATACTAATGATAATAATAGTAATAAAGATAAATATAATAATAAATGAAAATAATAACAATAATAATATGATAATAGTGGTAAATAGTAATAACCAATATAATAATAGTCATGATGATGATAATATTTATAATAGTAATAATACTAACAGAGTAGTAATAATATAAGGAAATAGTAGTATTATTTATACCTACATACATATATATATGTATATATATATATTATTTCTTTTTTCCATTTTCTTTTTTTCTTTTAATTACCTAATAGCCCTAATAAGCCCAAGGTAAACACAAATTAAAGGGGGTTCAAGGTCCGGACAAAATTAGTGATTACAGGTACCTTGTTTCTTTGCTGAAAACCAAGCACTAATAAAGCCTCTTTCAATTTCTCATTCTATTTTCGAGAAGCCTGCTTGAGTCCATATAATGACTTCTGCAGACGACAAACCATATGCTCCCCATGGATGCAAAAGCCCTAAGGCAGTTCTATGTAGACCTCTTCAAGAAGATCACCTTGCAAGAATGCGTTGTAAACATTTATTTGATACAAAGGCCAATCAAATATAGAAGCAAGAGCAAGAATAAACCGAAGAGTGGTCATTTTGGCAACAAGCGAGAAAGCTTCCACAAAGTCCACACTTTCCCTTTGATTAAAGCCTTTTGCCACAAGACGTGCCTTGAATCTCTCCACATCACCGGGCGTCTTGTACTTGATTTTAAAAATCCACTTGCAGCCAATAGAAACCCTAAACCATAAACAAATCTAACATATTTATACACAGATTTGAATTAACTAACAAGCTAACTAATTTGTAACCAATTGCCAGCTAATCTAACAAATAAACTTCTCTCAACTAACTAAAATTATTAAGCTCAACACTCCCCCTCAAGTTGGTGGGTAAAAAACATCCTTAACCCCCAACTTGGATACAATATATTCATGTTGTTGAATTCCCAAACTCTTTGCCATAATGTCAGCCAACTGTTCTGTTGTTGATACATATCTTGTGTCTATTAATCTTTCTTGTATCTTCTCTCGAATAAAGTGACAGTCGATCTCAATGTGTTTAGTGCGCTCATGATAAACATGGTTAGCAACTATTTGAAGTGCCACCTTGTTGCCACAAAGAAGTTTTGTTGGTTGTTCTCTGTTGATATCCTTTTTGACATTAACCTCTTTAACCACGCAATCTTCGTTGTTGTAACATCCATGCCTATGTACTCTGCTTATGCAGACGATCGAGCTACTATAGTTTGTTTCTTTGACTTCCAAGAGATTAAGAAATCTCCTAGCTTAATGCAGTAACATGTGACTGACCTTCGAGTCATCGGGCAAGTTGCCCAGTCTGAGTCGCAGTATGCCACTAACTAACACGAACTGTTTGCATTTAACAATATCCCTTGCCCTGGATTTTTTTTATGTATCTTACTACACGCAAAGCTACTTCGAGATGCACCTTTTTGAGCTGATGCATAAATTGGCTCAGGTGTTTAACAAAAAAACTAATGTCTGGCCTTGTGTGCGTTAAGTATATTAACCTGTCAACCAACCTTTGATAAATGGTTTTATCATCCATCAACTCTTCATCTTTGTGTTGTTGCATTGTTTCATCATAAAGCACTGAAGTTAACTTACTATTATGTTCCAATGGTGTTGAAGCTGGCTTCGCTCCCCCTAAACCAGTACTTCCAATAAGCTCCAAAGCACACTTTCATTGGTTTAGAACAAATCCTTCTTTAGACCTCAAAATTTCAAGTCCAAGAAAGAACTTTAACTCTTCTAAATCCTTCATTTTAAAGTTTCTATTGAGGATTTCTTTGAGTTCTTCTATCATACCTTCACATTACCAGTGATCAACAAGTCATCTACATACACTAGTAGGATAACCATCTTGGTACCTTGCTTCTTTGCTGAAAACCAAGCACTAATAAAGCCTCTTTTAGTTTCGCATTCCATTTTCGAGAAGCCTGCTTGAGTCCAAATAATGACTTCTGCAGACGACAAACCATATGCTCCTCATGGATGCAAAAGCCCTAAGGTAGTTCCATGTAGACCTCTTCAAGAAGATCACCTTGCAAGAATGCGTTGTAAACATTCATTTGATACAAAGGCCAATCAAATATAGAAGCAAGAGCAAGAATAAACCGAAGAGTAGTCATTTTGGCAACAAGCGATAAAGTTTCCACAAAGTCCACACTTTCCCTTTGATTAAAGCCTTTTGCCACAAGACGCGCCTTGAATCTCTCCACATCACCGAGCGTCTTGTACTTGATTTTAAAAATCCACTTGCAGCCAATAGAAACCTTTCCTACAAGTAGAGGCACAACAGAGCATGTCTTATTTGATTCAAGAGCCTAAATCTCTTCATTCATGGCTCGAATCCAGATGGGATTTTGGACAGCCTCAACATATGTAAGAGGTTCATGAATGGAAGAAGTGGAAGAAAGAAATAATTGAGTATGAAGAGGTAAATGGGAATATGATTAGAGATAAGATAGTGACCAATGGGAGATAGAGGAGTAGGAAGGGGAAAGGATTGGCAAGCAAAATCTGAGACATAATCTTTCAACCAATTAGGTGGCTGAGACGCACGAGAAGAATGCCTAACTGGAAGAACAATTTCATGTAAATATGGTTCAGGAAAATCTGGTGAGTGATGAACAGTTTCAGGTAAGGCTGATGAGTGAGGAACAAGTGTAGGGGAATCAAGTAAAGAGTCTGGAGACTGAGATGAAGATGTATTATGGTTATGGACAGTGGAAGTGGGAACAATGGTTTCAGGTAAAGTTGAAGTAGGAAAACTGGTTTCAGGTAAAAGGGAAGTGGGATGAAGAACCAAAAAATTAGAATCTGACACATTAGAAGGAGGGAAAAAAAGGAAGATGCTAGTTGGGGAAAAGAAAAAGGAAAGATAGACTCATGAAAAACAACAACATTGTTGACAAACAGAGTTTTAGTAACAAGATTAAATAAGATATATCCTTTCTGAGTACTCGAATACCCTAATAAAATAGTTGGAATAGCTTTTTCAGAGAATTTATCTTGGTAATTAGGAATGATTGCGTAACCCAAACAACCAAATACCCTTAAATGAGAAAGATAAAGGGCTTCAAAGGGAGATTTCCAGTGTAATACTGAAGTAGGTAACATGTTTATAAGATAACAGGCAGCAGACATACATTCACCCCAAAACTTTAAAGGGACTTTGGATTGAAAATGAAGGGCTTTAGCAACTTCGAGGATATGCCTATGCTTGCGTTCAGCCACTCAATTTTGTTGTGGAGTGTGAACACAAGAGCTTTGATGTAAAACCCCAAAAATGACAGAAAAGTAGAGCACGCATAATTAAAAAATTATGTACCATTGTCACTCCTCACAACTTTTATTATGGCTGAAAATTGAGTCATAACAAATTGAAAGAATTTTTTTAGGGTTAACACAGTGTCACTCTTAAGTTTTAAGAAAAAACCCAACACATACGAGTACAATCATCAACAATCGTAAGAAAGAATATTTCCCCCTATGTGTAGAGACTCTATAGGCCCCCCAAAGGTCAATGTGTATAATAGCAAAGGGCTCATTAGAGTGGGAATGACTAGTAGGAAAAGAAAACCTAGATTGTTTGGCTAGAAGACAAATAGGGCATTCGTGTACATCAATCTTATCTTTATTAACAACAGAAGTCAAGGCAGACAGTTTATTCATTGTAGATATTGAAGCATGATTTAAACGAGCATGCCAAGTATGCAATTTTTTATTAGCAAAAGATGCCATACATGTTGATGAACCAGGACTAACACCACATGACACATCAGAAGGTGAAACAGAATTGCAAGAGGCTGAACAAAGCAAACTAGAAGCCGAAGCTGTAGACTTAAGAAAAATACAATCCTTGAGAATGTTTACCAATCCCCTTCGTCCTTCCATTTGAGAGATCTTGAAAAATACAAAAAATCAGGATAAAACGTAATATAACAATTAAGTTCATGAGTGAGTCTTGAAACAGATAAAAGGTTATGGTTAAAGTGAGGAACAAATAAGACATTTTGTAGAGATTGATAAGGGTTTAAGGGAAATGACTCAATATGGGTTACGAGAATTTTTTTACCATTCGTTAGATGGACAAGACGCGGAGCACAAGAACGAGGAGAATGAAGACTTGAAATCATACAAAATATAGTATGTTGCACATGTATATATAATCCAGGAAATATAGGCATCCGTATTGGATTCAATATTGGAACATATACCTGCCATATTCACCATTGTATCATGTGTAGGAACTTTGTGCAAAAAAATCCAATATATGATTATTTTGATCACATGTGAACGATGGAGCATACAAGTGACCAGATGCATCTGTGTTGCCCATATCAAAATCCAAATCCACAGATGTTTTGGGAGCAACCACCACTGCCGCCTGAGATTCTCTCTTCTTAGTGAACTTGTTGTCAGAGGGAAAGCCAATTAAGCGATGGCATTTCTCTCGCTTATACCCTTTGATTTTACAATGATCACAGATTCCCTGAAAATACAGGCGATCAAAAACCCCAGAAGCTGGAGAATAGAAAACCATTGGATCTGAATGTGGTGCGTAGCTAGTGAAATGTAATCGCTGAGACTCCTCTTGAACAATATGGAATACGCTTTATTCACGGATGAAAGGGGCTGCATAAGGAGGATTTGACTTCGAATTGCAGTGTAGGTCTCGTTCAACCCCATCAAGAACTAAAAAAGTTGTTAAACAAGATGCGCTTGATTCCTTTGTGAGACCTCATAATCACAGGTTAAAAATGGAACTAATGTTTTATACTCATCCCAAAGTAATTTGAGACGAGTGTAATACACTGAAACAGTAGACTCCTCCTGACTAAGAGTAGCAATGGCGCGCCGAAGAAAAAAAATCTGAGAACCATCGATTTTATCAAACCGTTCTCGCAATTCCTTCCAAACTAAGGAAGCATTCGAAGTAAACACATTACCTATAGATAAATCCTTGCTCACCGTGTTGAGAATCCAAGACATGAAAATAACATTGCATCGCTCCCATTGCGGATGCAACGAAATGTTGTAATCTTTATTTTTGCAATCATCGTTGATGAATCTCAGCTTGTTCTTCACCAAAAGAGCAATCCACATCGAACGACTCCAAACGTTGTAATTCTCCACGCCAGTGACTTGATGAGAAACGAGCAACGTTTCCGATGTGTTAGATGAGTGGAGGAAAAGAAGATGATTGAAGTCAACCTTCGTGTCATCCGCCGCTGGTGGCATCGTTACGGAACCAATTCGCCAAAGGAAAAAAAACCCTAGAAACGTAAAAAAAGAAAGCACGAACTGCTAAACAGCTCGCAAGCAACAAACTAACAAATATAGGCTCAGGAAAGGCAAAGGCCCAAAGAATGACAGGATCTTGATACCATGTTAAACTTGTGATATTGAGAGAATAAAATTAAAAATGCATCTGAACTTAATTTTAATCAATCATTAATTTACAACTCTAACATATTTATAAATAGATTTGAACCAATTAAAAAGCTAACTAATCTATAAATAACTGCCAGCTAATCTAACAAATACACTTCTCTCAACTAACTACAATCATTAAGCTCAACATATTTCCCTTATATAGCATAATCATGGACATTATCTTATGTTGATAAAAAATGACATTATCTTATGTTGATAAAAAAAATGGACATTATCTTACGAAATACATAGAGCGAAAGTAAAATACCTGAATTCTATATGAACAATAGTTAGAACATAAAAAATTTACTTCAAAATTAGATGAACATCAATCTCTACTCAACCATCATTCGATGGCGCATAACGCACCATGTTCAACAAAAAATCAGACAATACATGTTGAATTTTTGCTTGATCGTCATAAACAACTAATGTTTTGATCTCCTCCGAAATATCTCGAATTTTTGTGGTTAAGCCTAAAAATAAAATGAGGATGTTCAAAATGAAAAAAAGGTCAAAAGTGGGTCCCAAAGATGATTGGGGTGCTTACGTGGAAAGCTCTAAATTCAAACCTATTCTAACTATAAAAAAATTTATATCATGGGTCTAACTTATCACATCAACTATACTCTCATACAATAAAAACCACCCATTTCACCATCTTTTGTCCCATCATTTTTTCCAACCAATGAATCTTCACTAAGTTTTTTCCATGTCATTTAAAAAACAACCTTTTTAGAAGTTACAATATTATTGGATTAATGACATGAAAAATAATGGTGAAGTGGGTCATTTTCATTGGATGAGACCATGGCTAATGTGGTAAGCCAGACCCATGATATAATTTCTCTCTAACTATAAATGTAATGATACAATGAGTAGATTCAGACAGAAACCGATATACATCACACATATAAGTGCGTGTGTTCAATGATTCTAATTTTCTAAAAAAATCAGTCAATGCTTGTTGAACTCTTACTTGGTTTAGGGTTTTGAGCAGAAGCGGAGCCGCCCTTTAAGTAGGTGTGTCATTTAACACCCAAAATATTTTGAAAAAAAATTATATATATATATATATATATATATATTCTATATAAAAAATAAAATTATTATGATTTTAAATGTATATTGACACCGATTTAAAAATAATTGACACTCTTTCAACATAAGATCAACAACACTTCAAGAAAATTGATACATATTGTTTGTTTCAACCTACTTAAAAATTTTCATGAAGGAAATTTTTTAAATTTTGACACCGAAACAATTTTTTTTGGCTCTGCCCTTGGTTTTGAGCTTGGGGTTTATGGTTTAGGTGTTTAGGGTTAAGATTTAGGATTTTTTAGAGTTTAGGGTTAAATTATTTTTAATTAGGATGGTCCAAATTAAAATAATGTGTAAATGATGAGGGTTAAATTTTTTTTAAATTAGGAAAAATTGTTTGAATGTGAAAACATGGATGACTGAATGTGTTATTATACAAAATATTTTAACTAAAAGTTTAATGATAACATTAAAGCAATTTAAAATTTAGTTGTGAAATTGAATAATTTACCAAAGTTCAGTTACCATTTTTTGTATTTTATCCAAAAAGAAAAAATATATATAAAAAGTAATATAAAATTATTTTTTAGATTTTATTCCAAGAAAAGGATAATAAGCTTTATGTCCCTATGATTTTAAAAATAATTAAAATAGTTAATGGTACATAGCGGTTTAAATAATTAAACAACTATCAGTTAGTTTTACCAAACATTTTTATACAATCAACTAATATAATCCGCTAGTCAAATTAACTAATGCAATTAGCTATCAGCTATCAACTAATATAATTCGCTATCACTATCAGTAAATTTCCAAATAAGGCTATTATGTTCACTTATTGATTCGAATATATTTTATAATTTGATGTCTTATATTGCAATTGTATGATTATTTTCACCAAAAACAATAAATCCCATTTTAATATTAATTAAAATAGTAATTGAATTGGTGTGTTGGGGTTATAATAAATATACTAAAAACAACAATGATTTTGACTCTTTTGATAAATTCCAATGGCGGCCTCCTCTTTCATATCCCCACTCAAACTTGAAGCGTTGCATTATGATTTGAATCCTTCATCTTCAACCATTTCCCTCCTCACTTTTTCTGTCATTTAATTTCAATGTTTAGTTTTAGTTTTCATCTTTATTATTTTTGGTTTAACTATCAATATCTAATATATTAATTGACTAATTTGGATCAGATGTTGTAGATTCTCCTAATCCATTTTATTTCATTCACAACGTCATGTTTCGAACTTCTACCTTACTTAAAGGATCTAGTGCCTCACCCACTAGACCAAATGATTAGGTGGTTTTCATCTTTATTTTGATAAATTTTAATGATAATTTTTTTTATACTTTTAAAGTTCTTCTCATGTTTAGTTTTCATTTCGTCCTTATTTATAATATTTTTTAGAATTCATGTATGATTATTTATTTATTTTATTGAAATTTATAGTTATTTTTTAACTATATCATTTCTAAAGTTTAAACTTAAATCTCTCCACAAAATAAGATGTATTTTGTCAGTGGATATAACACTTGTTGATTTGTGTTATTTGATAATTCAATTGTTTTAGTGACTTTTAAGTTTTTTATGTTAACAATATAGCTTTAAACTTAATCTCCATGAAGGATGATCTCCCTATGGATATTTATATTTTTCCCCTTAAAAGTAAAAAGAGAAAAAAGGATAAAGAGTAATTGGAAATAAAACAAGAAAAAAGCGGAAAAATATATTTGATATTTCTATGTACAACTTAAACTTTTATATGTTGATATTTTTTGGGTCATTTTTTTTAATTTTAATCTTTTAAAATTTATTATTGACAAAATATGATAAATATATTTTAAAAACCTTCAATTAAAAGTTTTTAAATATATATTTTTTATAAATTTTAATTAATTAAAATATTTAAATAAATATAATCAAAGTTGAAAAAAATTGACCGGAAAAATATTAACATGTAACAATTTTAGTGGGACAAGTGAGTATAAAACACCATATATGGTTAAATATACGCACGCGCGCGCGAACACACACTGGGTAAAGTATATGAATGGTCACCGAACTTTTAGGGTAGATTCATTTTGGTCACCATACTTGTAGAACTAATGTTTTGATATAATAATTGAAAAATGTTTTTGGACTTGTTTGAATATTTTGAAAACTTATTTAAAGTCCAAACAACTTGAAAATATGTTTGAAATGGTTTCATAGGTTTTTAACATGTCTAAAACGCTTTTTAAATGGCCAAAATATCATTTTTACAAGGCTCGTAACGATACACCCTTGATCTGTTTCGATACGGGGTCTTCCAGTAAGCAAAACCCAGATGCAGGGCTAGTGGTATCGAAACCACCTTGCTGGTTTCGAAACCAGCTGACTTTTTCAAACTCCAACGGCTAGTTCTGAACAAAGGCGTTTCGAAACGGGTTCGAGCGTTTCGATACGGAGAGCTACAGAACTGCATTTATGGTGGGAAATTAAGTCTCCAACGGCTCCAAATCAACCCCAACGGCTAGTAACGGCTATAAACTCATCAAGGAGTATAAAAGGGACCTTCAAGCATCAAGTAATGGTTAATGCTCATATTGTCAATCAACAAATGATCAAGAATTGTCTTAGTGCCTATATTGTCATTTATTGTATAGACAAACACTAGTGAGCCAAAATTGTCAAATTTACTCAAGTGTTTTAGGTTTTGGGCGAGTGCTTAAATTGTGCAAACAAACACCTATTAGAGAGATTTGTGTTTGCTTTGTTCATCTCTTTGTAAGAGAGGGTTTCAATCAAGGCTTTGGGTAGAAAGCTTGATTATGTATAAGGGTTACCTCCTAAGCCTAGAAAAGGGGACGAATCAATAGTGGATTGATTGGAAATCCTTAGTGGGGAGCTAAGGTAGTGGATGTAGACCTTGGTTAGAAGGTTGAACTACTATAAATCTTTGTGTCACATTGCATTTTAGCCTCCACAACCCTTCCACCCAAAAATCCACCTCTTCACCACTTGGTGAGCCTTATCGGTTGAATGAATCGAGCCCCACACAACTCAACAATACTTTTAAAATATTTGATAAGGTCACCCAACATTTTGTTCGATTTCAATATAATCACCGAACTTTTAGTTCGCTTTCAATTGTCCCTCTCATTACCTCCCATTACTTTTAAAATATTCGATAAGGTCAACCAATATTTTCGTTTTTTCCTTAATAAAAAATGGGTAAACTACATCAATCATCACTCAACTTTCTTCTCACTCTTATTTTGGTCACTCGAATTTAAAAAATTTCAATTTAATAACTTAAATTTCGAATTGTTCATATTTTGGCCACTCGCAAATGACATGTTTATACAAATAGAAAAAATCGCTTAATCCTTAAAACTTATTTTGGTTAATTGGTAAGTTCAGATTATTTAATTCTCGATCTTATATTGTACCAATTAAATCAGATAATCGATTAACCAGTTAACCGAAATATTTGATTCTAGAAATGATTTTTTACTTTGTTTATTAAAATATCAAATATGATAATATGATAAATTTAATAATTGTTCGGTTGTGATAAGAGTGTAAAAAGAACTAGAAAGTCAAAAATTGAAAGTTGACACCTATTAATCCTACCTAGAGCCAAAAAATTTTTTAAAAAAAATCAGAAGGGTGTCAAAATCACTGGACTATAAGATATTGTAATGCATAAAATTTAGAAACGGTGTATATAATTGATCAGATCAGATCAAATAATCAATTTTGCTTAAAACTGTGAAGTGTAACCAAATCAAAATAATTTATTTTAAAATTTTGTACCAAAATCGAGTTCGATTAATCCTTAAAAAATAAATTCAGATTATTCAATTCTCGATCTTATATTGTACTGATTAAATCGGATAATCGATTGACCGGTTAGTTGGAATATTTGATTTGCGAATAATTTTTTTACTTTGCTTATTAAAATATCAAATATGATAAATTTAATAAGCAAAGTAAAAAAATTATTACCGAAATTTCTTTCAAGGATTAATCGAAGTTTTTTATTTGTACAACCATGTTATTTTATCTCGAACCGTTCCATCATTATGTGGCTTTCGAATCACCAATGCCAATTCATTCCCTATGTTCTTCTTTGCCATGCATTCTTGACACGTATCCTCAACGCCCACCTCCCTACCCTCTGTCTTGTAATCTGAATCGTGCTTGGACGAATCCGAATCACAATCTTGGTTGAAACTGGGTTGGAAAATTGGTGCAGCCTTAGTTACTCGGATACCCTGCAGGCTGCAACGTAAGATTAATAAGATTATGAATCTTGGATAATTGATTCGTACACAACAAAATCAAAGCATAACGACAAAGTCGTCTCCTCATCGATATTGATAAAAGAGCCCCACAATTGTAGAATCCTAATGAAAGTTGGGGCACACCACCCATGCAGACCATACCATACTCGTTAACTATGGAATCCTACAAATCTCTCAAACCACGGTCTTAACATTTCCTCTATCGAACAAGAGCAAAACAACCGAGCTTGAAACCCGCATGATCTGAAAACCTCGGAATCCAGCCAAATGTAACGTATGCACCATCTTAGAACGTTGTACTCCAGAATCCCATCGCGTCGGTCTTGTCGTTCCCGCAAGCGATTTCCTTCCTGAGATCATCTTGTGGGCATCCTCATTAATCGGTAAATCCTTCTCTACTCTGGGCAAAATCTGATGCCCATTAACGCCTTCATGTGCTCGCTAACACAATAGAGACAAATGATCCATATAAAAACACACTATGAATTCCAAACCTACGACCATCCCTCCCACGCTTCCTTGGTATAAAAACGTCTACCACCTTTGCACAACCGCAGACCCGCCCAATGGACAGATTGCCTACAAACAAAGTTATCCCCCACCGTCGTCGAACATGTTTTTTATTCAAGAGTCAAAGTTTGAGAAGATGGCCTTCGATTCATTTGAGTTTGTAATCTGTCATTCGATTGGAGGGGGGCATTTTGACAATTTAGGAATCTTCGAGATTTGTCTTGGAATTTTCGGCATTTTGTTTTGTTGCAATGCCGTTGGGTACAAGAAGAAACACAACGCTGCATTTTCTCTATCTATGCACCTTGTGACAGTCATGATCGTTATGTGTTATGGGAGGTTTTATCGAGCAGAATTTTAGACTTTAACTCGGTTCGAGGGCCTTCGGAAAAAGGTGGCTGTAATTCGAGCTCTCTTGATATGGCAGATTTTTCGAATTTTATTGAGAATGCAGGTTTGGTGGACTTGCCTCTTAATGGTCAGCGTTATACTTGGTTTGGTCCTTTGCCGAATGTATGTTTTCGCCATGTCTTTAAGGAGGCTAATGCTCTTGCAGATGTGCTGGATAAAGAGGAGGTTGATCGCGCTGCCTTATTTCGTGTGGTCTGATGCTTAATGTGCTCATCAGTTTTAGCATGCTGGAAGGGTTTTGACTGGTAATTTGTGATTGTGGCATAAGGTAGTCACTGGTATTGGTTGCGTGCTTTGTTGTCATGCTTGGTTTCGATGGGTCTACTTTCCGACCAAAAATAATAATAAAATAATGTTCAAAATATGAACATTTCGAAAGTTAAGTTATTAAATTGAAAGTTGTTAAACTTTAGTGACTAAAATAGGTGTGAGAAGAAAGTTGAGTGATGATTGGTGTAGTTTACCCATTTTTATTAAGGAAAAACGAAACCTAACGTCAACTTCTAACAAAAGGTATGTGAGGGACCATATCGAAATTGAACTAAAAGTTAAGTAACGTTATCGAATATTTTAAAAATACGGTGACCAAAATGAATCCACCCTAAAAGTTCGTTGACCAATTATGTAGTTTGCCTATATATATATATTATGCGTTAAAAAGTTATACATTTTATTATTAAATATAAATATTACATTTTTATGCTGGAATTCAAACTCATAGAAGATGAGATAATATAAAAATCTTTAGTCAATAAGTCAATTAATGAATTTGTTAAAAAGTTTTCTTTTGAATAGTCTTAAGGTGATAAGGTACACACAACTTGCAAACAAAGTAATTTGAACCTGAATGTCTTAAGGTAAACAACATCCTCTTTTTCATTGAGACTGCCCGGCAAGATCTCTTAAAAATCAATTAAAAAGTAAAAAATTATACATTTAAAATTTATCTTCGGTTTTTGGAATATATATTAAATAAAATTTAAATAAAAGTATTTAAATTAATAAATAATACTTCAAACTCATGTAAATAGCATTATAAAAATCATATATTATTTTTTTAATTGAAGAGACGGACCGAATGGATAACTGATAAATCCAATTGATGAGCTGTAAAATCAAAGGAGGGAGCCGGCAATGTGTTGGAAAAGTGGACCCGATAATGTGAAGAACCTTTTCTTTCCAAAACAAACAATGTTGGTCTAATTCCAAATTTCGTCCCTCTACTATATTAAAAATTGAGATTATATCCTTCTTTCTTAATTTTAAATAATTTGATTGTTCTACTTTAATAATATCACTAGTAGACCCAAATTAATAAAACCAATAATTTATAATAACGAAGTGAAGACGTGAACTTTTATTGTTACTTAATTACATAATTAAGGTTATAAAAATTGTGTAGATCAGGAGTTGGATATGATTTTTTTTCTCTCGCAATTTGCTAGTTTTAAATACAAAATACACATTCATTAAAAATGTTAGATGAAAATTTAACTCAATATATTCAATAATAATAAACTTACATGTTAATCGAATATATATATTTTAAATATCAATGTCGTTATTTTTTAATGATAGTATGTAATAATATTATCAATTTAAACATAACAATACAAATGATAAAAACATATGATTAAATTAAAGTAAACATGACCGGGGTTTGTGTGTTGTCGAGTTGCTGAGGCGTTTGTGGGAAGTCAATTTTCGTTATATTTACGGGGCTGATGGAATGGCAAAATTTTTGTTCTATTGTGGTACTACTAGTAACAATCGTATTTTTTTATTTAAGTTTATAGAAATTTTTAACGAGGTCTTAATATATATTGAATTTGCAACATTTATTTTTTCAAAAAAAACAATTAAAGTAAACTAAATAAATCTCAAATTTCAGCGTTAAGTAACTAAAACTAGAATTAGAGCAACAATAAAAATTAAATTAAATTCTTACCTAGTAGACGACTTGTATCCAAACCCATAGTTATTATTTGCTATTTTTCATGTGAATAGGTTAATTCGATGTTTTACATGTTAATCGGATATTTAAAGTTAATTTAAACTTCCCTATCCCTCACTGTAGGTAGGAAATGTTCAAAAATAAATTTAGAATTATTTTAAAAATAACAATTAATAATCATGTTGTTCTTATCTTCTAGGAGATTTGATCTTGACATTTTCTCAGCCCAGCTCTGGGTTTTTGTGGCTCAGGGCAAATTTAAAAATTGGGTCATAAATCAGAGATTTAATTTGCAGTAATATTCGTATTTACGACTGTATTATGTTTATCGTGATTGCGGATATTATAAATACTATTTCGGTCACTGTTAATATTGCGGTTGTGAAAATTTTTAATAGCATACGCTATTGTGGACATAACAGTTGCAGGTATTGAGGTTTCAGCTGGTGCCACTACCGCCATATAACAGTTGTTGTTGCGATTGCATACCGCTATTTAAATTCATGTCCCTAATAGCATGTAATGAACAAAAATAAGTTTTAAGAGTATGTCCGCAATAACAAGTATTAAAAATTGAGCTCTAATAATAAATATTAAAATAATAGGTTTTAAGAGTATGCCCATAATATCAAATATTGGGAAAAATTGAACCCCTAATAACAAGTATTAGAAACAACTTCAATTTTAAGAGTAGACCCTTTAATAATAAATATTAAAAAAATAAACCCTTTATTAATAAGTATCGAAAAAATAGGCCCCTAATAACAAGTGTTAGAAAAAATTAGACCCTTAACAATAATATAATTCAAAAAAATATACAACATATAACTTTCTCGAGCGGTGAACCTTAAACGAGCGTCCTTATGGACTTGACCCATAGTCGGGCCTACATTTACTTTAAAAATGTAATTTTTCTACTTAATAAAAAAAAGCAACTAATAAAGTTTATAATTAGAACCTACTAATAACATTATAAAAATAGAGTAAACACATTTGGTAGGTTGTTCAAGCTATTTATTTTTGTCTTTTATATTCTTTTAGGTCATAATTCTAAATTCATTAAGAGAACTCTCATTCTTTTCTTAGAAAATTTTTATTTTATTTTTAAATAAAATTAGGATTACATTCCGAATTTATAAAAAAAAAAAATTATAAAAGTAGAGGGTTAAATTATATGGAGTTATATTAGAGGGTTGAATCTCAAATTCCATTGTAATAAAGGGACCGAAGATGTTATTGGTGAAATTGAAAGGGCCTGCCAAATCCGAACCTTTTTCATTCGGCCACCGCCAAGACAAGGCACCAAAGCCCACAGCTAATTATTAGCACATAAAATTTCGTCAAAAACCAACCATCTAAAGCATTATGAAATTAATATCAGCATTATTTTAATTAAAATTGAAGATAGACCAACTCTTTCGTTTCGTAATCAAACTACTGCTTTTACTTCTTCTTCAATAACTAACCAATTTGGTTGCAGAAATCATTCCATAATTTGCTTTCCTTTTGGGTTTTCCATGGCAGTTTCTCCTCAGGTTTTCCCGTTGAGAAAGCGGCGGCCGTCTCCGAAATTAGCCGACATGAACTTGGTACAATCTCTGCTTTCTTTGTCTCAAGAAATCTCTTCTCTTAAGCCTCTCCAGTGTCTTCTAAAACGAAACTCCCTTTCTGTGATCAACAAATCCAAGCTTCTCTCGATCTTATTCGAAGAGCTGCTTCGAAACCCAGTTTCGAGCTTCTCCTCTCCTTCCACCACCTTATGCTTCGAAGAAATGTATATAGTTTTACACAAGGTTAAAACCCTGATGGAAGATTGTTCCAATGGAACCAAGATGTGGCTGCTGATGCAAATCCAAGTTTTGGCCAATAGTTTCCATGAACTCATCCTCGAGTTATCCACTCTCCTCGATATTTTCCCTTTCAAAGAAGTTGAACTGAGTCAAGACATTGAAGAACTCGTTGTTCTGGTGAGAAAACAGTGCAGTCAATCAAAGCCTTTGGTGGATCCCAGAGACGAATTTCTCTGGCGAGAAGTTTTAGCCATGTTGGGTCGGATCGAAAAAGAGATCGTCCCCGATCATTTGAAGCTCAAAAAAGTCGTCGTGGATTTAGGATTACGCGATAACTCAAGTTGCAGAGAAGAAATTGAGGCTCTCCAAGAAGAAATCCAGAACCAGAACGATGAGAGATCCAAATCGGATATTGTTTCTTTGATCGGCCTCGTTCGTTACGCTAATTGCGTTCTGTTTGGATCTTCGACGACGCGTCAATCAGTCCATCGCCGGCGAAAATCAATGTCGGACTTAACTATCCCGGCGGATTTCCGGTGTCCGATTAGCCTTGAGTTGATGCGGGACCCGGTCATCGTGGCGACGGGACAGACGTACGATCGGGAGTCGATTAATCATTGGATTGAATCTGGACACTCAACGTGTCCTAAAACAGGTCAGACCCTGACCCACAACAACCTCATCCCAAACCGCGCTTTGAGAAATCTTATAGCCTTGTTGTGCCGCGAGCAAGGAATTCCGTTTGAAACCGTTGGAAGTAATGTGAAATTTAACGGCGTTAAAGCTACAAAAGCCGCCTTTGAAGCTACGAAGATGACGGTTTCCTTCTTGGTCAACAAACTTTCGGGTTCTCCGTCCATGGAGGCGGCTACCGGCGTTGTTTACGACCTTCGTGCTTTGTCTAAAACTGACTCGGATAGCCGAGCCTGTATTGCAGAAGCAGGAGCGATTCCAATCCTAGTCAGATATTTAGGTTCGGGTGTTGGCTCTCAGCATCCAAACCTCCAAGTCAACGCCGTTACAACAATTCTTAATATTTCCCTCTTAGAAGTAAACAAAACGAGGATCATGGAAACAGACGGAGCTTTAAATGGCGTTATCGAGGTGTTACGTTCGGGTGCTACTTGGGAAGCCAAGGGGAACGCGGCGGCTACGATATTCAGCTTATCCGGCGTGCACGCGTACAAAAAAAGTTTAGGAAGAAAGAAACGTGTCGTCAAGGGATTGATCCATTTAGTCAAAGATGGACCCACGAATTCCCAAAGGGATGCACTCGTGGCGATTTTGAATCTGGCGGGAGATAGGGAGACCGTTGGGAGGTTAGTTGAAGGAGGGGTGATAGAAATGGTGAGCGGAGTCATTGACGAGCTACCGGAGGAGGCAGTGGCGTTACTTGAAGCAATGGTGAGGAGAGGCGGATTGGCAGCGATTGCGGCGACTTTCAATGCAATTAGGAAACTGGGTGCTATATTGAGGGAAGGATCGAATAATGCAAGGGAAAGCGCGGCAGCTACTTTGGTTATGATATGTCGCAAAGGGGGATCGGAGGTGGTGGTGGAATTGGCGAAGATTCCAGGGATTGAAAGAGTGATATGGGAAGTGATGGGGAGTGGAACCATGAGAGGGAGACGGAAGGCGGCGAGTCTGCTACGGATTCTTCGGAGATGGGCGGCCGGTTTGGATTTAGATACAAGTAATGTTGTGGATAGTTCAAGCATGATGACCATGAGTGTTAATAACACATCAAGAACAGTATTGCCGGCATAATTGGATTCTTTTTTTTTTGTAAATGTTGAATTAAAATTTGTAAAATCTTTCTTATATATATTTTTGCAAGTTGTGTAAAATCAGATGATTCTTTTATAATTTATGAAACTCGAGTTGTGTAAAATTTCCATATAGGTTAGTCGTTTCAATAACCCCAACAACAACAACATTCTAGCAAAGCTACAGAAACATTGAAATCGCCATGAATTTCATTGCTTGTCCTAACTAGAAAACATTTCAGACAGGACAAGGAATCAGCAGGTCCCCCACTCCTAATTGATTAGAGTTTCCTGGAGCGAACATTTTCATCCCCAACTCCAAGGGACCATTTGACCAAAACCCAGATAGTGTTTTGCAAGGCCCCACTACTTGATGGAGAAGGAGAATTCATGTGCGGACTTTCTGTTTTGTTGTCACTCCCAAATTTGTCCTGTCTTTAAGGTTGCCTTGGTCTTAAGGACAGTGCAATTTACCTATAAGTTTAAGCTCTGAATTTGAAATAAGTACCATTTTGGTTGGGCCCTTTTTTGAGTAATCAATCGGAGAATTATTTGCAAACATGGATTTAACGGGCCATAAACCTTTCATATAATCCCTTGTTGGAGGCTTAAGCACTTTTGGGTCTAATTTTGATTTTAGTCCCTTTATAATGATGCAAGGTGGAAGTTAAACCCTTTAGTTTACCATAATTTAGTCTCTCTACTTTTATAATGCTATTACCATATAAAACCTGATAATATAGTATGTTGCACCTATTAAAGTGATGGCATGACACTTTTTTTTTATATCATATCAGTTGCTGCTTTTTGTTTAAAAATTCTATTCTACTTCTACTTAGAGGGGTGGGAGAAAATTTAGGTGAAGGCAACGCTCTTGAGGGGTCATATCAATTACGGCTATTAAGCCGATTAAATAGTTAGGGTCATATGAAAATCCAATTAACTTGTTACACTAATAACATGTTTACATGTTGGTCGAATGTTTAAGATTATTATTTTTTAAAAATCACATCTTCACAATAACATCAATAATTTTATTTAAAATATAGAGTGCTCATATTGTGTTAAATTAATGTGTAGTGATTAAATCTCCAATTTTAGGGTTGCAAAGGGACTATAATCATAATTATACCCTTTTTGTCTTTATGTTGTTTTCCTTTTCCTTTAATGTAGGGAAAACTAACGTTACTGTTTTGGTACATCAATTATTATTTTGGTAAAATGGTACCTAACTTTACGTTTTTTTTGTTTTGGTATCCCGACCGTTAAAAGCTAACATAGATGATGATGTGGCTTGGTATAATCACAATTTTAGTCCCAAAAACTTATATAGATGATCAATTTAGTCCAAAATCCATCAATTTAAAACATCATCTTATTTTTAGGGTAAAATTGCAAATTAGTTCGACTGGAAGAAGAAAAATGAGGAATTTACAATTTTAATCCAGAAATTAAAATTATATTTAAATTGATATATTATATAAGTTTTTGGACTAAAATTGTTATTAACCCAAGCCACGTCACCATTTTTGTTAACTTTTAATGGTTAGGGTACCAAAACAAAATAAAAATGTAACGTTAGGTACCATTTTGCCAAAAATAATAGTTAGGTACCAAAACAATAACACATGCATAATTAAGTACTAAACATGTAGTTTTCCCTTTAAAGTAACGGCTAAAGTTGTTCCATTAGTAATGGGTAACAACTAGGGGTGGGCATAATTACCCGACCCGGTTGACCCGACCCAATTACCCGAAGCAAATTAGGCGGGTAATCTTATAAAAAAATTACCTGACCGGGCCGGGTACCCGACCTAGTAATTTTTTCGGGACACGGGCCGAGAAACGAGCCGGAAGTTTTCCCTTACCGAGTACCCGACCCGATAAATTTTAATACATATTTTTTATATTTTAAATTATATTTTTATTTTAAGTTTCTTAATATTTTTACTATAAAACTAAGTTTAAATCCCTAAATTCTTTCTATGTTTGTATTATATACTTTTAAGTTTAATTTTTTAAAAAAATATTTTTGTGTTTAACATGTTATTTTTTTAAAAAATTAGAATTAAAAAATTAAAAAAATGACCCGGGTTCCCGAATTTTACGAGTACCCGGATATAATGGGCCATGACACAGGCCGAGCAATGAGGTACCCGGATGAACCGGATACCCAATTTTTCGAGTACCCGACAATTCCCACCCCTAGTAACAAGTCTAGGGATGGGCATGAAACCCGAACCCGATGGGTTCCTACCCGACCCGATCCAATAGGGTCAGGTTTTAAAAAAAAATTAGGTTCAGGTTCGGGTCGAGTCGGGTATAGTTAATAAAAAAGCCAGATTTGGGTCGGGGTCGAGTTTAGGGTTCAAAATAACCGACCCGACCTAACTCGATATTATTAAATTTAATTAAAATAAATATTATGGTTTTTAATATTATTTCCCCCCAATTTCTTTTCCTTAATTGTAATTCCCTTTCAGTCTAAATGTTAAACTCACATTTTTACTCACGGGCTCACCTCCTCAGATTTCACCCTTTTTGCGATTCTTCACCAGCAAGCAATTGACGACTCAAGAGCCAATAGTCGGTCAACAACCATCCTCGGTAAATGATTCTTCCCCTACAGAAGTTGTAGTCTGTAACACTTTCTGATAGGTATTTTTATTTCAAGCTTTGATAAGAAACTATAAGTAAAACATTTATTGATTAAGCATATAAATTATAGTCTATTCAGTTTCTCTGCTAATTTTCGTTGTTGATTTTACTTTATTTTGGTTGGGCATATCTTGCATTTTTTTAAATTTTTAGTGTCATTTAGGTAAAAAAAAATTACTCTGAATTATCATGTTTTCTTTCATTTTTGGTTTGTTTATAACTTAATTTACTGTGCACAGTAGTGAGAGTATAACTTTATATATAAAAAAGGCTAAAAAGTTACTTTCACATTTAAGATAAAACTTGAAAAAGTTTCTGATATGCATTGTACTTGGTTATGATGCTAAAAAATAATTCTTTGCGGTTACTTATGTTCATACTTTGCTTTTTATTTTGATGGTTATGATGTTATTTTATACAAAAAAATGTCTAATGTGGACAAAATTTCGTTTCATCAAAAATTATAACTTCTGACTCTCCTAGTCCTTTATTACCAGCCGAGGAATCTTTAACACCAACTTTACAGGAAAACTCAATTCCCGCAACAAGTGAACATGCTAATGTGGTTGAAGATAATCAGTCAAATGAAGGCAACACGTCGAAGTTAAAATATATAATTTGAGAGCACTTCAAAAAAGAAAAAATCAGCAATGAGTGGAAAGTAATATGTAATCATTGCAAAAAAAAATTAATGGTGATTCAAAGAACGAGACAAGTTATTTGCATGATCATCTAAGAAGGTGCAACAAGCAAAATCAAATGGACATCCGACAGTAAGTTCTACTAGCTAATCAAAGGAAGTTAGATGAAAAATTGGCAATAAAGGTTGTCTCATTTAATCAAGATGCTGGAAGAAGAAAACTTTCGAAGATGATAATCATGCATGAATATCCTTTATCCATGGTAGATCATGTGCAGTTCAGAAAGTATTATTCTACAATACAACCCTTGTTTGAAATACCTTCTCGTAGAACAATCAAACATGATATTTTAGATATGTTCAAAGAGGGGAAGGTGAAAACAATGTCCATGCTAGAATGCAATGAAGGAAGGATTTCTATCACAACTGATATGTGGACTGCAGATCACTAAAATAAGGGATACATGGTTGTTACTTTTCATTACATCAATAGTTCTTGAACTTTACAAAAACGGATCATAAGGTAATTGTTTCGATGTATTTATAAAAAAAATTAATGTTTAATGTGCGCTATAACTTATACTTATTGTTATTGTTTAATTAGATTTGAATATATTCCAGCCCCATATACTTCAGATGTCATCGCTTCAAGTTTGATCAATGTTTTCTAGATTGGAACATTGATAGAAAACTTACGTCTATCACAGTTGACAACTGTAGTGTGAATGATGCTGCTGTAAAATTGTTGGTTGATAGATTGAGACTTGGTACACTATTGCTAGATGGGACCTTCTTTCACATATGTTGTTGTGCGCACATCTTGCATTTAATTGTTAACGATGAAATGGGTATGCTTGAAGATGATTTAGAAAGAATTCTTTAAAGTGTCCTTTTTAGAGTGCTACTCTAAAGAGGTGGGAAAGATTTAAAGAGGTAAGGCGTCAGTTGCGCATTTCTATAAAAAATAAATTATGTGCTGATGTTAGAACATGATGAAATTCAACATATTTGATGCTTCAAACAACCTTGTCTTACACGGATTTGTTTTCTCGTTGTGTGCAATTACATTGTGATTCATTGTACAAGTTCTTGCCAACCGAAAATGATTGAGCCTTCGCAGCAGAGATATGTGACAAATTTAAGTTGTTTTATGAGATTACTGAAGGCTTTTCCGAAACAAAATTTCCAACGGTTAATATTTATTTCTCGGGTATTTGCAAGATTAGAGATGCATTGAAGAATGGATCATACATGATAATGGCGTTATTTCGAGCATGGCAAAATATATGTTTGAGAAATTTGAGAAGTACTGGAGTAATGTGAATGACATGATGGGTGTTGCAACACTTTTCGACCCAAGGTACAAAACAACATTGTTAGAGTATTATTTTGAGAATATTTATGGATCTGATGTTGAGCATGAAGTTGAAAGAATTGTCCAACTATATCAAGATTTGGTTAGAGTATCAAGAAAAAATGTCATCCTAAAAAAATGAACTTCATTTTGTTGAGATTTTAGGGGCTCGATTCGATCAACCGTTCTTGCTCGCCAAGTGTGGAGAAGTTGGATAATTGGGTGTTTTAGTGGGAGGTGAAAATTTGGCAATTTGACACAAGGATTTATAGTGGTTCAACCTTCTAACCAAGGTCTACATCTACTACCTTAGCTCCCCACTAAGGATTTCCAACAAATTCACTAAGAATTTCGTCCCCTTTTCTCGGATTAGGAGGAAACCGTTACAACCCTCAAAGCTTTCTACCCAAAGCTTGAAGGAATACTCTCTTTACAAAGAAAGACTTAGCAAACTAGAAATCCCTCTAAAAGATGTTTGTTTGCAATTCTAAGCACTCACCCAAAACCTAAACACTTGAGCAAATTTAACAATGTAAGCTCACAAGTGTTGTCTAAGCAAGAAATGAACAATTAAAGCTCTAGACAAATTTTGACATCATAATGTTGTAACAATTGAAGCATTAACCATTACAAGATGCTTGGAGGTCCCTTTTATACTCCCAATTGAGTTTGTAGCCGTTACTAGTCGTTGGGGATGATTTGGAGCCGTTGAGGACATTATTTCCCTTCATAAATGCTGTTCTGCAGCTATCCGTATCGATACGCGTGGAACTGTATCGGTACGGCCTTCATGAGAAACTAGCCGTTGGGCTCTTGTCAGCCTGGGCGTATCGATACGCTTGGGAGCGTATCGGTACGGGTTCACATTTGAATGGCCGTTGGGAAATAGCCGTTGGGGTTGGTTGAAGGGGATCGGTACGCTTACCAGGCGTATCGAAACGATCCCGTTCCGTATCGAAACGGCCAAGCCTGTTTCGATACGGGTTTTGACAGTGACCAAACTGAGGCAAAAAGGTATCGGTACGGGTACAACCGTATCGATACGGGTACTTTGAAAACACAAGTTTGGCTATTAAAAACATGAAAAATCTTTGCCAAAAACCTCTTAAAATACCTCAAACATAATTCAAGTTGTTTGGACTTAAAAACAAGTTTTAAATTCTTTTCAAATTAGTCCAAAACATTTTTCAATTATTATATCAAAACATTAGTTCTACAATCTCCCCCTTTTAGATATAATAAAACTAACTTGAAAAATTGTTTGGGATTCTCCCCCTTTAACTATAAAAATGTGAATAAGAGATTAAAGATATGAAATCAAATAGAGTTCCCCCTTATTCATTTGAAAATTCAAAATTTTCAAACCATTTCTCCCCCTTTTTGTTATATCAAAAAGAATTTAAAAACATTAAGTTTCAAAATAACAATAGAGGTAAAAGAAATTTGTCACACTTAAAATTTTTGGTTTAAAATTGGCTCCCCTTACTCAAAGCATCATAAAAATGTTAGTTCAACATATATGATTATCTAGTTGACTTAAAATGAAAAAATAATCAAATAAAAGCAAAAGCAACTAGATTTTACAACACTTGAACTCAAGGGAGGATGTGAAGCCTTTCTTCTTCAAGTGTTCTTCCTATGTGTGCATGGAGCTCCCCCTCAATTTTTGACTTGTTGATCACTCTCCATCACACCTAGCAAAAGACAATCAAGTAATTTTTGGTATCCAAATTGCTTTGGATCCATAAACATTAGTAGCACAAAATTTAGTCCCCTTAGGAATCTATTTTTCAATTTCATCCTTTTTAGTTGAAGTGGTTAGTCCTTTTGGGACCCAAACACTTCTAGAACATTTACCATTTATAAATCTAGGGGCACTAGATTGTCTTACATAAAAATTTTATTTTCCAAAATTATTTTTCTTTTCAAGTTCATTGTAAATCAAATCTTTTTCTTTTTGAACTTTAAGAAGCAAATTTTGTAAATCAAGACATTTTTGTTCAAAATCTTTCAATTTTGCTTCAAGTTCAAGATTTGTTTTGGAAAGCAAATCATTTTCAATTTTTATTTTTGAAATCAACTTTTTGTTCTTGGAAAATGATGCCTTGAATTCCAAAAGCAAATCATCATAGGCATCTTGTAACTCATCAAATGTATAAGAATTTGAAATAGATGAGTTAGAAGTTACCTCCCCCTCATTGAGGGCCATCAAGCATAGGTGGGCAACTTCATCATCGGTGAAGTCTTCATCACTCCATGTGGCCACATATGCTTGTTTTGAAGATGATCCCTTATTTTTGGATTTGTGGGAGTCCTTCATCTTCTTCATCGATTCATGCTTGGATTTTTCAATTTTGCTCTTCATGAACCGGGCAAATTTGTTGAAGAGATAGGCCATCTCTTCATCTTCACTTTCTTCCTCACTTGAATCTACATGATGGCATGTGGAGGATTTGAGAGCTACGACACTAGTATTGATGCCTAGCTCCATGATCTTCTTCTTCCTCATCGCTCTAATCTCTTCCTTCTTCTTCTCCTCTTCTTTGTTTTTCTTCATTATTTGATGAGTGAGAAGAGACCCCATGAGTTCATGAAGCTTCAAGGTTTTGAGATTCTTGGCTTCGATGATGGCGGTCCTCTTTGAGTCCCATGACTCGGGAAGGGAGTAGATGAGCTTTCGGACAAGCTTCTCTTCCGGGATGGCTTCTCCATAACCTTTAAGACCATTGGTGATACTGGAGAACCTATCAAACATCTTCTCGATGTTCTCTTCTGGATCCATCTTGAAGTTCTTATACTCTAAGGTTAGGAGCCCAATCTTGGTCTCCTTCACTTCATCTGTTCCCTCGTATGTGACTTCAAGCTTGTCCCATACCTCCTTGGCACTCTCACAAGAAGACATCTTCTCATAGATGGTTGGGCCAAAAGCACAAAAGAGCATGTGCAAGGCTTTGCAATTTAGCTCCATCTTCTTGCGATCGTCGACACTCCATTCCGCTTTGCTTCCTTGAGGCACGAACGTACCATCTTCAACTATGTCTCATAGCTTGTAATCACTTGACTTCAAGAAGAATTTCATCTTTGTCTTCCAATGGGCATAGTGATTTCCGTCGAAGAAAGGCGGTTTGTCGATTGATTGTGCCATTGAGCCGGTTGGTAAAATGTTGATCGAGCTTGCCGGATCTTCTCAACAGGATGTGAATCCCTTTCGATTGAGCCAAGCTCTGATACCAATTGTTGAGATTTTAGGGGCTCGATTCGATCAACCGTTCTTGCTCGCCAAGTGTGGAGAAGATGGATAATTGGGTGTTTTAGTGGGAGGTGAAAATTTGGCAATTTGACACAAGGATTTATAGTGGTTTAACCTTCTAACCAAGGTCTACATCCACTACCTTAGCTCCCCACTAAGGATTTCCAACAAATTCACTAAGAATTTCGTCCCCTTTTCTCGGATTAGGAGGAAACCGTTACAACCCTCAAAGCTTTCTACCCAAAGCTTGAAGGAATACTCTCTTTACAAAGAAAGACTTAGCAAACTAGAAATCCCTCTAAAAGGTGTTTGTTTGCAATTCTAAGCACTCACCTAAAACCTAAACACTTGAGCAAATTTTACAATGTAAGCTCACAAGTGTTGTCTAAGCAAGAAATGAACAATTAAAGCTCTAGACAAATTTTGACATCATAATGTTGTAACAATTGAAGCATTAACCATTACAAGATGCTTGGAGGTTCCTTTTATACTCCCAATTGAGTTTGTAGCCGTTACTAGCCGTTGGGGATGATTTGGAGCCGTTGAGGACATTATTTTCCTTCATAAATGTTGTTCTGCAGCTATTCGTATCGATACGCGTGGAACCGTATCGGTACGACCTTCATGAGAAACTAGCCGTTGGGCTCTTGTCAGCCTGGGCGTATCGATACGCTTGTGGGCGTATCGGTACGGGTTCACATTTGAATGGCCGTTAGGAAATAGCCGTTGGGGTTGGTTGAAGGGGATCGGTACGCTTACCAGGCGTATCGAAACGATCCCGATCCGTATCGAAACGGCCAAGCATGTTTCGATACGGGTTTTGACAGTGACCAAACTAAGGCAAAAAGGTATCGGTACGGGTACAACCGTATCGATACGGGTACTTTGAAAACACAAGTTTGGCTATTAAAAACATGAAAAATCTTTGCCAAAAACCTCTTAAAATACCTCAAACATAATTCAAGTTGTTTGGACTTAAAAACAAGTTTTAAATTCTTTTTAAATTAGTCCAAAACATTTTTCAATTATTATATCAAAACATTAGTTCTACACATTTCTTGAGCACTCCATCTCTTGTTAGTATTACAGTTGATTTGGGAAACTCGGGTGATTTTGATGCTTATGTTTCAAGGAAGAAACAAAATAAATCAAAAGTCAAGTCTGAGTTAGATCGTTACTTGGAAGAAGATATTATTCCTAGGAGTTTAGATTTTTATATTTTTAATTGGTGGAAGACAATCGGGCCACAATATCCTATATTACAAGCTATTGTCAGAGATATTTATGCTATACCAGTCTCTACTGTTGCTTAGAAATCTACTTTTAGTAATGTAGAAAGATTGGTGAATGCACAACGTAACAGACTCCATCCTTCTACTGTAGAAGCTCTGACATGTTGTCAAAACTGATTATAGGCCGAAAAAGGTACAAACATACTTGTCATGTAATTTTGTTCAATTGTTACTTATATTTACCTACCATTTCTTATTATATTTTATTTTCATTCGTGTCATTTTAGAATCAAACTCCAATGAATCAAACTCCAATGAAGATGATAACATCAACCAAGATGAGATAGAGGTAATTAACAAATTCATATTTATTTTTGTATAATAATCTTATTTGTATACTGATTTATGAATTTATTTAATAGGATTTGACTAGTTAGATCACAAGATTGAAAAATATGATGTCGATGGTAATGAAAGATTCGAGCTTTTTGAGAAAACAAGGGCTGCTGAAAAGAGAATTTACAGTAGTGGATTTTGGGTTTTTATTTTTGAATCTTGATGAAAATCATGATTGGTTTGATGTTTGTTTTTTTGTGAATTTCACGGATACAAAGCTGCTGATTTTCTCTTTATTTGTTCTTGTTATGTTGAACTTGTTGCTAAAATATGAATACATTTCGATTAATTATTATAGTTGTTTATGTTTTTATCATGTCTAACTTGTTAATGGAATTTGAACATGCTTTCATATTTCTTTTTACTGATTAATGAGTTTTGCTAAATTGCTCTTCTGACAAGTATAATGGTAATGCCTTGTGTTTGATTCTTTCTTTCTTAATGGCAGTGCTTAATATTATTAGTTGTTTGATTAATGAAAAATTAACTGTTAATTTTTCCTATAACGTTTCCAGGATCGTTTTTAATGGAAATTAAGTAAATTATTTTCATAGGTCATTTAGATTGGTTATGATTTAACCATAATAGTCAATTACTTACAATTTTGAAACAACTCGAAGCTAAACAATTCCAACCTAAAATATCAAAATCCAAATGACATAAATTTATATTATTAACTAGGATGTTAAATTGTGAGTCTGTGACATGAAATTGAAAAAAAATACGAATTTAAAAATGTGATATTATTCGTTTAAACCCAAGCATAATTTAATCAAAATAATCAATAATTCATAAGCCACTATTTTGAATGGAATTGAGCCTAAATTGGTATATAGAATAGACTCAGAAGCATAATCATTTTGAAAGCTTGAATTTATTTCTCTTTTCAATTTTTTTTTCAAATAAAAAATTATGGTAAAATTATTTCGGGTCGGGTCAAGTCATGTCGGATTTGTGTGTTTAAATATCAAGTCGAATCAGGTCAAATTCTTAAAAATTTCGAATCAAGTGTCGAATGGAGGTGTTACAACCTCGGGTCGGGTGCAGGTATGGCAAAAACCCGACCCGTGCCTATACTAACAACACTTCTTTTCTACATTAGATGGCTGACAAAAAAATTACAGAGAGGAAGTTTACGGGGTCAATCTAAGGGTCAGCATGCGAGCCACGTGGATAGAACTGAAAAAATCATGCAAAAGCCATACGACTCTTGTGATTTCTTTGGTCTAATTGTGCTTTCGGCCCTTGTAAGTGTAACCCCTTTTGTTTTAGTTTGATTTTGATTAAGTAGAGAGATATTACATTCGTAAATGACATGATTCGAACTCATAAAAGATAGAGTAACTTGAGCATCATTAACGACTCAACCAATTACATAATCTCAATTTGATTTTGATTTTAAAATCAAACAAGTAGAGGGACTAAATTCTTGAAATCAAAAATAAATTAACTAAATTTTAAAAGTTCAAAGAGTACAAGGATTGAAGTCATAATTAATCTTATATTTTAAGAATTATCAAAAAAAAAAATTAAATTCGAGACTAACATAAACTAAAGACTTTATATCATATTTTATCACTCCACACTTGTTTCAATTCACCCTATTTCTTTTAAGCAAATTTCACTAAAATTAGGGAAAGTCGCGTTTGTTATATAAAGTGAACAAAATGGCGAGGAAAAAGTACATTCCCCGCCTAGAGAGCAAGATAAATTACATTCTTTTAAGGAGAATTTTGCTCGAAATTTAAAGGATAAGGGCAATCACAAAACTTAAACTCTAAAAATTCGAACTAAGATGAACATTATCCATTTTTTCATTAGGACATTTGTTGAGTTTATTTTGAAAGCCAATTTAAATGTAAGCGTTAAAGTATAATAATTGCCGTGACCATTTTTAAAATCGTGTGAAAAAATAGCTTGATGATTACGGTTTTGAAATCAGGGTTTCACCATTTTTAATTTAGTCTTGAAATTGGGGTTTTCATATTAAATCAAATTCCTTTTATTATTTCTTGAAAAAAAAAATAATTTGGAGTTGTCACCGATCACTTTGGTAGACAGGACACCATAAAAACGGGCAAAAAATTCTTTTTAGTAAAATTCGAGTTCGAGAGTTGGTTACGTGTAGGGAAGGGTTAACACCCATACAAACGCCCGTTATTGGTACCTTATTAATTTCACGTGGCATTTTGGCATTTCGAACATTAATCTAAATTTAATTAAATCTTTAATTGTTAAACGAATTCCGTTTCAAATGAGAATATCTTTTTGTAAGAAAATATATTTCAAACGAATATAAGTTTTGAAACGTCCAAATACGTTAGGACACTTGAATTTATATTCAAAATGTATATCAACACAAAAGGTTTAATGCATGTCCAATTATTGTCCAATTATAGCAAACTTGACAGGATCCTGATATCCCCTGAAATACTTATGCACTTCCCAACACTGAGCCAAGTTGCTCTTCCGAGGGGCATTTTCGATCATTGCCCTGTGATGTTAAAAGGGGAAGTGCAAAAAGAAGGTCATCGTCCGTTCAATTGGTTCTCCCACTGGGGGAAGGATATTGATTACTGTAAAATGATAGAGGATGTTTGTCAGTCATTAAATAGAAGCAGTATTGGGAGCTTACTAAGTAAATTAAAGGGCGCGTCTAAGGAATGGGCAACAAAAAGCAACCAACAAAAAGATGATTCCATTGAGGCTCTCGAATGTAAAATTGACGAGCTAGAACGCAAGGCTATCCTGGAACCGACTAACAAGGAACTTTGGGATGAAGCAAAAAATCTCAGAAGTGCATTGTGGACAAAGTACATCCGAGAAAGGGTGTACGTTGCTTCAGAAACAACGCTCCTTGTTCGTAAACGGATCTAGGATCGTAGCAAACATTTCTCTGCAATAAAACACAAGATTGGACGTTTTTAGATAGTTAAAATAACAAGATAAATATAAAGAAATAAAAAAGAAACAAAGAAAAAGGGTGTAGGAATTTCTGGGCAGATTTGGACGACGAAAAAGGACGAATGCTTCAAGTAGCGTTCATGGCTGTTTCGGTGTCATAAAATGGCAGAAACGTTGCTGGAAAAATCAGCGAAAGTTTGGCAACGTTAAACTCGAAAGAACTCGAACAATCTACTGAACGAACCCGAATCGAATCTGTCTAACGTCAAAGACGAAAAGCTCGAAAGAACCTGCACAATCTACTGAGCAAACCCGAATCGAATATGCTTTACGTCGGAGGACTTGGACCCACTAGATAGCGATCTAGGAACCCGAAGTATCAAGTAAATTTGACAAATCAAAACAAAGTCTGAAATGTCAAAAGATAGTTCTAAAAAGAACCGAACAAGAGAAACTCTCTCAAAAATTTTATTTCCAAAATATCTTCCCAAATTACATTGTTTAAACACATATATATAGGTACAAGGGCTGCCAAATTCGTTTAAGTTGTGTGGCTGATATTAAAAGGAGTTTAAAATTGAATTTGAGTGAAAATAACTCCTTTTGGGCGGACTCAATTTGCAGCCACAAGTTTAGGCGCCCAAAACACATGAAAATCACATTTAACATGTGATTTTTATGTTTGAAATTCAAACATAACCACTCAGGCTTATCCTTTCTTGCAAATGGCATATAATGAAGGAGAAAACGGGCTGATTCGGCTGCACATTCACACACATGTGTCAAGCTGCCACGTGGGTGCTGGAGATGACCGGTTGCCACCTAGGCTGCCACATGTGCACTAGCACACTCCCCGATATGCAAGACGCTTTTCAGCTACTTCTGGACTTGTCAGCTGAAGTTGAGCTAGTGGAGCTAAAGTTGAGCTGACTGGAAATGAGTTGAGCTGAAACGAACTAGCTGAAAGTGTGATGAGCTGAAAATGAGCTGGTTGCACTCTCCTGAGCTGGATTTGAGCTGCATATGCTCACTTGAGCTGAAGTGGAGCTGCATATACTCACTTGAGCTAGTGTCCTCCTTCGTACCTATGTCAAAAGGCAACAAACTTCCATCAAAGCATTGTAAACTTAATGGAAACAATAATACAAATCGTAAACAAGTGCACAATTATTTATTAACACACAAACAAATATAAACACACCATAAGTTATATCAAACTTATTCAAAACACACCAAACATACTATATACATAGTAAACACACTGATATAAATAATATAAGTATAAGAAATGTTACACATCAGTATGTAACAAATGAAAAAGCAAACTTCCCTGAAAGTTTGAAGTTGCATCATTGGGTGGCATAAACGTGCTCACATCATCTCCCCCTTCTTTAATGCGATTTGTCCCCAAATCGACCCTCTTTACAAAAGGGAACAATTTTGACTTTCGCTTGGCAGGGAACTTCTTCAGTCGTCTTGCTCGGCACATATGCCATCCTTTCGAACCAAGTTCTTTTACAAAGAACACAAATGAAAATGCCTTCTTTCTTGTACCTTTCCGAATAATGCACAACATAAAGTCAGACAATGTTCGTCGTGCATCTTTAAACCTGAAAAAAATGACATACAAAGGCAACTCCAAAGAACAACAAGAATCTCAAAGATCATCCAGAATCACAACACAATGTTGTTCACAATCCAATGTACAACCAAAGAAATCAGCATATAAAAATGAAAAATCAATAGTACAATGGAAAGGAACGTCACACCGTGGTGAAGAAGGTTGCATCATTTTTGTAAAGGACATAGATGCACTAGACATACCAACAGTAGCAACCTTGGGAACTTCACATGGCATCACCTTATTAACCTGCAAGTTAGAAGAAGAAATAGATGAAAATGTCGAATCAGATAATACCTGTGAATTTGCTTTCTTCTTTTCGCATTCATTCTTCTCTTTGTAGGCCTTCCAAGCAGCAATACTCGCTTTCAAACGAACTTCGTCTTCATATACTTCACTTGGAGTCATAGGTGCCAAAGTTACCTTTTTGCCCTCATGAGTAAAAGAGTATCGATTGGTGTAACAATCGTGCAAAACTCTCTTATCATACTGCCACGGTCTTCCTAACAACAAATGACAAGTATCCATAGAACAAACATCACAAGTTACCTCATCCTTGTATTTTCCAATGAAAAATGGTATAACAACTTGTTCGGTAACTTTGATTTCAACACCATCATTCAACCATTGTAACTTGTACGGATTGGGATGCGTGGTCGTCTTCAGTCCTAACTTGTCAACCATGAGAGTACTAGCAACGTTAGCACAACTACCACTATCAATAATCACAATACATACCTTGTCGTTCACGTTGCATCTCGTATGGAAGAGGTTGTTTCGTTGTGGTTCATCCTGTGATGGTTGATCATTCAGACTTCTCTTGTCAACAAGTGCTTCACCAGTAGCCAATGTCTGCACATTGTCATCATTTATCTCTTCATGGACAGAATGGGAACCACCCCCATCTAATCTATCCAATTGAGAATGTATAGGTTTCAATGCATTAACAATCACTCGTTGCATCATCCGCTCTAAGGCTTGCATATTGAGATTCAGTGGTTGTTGTTCACCCGAATTATTGTCAGAACCTGCCATTTTCAAACACTAAAACAAACAAAAGAAAAGATGTTATAGGTTAGTAAAATAAAGAACAAGGACCTCACAATAACACGCTCAACAAAGTCTCACGGATCACTCCAAAGAACAGTGCACTCATAAAATAACACTCAGCGCTCGTGTTTCACTCGGGAGAATGCTTGAATGGCTTTTTTGTCTCCCCTGCTGTTCTCACACGCTCAAATGCCTTTTCCACTCGTTCTCTCGTAAACAGTTCTTTAAGGAACTAACTCGATCCTTCAGACTTGTTAACTGTGTCAACTTTCAAGAAAACTTAAAGAGGTGAAGAAAACAAAGGTTAGAAATAATTTAGGGGCTGTTAAAATAAAAATAAAAGGTTAGAGAATAAAAGAAAGGTGGCTGGAAATTTGGTGATGAAACGAAGAACAAGGCTGAAAAATGAAATGAAGGAACGGAAACAAAGAACTTACTACAATAGGAATGCTTGCAGCGACCCTATCACCGAACAAACAAGAAGAAGTTGTTTCGGGTGATTTCGAAGCATTCCATGGCAAATTTGATCATCCTTCATCATTTTCACGAACCAACAACACATATGAATGTAAAAATACACCAAATATTCGAATCTGATTTTTTTGAATTTTTTTTGAATTTTTTTCCGATTTTTTTGTTGACTTTGACTTTTTGGTCAAACTTTGACTTTGACTTTTTTTTTCCAGAATTTCGAATTTTTTTACTTTTGTGTTTTTTTATTTCTTGTAGTGCAGAAAGCGCTATAATCCGACCAAAGCTCTGATTACCATATGATAAAGGGTGTACGTTGCTTCAGAAACAACGCTCCTTGTTCGTAAACGGATCTAGGATCGTAGCAAACATTTCTCTGCAATAAAACACAAGATTGGACGTTTTTAGATAGTTAAAATAACAAGATAAATATAAAGAAATAAAAAAGAAACAAAGAAAAAGGGTGTAGGAATTTCTGGGCAGATTTGGACGACGAAAAAGGACGAATGCTTCAAGTAGCGTTCATGGCTGTTTCGGTGTCATAAAATGGCAGAAACGTTGCTGGAAAAATCAGCGAAAGTTTGGCAACGTTAAACTCGAAAGAACTCGAACAATCTGCTGAACGAACCCGAATCGAATCTGTCTAACGTCAAAGACGAAAAGCTCGAAAGAACCTGCACAATCTACTGAGCAAACCCGAATCGAATATGCTTTACGTCGGAGGACTTGGACCCACTAGATAGCGATCTAGGAACCCGAAGTATCAAGTAAATTTGACAAATCAAAACAAAGTCTGAAATGTCAAAAGATAGTTCTAAAAAGAACCGAACAAGAGAAACTCTCTCAAAAATTTTATTTTCAAAATATCTTCCCAAATTACATTGTTTAAACACATATATATAGGTACAAGGGCTGCCAAATTCGTTTAAGTTGTGTGGCTGATATTAAAAGGAGTTTAAAATTGAATTTGAGTGAAAATAACTCCTTTTGGGCGGACTCAATTTGCAGCCACAAGTTTAGGCGCCCAAAACACATGAAAATCACATTTAACATGTGATTTTTATGTTTGAAATTCAAACATAACCACTCAGGCTTATCCTTTCTTGCAAATGGCATATAATGAAGGAGAAAACGGGCTGATTCGGCTGCACATTCACACACATGTGTCAAGCTGCCACGTGGGTGCTGGAGATGACCGGTTGCCACCTAGGCTGCCACATGTGCACTAGCACACTCCCCGATATGCAAGACGCTTTTCAGCTACTTCTGGACTTGTCAGCTGAAGTTGAGCTAGTGGAGCTAAAGTTGAGCTGACTGGAAATGAGTTGAGCTGAAACGAACTAGCTGAAAGTGTGATGAGCTGAAAATGAGCTGGTTGCACTCTCCTGAGCTGGATTTGAGCTGCATATGCTCACTTGAGCTGAAGTGGAGCTGCATATACTCACTTGAGCTAGTGTCCTCCTTCGTACCTATGTCAAAAGGCAACAAACTTCCATCAAAGCATTGTAAACTTAATGGAAACAATAATACAAATCGTAAACAAGTGCACAATTATTTATTAACACACAAACAAATATAAACACACCATAAGTTATATCAAACTTATTCAAAACACACCAAACATACTATATACATAGTAAACACACTGATATAAATAATATAAGTATAAGAAATGTTACACATCAGTATGTAACAAATGAAAAAGCAAACTTCCCTGAAAGTTTGAAGTTGCATCATTGGGTGGCATAAACGTGCTCACATCAAGCGCGAATGGCTCTAAAAATCAAGACTTAGGTGGTTTCACGAGGGAGACAGAAATACTGCATTTTTCCATATGGTTGCATCCTTGAGACAAAAAAAGAACTCCATCAATTTTCTGAAATCTGGGAAAGTCACAGTGTCGAACCAGAAGCAAATAACAAAAGCATTCGAAGACCACTTTAGGCACTAGTTTAATAAAGTGGATAATTTGCCGGTAAAATGTTTGGGTACTCAATTGAAGCAGTTAAACAGTGAGGCATTGGAGATACTGGATAAGCCGTTTTCCGAAAGCGAAGTGTGGCATGTTATTAGATCTTCCGACGGAAACAGAGCACCAGGCCCCGACGGATTCAATCTTAACTTCTACAAGAAGTTCTGGCCTACTTTGAAGGGTAAAATCATGGAGTGCCTGCTGGATTTCTACGAGGGAAAAGCTCCTGAACAATCGATCAATAAATCGTTCATAGCTTTAATACCAAAGGTGAGAAACCCGGAAAAAGTGGAAGAATTCAGACCAATTTCCCTAGTTGGCAGTATGTATAAAATTATATCAAAGCTCCTCGCAAACCGGCTGGCATTGGTAATCGATGATATCGTTGGAGAGCAGCAATTCGCCTTTATAAAGGGCAGACAGATACTGGACTGTGCGTTGATAGCAAATGAAATTATTCACGATGTGCAGCAAAGGAAAAAACAAGCGGTGGTAGTAAAAGCCGATTTCAACAAGGCTTACGACTCTGTAGATTGGGAGTTCCTCGAAAAAATTTTGACAGAAATGGGATTTAGTCGAAAGTGGTGTGGATGGATTCGTTGGTGCATCTCTACGCCCTCAATTGCAATTCTTGTGAATGGAGTCCCGTCAAAGAACATCAAGATTAAGCGCGGCCTCCGGAAAGGATGCCCTCTCTCGCCCCTACTGTTCAACTTAGTGGGAGAGGCACTAAGTGCTCTACTGAGAAAAGCCGAAGGCTTGAAGTTGATTGAGGGTATAAACGTTGGAAAAAGCGATTTAACCTTATCGCATATTCAATTTGCTGATGACCTCATTTTGTTCCTTGAGGCAAAGCCGGAAAGCATTCAAAACACCAAGAGAATACTTCGCATCTTCAAAATAGTGTCGGGGTTGAAGTTAAATGTCATGAAGACCAAGTTGTACGATCTGAATGTGAATCAAAACCAGCTGCAGCAGTGGGCAGATGCGATATCTTGCGGTCTTGACAACTTTCCTATGATGTACCTTGGAGTGCCGATCGGCTACAAAAGAAACTCATCAGATATATAGAAACCTATCATTGACAAAACGAGAGGCAAACTGGCGGTATGGAAAGGAAAATTCCTTTTGTTGGGCGGTAGGATTACATTGATTAAGTCTGTTTTGGCTAGCCTTCCATTATATTACATGTCTATATTCTCGATCGCGGTAGACGTTGCTTCTAAATTTGACAATGTGATATCAAGGTTCCTGTGGGGTATACAAGGTCAACATGGTATACATTGGTTAAGTTGGGAACAAGTATGTAAATCAAAGGAGTGTGGTGGTCTGGGTTTTTCGGACGCCAAGACTAGAAACATGTCCCTCCTTAACAAGTGGCTCTGGCGATATGGGACCGAGAATAATCGGTTGTGGAGACGCGTAATTGACTCAAAAAACAGTTTGGATTCCGCAACATTGATCCCAAGCACTGCCACTGCCAAGAAAGCATCATGGGTATGGAAAGGGATTGCCAAGCCTTTAAGAAACGAAGATGATGCTTTTACAAGAAATCTGAGGTGGATGTGTGGGGATGGCAACAACACGAGATTCTGGGATGACGCTTGGACGGAGTTTCCAAAACTGAAATACGCGTTCCCAAGGATTTTTGCCATTGTTGTAAACAAATCTGGGATGATCAAGGAGTTTGGAAGAATTGTCGACGGTAGTTGGACGTGGGAAATCAAAATGAGACGAAGACTTTTCGATTGGGAATTAGATATTTGGAATTTGTTCTGGTTTACGATTAATGCAAGGAGCTTTCATTACTCTAGCCCAGACTTACTTAGATGGGCAGACGCGTCTTCGGGGATCTACACTGCTAAGGAGTATTGCATGATTGCTTCTGCGACGACCGCCATACCGGAGGATATATGGAGATTAGTGTGGGCAAACTTGGCACCGCCAAAGTTTGAGGCGTTCCTATGGAGAATCATCCACGGGAGAGTCCCAACGTTTATAGAACTAAGCAAAAGAGGAGTGTCGGCCGTAAGAGACAAGATATGTGCTTTATGTGAGAAAGAACTGGAAGACAGCAACCATTTGTTCTGTCAATGTGACTTTACGTGGAATATCCTCCAGAAATGGTGTGAAAGGTGGAGCGTTCAGTTAGTGATACCCGAAACAGTAAAGGACCTGTTATGGATGTAGGTAAACTCGCTGTGCAAAAGTAGTGTGAAGGAAGTTTGGTTGTTAGCGTTTCACGGGATCATGTGGTATATATGGAAATGCAGAAACGAATTGGTTTTCAACAACAAAAAACAGTCAGTGAATCAAACTTTTGACTTGGCATTAATCCAAATCGGGCAATGGATTAAGCTCAAGTGGCCGGGAAAACTGCTCTCCATCTCGGATTTTATAAGGAACCCTGCACAGGCGGTTTCGGTTCACATAGCAAAGAGTAAGGCGAGTGCAGCATCGTGGATTGCGCCGGAGCCGGGCCCTCTCAAATTCAATACGGACGTCGCGGTAAAAGGCAATGTGGGAGTTGCGGGTATAGGTGGTATACTCAGAGATCACTGCAGAAAACCCTTCATTAAATTTTCAAAGTCAATTGGAGTCTCGGATCCAACAAGAGCAGAGATGTTAAGCATAAAAGAAGCAGACATGTTGTTCACTGTTTCTAGATGGCATGACAACCAAAAGATTGAGCTGGAATCTGACTGCGAGCTGGCGATCAAGTGGATTGAGAATCCGGCAGCGGCACCGTGTATTTTTTCAGACCTGGCCGCTGAGTGCGACAAAATCTGCTTGAGAATTGGAGGGGAGTTAGTATTCGTAGCGAGAGAGAAAAATAAAGAAGCACATGAGTTAGCCATGAGAGGTTTAAGTCCAAATATGAATTATGTGTGTGTTTTGGACAATGTAAACAGGGTGTAACGAATGTAAGTGTAAGAATGTGTGTAACATTACTCTCGTTCGAAATAATAATGTTTTTAGACACTCTTTTCCCCTTGACACAACATTAAGGGGTTTTTAACGAGGCCCTAAATTTTCAAAAAAAAGTTAAATCCTAATTAAGGCTACATTGATTTGATTAATTAAAGAAACTATGAATATTATTAATTTTAGGGTTTATGAGATAACACCCAAATAATTGGGCACTATCCATTTTAGGCCCTAAATTAATAATATTCCTATTTATACATGTCACTAATCATTTAATCCTAATTTTATTAAACTAACTGTATGTGTAATTTTCATTTTCTATATTCAAATGAAGTATTGAATCTGTTATTAGAATATCCCCTTGATTGACATCACATTGTAATGTGTCACTAATCAACTTAGGACATTAAAGCTTACATTCAATATTCATTTATTTTCTATAATGTCCTCTCCTATCAAATTAATTAAATTTAATTAAAGAAATTAATCCTAAAGGCTCTAATTTTAATATACTAAGTGAATTAAATTATCTTAAACAAGCATACTACATGTATAATTAAAAAGCATGCATACAATATAAATTAAACAAATAAATTAAAACTGTTAAAAAAATTAATCGAACTGATTTCATAACTAAATTATATTAAATCCAAATTAGGGTGCCCAAATTACAAAGCTCGAGTGACTAAATTGTGAAAAAAGTAAAACTTGACAGCTCAGAATATAAGAAAGGAAAGAAAGGCGCGGATCCTCTACCCAGATCTGAATTGCTCTCGCGGGTCGAGCCAACCCGGTGCCAAAACCGCACTGTTTGACTTATGGTATAAATACCCGATTTACGAGCTAACTCGGTCATTTGAATCGAGCTCTCTCTCTATTCTCTCGACCACAAACACAAAATTCTCAGATTTTTCCTTCATTATCGATCAAAACTCCATGTTTTTCCCTTTTTCATCACCGTTTCATCCATTTTCCTCACTTCGATCAGTCACAAATACCAAAACATTGCCTTTTTTGTTTCTTTCAGATTAAACCTTCTATTTCATCCAAAAAACCAAACCTTGATCCTCAACCATCCTTTCTAACCAACCTCGATCTGTTAGCCAGCCACCAATCGTCTTCTTCGGTCGCCTTCTCCAACCAACATCTTTCTCCGATCACTGATCATCTT
The DNA here is from genome assembly GCA_958450335.1 of Hibiscus tridactylites. Taxonomy (NCBI): domain Eukaryota; kingdom Viridiplantae; phylum Streptophyta; class Magnoliopsida; order Malvales; family Malvaceae; genus Hibiscus; species Hibiscus tridactylites. Next base: position 35,826,027 of record OY288266.1, read on the forward strand.
CTTCGGTCGAACTTGCAACTCCAATAATCACCTGGTTCAGTTTCGGCCACCGTTCGCCGCCATCGAGCGATTTCCAGCCATCGTGCTGAAAACCTAAAATACTCTAAAAAAACTCGATTTTCACCTTAAACCTAAATCTAGTTCCCGTTTCGATGGAAACGCCCAACTTCGCCCAATCTTAAGTCCTAACTACCCAAAACCAGACGTAATCTACCCTCTTCAACTCCGTCAAGACCTTTAAATCTATCGACAACCAAAAAATATTCTGATAACCACGAGATTAGTCTCAATCCTCACTATGATTTTGTTTATTTTCCTAGATTTAGGGTTTTACATTTTGTGCTACTGTTTTTCTGCGTTTTAAACTCAAATCTAACTTGTTTCAACGTTCTAGTAGAGGAAAATGAAAAAAGAGATCGAGCTTTACCTTTCTGACGATGATTGGTGAGCTCAGGCGGTGTTCTCCGACGACCGATTCGACTTTCAAATGACATTCCGGTTTATGGTTGACTCTCCAACCTTCTCTCTTCTTTCTTCAATTAATGTCAGTTAATGATTACATCATTATCCTAACTAATTTTTTTCTCTCTCTATTTATAGTTGACGGCTAACTGACGTCAACGAGCTTTGCAATCCGAGTTAAGGGGAATTAGACCAATGACAACGTGCCATGTAGCCATTTTGTCGGGTTGAGAAAGCACATGTGTGCTATTTTGGGCTGAATTTGGGCGGAAAGATTAAAATTTGGGTCAAATGTGTGTTTGTTTGGATGTAAAGCTGATAAAGGGATTGGACTTTGTATTTTAAATGGGCCTTGTATTTGAATGTTGTGTAAATGGACACTTATTAAGGATTTTGGGCTCTTTTGGACTATTTTATTTATTCAATATTGGTTTTTATTATTTTCCTATTGGACATATTTTATTTATACTATATAAGGATACCCGGACAAAATTAGGGTATTACAATAACATAAACAAAAACGACTTAACCGTCAAATAAGTGCCCATAATATACCATTTTTCCAATTAGGTGCCTAAACTTTATTTTGGGTCAAATAGGTGCCTAACGTTTTTAACGTTACTCAAATAGGTGCCCAACCATTACTTTCAATTAATTTTCATTGTTATCTAACACGTGTCATCTTCTTAAATTTTCGAAATTATATTTAAAAATAAATAAAACAAAAAAAAAACTCAATTTTCACAAAATATCCCCAAATTTTAAAATTCCTAACACCATAAAACCTAAATCCCGATTTCACTTGATTTCGCAGCTGATTGCCACGCCGCCGCCCATCACATTCATCGCCGAACCATCACGACCATTTACCTAAAACCCTCGTTGCCAGAAATTGACTGACTCCATGCGAAACACCCAAATCGTCGAATGGTTCATTCTAATGATTCGCGATGAACGACGGCATAACGAACGATGAACGGTGTGTGGGCCGTTCAGGGAGGAAAGGACGCTTCGTTTCATCGCCGAAAATGTGAACAATGCTGTAACCCCCTAAACTCGGCCTAAAGAAATAACCGAATTTAGGAAGTCACGTTCGAAAACTTTACCCTTAAAACTAATTTCATAAAAACTACACTTTAAAATAAAATAAAATAAAATAAATTTAATAAATATCTTAAAATAAATAAAAATATAAATATCATAATAAATATTCGAATGTTTATATAAAATCTCTAAAATAAAGTTTGTAAATATACATGCTGAAACTAGTCCCAAAATATAAAATAATAACAAAAATCTAATAGTTTAAAAATATCTTATTTAGTCCCACATAGAAAATTAGGGTTTTCAATTAGGGATTTCAAAAGTAGATTTCTAAATTAGGGATTTTTCGAATCTAGGGTTTACAATTTGGGCATAATTTTTGGGGTGTTACAACTCTCCCACCCTTAAAAGAAATTTTGTCCTCAAAATTTTTAGACTAACGACATACTTCAAAAAAGGTTTTGATAACAATTTTAAAAAAGGCATTTTAGATTAGGTTACGAATGACAACACAGGATTTTCAGATAGACTTTGATCTCAATTTCATAAGAACAAATATGATTACGATCAATCGCTAATTTAGAGATCCTACGAGGTGACATAGTAATCTATCTACAAAATGGACAATCCTAGAATTAGAGTTGGTACTTGGAGTTTCTATTCAAAATATATACTGTATTTAATTCTTTAAAATAATAAATTTATCAAAAAATCACATTTTGCCCCAAAACATTTATTATGCATGCAAAAATCATTTTCGGCTTAAAACTTTATGTGAGCCTCACAGTCCGAGTGTTGAACATGGCTCTGATACCACTAAATGTAACCTCATAAACCCGGTCTAGAAGAAATAGCCGAATTTAAGAAGTCACGTTCGAAAACTTTACCCTTAAAACTAATTTTAAAAAACTACACTTTAAAATAAAATAAAATAAAATAAATTTAATAAATATCTTATAATAAATAAAAATAAAAATATCATAATAAATATTCGAATGTTTATATAAAATCTCTAAAATAAAGTTTGTAAATACATGCTGAAACATTGTCCCAAAATATAAAATAATAACAATAATCTAATAGTTTAAAAAAAGTTTATACTGAATAGTAAAATAACTGAATAAAATCAGAGATCCTCCAAGAACCGAAAGCCTATATCTGAGAATCTGAAACATGAACTAAGGGGGAGTCAGCTATTAAGCTCAATGTGTCTCTAAAGTGCAGGCACTCACAAACTCAGTTTCACAATAATAAATTTTCACAAAATATTTAAAAGGCACAAAGCAAGTTTAAACACGGTGTAACCCCCTCGTCCTGGTCTGGCCGGATGACCGGTCCGAGTAGGCCACACGGGGAAAACCAAAGTGAAACCCGTTAAGGTTCCCCCTCGGTTAGCAACCCTATTTTTTTCTTTAACTTATTCTTTTCTAAAAGCCCATTTGAGTCCTATGTGATCAAATAACGGAAATAAAACACATGAGATAAACATTCGAACCCAAAACAACATTTAAACAGCCCAAATTTTAATCCCTTAAACAGGCCGTTTCGAAACACCCTTGAGGCGTATCGAAACGCCTTGACCAGGTCAACTGCCCCAAAGCCCATACAAGCGGTCGTATCGAAACGGAGGTCAACCGTTCCGAAACGCCCTCAACGGTCAACTTCTCGTGGTCAACGAGATTTTGACCATTTCGAAACCCTTAGACTCGTTTCGATACGCTTCCATCTCGCCAATTTCTCAGAATTTCAGTAGCCAAAACGTTCCGATACGTGTTTCGGAACAGGGGTTTCAAAGACCAAACCGTATCGAAACGCATTCCGATACGGGGTCCCTGAAGCCTTACCCGTTCCGAAACGACCCATCTCGTTTCGAAACGCGGGCTGTCTGCAACCTTTGAAAATCAGACTAAGGCGGATTTTAACAAGTCTAAAGGTCCCATTGGACCCCTAAAGGCATTCAACACTAACGACGAAGTCTAGAGGCATACATCATAGGTCTAGCATGCTCAAACACCCGCAAGGCATAGATTTAAACAATCATTCATACATGGCAATCACACATTAACAACATTTCAAAAAGGCATGCTTGGAAACATTAATAGTCAAAAGGTACCCTTCATCTCAAATAGGTCTTTAGGGGTTATTACGTCCTTGGTAGCTCAACACATGTACTCTTTACCTGCTTATGCGTTCATAGCACAAGACTTTACTACTCAAGCTGCATTATATACCCATCACCAATACATCGCAGGATTCATCATGACAGGAGCTTTTGCCCACGAAGCTATATTTTTTATTAGAGATTACAATCCGGAACAGAATGAGGATAATGTATTGGCAAGAATTTTAGACCATAAAGAAGCTATCATATCCCATTTAAGTTGGGCCAGCCTCTTTCTGGGATTCCATACTTTGGGACTTTATGTCCATAATGATGTCATGCTTGCTTTTGGGACTCCGGAGAAACAAATCTTGATCGAACCCATATTTGCCCAATGGATCCAATCTGCTTACCATCACACAAACATCGACAAGTCATAACATACTTCAAAAGCATTATAGCACGAATTCATGTCCCATTGCTAGAACATTACACCATAACTAAAAATGTTCATACTTGATAGCTAATCAAGCACCACGAAGCACACTTGGAGGCCCCTTCTTGCACTTAGCAACCCACGAACTAAGGATCTACATTGTCGAACAAAGAGAGAGCATAAGCAATAAAGCTTAGTGAGGGTAAGCTCTTTAAAAACAAACCTTGACAATGCAGGGTCCAAGCACGATCTCAACTAAGGTAAAATGCATGTTCATACCTTCAATCCTCAAGAGCCAAATGTCAATGATGCATGAACAATTATTCAATAGTATGTCATGCTCAATAAGCTCACTTCCACAACATATGTAAACACATATAATCATCCAAAAAGGAATCGCATTTTCCACATCACATTGATACACATATCAATATATATATTGGTAAGATGACATTTCATATCATATTGGCATATACATACAATCTCATATTGGCACCTAGCTATGACTCGAATACGCGGATAACATGTTGGAACGCATTTCCAACATAACCATTACATGCGGTGGGATTACACTCATCACCGGCTCTCGCGGAGGGGATTCCACTCATCCTCACGCCCCGTCGATGGGATTCCACTCATCATCGACTAATATAAATATTTCCGGGCGTACCCGTACTCCTCCTTGGTGCCTTAACGCCACCAAGGCCATGCGCGTTTTGACTCTCGTGTGCACACTCATCCTAATGATCGATCATTGTACCCAAGCATACTAGTGCCAATATAAATTAAATCCACAACCTTTCACAACATCAATTTTAATATAATTTCCGTGCTTAGCACGTACTCACCATGATCCTCAAAATCATGCAACCACCTCATTTCACAAGCCAACACTACATGTATACCATCCAAACAATTATCACCTCATATTTCACTCATACGTATATCCACATTACATTTGTCATCAACAGGCATATAACAATGCATTAAGCCATGCCTCGACATATATGTATATCACATTATACATAATCATCATAACACAAATCAATTAAAGAGTTTATCCAATGTCTCTAACTAAAGTTTATGATTAGGCTACCATCCTAACCCTAACTCTAGGTGGGTCTACCAAGCCCAACCTAGTCCACGTGCTTGAACCAACCACTTAAAAACCAATTTAAAAACATTAACCACTCACCTCCACCTCCAAGCTCAAATACCAAGCAACCATGGTCTTCAATTTCCGGATTTGTTCTCAAGGCTTCACCAACTCAAAACCTCGCTTCTAATCACCTCAACACAAGCAAAACAACCTCAAATCAACTCAAACATCAAAGTAGCTAACCCAGAATACAATTCAAACATCAAACTCAACATTTCAAGTCATGATCAAACCCCAACTTTATCAAATTCGAGCAGCCCATAAACCTTGATCAAAACCCAAGTTTCCAACACATTTTATACCCACAAATGATCCCAAAGCAACCCCCAACCATAGCACTAATATTAGCCCACCAATACCAACCTAAAACAACCCCCAAAATGACCATTTTCGTGCTCCTTCAAAAACTAGCTGAAAATCCTATTTTCAAACACCCAAATGACACCCAAATGGTCCCAAAACACCTTCCTAACATACTTAAACCATCAGCCCTTCAATTTAACTCTAAAACTCACCAAAATCCAAGTTTTAGACACTTCAAAAATAGCCACAAAAACTCATTTCGGGTTTTCACCCAAAATCCTCCATTTTAACATATTATGTGTATTTTCATGAGATTAAACCAAAACCCAACTTAATAAATCAAAATCAAGTGAAAACCCCAATAAAAATCCATTCTTTCTTTAAACTTGAAAATCACAAAAGTTGGTAGTTTCGAAATATAAAGCTATGTAAATGTAGAGGATGAAGAGGAGAGTTCAAATATGTGATTACCTTCAAAAACGCCCTTGAATTGATGGAGCAATTTGATGGAAATACAAATTTGGGATTTGGGAGGGTTTGGTGGGGTTTCCACGGTGAAGAAAGAAGAATGGGAAAGATGATAACATTGTTTTTTTTCTTTTTGAATCAAAAAGGTTGTCTACCTTTTATTTGTTTTGGTTAAATTACCAAAATGATCCATCCCTTTTATTTAAGACTCAATTGGCTCAAGCCAATGTCAATTTGATTGAAAATTAATTTTACCGACTCGAACCAACTAACACGACTAACTTCTAACCCCAAAACACGGGTGTTACAACTCTCTCCCACTTAAGAAATTTCGTCCCCGAAATTCATCGAACATGAAAAGCTACGAAATCTACTCCTCCACACCTACCTTCTCACCACAACATACTTACCAACTCGGTAAACTTACCACACAACACTAGCTATCTGATTCTAAGATCTCCATTGGTTCTCCATTGCTTGTCGATTTTAATCTGAACTCAATCTCTTCAACAACCATAGCACGAGACAGATCAGCTTCAAATTTCTGAATCATAGATACACGGAACACATCACAAACTTCTTTCTAACTCTGGTGGTAGTCGCGACAAATATACAACAGAACTAGCCCGATCCACAATCTCATACAACACTGTTTGAATACTCAACCCATAACTTTTTCTGACTAACCATCCGACTTCAACATGTAACCAAACACTATGCAGACGTCTTAAAAATCTAGTTGAAATCTCGGATCTCCATTACTCACTTCCATTAAGAACCTTCCACGGATGTAACAAACTGGATGAAAACTAATGCTCGGCCTTGACACGCTGGTAATTTACACACTTACTCTCATACTAAACCATATTATTCATCAATTCAATCCAGAAATACTCATCTTCAACCCACAATACGTCTTCATACTACTCATATGCAATACAAATGAACTGTTGTATGCTTCGGCCAACATAATACGTCTCAAAACACTATGTCAATCGGTACAACAATTCTATCTCTAAAATGCTGAACTCTATCATCTCTGAAATTGTATTCTAAAGGTCTTCCTTCCGCTATGTCTTGCACGTGAGGTGCCAAGAACCTGTCTTGCAACTGTTTCTCTTCAAGTATTTGACTCAAAGTAGGTTTAACATGAAACTCGGCCACAAGAATACTATCATTCGATAAACTGAATTCGGCAAATACAACTCACAACTCAACTACTAATCTAACAACAAATACAACTCGGAACATCGGTTACTACGTAAACTCTCTTCGGATGATACTCAATCTCGAGATTACGGTCTTCAAGCAATTCTAACAACTCATGTTCTTCAAGTTTCAACCCTTCCTAGGTCGTCAATTACTTCAAGTTCTGATGATAAGTGTACATATACTATGCATTTCTTATTATACATGCTTTGTCTCTAAGTCTTCGAAGCAAATACAACTGTAATTAACTCTATGTCTTGTGTCAGATTATTCTTCTCTCGGTCTTCCCACTATCTCGGTGAATAAGCCACAATCTTCTGTCTTGCATAAGCACACAACCTAACCCTACATGTAACACATCACTATGGTTCATAAACTCTTTCTCTGATGTAAGTTGATTCAAGGTCGAAGCTCTCTTCAAAATTTCTTTCGGTTTCTCAGGGGATCATTGTCTCGCATCTGACCACACAACTGAACTTTCTTCTGTAGCAACTAGCCAAAGGAGCATCCATCTTCAAGAGATCATTTACAAATCCCCATTAGTAACAATGCTAGACCTAGAATCTATAGATACCTGTCACAGTCTTCAATTTCTTCCAACTCACATCTTCTTCTGCTTACCTGGGATTTACTCTAACACACTCGGCTGAACTACATGTCCTAGGAGAACATCTTCATTAACTCGGAGTTCACGTTGCACAACTTGGCATACAACTAATTCTCTAATAGGATCTACATCACTAACTCCATAGCTTGTCATGATCTTCTTCAGTACGTGAACATACTCATGTGTCAACTATGAGAACTACTACAACTGATCAAGGAACTCGAGAATTATTCTGCTCAACATCTCTATAAAAGTAACTAACACACTAGTCAAACAAAACGGCATAATTCGGAACTCAAGGAGGTCACATCTTGCCTCGAAAGTTGTCTTCGATACATCAACTTCTCTCACATTCAACTGGTAGCAATCGGATCCCAAATTAATCTTCGAAAAGATTGAAGCACACACTAACTGATCAACAAATCACTGGCACTTGTTCCAACTGTCTGAAATCTAATCACATTCTTGTATTGTCTTCTCTCTTCTTCACAAATTGTACAATCACACTCTAAGAGGACATACTAGGCGTAATGAATCTAAGGTCTAACAAATCTCGAAGTTGATTCTTCAACACTTTCAATTCTTTCGGGAACCGTAAGGTACAGAGCAAAAAGAACATGAGCAAACTCGGAGACGACCTCAATAACAAACTCTTCTTCCCTATCAAGAGACAAACCGGGCAACTCGTGGAAACTCTTCTAGGAAAATCACAAAATATTCTAACATTCTGCGGTCTAAACTTCATTCAAAAATCAAATCAATCACATTTTCTAGGCAAGCCTATCAACTGAACCCGATCATTCTTTGACCTCTAAAGCTGGATCAACATTCGATAAGAAGTTCACATTCTCACCTACTACTACAGTCTCACAGAAATATGCAACTTCAAGGCAACTCTCTCTTTGTCTCAACGTATATCCTAGCTCTGTGTTTTACGAGCCGAACCACGCCAACTGCTACATCGAAACCGTAAAAAGACAATTACTTCACATCTACTAGGATCACGCATCCCTGAACCCTCAACAAACATCTTATGTACATTTTCTAACCACCACTATCTCACCACAAAGGACTAGTCACATGTGTCCCTACGTCTAAAATCTCAAAAGAGATATCTAGCTTCCTTACATGCTCACACACAAAAGGACGAATCTGTAGAAATTGCAACTTCGCGTGTACACAGCTGATAGTCTTCGGTCCTCTTGTTTTCAGGCTGGTTCTTTAACAAAATATGACTCTTCTAGACGGTTATTAAAGAATTTCGAAACATCAAAATGCAGTTCTGATCACTCGCAGACAATCATGCTAGAACTTGTTTTATAACTTCGCTCTTGACGGCTCAAAACATCCCACTACCAAACAATCTGAAGTTAAAACTCAAGACTTCCTTCTTGGCTCAACTACATCGGAAGCGACTTAACCTCTCCTTCTTGCTAGAAGAAAACTTCAGACGCCCACTGGCCAATCACACAAACCGAATCCCACTTACGGATACTGACCGGCTGACTTGTATCAAAACCATAGGTCGAACCCCAACGACCACTAACTAGCATTTCTGAATTTCAGATTACTCACACGAGACCATTACCCTGATCTCGTCAAAAGAACTAAAATACTCATACCCACCCCTAACACTTCACCAGGCATATTCAAACTTGCATACTTGCTAACAACATACAGAAGTACATATTCAGAATCAACCGGAGGAAACAAACTTAATACTGTACTAAGGGCTTATCTACTAAAACATCGACACCACTCTGACTTCCACTCATAGGCCTTCACTTCTTCTTACAAACTAATACCAGAATCGATCACATCGTCCCTCATCAACAAGTATCAACCCACGTACATACTGACTTAAACAAACTAATTGTACCTCCACTCCGGTACAACCGTACTTCCCTAACTATAGCAATGATCTCCTTCAACAACATCCACATTTCAGAAACCACAACTTCCACTTATCGATTCACGGCCCACACACTGACCTCAAACTTACTAAAAGCAATAAATAAACAACAACAACAATAAAACATACAAGATTGGGTTAGCAAGGCAAGGCTTCCAAGTGCTCAAGTATGTTCTCTCACTTAGAACTCTTTTTCGATGTAATAGTAGCAATGGGACTCTACTCAACATGATTTAAATAGAACAACGAGCATAACTTGATAGACAAGCAATCAAGCTCACAAGGCAAGCAAACACTGTGCACATCAATCATAAAACACAACTTACCTCACTTACCTGCCTAAGGTCTCGGTAACCTTAGGCTCTGATACCAACAAATGTAACCCCCTTGTCCCGGTCTGGCCGGATGACCGGTCCGAGTAGGCCACACAGGGAAAACCGAAGCGAAACCCGTTAAGGTTCCCCCTCGGTTAGCAACCCTATTTTTTTCTTTAACTTATTCTTTTCTAAAAGCCCATTTGAGTCCAATGTGATCAAACAGCGGAAATAAAACACAGGAGATAAATATTCGAACCCAAAACAACATTTAAACAGCCCAAATTTTAATCCCTTAAACAGGCCGTTTCGAAACACCCTTGAGGCGTATCGAAACGCCTTGACCAGGTCAACTGCCCCAAAGCCCATACAAGGGGTCGTATCGAACAGACGTCAACTGTTCCGAAACGCCCTTAACGGTCAACTTCTCGTGGTCAACGAGATTTTGACCGTTTCGAAACCCTTAGACCCGTTTCGATACGCTTCCATCTCGCCAATTTCTCAGAATTCCAGTAGCCAAAACGTTCTGATACGCGTTTCGGAATAGGGGTTTCAAAGACCAAACTGTATCGAAACGCGTTCCGATACGGGGACCCTAAAGCCTTACCCGTTCAGAAACGACCCATCCCGTTTCGAAACGCAGGCTGTCTGCGACCTTTGAAAATTAGACTTAGGCGGATTTTAACAAGTCTAAAGGTCCAATTGGACCCCTATAGGCATTCAACACTAACGACAAAGTCTAGAGCATACATCATAGGTCTAGCATGCTCAAACACCCGCAAGGCATAGATTTAAACAATCATTCATACATGGCAATCACACATTAACAACATTTCAAAAAGGCATGCTTGGAAACATTAATAGTCAAAGGGTACCCTTCATCTCAAATAGGTATTCATGTCATTCAAAAGCAAATTAAACATCCATTAGGCATACCATCACACAAACATCGACAAGTCATAACATACTTCAAAAGCATTATAGCACGAATTCATGTCCCATTGCTAGACCATTACACCATAACTAAAAATGTTCATACTTGATAGCTAATCAAGCACCACGAAGCACACTTGGAGGCCCCTTCTTGCACTTAGCAACCCACGAACAAAGGATCTGCATTGTCGAACAAAGAGAGAGCATAAGCAATAAAGCTTAGTGAGGGTAAGCTCTTTAAAAACAAACCTCGACAATGCAGGGTCCAAGCACGATCTCAACTAAGGTAAAATGCATGTCCATACCTTCAATCCTCAAGAGCCAAATGTCAATGATGCATGAACAATTATTCAATAGTATGTCATGCTCAATAAGCTCACTTCCACAACATATGTAAACACATATAATCATCCAAAAAGGAATCGCATTTTCCACATCACATTGATTCACATATCAATATATATATTGGTAAGATGACATTTCATATCATATTGGCATATACATACAATCTCATATTGGCACCTAGCTATGACTCGAATACGCGGATAACATGTTGGAACGCATTTCCAACATAACCATTACATGCGGTGGGATTACACTCATCACCGGCTCTCGCGGAGGGGATTCCACTCATCCTCACGCCCCGTCGATGGGATTCCACTCATCATCGACTAATATAAATATTTCCGGGCGTACCCGTACTCCTCCTTGGTGCCTTAACGCCACCAAGGCCACGCGCGTTTTGACTCTCGTGTGCACACTCATCCTAATGATCGATCATTGTACCAAAGAATTCTAGTGCCAATATAAATTAAATCCACAACCTTTGACAACATAAATTTTAATATAATTTCCGTGCTTAGCACGTACTCACCATGATCCTCAAAATCATGCAACCACCTCATTTCACAAGCCAACACTACATGTATACCATCCAAACAATTATCACCTCATATTTCACTCATACGTATATCCACATTACATTTGTCATCAACATACATATAACAATGCATTAAGCCATGCCTCGACATATATGTATATCACATTATACATAATCATCATAACACAAATCAATTAAAGAGTTCATCCAATGTCTCTAACTAAAGTTTAGGATTAGGCTACCACCCTAACCCTAACTCTAGGTGGGTCTACCAAGCCCAACCTAGTCCACATGCTTGAACCAACCACTTAAAAACCAATTTAAAAACATTAACCACTCACCTCCACCTCCAAGCTCAAATACCAAGCAACCATGGTCTTAAATTTCCGGATTTGTTCCCAAGGCTTCACCAACTCAAAACCTCGCTTCTAATCACCTCAACACAAGCAAAACAACCTCAAATCAACTCAAACATCAAAGTAGCTAACCCAGACTACAATTCAAACATCAAACTCAACATTTCAAGTCATGATCAAACCCCAACTTTATCAAATTCGAGCAGCCCATAAACCTTGATCAAAACCCAAGTTTCCAACATATTTTATACCCACAAATGATCCCAAAGCAACCCCCAACCATAACACTAATATTAGCCCACCAATTCCAACCTAAAACAACCCCCAAAATGCCCATTTTCGTGCTCCTTCAAAAACTAGCTGAAAATCCTATTTTCAAATATCCAAATGACACCCAAAAGGTCCCAAAACACCTTCCTAACATGCTTAAACCATCAACCCTTCAATTTAACTCTAAAACTCACCAAAAACCAAGTTTTAGACACTTCAAAAATAGCCACAAAAACCCATTTCGGGTTTTCACCCAAAATCCTCCATTTTAACATATTATGTGTATTTTCATGAGATTAAACCAAAACCCAACTTAATAAATCAAAATCAAGTGAAAACCCCAATAAAAATCCATTCTTTCTTTAAACTTGAAAATCACAAAAGTGGGTAGTTTTGAAATATAAAGCTATGTAAATGTAGAGGATGAAGAGGAGAGTTCAAATATGTGATTACCTTCAAAAACACCCTTGAATTGATGGAGCAATTTGATGGAAATACAAATTTGGGATTTGGGAGGGTTTGGTGGGGTTTCCACGGTGAAGAAAGAAGAATGAGAAAGATGATAACATTTTTTTTTCTTTTTGAATCAAAAAGGTTGTCTACCTTTTATTTGTTTTGGTTAAATTACCAAAATGATCCCTCCCTTTTATTTAAAACTCGATTGGCTCAAGCCAATGTCAATTTGATTGAAAATTAATTTTACCGACTCGATCCAACTAACCCGACTAACTTCTAACCCCAAAACACGGGTGTTACAACTCTCTCCCACTTAAGAAATTTTGTCCCCGAAATTCATCGAACATGAAAAGCTACGAAATCTACTCATCCACACCTACCTTCTCACCACAACATACTCACCAACTCGGTATACTTACCACACAACACTAGATATCTGATGCTAAGATCTCCACTGGTTCTCCATTGCTTGTCGATTTTAAACTGAACTCAATCTCTTCAACAACCATAGCACGGGACAGATCAACTTCAAATTTCTGAATCATAGATACACGGAACACATCACAAACTTCTTTCTAACTCTGGTGGTAGCCGCGACAAATATACAACAGAACTAGCCCGATCCACAATCTCATACATCACTGTTTGAATACTCAACCCATAACTTTTTCTGACTAACCATTTGACTTCAACATGTAACCAAACACTATGCAGAGGTCTTCAAAATCTAGTTGAAATCTCGGATCTCCATTACTCACTTCCATTAAGAACCTTCCACAGATGTAACAAACTAGATGAAAACTAATGCTCGGCCTTGACACGCTGGTAATTTACACACTTACTCTCATACTGAACCACATTATTCATCAACTCAATCCAGAAGTACTCATCTTCAACCCACAATACGTCTTCATACTACTCAGATGCAATACAAATGAACTGCCGTATGCTTCGACCAACACAATACGTCTCAAAACACTATGTCAATCGGTACAACAATTCTGTCTCTACAATGCAGAACTCTATCATCTCTGAAACTGTATTCTGAAGGTCTTCCTTCCTCTATGTCTTGCACGTGAGGTACCAAGAACCTGTCTTGCAACTGTTTCTCTTCAAGTATTTGACTCAAAGTAGGTTTAACATGAAACTCGGCCACAAGAATATTATCATTCGGTAAACTGAATTCGGCAAATACAACTCACAACTCAACTACTAATCTAACAACAAATACAACTCGGAACATCGGTTACTACGTAGACTCTCTTCGGATGATACTCAATCTCGAGATTACGGTCTTCAAGCAATTCTAACAACTCATGTTGTTCAAGTTTCAACCCTTCCTAGGTCGTCAATTACTTCAAGTTCTGATGATAAGTGTACATATACTATGCATTTCTTACTATACATGCTTTGTCTCTAAGTCTTCAAAGCAAATACAATTGTAATTAACTCTATGTCTTGTTTCGGATTATTCTTCTCTCGGTCTTCCCACTATCTCGATGAATAAGCCACAATCTTCTGTCTTGCATAAGCATACAACCTAACCCTACATGTAACACATCACTATGGTTCATAAACTCTTTCTCTGATGTAAGTTGATTCAAGGTCGAAGCTCTCTTCAAAGTTTCTTTCGGTTTCTCAGGGGCTCATTGTCTCGCATCTGACCACACAACTGAACTTTCTTCTGTAGCAACTAGTCAAAGGAGCATCCATCTTCAAGAGATCATTTACAAATCCCCATTAGTAACAATGCTAGACCTAGAATCTATAGATACTTGTCACAGTCTTCAATTTCTTCCAACTCACATCTTCTTCTGCTTACCTGGGATTTACTCTGACACACTCGGCTGAACTACATGTCCTAGGATAACATCTTCATTAACTCGGAGTTCACGTTGCACAACTTGGCATACAACTAATTCTCTAATAGGATCTACATCACTAACTCCATAGCTTGTCATGATCTTCTTCGGTACGTGAATATACTCATGTGTCAACTATGAGAACTACTACAACTGATCAAGGAACTCGGGAATTATTCTGCTCAACATCTCTATAAAAGTAACTAACACACTAGTCAAACAAAACGGCATAATTCAGAACTCAAGGCAGTCACATCTTGCCTCGAAAGTTGTCTTCGATACATCAACTTCTCTCACATTCAACTGGTAGCAATCGGATCCCAAATTAATCTTCGAAAAGACTGAAGCACACACTAACTGATCAACAAATCACTGGCACTTGTTCCAACTGTCTGAAATCTAATCACATTCTTGTATTGTCTTCTCTCTTCTTCACAAATTGTACTGTCACACTCTAAGATGACATACTAGGCCTAATGAATCTAAGGTCTAACAAATCTCGAAGTTGATTCTTCAACACTTTCAATTCTTTTGGGAACCGTAAGGTACAGAGCAAACAGAACAGGAGCAAACTCGGAGACGACCTCAATAACAAACCCTTCTTCCCTATCAAGAGACAAACCGGGCAACTCGTGCAAACTCTTCTAGGAAAATCACAAAATATTCTAACATTCTGCGGTCTAAACTTCATTCAAAAATCAAATCAATCACATTTTCTAGGCAAGCCTATCAACTGAACTCGATCATTCTTTGACCTCTAAAGCTGGATCAACATTCGTTAAGAAGTTCACATTCTCACCTACTACTACAGTCTCACAGAAATCTGCAACTTTAAGGCAACTCTCTCTTTGTCTCAACGTATATCCTAGCTCTGTGTTCTACGAGCCGAACAACGCCAACTGCTACATCGAAACCGTAAAAAGACAATTACTTCACATCTACTAGGATCACGCATCCCTGAACCCTCAACAAACATCTTCTGTACATTTTCTGACCACCACTATCTCACCACAAAGGACTAGTCACATGTGTCCCTACGTCTAAAATCTCAACAGAGATATCTAGCTTCCTTACATGCTCACACACAAAAGGACGAATCTGTAGAAATTGCAACTTCGCGTGTACACAGCTGATAGTCTTCGGTCCTCTTGTTTTCAGGCTGGTTCTTCAACAAAATATGACTCTTCTAGACGGTTCTTAAAGCATTTCGAAACTTCAAAATGTAGTTCTGATCACTCGCAGACAATCATGCTAGAACTTGTTCTATAACTTCGGTCCTGACGGCACAAAACATCCCACTACCAAACAATATGAAGTTAAAGCTCAAGACTTCCTTCTTGGCTCAACTATATCGGAAGCGACTTAACCTCTCTTTCTTGCTAGAAGACAACTTCAGACGCCCACTAGCCCAATCACACAAACCGATTCCCACTTACGGATACTGACCGGCTGACTTGTATCAAAACCATAGGTCGAACCCCAACGACCACTAACTAGCATTTCTGAATTTCAGATTACTCACACGAGACCAATACCCTGATCTCGTTAAAAGAACTAAAATACTCATACCCACCCCTAACACTTCACCAGGCATATTCAAACTTGCATACTTGCTAACAACATACAGAAGTACATATTCAGAATCAACCGGAGGAAACAAACTTAATACTGTACTAAGGGCTTATCTACTAAAACATCGACACCACTCTGACTTCCACTCATTGGCCTTCACTTCTTCTTACCAACTAATACCAGAATCGATCACATCGTCCCTCATCAACAGGTATCAACCCACGTACATACTGACTTAAACAAACTAATTGTACCTCCACTCCGGTACAACCGTACTTCCTTAACTATAGCAATGATCTCCTACAACAACATCCACATTTCAGAAACTACAACTTCCACTTACCGATTCACGGCCCATACACTGACCTCAAACTTACTAAAAGCAATAAATAAACAACAACAACAACAACAAAACATACAAGATTGGGTTAGCAAGGCAAGGGTTCCAAGTGCTCAAGTATGTTCCCTCACTTAGAACTCTTTTTCGATGTAATAGTAGCAATGGGACTCTACTCAACATGATTTAAATAAAACAACGAGCATAACTTGATACATAAGCAATCATGTTCACAAGGCAAGCAAACACCGTGCACATCAATCATAAAACACAACTTACCTCACTTACCTGCCCAAGGTCTCGGTAACCTTAGGCTCTAATACCAACAAATGTAACCCCCTCGTCCCGGTCTGGCCGGATGACCGGTCCGAGTAGGCCACACGGAGAAAACCAAAGCGAAACCCGTTAAGGTTCCCCCTCGGTTAGCAACCCTATTTTTTCTTTAACGTATTCTTTTCTAAAAGCCCATTTGAGTCCTATGTGATCAAACAATGGAAATAAAACACAGGAGATAAACATTCGAACCCAAAACAACATTTAAACAACCCAAATTTTAATCCCTTAAACAAGCTATTTCGAAACACCCTTGAGGCGTATCGAAACGCCTTGACCATGTCAACTTCCCCAAAGCCCATACAAGGGGTCGTATCGAAACGGAGGTCAACCGTTCCGAAACGCCCTCAACGGTCAACTTCTTGTGGTCAACGAGATTTTTACCGTTTCGAAACCCTTAGACCCGTTTCGATACGCTTCCATCTCGCCAATTTCTCAGAATTCAAGTAGCCAAAACGTTCCGATACGCGTTTCGGAACAGGGGTTTCAAAGACCAAATCGTATCGAAACGTGTTCCGATACGGGGTCCCTGAAGCCTTACCCGTTCCGAAACGACCCATCCCGTTTCGAAACGCGGGTTGTCTGCAACCTTTGAAAATCAGACTTAGGCGGATTTTAACAAGTCTAAAGGTCCCATTGGACCCCTATAGGCATTCAACACTAACGACAAATTCTAGAGGCATACATCATAGGTCTAGCATGCTCAAACACCCGCAAGGCATAGATTTAAACAATCATTCATACATGGCAATCACACATTAACAACATTTCAAAAGGGCATGCTTGGAAACATTAATAGTCAAAAGGTACCCTTCATCCCAAATAGGTATTCATGTCATTCAAAAGCAAATTAAACATCCATTAGGCATACCATCACACAAACATCGACAAGTCATAACATACTTCAAAAGCATTATAGCACGAATTCATGTTCCATTGCTAGACCATTACACCATAACTAAAAATGTTCATACTTGATAGCTAATCAAGCACCACGAAGCACACTTGGAGGCCCCTTCTTGCACTTAGCAACCCACGAACTAAGGATCTGCATTGTCGAACAAAGAGAGAGCGTAAGCAATAAAGCTTAGTGAGGGTAAGCTCTTTAAAAACAAACCTCGACAATGCAGGGTCCAAGCACGATCTCAACTAAGGTAAAATGCATGTTCATACCTTCAATCCTCAAGAGCCAAATGTCAATGATGCATGAACAATTATTCAATAGTATGCCATGCTCAATAAGCTCACTTCCACAACATATGTAAACACATATAACCATCCAAAAAGGAATCGCATTTTCCACATCACATTGATACACATATCAATATATATTGGTAAGATGACATTTCATATCATATTGGCATATACATACAATCTCATATTGGCACCTAGCTATGACTCGAATACGCGGATAACATGTTGGAACGCATTTCCAACATAACCATTACATGCGGTGGGATTACACTCATCATCGGCTCTCGCGGAGGGAATTCCACTCATCCTCACGCCTCGTCGATGGGATTCCACTCATCATCGACTAATATAAATATTTCCGGGCGTACCCGTACTCCTCCTTGGTGCCTTAACGCCACCAAGGCCACGCGTGTTTTGACTCTCGTGTGCACACTCATCCTAATGATCGATCATTGTACCCAAGCATACTAGTGCCAATATAAATTAAATCCACAACCTTTCACAACATAAATTTTAATATAATTTCCGTGCTTAGCACGTACTCACCATGATCCTCAAAATCATGCAACCACCTCATTTCACAAGCCAACACTACATGTATACCATCCAAACAATTATCACCTCATATTTCACTCATACGTATATCCACATTACATTTGTTATCAACATGCATATAACAATGCATTAAGCCATGCCTCGACATATATGTATATCACATTATACATAATCATCATAACACAAATCAATTAAAGAGTTCATCTAATGTCTCTAACTAAAGTTTAGGATTAGGCTACCACCCTAACCCTAACTCTAGGTGAGTCTACCAAGCCCAACCTAGTCCACATGCTTGAACCAACCACTTAAAAACCAATTTAAAAACATTAACCACTCACCTCCACCTCCAAGCTCAAATACCAAGCAACCATGGTCTTAAATTTCCGGATTTGTTCCCAAGGCTTCACCAACTCAAAACCTCGCTTCTAATCACCTCAACACAAGCAAAACAACCTGAAATCAACTCAAACATCAAAATAGCTAACCCGGAATATAATTCAAACATCAAACTCAACATTTCAAGTCATGATCAAACCCCAACTTTATCAAATTCGAGCAGCCCATAAACCTTGATCAAAACCCAAGTTTCCAACACATTTTATACCCACAAATGATCCCAAAGCAACCCCCAACCATAGCACTAACATTAGCCCACCAATTCCAACCTAAAACAACCCCCAAAATGCCCATTTTCGTGCTCCTTCAAAAACTAGATGAAAATCCTATTTTCAAACACCCAAATGACACCCAAATGGTCCCAAAACACATTCCTAACATACTTAAACCATCAGCCCTTCAATTTAACTCTAAAACTCACCAAAATCCATGTTTTAGACACTTCAAAAATAGCCACAAAAACCCATTTCGGGTTTTCACCCAAAATCCTCCATTTTAACATATTATGTGTATTTTCATGAGATTAAACCAAAACCCAACTTAATAAATCAAAATCAAGTGAAAAACCCAATAAAAATCCATTCTTTCTTTAAACTTGAAAATCACAAAAGTGGGTAGTTTTGAAATATAAAGCTATGTAAATGTAGAGGATGAAGAGGAGAGTTCAAATATGTGATTACCTTCCAAAACGCCCTTGAATTGATGGAGCAGTTTGATGGAAATACAAATTTGGGATTTGTGAGGGTTTGGTGGGGTTTCCACGGTGAAGAAAGAAGAATGGGAAAGATGATAACATTTATTTTTCTTTTTGAATCAAAAAGGTTGTCTACCTTTTATTTGTTTTGGTTAAATTACCAAAATGATCCCTCCCTTTTATTTAAAACTTGATTGGCTCAATCCAATGTCAATTTGATTGAAAATTAATTTTACCGACTCGAACCAACTAACCCGACTAACTTCTAACCCCAAAACACGGGTGTTACACACGGTTTTATAAAATCACAATGCAATGCACCCATACTCCATAGTCACCAAAAAGAGAAGGTTCCCTAGAACTTCTCACTACATAGTCACCAACGCAAGTGGTCTAAACCACTGAACTTCCCCCGTACAATCTCAACCCATGATAACACAGTAAAAAGATATCACAGTTTCAACACAGTCCGATAATAAACCCGAGATTCACAACTCATTTATTTTAAAACACAATTTTATTCACAGTCTGGAAATAATATGCACGGAAAACATAATGTAAAATCACAACACAATTGAAAATCACTCAAGCGTAAAATCATTGTCACAAAAGTAAAGTATGTAGCATGGAAAGAGAACACACATAAAAACCATTTATTTATAGCACCGGAAGAAACACACCTTAAGCGGCAATAGCTCTAATGACAAAAAAATGGAGGTTGTGACTTCAATGTAAGGTGATGACAACGTCAATTCGAGAAGAATTCATAAAACATGAGAATAACTAAGAGCGACAACACCTTAAAACTTAAGGCTTAGGTTTATTTCTGTACATAATAACTATCACTATATATAGAGAGAGAGTTAAGAGTTTGTAATCTAAACAAATTAAGTTTAGGATAATAATAATAATAATAATAATAATAATAATAATAATAATAATAATAATAATAATAATAAACAAGAATTTAAGCTAAAAAATAAAAGTCAATTTAACTGTAAGTAAAAAGGAGAATTAGAATTCAATTTCAAATTAAAAGATTAAATATATATATATATATTGTACGGTTATAATAATAATAATAATAATAATAATAATAATAATAATAATAATAATAATAATTAAAAACAGAGGAAGAGACTGACCGTAGTAAACCATTTGATTTAGAATTCAATTTCATAAAAAAGGGTTATTTACAAAGTCAGTCCTTGACTTTTCAAGAAATTTTAAATTAATTTTTAAGTTTCATAAAAATTCTTATTTAGTCCCTCATAGAAAATTAGGGTTTTTAATTAAAATTTTCCAATTATTAAGGTTTTCAATTAGGGATTTCAAAAGCAGGTTTCTAAATTAGGGAATTTTCGAATCTAGGGTTTACAATTTGGGCATAATTTTTGGGGTGTTACAAACGCTGATGGGAGTGGTCGAATTTAGGGACTATTTTGGGATTATTGAAAATTTCAGGATATTATGAAAAATCTGATTTATTTTTTGAAAAAAATAAAATTTAGAAAATGTATAGGGTAAACTACATAAATGGTCACCAAACTTTTAGGGCGGGTTCATTTTGGTCATCGTACTTTTAAAATATTCGATGAGGTCACTCAACCTTTAGACCGATTTCAATATAGTCACTGAACTTTTAGTTCGTTTTCAGTATGGTCCCTCTCATTACCTTCCGTTGAAAGTTGACTTTAGTTTTAGTTTTTCCTTAATAAAAAATGGGTAGACTACACCAATCATCACCCAATTTTCTTCTCACTCCTATTTTGGTCACTACAGTTTAAAAATTTTCAATTTAATAACTTTAACTTTCGAATTGTTCATATTTTGGCCATTCTCAAATGGCATATTTATATAAATAGAAAAATTCGTTTAATCCTTAAAAAATATTTTGGTTAATTGGTAAATTCAGATTATTCAATTCTCGATCTTATATTGTACCAATTAAATTAGATAATTGATTAACCAGTTAACTAAAATATTTGATTCTGGAAATGTTTTTTTTACTTTGTTTATTAAAATATTAAATATGATAATATAATAAATTTAATAATTGTCCGGTTGTGATAAAAGTTTAAAAACAACTACAAAGTCAAAAATTGAAAGTTCACATCTATTAATCCTACCTAGAGCCAAAACTCTTTTTTTAAATCAGAAGGATATCAAAATCACTAGACTTAAGATATTGTAATGCATAAAATTTAGAAATATTGAATATAATAGATCAGATCGGTTAATAAATTTTGCTTAAAATTGTGAACCGCAATCGAATTGAAATAATTTATTTTAAAAATATGTACCGAAATTGAGTTTGATTTATCCTTAAAAATATTTTTTGTTAATTGCTAAATTTAGGTTATTCAATTCTCGATCTTATATTATCCCAATTAAATTGGATAATCGATTGACCGGTTAATTGAAACATTTGATTTGTGAATAATTTTTTACTTTTCTTATTAAAATATCAAATATGGTAATATAGTAAATTTAATAAGCAAAGTAAAAAAATCATTACCCAAATTTGTTAAGGATTAATTGAATTTTTCTGTTTGTATAGCCATGTCATTTGAGAGTGGCCAAAATATGAACAATTTGAAAGTTAAGTTATTAAATTAAAAATTATTAAATTTTAGTGACCAAAATAGTAGTGAGAAGAAAGTTGAGTGATGATTGATGTAGTTTACCTATTTTTTATTAAGGAAAAACGATAACGGAAGGTAACAAGATGATCGTATTGAAATGGAACTAAAAGTTGGGTGACCTTATCAAATATTTTAAAAGTATGGTGACCGAAATGAATTTACTTTAAAATTTCGGTAACCATTTATGTAGTTTACCCAAATGTTTAATATTTCCACGTATTTGATTTTGATTAGATATTAGGAAAAAAAAATTAATGTTCGTCACCGTCGAACCTTAAACGGGTCACATAATAAAACGTTAGACACCTATTTGGCCCAAAATATAGTTTAAACATCTAACTAAAAAAAGTATAATTTGGTCACTTATTTGACGGTTAAGCAAATAAAAAACATAAAATATTATAATAAAGGGTTAACTATTGTAATAGTCACTTATGTTTACCCTTAGTACAGAGTTGATCATCGATTTTGAAAAACGACCAATAAGGTCACTTACGTTTTCGAGGCGTAAACTTTTGATCACTCAGCCGTTTGTTGTCGTTAAACATTGACGACTTGCTGACCTGGCAGCGAAAAATAAATGGTAAACTACTGTAATGGCCACTAAAGTTTGTCTCATGTACATTTCTGCTCCCTAATTTAAAAAAAAAAACATTATGGTCACTAGTAAAAATGTTTCTTTATAATTTCACTCTTAAATTTTTAAAAACTTATTTTTCAACCCTAAAACTTTACAATCAATTAGTACAATAATATTATAAAGGCTTAAATGAAAATAGGTGCCCAAAGTATACTCTTTTTGAATTTTAAGTGCCCAAATTGCTCCTATTTAATAACTAAACTTTCAAATTGCTCTTATTTTTCACTCTGAATCATTTTATTATTATTATAACATGACACATCATTTATTATTATTATTATTAAATTAAAAAATTAAAAATAAAATAAACTCGAATGAGTCGAAAAATAAAACATTTTGGGTAGTTATTGAATATGCAACTATGCAAGATCGTAAGGGAGGAGTCAAGTTACTTTTGGTCCAACCGATCTGGTTTGCTGTAGGACCTTGCAAGGTCACACCGACAAAGTATCAATTTTCCCCAGCTTTTTATTACAAATTTTTACTCAAATTTTTTAAATTGATTTGCTTCTGAAAATGAGTTTTTGTTCTTGGAGAGGAAAACAAGTTCAAAATTGAAGCAAATCAAGCGTTTTAGTCATTTGGACAAATGTGTATCCCTTTTGTTTTTTGCAGAATGTCCATTCACGGTTATTGCTTCCGTGAACATAGTGGCTAAATAATCCCAACACGTTACATAAGGTAAATATTGTATAATTGTTCGATTTTCCGTAATTTTTTCCATTCCTCTGTGTAAATAACTTAATATTGGTTCACAGTCAACAACATCTTCACCATCTAGAGTAACAATGAGACGAAGAACACCATGCATTGATGGGTGGTGAGGTGCACAAAATCATCTTGATTATTAGTAAATTAGATCACTTGTCATGGAGCTGACTATATTTGATGTGCTATCTTTGAATTTAATTCCTAAGAAAAAAAAATGCAGGTATACTCGTTGGTTGGACACCGAAACGAAATCGAATTATCAGTGCCTCTCAGGATGGGCGCTTAATCGTGTGGAATGCTCTAACGAGCCAGAAAACTAATTGATTGTAAAGTTTTAGGGTTGAAAAATAAATTTTTAAAAATTTAAGGGTGAAATTATAAAGAAATCTTTTTACTATGGACTATAATATTTATTTTTTAAAATTAGGGAGCAGAAATATACATGGGACAAACTTTAGTGGCTATTGTAGTTGTTTACCCTTTATTTTTCGCTGCCGGGTCAGCAAGCCGTCAATGTTTAACGGCAACAAACGGCTGAGTGACCAAAAGTTTACGCCCCGAAAACTTAAGTGATTTTACTGGTCGTTTTTCAAAATCGGTGAATAACACTGAAATAAATATAAGTGACTATTCCAGTAGTTAACCCTATAATAAAAACTAATCCCCGTATGTCCCATTGTGTTTTTCATTTTTTCCCCTTTATGCCAACTATTTGTTCCTTCCATTGTGGACCCAATCTTAAACCACAATCTTCTGTTTTTATACACCTTTTTCTGCTCTTCTTATTCTTCTTCTTCTTCAGTCAGACCCATTGATCCATATCTTCAAACCCAAAATTGTCATTCCCTTCCAGATTTGTGAATGGGGAATTCCAGGTTTAAGTTCTCAGATATGATCCCCAATGCCTGGCTTTACAAGCTCAAAGACATTGCCAAACCCAGAAACACTGAAAATACACAACACCCATCAAAATCCAAGCAACAACCTCACCATTTCAATCCCAGAAAATCTTATCATTTCACCAAGGAGCTTGTTCCACTCCATGGATTCTACGTTTCGCCTGACCCACCCAGGAAAAGATATTATTCCAGGAGAAGAAACTTCAGGTCCACCGGTTGCAGCTGCCGTGAGACGGTCAATTCACCGCTGGACTACTCGGCTTCTTCATCTTCCCTGTCGTCTTCCGATGACGTCTCCCCGTTGGAATCGTCCGATGCTGATGCCGAGAAAATCGACGAGCTCCCTCCGATCGTAAGGAAGCCAGCTAAATTCAACGACATGAAGACGAAACGCAACAACAAAGACAAAAACATGAGTCCTGTAAGAAAATTCAGTGTCGGTGTGAGGCTTCGAACACATTCTCCGAGAATCGGAAGCAGGAGATTAATTCAGGGTCATGGTCGGAGTACATTGGCGGTGGTGAAGTCGTCGGTTGATCCTGAGAGAGATTTCAGGGAGTCAATGGTGGAGATGATTGTGGAGAATAACATAAGAACGTCAAAGGAGTTGGAGGAATTGCTTGCCTCTTATCTTTCCCTGAATTCTGATGAAAACCATGAAGTTATCATCAAGGTTTTCAAGCAAATCTGGTTTGATTTGAATCATGTCCACTTCAACTATTGAAATTTGAAATCTACCTGTACCTTCTTTTCTCTGTTTCTCACTCACTGCTTTCAAATTCTTTAATTAATCATGTTTTTAAGGTTTTCGCCTCTAAAAGAAGATAGTCTTTTATGGACAAGGCTTCTGTCTCTGTGTTTTTAATATTTTCTCCACCCAAAATGTGCAGCTTTCCCACATCTTGAGAGATATGTTTCAAAAATATGTACAATAATTAAGTTTTCTATGTGTTAAATTCAAATTCCATATCTAGGAATGTGAAATTAGGTAATCGTTTAGGTTTCACGTTAGGTCAAGTTAGGCCAGGTCAAATTGGATATAAGTTATGTCAGATTAATTTAGTGGTTCAATTCAGATTAGTTCAGGTCTAGGTTAACTCAAATTCGGGTCATTATCAGGTTGATTTCAAATTAGATTGAGTTCGAGTTCGGGTCGAGTTAATTTCAGGTCGAATAAGTTTCAGTTCAGGCCAAAATAGTTCAGGTCCGTATCAGTTAATTAACGGGTTAATCATGTTCGAATAGACTTCAGGTCGGGTCACGTCGTTGATAGATAAAATTTAGGTCGGAAAATATCGGTTTCGATTGAAGTTCAAGTCGGGTCTTATTCTGTACAAATAGACTTCGGTATAGTAATTGTGCGTAAATTTCGGATAAAAATAAAATTTTAGTGATTAATATAAACCAAAATATCTTTAGATGTCGAAATATGTTACAATTATATGTATATATACATATACATATATATCTATAACTGTGACTAAATTGAATTAAACTAAAACATAAAAATGAATATTAAGACTAAAATGCAACATTTAAAACGCAACATGACCTAAGAGTAATTAACTCCTAACCTAAAAATTAGGCAGCTGAATTCCTTCTAAATTTTTGTCCTTTCCCCATCTTTACCGATTATAACTTTTCCTTTTTTTAACTAAATTCAACGGTGGGATGGAAGGGAAAGAACTCGCCTAATATTTTACATTAGTGGCAATTATTCTTTAGCCCTTTCGAATTTAGATTGTTTTCATTTAAGTCCTAAATTTTCACTTTTAGGTTTTAATTTAATTCATTTAAGTCCCAATTTAGATTAATTTAATTGAAATTTTACATTTAGTTTTATAATTCTTTTAGTCATGTCCGTGATTTATGCTTCTAGATTTTAATTTAGCTCAATTAGATCTTAAATTTTATAAGTTAATTTAATTCAGACATTATTATTATTATTATTATTATTATTATTATTATTATTATTATTATTATTATTATTATTACTATTATTATTATTATTATTATTATAAATTTTAATTTAATATAATTATACACAAAATTTTGATTTCGATGTAAACATGTAATTGGACACATGAAAGTTGAAAATTTAATTTAGTTCGATTGTACACATCAAGCTTTAAAATATTTAATCAAATTCAAATGCATAAATTAGCAAGTTGAGTCGGAATTAATCTCGTAAATCAATAACCCTAAATTAAACCATAAACCGTTAATACTAAACCCAAAACCATAAACCTTAAAGAATCAAATTAATCTCATAAACCGATAATCACGAGCTAAACCATAAATCATTGATACTAAACCATAAACGTTAAAGAATCTAAATTAATCACATAAACCAATAACTCTAAACTAAACACTAAACCATAAATTGTTAATATTAAACCATAAACCATAAATATCATATCGGTTCAACAACAAGTCAAATCATTTACAGGTTGAGTAAATTACAGATCAGGTTCATAACAGGTCAAGTTGATAACAGGTCGGGTAATATTAATTATTTACCAGGTTAATCTCAGGTTCGAGTTCATATCAGGTCGGATGTAGGTCGGGTTCGGTTATCACATTATTAGATTGAGTTCGGGTTCAGGTCGGGTTCCGATCTAAAATTTTTAGGTCCAACTCGGGTTCAGGTCAACACCAGTTCAAACTCGAATCGATTTCAGATCACCACAAATAATTCTGACTTAAGTTAATTTAAGTCAATTTTACATGTTGTGTCAACTTTTTACATCCCTATGCTTCACTGCTTGGTTGTTGGACTTTGACATACAACTTTACTTAAAGTTGAAAATTGATCCCTTGAAAGAAAGAAAAAATGTTAAAAGTTACTTCGATTATCAAGAAAGCAATTTTGTTTGGTTGAGTTCGTGAATTATTTATTCTGTGTCATTTATCGTTTTACATGTCATTATTAAATAAGTTAAACTATGCAGTTTTTTTTTTAATTTTTCATATGATTACAATATAATATTTGTTACTCCCTCCGTCCCACAATTTTTGTCTTTTATTGACTTTTTTTAGTCAATTTTTTTTTAACTTTGACTCATATTTATTTAAAATGTATCATTGATAAAAATATGAAAAAATATATTTTAAAAACCTCTAATCGAGTAGTTTTCAAATAGATATTTTATAAAAATAAATTATTTAAAATATTCAATATAATAATAGTCAAAGTTTAAAAATTTTGACTTTCAAAAAGTCAATAAGGGACATTTTTTATGGGACGGAGGGAGTAATATTTTTGAAGTCTTCGATAATGTAAACACACCTTACAAATAAAGTTCATTGAATCGAGATCTCTTAAAATAAACATCATTTTTTTCTATTGAAATTAGTCTTTTTTTTTCTTGAACAATTTTTACTTAGAGGAGGGAGAAAGGAAATTTGTTTCTAAATGAATTTTGAACACACAACCTAATTGAAAGAAAGGTTTTAACTGAAAATTTTAATCACTTACTCTAGAAAACGTTGACCACTAAAATCACTCTTCAAAATCACTTAAATTATATGTTGAAGTTTCGTGTTTACTTGCCATTATAATATAAAAATCAAATAATTGATGCGTTGGTACTTGGAAATACTTAATAGGGTTTTTACTGTTAATCATCCCTAATTTTGCGGTTGCGGCTATTGGTTTTACATTATAGGCTTTTTGACTTTAATCACTTTCTATTCAACATAATCATTATGTTTAATTCCCTCAAAGCTCACATGAAAAACTCTATTTGATTGTAATTTTATTTTCTACTTCAATTAAATTTAATCTTTTTTTCACAGTAATTGAATTTAGGGATGTAAAAACTTATACGACCTAAAAACCTGACTGAAATATGTTCGAGTCAGAACTTGTTTGATTCGAGAAGTAATGACCTGAAACAGATCTGTAACCGACTGTTGTTGACATGAACTCGAGTTGGATATGATACTGTAGTAACCGAACCCGACCTGCATTTGACCGAGAACGACTTGAACCCGAATTGAACTTGTTACCGTAGTAACCGAACCCGACTAAAAAGAACCTGAACCTGAGACTAACCTGGCAAATCACTGATATAACCCGACTGAAATGACCCAAGATTTGATTTTACCTGACATGTTTTGAACTCGACATGTTAATTGACCCGACTTGTTATTGACCTAAACTGATATTGACTTGGCTTGATATTTACTTGACATGTAATTGAGGAAGTCTATAATTTGATAATTTTCAAGAGAAAAATAAAATATTTAAAAAAAATGAATTTATTATATTATAACATGAAAAACTAAATTTTCACCATCTAAATTATTAATTTTTTATTTAAAATATTTTTGTTAAACAATTCAATTGTTGACTATTAATTTATTAAATTATATAATATATATAATTAATTTAAAGTGTTCATAAGTGTAAACTATATTTATGTCTCTGTTCTAAACAACCAAGTAAATTTATCTTGAATAAAAAATATCAAAAAAGAAAGAAAAGAAACAAAAAAACCATATTTATATTTTCTTTTAACCAAATGACACGGCTAAAACCACTTTTTAAACATAAGATTGAAAGGCCTAAATGGACATACTCTTTTTACTGTTTGTTAGCAAGAAAATACAAAGTTTACATTAAAAAATAAACTTAACCCGACTTTATCATCTTCCACTACAATATTACCTTACGTATAGAAATTTATTTGTTTTTTTTATTGTTTTGACCAAATTTTATTGGGGAGGATTGAGAACTATTTGTTGATTTGTTAAAAATCAAATGTTAGAAGGTTAACCATTTTACAATGTTCTAAATTTATAGTTGTAATTATAGTACCATAATTTTTAATTATTATACATAAATTTATGTTGTTGATAAATAATTTTGGTGAAAATAAAGTTTTAAATGATACTAAAGTATCGTTTTCCATTGAGGTTAGATAATAAATGTACAAATTGAAAGTAAGAAATAAGATGATACTGAATTTATTACAACTTAGTTAAGATTTATTTTTATTTTTGTAAAAATTTAAGCACTCAGATCTTATAGTAAAAGTTTTACGAGGCTAAATGTTCGACTTTGCTACCAGAAATTTTCTCATCGAGCTCTCAAAAGATCTAAATACTACCATCATGGTTAAATTATGGGTAACTTCTCAGCTTTAAAGACCAAAGTGAAACCAACATAATTTAACCAAAGACAACTACTTATATAAGAAAAAAATAACTATAAGTCAACCAACAATTTTTTAAATGCAGAAGTACAACATCCGACAACCAACAACAGGCAGCAAGTAGAAGTAGTTAAGTCTTGTCCAATCCAGAGGCAGGCAACACACATCAGTAAAACAGTTAAGTCTTGTCCAGTCCCTAAAAATGAATAAAACAATGATCATTATTCATCCAGAACAAACACACAATGGTAAAGCTGAGGGGAATATGATGACCAACAATGCCAAGTATTTCTAACTTTACCAAACTTTTACGGTCCATAAAAATAGGATAAAACAACTTATAACATGAATAAAATACGAGCTTATATCAAAGTTAAGCAAAAGAAAAATACATGTATAGCGTTGCATATTTAACCAATGTGAATGTAATGCTTGCTGTAATGTGCTTATAACATGAATAAAAAACTAAGCATTAATGTGCTTATAACATGAATAGAATACAAGCTTATACCTGTTTTTACATCTATACTTATATCATAAGCATTAATGTGCTTGATGTAAAGGTAACCTACAAAAGAAAAAATAGAATTACAAACCATTTTTAAAAAGTAATAAACATAAAGAGTAGAAAACTAATTTGAATGGTTAACCTTAAACGGGAAGTGAATCTTCATCAAGATTAGGGACTGAAGAATCATTAACAATAGTAAGATAACCTTCATCGCTTTCCTCCGGTTCAAAATCATACAATCAATTACGGGTTGTTACAAATATCTCAACATTTTAGGCAAGAGTTTAGCTCTCAACTTGTTCAAAATTCACCCCCATGCTAAATGAAGATTCGGGAGCAACTGAAGTGATTGGAATGGCTAAAATATCTCTCGCTATGTGCGAAAGTACAAGAAAAGATTTCCAATACTCTAAAATATCAAACTCAGCATCTTTAGTACAAGGGATAAGGGGCAAATTAATGTAGGAGTCAACATTATATTTTCACTCCTAGAAGCAGCTAAATTGGCATAAAAATTCTAACATGCAAAAAGATAAAGAGTTAATTAAAATTGTGAAAACAAAAACTTAAGTGAACTTTAAGAAAATAAAAATTGACCTAAAATAGATTGAATTTTTTAAATATTCGAGGTCGACTAAAACTTGACACACTTGTACTTTGAGATGAGTTACTTTGGACAAAAAATTAGAAGAAAAAAGTACAAATTTTGAATAATATATATAAATTAATAAACTCATTATATACAATACTTACTCTCCTTTCAACCTCATCATCAATATAAAGGACACTATACAACTCCTTCAAAAATTGTAATTTATATCGACGACCAAGCAAAATAGCAAAAGAGAGAATGTTAAATGATCATACTAATATTTCTCATATAATTCAAGCATGAGTCATGCCATTATAAAAATGCCCTCACAAGGATCATTGTAAGCATCACACAACTTTTCAATTGCAACAACATTAACCAAGTACAAGTTAGAAGTGAGATACTTAGATCTCGAGAATAGAGTAGTAATTTCATAAAATGGCTCAAGAAAATCACAAATTATTTGATCAGTTTCCAACTCATCATCACTAATTATATCCAAGTCATTTTCCCTATTAACAAATAAGTTAATGACTAATTTAGCATCAATTGCCCTATAAAGCATTGGGTAAGCAGAGTTTCATCAAGTAGGAACACCCTATATCAACTTACCATAAAAAGAAGAACAATAATCTTTAACAGCCAATTCAAAGATAAAAATTCGAGCATCAAAAGAATCAATAAACTTAATTATTACGCACTTTAATAATAGAAAAATCAATTACCTTCAAACTTTTTTGAACTATCAAGTTTAAAAATGTGCAACACACCTTATATTTTTCACAAACTTAAAAATATCATTTCTGAGTCGCTAAACCATTCTCATATTTGCAGAAGCATTATCAAAATTCATGGTAAATGTAACGCCCCGATTTGGGCTTAGAAGTTAGTCGGGTTCGGCTAAGAGGTTTGGGTGAACTGGTTCGAGCGAGTTATGCTAGTTTCAGGATTAATTTGAAATAAATAGTTTTTGAGAGAGATAAAATATGGAAAAATATTTTATAATATTAAAATAATGTTTTGAAGGTTTTGGAGAGTTCAATTTGATGAAATTGGACTGATATAATTGGTATTTTGAAAACGGTGACTAATTTGTAAAAATTTCAAAAAAAAGTTTTAATGACTAAATTGAAGAGGGCCAAAACTTAGAATCCTTAGGGATCTATTACACCAAGGTGTTATCAGCCTTTTCCCTTGATTTTGTGTTTTAAAAATAATTTAATTAATTGATTTGTTAAATGGGATTTGATAAAAAAATTTAAAAGGCTAAACATTTTCTTACGTAACTACTTTTTTCCTAAACTTTTCTCTCAACTTTCCCATCAACCAAACTTTATTTCCATCACTAAAATCTCCAGAGATTTATCTCTTTTCATCCACTTTTGATTTCTAAATGATTCTCATGGATTTCTACATCAACTAGCTATGGATTTCTTGAAGGATTTCTTCTAAATCACTGCAATCAATGGAAAAAGCTTGTGTTAGAGGCGATCTTTCTTTTCTCTCCTCTAATCAATGTTCTTTATTGAAATTCCCAAGTCTTTGGCTCTGTAATTATGTTTAATAACAAGGTTTTATAATCTATTTGATGAAAATGGCTAAATCAAGCTTTGAAAGATGATTTCTCAAGATTTTCGTAATGGTACTATTTTGATTGATTTGAGATTGATTTTAATCATGATTTAGATGTTAAATGATGTTGAAATAAAGGTTTTATAATAGTAATCCCGAAATGAGTTGGATCTCTAATTGTTAGATTGTTAGATTTGTGGTTTTTGTGGTGTTAATATGGATCTGGTGTTGCTAGAGGTATAAGGATGTAATTAGATTTTTTTGGATGTTATTTGATGTTTAAAAATGGATGGAAGTGATAGGTTTTGGTTGGGTTGAGTTTGTAGAGTAATCGAAGGTGTTTTCGGTTGTTTCGGATAGGCGTTTTGGTGTTTTTGGGCAATGCAGCGGGGTAGCTTTGTTTGCTGGAGTTTTTAATGCATTGTGATGCATTAATCCCCTGTTCTTGTGTGGTATAAACATGGGAGAACGTATCAGAAGCAATCGGTGAAGGTTCGTGACCTTTGATTGCTTGGGTTCGCGTTGACTAGTCGAGTTTGTGCGTGTCGATGAGTGAAAACGTGAATTTTAGTTTTGAAAGCTTTAAACGATGATTTGGGAACTTAGTGGTAAGCTTGAAATGCTTAACTAAGTTCGGAAGTAAGTGAAAGAAATTCCCTCTCTCGATTGTGCTATTATATGGTGATTTATGCAATATTTTGATCTAATGAGTTTTTCCTAATGTTAAAGCATGTTTATAAGAATGTGGTTACTATTTTTAATGATGTAATGTTGAAGGATGCACAAGGTAAGTGATCCTTGTAAGTATATGACTTATACTTGTGATGTGATTTTAAGCATGGTTTAATGCTTAGAAATGTGATGTATTAATGATGCTTTGAAAACAATGAGGTATGTGTTAAATGAGAATTATATTGCCAAGTGGTGATGTGAAATGGTTTATAAATGATATCAGATATATTTACCCGGCTATAGGATTGAGTGCACTATAAAAAGTCAACTTGGATGTCGAGGGGCTGGTGTCCCGTGTCTCCGTCCAAGTACCTTAACGATCGAGGAGATTGTTGCGTGTAAAATAGTCTATCGCAATAGAGTGCAAGTGTACACGACACAAGTAGTAAAGTGATACACGAAGTATCGGATGTCGAATCCACAGGGACTGGAAATAGCTTTATCCTTGGATTGCTGCACAAAAGAGAAAGAAGAGAGTTTAATTGTTTGTAGAGGAATAATGAAGAATACTGAAGATAAAAGATTAAAAGATTTAGATTAAAGAAATAGGCCGCTATTGATTTTCTCGGTAGTGCAGGTGTTGCACTGTATAGAATTTTTTGTTCTGTCGGCGTTTCTGTCGCGGCAGCATCTGCGGCGGTAGCAGTCTGTTGTTGTCGCGGCAGCGATCACACAACTCTGTACTTCAAGCTTGGCAAGAATCCCTGCTGTGACTTGTCCTATCCCTAGGTCCAAGTCTGTCAATGAACACGTCTTAGATGATACCTCCCGGCATGAATCGAAGGATGAACACCAATGTTGTTGAATTCTTCCTTAGCCAATTAACCTCGTCCTATCCCTAGGTCCGAGATAGTTCAACCATAAACTGGAGAACCCGCACTTATTCCTTTCGTATACTTAACTCTCCCGATATTAAGTAAATGAATAATCTCACAATGCTCTCCCGATACTCTTGCAAGATGTTGAAAACCAGAATAAGCAAACTTGAAGTTTATTTTATTGAACAGAAAAATCCTAAAAACAGTACAATCCTTGCAACTACTTTACAGAATCAACCCTTAGCCCTAGGGGAGGTTTAGAACATGATGAGAAGGGGGGAAACGACTAGGGTTTTGGGGAAGACGGCTATAGAATGAGATATCCTTCCCTAGGTCGAATTACATGCCTTTATATAGGCCTCGGGTTCAAGTTTTCTAATAAGGTAAGAATACAAGTTCAAACTAAAGTACAACTCTAATTAAGACTAAATCTTCAGAGTAGATGCCTTTAATTCGTCCTCTTTTCTTGCTTTGGGTTTCTTCCTTGAACTTTGGGCTTGGCCTTCATTTTGATCTAGGGCTCAGAAAAATATAAGAGTGGCCCACGATAGACCGACTTAATTTCCTCTACCTGTTGAGCTCCACTTCACTTTTCCCCTTCACCATTGCTGTCGTCATTGGCTGCCGCGGCAGCGTCTTCCTTCTCGACTTCAGTCATGTGTTCCAGCTCTGCTTCTTCACTGCCCTGAGTCTGCTACAGCAGCTATCTGCAAAAATCAGCAAAAATCAGTAGCAACTGTGCCATTTTATATAATTGTGATGTATATGTGAAATCTATCCTAAATGCAATGAATTATGCTTGAATGCAACAGAAATATGGGTTAAATAGGGGGTAAAATATAGAACTTTTACACACTCAACACACCCCCAAACTCAAGTTCTTGCTTGTCCTCAAGCAATTATGACCTAACTAAAGAAAATTATAAAAAGAAATTTTTTGTTTGGCTTAAACCAGTGGACTTTACCTTACCTACCATTCATGCTCTTTCGTGAACAACACCTAGTTGGATATTTCTAGATTTATTCGGAACCTTGCTATAATTCTTGTGTAGTGTGTGCATATTTTGTGAACAATTGTATGCCTAGACTCCCTTGGTTCACTAGAATACTTAGGCTACTTACTTGAATTTTTATGCCAGCTTTCATTTTCTTGGAGGCAATTCTTAGGCTCCTTTAGTTTTTCTTAGACTCGATTTTATTTCCTTAAATTAAGTTTGACTAGAGCCGGTTTCGGGCACCTCTAGGTGTATTGAGTCTAACTTTTCTTAACTTCTTTTCCTAGAGCTAGTGTTAGGCACCTCTAGGGGCAACTCAAGTGTTTAAGCTTTTCCTATTCTAGTTTTACTAAGAGAAGTCTAGACAGCATAAGAGTCACAAATGGTGTTTTAAGATCAGAACTATAGTAAGGCTCTAAACTGTTCCTAAAAATATCCTAAAGGCACTATCACGACAGAGTCTGTCATGGCAGGTAAGTTCAGTTCATAGACTTAAACCATTTTTTAGCAAAAATAAACTTGAATAATAATTAACATAAATTGAAAACCTAAAAGACACTTCATATTACTGGAGGAATGCCACCCCCAAACTCGAGGGTTGCATTGCCCTCAATGCATGATAACAGAAAAAACAGAAAATAACAACAAAATACATCACAATTATAATAAAACAGCAAAACAGTAGAATAAGACAACAACTTAAATTTAAGTGTTGTCGTCGCTGCTGCTGCTGCTGCTAATCTGTAGCTGCCGGCGGGCAGTGACCTTCATTGTCGGTGCCAGTAGAGTGCTCGGAGAGGCGGAGACAGTTTTCTTCTTGGCTTCCCTTGGAGGCTGGATACGAGTTGGTGAGATCTGGGGTGGCTTTTCCAGCACTTGTACCTCATTAGATGAGCTGCTGCTGCTGCGGGCAGACTTGCCCTGGCAGGATGATCCTTCACCAGTGTTGGGCTTCTGTCTTTTCATCGGAGTGAACTCCCTTGAAAGGTTTCTTTTGACAGAGGTCTCCCCATCAGATTCTTGCCAGATGGAGGATGAAGAGAACCCGGCGAAGTAGTCGTCATCAAGTTCAGGCAGCGGCTCCTTTCGTTTCTCTCCTCTAGCAGAGGTAGTGGCAGTGTGGCTTCCGCCTTCAGCTGTCGCGGCCGGGGTTGGAGTGGATGTAGCATAGGGTGTTTTTGGTGTGGCAGCAGGAGTGGGAGTATGGGCAGGTGTAGGGGCAACAAAGTATTGCTCTGGGAAAGCAGGAAATTGTACATTTGCAAAATTTAAATTGTTTTGAATAAAATGTACCATGGCTGCCGTGAAGTCTCTAACGAAACTCATCAGGCCAAGCTACCGTTCCTCCTTCTTTTTCAGTGTGGCCAGAATTTGAGTGGAGGAGTCTGCTGGAGGGGCTGCTCCCGTTGGCTGATGCTGCTCAGCGGCGTCATGTTCTGGCTGAGTGGGCTCTGCTGGCTCTTCTGCTGCGGCACACGGGTTGAAGAAGGAGAGGGGTGTGGCTGCTTTCAGTTCCATTAAGCTGAATATATTGCGCTCCGTCCATCCCTTCCCTCGTCCCTTGAAATCCTCGGGGATTTCTGGAACGTTGTGGCTGCGACAAATCTCGGTGATGAGGTACGAGAAGAAAAAGGGTCCTGATGGTCGAAGGGCACACTCCAAAATTCCCTCTCGTATATATTGGCCGACATTTATGGGTATCTCATTTAAAATGGAGTGAACGAGAGCTAACCTGGGTCTGTCAACCGTGTTGTTGTGGGAAGAAGGCATTATCCTCTTCTTTACGAAGTGGTTCCAAAGTTTGGCCTCTAGAGTGAGTTGAGTGCGTTTTACCTTCCATCAATGCTTGGGGTCAGTATTCCACCCTGTCCCCTCTTCAGTTACCTCTGTCATGACAATATCGTAGTCTTCCGGCGACAGACTTTCCACGAACCTCTTGTGTCCGTTCTCCCTTCTACTGACATAGATGCCATAGAGGGTGTTGATGTATTCCGGCTCGAAAGTAACTACTTCACCTCGCACGGTCACGGTCTTTGTATCATTGCTGTCGACAGCAGCGTAAAATTCATGGACCAAAGTGACATTCATCTCCTCGGGCTGGGCAGCAAACATCTGCCATTTGAGGGCCTTGATTTTTCGTGCTATGAATGGTTCGAGCCCGAAGTCTTCCGTGCGTTTGGTGTAAAGGAACCCTCTCTCTTCCCACATATCCCTCTTTTGGAAAGAGCTATAATATCTGTCGATGGAGTCGGTGGTGGCAAAGCGGTTAAGGATGGTGTCGTGGCTGGGTGTGCAGGCTGTTGCAGTAGAGCTGGAGGCAGCACTTCGTCGTGTCTGTCTGGTACTCATAGTTGCAAGGCTGTAGAAAATGAAAGAAACTTGAGATCTAGAGAGAAAGCAAGTTGAGAGAGTAAAAATGTGGTGAAAAATGAATAGTAAGTGAGTTTTATATAGATGAAAGGTTTGCTGCCCGTTGGAGCTGTAACGGTAGGCGCGAATAACAGGGCCAGCTGTTACGCGGTTTCTGACGCGTCTGTCATGCGTTTCCATGTCTGCTGCGCTTCTGTTACGCGTTTGCATGTCTACCGCGACATCGTGGTGACAGGCTGTATTTTCTGCGTCTATCGCGACAGCTGTTGACAGGCTGTGACGACAGACTCCTCCTTTGGGATTTTTGGGCTGCTGTTAAGATGGTGGGCTGGTTCACTTCTTCTCCTCTCCTTGTTTTCCCTTATTTCCTAAAAATAACTAAAATAAAAACTTAGTTCCTAAAAATAAAATAATTCTAATTTCCTAATAAATAAAATACATAAGTAATAAAATAAAAATAAAAATAAAAATAAGTTAAATTAGGGATGCCTTGAGGGGCATCTCCTAAAGTAACCACTTCCTGCATCCTTGGGGCTTCAGTCCCCTGATAATGCTTTAGTCTCTGTCCGTTAACTTTAAATTGGTGCCCGTCTTTTAAGGATTTGATCGTGATGGCACTATGAGGAAAAACTTGCACAACTTGGAATGAGCCGGACCATCTAGATTTAAGTTTCACTGGGAAAAGTTTTAACCTAGAGTTAAATAACAACACAAGCTACCCTGGGCAGAACTGTCGTGGCAGCAACTTCTTGTCATGCCACCTCTTGGTCTTGTCCTTGTAAATCCTTGCGTTGTCGTAGGCCATTGCTCGAATTTCTTCAATTTCATTCAAGTCAAGTAACCTCTTCTGTCCTGCCTTATCTAAGTTCATGTTCACTGCCTTGATAGCCCAGTAAGCTCTGTGCTCTATCTCAACAGGTAAATGACATGTTTTTCCATGTATCAGCCTGTAGGGTGACATTCCCAATGGTGTCTTAAATGTTGTTCTATAGGCCCATACTGCATCATTGAGGTGTAAAGACCAGTCCTTTCAAGTAGGTTTAACCATCTTCTCAAGAATGTTCTTTACTTCCTTGTTGGATATTTCGGCATGTCCATTGGTCTGAGGATGATATGTTGTTGCGATCCGATGCTTTACGCCATATTTTCTTAAGGTAACAACTATTGCCCTATTGTCGAAATGTCTCCCTTCATCACTAATGATCGCCTTAGGTATGCCAAACCTGGAGAAAATGTTTTTGTGCAGAAATCTCTGAACAGTATTGGCATCATTTTTCTTTGTGGCGATCGCTTCAACCCATTTGGATACATAATCCACTGCCAGTAGGATGTAGAGGTTCCCACATGATGTTGGGAATGGTCCCATGAAATCAATCCCTCATACATCGAAGATCTCGACTTCTAAAATGTTTTGCAGTGGCATCTCATGTCTTCTTGAGATGTTTCCAGTTCGTTGGCACTTGTCACAACTTTTGTAGAATGCTTGGGCATCCTTGAATAGTGAGGGTCAATAAAAACCAGATTGCAAAACCTCAGCAACGGTTTTGTTTCCACCTAAGTGTCCTCCATATGGGGAAGCATGGCAGTGGCGAAGCACAACTTCCTTCTCATCCTGTGGTACATATCTCCTGATAACTTGATCTGCACAATGTTTGAAAAGAAGAGGTTCGTCCCAATAATAATGTTTTGCATCATTTCGGAACCTCTTCCTTGCTTGGTAATTAAGTTCAAGAGGTAATATTCAGCTAACTATGTAATTAATGAAATCAGCATACCAAAGAAGTTTAGAAAGCTTACTTGCCGCCATGAATGTTCCGGCAGTGCTTGTGGCAGCAAACAGCTGCTCGTCAGGGAAAGTCTCCAATATGTGAGTCTTGTCTGTCGGTAGACTTTTTCCCATCTCCAATCTTGACAAGTGGTCTGCAACTTAGTTTTCTGTCCCCTTTTTATTCTTGATTTCAATGTCGAACTCTTGCAGCAGCAGAATCCAACATATCAGTCTAGGTTTTGCATCTTTTTTAGCGAACAGATACTTCAATGCATAGTGGTCTGTGTGGACTACCACCTTCGTTCCAAGTATGTATGAACGGAACTTGTCAATCGAAAACACCACTGCTAACAGTTCCTTTTCTGTTGTGGTGTAATTCACTTGGGCATCGTTTAGTGTTTTGCTGGCGTAATAAATTACGTGGAATAACTTGTCTTTCCTCTGCCCAAGTGCTGCCCCTACAACGTAGTCACTGGCATCACACATAATTTCAAATGGCAAACTCCAGTCTGGTGGTTGTACAATTGGGGCTGTTACCAACTTCTCTTTCAGGATTCTGAATGCCTCAGTACATTCAGTATTGAAGTCAAAGGGATGATTCTGTTCCAGTAAGTGGCATAAAGGCTTGGTGATCTTCGAAAAATTTGCAATAAACCTTCGATAAAACCCATCATGCCCTAAAAAACTCCTAATTCCCTTGACTGTGGTGGGTGGCGGCAGCTTTTCAATCACTTCTATCTTTGCTCTGTCGACTTCTATGCCGTGACAGCTTACCTTGTGGCCTAGGACTATCTCTTCATCCACCATGAAGTGTCATTTTTTCCAGTTTAACACCAAGTTCACTTTCTCGTATCTTTCGAGCACCTTTTGTAGGTTGCCTAAACAGCTTTCAAAACTGTCTCCAAAGACGGAAAAATCATCCATGAATATTTCCAGGAAATCCTCTACCATGTCATAGAATATCACCATCATACACCTTTGGAATGTTGCTGGTGCATTGCAGAGTCCAAATGGCATTCTCCGAAAGGCGTAAGTGCTGTATGGGCAGATGAAAGTCGTTTTCTCTTGATCCTCCAGTGTAATAGCTATCTGGTTATAACCTGAGTAACCATCAAGAAAACAATAATAAGGTTTTCCCGCTAACCTATCAAGCATTTGATCAATAAAAGGTAGGGGAAAATGGTCTTTCCGGGTAGCTTTATTAAGCTTCCGGTAATCCATACAAACCCTCCAACTGGTCACAGTCCTAGTTGGGATTAGTTCGTTCTCTTCATTGGTCACCACGGTTATTCCTCCCTTTTTCGGAACGCATTGCACCGGGCTCACCCATTTACTATCCGAGATGGCATAAATTATCCCAGCGTCAAGCCATTTGATAATTTCTTTTCGAACCACTACTCGCATAGCATCGTTTAAGCGTCTCTGGGCATCAATTGTCGGCTTATGATCATCCTCTAGGAGAATTTTGTGCATGCATAGTGCCGGACTGATGCCTTGGATATCACCTATCGTCCATCCAATAGCCTTTTTATGCTACTGCAACATCCCTATCAGCTGTTGTTCATGTTTCTGCATCAACTTGGAAGAGATGATTACGGGCAACATATCATTTAAACCAAGGAAAACATATTTAAGCTGCCCTGGCAGGGGCTTAAGGTCTAAAATAGGTGGTTCCACAATTGAAGGCTTTTGGATTATGTGTTCATTCAAGGTATAGTTTAGGGGCTCGAATAACTTACCTGGACGATTTCCTATCCAGTTTACCTCCTCATGACCTTCACTGTCAGATATGTCTGAATCTGAGGAGTTGCTGTCGTCGTTGCTGCCGTGACAGTCTTCCAGATGGCTGTTGTGGCAGTGACCAAATTTAATGTCATGGCATCTCGACCTGATGCAGGGTTGGTCAAGGATTACTACAGTGATAGCCTTGCATTCTTCTTATGCATCAGCCTATTTAATCGCTTGGAGAACATTGAGCTTGATCTCTTGATCATTTACTCTCATTGTAAGTTCTCCCTTCTCTACATCAAACAATGATCTGCCTGTGGCTAGGAAGGGTCGCCCCAGGATGATTGGTGCGTTCTCATCTGCTTCACAGTCTAAAACAAGAAAGTCAACAGGAAAAATGAATTTATCCACTCTTACCAGAATATCTTCGATCTTCCCTTCTGGTTGTACGTAAGAGCGGTCTGCCAGCTGCGGCATAACTGTCGTGGGTCGTGCTAGTCCAATACCTAATTTCTGAAATACATATTTTGGCATTAAATTAATACTAGCACCTAGATCACAAAGTGCCTTACCCACGAATTTATCACCAACTATGCACGGTATGATGAAACTCCCGGGATCCTTCTTTTTCTGGGGTGGATACCTGTGCAAGATAGTCATGCATCCCTCTGTCATCTTTACCGTTTCGAATTCCCCAAGTCTGGATCTTTTCGACATAACATCCTTGAGAAACTTTGCATAACTAGGCATCTGCTGGATGGCCTCTAACAGCGGTATGTTGATGTGAACCTGCTTAAAAATATCATAGATCTTCTTAAGCTGGTACTCATGCTTCTGCTTTTGTAACCGCTGTGGAAAAGGAGGTGGAGGACGGTAATCTTCTAGTCATCCTTCACATGGTATTCGGATCTGAGGAGGCTTAGGTTCTTCATCCTTCTTGTCTTTCTCCTCTGTCCCTTCTGTTGTCGTGAAAGGTGTGGCGGCAGCAGGTTGTTCATTTTCTGCTGGGGCAGTGTTCGCGGCAGATGTTTCTAGGGCTGGTTCCTCAATCGGTATGGTTTTCTTCTCCAGCCTTGGCAGTTGCTTCCCACTCCTAGTTGTGATAGCTTTGCACTACTCATGTGTGGGTTGTCTAGCGACCTCAGTATCGCTAGGGAATTCTCCGTTCTGCCTTGACTTAATATGCTGGGAAACCTGACCCATCTGTGTCTCCAGTGATTTCAGTGTAGCTTCATGGTTAGTCATTCTTATCTATGTTTTATCCATAAATGACCCAGTCTTCTTGACGAAGTGATCCATGTTTGCCATGTAAGTTCCTGTCTGTGACATAAATGTGGCTAATGTCTGTTCCAATATACTAGGTGCGGCTATCGGCTGCTGTTACGGTCGCTGCCGTGTCAAGAGTCTAGGCGCCCCCTGATTTTGAGTGTTCTGCACTTGAGGATTCAGTGTGTTGTTTGGGTAAATCCAGGAGAACTTGGGGTCTTTCCTTCAGTTATGATTGTAATTGTTGGAGTCGTAGTTTCTTGGCTTGTTATAGTTTCCAACATACATCCATTCCTCTAGCTGGAACGGGCAATCTTCCGAACTGTGATTCCCACTGCAAGTTCCACATACCTCTTCTGCAGAGTAGACAAGATTTGAATCTTTCTTTAGCAAGTTTTCTACTGCCTTTGTGAGGTACGCAACCTGTGTCTTTAGGGAATTGTCGGCTTCATAGTCCTTCATAGCTAGTACTCGTTTACCTCTCCGTACAGTGGGAAATTGCTCTTCATTCTTTGCCAGATTTTTCAATACTACCATGGCTTCGTCTGGATCTTTATCCAACAACAATCCATTGTGTGATGAATATATTCTCATTCAAGTGTGTGTATTGGTAGCATTGTAAAATTTGATGACTTGATTCCAAACGGGGAATCTGTGCATCGAGAAATTCCTCAGAAGAGTGGTAAACCTGTCCCATGCCTCGTGCATTGGCTCGTCATCTTCCTGTTGAAAAGTAGCAATTTCATTACGTAATCGCTCAGATAAATGGGAAGGATTAAAACGAGATAAAAATTCAAGAGTTAGATCCGCCCAAGTTCGTATTGAACACGGCGTTAGTTTGTTCCACCAAGTTTTCGCTCTGTCCCTCAGTGATTGAGGAAATAACTGAAGCCTCAGTATCTCCGGATTTACTCCTGGTAGTCTGAACGAACCACAAATTTCTTGGAACATTTTCAGATGTTCTCTAGCATCCTCTGTAGCAACACCACTAAATTGGCCAGCGGAATTGATCATGCTGAACATCACAGGTTTCAGCTCGAAATTTTCAGCTTCCGTGTCTGGCAGGGTGGTCTCCAATTACACATGACCGTTGATCATGTAATCACAGCAGGATCGGCGTACGGCCTCGGTAGCAGGCCTTCCGTTTCGGGCATCCTGGGATTGATCTCCAAGAGCACCTTGGTTATCATCTACCCCGTTGTTCGGTCTTCTGTTCACCATTGCCTCTAGTTGTTCCTCGAGGTAGTCGTTTCTTGCTACCAAAAGGCGAACTCAGTTCCTTAGATTGCACGAACGTTCGATTTCAGGGTCTAATTTATACTCAGGTTCTTTGCCCCTTCTAGATATGCGCAATAGCAAACAAGAAACCTTGTGAAAAGCACAGGGTAAATGATACCAATAAAAACAGAAAAATTAAAAAGAAGAAGTGTAGTAAAAGTAAGGGTAAAGATATGTTGCCAGTCCCCAACAACGGCGCCAAAAACTTGTTGCGTGTAAAATAGTCTATCGCAATATAGTGCAAGTGTACACGATGCAAGTAGTAAAGAGATACACGAAGTATCGGATTTCGAATCCACGGGGACTAGAAATAGCTTTATCCTTGGATTGCTGCACAAGAGAGAAAGAAGAGAGTTTAATTGTTTGTAGAGGAATAATGAATAATACTGAAGATAAAAGATTAAAAGATTCATATTAAAGAAATAGGCCGGTATTGATTTGCTTGGTAGTGCAGGTGTTGCACTGTATAGAATTTCCTGTTCTATTCTCGTTCTTGTCGCAGCAGCACCTGCGGCGGTAGCAGTCTGTTGTTGTCGCAGCAGCGATCACACAACTCTATACTTCAAGCTTGGCAAGAATCCCTGATGTGACTTGTCCTATCCCTAGGTCCAAGTCTGTCGATGAACACGTCTTAGATGATACCTCCCGGCGTGAATCGAAGGATGAACACCGATGTTGTTGAATTCTTCCTTAGCCACTTAACCTCGTCCTATCCCTAGGTCCGAGAT
This sequence comes from Hibiscus tridactylites, assembly GCA_958450335.1. Lineage (NCBI taxonomy): Eukaryota > Viridiplantae > Streptophyta > Magnoliopsida > Malvales > Malvaceae > Hibiscus > Hibiscus tridactylites. The sequence continues at coordinate 35,870,292 of OY288266.1, forward strand.
AGTTTAACCATAAACTGGAGAACCCACACTTATTCCTTTCGTATACTTATCTCTCCCGATATTAAGTAAATGAATAATCTCACAATGCTCTCCCGATACTCTTGCAAGATGTTGAAAACCATAATAAGCAAACTTGAAGTTTATTTTATTTTACAGAAAAATCCTAAAAACAGTACAATCCTTGCAACTACTTTACAGAATCAACCCTTAGCCCTAGGGGAGGTTTAGAACATGATGAGAATGGGGAAAACGACTAGGGTTTTGGGGAAGACGGCTAGAGAATGAGATATCCTTCCCTAGGTCAAATTACATGCCTTTATATAGGCCTTGGGTTCAAGTTTTCTAATAAGGTAAGAATACAAGTTCAAACTAAAGTACAACTCTAATTAAGACTAAATCTTCATAGTAGATGCCTTTAATTCGTCCTCTTTTCTTGCTTTGGGTTTCTTCCTTGAACTTTGGGCTTGACCTTCATTCTGATCTAGGGCTCAGAAAAATATAGGAGTGGCCCACGATAGACCGGCTTAATTTCCTCTATCTGTTGAGCTCCACTTCACTTTTCCCCTTCATCATTGATGTCGTCATTGGCTGCCGCGGCAGTGGCCTCGGTAGCGTCTTCCTTTTCGACTTCAGTCCTGTATTCCAGCTTTGCTTCTTCACTGCCCTGAGTCTGCTACAACAGTTACCTGCAAAAATCAGTAGCAATTGTGCCATTTTATATAATTGTGATGTATATGTGAAATCTATCCTAAATGAAATGAATTATGCTTGAATGCAGCAGAAATATGGGTTAAATAGGGGGTAAAATATAGAACTTTTACACACTCAACAGAGATTGGTGTCCCGTCTCTCGTTAGTGGTTAAGCATCTAACCGATGATAGGGTTGGTGTCCCTATAGGTTAAAATTGTATCCGTTTGATAGTGTACCTTTGGTTATGAATGTACCAATTCTGGTTAAGATGACTTGAGGTGTCGAGTGATAGAAATCGTTGTGACCGTTTTCGTTATGGATTAGTGCAAGAGGTGAAGACTTTTATGTTGGCCTCTGATTACACAGATTTTGATGTGTTGGTAGCACGAGCCAAGGATATTGAGCAGAGTCTGGGTTTGACTTCTCATGTGGATGGTTCTAGCTCGAGTAAGAGAGCTGCAGATTTCGGTTCTGAAGGTGGACAAAATAGAAGGCAACGTGATAAGAGGCATCACACAGATGTGAAGCGAGGAGGAGGAAGGCATGGACAAGGAGCTTATGGTCAGGGTGCTCAGGCTAGATCGACTTATATTCTTATTGGGTATGTGGATCACGTGAGCATATGAGGCGAGATTGTCCTCGTTTGGCTCAAGAGGCGCATGTTCCTTGTAACCCCCATCGTCCCGGCCTAGCCAACAGACCGGACCGAACGGGTTACACGGGGAAAACCGAAGCGAAACCCGCTAAGGCCTCACTCTGATTAGCAACCATATATTTTTCTCATATTTTATTATCTTGTCTAGATATTACAATTTACCCTAGGTGTGAAGACGACAGTGAAAAAACAAATGCAATTCAAGCAGAGCACACAACAACTTAAATTTACCAAGTAACTTAATTGGTCAAGTTCCATGCACACGGGGCAAAACCATCATAAGGGATACATACAAGCTCAATTAAGAAGCATACAAGACATAGGGACCAAAATGTAACGTTCAGAAACCTTCGAAGGTGCCATTTAGATGTTTTAACTGCTTGCGTTTCGAAACAGGCTTGCATGTTCTGAAATGCTGGCTCCATTTTAAAAGTGAGACCAAGCCGTTCCGAAACGGTCCCATCTTGTTCCGGAACGGAGGCTTCTAGTGACAAAACGTATCGGAACGAGTTCTGAAATGGGGGCTCACAGTGTCGAAATGTATCGAAACGTGTTTCGAAACGGGGGCTCATAGTGGCAAATCGTATCGAAACGACACTACCCTCGTTCCGATACGAGTACCCCTGAAGTTGTCGACCGTTCCGAAACCATATCGAGCGTTTCGAAACTGTAACCCCCTCGTCCCGGTCTAGCCGGATGACCGGTCCGAGTGGGCCATACGGGGAAAACCGAAGCGAAACCCGTTAAGGTTCCCCCTCGGTTAGCAACCATATTTTTTTTCTTTTATTTTAATTTTGACTAGAGGCGTATTAATCCTAAATGATCAAACATCGAAATAAAATACTCGAGATAATCATTCGAACCCAAAACAGCATTTGAACAGCCCAATTTTAATCTTTTAAACAGGCCGTTTCGAAACACCCTTGAGGCGTATCGAAATGCCTTGACCAGGTCAACTGCCCTAGAGCCTATACAAGGGGCCGTATCGAAACGGAGGTCAACCGTTCCGAAACGCCCTCAACGGTCAACTTCTCGTGGTCAACGAGATTTTGACCGTTTCGAAACCTTCAGACCCGTTTCGATACGCCTTCGTCTCGTCAATTTCTCAGAATTCCAGTAGCCAAAACGTTCCGATACGCGTTTCGGAACAGGGGTTTCAAAGGCCAAACCGTATCGAAACGCGTTCCGATACGGGGTCCCTGAAGCCTTACCCGTTCCGAAACGACCCATCCCGTTTCGAAACGCGGGCTATCTGCAACCTTTGAAACTCAGACTTAGGCGAATTTTAACAAGTCTAAAGGTCCCATAGGACCCCTAGAGGTACACAACACTAATCAACAAAGTCTAGAGGCATACAACTTATGTCAAGCACACTCAAACACACTCAAGGCATAAGTATAACAATCATGCATACATGGCAAATTCACATTAGCCTTTCATACAAGTCATGCTTGAAAACATTGATAGACAAAAGCACCATTCATCCCATAAAGGTTTACATGCCATGAAGCAAACTTAAACATCCAAAAGGCATACATCATACGAGCATTTGGCAAGGTATATCATGCTTACAAACCAAGTCAATCCATAAATATCAAAATCACATATGAGTCATACAAAGCTCATACAAACACACTCTCTTGCCATATTGCTTAACTACTACATAATTAATAACCGTACTTGAGCAACAAACTTGGAAAGCCCTTCTTGCCTTGCTCCGAGCTAACACCACGCTAATGATCTGCATTGATGAAAATGAGAGCGTAAGCTATAAGCTTAGTGAGGATGCTCTAAAACCGAAAACATCAACAATGCAGGGTTCAAGCATGTATTCCCTAAATCTCATATCTAACATGCATAGATAATTTCACAAGTAGACCTAGCTAGTTTTTCAAGAGTCAGGTATGGCATCTCACATCATACTAAGCTCAAACATCAAATATCAACATCATATATCAACATCATATATCACAATCATATGAACAAGCTTAATTGGCCACTATTAGCTACCCGGATGTGCGGATTTAATCTCAACAATCACTTTACCTCGGTGGGATTACACTCATCACCGGACCTTGCATGGGAAGGATTCCACTCATCACCACATGCCCTACGGATGGGATTCCACTCATCATCCCGTAGAATATATAATAGCTTCCGGTGGAATATTACATCACCGTACTCCTCCTTGATGACTTAACGCCATCAAGGCCACGTACGTTTTGGCTCAATTTGTGTGCACACTAATCCTAATGATAGATCATTTACACCCGGTAAGTTAATTAGTGCCAATTTACATTTACCACATCACATATCCATCAACCATATCTCATGCTCATCACATACACATATCATGGTATACATGTGCAAATCAACCACATATCACAAGAGCATAAATAGGCAATACACATAGCATTTAATGGAAATCAATAGCTAAATTTACAACTTGAATTCATATAGAAATGGCCTACCAAGCACATTTCAACTCACACACTACACACACTCGAACCAAACTTTAAAACATGTTTAAAATCACTCACCACCCTTCCTTAGCAACCAAAGCAAGTCTCCTACAAGCCCGGATTCGATTCCAGAGTTCCTTCGACGTCTCCTCTTGCTTCTAGCCAACCAAAAACACAACTATTATTCCCAATCAAATGCTAAAATTCAGTCAACACTCAACTCTTGAGCCCAATCTAACTTCAACCAAATTTCCAATCAAATTAATCCCCCAAATATACCCATTTTCGTGCTCCTTCAAACCCTAGCTGAAAATTCCATTTTCAATCATCCAAATGACCCCCAAAAGGTCCCAAAACATCCTCCTAACATGCATAAACCATCAGCCCTCTAATTTCAACCTAAAACCCACCAAAAACCAAGTTTTAGACATCTCAAAAATTGCTTCAAGAACCCATTTCGGGTTTTCACCAAAACCAAATCATTTTAACATATTATATTCATTATAAGGTAAATAAACTAAAACCCAACATTACATTTCAAAACAACTTGAAAATCTTCATAAAAACTCAAACTTTCACTAAACCCTAACTTTTCAAAAGTGGGTAGTTTTAAAATCTATGACCATGAGTAGATAGAGGATGAAGAGAAGAGTTAGAAAATGTTTTTACCTCTCAAAATGGCCTTGGAATGAAGATGAGATTCAATGGAATAGTGACTTTTGAGTTGGGAGAGTTTGAAAGAGGGATTTGGTTCTTTTCACGTTGGAAAGAGGGGAGAGGGGAGAGGGTAGAGAAGATGACAACTTTTTAAAAAGTTGTCTTGCTTTTAAAATTCTTTTGGGTAAAATCACCAAAGAGGTCCCTCCCCTTTATTTTAAATTTCAATTAACTCATGCCATGGCCAAAAGATTTAATTTAATTTTACCGACTCGGACCACTAACCCGACTAACTCCTAACCCCAAGACACGGGTGTTACAACTCTCTCCCACTTAAGGAATTTCGTCCCCGAAATTACCTGACTGAAAGAGATACGGAAACTGCTTTTCCATATCCTCCTTCCTCTCCCAAGTGCCCTTGTCCACACCTCGACGTTGCCACCGCACCTTTACTAACTCAATCGATCTACCCCGCAACACCTTACTGTCAGAAGCTAGTATCTCAATTGGTTCCTCTTCATAAGTCAAATCCGGATTCAATTCAATCTCCTCTACGGGCATAACATGTGATGGATCAGACCTATACTTACGGAGCATCGAAACATGGAACACATCGTGTATCTTCTCTAGCTCGGATGGCAACCGCAACTGATAAGCAACCAGACCAACCCTCTTCACATTCTCATACGGTCCTATGTATCTCAGACTCAACTTCCCTTTTCGGCCAAATCTCATCACTTTCTTCCACGGAGACACTTTCAAGAATACCTTCTCACCCACTAAGAACTCAACTTCCTTCCTCTTCAAATCGACATAAGACTTCTGCCTATCCGAAGCAGCCTTCAATCGATCACAAATCAATTTTACCTTGTCAGTTGTCCCCTTGAGCAAATGCGGCATAGGTAACAACTTCTGTCCCACTTCGGCCCAACAAACTGGAGTTCTACACTTTCGGCCATACAGGGCCTCGTACGGAGCCATCTGAATGCTCGACTGAAAGCTATTATTGTAAGCAAACTCTACTAGAGGCAAGTGCTTCTCCCACGTACCCTGAAAATCTATGATGCAACAACGTAACATATCCTCTAAGATCTGAATAACTCTCTCTGACTGACCATCTGACTGAGGATGATAAGACGTGCTGAAGTTCAAACGGGTACCCAAAGCTGTATGCAGACACTCCCAAAATCGAGATGTAAATTGCAGATCCCTTTCTGACACAATGGACTTTGGCACACCATGCAGTCTAACAATCTCACCAATGTACAAATCGGCCAATCTATCAAGGGTGTAAGTAGTATTAACTGCCAAGAAGTGGGCACACTTCGTAAAATGATCTACTATCACCCAAACTGAGTTCTTCTTCGTAGGAGTCAAAGGCAAACCCGAAACAAAATCCATGGTGATGTTTTCCCATTTCCATTCCGGAATCCTCAATGGCTGTAACAAACCTGAGGGAACCTGATGTTCCGTCTTCACTCTCTGACACACTAAGCACTTACTCACAAAGTCGGCTACATCTCTCTTCAAGTCAACCCAAAAGTACCCATTCTTCAAATCACGGTACATCTTCGTACTTCCAGGATGCATAGCAAACGGAGTACTGTGGGCTTCAGTCAAGATTATACGTCTCAAGTCACTGTCCTCTGGCACAACTATCCTATCTTTGAAACACAAAACCCCATCAGTACTGAAACTGTAGTCTGAAGGTCTACCTTCGGCTATATCTTGCACGTGAGGTGCCAAAGATCTATCAAAGAGCTGCTTCTCTTGAATCAGTTGACCTAGAGTATGTCTAACCTGAAGCTCGGCTACCAAGCCACCATCTCCGGACAAACTCAATCTAGCAAACATGGCTCTCAAATCCACGACTATCTTTCTACTCAATGCATCGGCCACTACATTGGCCTTACCCGGATGGTACTCGATGGTAAGATCATAGTCTTTTAGCAACTCTAACCACCTACGCTGTCTGAGATTCAAATCTCGCTGAGTCATAATGTATTTCAAACTCTTATGATTGGTATACACTGTTCATTTCTCACCGTACAAATAGTGCCTCCAAATCTTCAGAGCAAACACAACTGCAGCTAACTCTATGTCATGGGTCGGATAGTTGCGCTCATGAGTCTTCAACTGTCTTGAGGCATAAGCAACTACTCTCATGTCTTGCATAAGAACACACCCTAGCCCTACGTAAGAAGCATCACTGTAAACTACATAGTCCTTCCCGGACTCTGGCTGAATCAAGATTGGTGCTTGGGTCAAAGCTTCTTTCAATTTCTCAAAGGCTCTCTGTCTTGCATCTGTCCACTCAAACTGAACACTCTTCTGAAGTAACTGTGTCAATGGAGCGGCTAACTTAGAGAAACCCTCTACAAATCTCCTATAGTATCCGGCTAAGCCTAGGAAGCTACGTACCTCTGTTACAGACTTCAGTTGCTTCCATTCAACAATGGCCTCAATCTTCTTCGGATCAACTCTAATCCCATCGACTGACACTACATGTCCTAAGAATACTACCTCTCGGATCCATAATTCACACTTGCTTAGCTTCGCATACAACTGATGATCTAGCAAAGTCTTCAAAACTAGTCTCAAGTGTCGGTCATGGTCTTCTTCAGTTCGTGAATACACCAAGATGTCATCTATAAACACAACCACAAACTGATCTAGGTACTGATGAAAAATCCTATTCATCATATCCATAAAAGCAGCCGATGCATTAGTCAACCCAAAAGGCATGACTAAAAACTCATAGTGTCCATACCTAGTCCTAAAGGTCGTCTTCGGTACATCAACCTCTCTTACCTTTAGCTGGTAGTAACCCGATCTCAAATCAATCTTCGAAAAGGCTAATGCTCCTCTTAACTGATCAAACAAGTCATCAATTCTAGGCAACAGATATTTATTCTTCATTGTCAACTGATTCAACTGTCTGTAATCTATACACATCCTCATGCTTCCATCCTTCTTCTTCACAAACAAAACTGGTGCACCCCAAGGTGAAGAACTATGTCGAATGAAACCTCTATCTGTCAACTCTTGCAATTGAGTCTTCAACTCTTTCAATTCTTTCAGTGCCATGCGGTACGGAGCAATCAAAACAAGAGCTGAATCAGAATAAGTCTCAATGGTGAACTCTACCTCTCTGTCCGGTGGTAACCCTGGCAACTCTTCCGGAAACACACTAGAAAAGTCACATACTGTCCGGATGTCTTGAGGTCTAACCTCACTCATGTTAGGGTTCATCACATACGCCAAGTATGCTTCACACCCCAACTCAACTAGCCTCTTAGCCTCTAAAACTGAAACTACATTGGACAAGAACTTCACGTTCTCACCCACCACTACAATCTCATAGTCATCTGTGAGCCTCAAAGAAATCCTCTTAGTTTCAAAATCTATCCTAGCTCTATGCTCCGTGAGCCAGTCCATACCCAGAATTACATCAAAACCATAGAAAGGAAGCTCCATCATATCCACTGGAAACACATGTCCCTGAACCATCAGCAGACACCTTCAGTACACCTTTCTAACTACTACCGTGTCCCCAAAGGAACTAGTAACACTAACTCCTACCTCTAACATTTCACAAGGCAAGTTCAAAGACTGTGCATGCTCACTCAATATGTAGGAATGTGTAGACCCAGAGTCAATCAAAGAAAGCAAACCCAAAGACTGTATCGAGAAGTTACCTGCGATCACATCGGTGTCATGCTGATCCCCACGCTGGGCGTAAACTCTGGCCTGACCTCCGCCCTCCGGCTGAACTGCAACTACATGTGCGATGTTCCTCTGACCATCATTCCTTGGCTGGAAGTTACCTCTACCGCGCCCGCGGCCTCTCTGAAAGTCATTGGCTCTAGCAGGAGCCTGAGCTGGTGCTTGTCCCACCTGATGTGGACAGTCACGCCTAATGTGGTCTCTAGCCCCACAACTCCAACACGAATGGAAATTTCCCCAACACTCACCGGTGTGGTTTCTCCCGCAAGTAGCACATGTGGGCAACTTCCCACCAGCTCTCTGGCCCTGATGGCCCCTACCGTGGTTACCGCCACCACGTATATGATCATAAAGATGCATGTTATCCCGATGCCTCTTGGCATCACCTCTATCAAAGTTACTGGACCTCTTACCCGAACTAGATCCACCAGACCGCTTGGTCAAGCTCAAACTGTGCTCTAAGTCCTTGGCCCTCGCGACCAAGACATCAAAATCAGTGTAGTCTGAAGCTAGAGTATACGTCTTGATCTCTTCACTCAGCCCATAACGAAAACGGTTACAACGTTCCACCTCAGTAGGAACAAGCTCAGGTGCATACTGACTCAATCTGACAAATTGAATCTCATAGTCTGTCACGGACATACTCCCCTGAAGCAAAGCCATAAACTCCCTCTTCCTCTCATCGAGGTATCGCGGACCCAGATACTTCTTACGGAATGCTGACTCGAAGAACTCCCAAGTAATCTCGGCCTCATCCATACCCGTAGTAATGGTGACCCACCAAGTGTAGGCATCACCCTGAAGTAAGGACTCAACACATCCCAACTTGCGCTCACCAGTACACCCCATCTGAGCAAGGATACGGACAGTCTTCTCAAACCACAACTCTGATCTCTCTGGAGTAGACCCTCTGAACTCTTCGGCCCCTAGGCCACGGAGTCTCTCCAATGGCAAACCAGTGCCCTCTCCCTAATGATGTGCTGCTGCCTGACCCCCAACTACTGCAGCCTGAAACGCCCCGGTTATCGCCTGAACCAAAGGAGCTAAGTCTATTCCGGCCGGTCCTTGGCCACCTTGGCCTCCCTGAGGTCCCTCTCCTTCGGCCCCAGCCTCGCCTCCTACTCCCGGTGGAGGAGGTGGTGGTGGTGGAGGTGGTGGAGGAGCTCCAACTCCAACCACAGGCTCTCCCACTTGAGCCTCAACTCTCACTACTGGCTCAACTCCCGGAGCCGCTGCCCGTGGTTCCGGTCGAACCATCCTAGGCCTCCCACGTGGTCTCATGGTACATCTAGCAAGGTAATAACTACAAGAAAAACAAATAGGGATTACGTTAGCCAAAGAAAGGGTCCAATAGTGCTCAAGTACTCCCTTTACCAAAAATCTTTTTAAATTAAGTAATAGTAGCAATGGGCACACACTCTACACCAGACACAACAACTCATGCTTCAAAACATCATACGAACAGTCAAATATTAAGAATTCATGGCAAGGCATGCATTGAACAACACAATCACTTAACATATCAAGCTTACCTCCCTTACCTGCCCGAGGTCTCGGTAACCTTAGGCTCTGATACCAACAAATGTAACCCCCTCGTCCCAGTCTGGCCGAATGACCGGTCCGAGTGGGCCACACGGAGAAAACCGAAGCGAAACCCGTTAAGGTTCCCCCTCGGTTAGCAACCTTATTTTTTTCTTTTATTTTAATTTTCACTAGAGGCGTATTAACCCTAAATGATCAAACAACGGAATAAAATACTCGAGATAATCATTCGAACCAAAAACAGCATTTGAACAACCTAATTTTAATCTTTTAAACATGTCGTTTCGAAACACCCTTGAGGCGTATCGAAACGCCTTGACCAGGCCCAGAGCCTATACAAGGGGTCGTATCGAAACGGAGGTCAATCGTTCCGAAACGCCCTCAACGGTCAACTTCTCGTGGTCAACGAGATTTTGACCGTTTCGAAACCTTCAGACCCGTTTCGATACGCCTTCGTCTCGTCAATTTCTCAGAATTCCAGTAGCCAAAACGTTCCGATACGCGTTTCGGAACAGGGGTTTCAAAGGCCAAACCGTATCGAAACGCATTCCGATACGGGGTCCCTGAAGCCTTACCCGTTCCGAAACGACCCATCCTGTTTCGAAACGCGGGCTGTCTACAACCTTTGAAACTCAGACTTAGGCGAATTTTAACAAGTCTAAAGGTCCCATAGGACCCCTAGAGGCACACAACACTAATCAACAAAGTCTAGAGGCATACAACTTATGTCAAGCACACTCAAACACACTCAAGGCATAAGTATAACAATCATGCATACATGGCAAATTCACATTAGCCTTTCATACAAGTCATGCTTGAAAACATTGATAGACAAAAGCACCATTCATCCCATAAAGGTTTACATGCCATGAAGCAAACTTAAACATCCAAAAGGCATACATCATACGAGCATTTGGCAAGGTATATCATGCTTACAAACAAAGTCAATCCATAAACATCAAAATCACATTTGAGTCATACAAAGCTCATACAAGCACACTCCCTTGCCACATTGCTTAACTACTACATAATTAATAACCGTACTTGAGCAACAAACTTGGAAAGCCCTTCTTGCCTTGCTCCAAGCTAACACCACGCTAATGATCTGCATTCTTGAAAATGAGAGCGTAAGCAATAAGCTTAGTGAGGATGCTCTAAAACCGAAAACATCAACAATGCAGGGTTCAAGCATGTATTCCCTAAATCTCATATCTAACATGCATAGATAATTTCACAAGTAGACCTAGCTAGTCTTTCAAGAGTCATGTATGGCATCTCACATCATACTAAGCTCAAACATCAAATATCAACATCATATATCACAATTATATGAACAAGCATAATTGGCCACTATTAGTTACCTAGATGTGCGGATTTAATCTCAACAATCACTTTACCTCGGTGGGATTACACTCATCACCAGACCTTGCATGGGCGGGATTCCACTCATCACCACATGCCCTACGGATGGGATTCCACTCATTATCCCGTAGAATATATAATAGCTTCCGGTGGAATATTACATCACCGTACTCCTCCTTGATGACTTAACACCATCAAGGCCGCGTACGTTTTGACTCAATTTGTGTGCACACTAATCCTAATGATAGATCATTTACACCCGGTAAGTTAATTAGTGCCAATTTACATTTACCACATCACATATCCATCAACCATATCTCATGCTCATCACATACACATATCATGGTATACATGTGCAAATCAACCACATATCACAAGAGCATAAATAGGCAATACACATAGCATTTAATGGAAATCAATATCTAAATTAACAACTTGAATTCATATAGAAATGGCCTACCAAGCACATTTCAACTCACATACTACACACACTCGAACCAAACTTTAAAACATGTTTAAAATCACTCACCACCCTTCCTTAGCAACAAAAGCAAGTCTCCTACAAGCCCGGATTCGATTCCAAAGTTCCTTCGACGTCTCCTCTTGCTTCTAGCCAACCAAAAACACAACCATTATTCCAAATCAAATGCTAAAATTCAGTCAACACTAAACTCTTGAGCCCAATCTAACTTCAACCAAATTTCCAATCAAATTAATCCCCCAAATATACCCATTTTCGTGCTCCTTCAAACCCTAGATGAAAATTCCATTTTCAATCATCCAACTGACCCCCAAATGGTCCCAAAACATCCTCCTAACATGCGTAAACCATCAGCCCTCTAATTTCAACCTAAAACCCACCAAAAACCAAGTTTTAGACATCTCAAAAATTGCTTCAAGAACCCATTTCGGGTTTTCACCAAAACCAAACCATTTTAACATATTATATTCATTATAAGATAAATAAACTAAAACCCAACATTACATTCCAAAACAACTTGAAAATCTTCATAAAAACTCAAACTTTCACTAAACCCTAACTTTTCAAAAGTGGGTAGTTTTAAAATCTATGACCATGAGTAGATAGAGGATGAAGAGAAGAGTTAGAAAATGTTTTTACCTCTCAAAATGGCCTTGGAATGAAGATGAGATTCAATGGAATAGTGACTTTTGAGTTGTGAGAGTTTGAAAAGGGGATTTGGTTCTTTTAACGTTGGAAAGAGGGGAGAGGGTAGAGAATATGACAACTTTTTTAAAAGTTGTCTTGCTTTTAAAATTCTTTTGGGTAAAATCACCAAAGAGGTCCCTCCCCTTTATTTTAAATTTCAATTAACTCATGCCATGGCCAAAAGATTTAATTTAATTTTACCGACTCGGACCACTAACCTGACTAACTCCTAACCCCAAGACACGGGTGTTACAGAAACGCCTACACAAAGTTTGGCCCGAAAACATACTTTGACACCTCCAAACGTGCCCAAACTTATCCCGAATCATCAAAAACCACATAGCAACATATCATACATACATTCTAGATGCAAATTGTCCTAATCACAACATTAGACATGCATTCAAGCACCAAATTAGATTTCAAGCCCTAAGCTAACATGAACACTTAGGTTCAAAAACACTAACATGCCAAAACACAAAGCAATTCATACATGGCCTCATTAAACCTCAACATAACATAGTACCACCATTTAAAACATGCTAGAGACATAAACATAGCCAAAATATATGAGTTTGATCACCAACTCCTTAACATACAAATCTAGCAATCCCATTGTCTAAGTGTTATTACAAACTATAAAACCATACTTGAGCCAACCAAGAACTCCGAGAAACCCTTTCTTGCCCACTTGCCTCTCGGAACCTCTAACGATATGCATTGTTGGAAAAAGAGAGCGTAAGCTTAAAAGCTTAGTGAGCGGAGCTCTAAAACGCAACAACAATGCAGTTTTTAAAACATAAATCTTAGATTTATGGCAAAACCATTTAAGGAAAAGATGTAATGAAACACAATCATAACAATACATGGTATGCACATGCATAACCAAAACCCGGTGGGACTACACATCACCGTTCAACTAGTAGTTTTTCGATGGGACTACACATCACCGTACTCTTCTACTAGTCACTACCGGTGGGATTACACATCACCGTAGTAACGGAAACCATCACGTGAGGCTTGACACCAACAATGACTACACAACAACATTAAACGGAGAGTAAAAACAATCCTAAAACACCACAACACACATAATCGAGAACGCCCATAATCAACCAAACAAGAAAGAGTAGATACACTTACACTCGGGTCTAGGTTAGTCTCTAAGACTCCACCCAAACCCCAAAAACCTTCATTGAACGCATTTAAAGTCTCAAAAGAGTTTCCACTCACCGATTAAGCCCAACGAAAGCCGAAACACCGTTCTCAAGCCTTCGTAGTATCCGGTATCATGCTCAAAGAACCCGAACTCGATTCCTCTGTTTTAAGAAACCCAAAACAAACTATTAGGACACCAATACACCTGTAAACCAGCAACAACCTGGAAACTCAATCTTGCAACCAAAACACATCGATTCGAACCCAAATTTCATCCAAACTTCACCATTTTCGTTCTAAACAAACCCCACACTGAAATCATCCATTTCAACCATCAAAACACATCCAAAATCATCTAAAAACATTCCTCAACATCAAAGGAACCACCAGCCACATTTTCAACCCAAAACCAACCCCAAAACTCAACCTTTTCAACCTAAAAATCTCATTTTTATACCCATTTCGGGTTTCCCACCATTTGCCATCTTTTTAACATTTTTAAGACACTCAAGTATGATCAAAAAAACCCTTAAATATTACATTAGAAAACCCACACGAAATCCCTCCATTTCACCATTTTTCAAACTCAAAGCTTTTTTTAAATAACCCCACAATAATGGATTTTTAAGATAAATCTATCTAGTGACAGCTTAAGGGAAGAAAAATTAAAATAATGGGATGCTTACCTTGGAAATCTTGCTTGAAAGGGGGATTGGGAAATGGAATAGTGGTTTTAGGGTTTAAGAGAGGTTTTGGTAGAAAAGGGGTGTTTGAAGAAGATGACACCTTTTTGTTTTTCCTTTCAAACTTTTCTTTTTTCTTTCTTTATCCTTTTTACTCAAATCTCCATCTAAAATTTTCATTAATGGCATTTTCATAAATAAAGACAATTTTTTATAAAATTAGCATTTTAATCTAATTTAACCCGAACTAATCCTAGATAAAAACCGATAAGCTCATGGGTCCTAAACCGGGGTGTTACACTCCTGCAGCTGTAACAGCCAATGCTTGTTAGAGTTGTGGTTTGACTAACCATTTGAGACCTGATTGTCCGTTGTTGGTTGGAGGTGGTCAGGTTAGAGCACTAGTTGTTGCACCAGAGCGAGGCTGTGGGCGCGGTCGTGGTAACTTCCAGCGCAGGGAGGATGTAACACCCCAAAAATTTCCCAAATTTGAAAACCTAAATTTCTTAAATCCCCAATTTGAAACCCTATTTTTTGAGAATTTGAATCGGAAAACCTAATTGAATTTTAGGGGTTAAATTGTGAGTTTTGGGATTTTTGGTGACCTAATAGAGTAAAACCTAAAACTTTGAGGCTATTCTAAAAGGCGGGCTAAAGTTGGAGCCCTTAATGGGTAATTTACCTAAAAACTTAGGGTAAAAAACCTTTCGACTCTTCAAATTCTAAAAAGATGGGTTCAGCCGCATAAACCCCCAACCCCTCTCTTTCATTCGTCCTATAGCATCCCTACACCCACCGTTGTCCGATTAAGCTCCAGCAAGGGCTCGACCGATGTCTGTTTTCTGTTTTGTGACCGTCAGTGTGCTCACCGTGGTCCTGCGACCAAAGCCCAACTTTCAAACTCTCCTTGCGTCGCCTTCCTTCGCCATAAACAGTTAGAATCGTTCGAAACCACCTTGGGTTTACTTCTCGCCGCCGTCTTCACTGGAAACGGTCGAGTTTCCTTCGGAACATCCTCGCGTGTGCCGCCATTTTCCGCCTCGTTTTGTTCTAACCAATTTGGGTAAGGATCATGGCTACTGTTGTCAGGTGTCGGTCTGTTTGGGTGAGTTTCAACGGCCGCCAAGAAGCTCGGTTGTTTACTGCTGCCGCCAAAGGGAACCCTAGATCTAAGGCTTGGTTAGGGTTTGGAAGATTTGGAAATAAATTGGAATTAGGGTTTTGGATTAATTGATTTGGGGGATTTTTGGAGAACTGGACCAAACCGATTCAAATGAACCAAACCAGTGTTGAACAGGTCAGACTGAACTAGGAAAGGAAAAGATCCGAACCGGACCATTTGGACCAAGCAAGATGAAGTGAGCAGTGACGTCATTTGTTGATGTGATGATGATGCAGGCTGATGTCAGCGATGACATCACCATTAACCATGATGACGTTAGCGTTGACTTTTTGGGCCAAAGGTCAACTTTATGTTTTTCGTTGTCCCAGTTCTAGATTCACAGCCCGTTATTCTAAATTCGATACCGAACAGCTATTTTTGGCCTTTTTATTCAATTTTATGCTTAGTTAAAAAGAAAGTGTAAATTAGTTTCTGAAATCAGATTTCATTTGCATTCAGGTGACATATATTCGGATACCGAGATCCTTCCTCCTCCTCCGCCTAGACAACCTCCTGCATCTCAGCCTTTGAATTCCGCACGTATGTGAATTTAAATAAGTTTATGTTTAGTAGATTGTGGCATAATAGTAGAGAATTTTGACTTAGTAAACCTTTGTAGGTGCCGATCCTGTTCCGCCTACTTCTAGATTTGAGCGTGGGAGACGTCACTCCCGATGTTGAGCTATTAGTTGTCTGAGGTGTGTTCTCTGCTTGTGCTATATTATATGTGTTGTTGTTGTGTGATGTCTATTTACGGAATATGTTGTGTGATGTCTGTTTGCGTAATATGTTGTGTGATGTCTGTTTGCGGAATTTGTTGTGATCTGAGCTATGTGTTATGTTGTATGCAATTCTGTTAAGCATCATGCATCAGAATCTGAATAATAATTATCAGACTAAATGCTCATGCATTTTCAGACTAATGATGTTGCATTCGGATTAGAATCGGAACATTCATGTCATATCATTCGAGTGGGAAATGTACGGAGGAAGATTAATGGTTTCACCCTTCAGGCTAAATTCCACTTCAGACTTGGTGACGATGTAGAGAGTGGTTCAGGGGAAACTTACTCTTCGGACGATGATGTAGATGGGTACATGACATAGAATTAGCTGCATCGTGCTATGCATATCTGTGTATTTGATTGTTTGCTGAAATGACTTGTGATCGAATGATCCTTGTGTTACTCTGATTTATGCACTTTAGAGACACACTGAGCTTAATAGCTGACTCCCCCTTAGCGTCTATTTCAGATTCTCAGACATAGGATTTCGGTACTTGGAGGACCACAATTATCATATTTATTACAGTTTTAGTATGGATATTTTTAGTTTTCAGATTTATTTCGGTTTTATTTCGATTATTACATTATTTGGGCTTTTTATGTAAATTAGGTTATTTTTATATTTATTTGAGATTTTAAACTGTTTAGCATACATGGGGATTTTAATTGGATATTTTGCTACCTTATTTTGGATTGCTTTATCTATACGATTGCGTTTTTGAAATATGGATTTTAATGTTGAATGACGCCGTTTTTAATTAATATTTTGAATATTAATTTTCAAAAACCTAATAATTATTTACTTAAGGGTCATGTTTTCAACTCGACTTCCTAGATTCGACCCATAACCCTTGGGTCGGGTTTAGGGGGTTACATTTAGAGGGAGGATGGTCAGAGAGATGTAGCACATGTTGTGGTTATGCAACCTAAGGGTGGTGGTCCTGTGAGGGTGTACGCACATTGCGAAGGACGCAATGACACCGATGTAACTGCAGGTACTTTCACTTTGCAGTCCTTGTCATTATTATCTTTGATTGATTCTGGTTCTACGCATTCTTATATCTTGAGTGAGCATGCACAATTGCTTGATATCCCTGTTGAGATGTTAGATGTGGGAATGCAAGTAGCTAGTTCCTTTAGTGAAATTGTTGTCACAAGAAGGTTGTATAGGAGATGTCCTTTATCAGTTCAAGGTCATGTGTTTGTGATTGATTTAATGGAGTTGCCTTTCTGTGGTTTTGATATAATCCTTGAGATGGATTGGTTGACGAGCGTAGGGTTGTGGTCGATTTTGATGCTAAGCAAGTTACCTTGAAACTTGTTGATGATTCCAAAGTGGTAATCGTGGGTAAGAATGTGAAATTCTTGTCCAATGCTATTTCGGCTCTTGAAGCGAGTTGTCAAGGATTGATGATTTGTTTGATCATTTTCGAGGTGCTTCAGTGTTTTCTAAAATTGATTTGAGATCTGGATATTATCAGTTGAAGGTAAAGGATGTGGATGTGCCTAAGACAGTTTTTCGTACAAGGTATGAGCATTATGAGTTCTTGGTGATTCCGTTTGGTTTGACTAATGCACTAGCTGCATTCATGGATATGATGAATCGTGTGTTTCATGATTTTTTGGATCAGTTTGTGGTCGTGTTTATTGATGATATTCTCGTTTACTCTCGTACCGAAGAGGATCACGATAAGCATTTGTGGATTGTATTGCAAGTGTTGTTGGAAAATCAGCTTTATGCCAAATTGAGTAAGTGTGAGTTTTGGCTTAGAGAAGTTGTCTTTCTTGGACATATGGTATCGGTCGAAGGTATTCGGGTTGATCCACATAAGATTGAAGCGGTGATGAATTGGAAAATGCCTAAATCGGTGTCTGAAGTTCGTAGTTTCCTTGGTTTGGCGGGTTACTATCGAAGGTTTGTAGATGGTTTCTCTAAGATTGCTGCTCCATTAACCAAGTTGTTGCAAAAGAATTTTTGTTTTGAGTGGACGGATGTTAGACAACAAGCTTTGGAGAGGTTGGAGGAAGCTTTGATGCAAGCTCCTATCTTGATTCAACCTGAATCATGTAAGAAGTTTGTAGTCTATATTGATACATCGTATGTTGGTTTAGAATATGTGTTGATGCAAGGTGGGGAGGTTGTGGCGTATACATCTAAACAATTGAAGGTGCATGAGCGCAACTATCCTACTCATGATCTAGAGCTTGCTGCAGTTGTGTTTGCTTTAAAGATTTGGAGGATTTACCTTTATAGTGAGAAGTATGTGGTTTATATGGATCATAAGAGTTTGAAGTATCTAATGTCTCGGAAAGAGTTGAATCTTAGTCAATGAATATGATTGAAGTTGCTTAAAGATTATGACTTGACGATTGAGTATCACTCTGGAAAGGCCAATGGTGTGGCTGATGCCTTGAGTATGAAGGTGGTTGTAGAATTGAGAGTGAGGTTTGCTCGGTTGAGTATATCGCGTGATGGTGGATTAATAGCTGAGTTACAAGTGAAACCTTCCTTGGTTCGGTTGATTAAGGAGAAGTAGTTGCTTGATGATTCGTTGGTGCCTCATGTCCAATATATAGCAGATGGTAATGCAACATACTTTTGTTTCAATGATTATGGTGTTTTGTGCTTTAAAAGTCGAATAGTTGTGCCAGAGGATGTTGAGCTGAGGCGCACTATCTTGACCGAGGCTCATAGCAGTCCTTTTGCTATGCATCCTGGTAGTACAAAGATGTATCGTGGGTTGAAAGACGGGTACTATTGGGTTGGGTTGAAGAAGGATATTGCTGAATTTATGAGTAAGTGTATGGTTTGTCAGTGCGTGAAAGCGGAGCATCAATTTCCTTTCGGGCTGTTGCAACCTTTGAAGATACTGGAATGGAAATGGGAGAGGATTACGATGGATTTCATGTTCGGTTTTCCTTTGACCCCAACAAAGAAGAACTCTATTTGGGTGATTGTGGATCATCTTACGAAGTGTGGGCATTTCAGAGCTGTGTATACTACATATACATTAGATAAGTTGGCAAAGTTGTACATTGCGAAGATTGTGAGGTTGCATGGTGTACCTAAATCCATAGTGTCGAATAGAGATCCAAGGTTTACAGTAAGGTTTTGGGAGTGCTTGCATAGAGCATTGGGTACACTGCTTAATTTCAGTACCTCGTATCATTCTTAGATGGATGGTTAGTCTGAGCGAGTTATCCAAGTGCTTGAGGATATGTTAAGGTGTTGTGTTATAGATTTCCAAGGTTCTTGGGGTGGAGTTTGCTTATAATAATATCTATCTAGCAAGTATACAAATGGCTCCGTATGAAGCCTTGTATGGTAGGAAGTGTAGGACGCCTCTTTGTTGGGCGGAAGCGGGGCAAAAGTTGGTTTCCTTGCCGGATTTGCTAAAGTGAACGACAAAGAAGGTAAAGCTTGTTTGTGATCGATTGAAGGCAGCATCGAATCGTCAAAAGTCTTACGCGGATTTAAAGCATAAGAAGATTGAGTTTGCGGTTGGTGATCGCGTGTTTTTGAAAGTTTCACCTTGGAAGAAAGTGATGAGGTTTGGACGTAAGGGTAAGCTTAGTCCAAGGTTTATTGGACCATATGAAATGGTGGAGCGTGTTGGTCCTGTTGCATATCGGTTGAGGTTGCCTCCCGAGTTGGAGGAAATTCATGATGTGTTTCATGTGTCGATGTTACGAAGGTATAGGTCGGATCTTTCTCATGTTTTGTATTTTAAGATTCTTGATTCTAGTAGCAAAGTTCTTCTTGGTAAGATGATTGAACTTGTGAAGGTGTTGTGGCGACATCGAGGAGTTGAGGAGGCCACGTGGAAAGCGAGGCAGACATGTTAAAGCAGTTTCTGCACCTTTTTCCTAAGTGGGGGAGAGTTGTAATGCCTCGATTTTAGGCTTAAAAGTTAGCCGGGTTTGGCTAAGAGGTTCGGGTGAATCGGTTCGAGCAAGTTATGCTAGTTTCACGATTAATTTGAAATAAATGGTTTTTGAGGGAGATAAAATATAGAAAAATATTTTATAATCTTAAAATAATGTTTTGAAGGTTTTGGAGAGTTCAATTTGATAAAATTGGACTAATTTAATTGGTATTTTGAAAACGGTGACTAATTTGTAAAAAATTCAAAATACGTTTTAATGACTAAATTGAAGAGGGTCAATACTTAGAATCCTTATGGAGCTATTACACTAAGGTGTTATCAGCTATTACACTAAGGTGTTATCAGCCATTTCCCTTGATTTCTCAAGATTTCGTAATGGTACTGTTTGACTTGATTTGAGATTGATTTTAATCATGATTTGGATGTTAAATGATGCTGAAATAAAGGTTTTATAATAGTAATCCCGAAATGAGTTGGATCTCTAATTGTTAGATTGTTAGATTTGGGGTTTTTGGTGTGTTAATGTGGATATGGTGTTGCTGGGGGTATAAGAATGTAATTAGATTCTTTTTTTGATGTTATTTGATGTTTAAAAATGGATGGAAGTGATAGGTTTTGGTTAGGCTGAGTTTGTGGAGTAATCGAAGGTGTTTTCGGTTGTTTCAGATAAGTGTTTTGGTGTTTTTGGGCATAGCAGCGAGGTAACTTTGTTTGCTGGAGTTTTTAAGGCATTGTGATGCATTAATCCTCTGTTCTTGTGTGGTATAAACAGGGGAGAACGTATCAGAAGCAATCAGTGAAGGTTCATGATCTTTGATTGCTTGGATTCGCATCGGCTAGTCGAGTTTGCGCGTTTCGGTGAGTGAAAACGTGAATTTCAATTTTGAAAGCTCTAAACGATGATTTGGGAACTCAGTGGTAAGCTTGAAACGCTTAACTAAGTTCGAAAGTAAGTGAAAGGAATTTCCTCTCTCGGTTGTGCTATTATGTGGTGATTTATGCACTGTTTTAAATTAATGGGTTTTACCTACTGTTAAAGCATGTTTATAAGAATGTGGTTACTGTTTTTAATGATGTAATGTTGAAGGATGCACAAGGTAAGTGGTCCTTGTGATTTTAAGCATGGTTTATTGCTTGGAAATGTGATGTATTAATGATGCTTTAAAAACAGTGAGGTGTGTGTTAAATGTGAATTATATTGCCAAGTGATGATGTGAAATGGTTTATAAATGATATCAAATATAGTTAGCCGGCTATAGGATTGAGTGCACTATAAAAAGTCACCTTGGATGTCGAGGGGTTGGTGTCCCGTGTCTCCGTCCAAGTACCCTAACGATCGAGGACGTTGGTATCTTGTCTGTCGTTAGTGGTTAAGCATCTAACCGATGATAGGGTTGGTGTCTCAATGGGTTGAAATTGTACCCGGTTGATAGAGTACCTTTGGTTGTGAATGTACCAATTCTGGTTAAGATGGCTTGAGGTGTCGAGTAGACACTTGATGTAATCCGTGTATCCGATATGAGGTTTTGAGTTGTGAACTTCTTAAATGATCACTTGTAAGCCAATATAGTTGATGGTGTATCATGGTATGGCTTATGTTGCATAATGTGGTTTATGCATGTTTTACTCTTTAAGCTTTGCATATGGTAGCATTACATGGGAATGCTTTAATTGAGTGTGGTTTGAAACTTGTCGATGATTCATGATACATGTGGTTTGATGTTTAACATGCTGATTTTGGTTAAGGAAAGTGCATGGTTTTAAAAGAGCATGATGGTTTTCAAATGATATTTAGTAAATTGAAATGAGATTTCAATGTGGACATGAAAAATAGTTTTAATGCATTGATGGTATTTTTCTTATGAGCCTCCTCACTAAGCCTTGTGTGCTTACGCTCTCATTTGTCAATCAATGCAGATAATTGAGGTTTTGGAGGCAGCAAGTAGCAAGGGATCACAAAAGACTTCAATCGCAAAAGTATGTTTCAGTTAGACTATATGTAATGAGCACAATGGGGGATCCGTCGAGTTGTTGGGAGATTTGTGTAATCTCCCTTTTGAGCAAGTTTGGTTTACTGATTTAGACTTGTAAATGGCCTTTGGTATTTGGTTTATGTCTTATTTTGCATTTTGGTATCTTGCTTGGTTTGACAATAGGTTGCATGTCTATAGTTTACTTTTGATGCAAATGATCATGTTATGATGATGTATATGCCATGTATGATTGAGGTTTGATGCTTAAATATGTTGTATGCATGTTGGAAGCATGTTTGAATGGTTTTGTGTGGATTAAAGTGTTAAAAACCAGCAAAAAATATCATTACATGCCCAGGTGTTTTGATACACTCGAGCCTATACCGAAACGGTGAGCCTAAAATGGCTTAAGAGTATCGAAACGGGGAAAGGTTGCTTCAGTACGCTTTGCTACTAGAAGTGCATGTTTCGAAACACCCTTGAGGCTGTTTCGATACGGGCCCGAGCTTCGAGCCGCTTGACCCTGTTCCGATACGGCTGTTTCGATACGGGGCAACTCGTATCGAAACAACAAGCTGTTAAGTTAGTTATTGGAATCTTCTGAAGTTTTCTTTCTTTATATTTTGGTCCCTAACTGTTGTGGATGCAATTAATTGAGCTTAGATGATTTTTTTGAGTTGAGATTTAACAGAGATGAATGTAATGTGATTAATTAAAGGTTGATAACTTAAAAAGTGAAGAAGCCCCTATATTTTGGAAAATTACAAAATGGTCCCTAAAATATATTTGTCTGCAATTGAGTCCCTAATTGTTGTCTGATCAAGTTGTAAATTGTTTCGCTGCGAAGAGTATCACATAGAGTGTTTAAGAGCATCTACAAAAGATAAAATAAAAAATAGGGTCGTTTATTGAGATGAACTTCTCGATTTACTTTAATATTCCCTGTGTGACCCGTTTGGTTCTGTCTTCCGCCCAAACCGGGACGAGGGGGTTACAGCACGTAAAAGCTTTTTTTTCAAGACTCCACTCGTATAACATATTTTCACAAACTTAAAAATAGACTCGCCATCATGGGGTGAGGAGAAAACAACGAAAATTCAGTATTTTAGACTAAAGTTTCTAGTTATTATCAACATAATGTGCATTAAGAGTAAGATAAGAACGTGAAGTGCAAGCAGGCCATCCATCACATGTAAAACATATACGACTTGAAACAGAATGCATTAAATCAAGTAGCAATTTTTACGCTTCTCATGCTTTAACATGTAAAACATATCGAATTGTGTTTTAACTAAAAATTGGATTTATTAAATAGTGAAATATCAGATTTTCGGAATTGTAAAATATCGAATTTATAGAATTGTTCGGATGATATTTGGATTTTGAAATCAGCATCATATCATTGTGGGTACATGGTTTGAGATTGTTTGGGGAAGTTTAGTGGTTTCACCCTTCGAGTTGAATTCCGCTTCGGATCAGTAGAACCACTTCGGGCTGAGTTCCACTTCGGATGGTGACGATGGAGAGAGTAGGTTCTGGGAACCTTACTCTTGGGATGGTGTATCGGACTATTGGGTATTGAATCATGCATCAGACATCATATCGTTATGATTTTGATTTGTCGGATTGAATGTGTTTTCAAAAAACTTTATCTGGAAAAAAAATGTTTTGGTTTTCTGTTTGTTTGCACTTTAGAGACACATTAATCTATTTAGCTTACACCCTCATAGTTTCTTCTTTCAGCTACTCAAACTCTCTTAGGCGACTTGGTACTTGGAGCATCTCGCTTTTATTCAGATATTTTATCATTCAGTATGAACTCTTTTGACTACTTTGGATTTCTGTTTTAACATTGTTTGGGATATTTGTGTAATATGGACATTGAGACTGTTTATAATTTGAGATTTACTGGATGCATGCATTTACAAATTTGTTTTCAGGTGTTTTAATTAATTATCGAAACATTGTTTAAAAGATTGATTTTTTTTATAATCGGATTATTTATTGAGTTTTACTTATTTAATTAATTCTTTTGAATTACAAAATATTTTTAACTTAAATTGTTTCTTGTGGGATAAATTTTCAATCGCAACTTCCTAGATTCGGCTTATTTCTTTTGGACCGGGTTTAGGAGATTACATATTTTTACATCCCTAATTGAATTCATAACTTAAGGAGAGGAGATGGTATCAACTGATACCTTTTAACCAACTGTTTTAGAAAGTTATGCAAACTTTTCTGGTTTACAACCCAATCCTTGTAAGTCTTGAGATTTGCTCTTCTGGCATAGATGAAACAAGTTTGAATGTTGTTGAAGAAGCTATTGGAATTAAGCAATTGGTTTAACACAGATGTATGAATGAGATCTTAACCAACTAAATCTCCCACTCTATTTTCATCATTCGATTCAGGCTGCTACCTGAAATCCGATGTTCTCCACCGCTCCCACGGTCTTGAACAAGCGCCTTTTGTTTACCTCTGCCACTACATATCGATGCAGCAACTGGCTACGTATGTCCACGAGTGAGCGGATCTTTGTTAGCTTAAGTTTGAAGCCTTCCATGAATCGAGCTGAGTGTCACATTGTTTGTAGCTGTAACAACTCCTACTCTCTCATGTTATATTAATATGATTCGAGGCTTCCCTTCATGATTTTCATATGAAAAAACACCAAACAATAACCAAAAAAGCCTGGAATAATCGACGCTGAGCATAATCCAAGCCATTTCCACAACTTTACCAGAGAAATGGTGGTAATTCTTGGAAACCATTTAGCTTATTTAGTGATAAATATTCATATATATTGTCGAAGAAGAGAAAAGAAGGAAACAGTAACAGTGCAACACTGTTGAGAGGAGAGAATAATCTGTGTCAGCCTCAGCCAATGGTGTATATGAAATCTGGGTTGTGTGGAGGAGAATCAAGTTCTGGGTTGAAATTGCGAGTTTTGGCAAGAGAGTAGAGTTGTAAACTTGAAGAACCTATTGAATTTGACAGCACCATTTGTGGAGGAGATGTTGAAGCCATCTCAATGGGTTTTTTTCACTTTCGGAAACTGTGTAAATGTTCACAAGATGAGAAGTGGAGAAGATGGTTGAATTGCCCTTTCTTAACATTTAAATATTAACAGTTTTCTCAAAAATCGAATAATAATAATCATATTTATCAAAGGATAACATCATAATTAAGCTCTTCAAGAAATATAAGTGATTATGTAAACAATATACGCAGAATGTTGAAAGGAGGAATTCATGTTTGATTTTGTCACTTTGTACTACAATGTTTATATTTGGAGGTTTTATCTGAATTTTATTTATTGTTTTTCCCAAACAGATTTTCTTTAATCAATTTAGCATGCTTAAGATCAAATCAAATTAATAAAATAAAATAAAAGTGTTTAATTCTACATGTATATGATTGGTTTAGTGGTAAAACAAGTTCCTTTTTTAGCCATCTTTTGTAGAAAATTAGAAAGAAAAAAAAGAATGCCCAACCTTCTAATGAGTATATATTTATTCTTTGATATCACGATGATAAAATAAGATTTTTAAAATTAAAATTAAAAAAAAAAGTATTGCTCTTATGGCTCAATTATTGAGAGAATTCAACCAGAAAATAGTACTATTGGAGTATATAATTATATATCGCATATGGATATCAGAGTCTTTTATATGTATATTTTTATTTTTTAAAATATCAAATAATAATTTCTAATATCAATTAAATAATTAAAAAATCATTTGTATCGAATAATTATTCATATATATAATAACAAATAATTTTGAATCTCATGAAAAGAAATATTATGATACTTTAAGGATTTATATCTAATTTATTGATAGTAGAAAACTTTTAGTTTCTACAAGCCCCTTAATTTTAGGGCTTTGAGAGTCAGTTTAGGGGTTTAGAATTTAGGAGTAATAGTTAAATTTTAGGGGTTAGAGCTATGGTTTAGTGTTTAGAGGTTAGAGTTTAGGTTTCAGGGTAATATGTTGAGGATTTAAGTTTTAACCTATGTACTCTAAATTCTATTCACAATCACTACATTTTAACAACTAAACCTAAACTCTTAAATCATACACTTTAAATTGAGTCTTTAAGCCTTAAAATTAAAGCACTTGTAAAAACTAAAAATTCTCACTGACAGTGAATCAAACAATTACCGTTACTTTAATGGGTAAAAGTGTTAATATTGGATACATATGAAAGTGATGAGCGTTGACATTCATATTAGTGGTCCAGACAAGTACAATAATTTATCAACAAAATGTGTTTCGAGTCACTATAATCAATTAACCTTTCTTACTCACTTCATTATAGAATATACAACATTCAAAAATACTTAATGTCATCCATCAGCCAATAAATTAGAAAAATGGATAATTATTTTTTAAAAATTAGGGGAATAAGGTTAGTTTGAGAGTATGGAGGGAAATATGGTGAATGAATAGGAGAAGCAAGATCGTTGGCACGTGAGAGTAATTTTGCTTGTTTTTGGTCTAAAGTCGAGCTAAAAAGTAAATAAAGTCGTCTTCATTTCACGATCATTTTACTTTAACCATCATATTCTCCTAAATAATCCAAAACCAATCCATTCCCCTAACTTAAAAAATTAATTAACCCTTTTTCTTAATTTCGCAGGGAATCTAAATTTAAAATAATATTTAATAACTTTTATTTTTTTCTATTTTGTACTACAACTTTATTTATATATTATTTGGAGAAATGACTGGGTGAATGAATCAACCAGCCTTTTGAGTGAAGAGTTGACAAAAAGGTAATGGCGGTATGAATCAGCCAGCCCTTTTATTTGGTTATTATCTTTAAGGGTTTTTCAAATTAATTAATTAATTAAATTTTGTGAGTACAAGTTCAGGGTTGACGACATATATATCCAAACGTGGCCATTAGGCAATAGGTAAAGTATAATAAGGTTGTAATAATAAATCCCTCAAACGAATATGTTTAAGTATTTAATTTTTTATTGACTTAAATTTTACCTTATTCTGTGATTTGTCTGTCTTTTGACACGTTCACTGTCTGTCTTTTGACACGTTGTTGTCTTTGTTTTTTCGTTGGTTTCGCGGATGGCGGATGTTACGAATCACCTTGCGAACTTGGCCATTGTGGATGCGGAAGATGAAGCGATTCAGATTGACTCTGGGGACCAGATCTCTCTCCTCTCGTTTCTTCACTGCTTTGTGGGTTTATTTTTGACTTCCAGTGTAATCAATTTTGAATCAATGAGGAATACGCTGGCAAACCTATGGAGGCCATTGGGTGGCATCTCGATCTCCGATCTCGGTGAACACCGCTATCTATTCCGCCTGTATCACTCAGTCGATGTTGAAAGGATTGCTAACGAAGCCCGTGGTTTTTTAACTCACTTGCTCCTGCTACATCCCTTCAGTGATGGTGAGGATCCTCTGCGAGTTCCTATGCATTTTGTGAATTTATGGGTTCAGATTTTGGATTTACCGTTTGGGTTCATGTCGGAAAGTGTTGCCAAGCAATTAGGTAATTTTATTGGTAAATTTATAGAATATGATACTAAGCCTTTGGCTCTTGGTCTGTGTCGTATTATGCGAATTCGCGTGTGTTTTAATACGAGGCTGCCATTGAAGCGTAGAAAGAAGATTGCCCTTCGAAATGGTGGTCAGGTTTATGCACGATTTCAGTACGAAAGGATTCGTACTTTCTGTTTCTTATGTGGAAGACTGGGGCATAGTGAAAGTTTCTGCCCCTCTCGTCTGAGTATGGAGCTTGGGGATCTAGCTTTCAACTGGGATATTTCCCTCCGTGCATCACCGCGCAGGGCGGCGCCGAGTAGTGTGTGACTTCGTGATGACCCGGATTCCTTGTCCCGTGATTCTGGGGATTATGAGAATAATTCTGGGAATTATCAGGAATCAAATCAGAGTGATCTGCGGGGTATTCAACAGACACAATTTATGGGATATGGTTTTGGTCAACGGGGCCTTCTAGGAGTGGGCCTTCCAGATGCTATTTCTTCTCTGCCTGTCTCAGGAGTTGGGCTGGGAGTAGGGGTGGGAATTGTCGGGTACTCGGGATTCGGGTACCCGGAAAACCGGGTACCCGGTTCATCCGGGTACCTCATTAAACGGCCCGTGTCCCGGCCCATTATATCCGGGTACCCGTAAAATTCGGGTACCCGAGTAATCGGGTACCGGGTACCCGGTTCTTATTTTTTTATTTTTTTTATTTTAAAATAATAAAAAAATTACATGTTAAACACAAAAATATTTTTAAAAAAATTAAACTTAAAACTTAAAAGAATATATTACAAACATAGAAAAAATTAGGAATTTAAACTTAATTTTAGAGTGAAAATATTAAGAAACATAAAATAAAAATATAATTTTAAATATAAAAAATATATATTAAATTTAATCGGGCCGGGTCGGGTACCCGGTAAGGAAAAACTTTTGGCCCGTGTCTCGGCCCGTGTCCCGGGATATTTGCCGGGTCGGGTACCCGGCCCGGTCGGGTAATTTTTTTTCGGGAATTACCCGGTATTTTAGTTTCGGGTCGTCGAGTTTTCGGGTCGGGTATTTTCTCCCACCCCTAGCTGGGAGTTGGAGAGGGGGCCTTTCCAATGATGGATGTCCAAATGGGCTTGGAAAGTGAGGATAACCCAATTGAGTAGCTGGACGGGAATAAACGCCTAAGGAAGAATGCAAGTGATGGTACTAAGGGCCTATCGGAGGGGTCCTCTACAGATTTATCGGCCGACCTGGTAGACCAGGTCCGCCGGAGCCAATGAAGATGCTTAGCTGGAACGTCTGGGGACTTGGGAACCCTCGGGTCGTTCGTCGTCTCCGGCGTACGCTGAGGGACTTAAATCTTAATGTAATCTTTTTTATTGAAACAAAGCTTAATGCTAATAAAGTGGCGAATATACGTCGTAGTTGGGGCTATCCTTTTGGTATTGAAGTCAGATCTGTAGGTAGTGGTGGTGGTTTGGTTCTCGGTTGGAAACCTTCTTGTCGTATTTCTCTTCGCTCTTTCTCTGCTAGGCATATCGATTTTATATTTGATGATGATTCGGATGGCAACTCCTGGCATTGTACAAGTTTTTACGGCGCTCTGGAAGAATCAAATAGGGCGGAAGCTTGGAATCTTCTGAGACGTCTTAATGATTGCCCGGACATCCCTTGGTTAATTGTGGGTGATTTCAATGAGATCCTCTATGGGCATGAAAAACAAGGTGGACGGGTTCGTAGTGTTAGGCAAATGGACATGTTTCGGGACTTATTAAACGATTGTTCTTTATCGGATTTGGGCTATTCCGGTGCGTGGTACACATGGGAAAATGCAGATTTTCCTCCACAAATATTAGGGAGAGGTTGGACAGGGGCGTCGCCACGGATCCGTGGTGGAATTTGTTCTCGTTTTTCAAGTTATCCCATTTACCACACAGTTTTTCTGACCATTGCCCACTTCTTCTGGATACTAATGTGAACTCGTCTAATTCCAGTGGTCACTAGTGCTTCAGGTTTGAGGCATCCTGGTTGCTAGAACACTCATGTGAGGAGGAAGTAAAGCGTCTGTGGGACAGCTCTACTGCGCATTTCCTTATTCGACTAGACTATCTAAAAAAGGGGCTAGTGGCTTGGTCTCGTAAGCTTAAAAAAGATCGGAAGGCAACTGTTGTGAGTTTAAAACAAAGACTTTGTGATCTCTCTTCTATGTTTCCCTCGGATGAAGTGCTCTCTGAGACTTTGGATGTTCAGATGGCTCTGAATTTTGAACTTGATAAAGAAGAACTCTATTGGGAACAAAGGGCTAGGGTGAATTGGCTCTGAAATGGTGATAAGAATACTTCTTTTTTCCATAAATTTGCAACACGCGGAAGTATGAGCAATCGTATTTCAAAATTGACGAGTAGTAATGGCAATGTGGTGGAGGAGGAGATGGCTTTAGGTGAGGTTGCTCGCAATTTTTTTGTCAATCTCTTCCATTCAGCAGGATCATCCATGCTAGACCAAGTCATATCTGGAATTTCTTCGCGTATTACTATCGAGATGAATTCTGAATTAGATCGGGATTTTGATGAAGATGAACTATTGAGAGCGGTAAAGTCAATGAGCCCTCTTAAGGCGTCGGACGAAGATGGGCTAGGTGCGGCCTTCTACCAACGCTTTTGGCATATAATTGGTAAGGACGTCACTCGTTTTTGCATTGGTTTATTGAATGGTCTAGAGGATATATACGATATTAATCATACCCTTATTGTTTTGATACCAAAAATAAAAGACCCTACCACAATTAACCATTTTAGGCCCATTAGCCTTTGCAACGTTCTCTATAAAATTGTTGCAAAGGTTCTCGCAAACAGGCTCCAGGGTCTACTGTAACACCCCAATTTTGGGCTTAGAAGTTTTGGGTTTGGACCGGACCGGTCAGAGTGCGGTTCGAATATAAAAGGTAGTTTTAAGGAAAGCCTAGTTCGGGATGCATTAAAAATATGGAAAAATATCTAAAAATCCTCTTTTATTATATATAAGAGAAAGGTGAAATCAATTTTACAAAATGAGGTTTGGAAGAGTGACATTTTGGGTTAGTGACCAAAATGTAATTTTTGAAAATTGGGTGACTGTTTTAAAAAGGATTGAAACTTTGAATCTTTAAGGAGCTATTTACCCAAAAGAGTTTCTCCAGATTTTTCTGAATATTAATCAATTTAATTAATGGTTTTAATTAAGTGTAAAAAGGAGGGAAAAGATATTTTGGCATTTGTAACTAACTTTTCTCTAAATTTCCATTTTCTTTTCTCTCAACTTTTCTCTCAACCCAAACACATTTCTCCAGCAAATTCCCTCTGATTTTGACAACTAAAGATGGGATTTCAATCCTCATTTGATCTCTAATCAATTCTACAACAAAACCTTGGCATTAGCTTATTGAATTTTCAAGAATCTTGGTTCCAAAAAGGGAGAAACTCAAGTTTAGAGGTATGAACGTCCTTCTCCTCTAAATACGCAGTTCTTTACTGAAATTCCCAAGTTCTCAATCCTTGATTTGAGTTTTATTAAAGGTTTTGATGTTGAGATCTTGATTTTGGCTTAAAATGCAAGATTTGGATTTAATTTTGAAGAAATTCGTAATAATTGATTGGGCTCTGTTTTGAGATGTCTTTTTGATGTAATTTGGATGTCTAAATGATGTATAATTGAGGTTTGATCAATGCAATCCCGAAGAGGTTGATTTTCCTAAGTTTTTACTTGTGAAAATGGTGGTTTTTGGGGTGATCTTGGTGTTTTGTTAATGCTGGAGGTATATGGACGTGTTTGGGATCATTTTGGATGTTAATTGATGTTTAAAAATGGTTAGAAGTGATGGATCTTGGCTGGGTTAAGTTTTGGAAGAGTTTGGAGGTGATTTCGGTTGTGTTTGGTAGTCGAAATGTTGGATTTGTGTAGAGCAGCGAGTTGAGTTGTGTGGCTGGTGTTTTTAGTGCATAATGATGCATTAATCCTCTGTTGTTATGTGCTTGAAACATGGGAGAATGATCCGTGAGCAATAGAGGTGGCGTTGAAGGTTTCGGATGCTTGGAAGGCTTGTTGGCTAGCCTTGTTTTGTGTATCGGTGAGTGAAGTTGGGTTTTCAGCTTTTAAACCAAGGTTTGAAGGTTTTGGGAGCTTATTTTAAGTCTAAACAACTTAGCTAAGCTCAAGAGTAAGTAAATGGAATTTCTCTCTTGGTTTGTGTAATGAATTGGTTTTTAAAGCACTTGTGATTGTTTGATGCAATGCATGTGATTTGCATGTTTTAAATTCTGTTTTGAAAGCATATTTTAGCATGGTTTAATGCTGGTTTTGAAAGCCATGTGTGAAGGATGTTCAAGGTAAGAGATCCTTGGTTTTGTACATTGGAATTGTGGAATTGTTGCATAGTGTTGCATGTTGTTTAATGGCTTTGTGTAATGCTTCAAAAATAGTGGATTGGTGATGGTAATTGGTGGTTTTGGCATTTTTGGTTATGCTTGTAAAACAATGGATTAATGTGGTAAGATGGTTATATTGGCAAGTGATGTAAGTGATTCTTGGTTACTTGAATCGGATATAGTTAGCCGGCTATAGGATTGGGTGCACCATGAATAAAGTCACCTTGGATGTGGAGTGGTTGTGATTGAACCGGTAACTCCATCCAAGCACACTAACGAGATGGTTAAGAACACCATGGTGGTTAAAATTCCATGGGTGGGTCTTGTGTTAAGGTCATAATGGTGGTTAAAATTGCATTTGAGGACCTTGTGTAAGCAAAGGTCATAATGGTGGTTAAAATTCCATTTGAGGACCTTGTGCTTGTTAAGATCACAATGGTGGTGTAAAGTCCATGTGTGGATCTTGTGTAGTATGTCCCGGATCTCGTTAGTGATGTTATACAACTACCAATGGGTGATGTTAAGGTCATATGGTGGTTAAAATTCCATATGAGGACCTTGTGAATGTTAAGGTCATATGGTGGTTAAAATTCCATATGAGGACCTTGTGAATGTTAAGGTCATATGGTGGTTAAAATTCCATATGAGGACCTTGTGTATGGTAAGGTCAAAATGGTGGTTAAAATTCCATTTGGGGACCTTGAGATTGGTAGTGTGTATGAAGCGTGGGGGCAACGCTTGTGATCCGCGTATCCGATTGGATGTTGAGTTGAAAAGTGGATATGGTTTATCACTTGGAAGCCAATATAATGTTCTTGAATGTAATGAAACATGAGATGCTTGAAATGATGCATGGTTGCATGAGAAGTGTGTAATGTTCTATGAATGCATGTATTACTTGTTAGCTTGAACAAGTGTTGATTATCTATTGAGAATGGTGCATGTGTGCATGAAATCTCTTTAGTGCATTGAAGTCTTGCGAAGACTTGTTTTTAAAGGCATGTGATGCAAATATTGATGATGTGGTTCATATGTTGCATTTGTTTAATGCACGTGTTAGATTGAATGAGTAAATGGTTTTTAAAGGTTTCTTGCTTTGAAATGATTTTCAATGTATGTGAAAAGTATTATGTGAAGTGGAAGTGTTTTCCAAGGATCTTGTATTTAACCTTGCATATGATGTTCATGCATGAAATGGTTAAATTGATGGTTTTGCAAGTTTGTGCTTTGAAAAGGATTACTTAGCATTCTAAGCTAAGGGTTGAGTTTCATGTTTGAGCAATGCATGATTTTAAGCATGTTGTTGAAAAGGGTTTTCAAACATTGCTTTGGTTTATCGAATTGTGTTTGCTTTTAAAAGTGGTTTTATGACTCGCTGCATTGATGGTGTTTTGGTTTTGAGCTTTTCTCACTAAGCATTATGTGCTTACGCTCCTTTTTGTCCATCAATGCAGATATTTGAAGTTGGAACAGCGAGAAGCAAGGGATTCAAGAAGAGCTCCACTTGAGATGTATGTCTCGGTTAATAGCTATAGATAATAAAGGCAATGGGGGGAGAATCTCTTATGTTGATGTTTAATGAGATTGTGTATGTTGGACAAGTTTGGTTTATGATTTTGAACTATGTGGTTTAACGCTTGCAACGTTTGAGTCTTCTTATTCTTAAGTCGTTATGCTATGCTTCTTGTTTAAAAAGCATGTTTGAGTATTGGATGTGTTGAATGAGTTGGTGCACCTAGGGGTGGTTTTGTATCTAGATTTTGATGCAAATTGGTAGGTATGATGCTTGGCATGTTGTTGATTTAATGTGGGGTGGTTTGGAGCATGTTTGATGGGGTTTAAAGGTGTTTAAAAAGGCCTATCTACTGTTTCTCGGCAGGGTGTTTCGAAACACCCTTGCCTGTTTCGAAACAGGCCCTTGAATTGGCCAGGGTGTTCTTGAACGGCCTAGACCCGTTTCTGAACACTTTGGCTACTGCCAAGGGGTGTTCCTGAACGGCCTAGACCCGTTTCGGAACACTTGACCGTTGGGCATAAAATTTGAATGGTTTTGAGGTTTGCAAGCTTTACGTTTTAGTCCTGATTCTTGTATGTGCAATTGCTTGAGTATGAGATGTCCGTTTGAGATGTCCTGATTCTTAATTTTCAGAATTTACAAATTGGTCCCTAAATTCGTATTTTGTGCAATTGGGTCCCTTATTGTTTTCCGATTGCTATGATTTTTGAGTATGCTTATCTCAAGAGTATGCCTAGGTTAAATGTGCATCTAGACAAGTTTAAAAGGAAAAAAAAGGTCGTTAATCAAGGTTGACTTTCGGGTTGACTTTGGTTTTCCCCGTGTAATCTTCGTAGTTCGGGTCAACCGTCTAGGCCGGGCTACAGGGGTTACATCTACTTAGTTTCTGTGTGGATGAGGCCCATAGTGCATTTACTCCAGGAAGGCTAATTTCAGATAATATAGTTGTTGCATATGAGATTATCCACTCTTTGAAAATGAAACGTGTTGGAAAAAAGGGCTCTTTTGCTCTAAAACTAGATATGAGCAAGGCTTACGACTGGGTTGAGTGGGGCTTTTTGGAGGCTGTTATGACTCGTTTGGGTTTCTTAGATGTATGGATTAGCAGAGTGCTTAGATGTCTATCATCGGTATCTTATTTAGTTATCATGAACAAGTCCGTTGGAGTCTGTTTTAGCCCTACCAGAGGATTACGGCAAGGGGATCCCTTGAGCCCATATCTGTTTCTCCTTTCTAGTGAAGGTTTGTCATCCCTTTTGCGTACAACGTTCTCTAAGGGTAAGTTGGAGGGTGTGCGTATTGCTCGAACTGCACCCTGTTGTAAAACCTATGTTTGATTTTGATATAATTAAATCTTTAAGGATCAATTTGAAAAACTTAAAATTGTTTTATAAGTCCCTTAATAAGTTTTAAATCACCAACACTTTAAAACTGATTTGAAAAAACTCAAACTCAAAATATTTTCTAAGTGTTCCAAGGCCAAACTATTGAAAATCGTCCAGGTGTATCGATACGCTTCCATCCATATCGATACCTTTTTACCAAAGTTGGCCACTGTCGGAACTCGTATCGATACGCTCTTCACCTGTATCGATACGCCCCTTCGTAAAAGTCTAAAGAGTTTGAATGGCGTACCGATACGACTTCATCCGTATCGATACGGACTTAATGATTTTTAAATTCAAGTCGGTTTTAATATTTTGACCGTTGGAGTCAGTTGGTTAGGTAACCAAATTTTAAAATGGTCGTTGACCCGTATCGATACGGTAAACCCTCGTACCGATACGGATTTCAACAGTGGGCTAAGTTGAGAAAAAGGTATCAATACGGCCTTTACCATTTCGATACCCCGTACCGATACGCTTACGTGCGTATCGATACCCCTTATTTATTGCACACAACGGCTCTTTCTTTTCTGAGATAGGTATCGATACGGCTCCCCGTGTACCGATACGGATAGCTGCAGAAGTGCATTTATGGTGGTAAGAGAGGGTTCCAACGGCTCTATTCATGTTCCCAACCACCCAAACGGCTAGAATTAATGGAGGAGGTATAAAATGAAGCTCTTTGAAGGTCAACAACAACAATTCAACATTCAAGCATCATCAAAGCAAAAATCCAAACCCTTGAGCTATTCAAAGTCAAATCTTTGTACCCAACTCTAGTGTGTTTCAAATTGTCAATTTGTATTGTGAGTTTGGGGTTGTTGAAATTGTAATTGGGTAGACAATTATCCTTTGAGAGGAAACATTTGAGTTTACCACATTCTTTCTTTATATTTGAGTGGATTAAGCTTTGGGTAGAAAGCTTAATCGAAATTGTAAGGTTTCCTTCTCATCCAAGAAAAGGGGACGAATTCAAGTAGTGAGTTGTTTGAAAATCTTTAGTGGGAACTAAGGTAGTGGATGTAGAGTTCATTTGGAGAACTTGAACCACTATAACCCCTTGTGTCATTTTTATTTTCAATCTTTCTCTTCACCAAAATTTTATATTGCCAATTCACCCCCCTCTTGGCCATTTGCAAGTGTTCGATCAAGTCAACAATTGGTATCAGAGCAACACTCATTGGAAGGATTACAACCCTCTTGAGTCGATTCTGGGAGAGTTTGATCAACAACAAGTCAAGCAATGGCATCCACATCCAACTATGAGTCCCAATCCACCACCAAGCCACCATTCTTCAATGGGGATAACTATCCTTATTGGAAGAATAGGATGAGGCTTTTCATCAAGTCTACCGACTATATGGTGTGGGATGTAGTTGAAGAAGGTCCATACATTCCCATGAAGAGAGATGGAGAAAGGCTTGTCCCAAAAGTCAAAGCCGAAATTACGGATGATGAAAGAAGAAGGATGTAAGTGAATGACAAAGCTCTTCATGTAATATTTTGCGCACTTGGTCCGGATATCAACTCCAAGGTGTCTTCAATCGAAAATGCCAAGGAGGTTTGGGACACCCTCGAGACAACATATGAGGGAACTAGTGATGTCAAGGAGACAAAGATTGGGCTACTCAATCTAAGCTATGAGAACTTCAAGATGGATCTCGAAGAAAGTGTCTCCAAGATGTTTGATCGGTTCTCGGTCATTGTCAACGGTTTGAAGGGTTTCGGCGAAATCATTCCCGAAGACAAGCTAGTGAGAAAGTTGTTGTACTCTCTTCCGGAGTCATGGGATGGTAAGAGAACGGCCATTATTGAAGCTAGAGATTTGAAGACTCTCAAGCTTGATGCTCTTGTTGGATCTCTACTCACACATGAGATTATGAGGAAGGGAAGAGAACAGGAGAAGAAGATAGTGGAGAAGAAGGAAGTTGAGAAGAAGAAAGTGGGAATCGCACTAAAAGCTTCACATCAAGAAAGCAATTCTAGTGAGGATGAAGATGAGGAGATGGCTATGCTGGCCAAACGTTTTACTCGGTTCATGAAGTCAAATCGTGGAAGAAAATTCATTAGAAAGGGAGACTTCAAGAGTAAAAGCAAGGAAGAGGAGAAGGACCAAATTACTTGTTATGAATGCAAGAAACCGGGTCACATCCGTTCCGAGTGTCCTCAATTGAAAAAAAAAACTTTGGGAAGAAGAACAAGCTCAAAGCACAAATAGCTACTTGGAGTGACGATGAGTCATCCGAGGAAGAGGAGGAAGTGGCCAATCTATGTCTCATGGCCATTGATGATGAACCTAAGTAAACTCTCACTTATCCAATTTCGATTTTACTATTGATGAACTTCAAGATGCTTATGATGAATTGCAAGAAGTGTATGATGAGTTAGTAGAAAAATACAAAGAGTCCATTTTAAAAAACAAGAAAATCATTTCCGATTTGAAAAATCAAAATGAGACATTTTCTAAAGCTAACTCCGAATTGGAAAAGAAGGTTTTGTTTTTAGTAAATCTTTCAAATGATCTTAAAACAAAAAATCTTGAACTTGAAAAACTGCTTTCCGATTTTCAAGATTATCACACAAAGGAAGTGGATAATCTTAAAACATCTATTGCTATTGGGAAAAATAATTTTGAAAAAGGAAATCATTCTAAATCCCTATATGTAAAAAGAAAACCTTTTGTACCTAAACAAAGAAATTTTAATAAGCAATCTAGAGGTCAAAGAGTTAGGAGTGTTTGGGTTCCTAAAGAACTCATTATTTCTAATGATATGAATGCTATTGCTTCTTGGATTCCTAAGGGAACCAAAATGTTGAAGGCTAACACTCATGGACCCAAAATGATTTAGGTACCAAAAATCAAGGCCTAATTTCTTTGTTTGTAGGGGGAGCATTGCTACAAGGCTAAAGCTTCAAGCAAAAATTCTTGGTACCTTGATAGTGGATGCACAAGACACATGACCGGTGACAAGAGTCGATTTGTGGAACTAAAGCCTAAAGGTGGTGGAGTGGTAACTTTCGGTGACAACTCCAAAGGCCACATTGAAGGAATAGGCTTCATTGGTAATCACTCTTCTATTTTCATTGAAAATGTCTTGTATGTCAATGGTCTTAAGCATAATTTGTTGAGCATTAGTCAATTATGTGACAAGGGTTTTAATGTTATTTTTGATAAAAGTGGTTGCAAAATTGTAAACATTAAAACATATCAACTAATGCTCATTGGTCATCGCATAGGGAACATTTACATGGTGCATCTAGATGACATTCATTCATCTCATACATGTTTAGTTGCACATGATGAACATGACTCATGGCTTTGGCATAGAAAATTAGGACATGCTAGCATGAGTGTCTTAGAAAAATTAATTTCCCTTAATCTAGTTAGAGGTTTACCCAAACTTAAATTTTCAAATGATAAAATTTGTGATGCATGTTCAAAGGGTAAACAACATAGAAGTTCTTTTAAATCCATAAATGATGTCTCTACTAGTAGATGTTTACAATTAATTCATATGGATCTCTTTGGGCCTATTAGAACTATGAGCTTGGGTGGAAAATCATATGCTTTTGTGCTTGTAGATGACTATTCTAGGTATACTTGGGTTCTATTCTTAAGTACAAAGGATGAGGCTTTAGAAAAATTCATCACATTTTCCAAAATAACTCAAAATGATCTTGAACTTAAGATTTCTCACATTAGAAGTGATCATGGAACCGAATTTCAAAATCTAGGTTTCAATGAGTTTTTAAATGAAAATGGGATTAGCCACAATTTTTCCGCACCTCGCACTCCTCAACAAAATGGGGTAGTTGAGAGGAAAAATCAAACTTTAGAAGAAATGGCTAGAACCATGCTTTGCGAAAATAATTTACCTAAATATTTTTGGGCGGAAGCCACAAATACCGCTTGCTATATTATTAATCGAGTAATGATTAGGCCAATTTTGAAGAAAACACCTTATGAGATTTTAAAATCTAAGAAGCCTAACATTAGCTATTTTCATCCTTTTGGTTGCAAGTGTTTTGTTTTGAATAATGGTAAAGAAAACTTAGGTAAATTTGATGCTAAGAGTGATGAAGCTATTTTCTTAGGGTACTCTTTAAACTCTAATGCCTATCGTGTATTTAATAAAAGAACTCTAGTTGTTGAAGAGCCAATACATGTTGTTTTCGATGATAACCTCCTTCCGAGGAAGGAATCTTGTGATGATGATGATGTAGGAATCATTGATGCCATTGATGGAGGACAAACGTCAAAGGTGGATGAGATTCCAACCAAAGATGAGGATTCACAAGATCCACCTCTTGAAGCCTTGAAGGACTTGGCTCTTGAGGAAAGGGAGGTGTCTTACCCAAGGGAGTTAAACTATGTCAAAGGTGGTGAAATCTTGGGTGATCCATCCAAGGGGTAACTACTAGATCCTCTCTCAAATTAATGAATCATGTTCCATTTCTTTCATGCATTGAGCCTAAAAATATTAAAGAAGCTTTAAAAGATGATTTTTGGATGTTGGCCATGCAAGAGGAATTAAATCAATTTGAGAGGAGTAAAGTTTGGACATTAGTTGAAAGGCCTAATGATCAATTTACTATAGGAACAAAATGGGTTTTTAGGAATAAATTAGATGAAAGTGGTAATATAGTGAGAAACAAGGCTAGGCTTGTTGCTCAAGGCTATACACAAGAAGAGGGAATTGATTTTGATGAGACTTATGCACCCGTAGCTAGAATGGAAGCTATTAGGATATTGCTTGCATTTGCATGTTACCATAATTTCAAGCTTTTTCAAATGGATGTGAAAAGTGCCTTTTTTAAATGGTTTTATAAATGAAGAGGTGTATGTTGAACAACCACCGGGTTTTGAGGATTCAAAATTTCCAAACCATGTGTTTAAACTAACAAAAGCTCTATATGGTTTAAAACAAGCTCCTAGAGCTTGGTATGAGAGACTTTCAAATTTCTTGATTGAAAAGGGTTTTGAAAAGGGAAAGGTGGATACAACACTCTTCATAAAAAGATATAACAATGACATCTTAGTAGTTCAAATTTATGTTGATGATATCATTTTTGGTTCTACTAATGAGTGTTATTGTAAAGAATTTTCTAAGCTAATGCAATGTGAGTTCGAGATGAGCATGATGGGGGAGCTCTCATTCTTCTTGGGACTCCAAATCAAACAAAGGAAGGATGGCACCTTCATAAATCAAGCTAAGTACGTGTATGATATGCTCAAAAAGTTTGGCTTGGAGAATGCAAAGCCTCAAGCCACTCCTATGAGTTCTTCCATAAAGCTTGACAAAGATGAATGAGGTAAGTGTGTTGATTCTAAGCTTTATAGATCCATGATAGGTTCTTTGCTTTACCTTACCGCAAGTAGACCGGATATCACGTTTAGTGTTTGCTTGTGTGCTAGGTTTCAAGCTAGTCCTAGAGAATCACACTTAGTTTCCATTAAGAGAATTTTTAGATACCTTAGAGACACACCTACTTTAGGCCTTTGGTATCCTAAGGATTCTTCCTTTAGCCTCCATGCTTATTCGGATGCGGATTATGGGGGATGTAAGATAGATAGGAAAAGTACTTCCGGGACATGCCAATTCTTAGGTAGTATGTTCGTATCTTGGTTCTCTAAGAAACAAAATAGCGTAGCCTTATCTACCACCGAAGCGGAGTACATATCCTTAGGGAGTTGTTGTGCTCAAGTCCTTTAGATGAAGCAACAACTCTTAGATTATGGTGTTGAAGTATAAACCATACCCCTTAAGTGTGACAACACTAGTGCCATTTGTCTTACTAAGAATCTCATCCAACACTCTAGAACTAAACATATAGAAATTCGACATCATTTCATTAGAGATCATGTTTTGAAAAATGATGTTGTTATTGAATATGTTGATACCTTGAACCAATTAGCGGATATATTTACAAAACCTTTAGATAAAGAGCGTTTTTGGTCCCTTAGGAGAGAGTTAGGTCTAGCTAGCCTATCTTGACCTTTTAGGACCTCTTTGTGCTTAAAAATGCTTGATTTTGTGAAATTGCATGTTTATGTGTTGTAACTCTTGAAAATATCCATGCCTATAGTTAGGGGGAGTATGCTTCTATTAAAATATGCTTAGAACTGTTCATTCATCATTTGCATACCTTTAGGAGATGTTAAATTCGAGCCTATGGTTGTTCTTTAGGACTAAAGATGCATTTCTGGGCATAGGGTATCGATACGGATCTACGCGTATCGATACGTGTTCTTCATTCAGTTTCCCAGAATTCATTTTGCTTAAACGGGTATCGATACGATTTAACCCGTATCGATACGAGCTTCAAATCGTTTCGATACGGATCTTATCCGTTTCGATACGATTCTCCAACAGGCATTTTTAAGGAAATGACGTTTCTACCCCCGTATCGATACACCCTTAGGCGTATCGATACTCGATTGCGCAGACTGCTTTTAATTTGGCATTTAAAGTGTTCAACTTTTACCAAAATTAAAATTCTTCAAACCCTAAAAACCCTAGCCGTTTTTGCCTATAAAAGGGCTCTTCCTCCCTCATATTTTCACACCACAACTCAAAATCTAAAAGAGTTTTTCTATCAAGCAAAAGCTTTAAGCTCTCTCTCATCACAATTGTGCTAGAATTTTCTTCAATCTCTCAAGTTTCTATCAAGGTAAATTTTATTTCTTTTTCTTTTTCAATTTTTCTTTATTTTTTTGTTTTTGTTTTTATGATTCATTCTTTTTAATCAAAACTTTTGTTCTTCAAAATTTCTTTTTCTTCAAAACTTCTTTTTAAATTTTTTTTCTTGGTTCTTAACCAAAATTGAAGAAATATTTATGCATGATTTCTCTTTTAGATCATGGCACCAAAGGAATCGAGGAAGCGATCAAGGGTTTCTCAAACCGGTGAATCATCCACTCTTGGAGCGATTGCACGTCCGAACTACACTTCCATCTATGAACAATCCTTTGAAGGTCCCGCGGGTCTAGCATATTTTCGTCAATTCGAGAATTACAAGATTCGTGCGGAGAGGGTAATATCCATTCCTTTTCTCGACTCGGAGCGCTTTAAATTTGAATATCTTCCTTTGCTTCGACGTTGGAATTTCATGGATTTCATATCTATTCTCGGTTTTTATTACCGTCTTTTAGTTTTGATTTTCTACACTAATGCCAAATGTGTTTCTCGCAATGGGGAAGTTGTCGCCATTAGCTCTTATCTCATGGGAAAGAAAATCATCCTTGATGTCAAATCCATTTGTGAAGTTTTTAAATTAGAGGATGAAGGCCTTGATAATGAGGATGCTTTGGGGCATGTTCTTAGTGTATCCGTAACCGTCCTAAATGCTCAAGACCGGATCCTCCATTTGATGGTGTCTTGGTGGTTTAGGCCCTCCGGAGGAAAATATTCTACCATCCGTCAAGTGGATGATTTTTGGATCCGTTGCTTCCGTGAGCGAAAGCGCCCAAATCTTGCTCGAATCATGTTCGGGGAAATCGTCTATCTAGTGCAAAATCGTCACACAAATCTCGTCACCTCTTTTACATATGGTACGGCCTTAAGTTATTTCTTTGTGAAAAAGGATATTGATTGCTCTTTTGACTACCCAACTCCCCTTACCGATCCCATTGATGAGCGATCTCTTGCCCGGGGAAAGTTCCATTATTTTAATGGTGAATGGGTACGTCTTGCCGAGCTACCACCCGAGGCCGCCGCCGTATTTGAAGAACCTCAAGGAGATCAAGCTCCTCAAGCTCCTCAACCCTCCATGGATGCTCTCATGACTTACCTCAATGAGCAATTTACCGGGTTGCGCACGGACATGGGAAATCGTCTTAGCGCCCTTGAAACAACTTTTGATACAAGGATGACGAGCATGGAGAATCGCCTCACATCTCTTGAAAGCGGTCACAATTCTTTGAATATTTCCATCTCCGCTTTCCATGATGAGTGGCGCAATAGCATGAGGGACAATGATCCAATGGGAGTTGATGATGAAGACAATGAAGATGATGCCTAGACGTTTCTTTTTGCATCTCATGCATATCATTTAGGATTTTCTATTTTATGCATCTTTGATTTATGTTCTTAGGACTAAGTTTGCTTTATGTTTAAACCTATGCTTTGATTTTCTGTTTTTTTTTTTGGATTTTTAAGTTTGATGCTATGATTAATAATATTAATGTTACTTATTTATACCTTTGACTATGTTTATGCACTTAATTGTCTCAATATTTTTTATCTAACAAAAAGGGGGAGAGAAACTAGCTCACACTTAAAAAATTGATTTCAACTTAAAAAGTTACCTAGCTTATATTAAGGGGGAGTTAACTTTGTAAAGTTTTTCAAAGTGTCAAAAATTTTAAGTTTTAGTTTTGTTATATCAAAAAGGGGGAGATTGTGAAACCTATGTTTGATTTTGATATAATTAAATTTTTAAGGATCAATTTGAAAAACTTAAAATTGTTTTATAAGTCCCTTAATAAGTTTTAAATCACCAACACTTTAAAACTGATTTGAAAAAACTCAAACTCAAAATATTTTCTAAGTGTTCCAAGGCCAAACTATTGAGAATCGTCCAGGTGTATCGATACGCTTCCATCTGTATCGATACCTTTTTACCAAAGTTGGCCACTGTCGGAACTCGTATCGATACGCTCTTCACCTGTATCGATACGCCTCTTCGTAAAAGTCTAAAGAGTTTGAATGGTGTACCGATACGACTTCATCCGTATCGATACGGACTTAATGATTTTTAAATTCAAGTCGGTTTTAATATTTTGACCGTTGGAGTCTGTTGGTTCGGTAACCAAATTTTAAAATGGTCGTTGACCCGTATCGATGCGGTAAACCCTCGTACCGATACGGATTTCGACAGTGAGCTAAGTTGAGAAAAAGGTATCGATACAGCCTTTACCGTTTCGATACCCCGTACCGATACGCTTACGTGCGTATTGATACCCCTTATTTATTGCACACAACGGCTCTTTCTTTTCTGAGACAGGTATCGATACGGCTCCCCGTGTACCGATACGGATAGCTGCAGAAGTACATTTATGGTGGTAAGAGAGGGTTCCAACGGCTCTATTCATGTTCCCAACCACCCAAACGGCTAGAATTAATGGAGGAGGTATAAAATGAAGCTCTTTGAAGGTCAACAACAATAATTCAACATTCAAGCATCATCAAAGCAAAAATCCAAACCCTTGAGCTATTCAAAGTCAAATCTTTGTACCCAACTCTAGTGTGTTTCAAATTGTCAATTTGTATTGTGAGTTTGGGGTTGTTGAAATTGTAATTGGGTAGACAATTATCCTTTGAGAGGAAACATTTGAGTTTACCACATTCTTTCTTTGTATTTGAGTGGATTAAGCTTTGGGTAGAAAGCTTAATCGAAATTGTAAGGTTTCCTCCTCATCCAAGAAAAGGGGACGAATTCAAGTAGTGAATTGTTTGAAAATCCTTAGTGGGAACTAAGGTAGTGGATGTAGAGTTCATTTGGAGAACTTGAACCACTATAACCCCTTGTGTCATTTTTATTTTCAATCTTTCTCTTCACCAAAATTTTATATTGCCAATTCACCCCCCTCTTGGCCATTTGCAAGTGTTCGATCAACTCAACACATGTGTTACTCATCTGTTGTTTGCGGATGACTGCCTCATCTTCAGGGAAGCGACGGCGGGTGGCGCTTTTATATTAAAAGAATTCTGGATACTTATTCCGCTGCATCGGGCCAGGTTATTAATTTTGA
Organism: Hibiscus tridactylites; assembly: GCA_958450335.1. Classification (NCBI taxonomy): domain Eukaryota; kingdom Viridiplantae; phylum Streptophyta; class Magnoliopsida; order Malvales; family Malvaceae; genus Hibiscus; species Hibiscus tridactylites. The sequence continues at coordinate 35,914,766 of OY288266.1, forward strand.
CAAATCGAGTATCTTCTTTTCATCAAATGTTCTCGCCTACAATAGGGAAGACGTGCAATGTGTGCTAGGTGTTGCTAGCACGACTAGCCTTGAGAAATATTTAGGCATGCCTGCCATTGTTGGTCGGGACAAAAGAGGTGCGCTTTTGGGCCTTCGTGATCGTTTTAATAATTGTTCGAAACTCTAGAGCACCCGATTTCTATCAGCTGGAGGTAAAGAGATATTTATCAAATCTGTTTTACAGGCCCTTCCCATGTATGCTATGTCATGTTTCCTTCTTCCTAAATCTTTTTGTAAGGAATTGGAGGCTATAGAGGCGAGATTCTTGTGGCAAAAATCGCAAGGTAGAAGGGGCATTCACTGGTGCGAATGGCATTTTATGTGTCGGTTGAAGGAAGATGGGGGCTTGAGTTTTCGCGACCTTGCAAAATTTAATATCGCATTACTTGCTAAACAGGGATGGCGTCTTCTGTCTAACCCAACTTCCCTAGTAGCAAGATTGCTTAAAGCTAAGTACTACAGAGACTCAAACTTCCTTAATTCTAGACTTGGCTCAAGACCATCCCTTATATGGAAGAGCATTTGGAGTGCGAAAGGGCTTCTTTCTTCAGGGTTGATCTGGCGAATTGGATCAGGTACTAGTGTCTCTGTTTGGAATGACTTCTGGCTCCCGAGAAAGGACATGCGGTTAGTTACCTCTCCTCAGGTTCAGGGTATTAACTATGTTTCAGATCTTATGTTGCCTGGGTCTAATCGTTGGAATATAGAGCTTATTAATGAGAATTTCAATGCTAGGGATGCTACAGATATTTTGAAAATTCCTTTGCCTACGATAGCGACTGCTGATACTCAGGCCTGGGTTGGTGAACACTCAGGAAGGTACACGGTACGAAGTGGTTATAAGACCCTAACTATGAATGCCCAATCTGCTATCTCCGGTCACTTTGTTTTTAAACATCTTTGGCAAATTAAGTGTCCCTCTAAAATTCAGATTTCCTTATGGAGGTTTATACATAATTTTATCCCTACCAAACAAAATTTATGCAAGAAACGAGTAGCACAGGACCCGTTGTGTATCCGTTGTAATAGAGACATTAAATCTCAAGTGCACGTTGTTAGGGATTGCCAGTATGCTATAGAGCTTTGGGTTTCATTAGGTGTGCAGTGGCCTAGTGCAGTAAACAATCTAGATTTTAAAGAGTGGTTGGCGTGGTTGTTTGTAAACTATCCTAAAGTCAAGCATCGTGAAATAGTTTTAGCTATCTGGGCTTTGTGGTGTTCTAGAAATAAGTTATTACATGAAGGAAAGCTGCAAACTACCTGGGATATTGTTAATTTTGTCCGTGGTTACTGTAGGGAGCTGGAGACTCTCTCGATTCAACCTTCGTTACAATCCCCAGGGCCTAGTGTGCGTTGGTTGCCGCCCTCGGATCCCTTCGTCAAAGTTAATTTTGATGCTGGTTTCAAGAAGAGTGAAGGAAAATCATGCTCGGGTATTTTAATCAGGAATGAAAGGGGACTAGTTTTAGGGGCGTGTTACCGGATTCACTCTCAGATTGCCACCACTTTTGCTGCAGAAGCCATGGCCGCCGTGTCAGGTCTTCAGTTCGCGTTAGACCTCGGCCTCTCCTCCGTGATTCTTGAAGGGGATGCCCGCCAAATCATCACGAAACTTCAAGACCCAGCGGTGGATCTCTCCGAAATCTGCACATACATCAGTAATGCAAAGGAGTTAGCTCGTTGTTTCTCGACTTGCCGTTTCCGATTCACCCACCGGAGCGCAAACAGAATCGCCCACGAGTTAGCAAAGTTAGGGTTACATGGGTTGGAGGATAGGTTCTGGGTGGAGGACGCTCCACCGCCGATTTTGCATGCAATCGATGAGGAAGCCAGGGCTATCGGACAACCTTAATCTGTCGTCCTTTGCCCGTCAGGAATTGGGGATTTCTTTCCCGATCTCTCTCCCCATTTTTCCGTCTGCATCTCCTTTCCCGCGTCATTGTCTAAATCGAGGTTTCGACCGGAGCTGTTGTATCGTGTTGATGCTGATCCACACTCTTCTGGATCGTTTTCTTTTCTTTTTTACCCTTTGTACTATCGAAACGTCACTCTCCCTCAGGAGTTGTTTCATTCAGTTAATAAATGCATCAACCGGTTCGTTTAAAAAAAAGTATTTAATATTTTTAATTTATAAATTAAACCCATCCAATTGCTAAACATGTACTGAATAAGCAGTATAAGTTACATCAACAATCAACAATTGACCATATCTGTGTCTATACTCTCTTTTTTTCCTTTTGTTTTATAATATAATATCAAAACCAAGGGGGCATAATTCCACAATCCTATACATGAATACCAAGTCGCTATAAAAACAAGCAGCTACGACCAGGATTCAAGGGAAATAAATTAGTTGAAAATGTACATATCAGCCTTGGAACCACACAAAAACTAATCCAACTCCATACATCAAATAGCTTTGGAATGGCTATCAAACAGCCATTTTCACACAAGCTAAGCTCAGCCTCAGCCTCACTCTGTTAGCATTCTCTATTCTTCCAAACTTTTCTCAACTGTATAAATTAAGATCGATCCCTGTTTTCAGATGGATAACGGTGGGAAATCTTCTTCGTTTTTTAAATGGAATGATTGTACAAGTATCCTGCGCATTAGAAGCAAACAAGAAGCTCAGAGACTAGCATACATATTTACCCTGACCAAAAAATGATTTCTCAAACCTGTCTTGATCCATGCTCGCAGCTGATTTTAGCCTTTGATTTCCTGATTGTGGCTGACTGGCACTCAAGTTTTGAGCATTAGGAGAACCTGGATTATGCGGCTTGCTACTTTCAGTAGAGGCCGGCACCAAAGGTGAAGCCCCAATTGACCCAAATTCTACAAGCCTATCTGGTTGGTGCCATGACCCATTGGCATTAGGGGATAATACTTTTTCAGATCCAGATCTCCCAACACCCTGATTCACTGTCTGTATTTGTGCCAGCTCAAGGCTCCTTCTCTCTGGTGAATTTGGCTCTGGGGGTGTAATGGCACGACCATTGTTGCGAGGAGATCTTGCCAGAGCTGGGTTCCTTCCCCTTGGTGTCAAGGACCTATCCTTGTAATAGTTCTGCAAAATGATTTAAGCACATAAAACCAACTCGAGACAACAAGGCTCAACCAAAAAAGTAAATCAATAATAATAATAAACCAACAACAGCAAAATGACACCATGATGCTACAAGTTAGCACCAGACTAAATTTCCTATTCTGAACACAAGTTTTAGAAGCCCAAACCAAAGGATTAAAATGAGTATACCGTGCTGGGATTGGGGAAGTATGTCCCTGTTCCTCGAGGCTTTGGCATTTCTTCCATTCCAAAGTTGGAACCAGGTAGAACTGGTTGGTTCATAGGATAGTGGGCTTGTTGTGGGACAACACCATTAGCATTCATTGGGGAAATTGCATTTCGCCTGAACTGCACTGACTTGCGTACTACATCCCACGAGTTCTTGCCCTGGAACTGAGAAACAAAAGGAGAAGAAATTGGAGGAACAGATGCACCAAGGGCACGATCATAGCACCACTGGCCATAACTCAAACTGCGAATGTTTGCATCGTAATCCCCACAAAGATCAGACAATGAACTCAAAACTTCCTGACTTGAGACACTACTACCGAAGGCTAGATAACCAGAATGTCCAGAATATAGATCCTCAGATGACCAAGCAGAATTTGATGCCAATGGATGGTTTTTCCATCCAACAGGGGACTGAACCCCTCGACTAGCAACCAACTGATTCACATTGTGATCACCATGTACATTAGCACCCATCTCCTCACTGCCTGCTGGAAGAATACCAGAACTCGCAGTCTTTTCTGTAGAGCCAGAGTTTTCAGGCTGTTTGTGTTCCACATTTCCATTTCTCATCTCCCCATTATCCAAAGACAAGTTAAGGAAATAGAGATGAGGTGCATGCCTTACACTTGCATTACCTGATGAGGAAAAACTGTCCTCTGCATTTGGAGGGGATTTATGTGCATCCTTGGAAATTACAAGACCTTGAATTTTGGAGATTGCCAGGTCTTTAGCATCCCCCGTGAGATGAATTTGTGAAACAGATACAGAATTTGCAGAACCTTGCGGCTCGCTAAAGTTTCTACTAAAATTTGTTTCCCTCCCATACACATTACCATTATTGACTTTGTGCAATGATCCCTCATTATCAGATCTATAATTCCCAAACATGGTAGATGAACTTGAAGATTCTGACTCATAAAAGGTTTGATCTTCTCGACACGACTCTATACCTGAAACCGATGATGTTGCACCAAATCCTCTGGATGTAGAAAATGGAGCAGGATCTTGAACGTCAGGCCACTGCCCATTCCCATGCCTATCCAGAGTGTTTGAGAAAAACTTATGAAGTTCATCTCCTATGCTTTCTTCTGGCTGGGAAAGAATCTGCCCTAGCTTCCGAGCCCCATAAGTGAAAGCACTTCTTATTCGGTAAAAGTTCCCTACAGAGGAAAAGGTAGATCATCATTTAACTTATATCCCTCGCGGTCAGTTCAGGAATCACTAAACACCACTAAAAGAAGACAGCCTGAACATCCCTGTTACAATATCTAAAGAACTGTTACTGCTATTCTCAAAGAAAGTTCCAAGTTCAGATGAAAAGAATAATGGCATTTGCATATGGTATAAAGATTTGACCTTTGCTCACACTGCGACCAAGATTATTGTTTTCTCTTAAAGGATCTACTATGTTGAGATGCTTTTGAGGGAATGTCCGTGAATTAGTCTCAAATCCCCTTGATGGAACTGAGAACATTTCCGCACATTCACTGAGAAAATCATTGCTAAGCAGTAAATCTCTCCCACCATTTTCAGGCGTCTCAACTGCATGAGATAAGATAAAAAGACATAAACATCTTAATCATGCATAGAGCAGAACAAGCAAGATTTTTATGTCAAAAAAAAAAAAGAACAAGCAAGATTTGGCATGAAAGCAAGTGTTGTTGCTTACCCACAATATCTGGCAGGGAGGATAAATGGATTGGACCATTCAAACTGATGCAGTATTTTTCCCAATCAAATTTGCTAAAGTAATCCAAAAACTTGTATAAAACCTGTAATATATTCAAATAGTTAAAATTATTTATGAGATCAAATTAGCTGACGGTGCCAAAATCCTGCAGTACTCACCGCCAAAGGGCCATCTAGGGATGAATGGAATAGATGAAAAATGTAGAGCACCAATGTTTCCAAACCATAGGTAGAAATCAAACCGTGATGAGCCCCAAGGATACGGCTCTCGTAGTAGCACCAAGCCTTAATCAGTATAATACTACGTTTAAATAGATGATCTTTTCCAATAAGACGGTCAACCTGTAAAATTATCAGGGATGTTAATATATATATACATATTAAAGGGTGCATTTCTGGTTACCGCAATATGATATAGCCAATTAGCCACACCCAAACCCATGCCAGTTCTCCCAGCATGTATAAATACAAACATATAAAAAGATAGAATAATAGAGATCATAAGTCCATATCTAAATTATAACATAGATCAGCAAACATCAGCAAATGAAATCAGGAAGGGGAAAAAAGTATTGTCATCTATTTAATGTGCATGAGAGACAGAGAGGGAGAGAGAGATTTCGCTTCCAATGACTAGGGAAAGTAAACAGAAACCTATTTATCGATTAGGTTAAATAGAATCTAGATATTAGAGAAATTATAGGTAAATATACCTACTTGACATGGTAAAGTTTCAAAGATCTTGGAAGAATATTCATATCTCAAGTTTTTCAATCAATGCAAAGGATGTGACTTTTTCCAAGATTCTAGAAAGGCACCAAAAGATCCAAACCCAAGAAACATAGAGACATGTCTACATCAAAACGTGTCCAATATATACTGAGAGCTAAACAATGCAGATCTTTCTATTAACGGATGAACTAAGTTGTAAGAGAACAGTTTCCATTCACACCCAAATTTTAACGATGCACCTACCTGCTCAAGAAAGCACAAGGTACATAGCCCCCCTAACTGATTGAATGAGATATCCACCACAATGTTCTGCACTAGACACTTAACAAGCTTAACCTGCCACCACAAAAGCCAGATTTTAAGATGGCAAACTACGTATGATACAAATGAGTTCTGTATCATAAATTGTTACAATAAAAATCATCTTAAATAATACTTATGAGGAGGATCTCATATAATGAAAGAGTACAGAATATTCATTCACATCCACTATTAGTTCTCATCTAATCTGGGATGGCAAAGAAAACATGCAGTAGAATCCTTGCCATGTTAAAAAAAATAACAAACCAACATATTTTGATAAGGCAATGGATGCACAATAATCTGTTTAATGAAATTAATCACCTACTCTCTAAAGTCTACCCCATGAAGCTATAAGTTGATCATACTCATAGCGAAGCACTTCACTGCCACCCTTACTACAAAGCGGGATTAAGTTGCTTGGATATTCGAGCTTACCCACACCTTGCTTCTCCAATCTGTCGTTTGTGACTCCCGGAGTTCAGTTGTTAAGTTGAGATTTTTTTTTTGGCTATTTCTGTGGTCTGCTGCTTTCTCTAAGGTTACAATGATTAAGGTTGGGCTGCTGATTGGCTAAGCTCCCTGATGCCTCTTATTTTTTTTTTATGGAAATATCTACTTTTCTTAATTCTGTAGTAAATTATTTTCCATTCCGCAAAACGGAAAAAATAGAAATCCTTATTCCATCAGAAAAGCATAGAAATCTCTCAACTCAATATGCAATATCCGACAAAGTAACGTTTTAACTGCATAAAAAACTGGCAGAGATGAGAATGAATATTGTACTTGGGAATACAATTAGACCTTTCCTTTGGGTGTGCCATAACAGTTAAAGTAAAACATGCTAGGGGTGTATCTCCAATCACCTTATTTGCTACAGAGTATAAAAATTAAAATCAAATAAAGAAAGGGGAAAAGGGAACACATTAACAACCCACAAAACAGTTGCTAACTTAGAGACTTAAGCAAGATCAGATAGCAGCGACAAAATTGTTATATTAGTCCATATTTTGACGAATAAAACCAGCCTGATAAGCTGTAATAAAGAATCTTTATTTGGAGGAAAATAATTACTTGGCTACAAAATCCACGAAATCCACAAAGAAGAGTGAACTCTAAGCTTAGAATAATATCAGAAAAATATAAATTAATGACTTTAAAGAAGTTTGACTTCTATTCTTGAGGGGGAAAATACAACTCTACTATCAGGTCAGAGCATTGAAATCATTACTTATTTTGATTTTCCAGCAACAAAATTCATCAAAATGAAAAAGAAAAAACTTGTTAATGCATCAAATACCTTTCCTTCTCAGTTTTCCTGTAAAAATGCAGCTAAAATAAATGGTCAAGATGGGGAAACTCAGAATGATATTAGACGTAAAAGCCAACAAAAAGAATAAAAAATGAAATGAACCTGATGACAACAGGTTAGTCCCTTACACATCAGAAAACAAATAATTTGACTAAGCAAAGATCTATAAGAACATATCAGTTAAAGTTAAAAACCTCAGCCCGAATTAATTGGACGTCCTTCACCACAAATTCAGCAGCAGTGTTATGATCTTCTCTTTCAAGGACAGAACACACATCATTGGCCATAGCCTCCTCAAGGTTTAGGCCACCGAAGGCTGTTAGATCAATATCCCCATCAGGAAGATAGGTCTTCAAGGGAACTGACCCAAATGGAAATACCTGTAATAAATACAAGATAAATTATAAATGTCATCATTAATTCAAATGAATGCTTTTATGTTCATGATCACACCAATCGATAGCTATGAAAATCAGAAAAACAAAACGATAAAAATTATATAATACGAGACATGTCACCACTGATATTACTGAAATAAAAAGATACGTTACTGATATTACTGAAATAAAACGTATACGTTACACCGTCATTAACAGACAGCTCTATCGTATTTTTTTGTTTTATTTCTTCTTGAACAATCACAAAGACTTTTATGATTACGGATGTACTACCAAAAATTCAATGCGTAATTTTAGAATTCAACTTGTATTCATGAATAATCTCAATTTTCAATTATTCAACCATTTCATTTTACCAAGTTCGTTGTTAGCTAGATTAGTCAACATTTATATGTTCCGGTACATTAACAATATGTTATTTGTAACAAGTAGTTTTGTTGGTTGGTTAATTCGCCATATTTTACTCATGAAATCGGTTGGATTGGTATTAACCTGGACACAACAAAATAATTTTAATAGTTCTAATGTACTTTTTCGATCTAATAAGTATCTTGTATCAGAATTTAGAAATTCTATGGGTCAAATATTTAGTATTCTCTCACTTATTACCTGTGTTTACATTTAGGTAGAATACCATCACTCATTAACGGACAGGTTCGTTTCAGCTACAAACATTAAATGACAAATTTCCAAACTGATTTTAACTGTCACAGGTAATTGTTTTTAAGTGCTCTGCAAACTTGAAGTTTAAAACTCGTCGATAACCTAAGGTAAATGAACCAAGTTTGATCGATCACAGATGTCAAATACCTAAAGCACCCATGAATATCCCCCATGTCATATCTAAATGCCAATGGATGAGACATTAACAGCACATGGCATTCGTAAAAATAGATTATTAACATGACAGAAGCCTCATCCATGTGATAGAGAATTTGCAATTTCCACTTGGGTCGATTTCTACAGCCACTGTTAGTGGTTGTCAACAGTTTTCTCTTAGATTAAGAGAGTTTCAACAATAACAAACACCCCACTTTCTAAATACTCAAGTAAAGATACTAAAGAAGCTTCTGTTTGTCGGAAACCATACTACCTTAAACTTAATTAGAGGTTCTAAAAGGAGGAAAATCAACATCAAACCACCATCATTCTTAGTTTTAATTTCATCAACAAATACTAATCATGCTTTCTCTTAGGTAACTCCAAACTACACAATAATTAAGTTTAAGCTATATTTCATTCTAAAAATCTTGTACTAATAAATATATCAAATACAGTAGTAATTTCCACCTAAATTACTGGTTTTGCAATGTTAACCTTCCATGACGAAAAAGAAGATAATGCAATTTTAGCATAATATTAAGCTAATTAAAAGCCTAATTAATGTTCAATAACCTGACCTCGCAACCAAGATAATTTCTAATTAATCTCTGAACGTAATCAATAACCGCTTTTCTTCTCTCTTCTGAAACAACAGTTGGTTGGACCCGGCCTATGATCCCCTGCGTCGCTTCCTCGGCCTTTCTCCAATACTCAGCACTAATCCCCGTTTGATTAGACCCGTTTGGTTCAGGCGACCAATCTCGGAGATCGCCCATCAAAAAAATCAAAAGGAACCGTTGTACTCCTCTGTAGGGAAAAGAATTCGCCGACTCACGCCTGAACGGAACGTCCTATCACGCTCTTCGAGTCGCCGCCGCCCTAATCCAACGGCCCCTTCTGATCTAAAGACACGGGGTTTTATTTTTTATTATTATTTATTTTGGCACGATCAGGGTTTCTTGTGGGGGAGAAAGGAATAAAACGACATGGGAGATGATGACAAAACGACGGTGAAAACTGTGGATTCTATTTTTTGAGGGGGAAATTTTGATGGTTGTAAAAAGCGATCTTCGGTTATTTTAAACCTTTTTTTTCTTTTTGGAATTTATACATTTATTATTTTTGTATATAACAAATTATATATAACAAATAAAAATTTTGTTTCTGTCCTATTAAATAAAAATAAAATATTTTTTTAAACCCTTTCTCTTTTTTTTGAATAAATACAATTCTATTTTGGCCTTGTTTGGTAAAGAGATGTTTGGGCAAAAATTAGAGGTTTGAGGCATAATTAGATGTTTGACCAGTTAAATCCACTAATATTGTTGTTTGGTGAATAGCGGATTGGGGTGAAACCGCTAATTTTGAAAAAGCTCATAGGCCCTGTTTGGCAATTAGCGGATAGCTGATAGCTGATAGCAGATTACATTAGCTGATAGCTGATAGCTGATTGCATTAGCTAATTTGACTAGCGGATTATATTAGCTAATTGTATAAAAGTGTTCGGTAAAATTAACTGATAGCTGATAGCTGTTTGATTATTTAAACAAGCAAAATGACATATAAGGACATGATTATATTTAATACTTATTTGAATAATTTATCAGTTATGAATATTTTGTATCTAATAAATATTAATTAGATTTATAAAAATTATTTTTAATATAAATCCCTAAACATATTTGAAAGATGGGTAATCTTCACCAGTGGTCCCTTTCGTTTAGGGTGTGTTCTACTTTGGTCACCAGAATTCAAAAAAGATTATTCTGGTCACTTACGTTTAGAATCGTTTCTATTTTGGTCCCTCAGCCGTTAGTCTCCGTTACTTAAAAAAATTAATTTCTAATTTAACCCCCAAACCTTCAAATTTTTCTTTTTCACCATCTTCCCTAAAAATTATAAAATTAAAACCCTAAAAAAATAAATAATGGCTATAACCCACAAAATAATGAAGAAATTAACGACCTTTTCGGGATAGAGAATCAGAAATTCATGAGAGTCTGGAGGTCGGGCATTGATTAAGCTTCGATAAAGTTATAGTTGATATCTTTTTTCTCCCCATGTTTGTGTCTTTTGATAATTCTCCTTCTGTTCCAATCTTTCCCTCTCGTTTAAGGGATCTATGTCTTTCTATCTGATTTCATCTCTTTTAGAACTGGAATCTATGTTGTTACCCTGATATGTTTCTCTTTGACAGCACCTTTATCTTCTATGCTATGTAATAGGATATGTGCAAATAGGCAGTCTGCTGCAAGGTTAAAGGAAAGAAAGATGCGATATATAGCTGAGCTTGAGCGGAAAATATAGACACTACAAACAGAAGTAACATCACTCTCTGCTCAGCTGACTCTATTACAGGTATTTGCATCGGCTTTGAGCCTTCTCTTCATGTGTTTGCTAGTTCAAGGGTTCTGTTCATATACTCATATATGTATGCATGCATATATTTTGTTGGACCTTCATTTTCTTTTATTCTGTACTTCATTTGACTCTTACCATGGTAACTTATGAGCAGAGAGACTCCACTGGCCTGACTGCTGAAAATAGTGAGTTGAAACTGCGGTTGCAAACAATGGAGCAACATGTTTACTTACAAGATTGTGAGCACCTCTTGATATACTTCATTCAAATAACAATAGCTTTGTCGTATTTCCTTTTCTTATTATTTTTTGTCTATTACCTCTTCATCGTAATGGAAAAAGGTTTGAAAGATTTTGCATGTGAGAATTCAGTTGGACGGCAATCAGAGAGTGAAAAAATAGACTGAGCCTGCAATAGGTTAGTCTTACAATATTCAGAATGGTATGTTCTTTTAACATATTGCTGAACATGAATGTTTGTTAACTGAATGAATTTTACATCTAATATTTGTTACATTTCTTTTCCATTGCTAGGTGATAGAAAGCAAGGGAACTGATAAACAATTAAAACTTTATCGAAGCTTAATCAATGCCTAATAAACAATTGAAATTTTATAGAAGCTTAATCAATGCCCGACCTCCAAACTCTCATGAATCTGCAATTTTTTATTTTCTACTGCAAAAAGGTCGTTAATTTCTTCATTATTTTGTGGGTTATAGCCATTATTTAATTTTCTAGGGTTTTAGTTTTATAATTTTTGGGAAAGATGGTGAAAAAGAAAAATTTGAAAGTTTGGGGGTTAAATTAGAAATTAATTTTTTTAAGTAACGGAGACTAACGGCCGAGAGACCAAAATAGAAACGATTCTAAACGTAAGTGACCAGAATAATTTTTTTGAATTCTGGTGACCAAAATAGAACACACCCTAAACGAAAGGGACCACTGGTGAAAATTACCCTTGAAAGATTTATATATTAATTTATTATGTATATAATTATTAAAAAAATTATATGCATATATAAATATGTGATAATAAAAAATAGAATTAACTTACAAATATTACCATATAAATTAGTAGTAACAACAAATAAGTCGAATATTTAATATGTTATTATTTATATTAAAAAATGTTATTATTTAATTTAAGTTATTTTGAGATTTTTGGTAATTGTTAAGGGTAAAAGAGTCATTATAACTCTAATATCAAACCTCTAATCTCAAAAAGCTCATATTAGGGGCTTTTTTAAAATTAGCTTTTTCACCTCAATCCGCTCTTCCAATCCGCTATTTACCAAACATCAATATTAGCGGATTTGACTAGTCAAACCTCTAATTATACCTCAAACCTCTAATTTTTGTCCAAACCGCTATTTACCAAACAGGGCCATTATAATAAGAGCTTTTTGAGATTAGAGGTTTGATATTAGAGTTGTAAAGACTATTTTACCCTTACCAATTACCAAAAATCTCAAACCTAAATTAAATATTTTTCACCCTATTTACTTTTTTTCTTTTTACTGTCACATATTTATATGTGTATTTAAATTTATTAATTAAATTATATTAGAATAATTATATAAATAATAAATTAATATATAAACCATTCGAATATGTTTAGAAAAGTTAAATCAAAAATAATTTTATAGATCTAATTAATATCGATTAGATACAAAATATTGATAACTAATAAATTATTCAAACAAGTATTGAATATAATCATGTTCTTATATGTCATTTTGCTTGTTTAAATAATCTAACAGCTATCAGCTATCAGTTAATTTTACCAAACACTTTTATACAATCAGCTAATACAATCTGCTAGTCAAATCAGCTAATGCAATCAGCTATCAGCTAATGTAATCCACTATCCGCTAATTGCCAAATGGGGTGTAACGCTCCGAGTTTAGGGCCGAGAGATAATCAGATTAGTCAAGCCGAGTCGGGTTAAATTTAAATTAGAGAAAAACTAATTTTTAACACACCTAAAAGTGTTTTAAAAGAGCAAAGGGTAAAATGGAAATTTTTAATAAAAGAAATAAGGAAAAAGGAATTTTTGAAAGCCATCACCTTCTCCAACTTGTTTTTCACGTTTAAAAACATCTCCTAACCCCATTTCACTATTCTATTGCCCCGAGTTCTCAATCTAAGTGATTTCTTGAAGGTAATTGATTTCTTAACTTGGTTTCATCTTCCTTGAGTCTTAAATGTTGAGATTTTTGCAAAACCTATGGTTTAAACATGTTTTGATTTTTAAAGTTTGGTTTGAAATGAAAGTAAGTTTATGGGTTTTCGTTTGGGTTGACTATGGTTGAGTTTGAGAGTGTTTTAACTTTGTTTTATTGCTAAAATAACATGAAAATAATAGGTTGTTATGGGAAACCCGAAATGGGTATTGTGGGTGATTTTGGGAGTTGAAAATCTTGAGTTTTTGGATGGGTTTTGGGTCTAAATGACACCTGAAGGTTTGATAGCTTTGGGTTGATGTTTAGGGATGTTAAAAGATAGATTTTTTATGGTAAATTTGTTGGGTGTGGCTGCAAGTAGTTTGGGACTGAATTGATATGTTTCGAGTGAAATTTGGGGCTTGAATCGATGTGTGTTGTTGCAAGATTGTTGAGTTCCGGGTTTCGTTGTGTTTGTTAGTGTATTAGTGTTCTAATGTTCGGTTTTGGGTTTCTTAAAACAAAGGAATCAAATTCAGGCTTGTGGACGAAAATCCGAGTAGTTCGAAGGCTTGATTCGGCATCTTGGACATTGTTTGTGTGTTGGCTGGTGAGTAGATCGATTTTAAAAGCCTTAACATGGTTAAGAGAATTTTTAAGGAGTTTGGATTGAGCTTGAAAGGCCAATCCAAGCTCAATAGTAAGTTTTAAAGGTTTATGCAACTAATCCATGTTTTATGATTCTTAATGCAATGTGAACATGTCATGTTGATAATGTGTTAGTTGCATTGTTATACATGTTGGGACTTATGACTTGTGTTTATACTTGCATCATGAGTACATGCCTTGCATGGAAGTTTGGACATGGTAAGTGGTTCAAGCATCGGTAATGCTTGTGGTTGTGAATGAGTATATTGACACGTATTGAGTTGTTATCGGATATAATTGATCGATCAATAGGATTAGAGTGCACTCGAGGTGAAAGTCGTGTGTGGCATTAGTGATGTTAGATTCTACTAAGGAGGAGTACGGTGATGTGAGATTCTACCGGAAATTATATTTTTACTAGACGGGTGAGTACGGTGATGTGAGATTCCACCAGAAGTGTCTAGTGGGTTTGAGAAACTATCTGCATATCCAAGTAAAAACGATGAATGTCAATATACCCATGATGCTTTAATTCTCATGTTAAGCATGTTGTTTATTTCTTCTTTTATACTTATGCATTGTTGGTTACTTTGCTTGCGTTATGAGAATGAGCATGTGGTAAGCCTATGGCTTGTGGTTGCATTCGGTAAATGCACGTGAAGGTAAATGTATGTTGTTATGTGTTCAATCATGTGGAAATGGTTTTGGTTTTCAAGCAAACTACGTTTTAAAACTGCATTGTTGTAGCTACCGTTTTGAGCATCGCTCATTAAGTTTAAACGTTTACGCTCTCTTTTCCAACAATGCAGGCCCTTAGACCTACGAAACAACTCGGGGAACAAGGGAGAATCTAAGGGAGTTTGGTTTGCTCAAGTATGAGTTTAGACTTCAATAATTAGTATTAAGCAATGGGATATGACCTTTATGTTTTGAGGAGTTGTTGGCATGTCTCTTGCTTTAGACAAGTTTGCTAGGTTGTGTTTGTCTTGTAATGCCTTTTACCATGATGATTTATGCTTTTGTTTAGCTTTTGACTATATTGGTGAATGCTATGTATGCTTGTTTTCTCTAAGAATCTTGTCTTGTTGGTTGTTGCATCGTTGAGTGATTAAATTGCTTTATATGTATATCCATGGATGTCTTGAGTCATATGTGTGTTTGTATGTTGCTTAAACGTTTGTTAAAGGCCTCTAGTGTTGAGTCCTTTGTGCTTTTAACAGCTAAAACCAATTTTGCAGGGCAGGGCGTATCGATACGCTCAAGGGCGGTATCGATACGGTCCCTTGTTTTGGGCAATGCGTACCGGTACGTGGAGACGTATCGATACCCAAAATGCTCTCTGAAAATCTGAGAAATTGACGAGATTTTGGCGTATCGGTACGGGTCATGGGTGTATCGGTAAGGTCTTCAAAGTTGACCAAGGGGAACTGACCGTTAAGGGCGTATCGATACCAGCCTTGAGGGTATCGATACAGTTTCCCTAGATTTGACTTAGGTTGTTGACCAAGTACATGCGTATCGATACGGTCTTTTAGCATATTGATACGACTTGTTATAAAATCTGAAAAGAGTTATCTTAATTGCCTGTTTTGCTCAATTTTGTATCCATGTGTGTTTTTTGTTGCGTGTCCTCTCACATAGGATATAATTAATGCATCTAGACAAGATAACTTTAAAAGAAAATTTCTAGGGTTGCTAATCGAAGTGGAACCTTAACGGGTTTCGCTTCGGTTTTCCCCGTGTAACCTGTTCGATGCGGTCTGGCGGCTAGGTCGGGTCGAGCGGGTTACACAGAGCCTTTATTTTTCACATATATATTGTTGAATCATAAACAAACATGCATATTTCGATCCTTATTTAAGCTCTTTTAAACCTTAATCGTGAACGACCCAAAGTTATCTTTTCGAGCAAAGGAAAATTTTACTTTCTTTCACCATTTTTTTATAATTTTTAATTTTAATCCTAAACATACTTAGAGTGGAAAAAAATAAAAACATAGACTTTTTTATTGAAAGCATTCATAAAATAGAGAGAAATTGCAAAAGAATCTTCAGGCCAAGAGGAACAACAGAAGGCCAATCATAAAGACACGAGTTCAATCGAGAATTTTTAACAATCCAACCGATCACTTTATTACAATGTCGAGGGACATAGGAAAAAGAACAAAAAGAAAAAGAATATGACAATAAAAGAATATCTTCCTCGATACCCGTCGTCTACCAAAATAAAAAAGATTTAACCTTTAAGCTGTTAATAAGGCCAAGATTATCCGATTCAATGATAATCTTGGAAAAGCCTTCCCTAGCAGCAAGGATGATTCCAAGCCTAATAGCTTGAGCTTCAGCAACACCAATAGAAAGGGTAAGAAACAAAGAGGACTCACCACCAATAATAGCACCAGAAGAATCTCGAGCAACAACAACAATCCTTGTTGATCCTTTCTCTTTTATAAAGAAAGCATCACAGTTGACCTTCACATAACCTGAATCCATAGGGATCCAGGGGTCATCACCTCTTCGAATGGAAGGAAAGTTAGCTCGACTCTTATGGTTCGCCTCCTCAAATTCAGAAAAAGAACAAACAACCTTTTTCTAAATATCCACCGGAGATTCCGCAATACCTAAAAAATTAAATTATTCCTTGATTTCTAAATAGACCAGCTTAAGAAAGCAATTAATTCGCATCCTTCGAAACCCATTATCATGTTACGAAGGGTGAGGATTTTTTCCCACCATTTTTCAAAGCCAGGTGTCGTCGTTGTTGTTTTTTTAAATCTTGGAAACGGGGAAAATGAAAAGATGGGAAAGGGAGTCGTCACCAGCTACTATGGTAGATCAGACACCATAAAAAATAACCAGAGATTCAAAAATATTTGAGTTCAAGAGTCGATTGTGCGTGGGAAGAATTAGCACCCCACAACGCCCAAAATTGGTACTGTGTTGATTAAGTGTTGTCTTTGTAAGAAAATAAAATAAAAAAATTTTTAGTTTAAAATTTAACCCCAAAATAATAAAAAAAATCAAAAGAGAACGTTTTCTTGTTTACGACAATCGAGGAAGATGATACCTGAATAAGTCAGGATGCCACTTCCTAACCGGTTCTCAATATAAATTAGAAAAAACATTCCTTAATGTCAAAAGGAGTTCAAAATTTTAAAATACATAAAAAAGGCATGTTCGTAAAATAATAATAATAATAATAATAATAATAATAATAAT
The DNA here is from genome assembly GCA_958450335.1 of Hibiscus tridactylites. Lineage (NCBI taxonomy): Eukaryota > Viridiplantae > Streptophyta > Magnoliopsida > Malvales > Malvaceae > Hibiscus > Hibiscus tridactylites. The sequence goes on from OY288266.1 coordinate 35,931,766, forward strand.
AATAATAATAATAACTACATATGTAATGTCACAATATACATAAAAAAATCATAGTAATAGATTATACATATATATTTTTTGAAAACTAAGGTAATTATAAGTAGTATCTGTTCTGAATATACTCTCAACCATTTGATAATGCATGCTCAATCAACCTACTGTAGCTGCTGGTGCTCTAACCCGCAACCTCTAAGAATAACAACCGTTCCCTTAACCAATGAGACAAGTTGGTTCGTACAGATTATACATATATAATAACATATGACATAACATATGAAAATAATTAGTAATATTAATAGTAATAACGATATAAAATATAATACATTATATAATATTAATATAATATATTATACACGCAATATAAAAGACTATACACATGTAATATAATGATAATAATAATATAGGTATTAAAAATGATAATAGTATAGAACAATAATAATATAAATAATAATATATGTAGTATTAGCATAGATAATGTATATACGACCATATAACAGTGATAATAATAATCTAATAATAATATAATGTATAGTAAATAAATGCACAAAATTAAATGGCACCGGATGTGACCGGATTGAACGAAAATAAAATAAACGAGAGAAATTAAATAAATATTCGAAAATAACCAGATCGAGCAAAAATTAAAATACGTAAATTAATCACTAAAATTAAAAGTTATTGGTTAGTTGTTAAACGTTAGCGAACCGGGCCATAAATAATACGAGTCATATCTTGGTTTGGGTCACCGTAAGACCAATAGCAAAACGTGATCAAACAACCAAAATTTAAAATATATAACTAATGTGTACACACGTATATATAGCATACCATATACATAATACAAATACTATATAATATATAGATGATAATAATATGTACCTAGGTAATATATATATATATATATATATATATATATATATATATATATATATATATATATATTAGGGGTGGGAATTGTCGGGTACCCGGGATTCGGGTACCCGGTTCGTCCGGGTACCTCTTTAAACGGCCCGTGTCCCGGCCCATTAAATTCGGGTACCCGGGATTCGGGTACCCGTAAAATTCGGGTACCCGGGTAATCGGGTACCGGGTTCATTTTTTTTATTTTAAAATAAAAAAAAAATCATATGTTAAACAAAAAAATATTTAAAAAAAAAATTAAACTTAAAACTTAAAAGAATATAATACAAACATAGAAAAAATATAGGGATTTAAACTTAATTTTAGAGTGAAAATATTAAGAAACATAAAATAAAAATATAATTTTAAATATAAAAATATATATATTAAATTTTATCGGGTCGGGTACCCGGTAAGGGAAAACTCTCGGCCCGTGTCCCGGGAAATTTGCCGGGTTGGGTACCCGGCCCGGCCGGGTAATTTTTTTTCGGGAATTACCCGGTATTTTTATTTCGGTAGTCGGATTTTCGGGTCGGATCAATCGGGTCGGGTATTTTCGCCCACCCCTAGTATATATAGTATACGTACCATATAAATATATACATAGTTATAACATATACAATATATAGAAAGAAGCTGCACATGCACGAATCAACTTGCCTCAGTTGTTAAGGGAACTGTTGTTGTTCTTAGAGGTCACGGGTTCGAGCACCAGCAATTGCAGCAGAGTGATTGAGCGTTCATTGTCAAATAGTTGAGAGTATATTTAGAACAGATACTACTTGTAATCACTTTAGCTTTCATAAAAAAAAAGGCTGCACATACTTTATACTACTACTACTAATAATAACTAAAAAAAATTGGAAAGCCAAATTTGAAGCAATTAAAGGATCAGGCCAAATACTTCCTAGGAATCGAGGGACCATTTGAGCGATTATACCATTCGACAAAGACAAAGTAAATAAGCTTAGGACAGAGGGACCTAGGGCGTAATTTAACCTTTTTTACTCTAAAACCTAAAACAAACGGATAATTTCATTCTTCCATTTTTTTTTGTTTCAGCCGTCTATCCCCCTCTCTAATTCTATTCCCACTGTTTCTTTTGATTTTTGAAACCCTAAGATACTAACCCCCCATTTCATACTTAAAAAATAGAACTTTTCTAGATTCGGTTTAAGAACAGCGGTTCGAACATGCACAACGACTGTAGTTCAAGATCGAACCGAGGTAAGAACGAAATTCCTTTTGTTTTTGTGTTCATACTCGAATGGACATAGAAAATAAGGTATACCTTCTTGATATTTGGATCTTTAGATATGTAAATCCCTTCTTTTCTTAGAATCGTCCAAAAATCCTCTTTTTATTTTGAATCTGTAAGAGCTTTTTTTTTCAATATGAAAAAGCCCCTTTTTTATATCCAAAAAATCCCCCTTTTATATTAAATTGCTTGGGTTTTTATAACCCGATTTTAGGTCGATCTTGCCGCTACGTCAATGTCGTAATTGGAGCAAACATCAGAGCTTCATCATTCGTTTCTATCTCCTCGTCAGTGTTGTAGTCATTCGTTTCTATCTCCTCGTCAGTGTTGTAGTCAGGTTCATTTGAAGTTGAGTTCATTTCAGGTCGGGTTAATTCGGGTTTCGAATTCGTATTAAGATTAAGTTTGATACAAATAGTCGATAGACTTTGGGTTGGTCATTAATTTCGAGTTAATTATTTAACGCCTTTTACGAACACAAATCACATTAAAAATAAATATTATGCACTAGAATAAACAAAAATATCATCAAACAATTCATAGCTAAAATATTGCAGTAAATTACAAAAATTAGAAATTAATGTGTAAATTTTGGTGAAAAATAAAATTTTAGGGACTAACATGAATAAAAATATCATCATATTAAAAATACCGGACTAAATTACAAAAAAATAAGGGTCAATTTGGAATAAAAATAAAGTTGTGGAGACTATAATGAACAAAAATATTAAATTAAAATTATAAACATTGGACTAAATTACAAAAAATTGAATATGGGTCAACTTGGAATAAAAATAAAGTTTTAGGAATTAGAATGAACAAAAATATTACCAAATGATTCATATCTAAAATATTAGAGTAAATTACAAAAAATAGAAATTAATAAGGGTAAATTTTGGTAAAAAAATAAAACTTTAGGGACTAACATGAATAAAAATATCATCATATTAAAAACACTGGGCTAAATTACCAAAAAATGAATATGAGTCAATTTGGAATAAAAATAAAGTTTTAGGGACTATAATGAACAAAAATATTAAATTAAAATTATAAACATTAGACTAAACTACAAAAAATGAATGAGGCCAATTTGGACAAAAATAAACTTTTAGGGACTAGAATGAACAAAAATATCATCAAATGATTCATATCTAAAATATTGGAGTAAATTACAAAAATAAAAAATTAATAAGGGTAAATTTCTGTAAAAATATAGGACTAACATGAATAAAAATGTGTATATATGTATGTATATGTAGATACATATATATGAATGCATGTATGTAAGTTTTAGTATGTATATGTATATATATAAACATATATATACATATATATAGGATAAATTTTCTATACACAGACGGTGGAAACTGAAAATTTCTACAAGCGCCTTAATTCTAGGGTATAGGTAGTTAGTTTAGGGTATAGGGTTTAGAGGTTTAGGTGTGGAGGGTTAGAATTTAGGGATAGTTGTTTCAATTTAAGGTTTAGGGTTATAATTTAGGGTTTATAGGTTAAAACCTAAATCCTCACCATATTACCCTAAAAACTAAACCCTAACCTATAAACCCTAAATTATAACCCTAAACCTTAAATTGAAACAACTATCCCTAAATTCTAAACCCCTACACCTAAACCCCTAAACCCTATACCCTAAACTAACTCTCTAAAGCCTAAAACTAAGGCGCTTGTGGAAACTTTAAGTTTCCACCGCCAGTGTATAGGATATTAATCCATATATATATTGTAAAAATATGTGTTTTGATATAATAATTGAAAAAGAGTTTTGGACTAAATTGAAATTTTTTTAAAATGACTTTAAGTCCAAACAACTTGAAAATATATTTAAGGAATTCTTAAAGGGGTTTTATTACGTTTTTTAAAGCCAAATTTTACAAAACCACTCAGGTGTTTCGATACGACCATTTACAGTGTCAAAACGTTTCGATGCAGCTCTGTCTGTTTTGAAACGAGCTTAATCCGAGTGAGGTTTTTACATAGCGTTTCGATACGAGCTTCACCGTTTCAATACGCCTATATGGCAAATACTTCAACGGTCAAAACCCCCAACGGCTATTTCCCAACGGTATTTTAAATTGCAGCTCAACTGTCACTCGTAATGAAACAGTTTGTAACCGTTTCGATACAGCTCAATAATGTTTCGATATGGCCAGAGGCGTTTCGATACAGCTAGCTGCATCATGCTTCAACGACTAGTTCTGAAGTAGAGGAACCTGTAACGATAACACTAAGGAATTACCCTCGCCGAAGCAAAGGAACCTGTAACGATAACAGTAAGGAATTACCCTCGCCGAAGCAGAGGAACCTATAACGATAACAGTAAGGAATTACCCTCGCCGAAGCAGAGGGACCTGTAACGATAACAGTAAGGAATTACCCTCACCGAAGCAGAGGAACCTGTAACGATAATAGTAAGGAATTACCCTCACCGAAGTAGAGGAACATGTAATGATAACAGTAAGAAATTACCCTCGCTGAAGCAGAGGAACCTGTAACGATAACATTAAGGAATTACCCTCGCCGAAGCAGAGGAACCTGTAACGATAACAACAAGGAATTACCCTCGCCGAAGCAGAAGAACCTGTAACGATAACAGTAAGGAATTACCCTCGCCGAAGCAGAGGAACCTGTAACGATAACAGTAAGGAATTACCCTCGCTGAAGCAGAGGAACCTGTAACAATAACAGTAAGGAATTACCCTCGCTGAAGCAGAGGGACCTGCGGTATCTTCATATCCTATCCCAAGCACCTAAGTAACCGTTGATGTTGTAATTTTAGTAATTAGGAGAAGCAACAATACGGTAAACATAAGACAACCAATTATTTTCGGTAAGCAGTAATCATAGATGATACTATTAATCAGGAAAAACAAAAAAAAATCAAAGATCATATTGTTCAATCAAGTACTTAGGCATAATTCAGACATATGGAACTATCATACTTAGAATCGGGAAAACATGTTACGTTTTGCAAAATCAGAAATTTTAAGTCGTGTACACATGTTTAGTTCAATCATAACGACAGCCAGGGAGTACACCTTCAGATCAAGAACAAGGGCATATTGTTGGACAGATCGACGTCACTCCTTAGATTAGAGAGTTGATCTTAGTTCATTTTCCTCTTCTTTTTTCAGATTAACTTGATAGTTACAGAAAGGAAATACACGTATTTTCCATATATCGAATTCACTCTTGAATCAAATCCCTTATAAAAAAGGTTTCGTTATCTAGGGTGTTAACATGTATATCGAGATAACCAAGTTATCAATTAATTTACAGGCCTTAAACATTCATACATGTCATATAATTCTTAATTTTGACACAAGGGTCCTTATCAATATTCATATACTATATTCTACTTCATTTGATATTTGATGCATTAAATATTAATTAACATGTTAATTATAGTACACAAGAAGTAGTGGGTAATACATCGACTCCAAGCTACACCAGTAGACCCTTGAAGCTTCATTCGATCACCCTCGTGCGTGAAATTGACCACCAATAATATTTCATACTGTTGAGTTGATCACACAATTGCAAATGGCCAAGAGGGGGTTGAATTGGCGATAAAAATTTTGGTGGGTGAGAATATGGAAAAATAAAATTGTGACACAAAGCAATTAGAGTGGTTCAAGTTCTCCAAACGAACTCTACATCCACTACCTTAGTTCCCACTAAGGATTTTCAAACAATTCACTACTTGAATTCTTCCCCTTTTCTTTGATAAGGAGGGAACCTTACAATTTGATTAAGCTTTCTACCCAAAGCTTAATCCACTCACTTTTACAAAAGAAGTATTTGGTAAACTCTAAAAATTCCTCTCAAAGGATGATTGTTTACCCAATTACAATTTCACATTCCCCAAACCCACAATAAAAGATTACAATGAGAAATACAAGAGTTAGGTACAAGAATTTGACTCTAAAGGTGCAAAGTTTGGATTTGAGTGCTTTGATGTTGCTCGTAGGTTCAATTGTTGTTGCTTGTTCAATTGAGACTTGTTTTTATACCATTGCATTGAATTCTAGCCGTTTGGGTAGTTGGGATCATCAATAGAGCCGTTGGGATGCAATTTCCCGTAATAAATGCAACTCTGGTGCCTACCATATCGGCACGGCTAGGGAGCATATCGATACCTGTATCAAAGAGGAAAGAGCCGTTGTGACTGAAAACATTGCGTATCGATACACTTAGAGGGCGTACCAATACGATTTTTAAGGGGCGTATCGATACGTAAGGGTGTATCGCTACTGAATTTGCTCACTGGAATCCCAACTTTGGTTTTGATAAAGAGCGTATCGATACAGATACTTAGCGTATTGGTACGGTATAACGGTCATTTAAATTTTGGGATACCAACTAATTGACAAGCCAACAGTCGAAAATTAAATGCAAAATTTTTGCAAAGATAAGCATATCATATCGATGCGGTTGCAAAGCGTATTGGTACGATATCGTTTAAAGTCTTGCTCAGATGAATATCGTATCGATATGGAGTAATACAATATCGGTACGTTATGGTTTATTAAAATTCTAGTGACTAAAAACCGTATCGATACGCCTAAGGGTATCGATACGCCTAGGCGTTTTGCTAAAGTTTGGCTTGAAAATATATAAAAAGACTTAGTGAATTTTGAACATTTAAGAGTGTTTTGTCTTGAAGTATAGTTTGGTTCAAAAAGACTTGTCAATAGTGAGACTTTGAAGAGTACTTAAAAATTTATTATTTTGCAAATTAGTCTACAAGTTTAGGTGTTACATCAAAATCAATTTTGGTTTCACAATCTCCCCTTTTTGATATAACAAAACCACATATAAATTTTTTAGTTTTGGAAACTTTTCAAAAGCTTTCTCCCCCTTAATTTAAGATGGATTTTCAAAATCAATTTTAATTTTATAAAAATTGGCTCTATAATCCTTCTCCCCCTTTTTGTTAGATCAAACATAAGCACAAATGTAGAACTAATGTTTTGATATAATAATTGAAAAATGTTTTGGACTGATTTAAAAAGTATTTAAAACATTTCCAAAGTCCAAACAACTTGAAATTATGTTTAGGGAAGTTTTTAAAAGGGTTTTATATGTTTTTCAAAGCCAAACTTCACAAACCTGTCCAGGCGTTTCGAAACACCTTAGAGCGTTTCGATACGGGAATTCCAGTAGCAAAAACGTTTCGATACTCGTATCGAAACGGGTTTTCCCCTGGATGAGATTTTTACCCAGCGTTTCGAAACGAGATATGCCGTTTCGACAAGCCTACGTGACATGGAGCACAACGGTCATAAACCCCAACGACTATTTCACAACTAACATTTAAATGCATGGCGTTTCGATACGGGTCTAGGCGTTTGGATACGTGTTCCGAAACGGCCAGGGGCGTTCCGAAACGGGTGCCTTGTCAGACTGCAACGGCTCTTTCTACTTAAAGGATGTTTCGAAACGGGTTTGAACGTTTCGAAACGGTGAGCTGCAGAACTACATTTATGGTGGGAATTAAAGTCCTCAACGGCTCCAATTCAATCCCAACGGCTAGTAACGACTATGAGATTGAATTTCTTTGACGGAACCCACTATGCCCATTGGAAGACAAAAATGAAGTTCTTCATCAAATCAAGAGGTTACAAGCTATGAGATGTAGTTGAAGATGGTCCGTTCGTGCCTCAAAGAAGCAAAGCGGAGTGGAGTGCCGACGATCGCAAGAAGATGGAGCTTAATTGCAAAGCCTTGCGGCTCTTGTTTTGTGCATTTGGCCCAACCATCTATGAGAAGATGTCTTCTTGTGAGAGTGCCAAAGAGGTATGGGACAAGCTTGAAGTCACATACGAGGGGACCGATGAAGTCAAGGAGACCAAGATTGGGCTCCTAACCTTAGAGTATGAGAACTTCAAAATGGATCCGGAAGAGAACATCGAGAAGATGTTTGATAGGTTCTCCACTATCACCAATGGTCTCAAAGGCTATGGAGAAGCCATCCAGGAGGAAAAGCTTATTCGAAAGCTCATCTACTCACTTCCCGAGTTTTGGGACTCATAGAGGATCGCCATTATCGAAGCAAAGAATTTGAAGACTTTAAAGCTTGATGAACTCATGGGGTCACTCCTTACTCATCAAATCATGAAGAAGAACAAGGAAGATGAGAAGAAGAGGGAGGAAATTAGAGCTATGAGAGAGAAGAAAATCAAAGGGCTAGGAATCAACAAGTGCCATGGCTCTGAAGTCCTCCACTTGTCATCATGTCTACTCAAGTGAAGAGGAGGATGAAGATGAAGAGATAGTTCATCTCTTCAAGAAGTGTGCCCCGTTCATGAAGAAAGCCTTGAGAGAGCTTGAACGAGAACCTAAGAGAAAAGAGAGGGCAAGCACTTCAAGCCATAAGAAGAAGGCACATGTGGCTACTTGGAGTGATGAGGACTCCACCGACGATGAACAAGCCAACCTTTGCCTTATGGCCATCGAAGAAGATTCAAGGGTAACTTCTAATTCATCTACTTCATGTTCTTACACTTTTGATGAATTACAAGATGCCTATGATGATTTGGTTTTAGAGTTTAAAAATCACATTTTGAAAAAGAATAAATTGATTTCAAAGTTAAAAATTCAAAATGATTTGATTTCTAAAACCAAACTTGAACTTGAAGCAAAACTCGAAGAGTTTGAATTAAAATGTTTTGATTTACAAAATTTGCTTCAAAAAGTTCAAGAAGAAAAAAATTTGATTTCCAAAGAGCTTGAAAAGAAAAATAATTTTGGAAAATCAAATTTTTATGTAAGACAATCTAGTGCCCCAAGATTTGTAAAAGGAAAATGTTTTAGAAGTGTTTGGGTCCAAAAAGGACTAACCACTTCAATTAAAAAGGATGACATTGAAAAATGGATTCCTAAGGGGACTAAAATTTGTGCTACTAATGTTCATGGATCCAAAGCAATTTGGATGTAACCCCCTTAACCCGGCCTAGACGGTCGACCCGAATTAAGAAGATCACACGGGGAAAACCAAAGTCAACCCGAAAGTCAACCTTGATTAACGACCCTTTTTTTTTTCCTTTTTACTCTTGTCTAGATGCACATTATCCCTAGATATGATCATACAAACAGCATACTCAAAGATCATAACCATCAGAGAACATTCAGGGACTCAATTGCACAAAATACAACTTTAGGGACCAAATTGTAAATTCTGGAAACTTTAAGGACTTAACCGAATTTAAAGTTACCAACTTGAAATTAATCATCTTTCATGCTTCTCTGCCAAATTTCAGCTCAAACGGACTTCTCAAACTCATGCAAATGCATAAATATGTTTCAGGACCAAAACGAAAACATTTCAAAACATATAACCGCCTATGTCAGCCCCCAACGGTCAGGTGTTTCGAAACAGAGAGAACCTGTTTCGAAACGCGGGACCGTTCCGCAACGTGTTCCGAAACGAGGGCTGGCAGAGGCATTTCCGTTTCGGAACGGTACCTTCCGTTTCGAACGCCTGGGTCATTATAGGGCCCCCGTTCCGAAACGGTAGCTCCTGTTCCGATACGGCCTGCACAGATTGCAGAAATTCAGCTGGTTTATCATGCAATTGACCAACCAATCATGCTCCAAAAGCCACCAAACTTTACCAGCAAGTCATTCAATATATAAGGAGCATAATTGCATCAACCAAACATCGACATGGCATCAATTATGAAAAGCCCCAATTCTATAGGCATGCTTCCTACTTAGCAAACCATTCAAGCATCAATTTGATAAACCAACTCATAAAGGCCAATTACATGTTCCAACGTTAACAACAACATAAATCCAACTTAGGGAGTTTAAAACATCTCCCAAAACAACAACATAGGTCCCCCATTGCCAAATTACTAAAAGCTAATAGTGTTTAAGAAACCTTCACCATACATGAGCTTTGTTCACCACTTGGATTCTTCACCACCTTGTTGCCCTCAAATGCACTTTAATGTTCTGCATTATTGGTTTAAGAAAGAGAGAGAGCGTAAGCAAAAGCTTAGTGAGGAATGCTCAATAAAACCATACAATAATGCATTTTCAAAACACTTATATAAGCCTTAACTCCAATCATCATTTTCACATGCTCATAAGCAACTTAAACAAGCATTACATGCTTCAAGTTCATAGTATGTCATATTGGCAACAAGTGATACATTTCACATAAGACTCACACATGGACTTTTAAACACCATTGTGATCTTATAACAACCAAGGACCACACATGGACTTTTAAACACCATTGTGTCCTTAACCCCATGAACTTTTAAACACCATGGCCCATGGACTTTTAAACACCATGTCAAGGACCACACAAGGACTTTTAAACACCTTTGTGTCCTTAACAAGAACCATCCAAGGACTTTTAACCACCTTGATGTTCTTAAAATAACAAGGCTTACACAAGGAATTTTAACCACCTTGAGCCTTAACCAAGAACCATCCAAGGACTTTTAAACACCTTGATGTTCTTAAATATACAAGGCTCACACAAGGACTTTTAACCACCTTTGTGACCTTAACCATCACTTGCCAATATGCATCATTATCATCAATAATCCACTGTTTTAAAGCATTTTAACCAAGCCATAACATCATGCATCATTAAGCATCGAAACCACATTTAACAATGTTCAAAACAAGGATTCCTTACCTTAAGCATCCTTCAACACATGGCTTATATCTCAGCAAATCAACATGCTAAAATCATGCTTTCAAAACAGAATTTAAAACATGCAAACAACCACATTGCACACAACCAAAACCATGGTTCATTGTCAAGAGAGTTTTCCCGAAAACTTACTCTTGAGCTTAGCTAAGTTGCTTAGACTTAAACTAAGCTCCCAAACCTTCAAAACATTGGTTTCAAAGCTGAAAACCAAAATCCACTCACCGATTCCGTTTCGCCTCTTGCCGAAACACCAACCAAGCTTCCGGATCACCACCTCAAGGATCCAAAGATGACTCCCCTGTTTTAAACACATCAAAGCAGAGGATTAATGCATCATCATGCATTAATAGCTTCAATGAAAGCACCTAAACCCGCTGCTCTCATCCACACTCCATTTTCGGCTACCAAACACAACCGAAAATGCATCCAAACAACTCCACAACATTACCCAGCCATAATCCATCAAATCTAAACATCTTTACACATCAATTAACATCCAAAAAGGATCTAACATCATCCTTATACCCCCAGCTATAACAGATCCACAAGATCACTCCAAAAACAACCAAGAACACAAGCTAAACTTAGGAAATTCAACCTATCCGGGATTGCATTGATTAAACCTCAATTCCTTATCAAATTAACATTCATTTAACATCAAAAATACACCTCAAATCACTGCTTAAACAGATCAAACGAAAATTCATCAAAATCAAGCAAATCTTGCATTTTAAGCCAAGATCAAGGATACAACTATAAAACCATTTATAAAACACAAATTAAGGATTGAGAACTTAGGAATTTCAGTAAAGAACTGAGAGTCTAGAGGAGAAGGACGTTCTTACCTCCAAACTTGAGTTTTCTCCCTTTTTGGAACCAAAATCTTGAAAATCCACTTAGCAATTGGTGAGGTTTTGATGATGAGATGATTAGAAATCAAAAGGAAATTGAAAAGAGATATTTAGATGACAAAATCAGAGGAAAGAGCTCTGGAGAAAAGATGTTTGGCTTGAGAGAAAAGATGAGAGAATGAAAATGGAAAATAGAAAAGTTAGTTGGAAATTAGGAAAATATCTTCCCTCTCTTTTCTTTTATTTAAAAACCACTAATTAAATCATTTAATATCTTAGAAAAATCTGGAGAAACTCCTTTTGGGAAATAGCTCCTTAAAGATTCAAAGTTTCAATCCTTTTTAAAACAGTCACGCAGTTTTCAAAAATTACATTTTGGTCACTAGCCAAAATGTCACCCTTCCAAACCTCATTTTGTAAAATTGATTTCACAGTTCACTTATATGTATTAAAAGAGGATTTTAGAACATTTTTCCATATTTTTAATGCAAACCGAACTAGGCTTTCCTAATTTCACCTTTTTACATTCGAACAGCACTTTGACCGAACCGGTCCAAGCCCAAAACTTCTAAGCCCAAAACCGGGGCGTTACAACTCTCCCCCCTTAAGAAATTTCGTCCTCGAAATTTACCTGAAGGAAAGAGGTAAGGAAACTGCTTCAGCATGTCATCCTTCCGTTCCCACGTGGCTTCCTCAACACCTCGGTGCTTCCACAACACCTTCACCAACTCAATGGTCTTGCCATGAAGAACCTTGCTATCCGCATCCAGAACCTTCACCGGTTCCTCATCATAGGTCAAATTCGGATTCAATTCCACTTCTTCCATAGGCATCACATGCGAAGGATCCGATCTATACTTCCGGAGCATAGAAACATGAAACACATCATGAATCTTCTCCAACTCTTGAGGTAACCTCAACTTGTACGCAACAGGACCCACACGCTCAATCACCTCATATGGTCCAATGTACCTAGGGCTCAACTTACCCTTCCGGCCAAACCTCATCACCTTTTTCCAAGGCTAAACCTTCAAAAACACACGATCACCCACTGCATACTCAATCTCCTTACGCTTCAAATCCGCGTAAGACTTTTGCCGATCAGAAGCTGCCTTCAAACGCTCACAAATGAGCTTCACCTTCTCGGTGGTTCCTTTCAACAAAGCCGGCATCGAAACCAACTTCTGACATGTTTCAGCCCAACAAAGAGGAGTCCTACACTTCCTCCCGTACAAAGCCTCATAAGGTGCCATTTGAATGCTCGCCTGATAACTATTGTTATAAGCAAACTCCACCAAAGGCAAATGTTTCTCCCAAGAGCCTTGGAACTCAATCACGCAGCACCTCAACATATCCTCCAAAATCTGGATAACACGCTCAGACTGACCATCCGACTGAGGATGATAAGATGTACTGAAATTCAACCTTGTACCCAAAGCTTGATGCAAACACTGCCAGAAACGCGATGTAAACCTCGGATCCCTATCCGACACAATCGACTTAGGCACACCATGCAGCCACACAATCTCAGCAATGTATAGCTCCACAAGCTTATCCAAAGAAAATGTAGTATGCACAGGCAAGAAATGCGCACACTTCGTCAGGCGATCCACAATCACCCACACTGAATTCTTCTTTGATGACGACAAGGGTAAACCAGATACAAAATCCATACCCTTTCCCACTTCCATTCAGGGATTCTCAATGGTTGCAACAACCCTGAAGGAACCTGATGCTCAGCCTTAACTCGCTGACACACCATACACTTGCTCACAAACTCAGCAACATCCTTCTTTAAACCCACCCAATAGTACTCATCACGAAGATCACGATACGTCTTAGTACTACCAGGGTGCATAGCAAAAGGACTACTATGACCTTCAGTCAGAATAGCACGCCTCAACTCAGCATCATTGGGCACTACTATTCGACTCCCAAAACATAACACACCATCATCATTAAAGCAGAATTCCGAAGGCCTACCCTCCGCGATATCCTGGACATGAGACACCAAGGAATCATCCAGCAACTGCTTTTCCTTGATCCACTGAACCAAAGTGGTTTCACTTGCAACTCAGCCACAAGACCACCATCACGCGAAATACTCAGACTGGCAAACATAGCCCTCAACTCAACAGCTACCTTCCTACTCAAGGCATCCGCTACAACATTAGCCTTCCCAGGGTGATACTCAATCGTCAAATCATAATCCTTGAGCAACTCTACCCAACGCCGCTGTCTAAGATTCAACTCCTTCTGAGACATCAGATACCTCAAGCTCTTATGATCCGTGTACACAGTACACTTCTCACCATACAGATAGTGCCTCCGGATCTTCAAAGCAAAGACCACCGCAGCCAGCTCAATGTCATGCGTAGGATAATTGCGCTCATGCACCTTCAACTGCCGCGATGCATAAGCCACCACCTTACCCTCTTGCATCAACACACATCCTAAACCAACATAGGACGCATCACTATACACCACAAACTCTTTTCCTGATTCAGGTTGAACCAAGATAGGAGCTTGCGTCAAAGCCGCCTTAAGCTTCTCAAAAGCCTGCTGTCTCGCTTCCGTCCACTCATACTTAACATCCTTTTGCAACAACTTCGTCAAAGGTGCAGCAATCTTAGAAAATCCATCCACAAACCTCCGGTAGTATCCCGCCAAACCAAGGAAACTACGAACCTCATGAACAGACTTAGGAACCTTCCAATTCATCACCGCCTCAATCTTCTGAGGATCAACACGAATCCCCTCAGCAGAAACCACATGCCCAAGAAACACCACTTCACTTAACCAGAATTCACACTTGCTCAGCTTAGCATAAAGCTGATTCTCCAACAAAGCTTGCAAAACAATCCTCAAATGCTCTTCATGCTCCTTCTCAGTACGCGAGTACACAAGGATATCATCAATGAACACCACAACAAACTTGTCCAGGTATTCATGAAACACACGATTCATCATGTCCATGAAAGCTGCAGGAGCATTTGTCAAACCAAACGGCATCACAAGGAACTCATAATGCCCATACCTTGTCCTGAAAGCTGTCTTAGGCACATCCACATCCTTCACTTTCAACTGGTAATACCTAGACCTCAAGTCAATCTTAGAGAACACAGCTGCTCCCCGAAATTGATCAAAGAGATCATCAATCCTCGGCAAAGGGTACCGATTCTTGACAGTCAACTTGTTCAGCTGACGATAATCAATGCACATCCTCATAGTGCCACCCTTCTTCTTCACAAACAAGACCGGTGCACCCCAAGGTGACACACTCGGCCGAATGAACCCACGATCAAGCAATTCTTGCAATTGCGTCTTCAGCTCCTTCAGCTCCTTAGGTGCCATTCTATAAGGGGTAATGGACACATGAGTTGTATTCTCATACAGCTCAATCCCAAACTCCACCTCGCGATTAGGGGGTAAACCAGGCAATTCCTCAGGAAACACACCAGGAAACTCCCGCACAATCATGATATCTTGCACACGCAACTCCTTAGAGCTAGGATTCATCACAAAAGCTAGGTAAGCTTCACAACCTTGCCTCAGCATCCTGCTCGCCTCCAAGGTAGACACCACATTGGCAAGAAACTTCACATTCTCACCAACCACAACAACTTCATAATCATCCGCAAGCTTCAATGAAACTCGCTTATTTTCACAATCCACAACAGCACGATGCTCAGCAAGCCAATCCATGCCAAGGATTACATCAAAACCATAGAAAGACAACTCCATAAGGTCAACATGAAAAACATGATCTTGAACAACCAAAGGACACCTTCTATATAGCTTTCGAGTCACAACAGTCTCACCAAAAGAACTAGTGACACGCACACCAACATCCAAAGACTCAACAGGCAAACCAAGCAATTCAGCATGCTCACGCAATATGTATGAATGCGTAGATCCAGAATCAATCAAGGAAAGTAATGACAAGGATTGCAAAGTAAAGGTACCTGCGATCACATCCGCGTCATTCCTTCCCTCACGCTGAGCATACACTCTAGCTTGTTCGCCACCCTCAGGCTGAATAGCCACAACATGGGCCACTCCTCGACCACCCTCCTCTCTCCGCTGAAAATTACCACGGCCGCGCCCATGACCTCTCTGTGGTGCAGCAACAATAGGAGCACGCACTTGGCCACCAGCCAACATAGGACACTCTCGCCTCATGTGATCCGCAGATCCACAATTCCAACACCCATTACCATCTGCTGCAACAGGAGCTTGCACCTCCCTCACAGCTCGAGGACAATCGCGTTTCATATGACCACGTGAACCACATGTCCAACATGCACTCGGATCAGCTCTAGCATTGCCTCCCCGAGCAGGTGCACCACCACCTCGCTTAGCTGAGGACTGATACTTCTGATCACGTCCCCTCTTGTTCCGTCCACCACCGGAACTATACTCAGCAGCTCGCTTTCCAGCACTTGACCCAGCACTTCTAGCAGATAAACCCAAGTTCATCTCAATGTCCTTTGCTCGACCCACCAGCACATCAAAATCACTATACTCGGTAGCCAGCACATACATCTTTACATCCGTCACTAAACCATAACGGAATCTTTCGCACCTTTCTCGCTCATCCGGAACAAGCTCAGGTGCATATTGACTGAGTCGAACAAACTGCACTTCATACTCAGCCACAGTCATGCTCCCCTGGGTAAGAGACATGAACTCCCTCTTCTTTTCATCTAGGTACCTCACACCCAGATACCTCCTCTTGAACGCATTCTGAAAGAATGTCCAAGTTACATCAGCATCAGCCATCCCAGCGATAGTGGTTGTCCACCACGTATAAGCATCATCTTGCAGCAATGATACTACACAGCCCAGCTTTTGCACATCAGTGCAACTCATCTGACCCAAGGTCCTCTTGGTACTCTCTAGCCAAGCTTCAGAACCTTCAGCTGACAAACCCCTGAACTCAGTCCCTCCTAGACTGCGCAAGCGTTCCAAGGGTAGTCTAACTCCAGCATCTCCCTGATGCCCAGCTCCATGAGCTCCAGCTACTGCTGCTTGAAAATCTCCAGCAATAGCTTGTATCAACACCGTCATGTCAGGAACAGCTTGCCCCTGACCAGCCTCAGGTCCAGCGACCCCAGCACCAGCTGCAGCTCCAGCTCTTTCTCCCTCAGCACCACCACCACCAGGTGGAGGAGGTAACACTGCACTTTCTACATTCTCCTCATTCTCATTCTCATTCTGAGCCGTAGCTCGCACATTACTCCTTAACTCTCTACGAGGTGCCATACTCTAACAATGCAATCACAATGCAAACAAACAAAGTCAGGCCCAGCAAGGTAAACAATCCAAGTACTCAAGCTCATTTTCACTTAAAAACAACATCATTTCATTAGCTTTGATTTGGCAATGGGTACCCACAACATGCTTCATCACAACATACAACTCAATTGCAACATTTATACAAATCACACATCATGCTTTCACTCAACAAGCATACAAGCATACATGCTTAAATCATTCACATAATCATTCCCAATTACTCGAGAACTCAGCTCTGATACCACCAAATGTAACCCCCTTAACCCGGCCTAGACGGTCGACCCGAATTAAGAAGATCACACGGGGAAAACCAAAGTCAACCCGAAAGTCAACCTTGATTAACGACCCTTTTTTTTCTTTTTACTCTTGTCTAGATGCACATTATACCTAGATATGATCATACAAACAGCATACTCAAAGATCATAACCATCAGAGAACATTCAGGGACTCAATTGCACAAAATACAACTTTAGGGACCAAATTGTAAATTCTGGAAACTTTAAGGACTTAACCAAATTTAAAGTTACCAACTTGAAATTAATCATCTTTCATGCTTCTCTGCCAAATTTCAGCTCAAACGGACTTCTCAAACTCATACAAATGCATAAATATGTTTCAGGACCAAAACGCAAACATTTCAAAACATATAACCGCCTATGTCAGCCCCCAATGGTCAGGTGTTTCGAAACAGGGAGAACCTGTTTCGAAACGCGGGACCGTTCCGCAACGTGTTCTGAAACGAGGGCTGGCAGAGGCATTTCCGTTTCGGAACGGTACCTTCCGTTTCGAACGCCTGGGTCATTACAGGGCCCCCGTTCCGAAACGGTAGCTCCCGTTCCGATACGGCCTGCACAGATTGCAGAAATTCAGCTGGTTTATCATGCAATTGACCAACCAATCATGCTCCAAAAGCCACCAAACTTTACCAGCAAGTCATTCAATATATAAGGAGCATAATTGCATCAACCAAACATCGACATGGCATCAATTATGAAAAGCCCCAATTCTATAGGCATGCTTCCTACTTAGCAAACCATTCAAGCATCAATTTGATAAACCAACTCATAAAGGCCAATTACATGTTCCAACGTTAACAACAACATAAATCCAACTTAGGGAGTTTAAAACATCTCCCAAAACAACAACATAGGTCCCCCATTGCCAAATTACTAAAAGCTAATAGTGTTTAAGAAACCTTCACCATACATGAGCTTTGTTCACCACTTGGATTCTTCACCACCTTGTTGCCCTCAAATGCACTTTAATGTTCTGCATTATTGGTTTAAGAAAGAGAGAGAGCGTAAGCAAAAGCTTAGTAAGGAATGCTCAATAAAACCATACAATAATGCATTTTCAAAACACTTATATAAGCCTTAACTCCAATCATCATTTTCACATGCTCATAAGCAACTTAAACAAGCATTACATGCTTCAAGTTCATAGTATGTCATATTGGCAACAAGTGATACATTTCACATAAGACTCACACATGGACTTTTAAACACCATTGTGATCTTATAACAACCAAGGACCACACATGGACTTTTAAACACCATTGTGTCCTTAACCCCATGGACTTTTAAACACCATGGCCCATGGACTTTTAAACACCATGGCAAGGACCACACAAGGACTTTTAAACACCTTTGTGTCCTTAACAAGAACCATCCAAGGACTTTTAATCACCTTGATGTTCTTAAAATAACAAGTCTTACACAAGGAATTTTAACTACCTTGAGCCTTAACCAAGAACCATCCAAGGACTTTTAAACACCTTGATGTTCTTAAATATACAAGGCTCACACAAGGACTTTTAACCACCTTTGTGACCTTAACCATCACTTGCCAATATGCATCATTATCATCAATAATCCACTGTTTTAAAGCATTTTAACCAAGCCATAATATCATGCATCATTAAGCATCGAAACCACATTTAACAATGTTCAAAACAAGGATTCCTTACCTTAAGCATCCTTCAACACATGGCTTATATCTCAGCAAATCAACATGCTAAAATCATGCTTTCAAAACAGAATTTAAAACATGCAAACAACCACATTGCACACAACCAAAACCATGGTTCATTATCAAGAGAGTTTTCCCGGAAACTTACTCTTGAGCTTAGCTAAGTTGCTTAGACTTAAACTAAGCTCCCAAACCTTCAAAACATTGGTTTCAAAGCTGAAAACCAAAATCCACTCACCGATTCCGTTTCGCCTCTTGCCGAAACACCAACCAAGCTTCCGGATCACCACCTCAAGGATCCAAAGATGACTCCCCTGTTTTAAACACATCAAAGCAGAGGATTAATGCATCATCATGCATTAATAGCTTCAATGAAAGCACCTAAACCCACTGCTCTCATCCACACTCCATTTTCGGCTACCAAACACAACCGAAAATGCATCCAAACAACTCCACAACATTACCCAGCCATAATCCATCAAATCTAAACATCTTTACACATCAATTAACATCCAAAAAGGATCTAACATCATCCTTATACCCCCAGCTATAACAGATCCACAAGATCACTCCAAAAACAACCAAGAACACAAGCTAAACTTAGGAAATTCAACCTATCCGGGATTGCATTGATTAAACCTCAATTCCTTATCAAATTAACATTCATTTAACATCAAAAATACACCTCAAATCACTGCTTAAACATATCAAACGAAAATTCATCAAAATCAAGCAAATCTTGCATTTTAAGCCAAGATCAAGGATACAACTATAAAACCATTTATAAAACACAAATTAAGGATTGAGAACTTAGGAATTTCAGTAAATAACTGAGATTCTAGAGGAGAAGGACGTTCTTACCTCCAAACTTGAGTTTTCTCCCTTTTTGGAACCAAAATCTTGAAAATCCACTTAGCAATTGGTGAGGTTTTGATGATGAGATGATTAGAAATCAAAAGGAAATTGAAAAGAGATATTTAGATGACAAAATCAGAGGAAAGAGCTCTGGAGAAAAGATGTTTGGCTTGAGAGAAAAGATGAGAGAATGAAAATGGAAAATGGAAAAGTTAGTTGGAAATTAGGAAAATATCTTCCCTCTCTTTTCTTTTATTTAAAAACCACTAATTAAATCATTTAATATCTTAGAAAAATCTGGAGAAACTCCCTTTGGGTAAATAGCTCCTTAAAGATTCAAAGTTTCAATCCTTTTTAAAACAGTCACGCAGTTTTCAAAAATTACATTTTGGTCACTAGCCAAAATGTCACCCTTCCAAACCTCATTTTGTAAAATTGATTTCACAGTTCACTTATATATATTAAAAGAGGATTTTAGAACATTTTTCCATATTTTTAATGCAACCCGAACTAGGCTTTCCTAATTTCACCTTTTTATATTCGAACAACACTTTGACCGAACCGGTCCAAGCCCAAAACTTCTAAGCCCAAAACCGGGGCGTTACATGATTGTCTTTTGCTAGGTGTGATGGAGATGTTCAAAAAGTCAAACATTGAGGGGGAGCTCCATGCACACAAGGAAGAACACTTGAAGAAGGAAGGCTTCACATCCTCCCCTGAGTTCAAAGTGTTGGTAAAAATCTAGTTGCTTTTGATTTTATTTGATTTATTTTTATGTCAACTAGATGGATCATATATGTTGGACTAACATTTTTGATGATGCATTGAGTAAGGAAGAGCCATTTTAAAACCAAATTTGTATTTTTGTCAGATTTTACCTCTATTGTTATTTTGAACTTAATGTTTTATATTCTTTTTGATATAACAAAAAGGGGAGAAATGGTTTGAAAAATTGAATTTTCAAATGAATAGGGGGGAGCTTTTTTTGATTTCATATCCTTAATCTCTTATTTACATTTTTAAAGTTAAAGGGGGAGAATCCCAAACAATTTTTCAAGTGAGTTTTATTATATCAAAAAGAGGGAGATTGTAGAACTAATGTTTTGATATAATAATTGAAAAATGTTTTGGACTGATTTAAAAAGTATTTAAAACATTTCCAAAGTCCAAACAACTTGAAATTATGTTTAGGGAAGTTTTTAAAAGGGTTTTACATGTTTTTCAAAGCCAAACTTCACAAACCTGTCCAGGCGTTTCAAAACACCTTAGGGCGTTTCAATACGGGAATTCCAGTAGCAAAAACGTTTCGATACTCGTATCAAAACGGGTTTTCCCCTGGATGAGATTTTTGCCTAGCGTTTCGAAACGGGCTATGTCGTTTTGATACGCCTACGTCGCATGGACCACAACGGTCATAAACCCCAACGGCTATTTCCCAACTAACATTTAAATGCAGGGCATTTCGATACGGGTCTAGGCGTTTTGATACGTGTTCTGAAACGGCCAGGGGGCGTTCCGAAACGGGTGCCTTGTCAGACTGCAATGGCTCTTTCTACTTAAAGGATGTTTCGAAACGGGTTCGAACGTTTCGAAACGGTGAGCTGCAGAACTGCATTTATGGTGGGAATTAAAGTCTTCAACGGCTCCAATTCAATCCCAACGGCTAGTAACGGCTACAAACTCA
This sequence comes from Hibiscus tridactylites, assembly GCA_958450335.1. Taxonomy (NCBI): domain Eukaryota; kingdom Viridiplantae; phylum Streptophyta; class Magnoliopsida; order Malvales; family Malvaceae; genus Hibiscus; species Hibiscus tridactylites. The sequence goes on from OY288266.1 coordinate 35,953,273, forward strand.
TCAAGGAGTATAAAAGGGACCTCCAAGCATCAAGTAAAGGTTAATGCTTACATTGTCAATCAACAAATGATCAAATATTGTCTTAGTGCCTAAATTGTCAAATCTTGTATAGACAAACACTAGTGAGCCAAAATTGTCAAATTCGCTCAAGTGTTTTAGGTTTTGGGTGAGTGTTAAATTGTGCAAACAAATACCTATTAGAGGGATTTAAGTTTGCTTATTGTTTCTCTTTGTAAAAGAGGGTTTCGATCAAGGCTTTGGGTAGAAAGCTTGATCGGTGTAAAGGGTTTCCTCCTAAGCCTAGAAAAGGGGACAAATCAATAATGGATTGATTGGAAATCCTTAGTGGGGAGCTAAGGTAGTGGATGTAGACCTTGGTTAGAAGGTTGAACCACTATAAATCTTTGTGTCACATTTCTTTTTAGCTTCCACAACCCTTCCACCCAATAATCCACATCTCCACCACTTGGTGAGCAACATCGGTTGAACGAATCGAGCCCCACACAACTCAACAACAAGGATAATAGCAACAATAATATGATAAACTTCAAATCAAACTTCAAATTAAAATCAACTTAATAGTTCAAAGCAAACTTCAAAAGAAAAAACAACATAAAAATCCAAACTTAAATCCTAAAACATAGATAAAAGGCATAAAGTACTAAACATAGGTGCAAAAGCTAAAGTAACTAAATGACATGAAATGATATGCAAAAAAAGCTACTCGTCTGCATCATCATTATCTTCTTCGTCCTCTTCGTCCTCATCGTCTTGAGTAGGTTGATTCCTCCTATTTTGGTTAAGCCAAGCAGCATCGAAGGCGGTGAGAGAGACATGCATGGAATTTTGTTGAAGAGCGATGATTTTCATTTGATCCTCCAACGATGTGAAACGGTTGTCAAAGCCCTTGACTTGATCTTCAAAGAAGTGAACCGAGTGTCAATACCTTTAACTCGATCTTCCAAGGATGTGAATCGAGTGTCAATGGCGGTAAACCCGACTTCCATGTTTGTGAACTTCTCATTGAGGAAAGTCATTAGGTTGTCCATGGAGGAAGACGCAACCGGAGCTCGCTGAGAGCTTGAAGGAGCATGTGGGGCATCAACCGGAACATCTTGTTGAGGAGCATGAGGGACACAAACCCATTCATTGTTAACATAGGAAAAATGAGCATGAGATAGGGAACGCTCATCGATAGGTTGGCCAAGGGGTTCGGGAAAATCATGTGAACAATCAATCTCAAGGGAATGGAATAGGTAACTCAACGTCGTAGAATAGTAAAAGGATTTTACTTGGTCGGTGTGACGGTGTTGGAATAGATAGACAAGGCCGACAAACATAATTTGACAAAGGTTTGGACGATGACTCCCCTTAAAGCACCTAAGCCAAAAATCATTGACTTGACGAATTGTGGAAAATTTCCCTCCCGATGGACGTAAAAACCAAGTAATGATAAGATGAAGAATACGATCATGAGCATTTAAGACTTTGACGGAGCCTAAAGGACCTTGACCTAATGACATCTGATCATCAATTCCTACGTTGTCAAAACCAAAAGCCTTGCAAAGTACATTTTGATCAATTTTAAAGGTTTTGCCCATTACATGTGACTCAATTGCAATAACATGTTCTCTAGCCTCATCATGAATACATATAGCATTTGAAAAGAAGATGGTGACCAAGTTCCTATATAAAATGGGAGGAAGACTAAAAAAGTTGATGAATTTCCATTGCCTAATCAAATGGAGGTATTGAAATTTAAAACAGGCAGAGTTTAAAAACGGTAAAGACACAATGTGTTCTTCCCTAAGAGTGAAACCTTGAAATAGTTTGTAACGAGACATATCCGAAGGTTCGAGAAAACTACATTGGAGAATATTAGGGAGATTTGGTCTAGGGTTACCCTCTTCATCCTTAATAGGATCAGTAGTGGCAAGGTGACGCCTAGCTCTCTTTTTCGGTGCCATAACCCTGAAAACACATCAAAACGATTCGAATATGTATGCAATTAACATCTTATCCAAACCAATAAATTCTAATAGTTCAAGGTAATTTTAAAAGACATTGTTGTTGTTAAAAATATATATACATATGCTAGAAAAATTTAAAAGAAAAACAGAAAAAAATACGATGAGAAGATATATTCGAATGAAAAAAATTTGATTTTGAAAAAAATTTGGTAAAAAGTTTGAAACTCGTGTAATAAAAAGATGTTTTGTACAAAAACTAAGTTGAAACAATTATAAAAATCAAACGAAAATAAAAGAAAATAAAAGAGAAAAGTTTTATACCTTGAATTGTTAGATTGGATGAATGTGTTGATGTGAATGCACTAGATTGTTGACAAAGCTTAGCTTTGATGTGGAGATCAAAAACCCTCAATGAATTTTTAAGTTTTATGGAAAAAATTGAAGGATTGAGGGGGGTTTTATAGAGGGGTGCGACTAGGGTTTGAAGAGAAAAAAGAGGAGTGTTTAATTTTTGAAGTGTTTTATAAAAACAACCATAAATAAACCTTTCGTTGAGACCGTATCGGTACACTTGTGTAGCGTATCGATACACGTTTGCCCTAATTTTTATTTGACGTTATTATCGTATCGATACGCGGGACCATATCGGTACGTTTTGACCTGGATTACTTCCTTTGACTAATCCGTATCGATACGCGGGGTCGTATCGATACGCATTTAGCTTTTAAGATTTCCCTTTGATGAACCCGTATCGATACGTTTCAACCGTATCAATACGCCTTTACCAGATAAGGCATTTTTGACAAATTCAAGTTTAAAAATCCAACTTTAAACGTCCCTAAATGCATGTGAATGACATATGAAGAAGTTTTAATGGCTAAACTTAATGCATACTCCCCCTATCAACATGCATAGAAGTAAAAAGAGGCAAATTAACATAAGCATGAATATCAACAAATTTCAAGCAAATTTTTGATAATTTGGGACCTAAGAAGGGTCAAGAAAGGCTAGTTAAACCTAACTCTCCCCGAAGGGTCCAAAAGCGCTCTTTATCTAAAGGCTTTGTGAATATATCCGCTAATTGGCTCAAGGTATCAACATACTCTAGAACAACATCATTTTTCAACACATGGTCTCTAATGAAATGATGTCTAATTTCTATGTGTTTGGTTCTAGAGTGTTGGATGGGATTCTTAGTGAGACAAATGACACTAGTGTTGTCACACTTAAGGGGTATAGTTTCTACTTCAACACCATAATCTAAGAGTTGTTGTTTCATCCGAAGGACTTGAGCACAACAACTCCCTAAGGATATGTACTTTGCTTCGATGGTAGATAAGGCTACGCTATTTTGTTTCTTAGAGAACCAAGATACGAGCATACTACCTAAGAATTGGCATGTCCCGGAGGTACTTTTCCTATCTATCTTACACCCCCATAATCCGCATCCGAATAAGCATGAAGGCTAAAGGAGGAATCTTTAGGATACCAAAGGCCTAAGTTAGATGTGTCTCTAAGGTATCTAAAAATTCTCTTAATGGCAACTAAGTGTGATTCTCTAGGACTAGCTTGAAACCTAGCACACAAGAAAACACTAAACATGATATCCGGTCTACTTGCGATAAGGTAAAGCAAAGAACCTATCATGGATCTATAAAGCTTAGAATCAACACACCTACCTCCTTCATCTTTGTCAAGCTTTATGAAAGAGCTCATAGGTGTGGCTTGAGGCTTTACATTCTCCAAGCCAAACTTTTTGAGCATATCGTTCACGTACTTAGCTTGATTTATGAAGGTGTCATCATTCCTTTGTTTGATTTGGAGTCCCAAAAAGAATTAGAGCTCCCCCCATCATGCTCATCTCGAACTCACCTTGCATTAGCTTAGAAAATTCTTTGCAATAATATTCATTAGTAGAGCCAAAATTGATATAATCAACATAGATTTGTACTACTAAGATGTCATTATTATATCTTTTTATGAAAAGTGTAGTGTCCACCTTACCTTTTTCAAAACCATTTTCAATTAAAAAGTTTAAAAGTATTTCATACCAAGCTCTAGGAGCTTGTTTTAAACCATAAAGAGCTTTAGTTAGTTTGAACACATGATTTGGAAATTTTGAATCCTCAAAACCCGGTGATTGTTCAACATACACTTCTTCATTTATAAAACTGTTTAGAAAAGCACTTTTCACATCCATTTGAAAAAGCTTGAAATCATTGTAACATGCAAATGCCAAAAGCATCCTAATGGCTTCCATCCTAGCTACAGATGCATATGTTTCATCAAAATCAATTCCTTCTTCTTGAGTATAGCCTTGAGCAACAAGCCTAACCTTGTTTCTCACTATATTACCATTTTCATCTAGTTTATTCCTATAGACCCATTTAGTTCCTATAGTAGATTGATTACTAGGCCTTTCAACTAATGTCCAAACTTTACTTCTCTCAAATTGATTTAATTCCTCTTGCATGACCAAAATCCAAAAATCATCTTTTAATGCTTCTTTGGTATTTTTATGCTCAATGCATGAAAGAAATGCACCACAAGATTTCACCACCTAAAGACCAATTAATTTGATAGAGGATCTAGTAGTTACCCCTTTGGATGGATCACCCAAGATTTCACCACCTTTGACATAGTTGAACTCCTTTGGGTAAGATACCTCCTTTTTCCTCAAGAGCCAAATCCTTCAAGGCTTCAAGAGGTGGATCTTATGCTTCTTCATCTTTAGTTGGAGTCTCATCCACCTTTGACGTTTGTCCTCCATCAATGGCATCAAGAATCCCTATATCATCATCATCACAAGCTTCTTTCCTCAGAAGGAGGTTATCATCGAAAATAACATGTATAGACTCTTTCACTACTAAAGTTCTTTTATTAAATACAAGATATGCTTTAGAGTTTAAAGAATACCCTAAGAAAATAGCTTCATCACTTTTAGCATCAAATTTACCTAAGTTGTCTTTTCCGTTATTTAAAACAAAACACTTGCAACCAAATGGATGAAAATAGCTAATGTTAGGCTTTTTAGATTTTAAGATCTCATATGGTGTTTTCTTCAAAATTGGCCTAATCATGACTCGATTTATAATGTAGCAAGATGTATTTGTGGCTTCCGCCCAAAAATATTTAGGTAAATTATTTTCACAAAGCATGGTTCTAGCCATTTCTTCTAAAGTTCGATTTTTCCTCTCAACTACCCTATTTTGTTGAGGAGTGTAAGGTGCGAAAAAATTATGGCTAATCCCATTTTCATTTAAAAAATCTTAAAAACCTAGATTTTGAAATTCAGTTCCATGATCACTTCTAATATGAGAAATTTTAAGTTCAAGATCATTTTGAGTTATTTTAGAAAATGTGATGAATTTTTCTAAAGCCTCATCTTTTGTACTTAAGAATAGAACCCAAGTAAACCTAGAATAGTCATCAAAAAGTACAAAGGCATACGATTTACCACCCAAGCTCATAGTTCTAATAGGCCCAAAAAGATCCATATGAATCAATTGTAAACATCTACTAGTAGAGACATCATTAATGGATTTAAAAGAAGTTCTATGTTGTTTACCCTTAGAGCGTGCATTACAAAATTTATCATTAGTGAACTTAAGTTTGGGTAAACCTCTAACTAGATTAAGGGAAATCAATTTTTCTAAAACACTCATGCTAGCATGTCCTAATTTTCTATGTCAAAGCCATGAGTCATGTTCATCATGTACAACTAAACATGTATGAGATGTATGGATGTCATCTAAATGCACCATGTAAATATTGCCTATTCTATGCCCTATGAGCATCAATTGATTTGTTTTAATATTCACAATTTTGCAACCACTTTTATCAAATAAAACATTAAAACCCTTATCACATAATTGACTAATGCTCAATAAATTGTGTTTAAGACCGTTGACATACAAAACATTTTCAATGAAAATAGAAGAGTGATTACCAATGGAGCCTATTCCTTCAATGTGGCCTTTAGAGTTGTCACCAAAAGTTACCACTCCACCACTCTTTGGCTTTAGTTCCACGAATCTACTCTTGTCATCGGTCATATGTTTTGAGCATCCACTATCAAAGTACCATGAGTTTTGGCTTGAAGCTTTGGCCTTGTAGCAATGCTCCCCCTACAAACAAAGAAATTAGGCCTTGATTTTTGGTACCCAAATCATTTTGGGTCCATGTGTGTTAGCCCTCAAAACCTTGGTTCCCTTAGGAATCCAAGAAGCAATAGCATTCATGTTATTAGAAATAATAAGTTCCTTAGGAACCCAAACACTCCTAATCCTTTGACCTCTAGATTGCTTAGGAAAATTTCTTTGTTTAGGAACAAAAGTTTTTCTTTTTACATATTGGGATTTAGAAGACTTTTCTTTTTAAAAATAGTTTTTCCCAATAGCAATAGATGTTTTAAGATTATCCACTTCCTTTGTGTGATAATCTTGAAAATCGGAAAGAAGTTTTTCAAGATCAAAGTTTTTCTTTTTAAGATCATTTGAAAGATTTGCTAAGTACAAAACTTTCTTTTCCAATTACGAGTTAGTTTTTGAAATAGATTCATTTTGAGTTTTTAAATCGGAAATGTTTTTCTTGTTTCTCAAAATAGATTCCTTATGTTTTCCAACTAAATCATCATAAATCTCTTGCAATTCATCATAAGAATTTTGAAGTTCATCAAAGGTAAAATCAAAATTAGATGAGTTAAGGTTTACCTTTGGTTCATCATCAATGGCCATGAGACAAAGATTAGCCACTTCCTCCTCCTCCTCGGATGACTCCTCGTCACTCCAAATTGCTACTTGAGCTTTGAGCTTGTTCTTCTTCCCAAAACTCTTCCTCTTCAATTGAGGACATTCGGAACGAATATGGCCAGATTTTTTGCACCCATAGCAAATGATTTGACCCTTCTCATCTTCTTTACTCTTGATCTTGAAGTCTTTTTTTCTAATGAACTTTCTTCCACGGTTGGAATTCATAAAGCGAGTGAATCGTTTGTCCAACATGGCCATCTCCTCATCTTCATCTTCACTAGAATCGCTTTCATGATATGAAGCTTTAAGAGCGATTCCAATCTTCTTCTTCTCAAACTTCTTCTTCTCCATTTTCTTTTTCTTCTTATCTTCCCTTCTTCATGATTTCATGGGTGAGTGTAGAACCAGATTTTTGCCCGGGTATACATATATAAATAATATAAATAATAATAAACAAAATAACAATAATAATAAAAAAACCAAATATATTAAGAGTCCAAATAATACAAGGTCCAAATGTTTTATCGAGCCCATATGTTACAAAAGGCTCGAACCAAAAACCAAAACCCTTTACAACTGTTGACAACCCACATTGACACAGACCCAATTCATTACAGCTTTTAACAACCCAAAACCAGCCCAACAAACACAAAAATCCCTTCGAACCCATATGTGTTTCTTTTTCCCACTCGATTTTGAGCCCAAAGGGACACGTGTCAACATGGCATTGGTTCATTCTTTTTCACTCAGATTCTTACCGAGCTGGGACCAGCTGGCATCGCCAGCTGTACAGGGATGACGTCACTCCTAACGTAGGTATAAATACCTGTGAAGAGAGAGAAAAAAGGCAATTAATGCAATCATAATTACAAAGATAAATTCCAAAAAAAGAGAAATCGAAAAGATAGAGAGAGAAATTACCTAAGAGCCTGAACCGATCGGAGAAGACGACTGGACACAGATATCACGTTGGAAGCTTATCGAAACCGTCTGAACACTGAACTGAGGTATTTCTACCTCTGTTCTTCTCCTTTTCCCGTCTTTACCTATTCGAAAACAGAAAAACAAGTCAGATCTCCAAAAACAGAAACCAAACCTGTCTAAAAACAGATCTCGGACATAAAACACAACTCGAACCTAAATCTAAATCCAAATCATATCCATAATGCATGTAAAAACTAGATCTAAGATAAATAAAATAGATCTAAGAGATATAAAACATATCTAGATCAGATCTACTTCGAAACTAAAAAAAATACTAAAAAAATAAATAAAAAAATAAAATAGAGATTTGAGAGCTTATCTTGCATCGCGGTTGTCGGAAGCATCCTCGGAGTGAAGAAACGAGCGTTTGGATCGTTATCAGAGTCGAAAAAACAGAGATGAGAGGACACTGGTCTCGGGTAGGTAGCTTAAGATCGTGAGAAGAGGGGTGTTTCTGATGAAACAAGGTTTATATCTAGGATTAAGGTTAAAAATGAGTCTTTTGGGTAGTTTTAGGGTTCCAGCGACGGCGAAGATGGTGGTCGGAGTTGCAGTCGGTGGCTAGAAAAACCAGGTCTAGCCGGGGAGATGACCAGAGAAGGTCCGGTCATCGAAAAAAGGAAGAAGAAGAAGATGAACGATGGTCAGAAGTTGCAGGGACGTCGGAGAAGATGATCGGAGAAGGTCCGATCATTGAAAAGAGGAAAGAGGAGACCAAAGATGATATCCGGTGGTCAATATCATCCTGATGGCCAAGAAACAGGTCTGGGAAGAGTTTTGGGAAAATATGGATTAAAATGAAATTTTTAGAAAAGTTTCGATGTGTTCTTGAAAAATAGGGTTTTGATCTTTGAAAAACAAGGTCTGGGATGGTTTGGGTGTCTGTAAAGATCAAATGGAGGGTTTTAGATGAGTTCTAGATCTATTCTTGGAAAAAGGTGAGGTTTGATCTTTGAAAACAATTTTGGAAAGGGTTTTTTTAATGTTTTTGAGGATTGAAATAAGGATTTTTTTAAGAACAAATGAAGAACTGAAGCAAAAATAAGGGTTTTGATCGAAAAACATGTGGGGTTTTTGGGTTTTAGGTGTTAGGGTTCAGAGAGTTTAGAGTGATAGAGAATTGAGGAGAAAGAGGGAGAACAGACTAAATGACCATTCCAACTCGGTTCAAAGGCCTTTTATACTGAGTTGGGAACGGTGTCATTTTGGGAGCCGGGTCACAGAGGATCCGCGCATTTCTAAATAGATCTGGATACGGGTCTGTGACCCGGTCGAGTTTAAACATTGGGTTTAGGCTTGGTAATTTCGAATGGTAAGGGTTTGGGCCTGAGTAATAGTTTGGGCTCGGTTAGTGGATCCGGGTATGGTCTTTTAGGTGTTTTTATATTTGGGCTCTTATGTTTTAATTCCCTTATAAATCAGCTCCTATTCATTTGTAATTTGGTCACCCAAAATGCAATTTAATTCAATTCAGTCCTTTCTAGAATTAATTGCTTTATTTAATTGTTTAAATTATTTTTTTAATTAATTACTTTATTTTAATTATTTGTATGTTTGAAATGTTTTTAAAAAAATATCGTTCTATTATATTGTGTAGACAATTAATCACATGTTAAATTAGATTAGAACCATTAGTGTAGTTTACTTAACCATAATTAAACATGAAGATCATTGTAGAAAATAGGTAGATATTTGAAGCAATGTTAGAATGCTCAATATTGGTTAGTGTAGAACTAATGTTTTGATATAATAATTGAAAAATGTTTTGGACTGATTTAAAAAGTATTTAAAACATTTCCAAAGTCCAAACAACTTGAAACTATGTTTTGGGAAGTTTTTATAAAGAGTTTTTATGCTTTTCAAAGTCAAACTTTACAAACTGTCCATGCGTTTCGAAACACCTTAGGGGCGTTTCGATACGGCAAATTCCAGTAGCAAAATCGTTTCGATACGTATATCGAAACGGACTTTCCATGGACAGAATTTTTGCCCAACGTTTCGAAACGGGCTATGCCGTTTCGATATGCCTACGTGGCACTGACCATAACGGTCATAAACCCCAACGGCTATTTTCCCAACTAACTTTTAAATGCATGCGTTTCGATACGGGCTAGGCATTTGGATACGTGTTCCGAAATGGCAATGGGGTGTTTCGATACGGATGCCCTGACAGGCTGCAACAACTCTTTCTACTTAAAGAGCGTTTCGAAACGGCTTCGAGCGTTTCGAAACGGGGAGCTGCAGAACTACATTTATGGTGGGAATTAAAGTCCTCAACGGCTCCAATATGATCCCAACGACTAGTAACGGCTAGAAACTCATTTGGGAGTATAACAGGGACCTCCAAGCATCAAGAGAAGGCTAATGCTCATATTGTCAAACATCAAATGATCAAAGATTGTCTTAGAGCTTAAATTGTCAATTCTTGTATAGACAAACACTAGTGATCCAAAATTGTCAAATTTGCTCAAGTGTTTTAGGTTTTGGGCGAGTGCTTAATTGTGCAAACAAACACCTATTAGAGGATTTTAAGTTTGCTTTTATTGTCTCTTTGTAAAGAGGGTTTTGATCAAGGCTTTGGGTAGAAAGCTTGATCGGTTGTAAGGGTTTCCTCCTAATCCTAGAAAAGAGGACGAATCAGTAGTGGATTGATTGAGAAATCCTTAGTGGGGAGCTAAGGTAGTGGATGTAGACCTTGGTTAGAAGGTTGAACCACTATAAATCATTGTGTCAATCTTTATTTTAGCTTCCACAACCCTTCCACCCAAAAATCCACCTCTCCACCACTTGGTGAGCTAAATTGGTTGATCGAATCGAGCCCCTAAAATCTCAACAATTGGTATCAGAGCTTGGCTCAATCGAAGAGGATTAACATCTTATTGAGAAGACCAGGCAAGCTCGATCACTAGTTCATCAACCGGCTCAATGGCACAATCAATCGACAAACCGCCTTTCTTCGACGGAACTCACTATGCCCATTGGAAGATAAAGATGAAGTTCTTCATCAAATCAAGAGATTACAAGCTATGAGATGTAGTTGAAGATGGTTCGTTCGTGCCTTAAAGAAGTAAAGCGGAGTGGAGTGCCGACGATCGCAAGAAGATGGAGCTAAATTGCAAAGCCTTGCACATTCTATTTTGTGCATTTGGTCCATCCATCTATGAGAAGATGTCTTCTTGTGAGAGTGCCAAGGAGGTATGGGACAAGCTTGAAGTCACATACGAGGGGACAAATGAAGTCAAGGAGACCAAGATTGGGCTTCTAACCTTGGAGTATGAGAACTTCAAAATGGATCCAGAAGAGAACATTGAGAAGATGTTCGATAGGTTCTCCACCATCACTAATGGTCTCAAAGGCTATAGAGAAGTCATTCCGAAGGAAAAGCTTGTTCGAAAGCTCATCTACTCACTTCCCGAGTCTTGGGACTCAAAGAGGACCGCCATCATCGAAGCTAAAAATTTGAAGACTTTAAAGCTTGATGAACTCATGGGGTCTCTCCTTACTCATCAAATCATGAAGAAGAATAAAGAGGATGAGAAGAAGAGGGAAGAAATTAGAGCTATGGGAGAGAAGAAAATCAAAGGGCTTGGCATCAATGCAAGTGCCATGGCTCTCAAATCCTCCATTTGTCATCATGTCTACTTAAGTGAAGAGGAGGATGAAGATGAAGAGATAGTTCATCTCTTCAAGAAGTGTGCCCCGTTCATGAAGAAAGCTTTGAGAGAGCTTGAACGAGAAACCAAGAAAAAGGAGAGGGCAAGCACTTCAAGCCATAAGAAGAAGGCACATGTGGCTACTTGGAGTGATGAGGACTCCACCGACGATGAACAAACCAACCTTTGCCTTATGGCCATCGAAGAAGATTCAAGGGTAACTTCTAATTCATCTACTTCATGTTCTTACTCTTTTGATGAATTACAAGATGCCTATGACGATTTGGTTTTAGATTTTAAAAGCCACATTTTGAAAAACAATAAATTGATTTCAAAATTAAAAATTCAAAACGATTTTCTTTCTAAAACCAAACTTGAACTTGAAGCAAAACTTGAAGAGTTTGAATTAAAATGTTTTGATTTACAAAAATTGCTTCAAAAAGTTCAAGAAGAAAAGGATTTGATTTCCAAAGAGCTAGAAAAGAAAAATAATTTTGGAAAATCAAATTTTTATGTTAGACAATCTAGTGCCCCTAGATTTATTAAAGGTAAATGTTTTAGTAGTGTTTGGGTCCCAAAAGGACTAACCACTTCAATTAAAAAGGATGAGATTGAAAAATGGATTCCTAAGGGGACTAAAATTTGTGCTACTAATGTTCATGGATCCAAAGCAATTTGGATACCAAAAATTACTTGATTGTCTATTGCTAGGTGTGATGAAGATGTTCAACAAGTCAAACATTGAGGGGGAGCTCCATGCACACAAGGAAGAACACTTGAAGAAGGAAGGCTTCACATCCTACCTTGAGTTCAAGTGTTGGTAAAAATTCTAGTTGTTTTGATTTCATTTGTTTATTTTTGTTTAAATTCAACTAGATGATCATATATGTTGGACTAACATTTTTAATGATGCTTTGAGTAAGGGGGAGCCATTTTAAAACCAAATTCATATTTTGTCAATTTTTACCTCTATTGTTACTTTGAACTTAATGTTTTAAATTCTTTTTGATATAACAAAAAGGGGGAGAAATGGTTTGAAAATTTGAATTTTCAAATGAATAAGGGGGAGCTTTATTTGATTTCATATTTTCAATCTCTTATTCACATTTTTAAAGTTAAAGGGGGAGAATCCCAAACAAATTTTCAAGTGAGTTTTATTATATCAAAAAGGGGGAGATTGTAGAACTAATGTTTTGATATAATAATTGAAAAATGTTTTGGACTGATTTAAAAAGTATTTAAAACATTTCCAAAGTCCAAACAACTTGAAACTATGTTTTGGGAAGTTTTTATAAAGGGTTTTTATGCTTTTCAAAGCCAAACTTTACAAAACTGCCCATGCGTTTTGAAACACCTTAGGGGCGTTTCGATACGGTAAATTCTAGTAGCAAAATCGTTTCGATACGTGCATCGAAACAGACTTTCCATGGACAAAATTTTTGCCCAGCGTTTCGAAACGAGCTATGCTGTTTCGATACGCCTACGTGGCACTGACCACAACGGTCATAAACCCCAACGACTATTTTCCCAACTAACTTTTAAATGCAGGCATTTCGATACGGGCTATGGCGTTTCGATACGCGTTTCGAAACGACAAGGGGTGTTTCGATACGAATGCCCTAACAGGCTGCAACGACTCTTTCTACTTAAAGAGCATTTCGAAACGGCTTCAAGCGTTTCGAAACGGGGAGCTGCAGAACTGCATTTATGGTGGGAATTAAAGTCCTCAAAGGCTCCAATATGATCCCAACGGCTAGAAACTCATTTGGGAGTATAAAAGGGACCTCCAAGCATCAAGAGAAGGCTAATGCTCATATTTTCAAACTTCAAATGATCAAAGATTGTCTTAGAGCTAAAATTGTCAATTCTTGTATAGACAAACACTAGTGAGCCAAAATTGTCAAATTTGCTCAAGTGTTTTAGGTTTTGGGTGAGTGCTTAATTGTGCAAACAAACACCTATTAGAGGGTTTTAAGTTTGCTTTTATTGTCTCTTTATAAAGAGGGTTTTGATCAAGGCTTTGGGTAGAAAGCTTGATCGGTTGTAAGGGTTTCCTCCTAGTCCTAGAAAAGTGGATGAATCAATAGGGATTGATTGAGAAATCCTTAGTGGGGAGCTAAGGTAGTGGATGTAGACCTTGGTTAGAAGGTTGAACCACTATAAATCATTGTGTCAATCTTTATTTTAGCTTCCACAACCCTTCCACCCAAAAATCCACCTCTCCACCACTTGGTGAGCTAAATTGGTTGATCGAATCGAGCCCCTAAAATCTCAACAGTTAGTGCAATGAAGAGTGATGTTAACCAATGAGCATTCCGATAAAAGCTTCAATTTTTTACTTTAATATAGAAAATGGAATTAAATCACTAAATAGGAAAATTTAACAAATAAAATAAAAATAGAGATAATAATTCGTATCATTCTAATTAGGGATGTTATTATTTTTGGGCATGATAAAGAAAGTATCCAATATTATTTTGGATGTTTTCTTTTGCGCCCAAAAATTAATAACATTCATAGATTTTAAATTAAATTAATTAATGGAACCTAATTAGGGTTTACTTAAAAATGACAATACAATAATAAATCATGCATTAAACCTTATGTGTTGAGATACATTTTCCGAGTATAAGTTGAAGTGTTCTAATGTAATTGAATGTTTCATAATTGTATTCGATCGAAATGTAATTTTTTACAAAAGGATACTCCCATTCGGAATATGATTCGTTTTACAGCTAAAAGATTTAATTAAATCCAAATTAATGTTCAAAATTCGAAAATGCCACATGTAATTAATAAGGTATCGATAACAGGCATTCGTAGGGGGTGTTAACCCTTCCCTACTTGTAACCGACTCTCGAACTTGAATCTTTTCAAAAAGAAGCTCTGGTACGTTTTTATGGTGTTTGGCTTACCAAAGTGGCCGGTGGCGACTCCAAAGTGATTTTTAAGCAAAATAAATGAGGTTTTGATAAAAATGGAGGGTTAATTAATTAAAAGGATAAAATTGATCAAAAACCCTAATTTTCCAGATTTCAATCGTCAGGCTGTTTTTATTTCAAACTCTAAAAAACGGGCTTTCAAAAAAACGATCGCCACAGCTTGGCGACTTTTCTGGGGATGTAATTGAGAGTCAGGCCTAAAAATTAATTACACGTGGCATTTTGGCATTTCGAACATTAATTTGTATTTATTTTTTTCTAAAAAATTGTTCGATGAATCTTAGGAATAATGGGGGTAGTTTTTGTGTATTTATACCTGTCATTCATGCATAAACCCTAAACCCGGGTTTCTCACCTTTAAGTGGGAGTAAGACAATATCCGACGTGATGCTCTTCAGCTCCGAGTTCGGATTTTTGTCTTCTTCTGGTATACTAACCTTACGCACCGTGGGGACCACGCCTCCGTTGTAAGAGACCTATACTACCGAATCGATGTCTTGCTACCGCAGTAGGCAGTAACGATAGTTCGGGAACTAAGAGTCTAGAACAAAGCTCACATTCTGTTTTAGAAACCCACCCCATTAGAGCCAGACATGGACCTAGAACAGGTGCTGTCGGTTTAAATTCATTTCTCTATTTAATTTGCTACATTAAATATTGTCATTTTAATTCAAACAGTTCTTAATCTCGTAGTTTGTTTATTTGCCTTCAATATTAATTCGAGATACTAACACAAGTTTTTGTTTTGTTTTGTTTGTTTATTTTTTGTCATCAATTGTATTTTTATTTTCAACGTCGAATTTGGAGTCAGTCAAATTTAGAAGTACTCAATATGCCACGAGGATTTAAAGTAGGAAAGGATAATATTGTTGTATGGATTTGGTCTGAGGAGACGCAACACAAAAAGGGGATAGCCTTAGAAGGGGAGAAATATCAAAGATGAAGGGATATGCAAAGCTAACTACTAATCAGGAGGCATGTTTATCAGATTTTAAGCATATTTGGGATCAGTGGGATAACAAGATGAAAGAGTTATTTCGAGATAAATTCGGGGACATAGCCCTATTGCTAGAAATAAAGGTTGACCAAGAGTTATTAAAGGCGATGGCTCAATTTTGGAACCCAGCCTATAACTGTTTCACCTTTGGGCAAGTAGATATGACACCGACATTGGAGGAATACGAGGTACTGATCAACTGCCCAAAATAGAAAGTGACAAGATCTATGCCAAGTCACTCAATAGCACCAGACATTCAGGGTTCATCAAAAAGTTGGTAGCATTAACCGGAAAAACCAAGAAGTGGTAGGATCAAAGATTGGCAAAAAATGACAGCACCGACCAAAATGAAGACAAGCAACGAGTTAACTGGAGAATTCTTAAAGAGCTGATATTGGCAAGTAGTGACGAGCTGGTTAGAATGAGAAGCTTGTTTTCTCTGGGTATTTATAGTATGGTAATCTTTCATAGGACCCGTGAGCATATTGATTCATCGATTATTGGATTATTTGAACGACTGAGTAAAGGAGTTAACCCAGTGCCGACAATTCTAAAAGAAACTTATAGGTCACTCACCAACTGTAAAAAGACAGGGGAAGCGAAATTCTGGGGATGTGCACAACTGCTAGAAATATGGTTTAGGGGCCATAGATGGAATACACCTTACAGGGGAGCTAGATACTTGGATACTTATTCACCGATTAGAGAACACTTAGCCGACTGTGTTATGGAAAAGAAGACTGAGAAACATTGGAATGAATATCTCAAAGACCTGAAGGATACGGATGTAGTATGGAAAGCTCATTGGCTGAATACGGGTATGAATTTTCTATATCGCTATGGAAACAAGGATTGGGTTCCTTTACCAGGAATTTGGGGAGCAACAGCTTATTGCCCATTGCTAGTCTCGAGACAATTCAGATCAAGACAATTTGTTCCTACTACTACTGGAATGACTAAGTTCGAATACGCTCACAAAACCAATTATTACAAAGGGCCAATTCTGCAGACTTCAAAGGCTTGGGAAGCACCAAGAAGGGTTCAGCCTTATCCAGGATCAGAAGTAATGGCAAGGTACGATGAGTGGAGGGCCCAGAGAGTCAAATACACTACATTTCAAGAAATGCCCCAAAAAGCCGGAACTTCAACACAGGCAATCCAGGAGTCACCTTCAGCTTTAGAGAAACTCAGACATGACCGGAGGAAGACTTGAAAAAGCATGAAAAAAGAATTCCATGACCTTAAGGAAGAATTAACAATGGCACGGTTGCAAGTAGAGATTCACAAAGGAAAGGAGAAGGAGCTGGTGGAACAGAACAAGAAAGTGAACCAAGAACTAAAAGAGCTGCGGGAATTGCACAATGACTACAAAGCAAAATAAAAGGGTGGAACAAGCAAGATAATAAAGAATTTTTCAGAAGAATTGGATGCAATGGCTCGAGACAGTGATGATTATAAAAAGATGTATGACAGAAAGACACGAGCAAGAAAAGAATCAAATGATAAAGCCAAGAAAAGGTTAGAAGAAGAACAAGCCCGAAATTTCGACTTGACTAGTTAGGTGACACGGCTTGAAGAGTTAATCACCAAGTATCACAACGAGGATAAAGTCGAAGTAGAGATAGAAAAAGAAAGAATGCAGAAAAGAATAACTGAGTTGGAAAACATTGTTCAAGACCTGAAAGACAAGTTGGTCGGATATGAAGGAGCAATAATGGCAGAGAGCGGAGCATGGAAGGATAAATATGAGGCAACCCGACGAACCGTCCAGTGTCCGAATGATGAACTAGTGAGGTTTAAAGTCCAAGTTAGAAGTATTGCTTCGTATGTCCAAATCATGTCAAGGCAAGCTACAAGCCTGTTGGAGCAGCCTAACATTGAAGAGGAAAACGAGGAAGCTATTGTGCCCCTGTTGCACGAGTTAGTCAACTTAGGAATTAGGGGTAGTGTTTTTATATAGCAAACTTATCCTCTTTGTGTAATTAAATTTTTAGACGGATGTGGTGTTTCTAAGGAAGACTAAATTCGATGTTATTTTGTTGCATTCATGCATACATGCACGCATTTATCCATTTTGAAATCTTATGATAAATAAGGAATTTAATAAGAGAAAGGTTTAATGACAGAATCAGCTCTAACGTAAACATTCCACATTCATACGGAACTCGTCTGCGTTCACGATCCATGTCTTTTGAGGATCGGTTTGCCAATCTTGAAAACGAACGCGTGGAAATGCAGAATCATTTCGACAGGATCGAACAATCAATTAAAGATTGCTTTAGTCAAACCCAGGCAGAAATCATCAACCAGTTGATTGCTCTATTGGGTCCTAAGGAATCTAGGAAAGCCAAAGCAGCCGAAGGAGCCTCCAACGAGGTGAATGATCAAGCAGAGACAATTTCGCACATCAGGGTACAACTAGAAAAACCTTCAACAGCGAAGAAGGTCCATATCAACTTAGTTGGAGCAACACCAAGTCATCCAGTACACATTGGTGCAAACTTTGAGAATACTGAAGAAGTGCCAGACTTTAATGCTCTTGATGAGATCGGAAAAATACGGACTGAAATTGAGCGCAAGTACGAGGAGCGCTGCAAAGCTCTAGAGGATCGCCTGCTGGAATTACAGAAAGCTAATGAGATGGGACCAAGAGCTATTGAAATGAGTCTGGTAGCTGACTTAGTACGTCCTCCTAAGTTTAAAGCTCCAAACTTTGAGAAATACGATGAAACTTCATGTCCCAAGGCCCATCTTACGATGTATTTTAGAAAGATGGTTGCTTACCTGAAAGATGAAAAGTTGCTGATACACTGCTTTCAGGACAGTCTAATCGGTTCAGTTGCTCGTTGGTATACCCAATTAAGCCGGGTGAATATCCGATCCTGAAAGGACCTGTTAGGAGCTTTTGTGGAACACTATAAGCATGTCACAGAAATGATCCCGAGCTGAGTAATGTTGCAGGGGATGGAGCATAGAAGTGACGAAACGTTCCGACAATATGCCCAAAGATGGAGGGATTTTGCAGCACAAGTACAACCCCCTCTAATGGAAAACGAGATTGCTCATATGTTTGTACAAACTCTGAGAGGACCGCTCTTTGAAAGGCTTATCAGCAATGCCACCCAGAACTTTGTTGACATTGTGATGACAAAAGAGTTGATAGAAGCCGCGATAAAGAGCGGAAGGATTGAAAGTGGAGAGAGCTCTCGCAGGAACTATAAGAGGAAAGATAATGAAGTGAACAATGCAAGCACTTATGAGGCACCAAAAATGTGACCATTATATCACCCGGAACCTCGACTGGAAATTCTCAGAATTCAAACAAAATTGGATAAGTTAGAATTTACCTTTGGTTCATCATCAATGGCCATGAGACATAGATTGGCCATTTCCTCCTCTTCCTCGGATGACTCATCGTCACTCCAAGTTGCTATTTGAGCTTTGAGCTTGTTCTTCTTCCCAAAGCTCTTCCTCTTCAATTGAGGACATTCGGAACGGATGTGACCAGGATTTTTGCATTCATAGCAAGTGATTTGGTCCTTCTCCTCTTCCTTACTCTTGCTCTTGAAGTCTCCCTTTCTAATAAACTTTCTTCCACAGTTGGACTTCATGAAGTGAGTGAACCGTTTGGCCAATATGGCCATCTCCTCATCTTCATCTTCACTTGAATCGCTTTCTTGACATGAAGCTTTAAGAGCGATTCCAACCTTCTTCTTCTCAACATCCTTATTCTCAACCATTTTCTTCTCTTCTTCTCTTCCCTTCCTCATGATCTCATGGGTGAGTAGAGATCCAACAAGAGCATCAAGCTTGAGAGTCTTCAAATCTCGAGCTTCAATAATAGTCGTTCTCTTGCCATCCCATGACTCCGGAAGAGAGTACAACAATTTCCTCACTAGTTTGTCTTCGAGGATGATCTCGCCGAACCCCTTCAATCCGTTGACAATGACCGAGAATCGATCAAACATCTTGGAGACACTTTCATCGGGAACCATCTTGAAATTTTCATAGCTTAGATTGAGTAGCCCAATCTTTGTCTCCTTGACATCACTAGTTCCCTCATATGTTGTCTCGAGGGTATCCTAAACCTCCTTGGCATTTTCGATTGAAGACACCTTGGAGTAGATATCCGCACCAAGTGCAGAAAATATCACATGGAGAGCTTTGTCATTTCACTTGCATCCTTCTTCTTTCATCATCCGTCATTTCGGTTTTGATTTTTGGGACAAGTCTTGCTTCTCCATCTCTCTTCATAGGAATGTATGGACCTTCTTCAACCACATCCCACACCATGTAGTCGGTAGACTTGATGAAGAGCCTTATTCTATTCTTCAAATATGGGTAGTTATCCCCATTGAAGAATGGTGGCTTGGTGGTAGATTCGGACTCATAGAGGTTGGAGTTGGAGGTGGTTGTCATTGCTTGACTAGTTGTTGATCAAACTCTCCTGGAATCGACTCAAGAGGGTTGTAATCCTTCCAATGAGTGTAGCTCTGATACCAATTGTTGAGTTGATCACACAATTGCAAATGGCCAAGAGGGGGGTGAATTGGCAATTAAAAATTTGGTGGGAGGAATGAGTGAAAAATAAAAGATGACACAAGTAGTTAGAGTGGTTCAAGTTCTCCAAATGAACTCTACATCCACTACCTTAGTTCCCACTAAGGATTTTCAACCAATTCACTACTTGAATTCTTCCCCTTTTCTTGGATGAGGAGGTAACCTTACAAATTGATTAAGCTTTCTACCCAAAGCTTAATCCACTCAATTTACAAAGAGAATGATTTGGTAAACTCAAATAATTCCTCACAAAGGATAAATGTTTACCCAAATACAATTTCAATCACCCCAAACTCACAATACAAGATAAGAATAAAATCACTAGAGTTGGGTACAAGAATTTGACTTTGAAGAGCACTAGGGTTTGGATTTTTGCTTTGATGATGCTTGTAGGTTCAATGGTTGTTGCCTGATCAATTGAAGCTTGTTTTTATACTCTTGCATTGATTTCTAGCCGCTTGGGTAGATGGGATCATCAATAGAGCCGTTGGGAGCAATTTTCCCGCATTAAATGCAGCTCTGCAGCATACCGTATTGGTACTCGGAAAGGGCGTATCAATACCTGCATCAAAGAGGAAAGAGTCGTTGTGCCTGAAAATAGAGCGTATCGATACGCATAGAAGTCGTATCGGTACGGTTTTAAGGGGCGTATCGGTACGGAAGGCCGTATCGATACAGTTTTTGCTCACTGGAATCCCAAGTTATGTTTACATAAAAAGCGTATCGATACGCACACCAAGCGTATCGGTACAGTATAACGGTCTTTTAAAAATTGGGAAACCTACCAACTGACAAGTAATAGTCAAATAATTAAATGCTCAGATTTTTCAAAGATGTGCTTATCGTATCGATACGATTGCAAGACGTATTGGTACGGTATCATGAAAACAGTTGCCCAGATGAATATCGTATCGATACGGTTGCAAGGCCTATCGGTACGGTAACTCCATTAAAATTCTAGTGGCAAAAGAGGGTATCGATACGCACAAGGGTATCGATACTGGTTTGAAAAACAAAATTCTAGTAGACAAAGAGGGTATCGATACGCATAAGGGTATCGATACGCCTGGGCTTTTTTGCATACTTAGGCTTGAAAAACATAGGAAAAGACTTAGAGAATTTTATATGTTTAAGAGCAGGTCTTTAGATATTATTTTGTTTAAAAATACTTGTCAATTGTGAGACTTTAAAGAGTACTTAAAAATTTATTGTTTTGTAAATTGGTTCTTAAGTTTATGTGTTATATCAAAATCAATTTCGGTTTCACAATATTGTTGCTGACAACTACATCACATTTACCGATGACGAAATTCCAGAGGGAGGAATTGGGTCAGTAAAAGCTTTGAATATCACCACGTATTGTAAATGATATGTGTTGTCTGGCGTTTTAATCGACAATGGATCAGCCCTGAATGTTATGCTGATGGAAACTCTGCAGAGGTTGTCTATCGACGACTCCCATATGAAGGCATATCAGAACAATGTAAGAGCTTTTGATGGAACAATCCGGGATGTGCTTGGGAAGATAGAAGTACCATTGTTGATAGGACTAGCAGTTTACAATATTGATTTTGTGGTGATGAACATTAAGCCACTTCTAATTGTTTGCTCGGACGACCCTGAATTCACTCAGCAGGGGCAATCCCAAATTCTCTACACCAAAAACTCAAGTTTGTTATAGAAGGAAAGTTGGTTAGTGTTGGAGAAGAGGAAGACATCATTTCCTCTGTAACAACTGATGTACCATACATCTAGACATATGAGAACGCCTTGGAGTGCTCTTTCCGGGCGCTGGAATTTGTAAATGCTACCTTTGTGGCCGAGGGGAAGCCATTTCCACGGCCAAGACTGTCAAGTTGCACCAAAATGATTGTTCGAGAGACACTTGGAAGAGGTGCAAGGACAGGGAAGGGGCTTGGAAAACATTTACAGGGAAATTTGCGTCCGAGGCCTTTTCTGATGAAGAAAGATCATTTTGGATTGGGGTTTTCTCCTACAATAAAGGACCGATTGAGAGAACTAAAGAAGCATAGGGAACAAAGAAGAGCTCGCATGCAAGGAAAGGAGACGTCCTCCCGCCTGGTGACATCTTTTGATATGTCAAAGATCTTTAAGTCACGTGGGCTCACCAATGTTGAAAAACAGCTGGAGGAGGTCAATCAAGAAACAATAAAGCTACATGAGGAGGAAATCTTCGGCAATGACCTAGATGGACTTTTTGTTGGAGGAATCTTCGAGAATGCTCAGCCTGGAAATTACCTGAGATTGATTCGTCCCTGTGCTCCAGGCGAGACATTGAAGAACTGGACAGCTGAAGACACTTCCTTTGTGACCAAAGTTAAAACAAAGTAAATACTGGGACCACCTTATATCTTTGCCCGCGGGTATAGGGGGATTATCTGTAAAGGGCCATTATACCATCATTTTAATATTATTATTTTCTTTATAGGTCTTCAACTATCAACTGCATGAATGATCATAAACCCGATCCTAGGGTAGGACCTGAACAACCAGTGTGTCTAGCGGAAATCAATGAACTTGAGGATGAACTAAAATGTGAAATCCCTGATGAATTACTGAGGTTGGTGGAAAAAGAAGATAAGAAGATCCTTCCCCACAAAGAAGAATTAGAGGTTCTCAATCTGGGAACAGAAGAAAACAAAAGAGAAGTAAAGATCGGAGCAGCATTTTCGTCCAGAAAGAAGCAAGAATTAATTGATCTGTTGCGTGAGTTCAAAGATGTCTTCGCCTCATCTTATCAAGATATGCCAGGGTTAAACACCGACATAGTGGTACACAAATTGTCCATTAGACCTGAATGCAGACCGGTTCAACAAAAACTCAGAAGGTTGAGGCTGGAAATGGTGATAAAGATAAAATAAGAGGTACAAAAGTAAATTGATGCTGGTTTCCTTGCGGTGTCTCAATATTCAGAACGGTTGGCTAATATAGTACTTGTACCAAAGAAAGATGAGAAAGTACGAATGTGTGTTGACTACAAGGACTTGAACCGGGCCAGTCTGAAAGATAATTTTCCTTTTCCACACAAAGACATTATGGTCGACAATACGTCGGGGCATTCCTGGTTTTCCTTTATGGATGGCTTCTCGGGATATAATTAGATAAAAATGAGTCTAGAAGATATGATCAAGACCACCTTTATAACCTTATGGGGGACCTATTGTTACAAGGTGATGCCTTTTGGACTAAAGAACGCTGGGGCAACATACCAACGGGCGATGGTGACTTTGTTCCACGACATGATGCATAAAGAAGTCGAAGTGTATGTAGATGACATGTTTTCAAAATCCCATACTGAGGAGGAGCACATCCAAAATCTGAGAAAGTTATTCTTGAGATTGAGAAAGTACCAACTGAAGTTCAATCCTAACAAATGCACCTTTGGGGTAACGTCTGGAAAACTTCTTGGTTTTGTTGTCAGCAAAAGGGGAATCAAGATAGACCCTGACAAAGTGAAAGCTATTCAGAACCTGCCACCACCCAGCTCACAGAAAGAAGTTCGGGGTTCCTTGGCAGATTGAATTATGTTTCTCGGTTCATATCACAATTGGCCGATAAATGTGATCCAATCTTCAGGATGTTGAAAAAGAATAACCCTGGAGAGTGGAATCAAGAGTGCCAAAAGGCATTTGACAAAATCAAGAAATATCTTACCAATGCTCCCATATTAGTAGCACCGATTCCTGGCAGGCCACTAATCCTTTACCTGATGGTCTACGAGAATTCAATGGGGGTGTGTATTGGGGCAACATGACAACACGAGAAAGAAAGAAAGAAAGAGCCATCTATTACTTGAGCAAGAAGTTTACTAAATGCGAAGTGTGGTATCCACCTATTCAAAAGTTGTGTTGTGCTTTGGTTTGGGTAACCCGAAGGCCCATGCAATACATGTTATACCATACAGCATGGCTGATTTCTCGTCTTGACCCGTTAAAATTCATAATGGAAATATCGACATTGACTAGAAGACTGGCACACTGGCAAATGTTGTTATCAGAATTTGACATTGTGTACGTGAGTCAAAAAGCAATAAAAGGAAGTGTTATAGCATATTTCCTAGCCAGTCGAGCAATGGAGGATTATGAGCCCCTGAACTTTGATTTCCCATATGAAGATGTGATGAATGTCTCCATGATAGAAGCCGGAATTCTAGAAAGAAAAACCTGGAAATTGTATTTTGATGGAGCGGCTAACACCCTTGGACAAGGAATTGGAGCAGTATTGATTTCACCTATTGATGTACACTACCCGTCCACAAGCACGCTAGAACTTCTTTGTACCAATAACATGGCAGAATATGAAGCCTGTGTAATGGGCCTACGAAAAGTGTATGGAGATTTGACATTAGTGATTTACCAGCTTCGTGGAGAATGGGAAACAAAAGACGTAAAATTGATCGAGTACCGAAAATTGATCCTGGAGCTAATAAAAGAGTACGAAGAAATAACCTTTATATACATCCTCATGGAGTATAATCAAACGGCAGATGCCTTAGCTACACTAGCTTCGGTATTCCTAGCAAACAGATCAGAAGATATGGTGCCTATCTGAATGTAGAGTTATGAAACCTATGCTCACTGTTGCAGCATAGAAGAAGAAATTGATCAACATCCTTGGTACCATGATATTTTGCAATACCTAAAGTATCAAACTTATCCTCTGGGGGCAAATGATAATGAAAAAAGAACTAGCAGAAGAATGGCTTCAGGATATGTACTCGACGGGGAAATCCTATACAAAAGAAGCAGAGATGAAATCTTGCTGAGATGTGTTGATACCAATAAAGCAAAGACTATAATGGCAGAAGTACATGATGTGATATGTGTCACACATGCAAATGGGCTCTCAATAGCCAGGAAGATTATAAGGTATGGCTATTATTGGACGACCATGGAAGGAGATTGCATCGAGTACGCAAAGAAGTGTCATAAGTGCCAAATATATGCCGACAAGATCAATTCTCCACCAGTCCCTCTACATACCATGAACTCACCATGGCCTTTTGCAGCATGGGGCATGGATGTTATTGGGCAAATTCATCCCAAAGCTTCAAACGGACACTGCTTCATCCTCGTGGCGATAGATTATTTTACCAAGTGGGTAGAGGCAGCTTATTATGCCAAATCACAAGAACCACAGTCAGTAAGTTCCTGAAGAAAGAGATAATTTGCCGATATGGACTACCTGAAAGAATTGTTATTGATAATGCTACAAATTTCAACAACAAAGTGATAATGGGGGTGTGTGAACAATTCAAAATCATTCACCACAATTCAGTTACCTACCGCCCAAAGATGAATGGGGCAGCGCAAGCGGCAAACAAGAACATAAAGAAAATCATATCGAAAACAACATAAACTTACAAGGACTGACATGAGAAGCTACTGTTCGCCCTGTTTTCTTATCGAACATCGATCCGAACCTCGACCGGGGCAACAACTTACTCCTTGGTCTATGGGACAGAGGTAGTATTACCCATTGAAGTTAAGATCCCGTCACTCCGAGTATTGTCGGAAACAAAGTTGGATGATGCGGAATGGCTTCAGGTTCGATTCGACCAACTAAATCTCATTGAAGAAAAGAGATTGAGGGCAATTTGTCACAGCCAGATGTACCAAAAGAGGATAATGCGGGCATATGATAAAAAGGTGCGCCCAAGGGAATTCTGAGAGGGGGATCTTGTGTTAAGAAAAGTCCTACAAATACACCGAGACGATTGCGGGAAATGGATGCCTAACTAGGAGGGGCCATACGTTGTCAAGAAAGCCTTCTCCGGAGGAGCACTGATACTGGCTAAAATGGACGGCAAAGAACTAAATAAGTCGATGAATTCGGATTCAGTCGAAAAGTATTATGCTTGAAGAATAAAAAAGAGATTGAAAAAAAAGAAAAAAAAAGAAAAAAAGAGAAAAAGAAGAAGAAAAAAGCGGAGTAAAAACCCGAAAGGGCACTCTCGCAAAAAGAAAACATCTATGGTGAAAACCCCAAAACGGGCGCCTTAGATATCAAAAAGCAAAAATAGTAAAAATAAATAAGGGGGTTCAAGATGAAAACCCGCAAAGGGCGTCTTGAAACCAAAGGAGGATCTGAGTTGAAAACCTGAAAAGGCGGCTCATATGAATGAAGTTAGGCATCTGATAATCAAAACCTCTCGGACACCTGGTATTTTGGAAGGGGTTTCACATTCGAAAGCATTTCAACAACATTTGAAGACCGCCAGACATGAGTGCAAACTCATCCCTACTACTGGTTGACAGGGTGGTTGTATCATTCATGCCTTGGATGCCCGGTGATCTGATTTTGTTTCTTGATTTTTGTTTGCCATGACTATTTCAAAATCTGTTGTATTCCAACTTATAAGCTTCAATAAAATTCATAAATTCATTTTTGAGCTTTCTTTTTTATTCCAAAGCATATTAAAATGGTTGATATAATGAAAAAACAGATAATTTCCTGGCATCACTTTGCTTTAAAAATGCAGGTGGATCTTGTCACTCTAGGAATTGAAGAAGAGTGCACAAGATGAAGCGGTGCAAAGCTAAAGGTTGATCATGAATGCCACAACGAAGATTGTCACCCTGAAGAACAATGATTTAGCTATAATGAGATTATCAGAAATATGAGGGCAAAGCATTACAAGGTCCTTCTGAGTTAATTTTGGCGGGTGCTGAGAAAAGAAGTACTCGTAGCTCGGTAGAAATTCTGGGGAACAATAAGGTTTCTTTATTGGTTGAAGCAATATGTAGCTAATCAAAATAAAACCTCTTTGATCATAACACTTTCAAAAGAAAAAGAAAAAAGAAAGAAAAAAAGAAAAGGAAAAAAGGAAAAAGAAAAAGGGAGGTGAAAACCTGAAAAGACGCCTTTTGAAAAAAAGGAAAAAGAAAAGAAAAGAATAAAAGAATAAAAACCAAAGTGAAAACTCGAAAGGGTGCTTTGAGAAAAGCAAACTAAAGTGAAAACCGGCGCTTTAGAGCAAAGAGCCAGAAATACAGAAAAGGGGTTGCAATAGTGAAATCCTGGTGTGGGATAGAGTCAGACGAGGAGCATCCAGAAAGAGACCCAAAAGAGCGGAATCTGATTGATGGATATGAGTAAACCAAAGCTCATGCATCATATAGAACATTAGGATCATGTTAACCTGCATATTTTATTTGTTTTAATAGGAAAAGGACAAAGAAGGATTCATAATGAGAAGAGTCCGCCCAGCAAAGAAGGATTCATAATGAGAAGAATCCACCCAGCAAAGAAGGATTCATAATGAGAAGAGTTCGTCCGTTGAAGAATGAAGAAGTTCCAAATAAGAAGAGCTTACTTATTCAGTACCGTTGGAGAAAAGACCAGCAAAAGAGCGAGGAATGAAGAATTTCATAATGAGAAGAACAGCTTCAGACCTCAGAAAGCGAAGAGCAGCGCGGGATTATCAAGGATTGAAGAACTTCATAATGAGAAGAACAACTTCAAGCTTTGACAAGTAGATGGTTTGGACAAAATCTGTCTTTTCAGTCTTTGCCCTATTCATGTTCCACAACAATGAGCAAAGAGGGGCAGCTGTAGAACCGGATTTTTGTTCGGGTATACATATATAAATAATATAAATAATAATAATAAAAAAACCAAATATATTAAGAGTCCAAATAATACAAGGTCCAAATGTTTTATAGAGCCCATACGTTACAAAAGGCCCGAACCAAAAAACAAAACCCTTTACAACTGTTGACAACCCACATTGACACAAACCCAATTTATTACAGCTGTTAACAGCCCAAAACCAGCCCAACAAATACAAAAATCCCTTCGAACCCATTTGTGTTTCTTTTTCCCGCTCAATTTTGAGCCCAAAGGGACACGTGTCAGCATGGCATTGGTTCATTCTTTATCACTCGTATTCTCGCTGAGCTGGGACCAGCTGGCATTGCCAGCCGTGCAGGGATGATGTCACTCTTGATACAGGTATAAATACTTGAGAAGAGAGAGAAAAAAGGCAATTAGTGCAGTCATAATTACAAAGATAATTTCCAAAAAAGAGAAATCGAAAAGATAGAGAGAGAGAAATTACCTAAGAGCCTGAACCGATCGGAGAAGACGACTGGACACGGAGATCTTGTCGGAAGCTCACTGAAATCGTCTGAACACTGAAATGAGGTATTTCTACCTCTGTTCTTCTCCTTTTCCCGTCTTTACCTATTTGAAAACACAAAAATAAGTCATATCTCTAAAAAAACAAAAAACAAACCTGCCTAAAAACAGATCTCAAACATAAAACACAACTTGAACCTAAATCTAAATCCAAACCAGATCCATAATGCATGTAAAAACTAGATCTAAGATAAATAAAATAGATCTAAGAGATATAAAACAGATCTAGATCAGATCTACTTCGAAACTAAAAAAATACTAAAACATAAATAAAAAATAAAAGAGAGAGTTTGAGAGCTTATCTTGCATCGCTGTTGTCGGAAGCGTCCTTGGAGTGAAGAAACGACCATTCGAATCATTGTCGGAGTCGAAAAACAAAGATGAGAGGACACTAGTCTCGGGTAGGTAGCTTAGGATCGGGAGAAGAGGGGTGTTTTTGATGAAATAGGGTTCAGATCTAGGATTAGGGTTAAAAAATGAGTCTTTTTGGTAGTTTTAGGGTTCTAGTGATGGCGGAGACGGTGGTCGGAGTTGCAAACGGTGGCCGTAAAAACTAGGTATGGCCGGGGAAGATGACCGAAGAAGGTCCGGTCATCGGAAAAAGGAAGAAGAAGATGGACGGTGGTCGGAAGTTGCAGGGACGTCGAAAATGATGACTGGAGAAGGCCCGGTCATCGGAAAGAGAAAATATGAGATCGGAGATGATATTCGGTGGTCGATATCATCCAGGTGGCCAAGAAATAGGTCGGGGAAGAGTTTTGGGAAAAATATAGATTGAAACGGAGTTTTTAGAAAAGTTTCGATGTGTTCTTGAAAAATAGGGTTTTTCATCTTTGAAAAACAAGGTCTGGGATGGTTTGGGTGTTTGTAAAGATCAAATGGAGGGTTTTAGATGAGTTCTAGATCTGTTCTTGGAAAAAGGTGAGGTTTGATCTTTGAAAATAGTTTTGGAAAGGGTTTTTAATGTTTTTGAGGATTGAAAGAAGGATTTTTTGAAGAACGAATGAAGAACTGAAGCAAAAATAGGGGTTTTGATCGAAAAACGTGTGGGGTTTTTGGGTTTTAGGTGTTAGGGTTTAGAGAGTTTAGAGTGAGAGAGAATTGAAGAGAGAGAGGGGGAGAATGAACTAAATGACCGTTCCAACTCAGTTCAAGGCCTTTTATACCGAGTTGGGAACAATGTCGTTTTGGGAGCCGGGTCACAGAGGATCGGCGCGTTTCTAAACGGATCTGGATATGGGTCCGTTACCCGGTCGAGTTTAAACATTGGGTTTGGGCTTGGTAATTTCGAATGGTAAGGGTTTGGGCCTGAGTTATAGTTTGGGCTCGGTTAGTGGATCCGGGTCTGGTCTTTTAGGTTTTTTTAGATTTGGGCTCTTATGTTTTAATTCCCTTATAAATCAGCCCCTATTCATTTGTAATTTGGTTACCCAAAATGTAATTTAATTCAATTCAGTCCTTTCCAGAATTAATTGCTTTATTTAATTGTTTAAATTAATTTCTTTAATTAATTGCTTTATTTTAATTATTTGTATGTTTGAAATGTTTAGTTAAAAAATTTCATGCTATTATATTGTGTAGACAATTAATCACATGTTAAATTAGATTAGAACCATTAGTGTAGTTTACTTAACCATAATTGAACATGAAGATCATTGTAGAAAATATATAGATATTTGAAACAATGTTAGAATGCTCAATATTGGCTAGTGTCACAATGTAGAGTGATGTTAACCAATGAGCATTCCGATAAAAGCTTCAGTTTTCTACTTTAATTTAGAAAATGGAATTAAATCACTAATTAGGTAAATTTAACAAATAAAATAAAAATAGAGATAATAATTAGTATCATTCTAATTCGGGATGTTATTATTTTTGGGCATGATAAAGAAAGTATCCAATATTATTTTGGATGTTTTCTTTTACGTCCAAAAATTAATAACATTTATAGATTTTAAATTAAATTAATTAATGGAGCCTAATTATGGTTTACTTAAAAATGATAAGACAATAATAAATCATGCATTAAACCTTTTGTGTTGAGATATATTTTCTGAGTATTAGTTGAAGTGTCCTAATGTATTTGGATGTTTCATAATCGTATTCGATCGAAATGTATTTTCTTACAAAAGGATACTCCCATTCGGAATAAGATTCATTTTACAGCTAAAAGATTTAATTAAATCCATATTAATGTTCAAAATGCCACATGTAATTAATAAGGTACCGATAACGGGCGTTTGTGAGGGTGCTAACCCTTCCCTACACGTAACCGACTCCCGAACTTGAATCTTTTCAAAAAGAATCTCTGGTACGTTTTTATGGTGTGCAGCTTACCAAAGTGGCCGGTGGCGACAATGAGGTTTTGATAAAAATGGAGGGTTAATTAATTAAAAGGATAAAATTGATCAAAACCCCTTATTTTCTAGATTTCAATCGCTAGGCTGTTTTCCAAACTCTAAAAAGCAGGCTTTCAGAAAAATGGTCGTGACAGTGAGTAAAGATCCAACAAGAGCATCTAGCTTGAGAGTCTTCAAATCCCAAGCTTCAATAATAGTCGTTCTCCTGCTATCCCATGATTCCGGAAGAGAGTACAACAATTTCCTCACTAGCTTGTCTTTGGAAATGGTCTCACTGAAACCCTTCAACCCATTGACAATGACCGAGAATTGATCAAACATCTTGGAAACACTCTCATCGGGATCTATTTTGAAATTTTCGTAGCTTAGATTTAGTAGCTCGATTTTTGTTTCCTTGATGTCACTAGTTCCCTCATATGTTGTCTCGAGGGTGTCCCAAACTTTCTTGGCATTCTCGATCGAAGACACCTTGGAGTAGATATTCGGACCAAGTGCACAAAGGATGACAAGAAGAGCTTTATCATTTACTTGCATCCTTCTTCGATCATCTTCGGTCATTTCGGCTGTGACCTTTGGAACAAGTCTCCATTCACCTTCTCTTTTCATCGGTATAAATGGACCTTCTTCAACCACATCCCACACCATGTAGTCAGTAGACTTGATGAAGAGTCTCATCCTATTCTTCCAATATGGGTAGTTATCCCCATTGAAGAATGGTGGCTTGGTGGTAGATTGTGACTCGTAAAGGTTAGAATTTGAGGTGGATGTCATTGCTCTACTAGTTGTTGATCAAACTCTCCAAGAATCGACTCAAGAGGGTTGTAATCCTCCAATGAGTGTAGCTCTGATACCAATTATTGAGTTGATCACATAATTGCAAATGGCCAAGAGGGGGTTGAATTGGCGATAAAATTTTTGATGGGTGAGAATATGGAAAATAAAATTGTGACACAAAGCAATTAGAGTGGTTCAAGTTCTCCAAACGAACTCTACATCCACTACCTTAGTTCCCACTAAGGATTTTCAACCAATTCACTACTTGAATTCTTCCCCTTTTCTTGGATAAGGAGAGAACCTTACAATTTGATTAAGCTTTCTACCCAAAGCTTAATCCACTCACTTTTATAAGAGAAGTATTTGGTAAACTCTAAAAAATCCTCTCAAAGGATGATTGTTTACCCAATTACAATTACACACTCCTCAAACTCACAATAAAAGATTACAATGAGAATACAAGAGTTGGGTACAAGAATTTGACTCTAAAGGTGCAAAGTTTGGATTTGAGTGCTTTGATGTTGCTTGTAGGTTCAATTGTTGTTGCTTTTCCATTGAGACTTGTTTTTATACCCTTGCATTGAATTCTAGCCGTTTGGGTAGTTGGGATCATCAATAGAGCCGTTGGGATTCAATTTTTCGCAATAAATACAGCTTTGGTGCCTACCGTATCGGTACGGCTATGGGGCATATCGGTACCTGTATCAAAGAGGAAAGAGCCATTGTGACTGAAAACATCACGTATCAATACACTTAGAGGACGTACCAGTACAGTTTTTAAGGGGCGTATGGATATAGAAGGGTGTATCGCTACTGAATTTGCTCACTAAAATCCCAACTTTGGTTTTGATAAAGAGCGTATCGATACGGCTATTTAGCGTATCGGTACGGTATAACGTTCATTTAAATTTTGAGATACCAACTAACTGACAAGCCAACGGTCGAAAATTAAATGCAAAGATAAGCATATCGTATCGATACGGTTGTAAAGCGTATCGGTACAGTATCGTTTAAAGTCTTGCCCAGATGAATATCGTATCGATACGGAGTAATATCGTATCGGTGCACTATGGTCTATTAAAATTCTAGTGACTAAAAACCGTATCGATACGCCTAAGGGCATCGATACGTCTGGGCGTTTTGCTGAAGTTTGGCTTTAAAATACAGAAAAAGACTTTGAAGAGTGAGACTTTGAAGAGTACTTAAAAATTTATTGTTTTGCAAATTAGTCCATAAGTTTAGGTGTTATATCAAAATCAATTTTGGTTTCACACATACACATGGCAATATGAATCATATCAGAAATAAGACTTAATAGTGATAATCAAAATATATCGAAAGATTAAATGCTATAAAACGGCTTAACGAGTTTGAATTTCCAAAAACGGACTTCAAAATCAAACTCAGGACGTCGAAAAACATAAAATAGAGCTTTTCAAAAAAAATTGACTTTTTGGGTCAAAGTCAACGCTGACGTCAGCGGTCAAAGTCATGCTAACGCCACTGGTCAACTGGGTTGACTCACTGAGTTGACTCGATTGAGTTGACTCGGTTAATGGGCAGACGGGTCGGGTTTGGGCCAAAGTAGCCCCGATCCACTAAACTCGCCGGAAACCTCACCGGTGGCCTCAAATGGCCTATTTTGGCCGAGAACAAAACGAAATTACACTATACATCAAAACCACTACAAACACTCATCGGAAATCGGTCAAAACTTAATGATTTTTACCTTAAATGTAAATGATCAGTCAGAACAATGCTAGCTCCGACGTGGGTCTTACCAGAGTCGTACGAGCGAGCGGTCGGTAGAGTTTTGTTAGCCAGAATGGAGATCAGATCTGGCGATCGTGGGACAAGGTGACGGCAAAGGCGGCCAGAAAATGCAAGAATCAGAGGCGACGATTTAGGGTTTCGGACAAAACCTTAAACGAGCCTTGTCGGCATCAAAAAAAATGGGTGACCGGCTGGGTTTTGATCTCCAGAACACACCGAGCACGTTGACGGGATTAGCGCGACGAACGAACACCAAGAATGGACGGAATTGAAGCTGGAACTCCAGGATTCCGATAAAGCTTCGAACCAGTCCCCACGGAAAATGGCGAGTGGAAAATAGGGATGAGGTCACGGTAGAGCTACGGTTTCGTTGGTGAGGGCGGTGGCGTCTACGATGGCACGGTGAGGGGGATCGCAACGGTGGTCGGTAGGGGAGATGAAGAGTTTTTCGAAAGCTCTCGAATTTCCTTTTTTCGGTAACCCCCTCCTTCCAATCTGTAGGTGAAGGGTTCAAATTCTCATTTCCATATTGGTGTATCTGAAATATAATAGGTTAAGTAAAAACCAAAGTAAACTAAGACCAAGAGTGCCCTTGGCTCAGATGGCCAAGCATTTCGTCACTTATGCCAAGTGGCATGGGTTTGAGTCCCCTTGGCTACACTTTCTATTATTTTTCTTCTTTTCTTCAATTTTAAAAGGCCAAAGGTAAGAGAGATATCAGGCCCAAGTCCCTAAACTGTTTACATTTACAACTCCAACTCCTAAAATTTTAAATCCTGCACTTTAATACTCAAATGCCAAAATCCTTTCTTATAAATAAATTAAAAAAAACATATTTATCGGGGTGTTACAGATACAGACAGCTCCAGAACTACAATTAATGAGAGAAATAAAGTCTCCAACGGCTCAAATTCAATCACAACGGTCCTTAACGGCTACAAACGCAATTGGGACTATAAAAGGGACCTCCAAGCATCAAGGGAAGACTAATGCTTCAATTTTCAACAACACTATAATGTCAAATTGTCTTTGGGGCCTCAATTGTATATTTCTTGTATAGACAACACTTGTGAGCTTAATTGTCAAATTTGCTCAAGTGTATAGATTTTGGGTGAGTGCTAAGATTTGCAAACATACACCTATTAGAGGGATTTCTAGTTTGCTTTGAATTTCTCTTGTAAAAGAGTGCTTGATCAAGCTTTGGGTAGAAAGCTTAATCGTTGTAACGATTTCCTCCTAATCCGAGAAAAAAGGACAATATTCTTAGTGAATTTGGTTGAAATCCTTATTAGGAAGCTAAGGTAGTGGATGTGGGCTTTGGTTTAGAAAGTCGAACCACTCTAAATCCTTGTGTTCAAATCTTACTTTTTTAGCTTCCACAAAAACACCCTTAAAAGCAACCTTCTCCACACTTGGCAAGCATTTCGGTTGTGATCATCGAGCTCAACAATTGGTATCAGAACGAGACTCAATTGATTGGGATTAACATCCTATTGAGGCGATTCAGGAAACTTGATACATCAATCCAACCAACTGAAGCAATGACACACTCAATTGACAAGCCACCATTCTTCAACGGTGAACATTATGCCTATTGGAAGAATAGGATGAAGTTCTTCATCAAGGGTAAAAATTATCATCTATGAGACCTTGTTGAAGATGGATCGTTCGTACCAACAAGAAGAAAGGCGGAGTGGAATGCCAACGACAAGAAGATGATGAAGCTTAATTGCAAAGCCTTGCACTTTATCTTTTGTGATTTAGGCTCGGACGTATATGCCCAAGTCTCTTCTTGTGAGAGTGCCAAGGAAGTATGAGACAAGCTTGAAGTCACATACGAGGGAACTAACGAAGTAAAGGAGACCAAGATCGGCCTCCTCAACTACGAGTATAGGAACTTCAAAATGGAACCGGATGAAGATATCATGAAGATGTTCGATAGATTCTCCACCATCACCAATAGACTCAAAGGTTATGGAGAAGCCATTCCGAAAGAAAAACTTGTCCAAAAGCTTATCTAATCCCTCCCCGAGTCATGGGACTCGAAAAAGACCGCCATCATCGAAGCCAAAAATCTCAAGACCTTAAAGCTTGATGAACTCATAGGGTCACTTATCACTCACCAAATCATGAAGAAAGACAAAGAAGAGGAGAAGAAGAAGGAAGAGATGAAGAAGATTAGGAAGAAGAAAGTCGTGGAGCTTGGCATCAACACTAATGTCATTTCTCTCAAATCCTCCAAATGCAATCATGTCAAATCAAGTGGGGAGGAAAGTGAAGATGAAGAGATGGTTTATCTCTTCAAGAAATTCTCCTGATTCATGAAGAGCGAGATGGCTAAATCCAAGCATGAATCGAAGAAGAAGATAAAGGATTCCCACAAGTCCAACAAAAAGGGATCATCTTCAAAGAAAGCATATGTGGTGACATGGAGTGATGAAGACTCCATCGATGATAAGGTATCCCACCTATGCTTCATGGCCCTCAATGAGGGGAGGTAACTTCTAACTCATCTTGCTCAAATTCTTATTCATTTGATGAGTTATAAGAAGCCTATGATGAATTGGTTTTTGAATTCAAGGCTTCATTTTCGAAAAACAAAAAATTGATTTCAAAATTGAAAAACAAAAATGATTTGCTTTTAAAAACCAATTTTGAGTTTGAAGCTAAAATCAAAGATTTCAAACTTAAATTTTCAAATTTACAAGAATTGCTTCAAACCATGGAAAAAGATCATCAAAAGGAAATTGATGATCTTAAGAAAGAAAAGATTTTGATTTCCAAGGAACTAGAAAAGAAAAATGATTTTGGAAAAATCAAAATTTTATCAAAGACAATCTAGTGCCCCTAGATTCTTAAATGGAAAATGTTTTAAAAGTTTTTGGGTTCCAAAGGAACTAATCACTTCAAACAAAAGGGATGAAATTGAAAAATGGATTCCTAAGGGGACTAAATTTTGTGCTACTAATGTCTATGGATCCAAAGCAATTTGGATACCAAAAATTACTTGATTGTCTTGTTTAGGTGTGATGAAGATTGATCAACAAGTCCAAATTTGAGGGAGAGCTCCATGCACACAAGGAAGAACACTTGAAGAAGGAAGGCTTCGCATCCTCCCCTGAGTTCAAGTGTGGTAAAATCTAGTTGCTTTATTTGCTTAATTTGATTTATTTTTTAATTCAACTAGATTATCATGTGTTGAACTAACTCTTAATGATGCTTTGAGTAGGGGGAACCAATTTTAAAAATTATCATTTTTGTCAAATTTGTTTTAAAAACTCTCCATTGTTATGGACTTCAAAGATTTCAAACATAGTTTGAACCATTTTTGATATAAGAAAAGGGGGAGAATGTTTTGAAAAATTGGATTTGCAAATGAATAAGGGGGAGCTTTAATTGATTTTGGATTTTAATTCTCTTATTCAAAATTTATTTCTCTAAGGGGGAGAATCCCAAACAATTTTTCAAAATTGGTTTTATTATATCAAAAAGGGGGAGATTGTAGAAATATGTGTTTTGATATAATAATTAAAAAAAAGTTTTGGACTAAATTGAAAAGATTTTAAAATGCCTTTAAGTCCAAACAACTTGAAAATATGTTTAAGGAATTCTTAAAGGGGTTTTAATGCGTTTTCTAAAGCCAGATTTTACAAAACCACCCAGGTGTTTCAATAAGACCATTTATAGTGTCAAAACGTTTCGGTACAACTCTATCTGTTTCAAAACGGGCTTAATCTAGGTGAGGGTTTTTACATAGCATTTCGATACGAGCTTCACCGTTTCGATACGCCTATAAGGCAAAAACCTCAACGGTCAAAACCCCCAACGATATTTTAAATTGCAGCCCAACTGTCACTTGTATCAAAATGGTTTGTAACTATTTCGATACAGCTCAATACCGTTTCAATACGGCCAGAGGCGTTTCGATACGGCTTGCTGCATCAGGCTTCAACATCTAGTTCTGAAGAAGGTCGTTCCGATACAGGCTCACTTGTTCTGATACGGACATCTCCAGAACTGCAATTAATGAGGAAAATAAAGTCTCCAACGGCTCCAATTCAATCCCAACGGTCTTTAACGGCTATAAACTCAATTGAGACTATAAAGGGGACCTCCAAGCATCAAGGGAAGACTAATGCTTCAATTGTCAACAACACTATAATGTCAAAATGTCTTTAGGGCCTAAATTGTATATATTTCTTGTATAGACAACACTTGTGAGCTTAATTGTCAAATTTGCTCAAGTGTATAGATTTTGGGTGAGTGCTAAGATTTGCAAACATACACATATTAAAGAGATTTCTAGTTTGCTTTGAATTTCTCTTGTAAGAGAGTGCTTGATCAAGCTTTGGGTAGAAAGCTTGATCGTTGTAACGGTTTCCTCCTAATCCGAGAAAAGGGGACGAAATTCTTAGTGAATTTGGTTGAAATCCTTAGTAGGAAGCTAAGGTAGTGGATGTAGGCTTTGGGTTAGAAAGCCAAACCACTCTAAATTCTTGTGTTCAAATCTTACTTTTTTAGCTTCCACAAAAACACCTTTAAAACCAACCTTCTCCAGACTTGGCAAGTATTTCGGTTATGACCATCGAGCTCAACATATATATATATATATATATACCCCTTAAACTATACCCATAAAACTCACCCACTAAATCTTACGATCACTAATAATTAGACTACAAGCATAATCCCTAAACTAATCCCATTATCCCAAATAATCAAGTTGACACATTTACCCCTAAACCCCAAACATGAATCTCTAAATCTTACAAGCACTATTCACTAATAATTAGAGTGCAAGCCTAATTCCATAATCTTTAAACTAATCTCATAACCCCAATCAGTCAACTTGACACATTTACCCCTAAACGCCAAACATTAACCCATAAATTTAACAAGCGAAATAAATCAAAACATAAAAAGGAAAAATCTGAAAATAAATTATTATTAATTAGAGCCCAGTTCACAAATTAATCAAATTTTTAAGCCAACTAATTATCAAATCTTTATACGATGACCAAATCAAACTTAAAGCATATCAAAAGGTTTAATAATTAATCAATTTATGAAGCACGACCTAATTGAATGAAATCTAAAGAAATTAAACCAAAAGTTAGGACTAAAAAGAAACAAACTAAAACTTTAAAAACCTAAACCATAAACATCTAATTAAGGAAGGACCTAAAGAGTGATTAACCCTTAAAAAAGCCGACGGCAGCTCCTCCCATTGCGTTTGGCGCCGGCAGCAGCTTTTCCTCCCCCTATTAATTAAAAAAAAAAGCTTTTTCTCTATCCATTCAAAAAAAGCATCCACAAAAATAAAAAAGTATTGTCTATTAATTTAGTGGTTATAATTAA
Source organism: Hibiscus tridactylites (assembly GCA_958450335.1). Classification (NCBI taxonomy): domain Eukaryota; kingdom Viridiplantae; phylum Streptophyta; class Magnoliopsida; order Malvales; family Malvaceae; genus Hibiscus; species Hibiscus tridactylites. The sequence goes on from OY288266.1 coordinate 35,991,555, forward strand.
TTTTTTTAATAAAATGATTTTTTAAATTTAATGGTCATAATTAACAAATTAATTTAAATTTTGAATAATTTGTTTTAAATTCATCCATCACAAGTTATTAATTTAATAAAACTTTTAAATTTTGAATAATTTTAATAAAATAAATTTAAGTATATTAATTCTTATTAACTTCACAAATAATTTATATTGAATGAGTTAGTACTAAACATATTGAATTATTTAATAAAATTTAAAACATAGTAGTTTGAAACGAATATCTAAATACAATCTTTCTTTTATATATATATATATATATATATATATATATATATATATATATATATATATATATATAATTGGTTATATATGTATATACACCAAAAAAATTTATTTAACCCTTTAAATTGATTTTAAAAAATTAATAGTTTACATTTATCGACACTTTAAATTCATCAAATCATAGACTTCCTCAACTATATGTCAGATAAATATCAAGTCAGGTCAAAACAAGTCGGGTTCAAAACAGGTCGGGTAATATCAGTTATCTGCCAAGTCAGTCTCGGGTTCGAGTTCGTTTTAGTCGGGTGCATGTCGGGTTTTGGGTCCACAGTAATAGGTTCAGTTCGGGTTCAGGTCGTTCTCGATCGGATGCAAGTCGGGTTCAGTTACTACAATAACATGTCCAACTTGAGTTCAGGTCAACAACAGTCGGTTACAGATCGGGTTCGGGTCATTGAATCCTTGGGTCAAACCAAGTTCTGACTCGAGTAGGTTTCAGTCGGGTTTTTAGGTTGGGTCAGCTTTTTACATCCCTAACGTATACTACTACTAATAATAATAATAATAATAATAATAGGAACTAAAAAAAAGATTGGAAAGCCAAATTTGAAGCAATTAAAGGATCAGGCCGAATACTTCCTAGGAAACGAGGGACCATTTTAGATATTATACCATGAGACAAAGACAAAGTAAAAAAGCTTAGGACGGAGGGACCTAGTGCGTAATTTACCCTTTTTACTCTAAAACCTAAAACAGACGAGTAGTTTCAATCTTTCATTTTCTTTTGTTTCAGCCGTATCTCCCCCTCTCTATTCCCTCTGTTTCTTTTAATTTTTCGAACCTAAGATACTAAATCCTCCCTTTCATATGTCACAGATCAAACTAAGAAGAAGAAGAATTTTTCAGAGAGCAGGGAAGAGAAAGAAACAGATCTGAGATTAGGAGGAAGAAAGAGAGAAGAGACAGATTTTCATTGAATATTCGAATACCCCGTACAATCCAGGTCTCAGCCTTTTTAACCCTACCTGCATAAAACGACAGCGTTTGGTCTATACAACAATCCTAACCAAAACGCAGCACTTCATTAAAGATTAACGGCTAACTCAACGGAATTAAAAGACAACGAAAATTCAAATATTCTAACGGTAACCTGGGTTTCAGAAACTCCCCTTACAATACTCCCTTCTTCTGAAAATCCTTGTCCTCAAGGATGGAATTCTGGAAACCTCTGCTTCAAATTATGAAAAACTTCCCACGTGGCATCTTCAGGGAACGAATTAGACCATTCTACCAGAACTTCCGTGACAGCTCTCCCTCCTCTCCGTCCAATTCTGTGGTCCAAGATTTTCACAGGTTCTTTGCTGATGCTACCATCAGGATCAATTACAGGTAGCTCAGGTTGAGTGAGTTCAGCTCCAATTCTCCTCTTCAATTGAGACACGTGAAACACTGGATGGACCCTAGAATTATCTGGTAGATCAAGTTTGTAGGCAACCTTTCCAATTCGAGAAATGATCTGAAATGGTCCAAACCATTTAGGGGCTAACTTCTGACAATTCCTGTGCACCATAGATTGTTGTCTGTAAGGCTGCAGTTTCAGAAACACCCAGTCCCCCACCTGAAATTCGCATTCCCTTCGACCCTTGTCAGCTTGATTTTTCATTCGATCCTGGGCCCTCTTTAAATGAAACTTCAACATTTGGATTGCAGCCTCCCTATGCTGAAGGTCTCTATCCACAGCTGCTACCAATGACTCCCCTGCCACATAGGGTAAGTGTATAGGAGGGGGTTGACCATACAGGGCTTGGTATGGTGTTGTTCGAATTGCTGAGTGGAAATTTGTGTTGTACCACCACTCAGCAAGGTGCAACCAGTCCTTCCACTCTCTTGGTCTCTCCCCAGACATACACCTCAAATAGGTTTCAAGGCACTGATTAACTCTTTCAGTTTGGCCATCAGATTAAGGGTGGTAGGCTGTTGAAGCATTCACCTGTACTCCCAACCTTTTCAGTAGTTCCCTCCAAAATAGGCTCATAAATATTCTATCTCTGTCACACACGATTTCAGTTGGTAATCCATGTAGCCTGAAAATTTGTTCCAGAAAGACTCTTGCTACATCCTTAGCTGAGAACGGATGAGACAAAGCAATAAAGTGGCTGTATTTGGTCAGTCTATCCACAACTACCAAGATGCAGTCCTTTTTCTTTGAAGATGGTAATCCTTCCACAAAATCCATGCTAACAGATGCCCAGATAGTATCAGGTATAGGCAAGGGTTGTAGTAACCCCTTGGGGTGCTGCAGTTCACTTTTATTCTTCTGACAGATCACACACTCCCTCACCCAATTCTTCACTTCTCTTCTCATCCCCTTCCAAAAGAATATAGCAGCTAGCCTCTGAATGGTTGCACTGGCCCCAGAATGCCCTCCTACTGCACTTCCATGGAAGAACTGAACCAATTCTTTCCTCAAATCTGCATCATTCCCCACTACCACCTTCTCCTTCCTTTTCAAAACTCCTCCCATCCACTTATACTTGGCATGTTTGAGACTCCCACCCTCCAAATCCTTAATGATTTTTGATAGCTTCTCATCCTTTTTCCAAGAACCAGCTACTCTATTCATCACATCTGTACTCACACTGCTCACAGCAATAGTCTTCAAGGTGGCAACCTCAGGCCTCCTAGATAAGGCATCAGCCACAGTGTTGTTAGTGCCCTTCCTATATTGCACCTCATAGTCATAGCCCATCATTTTCACCACCCATTTTTGTTGGAAGGGTGTAATGGCCTGGTTCTCTGCCAAGAATTTAAGACTTTGGTGATCAGTCTTAATGACAAAATGTCTTCCAACCAGGTAAGTGGTCCACTTTTTAACAGCCATTAGCACAACAACCATCTCTTTCTCATAAACTGAGAGTGCCTTGTACCTAGCTCCCAGACCCTTGCTGAAGAAGGCAAGGGGTCTCCCTTTCTGAACTAGTACAGCACCAACTCCTACATCTGAGGCATCTGTCTCCACAATGAAGGTCAAACTGAAATCTGGCAGAGCTAGAATTGGGGCTGAACTGATTGCTTGCTTAAGCTTTCTGAAAACTAACTCTTCTGCTTCCTCCCATTTCCAAGCCCCTTTTTTAAGCAAGTCTGTCAATGGTCGAGCCACACACCCATACCCTTGCACAAATCTTCTGTAATAACCAGAGAGGCCCAAGAACCCTCTAAGCTCCTTGATGTTTCTAGGAGATGGCCATTGCAGAATGTTGTCCACCTTGGATTGATCCATTGAGATAACACCTTGGGAAATAACATACCCCAGATAATCTACCTCCCTGGCTCCAAAACTGCATTTGGCCCTCTTTGCATACAGCTGATGTTTCTTCAAAACCATCAAGACTTCAGTTAGATGCTGCAAGTGTGAGCACCAATCTTCAGAATACACCAGTATGTCATCAAAGAAGACAAGGACTGACTTCCTCAACTGTTGTTTGAAGACCTTGTTCATCAAGCCTTGGAAGGTTGAAGGAGCATTAGTGAGCCCAAATGGCATCACTAGGAACTCATAGTGCCCTTCATGAGTCCTAAAGGCTGTCTTGTGGATATCCTCTTCCTTCATTCTGATTTGGTGGTAACCAGATCTTAAGTCCAATTTAGAGAAAAAAGTAGCCTTCCCTAACTCATCCAATAGTTCCTCAATCACTGGCATAGGAAAACTGTCCTTCACAGTCACTTGGTTCAGTTTCCTGTAGTCTATGCACATCCTCCAACTACCATCCTTTTTCTTAACCATGACTATAGGTGAAGAAAATGCACTACTACTGTCTCTGATGATCCCAGCTCCTAACATTTCCCCCACCAATCTTTCAATTTCTTCTTTTTGGTGAGTTGGATGTCTGTAGGGCCTGACTTTTACCACTGTGTTTTCATCTTTCAGCTCAATCCTGTGTGTGTGTCCCCTTTCAGGTGGCAATCCAGTTGGCTCTCCAAACACTTCCTGGAACTGATGCAACAAGTCCTCCAGCTCCCTTGGAAGTTCACTGTCCTCTTTCATTTCTAGCTGGGGATTCATTAACCATAAAGCTGCAGTACCTGGTCCAATCCTTCCCCTAAGCAATTTGCCACAACTTTTGCTATCCACCAACTGCAGCTCTCCTGCTTTCAATCCACACAATTCCACTACTTTGCCTGCTTGCTCAAACTTCATCTTAGCCTCTGCAAAATTCCACTGAATGTTGCCCAATTGTGAAAGCCATTGCACCCCTAGAACCATATCAAAGCTTCTCATTGGCACAACCAAGAAATCAGCTTCAAACATCAGTCCTTGCACTGACCATTGGACATTTGTACACTTCCCCAAAGTGGTCATACAATTGCCATCAGCTACAATTACTCTCAATTGCTCTCTCTTATCCATTCTCAGATTCAACTTCTTGATCAAGGGTAAGCTAAGGAAATTGTGGGAACTGCCTGAATCTAGTAAGGCAATACACTCTGCCCCTTCAATCGAGACTCCCAACTTCATTGTATCCCAATTTGTTGCTCCCCACATGGCATTTAGAGACAACACAGCCCCTTCTAATTTTTCTTCTCCTTGTGCCAACTCCCCAGTGTCTTCACAGTCCAAGAACACTTCAGCTTCCGAATCTTCCTCAACTCCTTCCACCATGATCTGATATAGTTGGGTCTTAGGGCACTTGTGTCCAGGTGTGTACTTCGAGGCACACCAAAAACACAGTCCCTTCCTCCTCCTTTCTTCAATCTCAGCCTGGGACAACATCTTACCAGATCCTCTATGACCAGACTGATTAGGTGCCTTGCTTGCATTAGGACTAACAGTGGATGATCCTGCAAACTTCGCAGCTGGATGACTACCAACAATGTTGCTTCCCGTTCGAGGAGGCACTGATATAGTCAGAGGGGCATGACTTCTCATCTGTGGCACCCCTGTTTTCTTCTGTACATTCGACACCATGGCTTCCACATGCTTGGCCAGGTGAAAAGCATCGATTAATGTCTTGGGATTCAACAGCTTAACCATTGGGCTTATCTCGATTCGTAAATGCTCTTTGAACATGCTCAGCACATACTCTTCAGGTAACTGGACTTGGTTCAATAGATGAATGAAATCATCATAGAACTGTTCAACAGAGTCTAGTTGCCTAAGTGCCATTAGTTCAGCAAATGGATCGTGAAATCCTTCAGGTGAAAATCTTTCCTTCAACAGTTTGAGATAATCAGGCCAACTAACCTGATTCAGACCACCCTTGTTTTTCGTGATGAACTGGTGCCACTGCAGGGCTTTTCCTTCGAGGTGCAACATCACTACCCTCACCTTAGCATACTCCGGAACCATCTCAGCCTCAAAGTATTGTTCCAGCTTAGCCAACCACCCTTGAAAATCAGCACCATCGAATCTGGGGCACAACAGTTTATAAGCAAAATTCTGGATCTGGGCCGCACCATGATTTGGAGTCGAATCAACTGGTTGTACCACTGGGATCTCCTCGTTCTCAGTAATAAACACAGTATCTGGCTTACTCGATTTAGCTTGCTCCATCCTCGCCGTGTTGGGTTCGACCACCGGAGATTTCGGTGTAACCTGAGGAGAGCCTAACACTCCTGTATGCTGAGCCAACATCTCTCCAGCATCAATTTTTTTCCCCAGTGCGATTTCGAGCATCTTATGCAGGTTTGCCAGCATCGCTGATTGCATATCTTGGAAACGAGTTCCGATGGAGGTTTCCAACCGTTGAACATCCTCCTGGATTTTGGTTGTGACTTTCACCCAGTCGGAGTTCTCAGTCTGTGATGAAGTATCCCCAGGCGCAGTCGGATTGACCACAGTTGAATGGGCAGCTTGTTGACGGGTCTCCACCATGGTTCGAGGATCGTGAGGCTCTGATACCTTTGTCACAGATCAAACTAAGAAGAAGAAGAATTTTTCAGAGAGCATGGAAGAGAAAGAAACAGATCTGAGATTAGGAGGAAGAAAGAGAGAAGAGACAGATTTTCATTGAATATTCGAATACCCCGTACAATCCAGGTCTCAGCCTTTTTAACCCTACCTGCATAAAACGACAGCGTTTGGTCTATACAACAATCCTAACCAAAACGCAGCACTTCATTAAAGATTAATGGCTAACTCAACGGAATTAAAAGACAACGAAAATTCAAATATTCTAACGGTAACCTGGGTTTCAGAAACTCCCCTTACATCATACTTAGAAAATAGAACCTTTTCAGATCCGGTTGAAGAACAGCGGTTCGAACATGAACATCGACTTCTTGATATTTGGATCTTTAGATCTGTAAATCCCTTCTTTTCTTCGAGTCGTCCAAAAATCTTTTTTTTTATTTTAAATCTTTAAGAGTTTTTTTTTCAATCTGAAAAGTCCCTTTTTTATATCTGAAAAAATCCCCTTATTTACATTAGATTGCTTGGGTTTTTATAACACGGGTTTTACAATATTAAAATGATGGAGATATTGATTTTCAGATTTAAAATGATCTTGAGGGATTTTTTGCAGGCTACTTGGAGGTGGGCGGCTCGGCGGCTCGTGGCAGCGGCTCGAATTGGGCTGGCGGCTGGCAGTGTAGGGGCTAGAATTTTTTAGCTTTAAGTTAATTTAGGGTTAGGGTTAATTTGGGTATTAGATATTTTGGGTTTAATTTGGGTTATCAGATTGTCTTGGGTATTGGGCTATGTAATTGGGTCAGGTATGTAAATGTGTTACGGATTTATTTGGGTGGATATTGGGTAATATTTGTAATGGGTTGGTTTAATAATAATAATTATAATGAAATGGTTTATTTAATTAATTAATTTAGGTTGGATTGATCTTGGTATTGGGCTTAGGCCCGAACAGAAAATGAGTATTACACTGGGAAAGCCAGACACAGCTTGAGCAAATGTTCAACACTTTCAATACCACAACTACACCGAGGATAATTCGCAGTGAAAGAGAAGGCACCATGAAAACAATCTTGAAGGTTACCTAAAAAAATATGAGAGAATAAAGAACACACCAAACATATTGTATAGATCAGCTGCTTAAATTCGAATCACTTATAAACAATAATATCATTTTTATTAGAACTAATTGACAGAATTAAATGAATAGTATTCAGCTTTATAAATCAAGTCAATCCAACAAAAAAAATTTCTTTTGAACAATTGATATCTTACACAAACCTATAAAATAATTATATATATCATATTCTCTTAATTTATGTGTTCTAAACCCACTAAGAGCACCCTTTCTTTAGAGTCTATCGTTTCTCATCCCTCTAGATAAGATTAGGATTGAAATTAAAATTTATCAAAAAAATATAATTAAGGCTTATATCACAAATAAGTATCTAAAGTATACTATTTTTTTTATTTAGGTACCTAAAATATTTTTTGGTCAAAATATAATATACTTTTCGGTCAAATTAAGTGTTTTTTTGTTGTTGTTAAAATAGGTACCTAAAGTATTTTTTGTCAAAATAGGTACTTAATGTATTTTTTAATCAATGTCACATTACAATTTTTAAGAACCTAGATGAAAAATATATGTACCTATTTTATCCCAAAAAATACTTTAGATGCTTATTTTGTAACATACTTTAGGTACCCATTTTGATTAAAAATATTTTAGGTACCTATTTTAACCAAAAAGTATACTTTAAGTACATATTTAACAAAAAAATAGTCTAAATACTTATTTTTAACCAAAAAATACTTTAGATACCTAAATGAAAAGGTTGATATACTTTATGTACTTATTTGTAATATAAGCCTATAATTAATGTTATAAATATTATATTTTTAGGTTAACCACACCACATACCACTCAACTATAGCTCCTGACTCGAAAATGCCACCAAACTTTAAAAATGATCAAAACTTAACATTTAACTTTAATATAAACTCGAAAATACCACTCCGTCGTTAACTCTTAACATTTCATTAAGCCAGAACGACGTCGTTTTGGTGTGACATATTTTATGAAATAAATAATACTATAAATAATATTAATATATAAATAATGTAAAATATATTGTTTGTATACATAAAATAAATATAAATAAAAGTTTATTATTTTTATTTTTATATAATATTTATAATATAAATATATTATTTTTAAAAACCCAAAAAAATATAAAAATAATATATTTATATTATAAATATTATATAAAAACTTTAAACCATAAATTCTAAATCTTAAGCTATAAAGCCAAACCTCAAACCCTAAACCTTATTATTTGAGGTTTGAGATTTATGGTTTTTTTATAAATTATTTATAATATAAATATAATATTTTTATGAATATTTTTGGGCTTTTTAAATAATATATTTTTATTAATATATGTAAAAATAATATATTTTATATTATTTATATATTAAAAGTATTTATCATATTATTTTTTATAAAATAATTTGGTTGAAATAATAGGATAAGTTTATCTAATTTAAATAAAAATATTTTAGTTTTATATTTTTATATATTATTTATAATATAAATATATTATTTTAAAAACATAAAATATTCATAAAATTAATATATAAAAAATCATTAAATCATAAATCCTAAACTCTAGCTTTAGGGTTTAAGTTTGATAGTTGGGGTTTGTGGGTTAATAATTTAGGGTTTAGGATTTTTTTATATATTATAATAATATAAATATCTTATTTTTATAAATATTTTGAAGGTTTTTTTTAAATAGTATATTTATATTATTAATAATATATAAAAATATTATATTTATATTTATATATATTGATATATATATATGCAAATAATATATATTTATATATTTATATATTAATATTATTTTTAATATTATTTATTTTATAAAATAATTTGAATTAATCTTAGCTAATTTGAGATATATAATATTTGTGGTAAAATATTATATACTATTATATTGGTTTAGTAGTTAGACTTAACCCTTGTATTTAGAGGTTATGGGTTTAAAACATTCCAAACTCATTGTTTTAATTAATATTTTCTTTCAGCAAAACGAGGTCGTTTTGTGCTAAATTATTAAAAGTTAATGGAGGAATGGTATTTTTGAGTGACATATTAAAATTTAGGGTAAACTACTTCATTGACCACCATACTATTGGAAAAGTTGCGATTTGACCACATTACTTTTTTCGAAGTAATTAAACCACCAAACTATTTAAATGGTATCAATGTGACCACCAGCCGTTAAAAATAACAGAAAAGTTGACGGTGTTGTTAAATAAAATTGGTATAATTACACATTCAATCCCTTATATTTAAAAAATCTATCAATTTAGTCCTAATTTTAATCTAATCTAATAAATTAATTATTTAATAAGTGTGTCACCACCTTATTGGAGGATTTTAATTATTTTTATTTAATCTGATTAATTAATTTCCCCCCTCCAATCAGGTGATGACACATGTCACCTGATTGGAGAAGGAAAAATGAAAGCAATGAAAAACCTTTAGGGAGAATTGAACCCACAACCTCAAACATTAGAAAGAAGGACAAACATGCTTGCCATTGGGCAAAGCACATTTTTGTGATATAAGTTACAACATTTAATATATGTTTTAAATACTTGTTAATGCCTAGAAAAATGAAAACAAGAAAAATTACCTTTGGTGGATTCAAACCAGTGCCCTTGGAGTAAAAGTAAAGTGTGTTTACCACTAGGCTAAGTATACTTTTAAAATATAATGTACAACATTTAATATATGTCTTCAATATTCGTTAATGCCCGAAAAATAAATGAAAATAAAATGTGGTTTTAGAAAAATCGAACATAAAATATTTAACCCAATATAATTTTGATTTATTTAATTGGTTAAATATTTAACCCAATATAATTTTAATTTATATAAGACATATATTTTTCCAGAAAAATAAAATGTGGTTTAAATATTGGGTTAAATCTAACATAAAATATTTAACCCAATTAAATAAATTAAAATTTAATTAAATAAATCAAAATTATATTGGGTTAAATATTTTGTGTTCGATTTTCCTAAAACCACATTTTATTTTCTTTTATTTTTTCGGGCATTAACAAATATGCAAGACATATATTAAATGTTGTACATTATACCTTAAAAATATGTTTGGCTTAGTGGTAAACACACTTTACTTTTACTCCAAGACCTGTGGTTCGAATCCACTAAAGGCCATTCTCTTTGTTTTCATTTTTCCGGGCATTAACAAGTAATTAAAACATATATTAAATGCTGTAACATACATCACAAAAATGTGCTTGGCTTAGTAGGAAGCATGCTTTTCCTTTTTTTCATATGTTTGAGGTTGTGGGTTCGATCCCCCTGGAGGCTTTCTTTGCTTTCATTTTTCTTCTTCAATTAGGTGACACGTGTCATCACCTGATTGTAGGAGTAAGTTAATTAATCAAATTAAATAAAAATAATTAAAATCCTCCAATCACCACCTTATTAAATAATTAATTTATTTTATTAGATCAAAATTATGACTAAATTGATAGATTTTTTAAATATAGGGGACCAAGTGTGTAATTATACCAATTTTATTTAACGGCACTGTCAATTTTTTTGTTATTTTTAACGGCTGGTGGTCACATTGATACCATTTAAATAATTTGATGGTTTAATTGCTTCGAAAAAAAGTAATGTGGTCAAATTGTAACTTTTCCAATAGTATGGTGGTCAATGAAGTAGTTTACCCTAAAATTTAATGTTAATTTTGAATATTTTTAAAGTTTGATGACATTTTTGAGTTAAAGACCATAGTTGAGTGGTGTGTGACGTAATTTACCCATATGTTTTAGAGATAGAGAGTCGATGGATTTTGACTTATGAATTTTTGAGCCAACATATTCTACAGTAAAACACATTGGCCCCTTTTTACAAGAAGAAAAGGGAAAAAGCAGAGAATTTCAAGAGAAACCATCGGATCAAATTATAATCTTCCAGATCTTTCCCCAAATACAAAGTTGAATCCTTGATTCCGCTCATCCCCGTATCTCTAGAATCTTCGAGTACCAAGCCCCCGAGGCAACTTCGTATTTCCTCAAGAACAACAAAAACATCTATGTGTGCTTTGGTTAACTGCGCCTTTTGATTATCTTCACAATTCCTTCGGTTTCTTTGGATTTCAGTGGAATAGGGAAATTGGGTCTTTTTCAGCTTTGCTTATTTGGTGATCTTGGTATGATTCTGATCGAGGAAAAAGTTGGCGTTTGAAGTGGGAATTCCAGTGACGAAAAAAATGGGGGAAATGCAGCTGCCCATGCACACTGCAATCAACGCGGTTCAGGCATTAGGGAGAGGATTCGATGTTAACTTTGATACCAGGTTATTACACTGTAAAGGTGTGACAGGTTCTACGATTGTCGAAATTGACAAGGAACATGTTAGGGATATCTACTTGGACGATCATATTGTTCTGCCCAATGTTTCTAGAGAATAGAGATATCAAGAACACCCAGGAGCCTACTGGCTGTCACAGTTCTGGGGTTTGTTACTTTCACGAGGTAAACAATGTTGTGATATTCAGGGGTTTTCTTCTTCTTTTTTCCTTGAAATATGCTAGCTTGTCAGTTATTAAGTTTTGGGTTTACCTCAAATTTAAAACTTTAAGGTTAAAAGTTTGGAGATTTCTTAAAAGGTTGTAATCTGTGATGTTTGTCATTAGTGTTATTTGTTAGCCTAAAGTCTTGCAACTGATTCTGTTTGGACTTACATGTTATGTCCTGTGGATTCTACGAGTAATTTTGATTGTTGGTGCTTGATTCCAGTGATTTGCTTTGTCTTGTTTAGTTGTTTTCTTTAAAAATGATTTGTATTGCTTTTAACAATCTCTAATTTACTTTTCATAACTACCAACTGCAGATAGTGGAGTATTTTAATAAGAAAGCTAATGTGTCTGGTAGTTTTCCACTTGGTAGTTTCAATTCTGCGTTTAGCCTTACCGGTTCAACGGATATTGATGCTGTGACCACAAAGATGCTCTCTATGGATGGATTTTACATTCCTCTTGAAAAATTTGAGCTTACAATGTCTCCATTGATGTTGCAAGAAAAGGTTAAACATGCTGTCCCAAGTTCTTGGGATCCATTATCCTTGGCTAGGTATGAACTAAATTTGTTGATTAATGTAAAATTCTTACAATATAGGTTCAAATCCTAATATTGTTCTATTTTACAGTTTCATCGAAAATTTTGGGACACGCGCCATCATATGGTAACTATTGGTAGTAAAGATGAGATATACATCAAAGAACATCACTCTTCACCTTTGTCTACCTTAGAGATTAAAACCTATGTGCAGGATATTGGAAATCAGAGATTCTCTGAAAATGAAAATCATCTGAGTTCAGGTCAAATCAAATTAAAGGATAAGGCTAGTTTTGTAGAAAAGCAATTTCCAGCTTTAAGAAAACAAAACAATGCAGAAAAGCAAAGCAGAATTTAAGTTTCTGCGAAAAGGAAGAAAAACAGAATTAATTTTCTGTTATTCAATGATTTTGAAAGATACAACATGAGACTCTTTTATAGAGTCATGTAAGAGTTCAACTAGGATAAGGATTCCTAAAACTACAAAACTTCTAACTCTATACAAGTCTTAGGACTCTTTAGGAGTTTTAATCCTAATCTATTTACATAAAAACAGTAGTTATAAATAATAACAAACTCCTAAGAGTTTAATCCTAATCCAAATACAAGTGCAATATCCTACACTCCCCCTCAAGCTGGTGAGTATACATTGTATAGTCCTAGCTTGGATAGAAAGTCATCAAAAATTGTTTTGGATAAGGCCTTTGTGAGAATGTCAGCTAGTTGGCCTCCTGTGGGAATATATGACAAAGTAGCTATCCCATTGACGATTTTTTCTGCAATAAAATGCTTGTCTATCTCAACATGTTTTGTTCGATCATGTTGAACTGGATTCTTTGCAATCTGAATGGTTGATTGATTATCACACAAAACCTCGAACTTGTCTTCTTGGTTAGTGTGTAATTCCTTAAGCAACTTGAGTAGCCAAATTCCTTCACACATTCCTAGAGCCAAAGCTCTAAATTCCGCTTCAGCACTGCTTCTGGATACCACCGATTGCTTCTTGCTTCTCCAAGTCACAAGATTTCCCCAAACAAATGCACAGTACCCACTTGTCGATCTTCTGTCAGTTAGTTCTCCTGCCCAACTTGAGTCTGTAAAGATTCTCACAGTTCTGTCCTGTGTCTTTTTAAACAGTAAACCATGTCCAGGAGTTTTCTTCAAGTACCTGAGGATTCTGTTAGCTGCTGCCATGTGTTCTTCATTAGGATTCGTCATATGCTGACTAATCACATTGACTGGAAACGCAATGTCTGGCCTCGTCAAGGATAGATAGATTAGTTTTCCCACTAATCTTTGGAATCTCTCTTTGTCAACTAAAGTGCCTGTTTCTTTAGTGAATTTCAAGCCGACTTCCATTGGTGTATCTGCTGGTTTACACCCGAGCATCCCTGCTTCATTAAGCAAATCAAGGACATACTTCCTTTGATTAATCACCAACCCTTCACTTGATCTAGCAACCTCCATTCCGAGGAAGTATCGAAGTTGTCCCAAATCCTTTGTTTCAAATTCTCTATGTAGAAGGTTTTTTAAGCATCCGATTTCCTTCTCATCATCTCCTGTCACAATTATGTCATCTACATAGACAATTAAGATAACTCTTTTGTTTTCTAAGGTTACCTTAATGAAGAGAGTGTGATCCGCCAATGATTGCTTGTATCCATCTTTCAGAATAGCTTTGGTGAATCTGTCGAACCAAGCTCGAGGAGACTGTTTCAGACCATAAAGTGACCTGTTGAGCTTACAAACTTTTTGATCTCTTTCAATCGATCTCAGACCAGGTGGAATCTTCATATAAACCTCTTCCTCTAACTTTCCATTAAGGAATGCATTCTTCACATCAAGTTGGTGAAGCTTCCAATCAGAATTGACAGCTAGACTTAGTAATACTCGAACAGTGTTAAGTTTTGCCACTGGAGCAAAGGTTTCTGTGTAGTCGATCCCATAGGTCTGTGTATAGCCTTTAGCCACAAGCCTTGCTTTGTATCTCTGGACACTACCATCAGAGTTATATTTCACAGCAAAAACCCACTTACAACCAACAGGTTTCTTACCTTGGGGAAGATCAGTTATTGTCCAGGTACCATTCTTCTCATGAGCACTGATTTCTTCTTCGACAGCCTTTCTCCACTTGGGATGCTTTAAAGCTTCATCAACTGTGGAAGGAATCTGCTCTTTATCTAAGCTTGCTGTAAAGGCTTTAAAGGATGGCTTCAATGAACTGTATCCAGCAAATTTCTGAATAGGATGTTTAGTGCACTTTCTAACCCCTTTTCTAATAGCAATAGGAAAATCATCAAGATTAGGGATAGTAGGCTCACTGATTATATTACCTTCCTCCTCTATATTGGCAGATGGACTCAAATCCAACTCACGACAAGTGTCAGATTGCAAAATAGCCTCTGGTATAGTTTTCTTTTTCCTTATATAGGTCAAAATTTGTTTAGGAGGAGGAGTAGGTGTTTTCGAAAAGTTTTGAAGAGTTTTAGAAGGAGTGAATGTGTTTCGAATAGGTGTAGGTGTTTTGGAAGGAGTTGGTAAAGGAGATGTAGGTTCGGATAAGGGTGAAGTAGTGGATTCAAAATCTGGTGGTATAGAAATATTGGGAGAGATTACCTGAGGGTGAGGAGAAGGCTGAAAATCATCCCAAGTCTCCCCCTGAATTGCAGCCTGAGGAAAGTAAGGGTCATGCTCAAAAAATGTAAGATCCATAGTAACAAAAAATCTGTGAGAAGGAGGATGATAGCATTTATAGCCCTTCTTGAGTGAAGAATAACCAACTAGTATACACTTCAATGATCTAGGATCTAACTTGGACTTATTAGGGGCTGAATTATGAATAAAGACAGTACAACCAAATATTTTAAGAGGTAAAATAGAAGAAATAGGCTTAAAATGTGGATAACTCTCCAGGAAGACAGATTGAGGTGTCTGAAATTTCAAAACCTTACTAGGCATGCGGTTGATCAAATATGTGGCGGTTAACAAGGCCTCACCCCACAAGTATTTAGGGACATTACTTGTAAATAAAAGAGAACGAGCAACTTCAAGGAGGTGTCTATTTTTTCTTTCTGCAATTCCGTTTTGTTGTGGAGTATCAACACAAGAACTAAGTTGAACTATTCCCTGCTTTTGAAAAAATGCACTCAAAGACTTAGCAAAAAATTCACTCCCATTATCAGACTTAAACAGTTGAATTTTGGTTTGGAATTGAGTAAGAACCATGTTATAAAACCTCTCAAAAACCCTCGCAGTTTCAGACTTTTCTTTCATTAAATAAGTCCAAGTAATCCTACTATGATCATCAATAAAGGTAATAAACCACTTACTGCCATCAACGTTCTTCACCCGAGAAGGACCCCAAATATCACTGTGGATCAAAGAAAAAGGGTGAGATGGTTTATAAGGAGAAGGAAGATAAGATGCTTTAGTTTGTTTAGCAAGAGGGCAAATATGGCATTTAAATAAACTTGGCTTTTTATTGATAAACAAAGATGGATATAACTTTGACAGATATTGAAAATTAGGGTGACCTAACCTAAAATGCCATAATAACACATCATCAAATTGTTCTAAAGCAGTAAAGGAGGAAAGAGAGAAAGAGGTGCAAGGTGATGGAGAGCTATGGAGAGCATAAAGACCATTGTGCAAACTGGCAGTGCCGATTGTCTTTTTTGAGTCCATAGCCTGTAAAATACAACCAGAGTCATTAAAACTTGCAGAATACTTCAAGGTTTTCGAAAGTTTGCTAACAGAGATAAGATTGCAGGCAAGATTTGGTACAAAGAGAACATCATCTAGCACTAGATTGGGATTAATAATAATAGAACCAGAACCCGCAATTTGTGAGAGAGAACCATCAGCAGTTTTAATTGATCTACCCGAAGAGGAGGCTGAGTAATTGAGAAATAAATCTTTGTTACCAGTCAAGTGGTCGGTAGCCCCAGAGTCGATGATCCAAATTGGATTGAGCTGTGTAGACAATAAGGCTGTTGGGAAGGAGGTACCTGCAGGTTCTTTTATGGCCAGTTTCGTTTCAGTAGTTCTTGCCAACTTGAGGTCGTCAGAACTAGAAATAAATCCTGATGAAGATGAGATATCGATGGTTGAAGAAGAAGTAGCCATCGAGCAGGAGGTTTTTCTGGTGATTTGTTTTGATTTGGAAGTCGACTAGGGTTGAGGAATCGAAAACCCCAGCTGATACCATGTAGAAAAGCAATTTCCAGCTTTAAGAAAACAGAACAATGCAGAAAAGCAAAGCAGAATTTAAGTTTCTGCGAAAAGGAAGAAAAACAGAATTAATTTTCTGTTATTCAATGATTTTGAAAGATACAACATGAGACTCTTTTATAGAGTCATGTAAGAGTTCAACTAGGATAAGGATTCCTAAAACTACAAAACTTCTAACTCTATACAAGTCTTAGGACTCTTTAGGAGTTTTAATCCTAATCTATTTACATAAAAACAGTAGTTATAAATAATAACAAACTCCTAAGAGTTTAATCCTAATCCAAATACAAGTGCAATATCCTACAAGTTTCACACTGTTTCTGTCATATTTTTGCCATCCTTTATTGTTTTATTTACTTGGCCATTGCTGACTTGCTACAATTTTTTAGCTTTACAGGGTGTTAATCCTGGCTTATTCAACAGTCAAATTTTTGTATGGTTTAAATGTGCATATGGCAGCCTGCCTCTGGTTGCCAAAAGATGTTATTTACACGATTGATGGAGCAAACTTGTATGTTTTCTACCCTGAATCTGTTATCTTAGTATTGGCTTTTTATTTACCATTTACTCTTTTAGTCAATTCGAGATGTGTGACTAGATGTCATTGCAGGATGTTACGGTCATTTTTTGGAGGGGAGGAGATGATCTGGAAGAAAACCACACTCATTGGGCAAAAACTGTTCGGTCCTCTCCCGATGTCATTGAAATGACTTTCTATCCTACTACTGCTCTGCTTGACGGAGTAGCTGGAAAGGAACATTTGGCTCGTGCTATCACTCTTTATCTTGAATGTAATACAACTAATTCTTTTTGGCTTCTTGGATGCAATCTTTTTATCTCGGTCGTTATTTTGCTATTGATTTTCACTTTGTACTAACTTAAATATTTGGTCTATTTCTCTGCAGACAAACCTCCGATTGAAGAACTGAGATGTTTTTGTAGTTCCAGATTCCTAGGATATGGGCTCCCGTACAGGACAAGATTCCCGGCCACCAAAGGAATGAACCTGTTTGCCCATCTTTGCAGTTCAGCATGATGGGGCAAAAACCAAGAACAGGTATTGGTGCGCTCTTTCACTTGTCGGTGAGATGCGTTCGTAAGAATTGCAACTGGCCAGAGATCACAATTAAGGCTTCTTGATGTTTTTGTACTGCATGTCTTTGACTCTTTGTGTATATGATATAGCATTGCTGCTGATTATTCCTCCCGAGTATCGAGTTCGGCTTTTTCCAGCAAAACTCTGATGAGTAGTAAATTGCTATTTAAATATTTTGCTTCTAATCTGGCCTTAATGTAAATTGTAGGTCTCAGTTGGACGTAAACCAGTACAGGCTTGCGATTACGACTAGAAGGAACCAAGCAGAACCGTCTTAGTATTCATCTTCAACACTTGGCTTCTCTTCCAAAGATCCTACTTCCGCATTGGGACACCCATGTCGCAATCGGTGCTCCCAAGTGGCAGGGACCTGAGGAGCAAGATAGCAGATGGTTTGAACCTGTGAAATGGAAGAACTTTTCTCATGTCAGTACTGCACCGGATCATGTTCCTCACAGGTTATCTATTTTTTTGTTGTATAATATGTATTTCTTGTTTTATTCATGCCCATTATGTAGTCATAAAGAATCTTTGACGATACTCCAGCATGAATTACTTCTAATTTGTTGCGTACATGGTTGTCTGAGATAATAATCTTTGAATTCAACACTTGTTGGTTTCTCTTATTTATCCTTTGCATCTTTCTCATTGCAGGTATCTTTTGGCAGAAGCTGGTGATACACTATTTTCTTCCTTCATGTGAACCAAGCAGTATAAGTAAGCAATGTATCTTTTTCATTCCGTCAATGTCTAACAACAATTAACACCCGAATGACTAAATGTTTAAAAAACAAAAACGTAAATGATCATAACGGTCAATTTTCAAAATCGGTGACAAAGAAATGTATACATACTAAACATAAGTTACCATTCAAGTAGTAAAATTCCAAGTAAAAAGTAACGTAACTGCCAAAGACACATTGCTTGCATGCAAATGCGTGGTTCATTTGGTTATAGGCTCCAACTGCAAGCAGGTTGCCGCCCACGACTAGGGATGTAAAAACATGTAATCGGATGAGTTTTAGGTCGGGTAAAATCGGGTACATGTCATTTCAGGTCATTTTCTGTTTTGACTCGACTCGAGTGCGAGTCCATTTCAGGTCGGGTCAAAACGGGTCGGGTCTGAAGCAGATAATTGACAAGTTAATTCGGGTTCGGATACACTTTAAGTCGGGTTCATTTCAGGTTAGGTTCATTTCAAGTCGGGTTTATTTCGAGTTTTGAATTCGTATTAAGTTTGAGTTTGGTACAAATAGTCGATAGACTTTAGGTTCGTTATCAAGTTCGAGCTAATTATCCAACGCCTTTCAAGAATACGAATCACATAAAAAATATTAGAGTAAATTAAAAAAATTATAAATTAAAAAGGGTCAATTTTTGCGAAAAATAAAATTTTAGGGACTAACATGAATAAAATATCATCACATTAAAAACACTTGACTAAATTAAAAAAAAAAGAATAGATGTCAATTTGAAATAAAAATAAAGTTTTAGGGACTAGAATGAACAAATATATTAAATTAAAATTATAAACATTAGACTAAATTACAAACAAAAAAAGGATATGATCGATTTGGAATAAAAATAAAGTTTTAGGGACTAGAATGAACAAAGATATTATATTAAAATTATAAATATTGGACTAAAATACAAAAAAGATAGGGGTTGATTTGGAATAAAAATAAAGTTTTAGGGAGTACAATGAATAAAGATAATTAAATTAAAATTATAAACATTGGACTAAATTACAAACAACAAAAAGGATAGGGTCGATTTGGAATAAAAATAAAGTTTTAGGGACTAGAATGAACAAAGATATTAAATTAAAATTATAAACATTGGAGTAAATTACAAACAAAAAAGAATATGGGTCAATTCAGAATAAAAATAAATTTTTGGGACTATAATGAATAAAGATATTAAATTAAAATTTAAACATTAGTCTAAATTACAAATAAAAAAATAAGGGTCAATTTGGACTAAAAACAATATACATGTAGATAAGTTTTACTATATATATATAAGGATTAATATTTGATACACTGGCAGTGAAAAATAAAGTTTCTACAAGCGGGGTTATTTAGGGGTTTAGGGGTTTAGTTTAGGGTTTAGAGGTTAGGGGTTTAGGTTGTATGATTTAGAATTTAAGAATTATGGTTAAAATTTAGGGTTTGGGGTTTGAGGCTTGGGGTTAGATTTTTAGGGTTTTAAGATTAGAATTTTAGGTTTTAAATTTAGGCTTGAAAATAGTCATGCTTGTGTAAATTTTTTTTACATTGGCGGTGTATCAAATATTAATCCTATATATAAATGGATAAATATTCTATACACTGGCGGTGGAAACTTTTAGTTTCCACAAACGCCTTAGTTTTAGGGTATATGAACTTAGTTTAGGGTGTAGGGTTTAGGTGTAGGGGGTTTGAATTTAGGGATAGTTGTTTTAATTTAAGGTTTAGGGTTATAATTTAGGGTTTATAGGTTAAAACCTAAATCCTCACCATATTACCCTAAAAACTAAACCCTAACCTATAAACCATAAATTATAACTCTAAACCTTAAATTAAAACAATTATCCCTAAATTCTAAAGCCCTACACTTAAACCCCTAAACCTTATACCCTAAACTAACACCCTATACCCTAAAACTAAGGCGCTTGTGGAAACTTTCAGTTTCCACCGCCAGTGTATAGGATATTAATCCTATATAAATACACATTAATATTATATACATATATAAATACACTAATATGCATATATATACATTAATACATATTATATATATGTATATACGTTAATACATATTATATGTATATACATTTATATATATATATGTATATATATTAATACATATATAAATATATATATATATATTAATACATGTATGTATATGCATATACACATGTGTGCATGTGTATTAAGTTTAGGGTTTAGAATATAACTTTTAGTATGTATATGTATTATGTGTGTATATATATAATATATGTATGTGTATTAGAGTTTGGGGTTTAGAATGTAAGTTTTAGTATGTATATGTATATATATGTATGTGTATTAGGGTTTAGAGTTTAGAATGTAAGTTCTAAACTTTTAGTATATATATGTATATATATATGTGTGTATGTTTGTGTATTAGGGTTTAGAAGGTAAGTTTTAGTATGTATGTGTATGACATACATACATATTAACTTACATATGTTATACATACGTACACACATATATGGATTAGGGTTTATGATTTAAGATTTAGTATTTAAGGTTCCTATAATTATACATGCATACATACATACATGGATTAGGGTTTCTACATTTATATATACATACATACATACCTGGCAATTTTGGGTGAAAAACCCCTTTTTAATTATTATCTTTAAAAATGGCTCCCAAAAACTTTTATTTGGCAAAATGACCCCCTTTCGTCGACGTGGCGTTGCAGCCCGTCTTAACGGTTTAACAGTACCTCGCGTTCTACAGAACGCGAGGTCCCCGAGAAATTGAAAAGGCGGCTGGAATATATCGCACGGACCTCGCGTTCTGTAGGACGCGAGGTCTGTGCATTTCCAGCCAGAACCACAAGCAAAAACATGCGTAAGTAGGCATATTCGAACCCAATTTCGAGCGTGTAAATGGTATATTTTTAGCGATCATCGAGTTTGGGGTCGTAGTACTGAAAATTGTCTATCGTATGATACCAACATGGTTAATTTCCGTCCATTCTACAATAGTTTAAAATGGCTTTGAAAACCCTATACTAACATACTTTTATTGATTGAAGTTGTATTTCAACTAATGTCGATAGGCATGTTCGAGCAGAATTTCATACGTATAAATTTTAAAATTTTAGGTAACATCGAGTTTGGGGTTGTAGTACTGGAAATTCTCTATCGTATGACACTGACACGGTCAATTTTCGTCCATTGTACACTGTATAAATAGAAGTAAACTGACTTTATTGATTCGATTGTAATGGGCGAACTCGCATATACAAATTAAAAACAATTAATTAATACGAGGGGCTGAGCGATTAGGACACTTAGGAGCTGTGTGCCCATGATTTCGACATATAGAACAATGCTTCTTTTGTCCGGTTTTCTCTCGATGTTCGACCAAATCCTCGGCACAATATATTCTTGTAGAAGATGGACGTCCTTTGGCTCGTAGTAGTGCTGGATCTGGACGTATGATCGGTTCAGTGTCCACAGCATTTGGATCAACCTCATTTCTAATTGGAGAAAACTTTTTTTCGTAAACTTTAAGCACCGTTTTGAGTAAGTATACCGGATCAACCATATGCATGTATTCTATTCATTGGTTAGTGCAAGCAGCAATGGTGTGTGCGCAAGGGTATTTGAAAGTTTGGAATATTCCGCACTCGCAGGTTTTTGCCCTCAGATCTACAACGTAAGCGTTGTGCTGAATGCCTTCTATCCGCCTGGAAAATTCCGCAACACGAAACAAGTGTCCTTCTCGCGAGAAGAGAGTTGCTTGCACCTGTCTTGATTGGGCCAATTGAATATGCAGTCTTGAGCGGAAATCTGGATGGACTTGGTGTCCACCTGCCATGTACTCAGCTGCTTGCCTGCCCAAGGTCGCAAAAAGGGTAGCTAAACGATAATAGGTGGATTTGACAATGGAAGTGATAGGCAACTGCCGAACTCCCTTCAGTGATGAGTTCACTGCCTCAGCCAAGTTCGTTGTCATGTGACCAAAACGTTTACCCTCGTCATATGATCGAAGCCATTTTTCCTTTGGGATATTTTCAAGGTATTCAGCGCCCTTTTTGTTTCTCGCTCTCAGTTCCTCGAGCAGTTCAGCCACCTCTTGTTTGTAGTGCGAGTTACCTACGAGATGACAGTTGAATAGTTATGGTCGAAAAACACATGAAAAAAGGTCATAAATTGAAGCGAGTAACAAGTAATATAGTAAATGAAAATGAAAATGACATAAATGACGTACCCATATCGAGCACCATTTGACGTTCAACACGATTCTTGTATTTCAGCAGGTAGTTTGCGGCTATGTGCCGCAAGCAAAAACGGTGGTGAATGTATGGAGGCTTCCAATAATTACCCAAATTTTGTATCGCCCACAGCAGCGCTGTGCCTCTGTCAGAAATAACACACACCCCTTCATCCCTTCTTCTTCGTATTACAGGATCAAAGACATATTTTCGTAGGTTCGTAAGGAAGAACGTCCAAGACTCCATATCCTCCTTCGGGACGATTGCGAATGCAACAGGAACGCATTTGTGATTGTCGTCCTGTGCTATAGCTAGAAGTAGGATCTGTGTATATTATCCGTACAACCATGTGCCGTCGATTTGGACCATCGGTTTGCAATGCTTGAATGCGTTGATGCACTGGGGGAAAGTCCAAAATAACCGGTGGAATTGACAAACACCTCAGACGACACGATCATTTTCGTATGCCAGAATCGTATCAAGTTTGACAACCATTCTGGGGATGTGTTTCTGCAGGAGATTAAGCCACGGGCGCAACTCTATGTAAGATTCCTCCCATCGGCCATACAATTCCTCTTTGGCCTTTTTCCTTGCATACCATGCTTTCGAATAACCTGGACGGAAGCCGGTGACAGCTTGAGCTGCAGCCTGACATGTGGGGACCGACACAGTGGGATTTGTTTTCACCAGTGTGGAAAAGATGTCCGCGAGGTACTTTGCATCCAGGTTCTTGTGATCCTGGTTGAGGCTAGAAACGGTGCATGTATGGGGCCCCTCAAGTTTTGTTATTTTCCAACGGTTGCCTGCCCTCTTCAAATTTGATATACGGATTTTCCATTTACAGCCTTGATCCTTTTGGACGCAGTGAGCCTTGTAGTATTTGGCTTGGGTTTTCTTAACCGTCGTCTCAACATTATGACGAAGGTTGTACTGCTTAACTGCCGCCACCGCAATTTCCTTCGTCGCGAACGCCATACCAATTCTTAGTTCACCATCAGAACGGTGGACTCGGCCATCTATTGTGTCGTCATGGAGAAAATCAAGGACGTCCATTGCATCCATATCAACCGTTGTGAAGTGGGATGGTGGCTGGAACATAGAAATTGGTCTTGCGTCTACAGGAAAGTTGGTCGCAGTCGGTTCTTCGTCCAAATCTGGTGGTGGAACGACAGTGTCTTCTGGGTCTTCTGGTAACTCTGTCAAGTCTTCTGGTTCGGGATAGAATGGCCCCAGCTCGTCTCCGTCTGGCCCGGGTTCTCTAATCGGTTCTTCGTCAGAAGCATCCTCCGGGAGCTGGAATAGTAGAGCTTCTGGAATCACTACCCTTTGAGGCGAGGATTGGGGTCGAGGAGCGGGAAACCTCTCACGAGATCGCTCAGGAACCTCATTTCCAAGACCAAAATCAAGATCACCATAAGAAGAATGTATTCCCATTGATGGTTGAACGTACTCCGTGCTAGGGACATACGTTGAGTGTCGTCCATATGATGAATCATGGTCGTGCATAGCGTAAGAAGACGACGCTCCCTCACCCCCAAAAGAAGAATGTCTCCCCATAGATGGTTGACCGTAGTTGGTGCCAGAGACATACATTGAGTGCCGGCCATATGATGCTTCATGGTCGTGCGTAACGTAAGGAGCCGACGTTCCCTCCCCCCAAAACTATAAGGATTGTATGGATTGTACGATGAATTTGTTGGTGCATCGAATTCATCGTTTGGGGGTTGGTTCAGGTCGAACCCGATACTAGCTACGCATGACTGCCTTGGAGGAGCAGATGACGATGCACCAACTTCGTTGTCTCGACAGAGTAGGCCAAAATCACGTCGTAGACCTGCGGTCGGCCTATCAACGTTGGCATTCGGATCGAAGTCGAAATTCGCCCGGCCCCAGCTTGGTATTTCGACAACTGGATGAGACTCGAAGAACGATACATACAGCTCGAGGGCCCCCCCGATTGAATACTCGAAGTGGGCTTCCATCATCATTTGCACATCAGCATTTGCCGTAATTTGGCATACAGTGTACCGTAAAGGGTCTATACATATTGGCACCAGATACTTCACGTCGGACAAACGATGATTATTGAAATGAGGAACTTTTGCCTCCAGTTCCTTGACCAACTTCTCGAACGATAATCTCCTCGAAAGCTTTATCGTTACCGGATCTTCGCAGTAAAAAAGGACGCCGAGTTCGGTACCCTCGAATATCTGCCCATCGTAGTAAACTTTCGTAGTAACGCCTCGTCCGGCCATTTGAATATTTTGAAAGACTTTTGAAATTTTGATACTTAGAAAATTCTAGGAATTGATTGCCTGAAACTTATATTTTCGTTTTATGGTTAGGGTTCATATATAGGCAAAATTATTGGCCCTTGCAATCCAGGAGAATCTGGTTGTGTAAGGCAAATAATGGTTCACAGAGGTTACTTTGCTTGTCCATTACCTAAAACCGATAAGCAGGTAAGGGATAGATTTGATGGGAGGCAGGAATGGCGTGTGTGTGCCTGGGAGGCAGTCCCCTTACTTTCGACAAGTAAGGGATAGATTTGATGGGAGGCAGGGTAAACCAGTACATCGCGTTCTATAGAACGCGATATTAGTACCTCGCGATGTTCTATAGATATCGCGTTCTATAGAACGCGAGGTCACTTTAAATGCTTTGTTTCAGATATTCCGTCAGAAGTTATAATAACCGTACTATTTACTATTTGTTTGTTTGTGTAATTGAGAACATGTTCGAGAATTTGAGACAATTATAGTCTTGTAATTGAATACTACTACTGGTGCCTATAATGTAATTGAGTACTAGTAGTGTAAAACCTATGTTTGATTTTGATATAATTAAATCATTGAGGATTATTTTGTAAAACTTAAAATTAGTTTTTAAGTCCCTTAATAAGTTTTTTTTAAAAAAAAAACACCAACACTTTGAACCTGATTTATAAAACTCAAACTCAAAATATTTTCTAAGTGTTCCAAGGCAAAACCATCCAAAAACGTCCAGGCGTATCGATACAGCACCTAGCGTATCGATACCATTTTGCCAAACTTGGTCACTGTCGACATCTGTATCGATACCCTAAACCCTCGTATCGATACGGCCCTGTGTTAAAATTCAAAGAGTTTGAATACGGTACCGATACGGCTAACCCCCGTATCGATACGGACTTTGTAATTATTTTAATATAAGTCGGTTTAAAAATTATGACCGTTGGTGTCAGTTGGTTGGTAACCAAACTTTAAAAGTTTGTTGACCCGTATCGATACGCCAAACTCCCGTACCGATACGGAGTTGGACAGTGAGCTAAGTTCAGAAAATAGTATCGATACGGCTCTTGCAGTTTCGATACCTCGTACCGATACGCTTACGCGCGTATCGATACCCCTGTATTAAATGTGCACAACGGCTCTTTCTTTTTTGAGACAGGTACCGATATCCATTCCCGCGTACCGATACCGGTAGCTGCAGAAGTGCATTTATGGTGGTAAGAGAGGGTTCCAACGGCTCCATTTATGTTCCAACCACCCAAACGGCTAGAAATCAATGAGAAGGTATAAAAGAGACATCCAAAAGCTACAGCAACAACTATTGAACTTCAAGCAAACACTTATTCATCAAATCCAAGCAATTGTGCAAAATTTCATATTTGTCTAGAAATCCCAATTTGTGTTCTTCATTCATACTTTGTAAAATTGGGTTGTGTGCTTGTATTGGGGCTATCATTTGTATTGAGAGACACCTTATTAGCCTACAAATTTTTTTGTTCTCTTGTGTGAGGGTTGGGTTGATTTTTGAGTAGAAAAATCAACCGAAATTGTAAAGGGTTGCCTCCTTGTCCTAGAAAAGGGGAAGATCAATTTAGTGAAATTGTTGCAAATCCTTAGTGAGACTAAGGTAGTGGATGTAGAGTTCATTTGGAACTTGAACCACTCTAAATCCCTTGTTCATCATTTTTAATTTGCCAATTTCCACTACAATCCTTTAAATTTCCAATTCACCCCCCCTCTTGGTAAATATCGATCTTTCGATCCACTCAACAATTGGTATCAGAGCTTAACTCTTTGAGGATTAACAACCACAAGAGGAGATCCTTGGAAGAGTGTGATCATCAAATTATCAAGAGATGGCTTCAACCTCCGGTTCCGGCATGTACGAGTCACAATCAACCACCAAGCCTCCTTTCTTCAATGGTGACAACTATTCTTTTTGGAAGAATAAAATGAGGCTATTCATCAAGTCAAGTGACTATCTTGTGTGGGATGTCATTGAGGATGGGCCATACATTCCATTGAAGCAAGATGGTGAAGGCAAGATGGTGTTGAAGAAGAAAGCCGAAATGAGTGAAGAGGAGAGAAAGAAGATTCAAGTCAACGATAAAGCTCTCCACATGCTTTTTTGTGCTTTCGGTCTGGACATCTACTCAAAGGTCTCATCCATTGAAAGTGCCAAAGAAGTGTGGGACACACTTGAGACCACTTATGAAGGCACCAATGATGTCAAAGAAACTAAGATTGGACTTCTCAATCTTAGTTATGAAAACTTCAAGATGGAGCCCGATGAGACGGTGTCAAAGATGTTTGATCGATTCTCCACAATTGTCAACGGTCTAAAGGGCTATGGAGAGATCATACCGGAAGACAAGCTTGTCCGGAAGCTACTCTATTCACTTCCCGAATCTTGGGATGGGAAGAGAACCGCTATCATCGAAGCAAAGAACTTGAAGACATTAAAGCTTGATGAGCTTGTGGGTTCTCTCCTTACTCATGAGATCATGAAGCAAGGAAGGGAAGATGAGAAGAAGAAAGAAGAAAAAAGGGTAGAGAAGCTTGAGGTTGAGAAGAAGAAGAAGATGGGAATAGCTCTCAAGGCTAAAGCTTCACAACATGATGAGAGCTCATCTTGTGAGGAGGATGAACTTGAAGAATTGGCTATGATAGCCAAACGATTCTCACGCTTTATGAGGTCCAACCGGGGAAGAAAAATCCAAAGAAAGATGGACTTCAAAAGCAAGAACAAGGATGATGGAAAGGATTCAATCATTTGCTTTGAGTGCAAACAACCCGGCCACATACGTTCGGAGTGCCCTCAACTCAAGAAGAAGGGCTTTGAGAAGAAGAAAAAACTCAAAGCCAAACTCGCTACTTGGAGTGATGAGGAGTCATCGGAGGATGACGAACAAGAAGTGGCTAACCTTTGTCTCATGGCACTTGAGGAAGATTCCTCCTTGGTAACCTCTAATTCATCTACTTTAGATTTTTCATATGAAGAGTTAAATGATGCATATGATGAGTTACAAGAGGTATATGATGAATTAGTTGAGAAGTATAAGGAGTCGGTCATTAGGAATAAAAAGATTATTCAAGAACTAAATGAGAAAAATGACTCACTTACTCAAGCTAATTCTAAATTTGAGAAAAAGATTTTAGGATTAAAAGATGAACTTAAATTCTTTCAAGATGAAAATGTTGATCTTAATAATCTTTTATCTCAATGTAATAGTGAACACCAAAAGGTGTTGGGTGAGCTAAATGAGCTCAAAAAGTCTTTAAAAAATGTTGGTAGTGCTAAGCATGAAGTAGGAGAATCATCTAGAACACACCAACCTAAGAAAAAGACTAACTACTACAAACAAGGTAGCTACCCTAGATATAGTAGAGCTAAAAGAATTAGAAGTGTATGGGTTCCTAAGGAGCTTGTAAAATCTAATAATATTATTGCTATGTCATCTTGGATTCCTAAGGGAACCAAGGTTTTGGGAGCTAACACTCTTGGACCCAAAATGATTTGGGTACCAAAAACCAAGGTTTAATATCTTTGTTTGTAGGGGGAGCATTGCTTCAAGGCCAAAGCACAAAGTCAAAACTCATGGTACCTTGATAGTGGATGCTCGAGACACATGACCGGAGACAAGAGTCGATTCATGGATCTAAAGCCAAAAAGTGGAGGAGTAGTAACATTTGGTGACAACTCCAAAGGCCACATTAAAGGTATTGGCTCCATAGGTAATCACTCTACCATTCTTATTGAAAATGTCTTATATGTCGATGGTCTTAAACATAATTTATTGAGCATAAGTCAATTATGTGATAAAGGATTTAATGTTTTATTTGATAAAAATGGTTGCAAAATTGTAGACATTAAATCTAATAATATTATGCTCATAGGTCATCGCATAGGAAACATATACATGGTGCATTTAGATGACATTCATACATCTCATGCATGCTTAGTTGCTCAAAATGAAAATGATGCATGGTTGTGGCATAGGAAGCTAGGACATGCTAGCATTAGTGTTTTGGAAAAACTAGTCTCTCTAAATCTAGTTAGAGGTTTGCCCAAAATAAAATTTTCAAATGATAAAATTTGTGATGCATGCTCAAAGGGTAAACAACATAGGTCTTCCTTTAAGTCCATTAATGATGTTTCTACTAGTAGATGCTTACAATTAATTCACATAATTTTATTTGGGCCAATTAGGACTATGAGCTTGGGTGGTAAATCTTATGCATTTGTGCTAGTTGATGATTTTTCTAGATTTACTTGGGTTCTCTTTTTAAGTACTAAAGATGAGGCTTTGGAAAAATTCATCACATTTTCAAAATTAACCCAAAATGATCTTGAACTTAGAATTTCACACATTAGAAGTGATTATGGAACCGAGTTTCAAAATTTAGGGTTTGAAGAATTTTTGAATGAAAATGGTATTAGCCATAATTTTTCGGCTCCTCGAACTCCTCAACAAAATGGGGTAGTTGAGAGGAAAAATAGAAATTTACAAGAAATGGCTAGAACTATGCTTTGTGAAAATAATTTACCTAAATATTTTTGGGCGGAAGCCACAAACATCGCTTGTTATATTGTAAATCGGGTAATGATTAGGCCAATTTTAAAGAAAACACCTTATGAGATTTTAAAATCTAAAAAGCCTAACATTAGCTATTTTCACCCTTTTGGGTGTAAGTGTTTTGTTTTAAATAATGGAAAAGATAACTTAGGTAAATTTGATGCAAAAAGTGATGAAGCTATTTTTATAGGTTACTCTTTAACCTCTAAAGCCTATCGAGTATTTAACAAAAGAACTTTAGTAGTAGAAGAATCTATTCATGTTGTATTCGATGATAACCTCCTTCCTAGGAAGGATTCTTGTGATGATGATGATGTAGGAATCATAAATGCCTTTGATGGAGGTCAAACTTCAAAGGAGAATGAGATTCAAACAAAAGTAGAAGACACACAAGAACCACCTCTTGAAGCCTTGAAGGACTTGGCTATTGAGGAAAAGGAAGTGAGCTACCCAAGGGAGTTGAACTATGTCAAAGATGGTAAAATCTTGGGTGATCCATCCAAGGGGGTAACCACTCGTTCTTCTCTTAAATTAATGAACCATGTTGCATTTATCTCATGCATAGAGTCTAAAAATATAAAAGAAGCATTGAAAGATGACTTTTGGATTATGGCTATGCAAGAAGAGCTAAATCAATTTGAGAGAAGTAATGTATGGACATTAGTTGATAGGCCTAGTAATCAATCTACAATAGGAACTAAATGGGTCTTTAGGAACAAACTAGATGAGAGTGGTAACATTGTGAGAAATAAAGCTAGACTTGTAGCACAAGGTTACACTCAAGAAGAGGGAATAGATTTTGATGAAACCTATGCACCCGTAGCTAGAATGGAAGCCATTAGGATGTTGCTTGCATATGCATGTTATCATAATTTCAAGCTTTTTTCAAATGGATGTTAAAAGCGCATTTTTAAATGGTTTTATAAATGAAGAAGTGTATGTGGAACAACCACCGGGTTTTGAAGATTCAAAATTTCCAAATCATGTTTTCAAACTTACCAAAGCTCTTTATGGTTTGAAACAAGCTCCTAGAGCTTGGTATGAAAGGCTTTCAAATTTTTTGATTGAAAAGGGATTTGAAAAAGGTAAGGTGGACACTACACTTTTCATAAAAATGTATAAAAATGACATCTTAGTAGTTCAAATTTATGTTGATGATATTATTTTTGGTTCTACTAATGAATGTCATTGTCAAGAGTTTGCTAAGTTAATGCAAGGTGAATTTGAGATGAGCATGATGGGGGAGCTCTCATTCTTTTTAGGACTCCAAATCAAGCAAAAGAAGGATGACACCTTCATCAACCAAGAAAAATACATAAAGGATATGCTCAAGAAGTTTGGCTTGGAGAATGCAAAACCTCAAGCCACTCCTATGAGCTCATCTACAAAGCTTGACAAAGATGAAGGAGGTAAGTGTGTTGACTCTAAGCTTTATCGTTCTATGATTGGATCTTTGCTTTACCTTACCGCAAGTAGACCGGATATCTTGTTTAGTGTTTGCTTGTGTGCTAGGTTTCAAGCTAGTCCTAGAGAGTCTCACCTTATAGCCGTTAAGAGAATCTTTAGATACCTTAGAGACACTCCTTGTTTAGGCCTTTGGTATCCTAGAGACTCTACCTTCAACCTACATGCTTACTCGGATGCGGATTTTGGGGGTTGTAAAATTGATAGGTAAAGTACTTCGGGAACTTGCCAATTCTTAGGTAGTATGCTCATATCTTGGTTCTCTAAGAAACAAAATAGTGTAGCCTTATCTACCACCGAAGCCGAGTACATATCCTTAGGGAGTTGTTGTGCTCAAGTCCTTTGGATGAAACAACAACTCTTAGATTATGGTATTAAAGTTGGAACCATACCCCTAAAATGTGACAACACTAGTGCAATATGCTTAACTAAAAATCCCATCCAACATTCTAGAACCAAACATATAGAAATTAGGCATCATTTCATTAGAGATCATGTCCTTAAGGAAGATGTGGTTATAGAATATGTAGACACCTTGAATCAATTAGCGGACATTTTTACAAAACCCTTAGACAAAGAGCGTTTTTGGTCCCTTAGGAGAGAGTTAGGTCTAGCTAGCCTATCTTGATCTTTTTGGACCTCTTTTGTGCTTAAATATGCTTGATCTTGTGAAATGCCATGTTTGTATGCTTAGACTCCCAATTTCTTCCATGCCTATAGTTAGGGGGAGTATGATTCTGTTCAAATATGCTTAGAACTGCTCATACATCATTTGCATACTCATAGGAGAGATTAGGTTCGAGCCTTTGGTTGTTCTTTGAACCAAAAATGCATTTCTGGGCATGCAGTATCGATACTGTTCTAAGCGTATCGATACCTGTTCTTCATTTCGTTTCCCAGAATTCTTTACGCTTCACGCGTATCGATATGATTAATACCGTATCGATACGGGTCGTTTCGATATGACTGTTCAAACGGTCATATTTGCAAAAAGACATCTTTATCCCCGTATCGATACCCCATCGGGCGTATCGATACTCGACTGCGCTGATGGCAATAAATACGCTTTTAATGTATTCAACTTTTACCTAAATTCAATCTCTTCAAAACCTAATTAACCCTAGCCGTTTTTGCCTATAAAAAGGTACTTCCTCCTTCATATTTTTCACACCTCAACTCAAACCTAAAAGAGTTTTCAAATCAAGCAAGGCTTTGTGCTCTCTTTCTCATCTTTGTGCAAGTTCTCTTCAATTCTTCAAGTTTCTATCAAGGTAATCACCTTTCTTTTATTTTCTCTGTTTTGATTTTTTTTTGTTTTTGTTCAAATTTTTTCTTTTAAAACTTTCTTTTCAAAATTTTCTCCTTAAAAATTTTCTTTTATTTTTTTACCTTGATTTTTACTTAAATTGAAGAAATCTCCCTTGCTAAATTTTTTTTAGATCATGGCACCAAAAGAGCCATCGAGGAAGCGACAAAGGGCTAATCAAGCCGGTGAATCCTCCAACCTTGGAGAGATTGCTCGTCCTAACTACTCAACTATCTATGAGCAATCCTTTGGAAGCAATTCGGGTCTCAATCACTTTCGTCAATTTGAGAATTACAAGATCCGTGCCGAAAGGGTAATATCCATCCCTTTTCTCAATTCGGAGTGTTTCAAGTTTGAATACCTCCCCTTGCTTCATCGTTGGAATTTCATGCATTTTCTCTCTATTCCCGGTTTTTTCTATCGTCTCTTGGTTTTGATTTTCTATGCTAATGCAAGATGTGTTAGTCGCAATGGGGAAGTTGTTGCAATTAATTCCTATCTTATGGGAAAGAAAATAACTCTTGATGTTGAGTCTATTTGTGAGGTCTTTAAGTTGGAAGATGAAGGCCTCGATGATGAGCACCGTGGAGGGCATGTTCTTAGTGGATCCGTCACCGCCCTTAATGCTCATGACCGAATTCTACATTTGATGGTATCATGGTGGTTTCGCCCTTTCGGAGGAAAATATTCCACCATCCGTCAAGTGGATGATTTTTGGATTCGGTGTTTCCGTGAAGCCAAGCGACCAAATCTAGCTCGTCTTATGTTTGCGGAGATAGTCTACCTCGTTCAAAATCGTAACATTCCTCATGTCTCCTCCTTCACATACGGTACGGCTTTGAGCTATTTCTTTACTAAAAAGGAAATTGATTGCTCATATGACATTGCAACTCCTCTCACCGATCCTATTGATGAGCACTCCCTTGCTCGGGCAAAATTCTCTTATATTAATGGTGATTGGATACGCCTTGCCGAGTTACCACCGGAAGTTGCCGCAATGCATGAAGCGGCTCAAGCCCCTCAAGCTCCTCAAGCTCCTCAAGTCCAACAACCCAATATGGATGCTCTCATGACCTATCTCAATGAGCAATTCACCGGGCTACGTACGGACATGAATACTCGTCTCACATCCATGGAAACTACTTTTGACACGAGGATGACGGGTTTTGAGAATCGCCTCACATCTCTTGAAAGTGGGCATAATTCCTTGAATATCTCCATTGCCGCTTTCCATGATGAGTGGCGTAATAGTATGCGCACCAATGAGCCTTTGGGAGATGATGATGAAGAGGATGAAGACGACGAAGAAGATGCTTAGACGTTTTTCTCTTGTTTGTCATGCATATCATTTAGGACTTTATATTATTATGCACCTATGCTTTATGTTTTTAGGATTAAGTTTGTCTTAGGATTAAAACCTATGCTTTGATTTTTATTTTGTCTTTGTTTGGATTTTAAGTATGTTGCTTTAATGAATAATATCTATGTTGCTTATTATACCTTGATTTCTTTATGCACTTAATTGTCTCAAAGATTTTTTGATCTAACAAAAAGGGGGAGAAGAAACTAGCTCACACTTTAAAATATTTTGATTTAAATTCAAAGGTTACCAAGCTTATATTAAGGGGGAGTTCTTTATGAAGATTTTTCAAAAATTTTAAGTTTTAGTTTTGTTATATCAAAAAGGGGGAGATTGTAAAACCTATGTTTGATTTTGATATAATTAAATCATTGATGATTATTTTGTAAAACTTAAAATTAGTTTTTAAGTCCCTTAATAAGTTTTTTTTTTAAAAAAACACCAACACTTTGAACCTGATTTATAAAACTCAAACTCAAAATATTTTCTAAGTGTTCCAAGGCAAAACCATCCAAAAACGTCCAGGCGTATCGATACAACACCTAGCGTATCGATACCATTTTGCCAAACTTGGTCACTGTCGACATCTGTATCGATACCCTAAACCCTCGTATCGATACGACCCTGTGTTAAAATTCAAAGAGTTTGAATACGGTACCGATACGGCTAACTCCCGTATCGATACGGGCTTTGTAATTTTTTTAATATAAGTCGGTTTAAAAATTATGACCGTTGGTGTCAGTTGGTTGGTAACCAAACTTTAAAAGTTTGTTGACCCGTATCGATACGCCAAACTCCCGTACCGATACGGAGTTGGACAATGAGCTAAGTTCAGAAAATAGTATCGATACGGCTCTTGCAGTTTCGATACCTCGTACCGATACGCTTACGCGCGTATCGATACCCCTGTATTAAATGTGCACAACGGCTCTTTCTTTTTTGAGACAGGTACCGATACCCATTCTCGCGTACCGATACCGGTAGCTGCAGAAGTGCATTTATGGTGGTAAGAGAGGGTTCCAACGGCTCCATTTATGTTCCCAACCACCCAAACGGCTAGAAATCAATGAGAAGGTATAAAAGAGACATCCAAAAGATACAACAACAACTATTGAACTTCAAGCAAACACTTATTCATCAAATCCAAGCAATTGTGCAAAATTTCATATTTGTCTAGAAATCCCAATTTGTGTTCTTCATTCATACTTTGTAAAATTGGGTTGTGTGCTTGTATTGGGGCTATCATTTGTATTGAGAGACACCTTATTAGCCTACAAATTTCTTTGTTCTCTTGTGTGAGGGTTGGGTTGATTTTTGGGTAGAAAAATCAACCAAAATTGTAAAGGGTTGCCTCCTTGTCCTAGAAAAGGGGAAGATCAATTTAGTGAAATTGTTGCAAATCCTTAGTGAGACTAAGGTAGTGGATGTAGAGTTCATTTGGAACTTGAACCACTCTAAATCCCTTGTTCATCATTTTTAATTTGCCAATTTCCACTACAATCCTTTAAATTTCCAATTCACCCACCCTCTTGGTAAATATCGATCTTTCGATCCACTCAACAAGTAGTTTTACATAACTTGAAGTCCGTTTAACATTCATAAAGGATGAAATAAGACGTCATATAACATAATTGGAAGATCATTTCATAAGTTAATGGTTAATCTGAATCATCGTAGTCAGTGGACACGTCTGAACTTAGGTTTAGTTCTTCGATCATCTGTTGTTTTCTTTGTCTACGCCTGTACATAAAAAGTTGCAGCTCCTCTACAGCCGCATCAACATCCGGTGAAGACGTTGCGTGTTCAGTGTTCGGAGCAGGTTCTACGGGTGCAGACGTACTACCTTCGCCGGCGTTGACAAACTTAACATTGAAATCGACGTCTCTAGCTCCGACGGCATTGAGCCGTCATACATGTTACGAACGCCTGTTTCGTTCGTAAGCTTCATAACGTAGTGCGTTTCATTAGCTGACGGTGTTGGGATTCGACATTCCATGGCCGCAATTTGTTTGTCGGTGTGTTTACTAACCTCGATTGTTGTCAACTGTATTAAATCTTTCAGTGACATTTTGTCGGTGATTGTTGACTCAAAATAAGTATCGAGAAAATAAAATGTTGCCTTAAATTTTGCCATAAGGTGAGCAAGGATTGGGTGTTTACAGAGAATTTGGAATGAGTAAATGATGGTGGAATTCGTGGGTATTTATAGGAAAGGAAAAACACCACATAAATAAATTTAAGTCAAATTTCATTTAACAAAACTTTCAACATGTATTCTTTAATAAGTAAATTGAGACAACTACATAAATTATCTATAAAATTCGAAACAATAAATTCAGTAGCTCCGACGGGCAAATTTGATCGGAGGTCCCGACTAAAAGAAGCAGAGAGCGAAATCCAGATGTAAATGTTGACTGCCACGCCACATCTGAAATGAGTAGATGGTAGCAGCTTTGATCCACATTAACAAATGTAATCGGCACCCGCCGCATCTGAAAATGTCGATCTGAATCCGCCCCCGCTTCCTAAAAGTCTTTTCTTTTCAAAACTGTAGCCGGGGATCCTCTCGACGGCGGCTACAGAAGCAGCCATTGAAGCCACTACTGCAGCATACAACCTCCAAAATATTGTGATATGTCGGTAAATATTAAGGTATGTACCCCCGATGAACACAAATCTTTAAGTGAACTCCAACTATCATAAAGGAACAATATTTCGGACATAAAAATTGCAACGGAAAAAAACTCAGCATTACACGAACTCATATTCAACTGACCTAAACTAAACTTAACTGCTTACAAAAATCCATCTCCCTGCATATATATATATATATACAAACATCTCATAGACCTCGCGTTCTGTACAACGCGATGTAAGAGTGACCTCGCGTCCTACAGAACGCGAGGTTGCCACGTCATCATATTCACCTCTATAAATAGCAAACTCTTGGCAACATAGATTTTTTTCTGTATTCACGTACGCAGTTTTCGCTTGAAGCTACTAATGGCAACATAGCGCATATTTTGGAAGTTTTGTTTTAATTTAACTTCCAAAATATTGCGCTATGTCGTTATTTTTAGTTACTACTGAAAATATAACGCGTATTTAGTATGATTCATTGTTGTTATTATTATTATTGTTCTTATTATTATTGTTGTTGTTATTATTATTATTATTATTATTATTTTAATTATATTTTTTATTTTTATTTTTATTGTTATTATTATAAATCAAAATTGTAAAATTAAATATTATTAAATGAGTTTCCCGCTTTAAAAACTCTAATATTATTGTTCTTAATATTATTGTTGTTATTATTATTATTAATATTATTATTATTTTAATTATAATTTTTATTTTTATTGTTATTGTAAATAAAATTTGCTATTATTGTATATTAAATGAGTTTCCCGCTTTAAAAACTCAAATTTAAAAAACCCCACGACCTCGCGTTCTGTAGAACGCGATGTCTTTAGAACCTCGCGTTCTATAGGACGCAATGTCCTTTCTGACCATTCAGTTCACGAGTCTAATCACTGACGCGCCTTTTCAGTGAACCTCGCGTTCTATAGGACGCGAGGTACATGAATATCACGGTCTATAGAACGCGAGGTTCATTAACCTCGCATCCCAAGCGCCGCGAGGTCCTCTATAAATTGGAGGTTTTTTTCCTAAAAACCTCCACAGAACGCGATTTCTATAGAAATTTTACAAAAATTTGTCAGCAATTTTTATATATCGTTCGATCACATGGAGTCCTTGCTACGCAACCAAACGAGTCACTGTAGTGAATATTGGCGAAACAATCCAGAGGTATTATTTTTTTCCCTATTAATTTCTAAAAAAATTTATTTAATTATTTTTTTTTATTTTACTAACTATTTTTTTTTATTTTTTTTCAGGGATACGAACGTAACTTACAATGTTACCTTAATCGTATCACCGTCCAACCCGTTGCTGCTGTTATGCGTTTGATTGAGCGGGCTGGTTTTGGGCACATAGCTCGCTATATAGGGGGGTGAAGGTTAGACCGCCGTTGATCAGCGCGCTGATAGAACGGTGGAGACCCAAGACGCACACGTTTCATCTTCCATTTGGCGAGGCAACAATTACGTTGCAGGATGTTGCCTACATTCTGGGGTTGCCTATAAATGGCAGCGTTGTTACTGGTATAGCGATGGCACATTGGCCACTCCTATTTGCTGAACAAATTGGCGTGATGCCCCCTGATGAAGTGTGGGACGGAGGGAAAATTTCTCTATCGTACTTGGAGGACAACTTTGGAACCCCTCCCCCCGATGCGGATGATGTTACACTTGAGGTATTTTTTTATTATATTTAGTATGCTTTTATTACATTTATTATTAAATTAAAATTATTTATTTGCACATTAGGGTTTAGGGAATTTTTTATGATGAATAGGGACAATATTTAGGATCTTTTTAATAAATATTTAGGATGAATTATAAATATGTAGGATAAATTTTTAGGATGAAATCAGTAACTATTTAGGATACTTTATTAATTATTTAGGTTGCCTACATTAAATATTTAGGATACTTACAATTTTATTATTTAGGATGAACTTACAATTTTTTTAATTAGGATGCCTTTATTAATTTATATTTTCACAGCGGTATGCGCGAGCCCACATCTTGCGCATTATTGGCGGGATATTAATGCCCGACAAAACTCGCAACAAAGTGCACGTTATGTGGCTTCATCATCTCACAAATTTAGACGAGTCTGGACGAAAATCTTGGGGGTCAGCTGTCTTGGCGTTTCTTATCAGAGACCTCTGCAGAAACGTTGACGCCTCCAAAGCATCGATGGGAGGATGCTGTTTATTCCTGCATGCTTGGGTTTGGCTTCGGATCCCTACTTTGGCACCACAGCTTAGGATTCCCAGTCCTCTGTCATTTCCGCTTCTACGGAGGTACTACATAATCTACTATATTTTTTTATTAAATTATTTTATTTAACGATCTTTTTCATTATTTAAAGGTGGACCACCGCACTATCCCACGCCGGCCTGTCGGACTCCCAGAAAGCATACAAATATAGATTCGATGCCTTGACGGAGGACGAGGTAATTCAACAATTATTTTGGTTTTTTCCATACTATTTTTTCCAATAATATTTCATATAGAAATTTTACTAACTTTTTTCATTCTTTTTAGTTCGTGTGGACGCCCTACGATTCAGAGCAGATTCGCCTCATTACTCCAGCAGATATTGTGCAAGAGCGAGACCTCTGGATTTTCGTAGTTCCGCTGCTGAACTACGAAATTTGCATGTGGCATTCTGCGGATCGGGTACTCCGACAGTTCGGGTACGTCCAAAATGTTCCACGCCCTCCGCAAAATATGGACGAGTTCTACAATCTTACGCGTCAGGGGAAGACGGAGACTGACTGGGCCGAGCACCACGCTATTTGGATAGCGCTTTGGGGTCAACGATTTCTCAGACGCCTAGAGTTTCTCCAACCAATTATAGAAGGGGGTCCTTTGGTCACTTTCAATTATGGCCAGTGGTATAGGGACAATGGGATGCCACATATCCTTACTTCGGCCGAGCTCCAAGCCGGGCTTCCCCAGCAACCCCAAAACCGCCCACGCGGGAGCCGGCGAGCGAGCCAGACCCAGAGCCAGACCCAGAGGCAGACCCAGAGGCAGTCGACGCAGCGCGGTCCGAGACCACGATATGACACTCCAGGGGCATCATCTTCTGCCCCACCATTGCATAGCGGTCCATCGACTTTCGAGCAGACGATGCCTCCACCCCAGTTCGGCTCCACTGATGCCTATCGCCCCCAAACGCCCACGACTGACCTTCTACTTATCGATTATCCACCTCAGTATGAGTTTCCGATGGTGGAGAATACGCCGATAGGTAGTTTGTTTTACTCCCCGCCTAGGCCCAGCACAGATCCGCAGATCGCGCACGATGGTCAGGATGATAGGGACCAGGGACCACCACACGATGGACCGAGGAGGAATCCGGATCGCCAGCGTCATCCACCCGACTGCGAAACCGGTGGACATAGGCATTTTTAGTTTTTTTTTCTTGTTTTCTACTTATGTTTTTAATATTTATGTAAAACACTTTTAAATTTTATAATGTCGTATTCTAATTTTGTTTATGAATTATAATTTTGTTTGCATATTATAATTAAACTTTATAATGTTTATTTAATTTTTGTTTTTACTAAATTTAATAGGATTAAAAAACAGAAAATCGACATTAGTTGAAATACAACTTCAATCAATAAAAGTATGCTAGCATAGGGTTTTCGAAGCCATTTTAAACTATTGTAGAATGGACGGAAATTAACCATGTTGGTATCATACGATAGACAATTTTCAGTACTACAACCCCAAACTCGATGATCGCTAAAAATATACCATTTACACGCTCGAAATTGGGTTCGAACAGACCTACTTACGCATGTTTTTGCTTGTGGTTCTGGCTGGAAATGCACAGACCTCGCGTCCTACAGAACGCGAGGTCCGTGCGATATATTCCAGCCGCCTTTTCAATTTCTCGGGGACCTCGCGTTCTGCAGAACGCGAGGTACTGTTAAACCGTTAAGACGGACTGCAACGCCACGTCGACGAAAATCGCGTTCTGCAGAACGCGAGGTCTGCCAACCTGGCAAGAAAGGGGGTCATTTTGCCAAATAAAAGTTTTTGGGAGCCATTTTTAAAGATAATAATTAAAAAGGGGTTTTTCACCCAAAATTGCCTACATACCTGATACATACATACCTTAACCCCTAAATTATTAATTAGAGCCTAATTCACAAATTATTCAAATTGATAAAGCCAATCAATTACCAAATCTTTATACAAAGACCAAATCAAATTTAAAGCAAATCAATAGATTTAATAACTAATTAATTAATTAATTTATAAAGATGACCTAATTAAATGAAATTTAAAGAAATTATACAAAAAGTTAAGACTAAAAAGAAATAAATTAAAACCTAAAAAACTTAAATCCTAAACATCTAATTAAAGAAGGACCTAAAGAGTAATTAACTCTTAAATAAAAAACAAGCGGCAACTTTCCCGTTTTCCCTTTTATCAATTAAAAAAAGGGAAAACTACACCAGTGACCGTCGAAGATATTGGGGATACCTATTTGAACCACCGAACTAAAAAAACGTCAATCACACCACCAAACTTATTAAATCAACCTATTTTGACCACCACCGTTAAAAAATTAACGGTGGAGTGACGGAACTGCCACGTGGCAGTTGATGAGTATATTTAAAAATTACACATTTAGTCCGAATTTTCAATTAATAAAATAATAAATTATTTAATTAAGTGGTAACACGTGTCAAGACCTTATTGGAAGATTTTAATTATTTATATTTAATTTTATTAATTTGTTTTCCCGCTCTAATTAGGTGGTGACACGTGTCACCACCAATTTAAAGGAGAAAACCAATTTTTCACTCACATGCGTGCTGGGGGACTCGATCTTGGGTCTCCCAGGTGTAAAGGTAGTCACTCTGCCACTGCACCAAGCACATCCTTATGTTATAATTCTCCAGATATGATATATATCTCTTATTAGTTTCTACATTTATAAACCAAAAGCTCAAACCCTAAACACTAATTTCACATATATAGATCCTAAACCCTAAACTCTAACCCTAAATGTTTCAAATTAAACCTCAAACCCTAAAATTTTCAAATTAATTTCACGCTAAATATTTTAAATTAAACCCTAAACTCAAACCCTAAAAATTTCAAATTAATTCCATGTTAAATATTTCAAATTAAGCCTTAAACCCTAAACCCTAAATATTTCAAATTAAACCCCAAACCCTAACCTTAAACCCTAAATTTAAAATTAATTACATGATAGATATTTAGGGTTTAATTTGAAATATTTAGCGTGAAATTAATTTGAAATATTTAGGGTTTAAGGTTTAAATTAAAATAGTTAACGTGTAATTAATTTGAAATTTTTAGGGTTTAAGGTTAAGGGTTTGGGGTTTAATTTGAAATATTTAGCGTAAAAATAATTTGAAATATTTAGGGTTTAGGGCTTAAGGCTCAATTTGAAATATTTAGGGTGGAATTAATTTGAAATTTTAGGGTTTAGGGTTTAGGGTTTAGGATATTTAGCGTGGAATTAATTTAAAAACTTTAGGGTTTGAGGTTTAATTTGAAATATTTCGGGTTTAGGATTTATATATGTGAAATTAGTGTTTAGGGTTTGAGCTTTTGGCCTATAAATGTAGAAACTAATAAGAGATATATATTATATGTGGAGAATTATAACACAAAGATGTGCTTGGTGCAGTGGTAGAGCTGCTGCATTTACACAAAGATGCCACCACCTGATTGGAGAGGGAAAACAAATTAATAAAATTAAATATAAATAATTAAAATCCTTCAATAAGGTCTTGACACATGTCACCACTTAATTAAATAATTTATTATTTTATTAATTGAAAATTAGGACTAAATTGAAAGAATGTGTAAATAACAGGACCAAATGTGTAATTTTTAAATATATCCATCAACTGACACGTGGCAGTTCCGTCACTCCACCGTTAGGTTTTTAACAGTGGTGGTCAAAATAGGTTGATTTTATAAGTTCGGTGGTGTGATTGACGTTTTTTTTTAGTTCGGTGGTTCAAATAGTTATCTCCAATATCTTCGGTGGTCACTGGTGTAGTTTTCCCTTAAAAAAATTTCTCCCAAATTACTTGGTGGCAACTTTCCCACTTTCATCAATTAAAAAAAATTCCCCCTATTAATTAAAAAAAATCCCCCTAAACTAAAACCTAAAGTATTTTTCATCAATTTAATGATTCTAATTATAATTTTTAATAAAATAATTTTTTAATTTAATAATCATAATTTATAAAATAATTTAAATTTTAAATAATATATTTTTAATTCATCTATCACAAGTTATTAATTTAATAAAACTTTTAAGTTATTAACATCACAAATAATTTATATTAAATGAGTTAATACTAAGCATATTAAATAATTTAACAAAATTTAAAACTTAGTAGTGTGAAATAAATATTTAAATACAATTTTTTATACATATATATTAAATTGATTATATATATATGTGTTTAACAGAAAGATTATTGAATACTTTAAATTGATTTACAAAATTAACAGTTAATATTTTACGTTTATCAACACTTTAAATTGATCAAATCATAGACTTCCTCAACAACATGTATGCTAAATATCAAGTTAGATCAATATCAGTTCAGGTTAAAAATAAGTCGGGTCAATTAACATGTCGGATTATATCAATTATTTTTCAGGTCGGTCTCGGATTCGTTTCAGTCGGATGCAGACCGGGTTTCGGGTCCACAGTAACAGGTCAAATTCAGGTTCAGGTCGTTTTTAGTCGGATGCAGGTCGGGTTCGGTTACTACAATAACAAGTTCAATTCAAGTTCGGGTCAGCAACAATCGGTTGCAGATCGAGTTCGGGTCATCAAATTCTCGGATCAAACCAAGTTTTGACTCGAGCAGGTTTCAGTCGAGTTTTCAGGTCGGGTTAACCTTTTACATCCCTACCCACGACATTCAATTTTATGCCTAAGGATCCAATCACAATACGCACCCTGCTCCAGGCTCCAGGCTCCGGCTTATTGCTTTTAAGTTGTCAAGAAACTGAAACCCTATCTGTAGACTGTAATAAGGTAAGTAGAACCCTGAACCCACCATGTTTAGAAGTTTTCAATTTTTCTTGAGATGTTTTCTTATGATTATTTTTATGTCGGACCAACAACAAGGTTTTGGCGGCTGAGACCACCCACTACTGCCAACAGCTCTACATGCTTTTTTACCCAACTAAATACAAAAATATTAAACCATGCCTTTATACTTTATGTGTTATCACTGTATACAATTTTATACTTAAATAAATTCAAAAAAAAATACACAATAAATATCTTTAATTCATCATTATAATTTAAAAAATATTAAGTATCATTTTTGAACACAAAATAAGGAATACAAATCTTCTACCTTTTTCGGTGCCTCTATTTATGTTCTCACACTAAAAAATTGATTTTAAGGTTTAGAGTTAAGGTTTAGGATTAGTGTTTATGAAATTATGGGTATAGTGTATTAGGGCTTAGGGGTTATGGTTTATGATTTAAAATTAAGAGTTATGACTTAAAATTTAATTTTTTTAGTGTTGAGTATAGAAAGAGACACCGAAAAAGAATGATTTTTGTTCCAAAAACAAGTGGATTTGAATATAAATTATTTTTCATTCCATATGTCATCATTTATTGATTTTTTATAGATACATGTCATGTTTGATAATTAGCGGATAGTTGATAGCAGATTGTATTAGCTGATAGATGAGTGCATTAGCTAGTTTGACTAGCGGATTGTATTAGTTGATTGTATAAAAGTGTTTGGTAAAATTAATTGATAGTTATTTAATTATTTAAACAAGCAAAATGACATATAAGAACATGATTATATTCAATACTTGTTTGAATAATTTATTAGTTATCAATATTTTGTATTTATTAATATTAATTAGATTATGAAAAATAATTTTTAATATAACATTACTAAGCATATTCGAATGATCTATATATTAATTTATTATTTATATAATTATTTTTAATACAATTTAATTAATTATTAAATATAAATGTGTGAGAATAAAAAGAAAAAACAAAAAAATATTAGTTTACAAATGTCACAATATAAATGCGACTTGATGTTGAAGAATTAAAATAGAAATGGTTAAATTTAGATTATTTGGAGATTTTTTATAATTGTTAAGGGTAAAAGAGTCTTTATAACTCTTATGTCAAAAGCTCTAATTTCAAAAAGCTCTTATTAGCAGCTTTTTCAAAATTAGAGATTTTACTATAATTCGTTCTTTAGTAAACATTCAAATTAGTGGATTTGATCGGTCAAACTTCTAATTTTGGCTCAAACCTCTCTTTTACCAAACAAGGTTATAGTACTTTGTAAAGGATGTTCTCCACCA
Organism: Hibiscus tridactylites; assembly: GCA_958450335.1. NCBI lineage: Eukaryota > Viridiplantae > Streptophyta > Magnoliopsida > Malvales > Malvaceae > Hibiscus > Hibiscus tridactylites. Next base: position 36,036,154 of record OY288266.1, read on the forward strand.
TCAGACAAAAATCCTACCCTTTTCCGTGCACCTTTCTATGCCTTAACATTAAAAAAAATTAAATTACAAATCTTAATCCTAAATTCTAAATTTTAGGCCTTAAAGCCTAAACCTTAAATAAATATTCATACCCTAAATTCTATAAACTCTAATTCTAAATTATATCTTTAAGCCTTAAACGTTAAAGTTTAATCCTAAACACTAAATTTAGATTTGTTTTCTATCTTATAGTCGTAGAAAGGATGTAATAAATTTGTGGGCACACATCTTATGAAATAGTAGATATTTTTATTTCAAAGTGTCGTTAGTAATCTTTGTATTACAGTTGAATTCATTGAACGATGATAGAAACAAGTGTGATGGGACTGTGATTTTTCACAAACAATTTTAGCTGCGGAAGATGGTGCCACCGTCGCCGTCAGCGACACGTCTGGTTGATGTCCGATGAGGCGAGGAGGTGGACCTGCACTTGCTGGGGTTTTGTTGAATTTCATGTTCATATCAAATATAATAATACCTTGTGCTAATCTCAACAACTTTATATACCAACAACTAGGGCTAAACTTTTGTAATAAAGATATCAAATTAAATTATTACTTTCTTACAAAGATCTAAACAAATATTTTTTAAAAAATAAAAGTAATAAATAATTTAGTGCGTGTAATTCAATTTTTTAGTGTTGGAGACATAAAAAAGAACACCGAAAATAATTAATTTTTTTTTTGTCTAATGGGGAGAACATTCTATACTAAATACTATAGCTATAAAAATTCAATAAATGATGACATATGGAATGGAAAATAATTTATATTCAAATCCACTTGTTTTGGAACAAAAATCTCTTGCCTTTTTCAATGTTTCTTTCTATGTCTCAACACTAAAAAAATATTAATTTCTAAGCTTAACTCTAAATTCTAAATCCTAACCCATAACTCCTAAGCCCTAAAAAATACACTATGCCCACAATTTCATAAACACTAAACCTTAAACTTAATTTTTTAGTGTAGGAGCATAAATAGGGGCACCGAAAAGGAGCATGTGATTTCTATTTCTTGTTTTGTGTTCAATATTCAAATAATAATAATAATTTTTAAATTACAATGATTAATTAAAAGATATTTATTATGTAATTTTAAATACATGTTCATATGTATTTTTAACCTTTTACAATATACACCTTGTAGACAAAACGATTGAACTGGAATCTCTTAGAATAAACATTATCTATTTTTCAGTATACCATTTGTTGGATTAATTGTGTGAATTTGACCCATTTGAATCCATACACCGATAATAGACATCACATAATTCGTACTCAATCAAAGGGGTGGTGGAATAACTTATATATTTTAAGTTTTTAGATATTTGGGTTTAGCTAGCAACCAAGTTGCATGAAATTTTACTTTATAAAAAAAGGGATGAATATCAGTTTAGTTTATGCATATGTAGGTTGAAAAGAGTAGAAGATATTTGTTTTTGTTGCAAGGGGATGATTGTGCCAATCATAATTCATAATAGTTATCTTGTTAGGATGATGTCAAAAGTCACATGGAACACCAAATCAAAGCTTGGCAGCCATGGCTCCAGTTCCACAAATACAAGGTTATCAAACACCTGTTTTGGTACCACTGCCGTATCATGATTTGGTAGGCAAACTAAACCATCACAAAAAAGAATATCTTACTTTTTCTAAATTTTAAACTCACTCCAACATAAAATTCTTTATCATTTCATCTAACCTATGAAATTGGATACTTTTTAACACTGAATCTTGTATTTGATCTCTTCAACGCTGACCCCCACAAACACTACAATCAGCTTCATATAAATTAAGCACCCCATCCCTTCTTTACTACACAAGTAGAGTTTAGAGCTATAGTTGTAAGGCAATGAAGGGGAGAATTTTGTGAACGTCTTTGTTTTAAAATCTCAATAACCCTTTTGATTTTTTGTTGGTTTTCGGACATAAAGGACTGGTGAATCCTGCTGGTGAAAACGGTACCGATTCGGATAACAGCCACCTATAGGCCACCGCCACAATACAACTTTCAGTCTTGTTTTTATTTGCCTTATCCTAGAGACAAAGGAGATGCCCTTTTTATGTCCCTGCCTGCTTGGAATCTTTATCATTATTGTAGCCCCAAACTCCTCTGTGTTCAACAAAATATGAACCTAAACTACACCCTTTAGGGCTTTGAAACACTTGGTTCTAAATTCTAATCTAAACCAAACTTGCTTGGGTTCTGGGTTCTGGTTTTTGTTTTTCTGTTGTTTGTCTCATAATATGTTATCAGCAACTGTGGATATGAATTACCGGCGGCTGCTTGGGACAGAAGTGAGCTTGGCCGTGGCACCAGCAAGTGGGAACAAAACTCATGACGATTCTTACATTAGCGAGACGAATTTCGACAGCAACCAGATGGTTATGATGGCGGTTCTTTTATGTGTCGTGATGTGTGCCTTGGGGTTGAACTCTATAGTCCGATTGGCGCTACGCTGCAGCCGTAGGGAGAGTCCGGAACAAGAGGCGGCACGGCTGGCCACGACCGGACTCAAAAAACGAGATCTGCAACAAATTCCGGTGGCTGTTTACGGGACAGGCGTGAGCTTTACGTCCACAGAGTGCCCTATTTGCCTAGGAGAGTTCCTGGATGGGGAAAAGGTGAGAGTACTACCAAAATGTAACCATGGGTTCCATGTGAGGTGCGTAGACAAGTGGCTGCTGTCACACTCTTCCTGCCCCAATTGTCGACATTCCTTGCTTCAACATAAGACAGGAAATAAGGATGTCAGTCCTCCGCCACCCACACTTGTTGTAGTTGTTCAAGAGGGAACTTGATTGATGCACGATGGGAACTTGGGGGGTTGTTGTTGTTTGCAAATTTCACTTTTCTTTCTTCCTTTCTAAGTTTCACAAGTTTGAAGTTTGCTTGCAATTTTAAACTCACTTTTTTATATTATGTTTTGGTGTTAATCTATTGTGGTCCATTTTGCAACTTGCAGTCTTATGATTTCTGGATTCACTTTCTTCCATTCCAAGTCTTATAATAAGAGAGCTAAACCAGCTTAGCAAACAAGGGGTCCAAGATTCATATAAACTCGGCGTTATTATATAAAAAAACCTTTTTTAAAAAGTTATTTATGAAAATGACCTTCAACCAATATTATTTAGAAAAATATCCTCAAATCAGGTTTGTTCGTAGGCCGCCTTTTCATATTCTGTAATTTAAAATTACTGGATAAGACCTCACGCTCTCCATAACGCGAGATCCCTGAAAAATTGAAAAGACACATTAATATATTGTGGTAATTACTGTAGAGATATCGCGCTGTGCACATAGCGAGGTCCCCTTAACCGTTGAAACCCCTAATTTTTTAATGAATTAATTAAAATCTAACTTAATTGCCTTAATTTTTTAATGTGTAAAATATATATTATAATTATTGAAATAAGTAATTTGACGTAATTATTTGAAAATTCTAAAGTATTCGAAAGATGATGATGATGTTTAACCGTATACAAAAAGTAATTATTTGAAAGATCTTAATTTTTTGAAAGATAATTTTAGTAGATGGAAAATTATAATTATGTGTAAAGATCCTAATCATTTGAAAAGATCCTAAAGCATGGTAATTTGGTGTAATTATCATTAAACCAGAATCTTTGATAAAAAATCCTTATTTTCCTTAAATTAAATATCCTACTTATTGTAGAATATTTGAAATCAAAAGCATTTCATATTTATTAAGATCAAAATATTGTCTACAAGAAGATATTATGTAAAAGAAAATATGGTATTTAAATTTTATTAATATTTAATATGTTGTATTAGTAATTAATTATTCCAATTAAAATATTTTGTAACACCCCAATTTTGGGCTAGTTCGGGATTTGCGGTTCGAATATAAAAGGGGTGATTTTAGGAAGGCCTAGTTCGGGATGCATTAAAAATATGGAAAAATATCTAAAAATCCTCTTTTATTATATATAAGAGAGTGGTGAAGTTAATTTTACAAAATGAGGTTTGGAAAAGTGACATTTGGAGTTAGTGACTAAAATGTAATTTTTGAAAAGTTGGTGGCTGTTTTAAAAGGATTGAAACTTTGAATCTTTAAGGAGCTAATTTACCCAAGAAAAGTTTTCTCTAGATTTTTCTTAATATTAAAGATTTATTAAATGATATTTAATAAAAGGAAAAAGGGGGAAATAGATATTTTGAGTTCATAACTAACTTTTGTTAAAAATTTCCCACTTCATTTTCTCTCCATTTTCTCTAAGCCAAACACATTTCCCCAACCATTTTTCTTCTGATTTTAACATCTAAAGATGAGATTTCAATCTCTAATTGATCTCTAATCATTTCTACACCAAATCCTCATCTTTTGCTTATTGAATTTCCAAGAAAGTTGGTTCTAAACAAGGAGAAACTCACATTTAGAGGTATGAACGTCATTTTCCTATAAATACTCAGTTCTTTACTGAAATTCCCAAGTTCTCAATCCTTGATTTGAGTTTTATTAAAGGTTTTTATGTTGTGTTCTTGATTTTGGCTTAAAATGCAAGATTTGGATTTAATTTTGATTTAATTCGTACTAAATGATTGGGCTCTGTTTTGAGATGTCTTCTTGATGTATTTTGGATATATATTTGATGTGTAATTGAGGTTTAAACAATGCAATCCCGAATAGGTTGATTTTCCTAAGTTTTTGCTTGAATTAATGGTGGTTTTTGAGGTGATTTCGATGTTCTGCTATAGCTGGAGGTATAAGGACGTGATTAGATCCTTTTTGGATGTTAATTGATGTTTAAGAATGATTGGAATTGATGGATCTTGGCTGGGTAATGTTGTAGAGGTGTTTGGATGTGATTTCGGTTGTGTTTGGTAGCCGAAATATGAGTGTTGATGAGAGCAACGAGTTTAGGTGTCTTGGTTGAAGATATTAATGCATGATGATGCATTAATCCTCTGCTTTGATGTGTTTAAAACATGGGAGACATCTTTGGATCCTTGTGGTGTTGATCCGGAAGCTTGAGTGGTGTTTCGGCAAGCTTGCGAAGCGGAATCAGTGAGTGAAGTTTGGTTTTCAGCTTTGAAACCAATGTTTGAAGGTTATGGGAGCTTATTTTAAGTCTAAACAACTTAGCTAAGCTCATGAGTAAGTTTTCGGAAAAACTCTCTTTTTGATGAACCATGAGATGGTTGAATGCAATGTGTTTTATTTGCATGTTTAAATTCTGTTTTGAAAGCATGTTTTAGCATGTTTAATGGTGGTTTTGCAAGCCATGTGTTGAAGGATGCTCAAGGTAAGAGATCCTTGTTTTGAACATTAATAAATGTGGTTTTGATGCATAGTGATGCATGATGATTAATGGCTTGTTAAATGCTTTAAAACAGTGGATTAATGATGTTAAATGATGTATATTGGCAAGTGGCGTGTTGGTTTAAAAGTACTTGAATCAGATATAGTTAGCCGGCTATAGGATTGGGTGCACCGTGAATAAAGTCGCCTTGGATGTTGAGGGGTTGTGATTGTACCGTAAACTCCATCCAAGTACACTAACGAGATGGTTAAGATCGCCATGGTGGTTAAAAGTCCATGGGTGGATCTTGTGTTAAGATCACAATGGTGGTTAAAAGTCCATGTGTGGATCTTGTGTTGTGTGTCCCGTGTTCTCGTTAGTGATGTTATACAACTACCAATGAGTGATGTTGAGGGGTTGTGATTGTACCATAGTCTCCATCACGGGTGTTGAGGGGTTGTGATTGTACCATATACTCCACCTTGATATTGGTAGTGTGTATGAAGCGTATGGGACAACGCTTGTAATCCGCGTATCCGATTGTGTTTTGGATTTGTAAAATGATTATGGATTATCACTTATAAGCCAATATGACATGTTTCTGATTTGAAGCATGGAATGCTTGGTTTGTATGCTTAAATGCATGATAAATGTTGTTTTGAAACAAAAGGCCTTGTAAAGGTGTTTTTACAAATGCACTATTGAGATGTTTTAAATTGAGCATTCCTCACTAAGCTATGTGCTTACGCTCTCTCTCTTTCTTAAACCAATAATGCAGAGCATTGAAGTGCTTAAAGGGCATCAAGGAGGTCAAGGATCTAAGTGAAAGCTTAAGCTCATGTATGGTGACTATTTTCACAACTTCTTTAGCTTTTGGCATTTGGCAATGGGAACCTAGGTGTTGTTTTTGGGAGATGTTTTGGACTCCTTAAGTTTGGTTAATACCTATGATGATGTTGGTTATGTAAATGGCCATTTGGTTTATGGTTTTGGTGATTTGATGTTTGCATGACTTTCACTATGGGATGCATGATATAGACTTGGAGTTTAACTCAAATGATGCCATGATTGTGGTTTGATGATGCTTATATGTTCCTTAAGTGTCTAATGACTTGCTGGTATGTTTTGGAGGTCATATGGATGTGTTTGATGGGTTGAAAGTGTCTTAAACCAGAAAAATTCTGCATTTATGGGCAACCCGTATCGGAACGGGTGATACTATTTCGGAACAGGTGGCCTGAAATGGCCATAGCGTATCGAAACAGGTAGAGCTGTTCCGAAACGGATTTGCCACTGTCAAGCCCTGTTCCGCAACGAGTTTTGGAACGGTCCCGCGTTTCGGAACGGTCCTTCCCCGTTTCGGAACACTCGACCATTGGGCACTGAATCTGATGGTTATATGTTTTGAAAACCTCACGCTTTGGTCCTAAACTTTATTTATGCAATTGCTTGAGTTCGGAGTGTCCATTTGAGTTGAAATTTGGCAGAGAAGCATGAAACATGAATAATTTCATATTGGTAACTCAAAATCTGGTTAAGTCCTTATAATTTCCAGAATGTACAATTTGGTCCCTAAATTCGTATGTTGTGCAATTGAGTCCCTGTTTATGTTCCAATTGCTGTGATTTTTGAGTATGCTGATCTTAAGGAAACACTTAAAATTAATATGCATTTAGATAAGATTAAAAAGAAAAAAATGGTCGTTAATCAAGGTTGACTTTCAGGTTGACTTTGGTTTTCCCCGTGTAATCTTCGTAGTTCGGGTCAACCGTCTAGGCCGGGCTAAGGAGGTTACATTTGGTGGTATCAGAGCTAAGTTTTCGAGTAATTGGGAATGGTTAAGTGGGTGATAAGTGTATGATTGCTTTGTATGCTTGTTGAGTGAAAATATGATGTATGAATTGTACGTGTGTTGCAATTGTGGTGTGTGCTTTGGTGAAGCATGTTAGAGGGACCCATTGCCAAATCAAAGCTAATGAAATGGTTTGTTTTTAATTGGAAATGAGCTTGAGTACTTGGATTGCTTACCTTGCTGAGTCTGACTTTGTTTATTGCATTGTGATTGTGAAACAAATATTTTAATTTTGATATAACTAAAAACCTAAGGACTAAATTGAAAATGTCAAAACGAATTTTAAGTCCTCAAAATATCCCTATATATTTTTAAGATTATGCCCAAGTTAAAAACAAGTTTTTCAAATATTTTTCTAAGTGTTTCAAGTCAAAACAGTGAATTTCAAGCTCCTGTTTCGAAACGGCCCTCAGGCGTTTCGAAACGTTTTCATCACTGTCGACCACCGTTCCGAAACGTGTATCGAAACACTTGACCCCGTTTCGAAACTGTTCTTCATATTTGATTTAAAAAGGGCTAACGGTTTCAAATATTTGCTGATTTTTAAAAGATTAAAAGGGTGTTTCAAAACGGATCAAACCCGTTCCGAAACGACCCTTGACAGTAGCAAATCCGTTTCGAAACGGATCCAAATCGTTTCGAAACAGGTCCTAGGTTTAATCTGAAAATATGACCGTTATATCGTTTTTAACTGAATTTTTGAAAACCGTTAAGGTGTTTCGAAACGGGCTAAGACCGTTTCGAAACGACCTTTGACAGTGGCAAAAGTGTTTCGAAACGGCCCTAAGGCGTTTCGAAACGGGCTCTTAAATGCACCCCAACGGCTCTTTCTATTTTAGTCCGTTCCGAAATAGGTACCCCGCGTTTCGAAACGGGTTGGTGCAGACTGCATTTATGGTGGTAAGAGAGGGTTCCAACGGCTCCATTTATGTTCCCAACCACTCAAACGGCTAGAAATCAATGAGAAGGTATAAAAGAGATATCCAAAAGCATCAACAACAACTATTGATCCAAAAGAAAACATCCAAACATCAAATTCAAGCAATTGTGCAAAAATCCCACTTTGTCTAAAACCCCAATTGTAATTTTCATTCATATCTTGTTCAATTGGGTTGTGTGCTTGTATTTGGGCTATTATTTGTATTGAGAGATATCTAATTAGCCATTAAATATCTTTGTTCACTTGTGTGAGGATTGGGTTGATTTTTGGGTAGAAAAATCAACCGAAATTGTAAAGGGTTGCCTCTTTGTCCTAGAAAAGGGGAAGAACGATTTAGTGGAATTGTTGCAAATCCTTAGTGAAGCTAAGGTAGTGGATGTAGAGTTCATTTGGAACTTTAACCACTCTAAATCTCTTGTCCATCAATTTTTTATTTGCAAATTTCCACCACAAACCTTTAAATTTCCAATTCACCCCCCCTCTTGGTCAATTTCGATCTTGCGATCCACTCAACAATTGGTATCAGAGCTTAACTATTTGAGGATTAACAACCACAAGAGGAGATCCTTGGAAGAGTGTGATCATCAACATATCAAGAGATGGCTTCAACCTCCGGTTCCGGCATGTACGAGTCACAATCGACCACAAAGCCTCCTTTCTTCAATGGTGACAACTATTCTTTTTGGAAGAATAAAATGCGTCTATTCATCAAGTCTAGTGACTATCTTGTGTGGGATGTCATAGAGGATGGGCCATACATTCCATTGAAGCAAGACGGTGAAGGCAAGATGGTGTTGAAGAAGAAAGCCGAAATGAGTGAAGAGGAGAGGAAAAAGATTCAAGTCAATGATAAAGCTCTCCACATGCTATTTTGTGCTTTCGGTCCGGACATCTACTCAAAGGTCTCATCAATTGAAAGTGCCAAGGAAGTGTGGGACACTCTTGAGACCACCTATGAAGGCACCAATGATGTTAAAGAAACTAAGATTGGAATTCTCAATCTTAGTTAAGAAAATTTCAAGATGGACCCCGATGAGACGGTGTCAAAGATGTTTGATCGATTCTCCACGATTGTCAATGGTCTAAAGGGCTTTGGAGAGATCATACCGGAAGACAAGCTTGTCCGGAAGCTACTCTATTCACTTCCCGAGTCTTGGTATGAGAAGAGAACTGCTATCATCGAAGCAAAGAATTTGAAGACTTTGAAGCTTGATGAGCTTGTGGGTTCTCTCCTTACTCATGAGATCATGAAGCAAGGAAGGGAAGATGAGAAAAAGAAAGAAGAGAAAAGAGTAGAGAAGCTTGAAGTTGAGAAGAAGAAGAAGATGGGAATAGCTCTCAAGGCTAAAGCTTCACAACATGATGAGAGCTCATCTTGTGAGGAGGATGAACTTGAAGAATTGGCTATGATAGCCAAACGATTCTCACGCTTTATGAGGTCCAACCGGGGAAGAAAAATCCAAAGGAAGATGGACTTCAAAAGCAAGAACAAGGAAGATGGAAAGGATCCAATCATTTGCTTTGACTGCAAACAACCCGACCACATACGTTCGGAGTGCCCTCAACTCAAGAAGAAGGGCTTTGAGAAGAGGAAAAAGCTCAAATCCAAACTTGCTACTTGGAGTGATGAGGAGTCATCGGAGGATGACGAACAAGAAGTGGCTAACCTTTGTCTCATGGCACTTGAGGAAGATTCCTCCATGGTAACCTCTAACTCATCTACTTTAGATTTTTCATATGAAGAATTAAATGATGCATATGATGAGTTACAAGAGGTATATGATGAATTAGTTGAGAAGTATAAGGAGTCGGTCATTAGGAATAAAAAGATTATTCAAGAACTAAATGAGAAAAATGACTCACTTACTCAAGCTAATTCTAAATTTGAGAAAAAGATTTTAGGGTTAAAAGATGAACTTAAATTTTTTCAAGATGAAAATGTTGATCTTAATAATCTTTTGTCTCAATGTAATTGTGAACACCAAAAGGTGTTGGGTGAGCTAAATGAGCTCAAGAAGTCTTTAAAAAATGTTGGTAGTGCTAAGCATGAAGTAGGAGAATCATCTAGAACACACCAACCTAAGAAAAAGACTAACTACTACAAACAAGGTAGCTATCCTAGACATAGTAGAACTAAAAGAATTAGAAGTGTATGGGTTCCTAAGGAACTTGTTAAATCTAATAATATTATTGCTATGTCATCTTGGATTCCTAAGGGAACCAAGGTTTTGGGAGCTAACACTCATGGACCCAAAATGATTTGGGTACCAAAAACCAAAGTTTAATATCTTTGTTTGTAGGGGGAGCATTGCTACAAGGCCAAGGCACAAAGTCAAAACTCATGGTACCTTGATAGTGGATGCTCGAGACACATGACCGGAGACAAGAGTCGATTCATGGATCTAAAGCCAAAAAGTGGAGGAGTAGTAACATTTGGTGACAACTCCAAAGGCCACATTAAAGGTATTGGCTCCATAGGTAATCACTCTACCATTCTTATTGAAAATGTCTTATATGTCGATAGTCTTAAACACAATTTATTGAGCATAAGTCAATTGTGTGATAAAGGATTTAATGTTTTATTTGATAAAAATGGATGCAAAATTGTAGACATTAAATCGAATAATATTATGCTCATAGGTCATCGCATAGGAAATATATACATGGTGCATTTAGATGACATACATACATCTCATGCATGCTTAGTTGCTCAAAATGAAAATGATGCATGGTTATGGCATAGGAAGCTAGGAAATGCTAGCATAAGTGTTTTAGAAAAACTAGTCTCTCTAAATCTAGTTAGAGGTTTACCCAAAATAAAGTTCTCAAATGATAAAATTTGTGATGCATGCTCAAAGGGTAAACAACATAGGTCTTCCTTTAAATCCATTAATGATGTTTCTACTAGTAGATGCTTACAATTAATTCACATGGATTTATTTGGGCCAATTAGGACTATGAGCTTGGGTGGTAAGTCTTATGCTTTTGTGCTAGTTGATGATTTTTCTAGATTTACTTGGGTTCTCTTTTTAAGTACTAAAGATGAGGCTTTGGAAAAATTCATCACATTTTCAAAATTAACCCAAAATGATCTTGAACTTAGAATTTCACATATTAGAAGTGATCATGGAACCGAGTTTCAAAATTTAGGGTTTGAAGAATTTTTGAATGAAAATGGTATTAGCCATAATTTTTCGGCTCCTCGAACTCCTCAACAAAATGGGGTAGTTGAGAGGAAAAATAGAACTTTACAAGAAATGGCTAGAACTATGCTTTGTGAAAACAATTTACCTAAATATTTTTGGGCGGAAGCCACAAACACCGCTTGTTATATTGTAAATCGAGTAATGATTAGGCCAATTTTAAAGAAAACACCTTATGAAATTTTAAAATCTAAAAAGCCTAACATTAGCTATTTCCACCCTTTTGGGTGCAAGTGTTTTGTTTTAAATAATGGAAAAGACAACTTAGGTAAATTTGATGCAAAAAGTGATGAAGCCATTTTTATAGGTTACTCTTTAACCTCTAAAGCCTATCGAGTATTTAACAAAAGAACTTTAGTAGTAGAAGAATCTATTCATGTTGTATTCGATGATAACCTCCTTCCTAGGAAGGATTCTTGTGATGATGATGATGTAGGAATCATAAATGCCTTTGATGGAGGTCAAACTTCAAAGGAGGATGAGATTCCAACGAAAGAAGAAGACACACAAGAACCACCTCTTGAAGCCTTGAAGGACTTGGCTATTGAGGAAAAGGAAGTGAGCTACCCAAGGGAGTTGAACTATGTCAAAGATGGTGAAATCTTGGGTGATCCATCCAAGGGGATAACCACTCGTTCTTCTCTTAGATTAATGAACTATGTTGCATTTATCTCATGCATAGAGCCTAAAAATATAAAAGAAGCATTGAAAGATGACTTTTGGATTATGGCTATGCAAGAAGAGCTAAATCAATTTGAGAGAAGTAATGTATGGACATTAGTTGATAGGCCTAGTAATCAATCTACAATAGGAACTAAATGGGTCTTTAGGAACAAACTAGATGAGAGTGGTAACATTGTGAGAAATAAAGCTAGACTTGTAGCACAAGGTTACACTCAAGAAGAGGGAATAGATTTTGATGAAACCTATGCACCCGTAGCTAGAATGGAAGCCATTAGGATGTTGCTTGCATATGCATGTTATCATAATTTCAAGCTTTTTCAAATGGATGTTAAAAGCGCATTTTTAAATGGTTTTATAAATGAAGAAGTGTATGTAGAACAACCACCGAGTTTTGAAGATTCAAAATTTCCAAATCATGTTTTCAAACTTACCAAAGCTCTTTATGGTTTAAAACAAGCTCCTAGAGCTTGGTATGAAAGGCTTTCAAATTTTTTGATTGAAAAAGGATTTTAAAAAGGTAAGGTGGACACTACACTCTTTATAAAAATGTATAAAAATGACATCTTAGTAGTTCAAATTTATGTTGATGATATTATTTTTGGTTCTACTAATGAATGTCATTGTCAAGAGTTTGCTAATTTAATGCAAGGTGAATTTGAGATGAGCATGATGGGGGAGCTCTCATTCTTTTTGGGACTCCAAATCAAGAAAAAGAAGGATGGCACCTTCATCAACCAAGAAAAATACATAAAGGATATGCTCAAGAAGTTTGGCTTAGAGAATGCAAAGCCTCAAGCCACTCCTATGAGCTCATCTACAAAGCTTGACAAAGATGAAGGAGGTAAGTGTGTTGACTCTAAGCTTTATCGTTCTATGATTGGATCTTTGCTTTACCTTACCGCAAGTAGACCGGATATCTTGTTTAGTGTTTGCTTGTATGCTAGGTTTCAAGCTAGTCCTAGAGAGTCTCACCTTATACCCGTTAAGAGAATCTTTAGATACCTTAGAGACACTCCTTGTTTAGGCCTTTGGTATCCTAGAGACTCTACCTTCAACCTTCATGCTTACTCGGATGCGGATTATGGGGGTTGCAAAATTGATAGGAAAAGTACTTCGAGAACTTGCCAATTCTTAGGTAGTATGCTCATATCTTGGTTCTCTAAGAAACAAAATAGTGTAGCCTTATCTACCACCGAAGCCGAGTACATATCCTTAGGGAGTTGTTGTGCTCAAGTCCTTTGGATGAAGCAACAACTCTTAGATTATGGAATTAAAGTTGAAACCATACCCCTAAAATGTGACAACACTAGTGCTATTTGTTTAACAAAAAATCCCATCCAACACTCTAGAACCAAACATATAGAAATAAGGCATCATTTCATTAGAGATCATGTCCTTAAGCAAGATGTGGTTATAGAGTATGTTGACACCTTGAATCAATTAGCGGACATTTTTACAAAACCTTTAGACAAAGAGCGTTTTTGGTCCCTTAGGAGAGAGTTAGGTCTAGCTAGCCTATCTTGACCTTCTAGGACCTCTTTTGTGCTTAAATATGCTTGATCTTGTGAAATGCCAGGTTTATGTGTTTAAACTCCTAATTTTTATCCATGCTTATAGTTAGGGGGAGTATGTTTATGCTTGAATATGTTTTGTCTGCTCATTCATGACATTTATGCATGTTAGGCCTCTTAAAACTTCATTTTTCTGCACTTTTAGAGCCTCATCTGCACTTCCAGGCCCAGGTGTATCGAAACGGGTGACCCTGTTTCGATATGGATACCTTAAATCCTGTTCTGAGAGAAGGGCGTTTCGAAACGCCTCAAAAGCGTTCCGAAACGTTTTTGCTACTGCCAAGGGGTGTATCGAAACGTGTTCCGATACGGGTCAAAAGGGTTTCGATACAGTCAACACCGTATCGAAATGGTCAGCCTATGGTCTTAAAACGGTCAAAACCCTAGCCGCCCCGTTCCGAAACGGTCTTGACCGTTCCGAAACGGCATCGCAGATTGCTTTATTTAGGGCTTTTAATGATAAAGTTCACTTTTTATCAAACTCTTAAAACCCTAAACCGCCTCCCTCTCTATAAATACCCTCTCAAACTCTTTGATTTTCACAAAATTGTGAGGGGTTTTACTCTAAAACACAAGTCTAAGCAAGTTTCATCAACCTTGTGCAAGGATTTTAATCAAATCATCCATAATCCCAAACTAAGGTAATTTTTTTATTTTTCTTTTTCTCTCAATTTATGTTCGAATCTTAGGTTAGAAAATTTTATTTTTGTATAAATTATATGTTTTTATTTGTGGGTTTTCCATATCTTGTAAAAAATTTTCCAAATCTCAATATTTTTGATTCGAATATAAAATTTTTCAGTCGTATTTTTCTTTACTGTTTTTTTTTATTTTAATTTTGTTTTCAAAAACCTAAGTGGGATTTATTATTGGATTGATTTTTAACTATCAATGCATACACTTAATTTTAAAATACTTGCTTAATTTCGTTTAGATGGCGGATCAAGCTAACAAAAAGCGCAAGGCCGTTCAAACCAGTGATTCGAGCGTTCGTCCGAATCTCACTCTGCTTTTTCAGAAAACCCTCAAAACTTCGGAGATGCGTGCTCGATTCTTGTTGAGTGTGTAAAAGTTCTATTATTTACACCCTTTTTAACCCATATTTCTGCTGCATTCAAGCATCATTGCATTGCATTTAGGTTAGTTTTCAATAAAACATCACAATTATATAAAAGGCACGGATTCTACTAAAAGATGGTGTATTTTACAGGTAGCTGCCATGGTTGACGATGAAGGCAGGCGCAGGGCAGATAAGCAGAAGAGCTGAACTGGACAAGCAGCCAAAGAAGACGAACCTGTCATGGACCTGTCGTGACAGCATGGCGACAGCAGACTTATGAAGAGGAAAAGTCAAGTGGACCTCGATAGATAGAGAAAAATCTGCTCGTCTGTCGTGTGGAAGCCAAATATTTTTCCAAGCCCCGGATCAAAAGATATGTCAAGCCAAAGCTCAAAGAGAAGAAATCCCTAAAAGCTAGGATGCGGCTGGAAAGTAGGAGACTTTAGAGATTTAGTCTTTATTAGAATCTTACTTTTAATTAAAGTTGTAATCCTTGTTACCTTAGATAACTTGAGCCCAAAGCTTATATAAGGGCATAGATTTAACCTAGGGGCATAACCGATTACCCTAGAACCGAAACCAAAACCCTGCCGTCCACCCGTCACCGACATGTTCTAAATTCCCCTAGGGCTACGGGTTGTTTTGTAAAGTAGTTGCAAGGGTTGCTTTGTTTTAGGATTTTTCAAGTTCAATAAAATAAACTTCAAGTTCTTTTATCTTGGTTTTAATATCTTGCAAGAGCATCGGGAGAGCATTGTGAGGCCATCCATTTACTTAGCATCGGGAGAGTTAAGTATACGAAAGAGATAAGAGCGCGTTCTCTAGTTTATAGTTGAACCATCTCGTGCCTAGGGATAGGGCGAGGTTAAGTGGCTAAGGAAGAATTCATACACATCGGTGTTCATCCTTCGATTCACGCCGGGAGGTATCATCAAAGACGTGATCATCGACAGACTTGTGCCTAGGGATAGGGCAAGGCAGATCTGGGATTCTTGCCAAACTTGAAGTACGGAGTTGGTGTGTCTGCTGCCGCGACTGCCAACGGACAGACGTCGCGACAGGTGCTGTCGGCGACGGGGGCGACGACAGAACTGGAGATCCTAAGCAATTCAATACCTGCACTACCGAGTAATTCAATACCAGCCCATTCTCTCTATCTTGATATTCCAATCCTTTTATTTACGTTTTTATCTTATTGTTCTCGTGACAAATCTAAACTATCTCTTTTACTTTGTGCAGTGAATTAAGGTGAGGTCATTAGCCCAATCCTTGTGGAGACGATATCCGATACTTCGTATCACTTTACTACTTGCGTCGTGTACACTTGCACTACAATTGCGATAGACTCTTTTACACGCAACAAGTTTTTGGCGCCGTTGCCGGGGATTGGCAACATAACTACATCTTTCTTTTATTGCACTTTTTGCTTTTATTTTTATTTTTTTGTTTTCGTTTTTATTTTTAGTTTTTCTTTAATTTTTATTTTTTGTTTTCAACTCTTGCTTTTCACGAGGTTCTCTTGTTTATGCGCAGATCGAAAAGAGGCGAAGATCCTGAGTATAAGTTAGATCCGGAAATCGAACGATCATTCAATCTCAAGAAACAGATTCGCCACCTTTTAGACAGGAACGAATACCTTGAAGAACAGCTAGAGCAGATGGCCCGTAACCAGCCTGCTGGAGGAGACATACCGCCTGTCGGCGACCCGCCTGGGGCAGATAGACGACGATCATGTCGTGACTACATGCTGAACGATCATGTAGAGCTGGAGACCACGCTGCCGGATATTGATGTTGACAACTTCGAGCTTAAGCCTGTCATGTTTAGTATGATCAACAACGCCGGACAGTTTAGTGGTTCTGCGACAGAAGATGCTAGGGAGCATCTCAAAACGTTCCAGGAGATCTGTGGTTCGTTTAGGCTGCCAGGAGTTAGTCCGGAGATACTGAGGCTTCGGTTATTCCCCCATTCATTGAGGGACAGAGCTAAAACTTGGTGGAATAAACTTACACCGGGTTCTATTATGACTTGGGCAGATCTAACTCGTGAATTTTTATCTCGTTTTAATCCTTCGCATTTATCTGAGCGATTACGTAACGAAATTGCTACTTTTCAACAGGAAGATGACGAGCCGATGCACGAGGCCTGGGACAGATTTACTACTCTTCTTCGGAACTGCCCAATGCATGGATTCCCTGTCTGGAATCAGGTAACTAAATTTTATAATGCTGCTAACTTACAAACTCGCATTCGCATTGATTCTGCAGCAAATGGACTATTATTGGATAAAGATCCGGACGAGGCATTGCAAGTTCTGAAAAATCTAGCCAAGAATGAGGAGCAGTTTCCGACAGCTAGAAGAGGGAGTAAACGGGTACTTGCTGTCAAGGACTATGAGGCCGACAACACTATGAAATCACAGGTAGCATTCCTTACTAAAGCAATGAAACACTTATTGAGTGAAGAGGACTTACGAGGATTTGCTGTCGAGGAAATTTGTGCTACTTGTGAAGGAAATCATAGTAGTGAAGAGTGCCCGATAAATATAGAAGAGGGAAAATATGTTGGAAATTACAAGCCAAACTACAATTCCAACAACTACAACCCTAATTGGAGGAAAGATCCAAAATTTTCCTGGAGTAACCCTAACAATGCCCTGAATCCGCAAGCATATAATCAGAATCAGGGGGGTCCTAGATTGTTGACGCGACAGCAACTGCAGCCGCAGAACCTGCCGCCGCAGCAGCAACAGCAACCACCACCTGCCACGAGTAGTGTATTGGAACAGACTCTGGCCACCTTTATGTCTCAAACTGGCACGTATATGGAGAATATTAATCAGTTTGTCAAGAAGACGGAAACCTTTATGGATGAAACTAAGATGAGAATGACAAACCATGAAGCTACCTTGAAATCTCTAGAGACACAAATGGGTCAGGTGTCGCAGCATATTAAACCGAGGCAGAATGGAGGTTTCCCTAGCAATACTGAAAATGCTAGACCACCCCCACATGAGCAATGTAAGGCGATTACTACTAGGAGTGGGAAAAAGCTACCAGGGCCGGAAAAAGAAGCTGAAACAGAAAAGGAACCTGCCTTGGATAAACCTGTCGGGGAAGCTGCCCCGACAGGTGATAAACAGACTGCTGCCGATGAGCCTGTCACGACAGCAGAAGCGACAGAGGAGAAAAAAGATGAATATCGTCCTCAGATTCGCATGCAGTGGGGAGGACGCATTGCTGATTATCGTCCCCCACCACCCTTCCCTCAACGGATACAGCAAGCTAAGCATGAATCTTAACTCAAAAAAATTTATGATATTTTTAAACAGGTTCATATTAACATTCCGTTGTTAGATGCTGTTAGGGAGATGCCCGGTTATGCTAAATTTCTCAAGGATGTCATGTCTAAAAAATCTAAACTTGGGGAATTTGAAACGGTAAGGATGCAAGAAGGTTGCATGAGTATTCTTCATCGGCAGCCGCCCCAGAAAAAGAAGGATCCGGGGAGCTTCCTCATACCTTGTGTAATCGGCGACAAATTTGTGGGTAAGGCACTTTGTGATCTTGGAGCTAGTGTTAATCTAATGCCCAGATCAGTTTTTCAGAAATTAGGTATTGGGAAGGCGCGGCCCACGACAGTTACCCTACAGCTAGCCGACCGCTCTTACGTTCACCCCGAGGGAAAAATTGAAGATATTTTGGTAAGAGTGGATAAGCTTATTTTTCCTGCTGACTTTCTTATTTTAGATTGTGAGGCAGATGAGAACGCACCAGTCATCCTAGGGCGACCCTTCTTAGCCACGGGAAGATCATTGATTGATGTGGAGAAAGGAGAACTCACCATGCGCGTGAACGATCAAGAAATTAAGTTGAATGTTCTCCAAGCGATGAAACATGCCGATGTGGATGAGGAATGCAAGGCCATCATTGAGGTGACCTTTGATCAACCCTGCATCAGGTCGGGCTGCCGAGATATAAAATTTGGTCACTGCTGCGACAGCCACCTACAAGCCTGTCATGACAGTGACGACGACAGCGACGATGACAGCACCGACGACAGCGACTCCTCTGAATCCAATACATCTGATACTGAAGGTCATGAGGAGGTAAACTGGTTAGACCATCGCCCATGTAAGTTATTCGAACCCTTGAATTACACTTCGGATAACCATTTAATCCAAAAACCCTCTACTGTTGAACCACCTGTCTTAGAACTTAAGCCCCTGCCAGGGCAGCTTAAATATGCTTATCTTGGTTGTGATGACACACTACCTGTAATCATCTCTGCTAAGCTGCCGCAGGAACAGGAACGACAGCTGATCGACATGTTGAGGCAGCATAAAAGGGCGATAGGATGGACGATAGCAGATATTCAGGGCATTAGTCCGGCAATCTGTATGCACAAAATCCTACTAGAGGAAGATCATAAGCCGACTATTGATGCCCAAAGGCGGTTAAACCTTGCGATGAAGGAGGTAGTGCGTAAAGAAATAATTAAATGGTTAGATGCTGGTATTATTTACGCCATCTCCGACAGCAAATGGGTAAGCCCGGTACAATGTGTTCCCAAGAAAGGAGGCATGACCGTGATAACCAACGAAAACAACGAATTAATCCCAACCAGGACTGTAACCGGTTGGAGGGTTTGTATGGACTATCGGAAGCTTAACAAAGCTACCCGAAAGGACCACTTTCCTTTACCCTTTATTGATCAAATGCTTGATAGATTAGCGGGTAAGCCTTACTATTGTTTTCTTGATGGTTACTCAGGTTATAACCAAATTGCTATTGCACCGGAGGATCAAGAGAAAACGACTTTCACATGCCCCTACGGAACATACGCATTTAGGAGGATGCCATTCGGCCTCTGCAACGCACCTGCCACCTTCCAAAGATGCATGATGGCTATATTCTCCGACATGGTAGAAGACTTCCTTGAGATCTTCATGGATGATTTTTCTGTCTTTGGAGACGATTTTGAGAGCTGCCTCGGCAACCTTCAAAAGGTACTTGAAAGATGTGAAAAAGCTAATCTTGTTCTTAATTGGGAAAAATGCCATTTTATGGTAGATGAAGGGATAGTTTTAGGCCATAAGATTAGCTGCCGTGGGATAGAAGTCGATAGGGCAAAAATAGAGGTCATAGAGAAGCTGCCGCCGCCAACCACAGTCAAGGGCATTAGGAGTTTTTTAGGGCATGCTGGTTTTTATAGGAGATTCATTGCAAATTTCTAAAAAATCACCAAGCCATTATGCCATCTCTTGGAGCAGAACCGACCCTTTGACTTTAATGAGGAATGTACTGAAGCATTCAAGGTTCTGAAGGAAAAGTTAGTGACAGCCCCCATAGTACAGCCACCAGACTGGACACAACCGTTTGAAATTATGTGTGATGCTAGTGACTATGCTGTCGGGGCAGCACTTGGGCAGCGCAGAGACAGGCTGTTTCATGTCATATATTATGCCAGCAAAACATTGAATGATGCCCAAGTGAACTATACCACAACAGAAAAGGAGCTATTAGCTGTGGTGTTCTCCATCGACAAGTTTCGTTCCTATATACTTGGGACGAAAGTAATAGTGCACACCGACCATTCTGCCCTCAAGTACTTATTTGCAAAGAAGGATGCCAAGCCGAGATTGATACGGTGGATCTTGCTATTACAAGAGTTCGACCTTGAGATCAAAGACAAAAAGGGGACAGAAAATCAGGTGGCAGACCACTTGTCAAGGTTGGAGACGGGACAGAGTCTACCTTTAGATGAGACACACATACTGGAGACCTTCCCAGATGAGCAGCTCTTTGCTGCCGCAATAGCTGTCGCGACAGCAATGGCGGCAGGTAAGTCTTCTAACCTTCCCTGGTATGTTGATTTCGTTAATTTTATTGTTAGCGGAATATTACCTTCTGATCTTACTTATCAAGCCAGGAAGAGGTTTCAAAATGATGTTAAACATTATTATTGGGACGAACCTCTTCTTTTCAAAATGTGCGCAGATCAGGTTATAAGGAGGTGTGTACCACAAGAAGAACAAGAAGACATTCTCTATCACTGTCATGCTTCACAATATGGAGGTCACTTAGGAGGCAATAAGACTGCTGCCAAGGTGCTGCAGTCAGGGTTCTACTGGCCGACATTGTATAAGGACGCACAGGAATTTTACAAGAACTGTGACAGGTGCCAGCGGACAGGTAATATCTCGAGGAGAAACGAGATGCCACTGCAAAATATTTTGGAAGTCGAGATCTTCGACGTTTGGGGGATTGATTTTATGGGACCTTTTCTATCTTCGTGTGGAAATCTTTACATCCTCCTAGCAGTGGATTATGTCTCCAAGTGGGTAGAAGCAATCGCAACTCAAAAGAATGATGCCAAAACGGTCCAAAAGTTTTTGCACAAAAACATCTTTTCTAGATTTGGCATCCCTAGGGCAATTATCAGTGATGAAGGGAGACACTTTGACAACAGGGTAATTGCTGCCGCCTTGCGGAAATATGGTGTCAAGCACAGGATCGCGACAGCATACCACCCACAGACCAATGGACAGGCTGAGATATCCAATAGGGAAGTGAAGAACATTCTTGAAAAAATGGTTAAACCAACTAGGAAAGATTGGTCTTTGCTTCTGAATGATGCATTATGTGCATACAAGACAGCTTTTAAGACTCCATTGGGCATGTCTCCCTTTCGACTAATCTATGGGAAAACCTGTCACTTGCCTGTCGAGATCGAGCACAAAGCATATTGGGCAATCAAGGCAGTAAACATGGACTTGGACAAGGCAGGCCAGAAAAGGCTGTTAGATTTGAATGAGATCAATGAAATACGGACAATGGCCTACGACAATGCAAGGATTTACAAGGAAAAGACTAAGAAGTGGCATGATAAGAAGTTGCTGCCACGACAGTTCTGCCCAGGGCAGCTTGTGTTGTTGTTTAATTCTAGATTGAAACTCTTTCCAGGGAAGCTCAAATCTAGATGGTCTGGCCCGTTCCAAGTGGTTCAAGTTTTTCCCCATGGTGCCATTACAATTCAATCATTAAAGGACGGGCACCAATTCAAAGTCAATGGACAACGCCTCAAGCACTATTAGGGGACTGAAGCCCCAGGAATACAGGAAGTGGTTACTTTAGGTGATGCCCCACATGGCATCCCTAATTTAACCTAATTTTTATTTTTATTTCTATTTTATTATTAATATTATTTATTAGGAATTAGATTTATTTTATTCGAATAATGTTTTGTTTTTATAATTTCAGTTTTTAGGAAATAAAGGAGTCAAGTGAGAAAGAAGAAGTGGCCCAAGACCACCGCCCATCCACCAGCCCAATAAAGCCCATTTATGATAACCTGTCGTTTCAGCTGCCGGCGCAGACGGATTTGACAGGCTGTCAACAGGCTGACACTGCAGACGCAGAAGCGTGTGGCAGACGCACAGCAGACGCATAAATGCGTGTCAGACGCGTCAGAAACGCTACATCCAATCTGCCGCCCCGTTATTCCCGCCTGCCGTTGCGGCATTAAATGGGCAGATACCCAACAGCTATATAACCCCGTTCTCCCTTTCATTTTCATCACTTCTGAATTTTTCTCTCTTGTTTTCTCTTCTAGTTTTATTTGTTTTCTTTCTTTCACAGCCCTTGCAACCAAAATGTCGTCGAGACAAACCCGTCGTACCGCTGCTGCCGCTTCCTCTTCAGCAGCAGCATCCCCCTTCGCCAACAAGGAACTATGGGAGGAGCGTGGCTTCATTTATAACAGAGATGCTCCCCATATGGGACTCTGGCCGTTCATTGTAAAGGCCATAACGACACAGCTATGGGAGGACTTTTCCGAGCAGCCGGCAGAGTTAAATGATACTTTGGTCCGAGAATTTTACGCGGCCATCGACAGCAAAACGGCGACATCTGTCACCGTCCGAGGAGTGGAAGTACCCTTTACCGCCAACAGCATCAACCATACGTTCGGTCTCTTCTTTGGCCCCAATGATGATGCTCACCAACAATTTTGGGACACCCTCGACGCTGCTGCCCATGATGCTGTCATGATGGAGCTGACAGAGGCTGGGACGACATGGACCACCAGCAAGAAGAACCCCCACTCCGTCAATAGGGCGCAGCTACTCCCCGAAGCAAAATTGTGGAACGCTTTCATCAAAAAGTGTATCCTGCCCTCGTCCCACCATACGACAGTCAACCGACAGCGGTTGGCCCTTATCCACTCAATTATGCACGACAGGCCCATAAATGTGGGCAAATACATGAGGGACAGCATCCTCGACTGTGCCTTCCGCTCGGACTCACGACTTTGCCTGCCGTTCACCATCACCGCCCTCTGCCGCTGTGCTGCCGTACCAGAGAAACCCTCCGACAAAATCAAAACGGGCAGCGGCTGGACTGACAACAACATCTCCAGCCTCATGGAGGTCATAGTCGTATCACCCATCAACGCCTTCGACCCAAATGCCCCTCCTGCTGATTCCGATGATGAACCTGCCACCGAACCTGCCCCAGAAGCTGCCGCCGACACCACTCCGACAGATCAGTCTGCCCACATCCTTGCTGCCATCCTAAGGGTAGAGGAGCGCCAAATGGGTTTGATGACTTTTATCCGTGACTTCTCAAATGCAACGGTAAATTTCATCACTAATACTTTACATTATTCGGATGTCATCTTCCCCACCTTCCCCGCCCATTATTTCCATATCCCCTCCCCTACTCCCACACCACCTGTCTCTCCCCATACACAATCTGCCACTTCCACACCATCCCCTGCCCCGACGGCAGCCGGCAGCCCTCCGGCAGACACATCCCCTCGAGGAACCAAACGACCTGCCACTGATGACAGCCCTCTTCTCCGGAGGAATTTGGAGAGGGACTTTACGAGGGTGAAAAGAATTAAGCATGTGGCAGACAAGAAACAGCTGCCAAAAGCCAGCACCACCACGAGCAGCAGCTGGGATAGTGGCAGTAGTTCTGACGTCCGGCAAGTGGAGCAACTTGCCCTTCAACCTGCCGATGAACCTACCTCTCCACCGGCCGATGAACCTGCCCAGCCTCCTCCGCAACGCAGACGCCGCCATCAGATCCGCGTCAGCAGCAGCAGCGAGGACAGCGAGTGAAAATTTAAGTCTTTATTTTCCTCTTACTGCTGCCTGTTTTTATATTTTGTGATGTACTTTTTCTTTCTTTTATTTTTCATTACATTTTGCATTGAGGGCAATGCAACCCTTGAGTTTGGGGGTGGCAACCCTCCATCTTTAATGGAGTCTCTAGCACATCTCTTTATTAGTTGTTGTGTCTTATTATTTATTTATTTTTATCTCTAAAAAAAACTCAGAAAATATAAAACTGTTGGCTTAAAACTGTGAAGTTAACTTACCTGTCATGACGGCTCTGTCGTGGCAGCATCTTTAGGACAGGTTAAGGAAAAGTTTAGAGCCTTTCTATAGTTCTGAAAACTTAAACACTTTTGTGACTGTTATATTGCTTAGATTTCTTTTAGCCAAACTAGAATAGGATGCTTAGAACTTGAATAGCCCCTAGAGGTGCCTAACACTGGCTCTAGGAAAGAAGTTTAGCAAAAGAAAAATTAAAAACCTCTATAGCTCTCGTGCAGTGTGTGCATGCTTGTGAACAGTTAGATGCTAAGACTCTCTTAGTTTCACTAGAATATTCAACTCCTTAACTCGAATTTTTATGCCAAAGTTTATTTTTTTAGAAGGCACATTTTCATGCTTCTTTTTCTTCTATTTTCAAGCTAAATTTTTCTAGAGCCAGTTTTGGGCACCTCTAGTTAGCTTCCTAGAGCCGGTTTCGGGCACCTCTAGGTTTTTGATTTTCTTTTGCTAAACTTCTTTTCCTAGAGCCAGTGTTAGGCACCTCTAGGGGCTATCCAAGTTCTAAGCTTCCTATTCTAGTTTGGCTAAAAGAAATCTAAGCAATATAACAGTCACAAAAGTGTTTAAGTTTTCAGAACTATATAAAGGCTCTAAACTTTTCCTTAACCTGTCCTAAAGATGCTGCCACGACAGAGCCGTCATGACAGGTGAGTTAACTTCATAGTTTTAAGCCAACAGTTTTAATTTTTCTGATTTTTTTTAAAAGGAAAATAAGTAAATAAAAAGACATAACAACTAAACAAAAGATGTGCTAAAGACTCCATTAAATATGGAGGGTTGCCACCCCCAAACTCGAGGGTTGCATTGCCCTCAATGCAAAATGACATAAAAACAAATGAAAAAACAAGATAAATAAAAGTACGTCACAAATAAGGGCAGGCAGCAATAAGAGGAGAAAAAGAAATAAAAACTTAAATTTTATTCGCTGTCCTCGCTGCTGCTGCTGACGCGGATCTGATGTCGGCGTCTGCGTTGAGGTGGTGGCTGGGCAGGTTCCGGAGCAGGTTGATCAACAGGGTCATCAGCCTGTTGAGGGGCAGGGTCTTCCTCCGGTTGGGGGACAGGGTCGTCAGCAGGTTGAAGGGCAGGTGGCTCCACTAGCCTGACATCGGAACTGCTGCTGCTGTCCCAGCTGCTGGTCATGATGGCTTTGGACAGCTTTCTCTTGTCGGCCACATGCTTAATACGTTTCACCCGTGTGAAGGCGCTGTCCAAATTCCTCCGGACAAGAGGGCTGTCATCAGTGGCAGCTCGCTTGGTTCCTCGAGGGGAGGTGTCTGCCGGTGGGCTGCCGGCTGCCGTCGGGGAAGTTGTGGAGGAGGCAGATTCTCCGTGGGGAGAGACAGGTGGTGTGGGAGTGGGGGAGGGGATATTGAAATAATGGGCGGGGAAGGTGGGGAAAATGACATCCGTAAAATTCAAAGTATTGGTAATGAAATTTACCGTTGCATTGGAGAAGTGTCGGATGAATGTCATTAAACCCATCTGGCGCTCCTCTATCCGCAAGATGGCAGCAAGGATGTGGGCGTTCTGATCTGCCGGAGCGGTGTTGGTGGCAGCTTCTGGGGCAGGTTCGGTGGCAGGCTCATCATCAGACTCAGCAGGAGGGGCGTTTGGATCGAAGGCGTTGAGGGGCGATACGACGATAATCTCCATGAGGCTGGAGATGTTGCTGTCTGTCCAGCCGCTGCCCTTCTTGATTTTGTCTGAAGGGTCCTCCGGTACGGCAGCGCAGCGGCAGAGGGCAGTGATGGTGAAGGGCAGGCAGAGTCTTGAGTCGGATCGGAAGGCACAGTCGAGAATGCTGTCCCGCATGTACCTGCCCACATTGATGGGCCTGTCGTGCATGATAGAATGGATGAGGGCCAACCGCTGTCTGTTGACTGTCGTATGGTGGGACGAGGGCAGGATACGCTTTTTGATAAAAGCGTTCCATAGCTTTGCCTCAGGTAGTAGTTGCCCCCTATTGACAGAGTGGGGGTTCTTCTTACTTGTGCTCCATGTCGTTCCCGCTTCTGTCAACTCCCTCATGACAGCATCATGGCCGGCAGCGTCGAGGGTGTCCCAAAATTGTTGATGAGCATCATCATTGGGGCCAAAGAAGAGGCCGAATACATGGTTGATGCTGCTGGTGGTGAAAGGAACTGTCACTCCTCGGACGGTGACAGATGTCGCCGTCTTGCTCTCGATCGCCGCATAAAATTCCCTGACCAGAGTGTCATTAAGTTCTGCCGGCTGCTCGGCGAAGTCCTCCCAAAGTTGTGCTGTTATGGCCTTCATAATGAACGGCCGGAGTCCCATATGGGGGGCATCTCTGTTATAGATAAAGCTCCGTTCCTCCCATAGTTCCTTTTTAGCGAACGGGGATGCTGCTGCTGAAGAAGAAGCGGCAGCAGCGTTCTGACGGGTTTGTCGTGAAGACATTTTGGTTGCAAGGGCTGAAAAAGAAAGAAAATAGATAAAACTAGAAGAGAGTAGCAAGAGAGAAAATCAGAAGTGATGAAAAATGAAAAGGGAAGGGGTTTATATAGCGGTCGAGGAGCTGCCCATTTAATGCCACAACGGCAGGCGGGAATAACGGGGCGGCAGATTGAATGTAGCGTGTCTGACGCGTCTGACGTGCATTAATGCATCTGCTGTGCGTCTGCCGCACGCTTCTTCGTCTGCTGTGCGTCTGTTGACAGCCTGTCAAATCCGTCTGCGCCGGCAGCCGAAACGACAGGTTATCATAAATGGGCTTTATTGGGCTGGTGGATGGGCGGTGGGCTTGGGCCACTTCTTCTTTCTCACTTGCCTCCTTTATTTCCTAAAAACTGAAATTAAAAACAAAACATTATTCGAATAAAATAAATCTAATTCCTAATAAATAATATTAATAATAAAAATAAAAAAAATAGGAAATTAGGTTAAATTAGGGATGCCTTGTGGGGCATCACCTAAAGTAACCACTTCCTGTATTCCTGGGGCTTCAGTCCCTTGATAGTGCTTGAGGCGTTGTCCATTAACTTTGAATTGGTGCCCGTCCTTTAGTGATTGAATTGTAATGGCACCATGGGGAAAAACTTGAACTACTTGGAACGGTCCAGACCATCTAGATTTGAGCTTCCCTGGAAAGAGTTTCAATCTAGAATTAAACAACAACACAAGCTGCCCTGGGCAGAACTGTCGTGGCAGCAACTTCTTGTCATGCCACTTCTTAGTTTTTTCCTTGTAAATCCTTGCATTGTCGTAGGCCATTGTCCGTATTTCATCGATCTCATTCAAATCTAACAACCTTTTCTGGCCTGCCTTGTCCAAGTCCATGTTTACTGCCTTGATCGCCCAATATGCCTTGTGTTCTATCTCGACAGACAGATGACAGGTTTTCCCATAAATCAAACGGTATGGAGACATGCCCAATGGAGTCTTGAAAGCTGTTCTGTATGCCCATAATGCATCATTCAGAAGCAAAGACCAATCTTTCCTAGTTGGTTTAACCATTTTTTCAAGAATGCTCTTCACTTCCCTATTGGATATCTCAGCCTGTCCATTGGTCTGTGGGTGGTATGCTGTCGCGATCCTGTGCTTGACACCATATTTTCTCAAGGCGGCAGCAATTACCTTGTTGTCAAAATGTCTCCCTTCATCACTGATAATCGCCCTAGGGATGCCAAATCTAGAAAAGATGTTTTTGTGCAAAAACTTTTGGACTGTTTTGACATCATTCTTTTGAGTTGCGATTGCTTCTACCCACTTGGAGACATAATCCACTGCTAGGAGGATGTAAATATTTCCACACGAAGATGGAAAAGGTCCCATAAAATCAATCCCCCAGATGTCGAAGATCTCGACTTCCAAAATATTCTGCAGTGGCATCTCGTTTCTCCTCGAGATGTTATCTGTCCGCTGGCACCTGTCACAGTTTTTGTAAAATTCCTGTGCGTCCTTATACAGTGTCGGCCAGTAGAACCCTGACTGCAGCACCTTGGCAGCAGTTTTATTGCCTCCTAAGTGTCCTCCATATTGTGAAGCATGACAGTGATGGAGAATGTCTTCTTGTTCTTCTTGTGGTACACATCTCCTTATAACCTGATCTGCGCACATTTTGAAAAGAAGAGGTTCGTCCCAATAATAATGTTTAACATCATTTTGAAACCTCTTCCTGGCTTGATAAGTGAGATCAGAAGGTAATATTCCGCTAACTATAAAATTAACGAAATCAGCATACCAGGGAAAGTTAGAAGACTTACCTGCCGCCATGGCTGTCGCGACAGCTAGTGCGGCAGCAAAGAGCTGCTCATCTGGGAAGGTCTCCAGTATGTGTGTCTCATCTGGCGGTAGACTCTGTCCCGTCTCCAACCTCGACAAGTGATCTGCCACCTGATTTTCTGTCCCCTTTTTATCTTTTATCTCAAGGTCGAACTCTTGTAATAGTAAGATCCATCGTATCAACCTAGGTTTTGCATCCTTCTTTGCAAACAAATACTTGAGGGCAGAATGGTCGGTGTGTATTATTACTTTCGTTCCAAGTATGTAAGAACGAAACTTGTCGATGGAAAACACCACAGCTAACAGCTCCTTTTCTGTGGTGGTATAATTCACTTAGGCATCATTCAATGTTTTGCTGGCATAATATATGACATGAAACAGCCTGTCCTTGCGCTGCCCAAGTGCTGCCCCGACAGCATAGTCACTAGCATCACACATAATTTCAAACGGTTGCGTCCAGTCTGGTGGCTGTACTATGGGGGCTGTCACTAGCTTTTCTTTCAGAACCTTGAATGCTTCAGTACATTCTTCATTAAAGTCAAAGGGTCGGTTCTGCTCTAGGAGATGGCATAGGGGTTTGGTGATTTTTGAGAAATTTGCAATGAATCTCCTGTAAAAACCAGCATGCCCTAAAAAACTCCTAATGCCCTTGACTGTGGTTGGTGGCGGCAGCTTCTCTATGACCTCTATTTTTGCCCTGTCGACTTCTATCCCACGGCAGCTAATCTTATGGCCTAAGACTATCCCTTCATCCACCATAAAGTGACATTTTTCCCAATTTAAAACCAAGTTAGCTTTTTCGCATCTTTCGAGCACCCTTTGTAAATTGCCTAGACAACTCTCAAAATCGTCTCCAAAGACAGAAAAATCATCCATAAAAATTTCTAGGAAGTCCTCAACCATGTCCGAGAATATAGCCATCCTCCTAAATGGCATCCTCCTAAATGCGTACGTACCGTAGGGGCATGTGAAAGTTGTTTTCTCTTGGTCCTCCGGTGCAATAGCAATTTGATTATATCCCGAATAACCATCCAGAAAACAATAGTAAGGTTTACCCGCTAATCTATCAAGCATTTGATCAATAAAGGGTAAAGGAAAGTGGTCTTTTCGGGTAGCTTTGTTAAGCTTCCGATAGTCCATACAAACCCTCCAACCGGTCACAGTCCTGGTTGGGATTAACTCGTTGTTTTGGTTGGTTATCACGGTCATGCCTCCTTTCTTGGGAACACATTGCACCGGGCTTACCCATTTGCTGTCGGAGATGGCGTAAATGATACCTGCATCTAACCATTTAATTATTTCTTTACGCACTACCTCCTTCATTGCAAGGTTTAACCGCCTTTGGGCATCAATAGTCGGCTTATGATCTTCCTCTAGGAGGATTTTGTGCATACAGATTGCCGGACTAATGCCCTGAATGTCTGCTATCGTCCATCCTATCGCCCTTTTATGCTGCCTCAATATGTCGATCAGCTGTCGTTCCTGTTCCTGCGGCAGCTTAGCAGAGATGATTACAGGCAGTGTATCATCACAACCAAGATAAGCATATTTAAGCTGCCCTGGCAGGGGCTTAAGTTCTAAGGCAGGTGGTTCAACAGTAGAGGGCTTTTGGATTAAATGGTTATCCGAAGTGTAATTCAAAGGTTCGAATAACTTACCTGGACGATGGTCTAACCAGTTTACCTCCTCATGACCTTCAGTATCAGATGTATCGGATTCAGAGGAGTCACTGTCGTCAGTGCTGTCGTCGTTGCTGTCGTCGTCACTGTCGTGACAGGCCTCTAAATGGCTGTCGTAGCAGTGACCAAATTTTATATCACGGCAACCCGACCTGATGCAGGGTTGATCAAAGGTCACCTTAATGATGGCCTTGCATTCCTCATCCACATCGGCATGTTTCATTGCTTGGAGAACATTCAACTTAATTTCTTGATCGTTCACGCGCATGGTGAGTTCTCCTTTCTCCACATCAATCAATGATCTTCCCGTGGCTAAGAAGGGTCGCCCTAGGATGACTGGTGCGTTCTCATCCGCCTCACAATCTAAAATAAGAAAGTCAGCCGGAAAAATGAGTTTATCCACTCTTACCAAAATATCTTCAATTTTTCCCTCGGGGTGAACGTAAGAGCGGTCGGCTAGCTGTAGGGTAACTGTCGTGGGCCGCGCCTTTCCATTACCTAGTTTCTGAAAAACAGATTTGGGCATTAGATTAACACTAGCACCAAGATCACAAAGTGCCTTACCCACAAATTTATCGCCGATTACGCAAGGTATGAGGAAGCTCCCCGGATCCTTCTTTTTCTGGGGTGGTTGCCGATGAAGAATACTCATGCAACCCTCTTGCATCCTTACCGTTTCAAATTCCCCAAGTTTAGATTTTTTAAACATGACATCCTTGAGAAATTTAGCATAACCTGGCATCTCCCTAACAGCATCTAACAACGGAATGTTAATATGAACCTGTTTAAAAATATCATAATTTTTTTGAGTTGAGATTCATGCTTAGCTTGTTGTATCCGTTGAGGGAAGGGTGGTGGAGGACGATAATCAGCAATGCTTCCTTCCCACTGCATGCGAATCTGAGGACGATAATCTTCCTTTTTCTCCTCTGTCGCTTCTGCTGTCGTGACAGGCTTATCGGCAGCAGTCTGTTTGTCACCTGTCGGGGCAGCTTCCTCGGCAGGTTTATCCAAGGCAGGTTCCTTTTCTGTATCAACTTCTTTTTCCGGCCCTGGTAGCTTTTTCCCACTCCTAGTAGTAATTGCCTTACATTGCTCATGTGAGGGCGGTTTAGCATTTTCAGTATTGCTAGGGAA
Source organism: Hibiscus tridactylites (assembly GCA_958450335.1). Taxonomy (NCBI): domain Eukaryota; kingdom Viridiplantae; phylum Streptophyta; class Magnoliopsida; order Malvales; family Malvaceae; genus Hibiscus; species Hibiscus tridactylites. The sequence continues at coordinate 36,067,233 of OY288266.1, forward strand.
ACCTCCATTCTGCCTCGGTTTAATCTGCTGCGACACCTGACCCATTTGTGTCTCTAGAGATTTCAAGGTGGCCTCATGGTTTGTCATTCTCATCTTAGTTTCATCCATAAAATTTTCCGTCTTCTTGACAAACTGATTAATATTATCCATATACGTGCCAGTCTGAGACATAAAGGTGGCCAGAGTCTGCTCCAATACACTACCCGTGGCAGGTGGTGGCTGCTGTTGTTGCTGAGGCGGCAGATTCTGCGGCAGGTTCTGCGGCTGCAGTTGCTGTCGTGTCAACAATCTAGGACCTCCCTGATTCTGATTATATGCTTGCGGATTCAGGGCATTGTTAGGATTACTCCAGGAAAATTTGGGATCCTTCCTCCAATTAGGGTTGTAGTTGTTGGAATTGTAGTTTGGCTTGTAATTTCCAACATATTTTCCCTCTTCTATATTTATAGGGCACTCTTCACTACTATGATTTCCTTCACAAGTAGCACAAATTTCTTCGACAGCAAATCCTCGTACTTCCTCTTCACTCAATAAGTGTTTCATGGCTTTAGTGAGGAATGCTACCTGTGATTTCATAGTGCTGTCGGCCTCATAATCCTTGACAGCAAGTACCCGTTTACTCCCTCTTCTAACTGTCGGGAACTGCTCCTCATTCTTGGCTAGGTTTTTCAGAACTTGCAATGCCTCGTCCGGATCTTTATCCAATAATAGTCCATTTGCTGCAGAATCAATGCGAATACGAGTTTGTAAGTTAGCAGCATTATAGAATTTAGTTACCTGATTCCAGACAGGGAATCCATGCATTGGGCAGTTTCGTAGAAGAGTTGTAAATCTGTCCCAGGCCTCGTGCATCGGCTCGTCATCTTCCTGTTGAAAAGTAGCAATTTCGTTACGTAATCGCTCAGATAAATGTGAAGGATTAAAACGAGATAAAAATTCACGAGTTAGATCTGCCCAAGTCATAATAGAACCCGGTGTAAGTTTATTCCACCAAGTTTTAGCTCTGTCCCTCAATGAATGGGGGAATAACCGAAGCCTCAGTATCTCCGGACTAACTCCTGGTAGCCTAAACGAACCACAGATCTCCTGGAACGTTTTGAGATGCTCCCTAGCATCTTCTGTCGCAGAACCACTAAACTGTCCGGTATTGTTGATCATACTAAACATGACAGGTTTAAGCTCAAAGTTATCAACATCAATATCCGGCAGTGTGGTCTCCAGCTCTACATGGTCATTCAGCATGTAGTCACGACATGACCGTCGTCCACCTGCCCCAGGCGGGTCGCCGACAGGCGGTATGTCTCCTCCAGCAGGCTGGTTACGGGCCATCTGCTCTAGCTGTTCTTCAAGGTATTCGTTCCTGTCCAAAAGATGGCGAATCTGTTTCTTGAGATTGAATGATCGTTCGATTTCCGGATCTAACTTATACTCAGGATCTTCGCCCCTTTTCGATCTGCGCATAAACAAAAGAACCTCGTGAAAAGCAAGAGTTGAAAACAAAAAATAAAAATAAAAATTAAAGAAAAATTAAACAAAAAATAAAAATAAAAACAAAAAGTGCAATAAAAGAAAGATGTAGTTATGTTGCCAGTCCCCGGCAACGGCGCCAAAAACTTGTTGCGTGTAAAATAGTCTATCGCAATGGTAGTGCAAGTGTACACGACGCAAGTAGTAAAGTGATACGAAGTATCGGATATCGTCTCCACAGGGATTGGGCTAATGACTTCACCTTGATTTACTGCACGAAGTAAAGGAAATATTTTAGAAAGTTGTCACGAATAATAAAGTAAAAACGTAAATAAAAAGATTGAATTATCAAGATAGAGAGAATGGGCCGGTATTGAATTGCTCGGTAGTGCAGGTATTGAATTGCTTAGGATCTCCAGTTCTGTCGTCGCTCCCGTCGCCGACAGCACCTGTCGCTGCGTCTGTCCGTTAGTTGTCGCGGCAGCAGACACTAACTCAGTACTTCAAGCTTGGCAAGAATCCCAGATCTGCCTTGCCCTATCCCTAGGCACAAGTCTGTCGATGAACACGTCTTTGATGATACCTCCCGGCGTGAATCGAAGGGTGAACACCGATGTGTATGAATTCTTCCTTAGCCACTTAACCTCGCCTTATCCCTAAGCACGAGATGGTTCAACTATAAACTAGAGAACGCGCTTTTATCTCTTTCGTATACTTAACTCTCCCGATGCTAAGTAAATAGATAACCTCACAATGCTCTCCCGATGCTCTTGCAAGACATTAATACCAAGATAAAAGAACTTGAAGTTTATTTTATTGAACTTGAAAAATCCTAAAACAAAGCAACCCTTGTAACTACTTTACAAAACAACCCGTAGCCCTAGGGGGAATTTAGAACATGTCGGTGACGGGTGGACGGCAGGGGTTTGGTTTCGGTTATGGGGTAATCGGTTATGCCCTAGGTTTAATCTATGCCCTTTATATAAGCTTTGGGCTCAAGTTATCTAAGGTAACAAGGATTACAACTTTAATTAAAAGTAAGATTCTAATAAAGACTAAATCTCTAAAGTATCTTACTTTCCAGCCGCATCCCTATTTTGTGGGGATTCCTTTCCTTGAGCTTTGGCTTGACATATCTTTTGATCCGGGGCTTGGAAAATTATTTGGCTTCCACACGACAGACGAGCAGATTTTTCTCTATCTATCGAGGTCCACTTGACTTTTCCTCTTCATAAATCTGCTGTCACCTTGCTGTCACGACAGGTCCATGACAGGTTCGTCTTCTTCAGCTGCTTGTCCAGTTCAGCTTTCCTGCTTATCTGCCCTGCGCCTGCCTTCATCGTCAACCATGGTAGCTACCTGCAAAATGCACCATCTTTTAGTAGAATCCGTGCCTTTTATATAATTGTGATGTTTTATTGAAAACTAACCTAAATGCAATGCAATGATGCTTGAATGCAGCAGAAATATGGGTTAAAAAGGGTGTAAATAATAGAACTTTTACACACTCAACACTCATGTTTTAGGAACCTATGCTTATGACTTTTTATTTGGGATTTTATGTTGAACTTAATGTTTGATTTATGTTTTGGATATTTTGATATTATGAATTAATATTATGGTTGCTTATTAATGATTATTGGTACTAATCCTTTATCTTCTCTATGAGCTTTCATTGTTCTTTTTGATCTAACAAAAAGGGGGAGAAGAAATTTAAGAGCCACACTAAAATTCGTTTTAAATTTTAAAAGGTTTTTTAAAGGTTTACAACTTGGATTTCAAATCAAAAATTTCTTTTAACTTTAAAAATCTATCTTAAATTAAGGGGGAGTTAGAATATTTTCAAAACTTTCAAAATTCTCAAAAATTCTAACTTTGGTTTTGTTATATCAAAAAGGGGGAGATTGTGAAACAAATATTTTAATTTTGATATAACTAAAAACCTAAGGACTAAATTGAAAATGTCAAAACGAATTTTAAGTCCTCAAAATATCCCTATATATTTTTAAGATTATGCCCAAGTTAAAAACAAGTTTTTCAAATATTTTTCTAAGTGTTTCAAGTCAAAATAGTGAATTTCAAGCTCCTGTTTCGAAACGGCCCTCAGGCGTTTCGAAATGTTTTCATCACTGTCGACCACCGTTCCGAAACGTGTATCGAAACACTTGACCCCGTTTCGAAACGGTATCACTCGTTTCGAAACTGTTCCTCATATTTGATTTAAAAAGGGCTAACGGTTTCAAATATTTGCTGATTTTTAAAAGATTAAAAGGGTGTTTCGAAACGGATCAAGCCCGTTCCGAAACGACCCTTGACAGTAGCAAATCCGTTTTGAAACGGATCCAAATCGTTTCGAAACAGGTCCTAGGTTTAATTTGAAAATATGACCGTTATATCGTTTTTAACTGAATTTTTGAAAACCGTTAAAGTGTTTCGAAACGGGCTAAGACCGTTTCGAAACGACCTTTGACAGTGGCAAAAGTGTTTCGAAACGGCCCTAAGGCGTTTCAAAACGGGCTCTTAAATGCACCCCAACGACTCTTTCTATTTTAGTCCGTTCCGAAACAGGTACCCCGCGTTTCGAAACGGGTTGGTGCAGACTGCATTTATGGTGGTAAGAGAGGGTTCCAACGGCTCCATTTATGTTCCCAACCACTCAAACGGCTAGAAATCAATGAGAAGGTATAAAAGAGACATCCAAAAGCATCAGCAACAACTATTGATCCAAAAGAAAACATCCAAACATCAAATTCAAGCAATTGTGCAAAAATCCCACTTTGTCTAAAACCCCAATTGTAATTTTCATTCATATCTTGTTCAATTGGGTTGTGTGCTTGTATTTGGGCTATTATTTGTATTGAGAGATATCTAATTAGCCATTAAATTTCTTTGTTCACTTGTGTGAGGATTGGGTTGATTTTTGGGTAGAAAAATCAACCGAAATTGTAAAGGGTTGCCTCCTTGTCCTAGAAAAGGGGAAGAACGATTTAGTGGAATTGTTGCGAATCCTTAGTGAAGCTAAGGTAGTGGATGTTCATTTGGAACTTGAACCACTCTAAATCTCTTGTCCATCAATTTTTTATTTGCAAATTTCCACCACAAACCTTTAAATTTCCAATTCACCCCCCTTGGTCAATTTCGATCTTGCGATCCACTCAACAGTGATTGCATTGTTTAGTGAATGGCACCTCGTAGAGAGACGAGGATTAATATGCGAGCTATGGCTCAAAATAAGAATGAGAAGAATGCTGAAAACGTGGTGGATCTACCTCCTTCACCTGGTGGTGGTGGTGCTGGGGGTGAAGGAGCTAGTGTTGCAGCTGATGCTGGGGTCGCTGGACCTGAAGCTGGTCAGGGGCAAGCTGTTCCTGACATGACAATACTGATTCAAGCTATTGCTGGAGCCTTTCGGGCGGCAGTAGCTGGAGCTCAAGGAGCTGGGCATCAGGGAGATGCTAACGTTAGACTACCTTTGGAATGTTTGCGCAGTCTGGGAGGGACTGAGTTCAGGGGTTTGTCTGCTGAAGGTTCTGAGTCTTGGTTGGAAAGTACCAAGAGAATCTTGGGTCAAATGAACTGCAATGATGTGCAGAAGCTGGGCTGTGTGATATCGCTGTTGCATGACGATGCGTATACCTGGTGGACAACCACTATCTCCGGAATGAAGGATGCTGATGTAACTTGGACGTTCTTTCTGAACGCGTTCAAGAGGAGGTATCTGGGTGTGCGATACCTGGATGAAAAGAAAAGGGAATTTATGTCTCTTACTCAAGGGAGCATGTCAGTGGCTGAGTATGAGGTTCAGTTTGTCTGACTCAGTCAGTACGCACCTGAGCTTGTCCCTGATGAGCGGGAGAGGTGTGAACGTTTCCGTTATGGTTTGGTGACGGAAGTGAAGACTTATATGTTGGCCGCTGAGTACACTGATTTTGATGTGCTAGTGGGAAGAGCGAAAGACATTGAGTTGAATTTGGGTTTATCTTCTAGAGGTGCTGGTCCTAATGCGGGCAAGCGAGCTGCTGAGTATAGTTCTGGTGGCGGACGGAACAAGAGAGGACGTGATCAGAAGTATCAGTCTTCAGCTAGGCGTGGTGGTGCAGGGCAAGGTGCGCCTGTTCAGGGAGACAGGGCGAGAGCTGATCCGAACACATGTTGGACGTATGGATCGCGTGGTCATTTGAGGCGTGATTGTCCTCGAGCAACGAGGGAGGTGCAGGCTCCTGTTGTGGTGACCGGTAATTCGTGTTGGAACTGTGGTTCGGCGGATCACGTGAGGAGAGAGTGTTCTCTGTTGGCCGGTGGTGGCCAGGGACGTGCTCCTGGAGTTGTTGCACCACAGAGAGGTCGTGGGCATGGCCGTGGTAATTTCCAGCGCAGGGAGGATGGTGGAAGTAATGTGGCTCATGTGGTAGCTGTTCAGCCTGAGGGTGGTGGCCAGGCCAGAGTGTATGCTCAGAGGGAGGGGAGGAATGAAACGGATGTGATCGCAAGTACTTTCACTTTGCAATCCTTGTCATTAATTTCCTTGATTGATTCTGGATCTAAACACTCATACATACTGCGTGAACATGCTGAATTGCTTGGTTTGCCTGTTGAGTCTTTGGATGTTGGTATGCGTGTAACTAGCTCTTTTGGTGAGACTGTTGTAACACGAAAGCTTTATAGAAGATGTCCCTTGGTTGTGCAAGATCATGTTTTTCATGTTGATCTTATGGAATTGCCTTTCTATGGTTTTGATGTAATCCTTGGTATGGATTGGCTTGTTGAGCATCGAGCTGTAGTGGATTTTGAGAATAAGCGAGTTTCATTGAAGCTTGCGGATGATTATGAGGTAGTGGTGGTTGGTGAGAATGTGAAGTTTCTTGCTAATGTGGTGTCTACCTTGGGAGCGAGCCGGATGCTGAGGCAAGGTTGTGAAGCCTACCTCGCCTTTGTGATGAATCCTAGCTCTAAGGAGTTGCAAGTGCAAGATATCAGGACTGTGCGAGAGTTTCCTGGTGTGTTTCCAGAGGAATTGCCTGGATTGCCTCCTAATCGCAAAGTGGAGTTCGGGATTGAGCTGTATGAAAACACAACTCCAGTGTCCATTACTCCTTATCGAATGGCACCTAAAGAGTTGAAAGAGCTGAAGACGCAACTTCAGGAGTTGCTTGATCGTGGTTTCATTCGGCCGAGTGTGTCACCTTGGGGTGCACCGGTCTTGTTTGTGAAGAAAAAGGATGGCACTATGAGAATGTGCATTGATTACCGTCAGCTTAATAAGTTGACTATCAAGAATCGGTATCCATTGCCGAGAATTGATGATCTTTTTGATCAATTTCGGGGAGCGGCTGTGTTCTCTAAAATTGACTTAAGGTCAGGGTATTATCAGCTAAAGGTGAAGGATGTGGATGTGCCTAAGACAGCTTTCAGAACGAGGTATGGGCATTATGAGTTCCTTGTGATGCCGTTTGGTTTGACGAATGCTCCTGCAGCTTTCATGGACATGATGAATCGTGTATTTCATGAATACATGGATAAATTTGTGGTGGTGTTCATTGATGATATCCTCGTGTACTCTCATACTGAGGAGGAGCATGAAGGGCATTTGAGGATAGTGTTACAAGCTTTGTTGGAGAATCAGCTTTATGCTAAGCTGAGCAAGTGTGAGTTTTGGCTTAGAGAAGTTGTGTTTCTTGGTCATGTGGTTTCTGCTGAGGGGATTCGTGTTGATCCTCAAAAGATTGAGGCAGTGATGAATTGGAAGCCTCCTAAGTCTGTCCATGAAGTCCGTAGTTTCCTTGGTTTGGCAGGATACTACCGGAGGTTTGTGGATGGGTTTTCAAAGATTGCTGCACCTTTGACGAAGTTGTTGCAGAAGGATGTTATGTATGAGTGGACGGAAGCGAGACAGCAGGCTTTTGAGAAGCTTAAGGCAGCTTTGACGCAAGCTCCTATCTTGGTTCAACCTGAATCAGGGAAAGAGTTTGTGGTGTATAGTGATGCGTCCTACGTTGGCTTGGGATGTGTGTTGATGCAAGAGGGTAAGGTGGTGGCTTATGCATCGCGTCAGTTGAAGGTGCATGAGCGCAATTATCCTACGCATGACATTGAGTTAGCTGCGGTGGTTTTTGCTTTGAAAATTTGGAGACATTACCTGTATGGTGAGAAGTGTACTGTGTACACAGACCACAGGAGTTTGAAGTAACTGATGTCTCAGAAAGAGTTGAATCTTAGGCAGCGACGTTGGGTGGAGTTGCTTAAGGATTACGATTTGACGATCGAGTACCATCCGGGTAAAGCTAATGTTGCAGCGGATGCCTTGAGTAGGAAGGTAGCTGTCGAGTTGAGGGCTATGTTTGCCAGTTTGAGTATTTCGCGTGATGGTGGTCTTGTGGCTGAGTTGCAAGTGAAACCATCTTTGGTTCAGTTGATTAAGGAAAAGCAGTTGTTGGATGATTCCTTGGTGCCACATGTTCAGGATATTGCGGAGGATAGGCCATCGGATTTCTGCTTTAATGATGATGGAGTTTTATGCTTTGGGAGTCGGATAGTAGTGCCCAATGATGCTGATTTGAGGCGTACTATTCTAACTGAAGCTCATGGTAGTCCTTTTGCTATGCACCCTGGTAGTACTAAGATGTACCGTGATCTTCGTGATGAGTACTATTGGGTGGGTTTAAAGAAAGATGTTGCTGAGTTTGTATGCAAGTGCATGGTATGTCAGCGAGTTAAAGCTGAGCATCAATTTCCTTCAGGATTGTTGCAACTGTTGAGGATTCCTGAGTGGAAGTGGGAAAGGATTACCATGGACTTTGTGTCTGGTTTGCCTTTGTCGCCATCGAAGAAGAATTCGGTGTGGGTGATTGTGGATCGCCTAACGAAGTGTGCGCATTTCTTGCCTGTGCATACTACGTACACTTTGGATAAGCTTGCGGAGCTGTACATTACTGAGATTGTGCGGCTGCATGGTGTGCCAAAGTCGATTGTATCGGATAGAGATCCGAGGTTTACATCGCGTTTCTGGCAGTGTTTGCATCAGGCTTTGGGTACACGGTTGAATTTCAGTACATCTTATCATCCGCAGTCGGATGGACAGTTCAAGCGTGTTATCCAGGTGTTAGAGGATATATTGAGGTGCCGCGTGATTGAGTTTCAGGGTTCTTGGGAGAAACATTTGCCTTTGGTGGAGTTTGCCTATAATAATAGTTATCAAGCAAGTATTCAAATGGCACCTTATGAAGCTTTGTACGGAAGGAAGTGTAAGACTCCTCTATGTTGGGCTGAAACGGGTCAGAAGATGGTTTCGATGCCAGCTTTGTTAAAAGGAACCACCGAGAAGGTGAAGCTCATTTGTGAGCGTTTGAAGGCAGCTTATGATCGGCAAAAGTCTTATGCGGATTTGAAGCGTAAGGAGATTGAGTATGCGGTGGGTGACCGTGTGTTTTTGAAAGTTTCGCCTTGGAAAACGGTGATGAGGTTTGGCCGAAAGGGTAAGTTGAGCCCTAGGTACATTGGACCATACGAGGTGATTGCGCGTGTGGGTCCTGTTGCGTACAAGTTGAGGTTACCGCAAGAGTTGGAAAAGATTCATGATGTGTTTCATGTTTCTATGCTTCGGAAGTATAGATCGGATCCTTCTCATGTGATGTCTGTGGAAGAAGTGGAATTGAATCCGGATTTGACCTATGATGAGGAACCGGTGAAGATTCTGGATTCGGATAGTAAAGTTCTTAGAGGCAAGACCATTGAGTTGGTAAAGGTGTTGTGGAAGCATCGTGGTACTGAAGAAGCCACGTGGGAACGAAAGGATGACATGTTGAAGCAGTTTCCGTACCTCTTTCCTTCAGGTAAATTTCGAGGAAGAAATTTCTTAAGGGAGGGGGGGAGAGTTTTAACACCCCAATTTTGGGCTTAGAAGTTTTGGGTTCGAGTCAGACTGGTCGGATTTGCGGTTCGAATATAAAATGGGTGATTTTAGGAAGGCCTAGTTCGGGATGCATTAAAAATATGGAAAAATATCTAAAAATCCTCTTTTATTATATATAAGAGAGTGGTGAAGTTAATTTTACAAAATGAGGTTTGGAAAAGTGACATTTGGAGTTAGTGACTAAAATGTAATTTTTGAAAAGTTGGTGGCTGTTTTAAAAGGATTGAAACTTTGAATCTTTAAGGAGCTAATTTACCCAAGAAGAGTTTTCTCCATATTTTTCTTAATATTAAAGATTTATTAAATGATATTTAATAAAAGGAAAAAAGGGGAAATAGATATTTTGAGTTCATAACTAACTTTTGTTAAAAATTTCCCACTTCATTTTCTCTCCATTTTCTCTCAGTCAAACACATTTCCCCAGCCATTTTTCTTCTGATTTTAACATCTAAAGATGAGATTTCAATCTCTAATTGATCTCTAATCATTTCTACACCAAATCCTCATCTTTTGCTTATTGAATTTCCAAGAAAGTTGGTTCTAAACAAGGAGAAACTCACATTTAGAGGTATGAACGTCCTTCTCCTCTAAATACTCAGTTCTTTACTGAAATTCCCAAGTTCTCAATCCTTGATTTGAGTTTTATTAAAGGTTTTTATGTTGTGTTCTTGATTTTGGCTTAAAATGCAAGATTTGTATTTAATTTTGATTTAATTCGTACTAAATGATTGGGATCTGTTTTGAGATGTCTTCTTGATGTATTTTGGATATATATTTGATGTGTAATTGAGGTTTAAACAATGCAATCCCGAATAGGTTGATTTTCCTAAGTTTTTGCTTGAATTAATGGTAGTTTTTGAGGTGATTTCGATGTTCTGCTATAGCTGGAGGTATAAGGACGTGATTAGATCCTTTTTGGATGTTAATTGATGTTTAAGAATGATTGGAATTGATGGATCTTGGCTGGGTAATGTTGTAGAGGTGTTTGGATGTGATTTCGGTTGTGTTTGGTAGCCGAAATGTGAGTGTTGATGAGAGCAACGAGTTTAGGTGTCTTGGTTGAAGATATTAACGCATGATGATGCATTAATCCTCTGCTTTGATGTGTTTAAAACAGGGGAGACATCTTTGGATCCTTGTGGTGTTGATCCGGAAACTTGAGTGGTGTTTCGGCAAGCTTGCGAAGCGGAATCAGTGAGTGAAGTTTGGTTTTCAGCTTTGAAACCAATGTTTGAAGGTTATGGGAGCTTAGTTTAAGTCTAAACAACTTAGCTAAGCTCAAGAGTAAGTTTTCGGAAAAACTCTCTTTTTGATGAACCATGAGATGGTTGAATGCAATGTGTTTTATTTGCATGTTTAAATTCTGTTTTGAAAGCATGTTTTAGCATGTTTAATGCTGGTTTTGTAAGCCATGTGTTGAAGGATGCTCAAGGTAAAAGATCCTTTTTTGAACATTAATAAATGTGGTTTTGATGCATAGTGATGCATGATGATTAATGGCTTGTTAAATGCTTTAAAACAGTGGATTAATGATGTTAAATGATGTATATTGGCAAGTGATGTGTTGGTTTAAAAGTACTTGAATCGGATATAGTTAGCCGGCTATAGGATTGGGTGCACCGTGAATAAAGTCGCCTTGGATGTTGAGGGGTTGTGATTGTACCGTAAACTCCATCCAAGTACACTAACGAGATGGTTAAGATCGCCATGGTGGTTAAAAGTCCATGGGTGGATCTTGTGTTAAGATCACAATGGTGGTTAAAAGTCCATGTGTGGATCTTGTGTTGTGTGTCCCGTGTTCTCGTTAGTGATGTTATACAACTACCAATGAGTGATGTGGAGGGGTTGTGATTGTACCATAGTCTCCATCACGGGTGTTGAGGGGTTGTGATTGTACCGTATACTCCACCTTGATATTGGTAGTGTGTATGAAGCGTATGGGACAACGCTTGTAATCCGCGTATCCGATTATATTTTGGATTTGTAAAATGATTATGGATTATCACTTATAAGCCAATATGACATGTTGCTGATTTGAAGCATGAAATGCTTGGTTTGATTGCTTAAATGCATGATAAATGTTGTTTTGAAACAAAAGGCCTTGTAAAGGTGTTTTTACAAATGCATTATTGAGATGTTTTAAATTGAGCATTCCTCACTAAGCTATGTGCTTACGCTCTCTCTCTTTCTTAAACCAATAATGCAGAGCATTGAAGTGCTTAAAGGGCAGCAAGGAGGTCAAGGATCTAAGTGAAAGCTTAAGCTCATGTATGGTGACTATTTTCACAACTTCTTTAGCTTTTGGCATTTGGCAATGGGAACCTAGGTGTTGTTTTTGGGAGATGTTTTGGACTCCCTAAGTTTGGTTAATACCTATGATGATGTTGGTTATGTAAATGGCCATTTGGTTTATGGTTTTGGTGATTTGATGTTTGCTTGACTTTCACTATGGGATGCATGCTATAGACTTGGAGTTTAACTCAAATGATGCCATGATTGTGGTTTGATGATGCTTATATGTTCCTTAAGTGTCTAATGACTTGCTGGTATGTTTTGGAGGTCATATGGATGTGTTTGATGGGTTGAAAGTGTCTTAAACCAGAAAAATTCTGCATTTCTGGGCAACCCGTATCGGAACGGGTGCTACTGTTTCGAAACAGATGGCCTGAAATGGCCATGGCGTTTCGAAACAGGTAGAGCTGTTCTGAAACGGATTTGCCACTGTCAAGCCCTGTTCCACAACGAGTTTCGGAATGGTCCCGCGTTTCGGAACGGTCCTTCCCCATTTCGGAACACTCGACTGTTGGGCACTGAATCTGATGGTTATATGTTTTGGAAACCTCACGCTTTGGTCCTAAACTTTGTTTATGCAATTGCTTGAGTTCGGAGTGTCCGTTTGAGTTGAAATTTGGCAGAGAAGTATGAAACGTGAATAATTTCATACTGGTAATTCAAAATCTGGTTAAGTCCTTATAATTTCCAGAATTTATAATTTGGTCCCTAAATTCGTATGTTGTGCAATTGAGTCCCTGTTTATGTTCCAATTGCTCTGATTTTTGAGTATGATGATCTTAAGGAAACACTTAGGATTAATATGCATTTAGATAAGATTAAAAAGAAAAAAAAGGGTCGTTAATCAAGGTTGACTTTCGGGTTGACTTTGGTTTTCCCCGTGTAATCTTCGTAGTTCGGGTCAACCGTCTAGGCCGGGCTAAGGGGGTTACATATTTTTTATTTTTTAATTAGAATAAGAAATCAAAATCTTATTCAAATCATGAATTAAAGTATGATATTTAATTTTTTTGTATTTTGTATTAGTAATTAGCTATCCATTTAAAATAATGTTGATTTTTTAATTATAGTAAGAAATCAAAATATTATTCGAATCACTAAATAAAGATAAATAAAATAAAATTAAAAACCCTTGGAACTCGCTATCTACAGGAAGCGATTTTCATTGAACATTTAGATTCTATTCGTACTGAATCGTCGCGTCGCGACTTTTCAACGGTCATTGCGTTTTGCAGAGCGCGAGGTCCATTGATATCGCTTCGTATAAGGTGCGAGGAATCCTTTAAATAGAGTTCATTCTTTCAACTTTTATCATATCAATTTCTCTTATCTTGTTCTTCAATTACTAGTCTCCATTATTTTTATTTTTAAAGTCTTCGAATTTTCAATACTATGGAGAGATTATTGAGGCTCGACGCCAGAAACGTGTGGAATTACTGACGCTCAAATGCCGATGTAAGTTTTTAATTTAAAATTTGTAATTATTTGTTTATTATTTTTTAACTATTAATATTTTATTTAGTAATTTATATATTTTAAATTTTATTTTGAAGGGGTATGAACGTGTCTTAAGTTATTTCACAAACCGCATGAGACCATAAAATTCGAATATTATCCCTTATTTGCATGAATTCAGTTTTGGTTGTAACGCCCCAAGTTTAGGGGTCGGATGTTACACGGGTAAATTGGGTTCGAGTCGTGGGCTCGTTTTAAATTAAATTGGGCCTTGGGTTTAATTAAAAGAGGTTTGTAGTTCATTAAGGGCATTTTGGTAAATTTAAAAATAAGGAAAAAGATAAGTGAAAATGGATCTTTTGAATTTGTTCTCTTCATCTCCTACCTCTAGCATTTTTCACGTCAAACCCTCCCCTAAACCCCTAAGCACTATTTCATCAAATTTCTTCACCATTTCAAGGGCTCTCTTCAAGGTAATCATAATTTTGATTTCTCCTCATCATTTCCAACATGTCTATAGCTTTAATTTTTCATAGAAATCACTTTTAAAGTTTTTGAAGTTTTCAAGTTCTGAAGTAAAAGTAAGAAACTTTAATGGGTTTTTGATGGAGTCTTGATTTGTAAAGCTAATTTATGTTTTAGCCTTGCCCTTAGATGTAATATATCTCAAAATAGTGAGTTTTTATCAAAAATCCCGAAACGAGTTTTCATGGGTATTTTAAAAGGGTGAAAATGTGAGTTTTTGAAGTAGTTTAGTGTTGGAGAGTGTGGCTGATGTTATAGCAATGTAAGAGAGTTGTTTTGAAGTTGTTAAAGGGTGTTTTGAGTGTTAGAATTATTGGTTTTCAGCTGGGTTATTGGGGAGTACGAAAATGGGAGTTTTGGAGTTGGCTTTGGATTGAAATTGTAACAATTTGGCTTGTGGTTGTAGTTTAGGGTTGTGACAGTGTTTTGTGATGATTTGGTTGAGTAATGTATTATTTTTTATTGGTTAGAATCAAGGGAAACCGATGGAGAGGCTTCGGGCACGATTCTGGGGAACTTGGAGGCTTGAGATCGGTGTCCGGCTTCCGTTTGGGTTTCATCGGTGAGTGGAAATGTTTTGAACTTGATTTGGTTTCGAAAGGGGTTCTTGGGGGTTTGGGTGGAGCCTAGAGGGCTAACCTAAACCCAAGAGTAAGTTTACTAATTTTACCTTGATTGCTATATATTGGTGTATGAGCAATTGTCGTGATATTGTGTGAATTGTGGATTTGCCTTTACTTCCATTTAATGTTGTTGTGTAGTAGTTGTTGGTGTCGAGCCTCACATGATGGTTGTCGTAACTACGGTGATGTGTAGTCCCACCGGTAGTGACTAGTAGAAGAGTACGTTGATGTGTAGTCCCATCGGAAAACTAATAGTCGAAACGGTGATGTGTAGTCCCACCGTGTTTTGGTTGTGCTTGTGCAAACCATGTATTTGTGTTGATTGTGTCTCCTCTTCGTATATCAAAATATTTTACTTTTCAATTAGAAATGTGTTTTGAAAACTGCATTTTTGATGAGTTTTTAGAGCTTCGCTCACTAAGCTTTCAAGCTTACGCTCTTCTTTTTCCAACATGCAGATCGTTAGAGTTTCGGAAGGCAAGTGGGTAAGGGAGAAGCTTTTTGGAGTTCTCGGGTAGCTCAAGTATGGTTTAAGTTTTTGTAATAATTCCTAGACAATGGGAGTATTAGACTTGTATAGAGTTGGTGTTCAAACTCCTTAGTTTGGCTTGTTGATGTTCTAGTATGTTTGGATGGATGATGCTATGTGTTTTTGTGTGAGCGTTGTTAGACTCATATGTGTTGGTTTTGATGTTAATGCTTTTGATGTGGATTGTAAACCATGTTTATGTTGTTGCCTAAATGCTTTGCGTCTTAAAGGCTTATGACCATGTCCTATGAATGTTTATGTGTTTTGTTTAAGGGCATGTAAACCTTGCTATGTGATGTATTTTGGTGAGTGCTTGCTTTTCTTATATGAGTGGCCTTTACATGTATGTTAAGTGTTCGAACATGTTTGTAGTAGGGTGTATGTCTCTAGAGTTCGTGTATGTATGTTGTGATTAGGGTATTTTTGTACTTGGAATGTTTGTATGCATGCTTAGAGGTTCTAGATTGGTGTTTTTGAAGCAGCCTTTGTGCCTTAACCAGCTAAAATTTGTTAAATTGAGTCAGGGGTATCGATACGGTTAGATCTGTATCGATACGACCTTCTTGTTTCAGGCCAAGCGTATCGATACTCGGGAAGGCGTACCGATACCATTTTTGCTATTGGAAATCTAAGATTTTGATGAGAAATTTAGGGTATTGGTACGAGCTTAGGCGTATCGATACGGTCAACTGATGTTGACTTTGGAATTTGACCGTTGGGAGTGTTTCGATACCTGCCTTGGAGGGTATCGAAACGGGTCCCCATGGTTGATTCTGGGGTAGGTTGACCGTTGAAGGCGTATCGATACGGTCCTTGCCGTATCGATACGGCCAGAGTTAAATGGCTAAAATGAACCTTTAAGTGTTGGTTTGCATGGGTCGTGTTCGTGGTTGTTTCTCCACTGTCTGCCTAACTCGCGTAGGATTAAATAAAGCATATAGACAAGATAAATAGAAGAAAAAAAATAGGGTTGCTAATCGGAGTGATGCCTTAGCGGGTTTTGCTTCGGTTTTCCCCGTGTAACCTACTCGGATCTGTCAATCGTCCAGACCAGGACGAGGGGGTTACATTTGGTGGTATTAAAGCCTCGGTTACGAGGTCTCCCGGGAAAGGTAAGTCAGGTAAGTTAGTTTGAATGGTTGCTTGCTATTGCACGTTGTATGAAAGCATTCTTTAATGGCCTTGTTGTTGGTTAAGGGTTAGTCGAATGTCCCCATTGTTAGGTGTTGTTGTCGAAAAATGGTTTTGGTTTAACGAGCTTGAGAACTTGAGTCCTTGCCCTTTGCTAACATAATGTTTTTCTTGTGTGTTGTGTTTTTGTTGTTTTAGATTCTATCTCATTATGGTGAGACCGAGGAGGTGGCCTAGAGCGGGTGACCAGGCACCCGAGGGTGAGCCTCCTGTTTCTTCTGCTCCCGGAGGTAATGGAGTAGGTGGCGAAGGTAACGTGCCTCATGCTGGTGCGCAAGTCGGAGGTGATGGTAATGGGCCTCAGGCAGATGCCAATGTTGGAGGTGTTGGGGCTCAAATGGGCCAGGGTCCAGCGGGCGCGGACATGACCCATTTGATTCAGACCATAGTCGGGGCTTTTCAGACAACTTTGTTCGGTATGCAAGCTGCAGCACCACCTCAGGGTGCGGGGACATGATTACCCCTAGAGAGGCTTCATAGCTTGGGAGGAGTTGAGTTCCGTGGGTTGACTCCCGAGGGTTCAGAGGCGTGGCTTGAGAGTACTACACACATCTTGGGTCAGATGGAGTGCTCAGACACCCGTAAGTTGGGTTGCATTGTCTATTTGCTTCAGGGGGACGCATACACTTGGTGGACCACTGTTACTTCGGGTATGGCCGAAGCGGATATCACGTGGGAGTTCTTCAGAAATGCCTTCAAGAGGAAGTATCTCGGAGTTCGGTATTTGGATGAGAAGAAGAGGGAGTTTATGGCTTTGGTTCAGGGTAACAGGACCGTGTCCGAGTACGAGGTTCAGTTTGTGAGATTGAGCCAGTATGCACCTGAGTTGGTTCCTAGTGAGAGGAAACGGTGTGAGCGCTTCCGGTACGGGTTGACTAGAGATGTGAAGACCTACATGCTTGCCTTTGACTACACTGAGTTTGATGTCTTGGTCTCTAGGGCCAAGGATATAGAGCAGAACTTAGGCTCCAGGGCTCGTGCTAGTGGGTCCGATTCCGGGAAGAGACACGCGAATTGGGATAGAGATCATGCCAAGAGGCATAGGGATAGGAGGTATCAGCCTGATTCGAGACATAGGGGTGGTAACTATGGACGGGGCCACCATGGCCAAGGAGCTATTATGCACACTCTGGAGTGCACTAGATGCGGGAGACGCCACCAAGGCGAGTGTATGGGTATCTACATGGCGTGTTGGAACTTTAACTCCCGAGACCATTTGAGACGTGACTGTCCACACCCGGATAGGGGCAGACCAGCTCCAGCTAGGGGTTTTGAGCATCAGAGAGGCCGTGGGCGCGGTCGTGGTAACTTTCAGCCGAGGAATGAGGGTCAGAGGAACTTAGCTCACGTAGTGGCAGTTCAGCCCGAGGGTGGAGGACCAGCTAGGGTGTATGCACATCGAGAGGCTAGGAATGACACAGATGTCATTGTAGGCAATTTCTCGTTACAGTCTTTGAGTTTGCTTTCTTTGATAGATTCAGGGTCGACACATTCATACATTTTGGGTGAGCACGCAAGGTCATTAGGGTTACCATGTGAGTGGTTAGAGGTAGGTGTAAATGTTACTAGCTCTTTTGGTGATATAGTGGTAGTTAGGAAAATGTATAGGAGGTGTCCCTTGATGGTTCAGGGCCACGTGTTTCCGGTTGATATGATGAAGTTGTCTTTCTATGGTTTTGACGTGATTTTGGGCATGGATTGGCTCGTAGAGCATAGATCTAGGGTTGACTTTGAGACCAAGAGAGTCTGCTTGAAGCTTACAGATGATTTTGAGGTTGTGGTAGTTGGTGAGAACGTTAAGTTATTGTCCAATGTTGTTTCTGCTTTGGAAGCTCAGAAGATGTTGAATTCGGGTTGTCAGGCTTATTTGGCTTATGTGATGAATCCGAATATGAGTGAGGTTAGACCGCAAGACATCAGGGCAGTTTGTGATTTTCCGAGTGCTTTTCCGGAAGAGTTGTCGGGTTTGCCTCCAGATAGAGAAATTGAATTTGCGATTGAGACGTATTTCGATTCTGCACTCGTGTCTATTGCTCCGTATAGGATGGCCCCGGAAGAGTTGAAAGAGTTGAAGACACAGATTCAAGAGTTGTCCGATAGAGATTTCATTAGGCCCATTATTTCTCCGTGGGGTGCTTCGGTCTTGTTTATGAAAAAGAAAGACAGTAGTATGAGGATGTGTATAGATTATAGGCAGTTGAACAAGGTGATAGTGAAGAACAAGTACCCTTTGCCTAGGATAGATGACTTGCTCGATCAGTTGAGAGGTGCTTCAATGTTTTCAAAGATTGATTTGAGGTCCGGGTACTATCAGATGAAGGTGAAGAATGTGGACATACCGAAGACAGCATTCCGTACACGATATGGGCACTATGAGTTCTTGGTGATGCCTTTCGGGTTGACTAACGCTCTAGAAGCTTTCATGGATATGATGAACCGTGTGTTACACGAGTTTTTGGACAGGTTTGTGGTAGTGTTCATAGATGACATCTTGGTATACTCTAGGACCGAGGAGGAGCATGATGAGCATTTGTGGTTAGTGCTTCAGACTTTACTTGAGAATCAGTTGTATGCCAAGTTAAGCAAATGTGAGTTTTGGATTAGAGAGGTAGTCTTCCTAGGTCACATAATCTTGGCTAAGGGGATTAGTGTGGATCCCAAAAAGATAGAAGCCATAGTGAGTTGGAAACAACCGAAGTCAATGACAGAAATCTGTAGTTTCCTAGGTTTGGCGGGATATTACTGAAGATTTGTCGAGGGATTTTCAAGGATAGCGGCTCCGTTGACTAAGTTGCTTCAAAAGAATGTCCCATATGAGTGGTCAGATGCAAGACAACAAACGTTTGAGAAGTTGAAGAAAGATTTGACCGAAGCTCCTATTTTGATTCAGCCTAAACTAGGAAGAGAGTTTGTGATTTACAGTGATGCATCATATGTAGGTTTAGGTTGTGTGCTTATGCAAGAAGGTAAGGTGGTAGCTTATGCTTCGAGACAGCTGAAAGTTCACGAGAAGAACTATCCCACCCATGATATAGAGCTAGCTGCAATAGTGTTTGCTTTGAAGATATGGAGACACCATATTTATGGTGAGAAGTGCATCGTTTATACCGACCACAAGAGTTTGAAGTACTTGATGTCTTAGAGGGAGTTGAACCTTAGAAAACGTAGGTGGTTAGAGCTTTTTAAAGACTATGACCTTACGATAGAGTACCATCCGGGTAAGGCAAACATAGTGGACGATGCTTTGAGTAGAAAGGTGGCAGTTGAGTTGCGAGCTATGTTTGCGAGATTGAGTGTGTCCAAGGATGGTGGTTTGATAGCCGAGCTTCAGGTTAAGCCTTCGTTAGTTCAGTTGATTCGAGAGAAGCAGTTGCGAGATGAGTCTTTGGCACCTCACGTGCAAGATATAGCCGAGGATAGACCTACCGATTTTTGCTTTGGTGAGAATGGGATACTATGTTACAAAGATAGGATAGTCATTCCAGAAGATTCTGAGTTAAGACGTGTTATCCTGAAAGAAGCACATAATAGTCCTTTCGTTATGCATTCGGGTAGTACGAAGATGTACCGTGATTTAAAAGAAGAGTATTACTGGGTTGGAATGAAGAAGGATGTATGGTTTGTCAGCGAGTTAAGGCCGAGCATCAGTTTCCTTCAGGGTTGTTACAGCCGTTGAAGATTCCGGAATGGAAGTGGGAACGTATCACCATGGACTTTGTGTTGGGTTAACCGTTGACTCCTTCGAAGAAGAATTCAGTGTGGGTGATAGTCGACAGATTTACTAAGTGTGCTCACTTCATACCTGTTCATACTACCTACACCTTAGATAAGTTGGCCGATCTGTATATCAGTAAGATAGTGAGGTTGCATGAGGTACCAAAATCGATTGTGTCAGACCGAGATCCGAGGTTTACAGCTAGATTTTGAAAGTGTCTGCATCGTGCCTTGGGTACATGGTTGAACTTCAGTACTTCGTATCATCTACAGTCAGATGGTCAGTCCGATAGAGTGATTCAGGTGTTGGAGGACATGTTGAGGTGTTGTATCATCGATTTTCATGGGTCTTGGGAGAAACATCTATCGTTAGTAGAGTTTTCATACAACAACAGTTATCAGGCTAGTATTCAGATGACACCGTATGAAGCTCTGTATGGTAGAAAGTGTAGGACTCTGATTTGTTAGGCCGAAGCCGGAAAGAAGCTTGTACCGTTGCCCGATTTGCTTAAGGGCACGACCGAGAAGGTGAAACTGATTTGTGATCGCTTGAAGGCAGCTTCAGATCGACAGAAGTCGTATGCCGACTTAAAGAGAAAAGAGATAGAGTATGTTGTGGGTGAAAAAGTGTTTTTGAAAGTCTCACCTTGGAAGAAGGTGATGAGATTTGGTAGGAAAGGTAAGTTGAGTCCGAGCTTCATTGGACCTTATGAGGTAGTTGAGAGGATTGGTCCTGTTGCATTAGATTGAGACTCCCGACCGAGCTAGAGAAGATTCATGATGTGTTCCACGTCTCGATGCTCTGCAAGTATAGATCGGATCCGTCTCATGTAATGCCAGTGGAAGAGATCGAGTTGAACCCCAATTTAACATATGATGAAGAGCCGGTTGAGATTCTTGCTTCGGACAAGAAAATGTTGCATGGAAGGTCCATCGAGCTAGTCAAGGTTTTGTGGAGACACCGAGGTGTGGAGGAGGCTACTTGGGAGAGAAAGGAGGACATGGAAAAACAGTTTCCGTACCTCTTTCCATCAGGTAATTTCGGGGACGAAATTCCTTAAGTGGGGGAGAGTTGTAACGCCTCGAGTTTAGGGGCCAGATGTTACACGGGTAAATCGAGTTCGAGTCGTGAGATCGTTTTAAATTAAATTGTGCCTTGGGTTTAATTAAAAGAGGTTTGTAGCTCATTAAGGGCATTTTGGTAAATTTTTAAATAAGGAAAAAGATGAGTGAAAAAAAGGGCTTTTGAATTTGTTCTCTTCATCTCTTACCTCTAGCATTTTTCATGTCAAACCCTCCCCTAAACCCCTAAACACTATTTCATCAAATTTCTTCATCATTTCAAGGGCTCTCTTCAAGGTAATCATATTTTTGATTTCTTCACATCATTTCCAACATGTCTATAGCTTTAGTTTTTCATAGAATCACTTTTAAAGTTTTTGAAGTTTTGAAGTAAAAGTAAGAAGCTTTAATGGGTTTTTGATGGAGTCTTGATTTGTAAAGCTAATTTATGTTTTAGTCTTTATCTTAGATGTAATATATCTCAAAATGGTGGGATTTTATCAAAAATCCCGAAATGAATTTTCATGGGTATTTTAAAAGAGTGAAAATGTGAGTTTTTGAAGTAGTTTAGTGTTGGAGAGTGGGGCTGATGTTATAGCAATGTTAGAGATTTGTTTTGAAGTTGTTAAATGGTGTTTTGAGTGTTGGAATTATTGGTTTTCAGTTGGGTTATTGGAGAGTACGAAAATGGGAGTTTTGGAGTTGGCTTTGGATTGAAATTGTAAGAATTTGGCTTGTGGTTGTGGTTTGGGGTTGTGACAGTGTTTTGTGATGATTTGGTTGAGTAATGTATTGTTTTTGATTGGTTAGAATCAAGGGAAACCGTTGAAGAGGCTTCGAGCACGATTCTGGGGAATTTGGAGGCTTGAGATCGGTGTTCGGCTTCCGTTTGGGTTTCATCGGTGAGTGGAAATGTTTTGAACTTGATTTGGTTTCGAAAGGGGTTCTTGGGGGTTTGGGTGCGGCCTAGAGGGCTAACCTAAACCCAAGAGTAAGTTTACTAATTTTACCTTGATTGCTATATGTTGGTGTATGAGCAATTGTCGTGATATTGTGTGAATTGTGGTTTTGCCTTTACTTCCGTTTAATGTTGTTGTGTAGTCATTGTTGGTGTCGAACCTCACGTGATGGTTGTCGTAACTACGGTGATGTGTAGTCCCACCGGTATTGACTAGTAGAAGAGTACGTTGATGTGTAGTCCCATCGGAAAACTACTAGTCGAAACGGTGATGTGTAGTCCCACCGTGTTTTGGTTGTGCTTGTGCAAACCATGTATTTGTGTTGATTGTGTCTCCTCTTCGTATATCAAAATGTTTTACTTTTCAATTTATAAATGTGTTTTGAAAACTGCATTGTTGATGAGTTTTTAGAGCTTCCCTCACTAAGCTTTCAAGCTTACGCTCTCCTTTTTCCAACATGCAGATCGTTAGAGTTTAGGAAGGCAAGTGGGAAAGGGAGGAGCTTTTTGGAGTTCTCGGGTAGCTCAAGTATAGTTTAAGTTTTTGTAATAATGCCTAGACAATGTGGGTATTAGACTTGTATGGAGTTGGTGTTCAAACTCCTTAGTTTGGCTTGTTGATTTTCTAGCATGTTTGGATGGATGGTACTATGTGTTTTTGTGTGAGCGTTGTTAGACTCATATGTGTTAGTTTTTATGTTAATGCTTTTGATGTGGATTGTAAACCATGTTTATGTTGTTGCCTAAATGCTTTGCGTCTTAAAGGCTTATGACCATGTCCTATGAATGTTTATGTGTTTTGTTTAAGGGCATGCAAACCTTGCTATGTGATGTATTTTGGTGAGTGCTTGCTTTTCTTATATGAGTGGCCTTTACATGTATGTTAAGTGCTCGAACATGTTTGTAGTAGGGTGTATGCCTCTAGAGTTTGTGTATGCATGTTGTGATTAGGGTACCTTTGTACTTGGAATGTATGTATGCATGCTTAGAGGTTCTAGATTAGTGTTTTTGAAGCAGCCTTTGTGCCTTAACCAGCTAAAATCTGTTAAATCGAGTCAGGGGTATCAATACGGTTAGGTCCGTATCGATATGACCTTCTTGTTTCAGGCCAAGCGTATCGATACTCGGGAAGGCGTACCAATACCATTTTTGCTACTGGAAATCTGAGATTTTGACGAGAAATTGAGGGTATCGGTACGGGCTTAGGCGTATCGATACGGTCAACTAATGTTGACTTTGGAATTTGACCGTTTGGAGCGTTTCGATACCTGCCTTGGAGGGTATCGAAACGGGTCCCCAGGATTGACTCTAAGGTAGGTTGACCGTTGAAGGCGTATCGATACGATCCTTGCCGTATCGATACAACCAGAGTTAAATGGCTAAAATGAACCTTTAAGTGTTGGTTTGCGTGGGTCGTGTCCGTGGTTGTTTCTCCGCTGTCTGCCTAACTTGCGTAGGATTAAATAAAGCATATAGACAAGATAAATAGAAGAAAAAAATAGGGTTGCTAATCAGAGTGAGGCCTTAGCGGGTTTCGCTTCGGTTTTTCTTTTGTAACCTACTCAGACCATTCAATCGTCTAGACCAGGTCAAGGGGGTTACATTGGCTATGTTTCCCACCTATTTGGCGGTCCGAAGTTGAATCGTCTGATGCTTAACGCGTTACTAGAGAGTTGGAGGCCTGAAACACACACATTTCATCTTTTCTGTGGTGAAGCAACTATTACCTTGCAAGATGTTGCATTTATTCTTGATTTGCCCGTTGATAGCGAGGTTATCACCGGGATTGTGGAGGCAGACTAGTCGAGCGTGTGTAAAACCTTGCTTGGATTGAGGCCGGAGGAGGACAATTTCGATGGTGGCAAACTGAAAATAGTATTCTTGGACAACAATTTGACCAACCTACCCCAGACATTGATGAAGTAACGAAGATGGTATAATTTATTTTTATTGTTTATTATTATTATTATTATTATTATTTATTTATTATGAAATTTTATTTTATAGAAAAATAATTTAATACTGAAAAATTAGTTTTGTAGCGGTTTGGTCGTGCCCATATTCCACGAGTTATTGAGGGGTCTTGATGCCAGAAAAATCTCGTAACAAGGTCCATTTGATGTAGATGCCTCATCTGGTGGATATTGTGGAATCCAAAACAAATGTTAGGGAGGGACTGTGTTGGCATATCTATTTCAGGAGTTATGCAGAACTGTTGATCCGGACAGACGTGTCGTTGGTGGGTGTCTTTGGTTGCTGTAGTCTTGGGCATAGATTCGTATGATCTTTTAAGCCTGATGCCTCGAAACCCGACCCCATTTCAATTACCACTTGTTCGGAGGTACTAATAAATATTGATTTTATTATTTTGTTTTTTAATATTAGAATACTTAGAATTGTTTTTATTGAATTATAGGTGGTTGGGCCAATTAACACACGTGGGACTACCAACCACCCAGCGAGATTATCGACTATTGATCGATAAGATAGATGGGGTAAATTATGAGGTTCAAAATATAGCTAACTAAATTTTGTTAAATTAGAAAAAAAATTTAATCGATTTTTTAATATTATTTGTTTTAAATCGAGTTTAACTAACTAATTTTACATATTTTTTGTAGTTCCTGTGGACGTCGTACCCGATCCTGCTATTCAGGCATGCATTCCGCCTGAAATAATGCTGAGTGAGGGTTTCGCTCATACACTACGAGATAGTCGAGTGACATCTTAGCGACCGCGCGTTGCGAAAATTCAACTATGTCAAAGGGATTTCGGATGTGCCACCCAATTTGGACGCATTACACAAGTTAACGAGACAAGGCAAGACAGAAGTCCATTGAGGAGCGAGAACGAGAAATATATGCGCCTCCCCGAAATCATCCACCAACGCAGCGTCTTCCGACGCAACATGGTACCCGTACGAGGGGAGGTGGCCAGAAAAAAAGAACACACGTTCCCGGGGTATTGTCATCGGGAACAACGCAAACACCTACCGAGCCAGAGACACCGATGCCAACACTTGCATACCAACAGTCGCCTTTCTCGAAATTTCATCCCACGGGTAGTAATCCGTCATTTTAGAAAATGGGGAGTCCGTCAGAAGGTATTTTTACGGACCTGTTTAGTCTTCTTATGGTGGTTCCCCAGTCTACTATCTGACAGTACCTTCTACATCTGTTCTTCCAGTCTTGACACAGTTCGAATATGGTATTGTGGATCAGACACCACCGTAGAGCCTATTCTTCATCGGCCCCAGTGCGAGTGGTGGGATCCGTATTTCATTTGAGGATGATGATGGTGGTCGTGGTGGTGCCATTGCTCAAAAGAATCCGCGTCAAAATCGTCATCCACCAAGGTGTTGTACGCGTGTACATAGACGTCATTAGGATGGATATGTGATTTTTTATTTATTTATGTAAAACAACTTTGTTATCATTTTATAAAAAATACTATATTATATCCACTACATCAAAACAAGTTTTTAGCAACGTTTTTTTTTTTCTATAGCGGCGTTTTTAAGCGCCGCTAAAAACCCTCCCGACGCTAGAAAAAGCGCCGCAAGAAATGCCACTAGATCCAACGCCGCAATAGTCAGCAGCGTTTGTGAACAAAAAATGCCGCTAAAGGTCAAGTTCTGTAGCGGCGTTTGCATTTCAAAACGCCGCTAATACTCTGTCTTTAGTGGCATTTAAGTTTAAAAACGCTGCTAGAAATACCCTATCTTTAGTGGCGTTTGTGTTATAAAATGCCGCTAATATCATGTCTATAGTGGCATTTGAATTTCAAAATGCCGCTAAAAATGCCATGTCTTTAGTGGCATCTTTATTTTAAAATGCTGCTAATTTTGAGTTATAGTGACACTTTTCACCAAAACATCGCTAAACGTGATTGATATTGCGATATTTAGTGGCGATTTTTCCACAAATGCCGCAAGCCTTTTGTTTTGTTTTTACAAAATTCTATTTCTTATTTCAAAATGGAAAATTAAAATTGAATTCTTAAATTTAAATGTAAAAGGACTAAAATTTAAATGTACACAACGTATAGAAACTTGGAATATATTTTAACCAGTTGTCAAATATTAAAACAATCATTAGTCACCCGATTAACAAATGAAAGTTTTAAGGTGAAAAAAGTAAAGCAGCCACCATGTTCTTTTTCTTCTCAAAAGAGAGAGGGAATAGGTGGGGACACACTAAATTTCACCTTCAACTGCCTGCCATGAAGTTCAGATTCATTCAAAGGAACAACCTCTTGAACAACCTCAACTTTAAAGAACTCCACATATGCATAACCCTTTGGCTGGCCATACTTATATGAACGAATAGTAACCCTATTAACAGTCCCACAAGACTGGAAATGATATTAAACTTCTTCAGGTGTACACGAATAATCAACCTGCATTCACAGAATGTTATATACGTCATTGAAATTTGAAGCTGTATAAGCTAGCTTTACATGTAAGTAAGATAGACATATACCATTTAACTTGTAAGGATATGCTAAGAAAAACATGTGCAATTAGGAATTGTTAGTCTATCTAGAAGATAAATATTACTACATCAGTTCAAAGAAAAAGAAAGTATTGGAGACGTAGCTGTTGCAACAACAGGATCTATTGCAAAGAAGCAAATCCAACAACAAAATATGAGCACACAACCAAAATTAAAGCATAGATGATAAAAGATATATAATGCATAAAAAATTAGCAACGCTAGTTCATTCGTTAACTCAGTTAAAAAAATTGACAACAATAATCAGTTTTACGGTACTCTACAATACCAATAATTTATATTACCCCCTTACTTGAGGAAACTTTAAATATTTAAACTCAAATATTATCCTATTTGAGACTAACACATCAAGTAATATGAAGCCTTTTAAAATAAAATAAAAAATCAGTAGACAAGAAATTATGAT
This sequence comes from Hibiscus tridactylites, assembly GCA_958450335.1. Lineage (NCBI taxonomy): Eukaryota > Viridiplantae > Streptophyta > Magnoliopsida > Malvales > Malvaceae > Hibiscus > Hibiscus tridactylites. The sequence goes on from OY288266.1 coordinate 36,093,878, forward strand.
GAAAACAAGGTATTATAAATTTGCATGTTCATGTAATGCAATTATTGATAAGTGGAGTAATGAGGCAAAAAAATGTATACTTTGATGATTTCACCACTCTCTATTCTTATATAAAGGCCAGCTGCACTATCAGGACAAGATATTTCTACACAATTCCTCTTAAACATGCCACATGTCAGACCTACAAATTAAATTGAAGCAAAAATCAGGGATATAAATAAAACTAACAACTAAGATATCAATCTTTTATGCAAGGCTATGAAAAGATCAGACTAAAGACCCATCACCTGTCAATAAGCCATGGTCAGTATGCCATCCGCACCAAGATGGCATGGAATCACCATTTTCTTTGTGATTACTGCAAGTAACATAATATATTACTTCGTAGTTCATAAGTTCTAGAAGCCAGAGTCTTAGACAGATGCAAGAAAACCCTAGGCTAAACAAAATAGGAAAGTAATGAGAAAATCAGAAAGATTAAATGTGGGCTTCATTCTTGTATTTCGAATGAGCCTGGGTTCGGGTAACCCATATGTTTATATAGCCCAATAGAGACTAACAAACTTAGTTATAGACCCAACTAATTTGTTATCTCAACCGCCTGTTTAACAGAAATCTGTTGATGTATAAGGAATCAGCCAACTGCTAATGGGCCCACATTCATAACAATATGCACAGCTCAACATTCCTTCTACTTCTTTCTTCCTCCTCCCCCTTCTACTGCTCAATAGAATGAACACTCATTTTACGACGAAAAGACTGAAAATAAGCCTTGGACAGAGGTTTAGTTAAGCCATCAGCAGCTTGATGCTCGGCAGGTACATAGTTAACTTGAACTTTCTTTTCAGCCACCTTCTCTCGGACAAAATGAACATCAAGCTCAACATGTTTTGAACGAGAGTGGAAAACAGGGTTTGCGGACATTCCAACGGCACTCGTGTTGTCACACCAGACCATAGATGGTTGAACGGAATGAATCCCCAAATCATGCAGAACAGTATTAACCCACAGAATTTCAGAAACAACATCAGCAACACTGTGATATTCGACTTCAGAAGTGGATCGAGAAACGGATTTTTGTTTCTTGGAACTCTATGCAACAAGACAATTATCCACATATACGCAATACCCGGTAGTAGACCGTCGATCATCGGGGCTACTACCCCAATCTGCATCGGCAAAAGCTACAACATTTCCTATGCCCAGATCTGAAGGTGTAAACAGTAAACCATAGTAAATAGTCCCTGCTAAGTACCTCAAAATCTGTTTGACTACATTCAAATGACCCTCACATGGTTTGTGCATAAACTGTGCAACACGATTCACGCTGAAAACCACATCCGGACGAGTGTGACATATATACAAAAGAGCCCCAACAATACTACGATACATATACAGGTCTGCTATGGGACTACCATCATCAGAAGTCAGTTTAACATAAGACATCATAGGTGTTGGGGAAGACTTGGCTTGACACATCTTAGTCTTCTCAAGCAACTCTAATATGAATTTTTTCTGACTAAGTATAAGAGCATCCCCAACTTTATGAGCAGCAAATCCCAAGAAAAAAGAAAGTTCACCCAAATCTTTCAGAGAAAACTGACTATTCAATTTGCGAATAACATCTTCAACTACAGTTTCAGAGGACCCCGTAAGAATAATGTCGTCAACGTATACCAAAACATAAGTGGTGGCAGAACTATGATGACTGATGAAAAGTGAAGTATCAGCAGCTGATTCCTTGAACCCGACTGAAACAAGGAAGTTTCGTAACTTAGTGTACCAATTGCGAGGAGCTTGTCGCAATCCGTACAAAGCCTTTTGAAGATGACAAACAAGGCTTGTTCCATCAGTGGCAGTTTGAGAGAATCCGGGAGGTTGATCCATAAAAACTTCCTCATCCAACCCTCCATTAAGGAACGCATTGTTGACGTCCACTTGTCGAAGTCTCCACTTATGTGTAACAGCCACTGAAAGTAAGATGTTGAGAGTAAAGAATCTGACAACAGGACTGAACGTGTCACTGAACTCTTGTCTGGGAACTTGAGAGAAGCCTTTAGCAACCAACCGCGCTTTGTAACGTGAAATAGACCCATCAGAGTTGTACTTAACTCTGAATAACCACTTACAGCCCACAGTACGCCTCCCTTTAGGCAAAGGCACAAGCTCCCAAGTCTTGTTAGCAACAAGGGCATTGTACTCAGCCCTGACTGCATCCTTTCAAGCTGGAACAGAGAGAGCTTGCTCAATCGAACTAGGAACAAATTCCTCACTTAAAGCTGACATATAAGCCTTTGGCTTAAATACCCCTAACTTGCTACGGGTCAGCATAGGATGCGAATTAACCAAGGGAACATTACTAATATGAGGCACTTCATCCAGGTCAGGAACACAACTGGAAGTTGCAGCACCATCAGCTGAGCAACCATCATGAGAAGCACCACCCACTGGTGACTCACAAGCAGGAAAAGAACCACACTCATCAGACCTAAAGTCAGCAGCAGTGCCCATATCATCTGCAGAAGCCAAATCTGCATGTTCACGCACAAGTGAACTGGTAGCAGGTATCTCACACCTCTCCATACCCACATCTTCTGAAACACCAAACTGAGGAACAACAGTACTGTCAGCTGTTGCACCAACACCTTCAACAGAGGACCTAACTGGTGGCATCTCAGCAATTGAAGTAGATTCACGCGGACCAGAATTAGAACTACACCCTCCATGATCATGAGAAGACTCACTTGAAGCTAGAGACCTGAGAGTACCAGTTGGAGAAGGGTGCACAGCAGGGGAAACAATAGGCAATGAAAAGGAAACAAAAGAAGACATTTTGTCACACTTAGGGCAAATGGATGTGTTTGTAGGAGCAGAGGGAAATGTACTCTCATCAAAGACCACAGGACGTGACACTATCACTTTACCCTGAGGAGTTAAACATTTATAACCCTTGTGTTGCATACTGTAACCCAGAAAGGTGCACTGCTGTGAACGAAAGTCCAATTTGTGTTTCTGAAAAGGCCGAAGATGAGGAAAACAGGTGCAACCAAACACACGAAGAAAGGAATAGTCTGGTTCTTTTTCAAAGAGTTTTTCAAAAGGACTCTGGTTCTTAAGAACTCTAGTTGGAAGTCTATTAATGAGATGAACTGCTGTGACCACATCATGAGACCAATACTTAATAGGCAAAGAGGCTTGGTTGAGAAGAGTGAGAGCAGTCTCACTAATATGACGGTGCTTACGTTCAACCACTCCGTTCTGTTCAGACGTGTGAGGACACGTAACCCTGTGCTTAACCCCAGCTTCAACAAGTACAGGAGACAAACTACGATACTCACCTCCCCAATCACTCTGCAGTTATTTAATTTCAGCAGAAAACTGAGTTCTAACCAGACTAGAAAATAACTTGTAAGCATAAGTAGCCTGAGACTTATTCTTAAGCAAGTATAACCAAGTGTGTCTAGTACACGCATCCACAAAAGACACATAATACAGAAACCCATCAGATTGAGTGTGTGCAGGTCCCCATAAGTCAGTAAACACAAGAGCAAAAGGTTTAGTATAAACACTACAGGAGTTAGAGAAAGGCAGCTTATGGCTTTTGCCAATTCTACAAGCAGAACAAATCACGTCTTTATTTACACTAGAGTCAATAGCAACATTACAATCATGTAAAACTTTTGCAAGAGTCGTAGGGACAGGATGCCCTAAACGACGATGCCAAACATCAAATTCACCCTGTTGACATATATGCAAGCTAGACTCAACATTATTAACAGAAGCAAAGGCACTATTAAAAGCATAAAGACCATCAGATTCATCACAAGAAAGAAGCTCAACATTCGTACGCTCATCACGAACAATGCATCGATCAACATGAAATTCAAAGTACACCCCGTTGTCTCTAGCACACTTTGAAACCGAAACCAAATTTTTAGTTATTTGCGGAACCAGTAACAAATCACGCAGCAAAATATTACGAGAAACAGTAGCAATTGAATTAGAACCTACTTTCGAAATATTCAAGCCCTTAACATCACCAACCAAGAGCTTACCTGGACCGGAGAAGTCAGAGCATTGATGCACATTGGAGGCGTCGGGCGTGACATGGTGAGTAGCCCCTGTATCAGCAAACCACCGCGCAGCATTTGACCCAGCAGATGTTGTCACATGAGCACGCTGAGGGCACACACTAGAGGTAGCACCAGCAACACCCACATCCACAGAACACACATTCGCAGAAGCACCAGCAGACTGACTGTCCCTGTCATTGTTCCGATAGAGACTCGCAGAGACACCATCAAAACTCTGATCGAACCTCTTGAAACACCTATCAACGAGGTGCCCCATCTTGCCACACTATTGGCACTGGAACGAATTCTTGCCCCGACTACGCCCTCCAGAGGAGACATTCTGACGATAGGGACATTGATTGGAACCACCAGAAGCACCTTGAGACTGCGACGAGACTTGAACAATATTTGCACTCATAGGAGGAACATTCTCTTGATCAAATAGGCCTTGATGGGCTTCAACACCGACGAGGATGGTAGTAACACTGTCAAGAGACAGCGTCTCACGGCTAGCCGTAATCACTGCAACAAAAGGCTTATATTCAGCCGATAGACCTCCCAAAATAGTTGCGATGTGTTCAACCTTCGAAACAAGACTTCCACACGAAGCCAAGGAGTCACAGATCTCCTTGACTTTGGAAATGTAAGCACGCATACTGAGAACCCCTTTCCGAACAGTTCGAAGCTTGAAATGCAGACTCATAAGAGTAGTGGTGGACCGGCTACTGAAATACTCGACAAGGATGGACCAGATCTCGGTCGTAGTTTCCGCGCCGACGAAGTTCGTTAACAAGTGCGGACTCATGGTTGATAGGATCTAGGACGAGAGAGCACTGTCTTGTGCCAAAAAATCTTCATACAGATCATTATCACACTCAGTACCGTCAGCACAACGGATCTTAGCCGGCGGTGCTTTACGCGCACCAGTGAGGTAGCCTTCAAGACGGTGACTCCGAATGGTCAGAAGGACCTGCTGCTTCTAGATCAGAAAGTTCGAATCGTCCAAGAGCACATTGACACGCTTGCTTGCAAAGAATTTTCCAGATCATGACGAATCGGCTTCTCCGTCACCGGTGGAATCATCAAGACGCACCATCGAGACTCAAGGAACCAGAACACCAAAGAAACGAAAGCAAAAGACGACAGGCGACAAGCACCGAGAGAACAACGAACACCGTCAAAGATCAGCGACGGACGACAGCGGCGGAAGCATGCAAACGGCGGTAGGATCCATAACGGCGAATAATACCATCTTAGACAGATGCAAGAAAACCTTAGGCTAAACAAAATAGGAAAGTAATGAGAAAATCATAAAGAAATTAAATGTGGGCTTCATTCTTGTATTTCGAATGAGCCTGGGTTCGGGTAACCCATATGTTTATATAGCCCAATAAAGACTAACAAACTTAGTTATAGACCCAACTAATTTGTTATCTCAACTGGCTGTTTAACAGAAATCTGTTGATGTATAAGGAATCAGCCAACTGCTAATGGGCCCACATTCATAACAATATGCACAACTCAACACAGAGAGAGAAGCTTAACTGTTCAATTGTGGAAAGATATATAAACAGAAAGATACTGAGGGGGAAAACCTCAGTTGTGCATGAAAGTAATAAAGCAAACGCCCTTTATGACAACGAGAATGAAGAAGTATTTGTTCAAGACCTTCAACCTTTTGTATTTTCATCCCCTAGATACTGATCATGTAATGATAAAGTTAAAGAGTAACTCAAGATGGTGAACAAAAAGACCTTGTCATGTGTTTAAGTTAAACTTAACAGGATATAGCATCAAGAAACTATGTACAATTGCCAATTTACTTAAAAGGACTAGGCTCAATCCAGCACATACATCATGGTATAGGGTCAGATCAAAATATATGAATTTCAAAATGTTGAAATGTGGCTACCCTTCGATTTTCAAAGGTCTAATCTCAACTATAAAAGACTGATCAGTCAGTGAAGCTGGTATGTATAATTTATGTCTAGAAATGAAACTATCCAAATTCATATTATCTGTATCTAGAAACTGAAATTCAAGAGAAATGTATTATAGCGATCATAGTGATATGCCACTAGCAACCCAACATCAAATATCAGCTTTCCCAGAGCTTTGAAAGCTACAGAGCAGAGTTCAATAATCAACATTTAGAAACTGAAATTCAAGAGAAATGTACTATAGCGATCACAATGATATGCCACTAGCAACCCAACATCAAATATCAGCTTTCTCAGAGCTTTGAAAGCTACAGAGCAGATTCCAATAATCAACATTTAGAAACTAAAAGACTGGCCGAGAGTGAAAATTTTAGAGACAATAATTAAGGAATTTTGAAAATTAAAGATAAACAAATTAGTAATTAATAGAAATGGATGAGGAAATTTTATAGTTAAACTTAGAGGCAGGAAGTGAAGGCATGCAAGGGCAACGAAATCTCACCAATGATGGGGTCGTCTGACTGGTTGAGAAGAGGAAGTGAGAGACGATTGGGAGTGAGACAGTGGAGAGTGACTGAGTTCGACGATGGATGAAATTATGGATTGTGGGTTTGATTGGGGATAAAGTGTTTTGTTGTGACTAAGAGTGAGTGGGGAATATATTCAAAATAAAAATATGAGTTTTCTACTGCGGCATTTGTTACAACAAATGCCACTAAATGTACATTTTTTTGCGCCGTTTCCCAAACAAACGTCACTAAGGCACAGGCTTTTGTGGCGTTTTTACAAAAAAAATGCCACTAAAGGTATATGAATATTGCGGCGCAAACTCATAAATGCCACGAATTTTATCATTTGTGGCATTTTTTATAAACACTGCAAGATATACAAAATTAGCGGCGTTTATTTAAAAAACACTGCAAGAATACAAGAGATTTAACGAGGTTCAGCAGCGTGCTTACGTCCTCGGGGAGCAAAGAGCGGTTGTTTTCTTTTATTTAATCAATGGCTCTTAGGTTACAAATAACACATCTATTTATAGACCTGGTACAATTACAAAGATACCCCGTACCGTAACGCTGGGGCTTCGCCCCCGCACTCCCAACCCACTTAATCTGAGCCCACCGAAAACTCGAGTACTTCTTTTATGGATAAATGCTCTCACTCCGCAAAGCGTAAAGAACAATTGATGAAGTGGCTAATGAGGTGGGGGTAAGCCTCTTTATATAACCCCCTACATCCAAGTCCTATTCTAACTAGGATAAGGAATACTACTCCCCGAAGGATTAGAACAATTGAATCCTAGTTAAAGTAGAAAACATCTATCCTTTTACGATATATATGAGCCATGCTTAATAGGAATCTTTGTGGAACTCGTGGTTTGCATAGCATGAATTCTGGCATATATAATCTGCACGCCAACCAATAACTGTTTGCCAACATATTCGAAGAAATATTAAGTTACATCTAGTAATGCAAATGTAACACCTGGGTTTAGGGGTTAGGTGAAAATAATATTTTAATATTATTTTGGGCTCGGTTTTATACTCTAAATAATATTTCGAGTTGTTTTCAAAATTTATTAATTTGGGTTGACCATGTTTTAAGATTAAACTCCATTTAGCCATGGATTTACCTTCCTTGTAAATGCCCCATTTCATTAAGGGTAAACAAGTCTTTTGAGCTTTAAAAATTTAACACATGTAAAATAAAACACCCACCTTTCTCATCTTCTTCCTCTCCCTCTTTCAAACCCAACGTTTTCTTCTTCTCTCCTTGGGGGTTCACTATTCCATCACCATACACTCACATCCTTGGTGATTTTTGAGATGTAAACATGTTTCTAGCTTGTCCTCACTTCCCTCTACATGCTCATACCCATAGTTTTCATTAAAACCCTTGTTTTTGTATTATGAAGTTTTAGAGTTTGAAATTAAAAATGTTAACTTTGTTAACTTTAAGTTGAGCTTTTGATTTGGTAATGTTAGATGAGTCATTTGTTGTCCTAAAGGTCCAACATACCTAATTTTTACAAAGTTTTACAACGATATTCGGATTTGTATTTCAAGGGGGTTTTAGGAGAGTTTTAAAGGGGTTTTTGGGTGGTTTAATGTTGGTTTTTGGGGGGGCTGGTGCTAGTATGATATATGAGGGTTGCTTTGGGTGTATTTGATGGTTGTTTGGATGCTTGAAATTGAAGATTTTAGTGGGTTTTATGGGTTGCTCGGAAATTTTGTTTTGGGCTTGATTTTGAGTGTTGGATGCTTGAAGATGTTAATCCGGGTTAGTTCCGATGATGAGTTATTGATTGTGGATGTTTTTTTTTGTGTTTGGGATTGATTAGAATCGAGTTTGGGCATCGGTGAAGCATCGGAAGTAAATCCGGGGAATTGAAGGTGGTTGCTTGCTTGGTCTTTGAGCTTGGAAGCTTAGGTGAGTGGTTAATTGATTTAAATGGTTTTAAAATGGTTGGTTCGAGTATATGGACTAGGATGGGCTTGGTAGACCCACCTAGAGTTAGGGTTAGGGTGGTAACCTAATCCTAAGCTTGATCTAGAGCCTTTGGATGAACTCATTATATGGTTGTGTATGTCTCGTATGAAATGTGGTATGAATGCTTGTGTATATTGTATTATACATGTGAGATGAGATATGACTTGTGATGCTTGAGACATGCATGATGATGGTTGTTGGTGAGTACGTGCTAAGCACGGAATTGATTGAAATGAGTAATGTGAAATGAGTAAATGTTGGCACTAGTATACTTGAATACAAATGATCGATCATTAGGATGTTAGTGTGTACACAGGAGTCAAAAGTCGCACGTGGCCTTGGTGGCGTTGAGTCACCAAGGAGGAGTACGGGTTCGCCGAAAATTGTATTTAAATGTAGTCGGTGATGAGTGGAATCCCATCGACGGGGCGTGAGGATGAGTGGAATCCCCTCCGCGAGACCGGTGATGAGTGTAATCCCACTGTGAGGTAATGTGGTTGTTGGATGTGAGTTTCCAACGTATTTATCCGCGTATTCGGGTCATAGCTAGGTGCCAATGTTGATTGATATGTGTATCAATGTGTTGAGATATATGAACTATGAATTGAATGTTAAAGGTGATTACATGTATTTTGGAGTTGAGCTTATGATCATGGCATTTATAATGTAAATTGCTCATGCATCTTTATCATATGACTCTTGTGGATCCTTGGTATCTTTGTGTAATGCCTTGGCTAGATCGTGCTCGGACCCTGCAATGTTGAGGTTTGTTTTTAGAGCTTACCCTCACTAAGCATCATTGCTTACGCTCTCCTTGTTCAACATTGCAGATCCTTAGTTCGTGGGTTGCTTGAGCAAGCGGAGGGCCTCCAAGTGTGGTTGTTGTCTTGAGTACTTCAAGTATGAGTTTTTAATGTTGAGCATGTAATAGTATAAGCAATGGGACATGTGTTATTTTGATGGCTATGTTGTGGTTGATGTTGCTTGGGAGCATGTTAGACTCCTTATATGTGTTGGCTATTTTACTTGGGATGTATGCCTTGCTTGATATTTTGTTGCATGTTACTATTTTGAAGTTGTCTAAGTGTTGACCTTTGAATGCTTAACTCCTTAAATGATGTTGTATGAATGCATGACTTGTGATGTCTTGCCTTCGTGTTTAGACTCGTCCCAATCTTGTTAAAGCATGCTAGTATAGTTGGGTTGCCTTAGGTTTATGTGTTGTAAGGTTGAAAGATGTTTTGGTGGTGTTTTGGGGCACCCTTGTGTCTTAAAACAGCCAAAACGAATCTGCAGACAGGGGGCGTTTCGGAACGGGTCACCTAGTTCCGATACGGTCCCTTTGCAAATGACCTGCCGTTTCGAAACGGATGAGGGTCGTTTCGGAACATTTTTGCTACTGGAATTTTGAGAAATTGACGAGATAAAGGCGTTCCGAAACGGGCCTTTGATGTTTCGAAACGGTCAAATCTCGTTGACCACGAGAAATTGACCGTCAGGGTCGTTTCGATATGGGTCACCCCTGTTTCGAAACGGTCACCCTATGGTTGACCCTGGTCTGTTGACTAAGTCAAGGCGTTTCGGAACACCCTAAGGGCGTTTCGAAACGGCCTGCTGTAAAGGACTAAAATGAGCTGTTTAATGTTTTGGTTGGTCGGAGTATGTTGCATTGTTTGTATTTTCCGCTGCTGTGTCCTACATAGGATTTAATTATGCCTATAGACAAGATAAATAAAAGGGAAATTTTCTAGGTCGTTAACCGAGGGGAAGCCTTAACGGGTTTCGCTTCGGTTTTCCCTGTGTGGCCCACTCGGATCGGTCATCCGACCAGACCGGGACGAGGGGGTTACATTTGTTGGTATCAGAGCCTAAGGTTACCGAGACCTTAGGCAGGTAAGTGAGGTAAGTTTAAGTTTTAAATTGATTTGCATGGTGTTTGCTTGCCTTGTAAAAATGGTTGCTTGTTTGACAAGTATGATTGACTGTTTATTCAAAAGTATGTGTGTGTGAGTCCCATTGCTACTATTACATTGGAAAAATGATTTTTAAGTGAGGGAACGTACTTGAACACTTGGAAGCCTTGCCTTGCTAACCCAGCTTGTATGTTTTGTTGTTGTGGTTGTAGTTGATATCTGTGAGAACGATGTCTAGACCGAGAGGTAGGCCGAGGGTGGTTCGTCAGGAACCACGGGTTGCGGCTCCTGTTGAGCCGACAGTTGGTGTTGAGGCTCACATAGAAGGACCGGTGGCCGCGGGAGTTGGCGCTCCTCCACCACCTCCACCACCACCACCACCTCCTCCACCTGGAGTTGGGGGCGAGGATGGAGCCGGAGGAAATGGACCTCAAGGTGGCCAAGGTCCAGCTGGAATAGACATGACTCCGCTAGTGCAAGCGATAGCGGGAGCATTTCAGGCTGCAGCTCAGCCTAGGTGTGACGATGCTAGTCTACCTTTGGAGAGGCTCCGTAGCTTGGGAGCTGAGGAGTTTAGAGGATCTTCTTCGGAGAGGTCGGAGTTGTGGTTGGAGAAGACAGTTTGTATCTTGGCTCAGATGGGTTGTGCGGGCGCACGTAGGTTGGGTTGTGTGATCTCGTTACTTCAGGGTGATGCCTACACCTGGTGGGTCACCATTACTACCGGGGTTCCAGAGACAGAGATTGACTGGGAATTCTTTGAGTCTGCTTTCAGGAAGAGGTACTTGGGACCGAGGTACCTCAATGAGAAGAAGCGAGAGTTCATGGTTCTCACTCAGGGAGAGGCTTCTGTGACTGATTATGAGATCCGCTTTGTTCGCTTGAGCCAGTATGCTCCAGAGTTGGTTCCTACTGAAGTGGAACGCTGCAACCGTTTCCGTTATGGATTGAATGAGGTAATTAAGAGGTACACGTTGGCTCCTGACTACTCAGACTTTGATGTATTGGTCGCGAGGGACAAGGATTTAGAGCATAGTTTGGGTTCGGCCAAACGATCTGGTGGTTCTAGTTCTGGCAAGAGGCATAACCACTTTGATGGTAGAGACGCTAAGAGACACAGAGGTGGCGGACATCAGTTTGATCATAGACGTGGCGGTGGCCACCATGGTAGGGGCCATCAGGGCCATAGAGGAGGAGGGCGTTTGCCCGAGTCTACCCGTTGTGGGAGACAGCATGCTGGTGAGTGTTGGGGTAACTTCCATGCTTGTTAGAACTGTGGCTCGAGGGACCACTTTAGGAGGGATTGTCCGCATCAGGCGGCTCAGGCACCGAACATTGCTCAAGCTCCTGCGAGAGCGAATGATTTTCAGAGAGGCCGTGGGTGCGGTCGTGGCTACTTCCAGCCTAGGGCTGATGCACCTAGGGTAGATGCTCAGAGGAATCTTGCTCATGTTGTGGCTGTGCAGCCAGAGGCGGGAGGACCAGCGAGGGTCTATGCTCAGAGAGAGGCCAGGAACGACACCGATGTGATAGCAGGTAATTTTGAGTTACAGTTTATGTCTTTGCTTTCTTTGGTTGATTCGGGTTCTACGCATTCCTACATTTTGAGTGAGCATGCACAGAAGTTAGATATCCCTGTTGAGATCTTAGACGTAGGTATGCATGTTACTAGTTCTTTTGGTAAGACAATTGTGGTTAGACGTATGTATAGGATGTGTTCACTGAAGATTCAGGGTCATGTGTTCTCAGTTGATATGATGGAACTACCTTTCTATGGTTTTGATATTATTCTGGGTATGGACTGGTTGGTTGAGCATCGGGCTAGTGTGGATTTTGAGACAAAGAGGATTTCTTTGAAGCTTTCTGATGACTACGAGGTAGTAGTAGTAGGCGAGAACATTAAGTTCTTGTCTAATGTGGTGTCAGCTTTAGAGGCTCATAGGTTGATGAACTCTGGATGTGGGGATTATTTAGCTTATGTGATGAATCCGGATATGAGTGAAGCTAGACTGAAAGATATCAGAACAGTGTGTGACTTTCCAGAAGTGTTTCTTGAAGAGTTGCCGGGCTTGCCTCCGGACAGAGATGTTGAGTTTGTGATTGAGACAGTTTCAGGGTCTAATCCAGTTTCGATAGCTTCGTATCGTATGACTCCGAAAGGGTTGAAAGAATTGAAGAGTCAGTTGCAAGAATTATTAGACCGTGGTTTCATTAGGCCTAGTAGTTCTCCGTGGGGTGCTCCCGTGTTGTTTGTGAAAAAGAAAGATGGTAGCATGCGCATTGACTATAGACAGTTGAATCAGTTGACTGTGAAGAACAAGTATTCGTTGCCTCGTATAGATGATTTGTTTGATCAGTTGAGAGGTGCTTCAGTGTTCTCGAAGATAGATTTGAGATCCGGGTACTATCAGTTGAAGGTGAAAGAGTGTGATGTTCCAAAGACAACTTTTAGGACTAGATATGGTCACTATGAGTTTCTTGTGATGCCATTTGGGCTCACGAATGCGCCAGCAGCATTCATGGACATGATGAACAGAATCTTTAGAGACTATCTAGACCGTTTTGTAGTTGTCTTCATTGATGATATACTTGTGTACTCGAAGACAGAAGAAGAGCATGATGAGCACTTGAGATTGGTTTTACAGAGATTGTTGAGCAACCAGTTGTATGCAAAGCTTAGTAAATGTGAGTTCTGGATTCGTGAGGTTGTATTTCTTGGCCATGTCGTTTCGGCCGAGGGTATCCGAGTTGATCCTTCGAAGATTGAGGCTATTGTTGAGTGGAAACAACCTAAGTCCGTGACCGAGATTAGGAGTTTCCTAGGATTAGCCGGTTACTATAGGAGATTTGTTGATGGTTTCTCTAGGGTAGCTGCTCCTTTGACTAAATTGTTGCAAAAGGGAGTCAAGTTTGAATGGTCAGATGCAAGACATAAGGCCTTTGAGAAATTGAAAGAAGCTTTGACAAATGCTCTAGTGTTAGTGCAACCTGTTTCTGGTAAGGAGTTTGTGATCTACAGTGATGCTTCCTACGTAGGCTTAGGATGTGTTTTGATGCAAGATAGGAGAGTTGTTGCTTATGCTTCTAGACAGTTGAAGACTCATGAGAAGAACTACCCTACTCATGATATAGAACTAGCCGCAGTTGTGTTTGCATTGAAGATTTGGCGTCACTATTTGTATGGTGAGAAGTGTATAGTTTACACCGATCACAAGAGCTTGAAATACTTGATGACACAGAAAGAGTTGAACTTGAGACAGAGAAGATGGCTAGAGTTGTTAAAAGACTATGATTTGACCATTGAGTGCCATCCGGGTAAAGAAAATGTAGTAGCCGATGCTTTGAGTAGAAAAGTGGCTGTTGAGTTGAGAGCTATGTTTGCTAGATTGAGTGTGTCCGATGATGGTGGTTTGATCACCGAGTTGCAAGTGAAGCCTTCCTTGATTCAGTTGATTAGAGATAAGCAGTTGCAAGATGCGAGTTTAGTTCCTCATATTCAGGACATAGCCGAAGGAAGACCGACCGATTATAGTTTCAGTGGTGAGAGCTTGTTGTGCTTTAGGGATAGAATTGTTGTACCGGAAGATGTTGAGTTGAGACGTCAGATTTTGAGTGAAGCACATTCGAGTCCCTTTTCTATGCATCCGGGTAGTACCAAAATGTACCGAGATTTGAAGAATGATTACTTTTGGGTTGGTTTGAAGCGAGATGTAGCCGAGTATGTGAGCCGTTGTATGGTTTGTCAGAGAGTGAAGGCAGAACATCAGGTTCCTTCAGGTTTGCTACAGCCTTTGAAGATTCTGGAATGGAAATGGGAGAGGGTCACCATGAATTTTGTGTCGGGGTTGCCTTTGTCTCCTTCGAAGAAGAACTCCGTTTGGGTGATTGTTGATAGGTTCACTAAGTGTTCTCATTTCTTAGTAGTGAACACTATGGATTCTTTAGACAAGTTGGCAAACTTGTACATTCGTGAGATTGTGAGACTTCATGGAGTTCCGAAGTCTATTTTTTTAGATAAGGATCCTAGATTTACTTCGAGGTTCTAGGGTTGCTTGCATAGTGCTTTAGGTAGCCGGTTGCATTTCAGCACATTTTATCATCCGCAGTCCGATAGGGAGTCAGAGCGAGTGATACAGATTCTTGAGGATATGCTTCGCTGTTGTGTGATTGATTTTCAGGGTTCTTGGGAGAAGCACTTACCGTTGGTTGAGTTTGCTTACAACAACAGTTATCAGTCTAGTATTCAGATGGCACCTTATGAGGCTTTGTATGGTAGACGATGTAGGACTCCGATTTGTTGGGCTGAGACAGGTCAGAGGTTGTTACCTATGCCAGACTTGCTTAAGGGAACTACAGAAAAAGTGAAGTTGATTTGTGACCGTTTGAAGGCAGCTTCCGATCGTCAGAAGTCTTATGCAGATTTGAAGAGGAAAGAGATTGAGTACTCGGTGGGTGAGAAAGTGTTTCTGAAAGTATCTCCGTGGAAGAAGGTAATGAGATTTGGCCGAAAGGGCAAGTTAAGTCCGAGGTTCATTGGTCCGTATGAGATAGTTGAACGGATTGGGCCTGTAGCTTATCGTTTGAGGTTACCTTCTGAGTTAGAGAAGATCAATGGTGTCTTTCATGTGTCTATGCTTAGGAGATATAGATCGGATCCTTCTCATGTGATGCCCGTTGAGGAGATAGAGTTAAATCCGGATTTGTCCTACAATGAAGAGCTCGTTGAGATACTTGCTTCTGATAGCAAGGTGTTGCGTGGCAAGACCATAGAATTAGTCAAGGTTTTGTGGAGGCATAGAGGTGTGGAAGAGGCCACGTGGGAGAGAAAAGCATATATGGATGAGCAGTTTCCGTATTTGTTTCCACCAGGTAATTTCGGGGACGAAATTCCTTAAGTGGGGGAGAGTTGTAACACCCGGGTTTAGGGGTTAGGTGAAAATAATATTTTAATATTATTTTGGGCTCGGTTTTATACTCTAAATAATATTTTGAGTTGTTTTCAAAATTTATTAATTTGGGTTGACCATGTTTTAAGATTAAACTCCATTTAGCCATGGATTTACCTTCCTTGTAAATGCCCCATTTCATTAAGGGTAAACAAGTCTTTTGAGCTTTAAAAATTTAACACATGTCAAATAAAACACCCACCTTTCTCATCTTCTTCCCCTCCCTCTTTCAAACCCAACGTTTTCTTCTTCTCTCCTTGGGGGTTCACTATTCCATCACCATACACTCACATCCTTGGTGATTTTTGAGAGGTAAACATGTTTCTAGCTTGTCCTCACTTCCCTCTACATGCTCATACCCATAGTTTTCATTAAAACCCTTGTTTTTGTATTATGAAGTTTTAGAGTTTGAAATTAAAAGTGTTAACTTTGTTAACTTTAAGTTGAGCTTTTGATTTGGTAATGTTAGATGAGTCATTTGTTGTCCTAAAGGTCCAACATACCTAATTTTTACAAAGTTTTACAACGATTTTCGGATTTGTATTTCAATGGGGTTTTAGGAGGGTTTTTGGGTGGTTTAATGTTGGTTTTGGGGGGGCTGGTGCTAGTATGATATATGAGGGTTGCTTTGGGTGTATTTGATGGTTGTTTGGATGCTTGAAATTGAAGATTTCAGTGGGTTTTATGGGTTGCTCGGAAATTCTGTTTTGGGCTTGATTTTGAGTGTTGGATGCTTGAAGATGTTAATCCGGGTTAGTTCCGATGATGAGTTATTGATTGTGGATGTTTTGTTTGTGTTTGGGATTGATTAGAATTGAGTTTGGGCATCGGTGAAGCATCGGAAGTAAATCCGGGGAATTGAAGGTGGTTGTTTGCTTGGTCTTTGAGCTTGGAAGCTTAGGTGAGTGGTTAATTGATTTAAATGGTTTTAAAATGGTTGGTTCGAGTATATGGACTAGGATGGGCTTGGTAGACCCACCTAGAGTTAGGGTTAGGGTGATAACCTAATTCTAAGCTTGATCTAGAGCCTTTGGATGAACTCATTATATGGTTGTGTATGTCTCGTATGAAATGTGGTATGAATGCTTGTGTATATTGTATTATACATGTGAGATGAGATATGACTTGTGATGCTTGAGACATGCATGATGATGGTTGTTGGTGAGTACGTGCTAAGCATGGAATTGATTGAAATGAGTAATGTGAAATGAGTAAATGTTGGCACTAGTATACTTGAATACAAATGATCGATCATTAGGATGTTAGTGTGTACACACGAGTCAAAAGTCGCGTGTGGCTTGGTGGCGTTGAGTCACCAAGGAGGAGTACGGGTTCGCCCGGAAATTGTATTTAAATGTAGTCGGTGATGAGTGGAATCCCATCGACGGGGCGTGAGGATGAGTGGAATCCCCTCCGCGAGACCGGTGATGAGTGTAATCCCACCGTGAGGTAATGTGGTTGTTGGATGTGAGTTTCCAACGTATTTATCCGCGTATTCGGGTCATAGCTAGGTGCCAATGTTGATTGATATGTGTATCAATGTGTTGAGATATATGAACTATGAATTGAATGTTAAAGGTGATTACATGTATTGTGGAGTTGAGCTTATGATCATAGCATTTATAATGTAAATTGCTCATGCATCTTTATCATATGACTCTTGTGGATCCTTGGTATCTTTGTGTAATGCCTTGGCTAGATCGTGCTCGGACCCTGCAATGTTGAGGTTTATTTTTAGAGCTTACCCTCACTAAGCATCATTGATTACGCTCTCCTTGTTCAACATTGCAGATCCTTAGTTCGTAGGTTGCTTGAGCAAGCGGAGGGCCTCCAAGTGTGGTTGTTGTCTTGAGCACTTCAAGTATGAGTTTTTAATGTTGAGCATGTAATAGTCTAAGCAATGGGACATGTGTTATTTTGATGGCTATGTTGTGGTTGATGTTGCTTGGGAGCATGTTAGACTCCTTATATGTGTTGGCTATTTTACTTGGGATGTATGCCTTGCTTGATATTTTGTTGCATGTTACTATTTTGAAGTTGTCTAAGTGTTGACCTTTGAATGCTTAACTCCTTAAATGATGTTGTATGAATGCATGACTTGTGATGTTTTGCCTTCGTGTTTAGACTCGTCCCAATCTTGTTAATGCATGCTAGTATAGTTGGGTTGCCTTAGGTTTATGTGTTGTAAGGTTGAAAGGTGTTTTGGTGGTGTTTTGGGGCACCCTTGTGCCTTAAAACAGCCAAAACGAATCTGCAGAGAGGGGGCGTCTCGGAACGGGTCACCCTGTTCCGATACTGTCCCTTTGCAAATGACCTGCCGTTTCGAAACGGATGGGGGTCGTTTCGGAACATTTTTGCTACTAGAATTTTGAGAAATTGACGAGATAAAGGCGTTCCGAAACGGGCCTTTGATGTTTCGAAACGGTCAAATCTCGTTGATCACGAGAAATTGACCGTCAGGGTCGTTTCGATACGGGTCACCCCTGTTTCGAAACGGTCACCCTATGGTTGACCCTGGCCTGTTGACTAAGTCAAGGCGTTTCGGAACACCCTAAGGGCGTTTCGAAAAACGGCCTGCTGTAAAGGACTAAAATGAGTTGTTTAATGTTTTGGTTGGTCGGAGTATGTTGCATTGTTTGTATTTTCCGCTGCTGTGTCCTACATAGGATTTAATTATGCCTATAGACAAGATAAATAAAAAGGAAATTTTCTGGGTCGTTAACCGAGGGGAAGCCTTAACGGGTTTCACTTCGGTTTTCCCCGTGTGGCCCTCTCGGATCGATCATCCGACCAGACCGGGACGAGGGGGTTACAGCAAACAAACAACGCAAGTTTCAAATTTATCTGCTATTCATGTGTAACACCCCTTCCTAGCCTGGTGGAGAACCGGGTCGGAGCGTGTTACCGGTGAGCGACGCGGTGATCGGTGCAATAAAATTTCAACTTATTATCAACACTTAATCAATGTTACACAAACAAAACTTTACCAGATATACGTCTTAGTCCAATTTACTCATAAGAATGCAATAACAACCATTTAGGACAAATTTATAACTTTTACAAGTTTTAGGGACTATTCTATAAATATTGCAAACCAGAGGTCCTTCGATGCATTAGACTAAACCAAAATGAAATTCAGTACAACATTGATTAGCCTGCAAAATTTCATACTTAATGGTTATCATTTACCCATTCAATTTACTCTTGCAAAATATAGTGACCAAAATGTAAACAATGCAAACTTTTAGATTAGGCTTTTAACCACTTCACCTAACCCTGTATCGAAACGCTCAGAGCCGTTTTGATACGGATGGATGATGGTCAACCTTGTTGACCTTTCTCTTATGACCGTATCGATACGGGCAAGACTTGTATCGGTATGTGTTGGCTACCTTTGATTTTGACTAGTTTCGATACGCTATGAACCCGTATCGAAACAAGGAATTCCAGTGGCAAAATGTTCCGAAACGTCCCTAACCCATTTTGATACATCCTATTCCTTGGGTTCAAATATGCTTAACCATATCGAAACGCCATCACCCATTTCGATATGGCCTGACCTATAATGATAGATTCTTGCTGGTTTTTATTCATTTTACCTTATCAAACAATGTCCAAATGCAGTGAAACCTCACACACAACATTATATCTATAAATTCTACTAGCATGTTAAATTTTAGAGTCATATGAATTCATTTACCTGGTTTTTACCTTTTAGTGCCAAAAAATGCATTTAAGGCCATTTCTTACTACATAGAAGACTCATCTTAAACATATCATACTTAAAATACTTAACCACAACATAGGCACATCAAAAGAGACTTAATAGAATTATACATAGACCTTGCCACCAACTAGGAGTTTCAAAGGGTCAATATACATTACTTAGAGCTTGATTGTGACTTGTGCAACACTTCAACTTATCTGATCTCCAAAACTTGACTAACCTGAAATGGATGCAATGGAATGCGTTAGGCATACTTTGCCTAGTGAGGTAGTCACAAATACAATGAATGAACATAAAATGCCAAATGACATGCTTCAATGATAACCATAATACTAATTATGCAATAATCATGGCATGTTTCTTATTCACAATAAAAATATAGTATCATGTCATCAATGGCAATATCATGATTTCATAGCAATTCAATATCATTAATCAATAGTTACCTTGGACTGATTCATGGTATATGGATACACGAATTCCACCTACTCTCCAAATCCATAAATGGTCATTCCCGCCGACAACGCCAATAAGACAAATACTCAATACATCCCTCCGCCTCGCCAAATCAATATAGGTCGTAGCCCTAGGACCATAGTCCACCCGTACCAATGAGCTCATGAATTCTATGGCATGCCAGTTGTATCCAATACTTCGAATCCAAGGTCCAATAATCAATAGTTCAATATCCATGAATCATATACAATGTTTCCATATCAATATTAATAACAATAATTTGATGACAACAATATCATATCAATAAGTCAACAATCATGATTTCCATGTCAATAAGCAATAACAACAACTCATATCAATGATTCTTCATGTCAATGCTTTAATAATTTCCATGACAATGATATCAATGCTATGGACAATGAATCGATGCTATACTTACCAAAACTTACCAACATGGCTTATAATAATGCTTCATGCAAATCCCTTAAAATCAATGGTTAGTAAATCAATAAACAATGATTCGAGATGGCACCTAGCCACTCTCGAGACTCCGAATACACTCACCTTGATAATCCAAAGCTTCTAAGGCTCTCGGATGGCAATACCCTTATCTCTAGCTTTCGATGGAGGCGATAGATTAGTCTTTCCCACTTCTTGAGCTAGAAAAAGCAATAAGGTATCATTAGAAACAATATAAAAATATTGATACTTGAATAGCCATTAGCTATAGACAAAGCTTATCTTTAAGCTTGAAATTGATCATCTAATAATCAAGGGAATCGATGATTAACTTAGGGCTTTCACTTACTAGGTCGATAGCTATGACTTGGTGTTTTTAAATTAAGGAAAACTAAAACTTGTTGAGTGGATCAAATGATCGATATAAACCAAGAGGGGGTGAATTGGGTTTTTAACTTTTTGGAGTGGAATTGACAAATAAAAATTGGTAGACAAGGAATTTTAGAGTCGTTCAAGTTCCAATCGAACTCTACATCCACTACCTTAGCTTCACTAAGGATTTTCAACAATTCCACTAATTGCTCTTCCCCTTTTCTAGGCTAAGGAGGTAACCGTTACAATTCTGGTCAAATTTTCTACCCAAAATTTGACCCAATCCTCACACAATAGAAACAAAGAAGTTGTTGGCTAAAACAAGTATCTCTCAATACACAATGTAGCCCAATTACAAGAACTCAACCCAATTGAAATGATAAGAATGAAAAATACAATTGGGGTTACAAGACAATAATGGGATTTAGGCACAAATGCTTGGATTTGATGTTTGGATGTTTGCTTTTTGATCAATAGTTGTTGCTGAAGCTTTTAGAGGTCCATTTTATACCTTCTCATTGAATTCTAGCTGTTGTTGTTGTTGCATTCATCAATAGAGCCGTTGGGATGTTATCTTCCCTCCATAAATGCAGTCTGCAACCAACCGTTTCGAAACGCCCGACCCTGTTTCGAAACAGACCAAAATTGAAAGAGCCATTGGGGTGCTTTAAAGAGCTCATATCGAAACAGACTGAAGGTGTTTCGATACGCTAAGAGCCGTTACGAAACTCGTTTTGAAACATTTTAGATACTGTCAAGGCTTGTATCGAAACGGCTTGAAATTGTTTCGATACGCCTTAACGACTTGGGTAAAAACGGTTAAAACGGTCATATTTTTAAATCTGACTTGAGTACCGTTTCGAAACGTTGGATGTCGTTTCGATACGATGTCTCGATGTTCTTAAGCCGTTTCGAAACAAGGGTTCACAGTTTCAAAACTGTTTCGATACCCGTTCCAAAACACGAGTTCACAGTTTCAAAAGTGTTTCGAAATGCTTTAGGCTGTTCCGAAACGGTGACTTGAAAAACACTGTTTTGGCTTCAAGAACACTTAGAAAATTTTTGACTATATAAGTTTTTAACTTAGGCATTTTCCTTTAAACATATAGAGAGGTTTGATGACTTAAAAATTCGTTTTCACATTTTCAATTTAGTCCTTAAGTTCTTTAGTTATATCAAAATCAAATTATCGGTTTCACAATCTCCCCCTTTTTGATATAACAAAACCAATGTTAGAATTTATAAGAGTTTTGAAAATTTTGAATACATTCTAACTCCCCTTCAATTTAAGATGAGTTTTAAATTTTTAAAAGGATTTAAATCCAAGTTTTTAAAACTCAAAAACTCAAAAGCACTTAAAACACTTAAAACGAATTTTGGCTCTTAGATACTTCTCCCCCTTTTTGTTAGATCAAAAATAATAAACAAGGCTCAAAGAGAAGAAACAAGGTTAAAAGCAATAACTAATAACCAATAAGCAACATAATATAAATTCATAGAATTCAAATATCCAAAACATAAATCTTAAACAATAAGTTCAAAGCTTAATCCCAAACAAAATAAGCAAATCATAGGTTCATAAAATATAAAAGAAATAAAGATGTAATCTTAGTCCTAATATGAATAGCTAATATGAGATGACATGAGAATCCTAAGCCTCGTCGTCGTCATCGTCCATGGAATCATCATCGTCCTTAGCTTGAGAGCGACGGAAATCCATCCATTGACCATAAAAAGGTGGAGAAGGACATGTCCATAGATTGATGTTGGTTCTCAAGGGATGTGAGTCAATTCTCCATGGATTGTAATCGAGTATTTATGGTACCAAGACTCGCCTCCATAGTGTTGAACCGCTCGGTAAGAAAGCCCATGAGATCTTCATTGTTTGCAACCGGAGCTTGTGGTTGAGGGTCAACTTGAGGTGGAGGTGTTTCCTTATCAACACGTTCCCATTGGCCATTGTTGATGTAACAAAATCCATACTTGCGGAGAGAAGATTCACCAAGTTTTTGCTTGCGGGGTTCCGGAGAGTCATAAGTGCAATCAAGATTAAGCTCTCCAAAGATATAACTTAAAATAGTCCCATAAGTGAAGGACTTGGGTGCATCGGTTTCACGGAGCTTGACATTATTCACCATCTCGGCGAACATGATCTTGACAAGATTTGGGTGCTCTCCACGATGAAAACATTCAAGCCAAAAATAATCTACTTGACGAACGTGAGAGAATTTACCTCCGGAGGGGCGAATAAACCACGAGATCATCAAGTGGAGGAACCTATCCTGAGCATCCAAGGAAAGCACAAAACCGGTGTGAGAACCAAAATGAGTTTCATCCGCGATTCCTTCGTTCTTAAGACCATAGGTAGTCTCTAAGCAAGGTATGTCAATGACAATCTTCTTTCCCAAGATAAGAGACTCAATGCGAACAACTTCAGAGTCATCTTCATTGTTAAAGAGTTGGGCATTAGAGTAGAAGATAAGAACCATGTGCTTGTAGCAAATATCCGGGATACTCAAGAAACCAAAGAAGCC
The DNA here is from genome assembly GCA_958450335.1 of Hibiscus tridactylites. Lineage (NCBI taxonomy): Eukaryota > Viridiplantae > Streptophyta > Magnoliopsida > Malvales > Malvaceae > Hibiscus > Hibiscus tridactylites. The sequence continues at coordinate 36,116,791 of OY288266.1, forward strand.
CCATTCTTGTAAACAATGGAGAAAACAGAAGAGAAAGCGCTCGAAGTCAAGAAACGACATGTCAACAACACGTTTACGACGAACGGCAATCTCCTTGACATATGTGAAACGCTCCTTCATCGCGGGAGTTCAGAGACTCTTAAGAAAAAGTTGAGTAAGGTTGGGACGGATAGCGGCTTGGTTTGAAGCTTCAGCCGATTGAGATGCCTTGCGTTTCTTGTTAGTGGGATCCATTGAAAAAAATCCTAAAACATAAAGCAAGCAATTTGTAACTAAAATTGAGGTGTATGCATGAAAGTCCTTAATTCAATCCAATGGTAAATCCCACTTAGGTTTAAAAACAAATTTTAAGAACATATATATATATATATATATATAATTTGAAGAGAAAACAATTTTAAAAACAATAAAAAATACGAATGAAAAAACATATATTCGAATATTTTTTTTAGATTTTGAAAATTTTTCACAAGATTTGAAAAACCCAAGTATCAAAACACATAAACTATACAAAATTAAAATTTTCTAACCTAAGATTTGAACACAAAATTAAGGAAAAAGAAAAAGATGAAAATATACCTTAAATTGGGATTTTGGATGAATAGATGGAAATCCTTGTACAAAATTGTTGATGCTTGCATAGACTTGTGTTTAAGAGTAAAAGCCCTCAAGATTTGGTGAAAATTAATGAGGTTTAGAGGGTTTTTATAGGAACAAATTGATTTAGGGTTTGAGGGAATTTTAATTAAAGTGAAACTTTAACATTAAAAGGCCTCTTTAAAGTTTTCCGCTAACCTATTTCGGAATAGGTTTCAACCGTTCTGAAACGCGAGCACCGAAGGTTGACTGACGTTTCAAGTCCAGATGACCGTTTCGATATGGCTTTGACCGTATCGAATCCCGCGTTGACTCGTATCGAAACATGTTTCGATACACCCCTTGGCAGTAGCAAAAACGTTTCGAAACCCATTGATGGCGTTTCGAACACCCTTCTCTCAGATGGAATTTTAAGGCACCCGTATCGAAACAGTTGGACCCGTTTCGATACACCTGGGCCTGGAAGTGCAGATGAGGCTCTAAAAGTGCAGAAAAATGGATTTTATAAGTCCTAATTTGCATGAATGACATGAATGAGCAGGAAAAACATATGCAAACATAAATATACTCCCCCTAGCTATAAGCATGGATGAAATTAGGAGTAAAGATATGCTAGTTAGACCTAACTCTCTCCTAAGGGACCAAAAAAGCTTTTTATCTAAAGGCTTTGTAAAGATGTCCGCTAATTGGTTTAAGGTGTCAACATACTCTATAACAACATCTTCTTTAAGGACATGATCTCTAATGAAATGATGCCTTATTTCTATATGTTTAGTTCTAGAGTGTTGGATGGGATTTTTTGTCAAACATATGGCACTAGTGTTATCACACTTAAGGGGTATGGTTTCAACTTTAATACCATAATCTAAGAGTTATTGCTTCATCCAAAGGACTTGAGCACAACAACTTCCTAAGGATATGTACTCGGCTCCGGTGGTAGATAAGGCTACAATATTTTGTTTCTTAGAGAACCAGGATATGAGCATACTACCTAAGAATTGACAAGTTCCCAAAGTACTTTTCCTATCGATTTTACACCCCCCATAATCTGTATCCAAATAAGCACGAAGGTTGAAAGTGGAGTCTCTAGGGTACCAAAGACCTAAACAAGGGGTATCTCTAAGGTACCTAAAGATTCTCTTAACAACTATAAGGTGAGACTCTCTAGGACTAGCTTGAAACCTAGCACACAAGCAAACACTAAACAAGATATCTGGTCTACTTGCGGTAAGGTAAAGCAATGATCCAATCATAGAACAGTAAAGCTTAGAGTCAACACACTTACCTCCTTCATCCTTGTCAAGCTTTGTAGATGAGCTCATAGGTGTGGCTTGAGGCTTTGCATTCTCCAAGCCAAACTTCTTGAGCACATCCTTGATGTACTTTGCTTGATTGATGAATGTGTCATCATTCCTTTGCTTGATTTGGAGTCCCAAAAAGAATGAGAGCTCCCCCATCATGCTCATCTCGAATTCACCTTGCATTAGCTTAGCAAATTCTTTGCAATGAAATTCGTTAGTAGAACCAAAAATAATATCATCAACATAAATTTGTACTACTAAGATTTCATTGTTTACCTTTTTATGAAAAGTGTAGTGTCCACCTTACCCTTTTCAAAACCTTTTTCAATTAAAAAGTTTGAAAGTCTTTCATACCAAGCTCTAGGAGCTTGTTTTAAACCATAAAGAGCTTTAGTAAGTTTGAAAACATGATTTGGAAATTTTGAGTCTTCAAAACCCGGTGGTTGTTCCACATACACTTCCACATTTATAAAACCATTTAAAAATGCACTTTTAACATCCATTTGAAAAAGCTTGAAATCATGATAACATGCATATGCAAGCAACATCCTAATGGCTTCCATTCTAGCTACGGGTGCATAGGTTTCATCAAAATCTATTCCCTCTTCTTGAGTGTAACCTTGTGCTACTAGTCTAGCTTTATTTATCACAATGTTACCACTCTCATCTAGTTTGTTCCTAAAGACCCATTTAGTTCCTATAGTAGATTGATTACTAGGCATATTGTTGAGTGTGTAAAAGTTCTATTATTTACACCCTTTTTAACCCTTATTTCTGCTACATTCAAGCATCATTGCATTGCATTTAGGTTAGTTTACAGCAAAACATCACAAATATATTAAAGGCACGGATTCTACTAAAAGATGGCTGATTTTGCAGGTTGCTGCCATAGTTGACGGAGAAGGCAGGCGCAGGGCAGAGAAGCAGAGGAGCTGAACTGGACAAGCAGACGACGAGGACGATGCTGTCATGGATCTGCCGTGACAGCAAGGTGACATCAGTTTGGCGGAGAGAAAAAGTAAAGTGGACCTCGATAGATAGAGAAAAATCTGCTCGTCTATCGTGTGAAAACCAAATAATTTTCCAAGCCCCGGATCAAAAGATATGTCAAGCCAAAGCTCAAGGAGAGGAAATCCCTAGAAACAAGGATGGCGGCTGAAAAGTAGGATACTTGGAGATTAAGTCTTTATTAGAATCTTACTTTTATTTAAAGTTGTAATCCTTGTTAACTTAGAATACTTGAGCCCAAAGCTTATATAAGGGCATAGGTTTTAACCTAGAGGGCATCTTCCCCATAACCGAGAACCCAAACTCCTCCGCCGTTTACCCGCCGTCGTTATGTTCTAAAAACCCCCTAGGGCCACGGGTTGATTTGTAAAGTAGTTGCAAGGGTTGTTTTGTTTTAGGATTTTTCAAGTTCAATAAAATAAACTTCAAGTTCTCTTATTTTGGTTATTAATATCTTGCAAGAGCATCAGGAGAGCATTGTGAGGTTATCCATTTACTTAGCATCGAGAGAGTTAAGTATACGAAAGAAATAAGAGCAAGTTCTCTAGTTTATAGTTGAACTATCTTGTGCCTAGGGATAGGGCAAGGTTAAGTGGCTAAGGAAGAATTCATACACATCGGTGTTCATCCTTCGATTCACGCCGGGAGGTATCATCAAGACGTGATCATCGACAGACTTGGACCTAGGGATAGGCCAAGGCAGATCTGGGATTCTTGCCAAACTTGAAGTACGGAGTTGGTGTGTTTGCTGCCGCGACAGCCAACAGACAGCCGCCGCGACAGGTGCTGTCGGCGACGGGCGCGACGACAGAACTGGATCTCCTAAGCATTGCAATACCTGCACTACTGAGCAATTCAATACCAGCACATTCTCTCTATCTTGATATTCCAACTCTTTTAATTACGTTTTTCTTTATTATTCTCGTGACAACTTTCTAAACTATTTCCTTTACTTTCGTGCAGTAAACTAAGGTGAAGTCATTAGCCCAATCCCTGTGGAGATGATATCCGATACTTCGTATCACTTTACTACTTGCGTCATGTACACTTGCACTACAATTGCGATAGACTCTTTTACACGCAACAAGTTTTTGGCGCCGTTGTCGGGGATTGGCAACATAATTACACCTTTCTTTTATTGCACTTTTGTTTTTGTTTTTCTTTTTCTTTTTTTATTTTTCTTTGGTGCTTTTAACGCTTGCTTTTCACGAGGTTTACTTGTTTATGCGCAGATCTAAAAGAGGTGAAGATCCTGAATATCCATTAGATCCGGAAATCGAACGTTCCTTCAATCTCAAGAAACAACTTCGTCACCTTTTAGACAGGAACGAGTACCTTGAGGAACAGCTAGAGAAGATGGCCCGTAATCTGCCCGCTGGTGGAGGTATACCGCCTGTCGGCGACCCGCCCGCAGCAGATGGACGACGGTCATGTCATGACTATATGTTGAACGATCATGTAGAGCTGGAGACCACGCTGCCGGATATTGATGTTGATAACTTCGAGCTTAAACCTGTCATGTTTAGTATGATCAACAACGCCGGGCAGTTTAGTGGTGCTGTTACAGAAGATGCTAGGGAGCATCTCAAAACGTTCCAGGAGATCTGTGGTTCGTTTAGACTACCAGGAGTTAGTCCGGAGATACTGAGGCTTCGGTTATTTCCTCATTCATTGAGGGACAAAGCTAAAACTTGGTGGAATAAACTTACATCGGGTTCAATCGTAACTTGGGTAGATTTATCTCGTGAATTTTTATCTCGTTTTAATCCTTCGCATTTATCTAAGCTATTACGTAACGAAATTGCTACTTTTCAACAGGAAGATGACGAGCCAATGCACGAGGCCTGGGACAGATTTACTACTCTTCTTCGGAACTGTCTAATGCATGGATTCCCTGTCTGGAATCAGGTTACAAAGTTCTATAATGCTGCCAACCTACAAACTCGCATTCGAATTGATTCTGCAGCAAATGGATTATTATTGGATAAAGATCCAAACGAGGCACTACAAGTTTTGAAAAATCTGGCCAAGAATGAGGAGCAGTTTCCGACTGCTAGAAGAGGGGGTAAACGGGTACTTGCTGTCAAGGATTACGAGGCCGACAGCACGATGAAATCACAGGTAGCATTCCTTACTAAAGCAATGAAAAGGTTATTGAATGATGATGGATTACAAGGATTTGCTGTTGAGGAAGTATGTGATATCTGTGAGGGAAATCATAGTCGGGATGAGTGCCCAATACAAGTAGAAGAGGGAAAATATGTTGGGAACTACAAGCCAAACTACAATTCCAAAAATTACAATCCCAATTGGAGGAAGGATCCCAAATTTTCATGGAGTAACCCTAATAACGCCCTGAATCCGCAAGCACATAATCAGAATCAGGGAGGTCTTAGATTGTTGACGCGACAGCAACTGCCGCCGCAACTGCCGCCGCACCTGCCACCGCAGCAGCAACAGCAGCCACCAGCTGTCACGAGCAGTATATTGGAACAAACTCTGGCCACCTTTATGTCTCAGACCGGTACTTATATCGAGAATATGAATCAGTTTGTCAAGAAGACAGAGAATTTCATGGATAAGACAGAGATGAGGATGACAAATCACGAAGCTACTTTGAAATCTCTGGAGACACAAATGGGTCAGGTATCGCAACATATTAAGCCGAGGCAGAATGGAGGATTCCCTAGCAATACTGAAAATGCTAGACCGCTCACACATGAACAGTGTAAGGCGATTACTACGAGGAGTGGGAAGAAACTACCAGGGCCAGAAAAAGAAGCTGAAACAGTAAAGGAACCTGCCTTGGATAAACCTGCCGAGGAAGCTGCCCCGACAGGTGAAAAATAGACTGCTGTCGATGAGCTTGTCACGACAACAGAAGCGACAGAGGAGAAAAAAGATGATTACCGTCCTCAGATTCGTATGCAGTGGGAAGGACGTATTGCTGATTACCGTCCCCCGCCACCTTTCCCTCAACGGATACAGCAAGCTAAGCAAGAATCTCAACTTAAAAAGATTTATGATATTTTTAAGCAAGTTCATATCAATATTCCGCTGTTAGATGTCGTTAGGGAGATGCCCAGTTATGCTAAATTTCTCAAGGATGTTATGTCGAAGAAATCTAAACTTGGGGAGTTTGAAACGGTAAAGATGACATAGGGTTGCATGAGTATTCTTCATCGGCAGCCACCCCAGAAAAAGAAGGATCCAGGGAGCTTCATCATACCTTGCGTAATCGGAAATAAATTCGTGGGTAAGGCACTTGTGATCTTGGTGCTAGTGTTAATCTAATGCCTAAATCTGTTTTTCAGAAATTAGGTATTGGAAAGGCGCGGCCCACGACAGTAACTCTGCAGCTGGCAGACCGCTCTTACGTTCATCCAGAAGGAAAAATCGAAGATATTTTGGTAAGGGTGGATAAGTTTATTTTTCCTGCTGACTTTCTTGTCTTAGATTGTGAAGCAGATGAAAACACTCCAATCATCCTTGGGCGACCCTTCTTAGCCACGGGAAGATCACTGATTGATGTGGAAAAAGGAGAACTCACCATGCGAGTAAACGATCAAGAGACTAAGTTGAATGTTCTCCAAGCGATGAAACATGCTGATGTGGATGAGGAATGCAAGGCTATCACTGACGTTACCCTTGATCAACCCTGCATCAGGTCGGGCTGTCATGATATTCAATTTGGTCACTGTCGCGGCAGCCACCTACAGGCCTGTCACGACAGCAACGACGACAGCACTGACGACAGCAACTCCTCTGAATCCGACACATCCGATACTGAAGATCAGGAGGAGGTAAACTAGATAGGCAATCGTCCAGGTAAGTTATTCGAACCTTTAAATTATACTTCGGATAACCATTTAATCCAAAAGCCATCTACTGTTGAACCACCTGCCTTAGAACTGAAGCCCCTGCTAGGGCAGCTTAAATATGCTTTTCTTGGTTCAAATGATATGTTGCCCATAATCATATCTTCTAAGCTGCCGCAGAAACAGGAACGACAGCTAATCGACATGCTAAGGCAGCACAAAAAGGCGATTGGATGGACGATAGCAGACATTCAAGGCATTAGTCTGGCATTATGCATGCACAAAATCCTCCTCGAGGAAGATCATAAGCCGACTATAGATGCCCAAAGGCGGCTAAACCATGCTATGAAGGAGGTAGTGCGTAAGGAGATAATTAAGTGGTTAGATGCTGGTATTATTTACGCCATCTCCGACAGCAAATGGGTGAGCCCGATGCAATGTGTTCCAAAGAAAGGAGGAATGACCGTGGTGACCAACGAAAACAATGAGTTAATCCCAACCAGGACCGTGACCGGTTAGAGGGTTTGTATGGACTATCGGAAGCTTAACAAAGCTACCCGGAAGGACCACTTTCCTTTACCCTTTATTGATCAAATGCTTGATAGATTAGCGGGTAAACCTTACTATTGTTTTCTTGATGGTTATTCAGGTTATAACCAAATTGCTATCGCACCGGAGGATGAAGAAAAGACGACTTTCACATGCCCATACGGAACGTACGCATTTAGGAGGATGCCATTTGGATTATGTAATGCACCCGCCACCTTCCAAAGGTGCATGATGGCTATATTCTCCGACATGGTGGAGGACTTCCTGGAAATTTTTATGGATGATTTTTCCGTCTTTGGAGACGATTTTGAGAGCTACCTCGGCAATCTACAAAAGGTGCTTGAAAGATGTGAAAAAGCTAATCTTGTTTTGAATTGGGAAAAATGCCACTTTATGGTGGATGAAGGGATAGTCCTTGGCCATAAGATTAGCTGCCGTAGGATAGAAGTCGACAGGGCCAAAATAGAGGTAATTGAGAAGCTGCCGCCGCCGACCACAATCAAGGGCATTAGAAGTTTCTTAGGGCATGCTGGTTTTTATCGGAGATTCATTGCAAATTTTTCAAAAATCACCAAGCCCCTATGCCATCTATTGGAGCAAAACCAACCCTTTGACTTTAATGAAGAATGTACTGAAGCATTCAAGGTTCTGAAGGAAAAATTAGTAACAGCCCCCATAGTACAGCCACCAGACTGGACACAACCATTTGAGATTATGTGTGATGCTAGTGACTATGTTGTCGGGGAAGCACTTGGGCAGCGCAGAGATAAGCCGTTTCATGTTATATACTATGCTAGCAAGACATTGAATGATGCCCAAGTGAACTACACCACCACAAAAAAGGAGCTGTTAGTTGTGGTGTTCTCCATTGACAAGTTTCGTTCTTACATACTTGGGACAAAAGTAATAGTGCACACAGACCATTCTGCCCTGAAATATTTGTTCGCAAAGAAGGATGCAAAGCCTCGATTGATACGGTGGATCCTGCTTTTGCAAGAATTCGACCTTGAAATCAAGGATAAAAAGGGACAGAAAATCAGGTGGCAGACCACTTGTCAAGGTTGGAGAGGGGACAGAGTGAACCAATCGACGAGACAAACATACTGGAGACCTTCCCAGATGAGCAGCTCTTTGCTGCCGCGACAGCCATGGCGGCAGGTAAGTCTTCTGAACTCCCCTGGTATGTCGATTTCTTTAATTTTATAGTTAGCGGAATACTTCCTTCTGATCTTAATTATCAAGCCAGGAAGAGGTTCCAAAATGATGTTAAGCATTATTATTGGGACGAACCTCTTCTTTTCAAAATGTGCGCAGATCAGGTTAAAAGAAGGTGTGTACCACAAGAAGAGCAAGAAGACATTATCCATCACTGCCATGATTCACAATATGGAGGACACTTAGGAGGCAACAAAACTGCTGCCAAGGTGATGCAGTCTGGGTTCTACAGGCCGACACTGTATAAAGATGCACAGGACTTTTACAAGAACTGTGACAGGTGCCAGCGGACAGGTAACATCTCGAGGAGAAACGAGATGCCACTGCAGAATATTTTAGAAGTTGAGATCTTCGATGTTTGGGGGATTGATTTTATGGGACCTTTTCCATCCTCATGTGGAAATTTATACATCCTCCTAGCAGTGGATTATGTCTCTAAGTGGGTTGAAGCTATCGCCACTCAAAAGAATGAGGCCAAAACGGTCCAAAAGTTTTTACACAAAAACATTTTTTCTAGATTTGGCATCCCTAAGGCGATTATCAGTGATGAAGGGAGACATTTTGATAATAGGGTAATTGCTTCCGCCTTGAGGAAATATGGTGTCAAGCACAGGATCGCGACAGCATACCACCCACAGACCAATGGACAAGCTGAGATATCTAATAGGGAAGTTAAGCACATTCTTGAGAAGATGGTTAAGCCAACTAGGAAAGATTGGTCTTTACTTCTAAATGATGCATTATGGGCATATAGGACAGCTTTTAAGACTCCATTGGGCATGTCTCCATACCGACCGATTTATGGGAAAACCTGTCATCTGCCTGTCGAGATAGAGCACAAAGCATACTGGGCAATCAAGGCAGTGAATATGGACTTGGACAAGGCAGGCCAGAAAAGGCTATTAGATCTGAACGAGATAGAAGAAATACGGAAAATGGCCTACGACAATGCAAGAATTTACAAGGAGAAAACTAAAAAGTGGCATGACAGGAAGTTACTGCCACGACAGTTTTGCCCAGGGCAACTTGTGTTGTTGTTCAATTCTAGATTGAAACTCTTCCCAGGGAAGTTAAAATCTAGATGGTCCGGCCCGTTTCAAGTGGTACAAGTTTTTCCCCATGGTGCCATCACTATCCGATCATTAAAAGACGGGCACCAATTCAAATTCAATGGACAGCGCCTCAAGCATTATCAGGGGACTGAAGCCCCAAGAATTCAGGAAGTGGTTACTTTAGGAGATGCCCCCACGGCATCCCTAATTTAACCTAAATTTTATTATTTTTATTATTTATTATTTACTAGGAAATAAGGTCTATTTTATTCGAATAATGTTTTATTTTTATATTTTCTATTTTTAGGTAATAAAGGAGTCAAGAAGAAAAGGAGAAGTGACCCAAGCCCACCACCCATCCATCAGCCCAACAGAGCCCATTTACTTAAGCCTGTCGTTCCAGCTGCCGCGCAGACACGAATATGACAGGCTGTCAACAAACTGACACGACAGATGCAGAAGCGTGTGGCAGACGCGTAACAGACGCATAAATGCGTGTCAGACGCGTCAGACACGCCACATCTCAACAATCGCCCCGTTATTCACGCCTGCCGTTACAGCATTAAACGGGCAGCAACTCGACCGCTATAAAACCCCGTTTTCAGTTTCATTTTCCTCACTTCTGCTTATTCTTACTTGATTTCTCCTCTCGTTTTATTTGCTTTCTTTACTTTCACAACCCTTGCAACTAATATGTCGTCTAGACAGACCCGCCGCAGTGCTGCCTCTGCCTCTTCTTCAGCAGCAGCGTCGCCCTTTGCAACCAAAGACTTATGGGAAGAAAGAGGGTTCATCTACATCCGAAAGGCACCGAACATGGGGCTCCGACCATTCATCGCGAAGGCAATAAAGGCTCAACTATGGGAGCAATTCGCCGAACAACCGACAGAATTAAATGATACCTTGGTGAGGGAGTTCTATGCTGCCATCGACAGCAAAACGGTAACATCAGTAATCGTTCGAGGGGTAGAGGTACCATTCACAGCCGATAGTATCAACCACATGTATGGTCTCTATTTTGGTCCCAATGACGATGCTCATCAGCAATTCTTGGACACCCTCGACTCTGCCGCCTACGGTGCTGTCATGGCAGAGGTGACCGAAGAAGGGACGGAGTGGACTACAAGCAAGAAAAACCCCAACTCCGTAAAGAGGGGGCAGCTGCTCCCAGAAGCAAAGCTATGGAACGCTTTCATCAAGAAGCGTATCCTGCCGTCCTCCCATTACACGACGGTGAACCAGCAGAGGCTCGCCCTCATTCATTCGATCATGCACGACCAGCCTATCAACGTAGGCTGCTATATGAGGGAAAGCGTCTTGGACAGCACATATCGAACAACCTCCCACCTCTGCCTACCATTCATGATCACCTCTCTCTGCCGCTGCGCTGCTGTCTCGGAGGCACCCACCGATAAACTGGTCCAAGGACGAGGCTGGACCGATAACAACATTACCAGCCTCATGGAGCTGATAGTCGCAACACCTATCTCCTCCTTCAACCCGGCTGCCTCCCCAGCAGAATCATCCGAGGAACCTGCTCTTGAATCTGCCCATGAACCTGCTGCAGCAGCTGCTCCGACAGACCAATCGGCTCAGATCCTTGCCGCCATACAGCGGGTGGAAGACAGACAAATGGGGCTGATGACATTCATCCGGGATTTCACCAACTCAACGGTAAATTTCATTACCCACACTTTAAATTATCCCGATATAATTTTTCCCACTTTTCCTGCCCACTATTTCCACATCACCACCCCTGTCCACACACCTACACCACCTACCTCCCCACATGCACATTCTGCTGCGTCCATCCCATCACCTACCCCGACGGCAGCTGGCAGTCCTCCGGCCGACACACCCGCCCGAGGAACGAAGCGACCGGCCTCAGATGACAGCGAGGCAGAACCTCCTATTATGAGGAATTTAGAGAAGGAATTTACGCCTGTCAAGAGGCAGAAGCACGTGGCCGACATAAAGCTAATGCCCAAGGCCAGCACCACCACCACCAGCACTTGGGATAGCGGCAGCAGCTCAGACATCCGGGTCGTGGAGCAACCTGCCCAGCCTCCCCCACAGCCCAGACGCCGCCGCCAGATCCATGTCAGCAGCAGCAATGAAGACAGCGATTAAAATTTAAGTCTTTTATTTTCTTTTCTTGCTGCCTGCCTATCTATATTTTGTTATGTACCTGCCTTCATTTTATCTATCATTTGCATTAAGGGCAATGCAACCCTCGAGTTTGGGGGTGGCAACCCTCCATTTTAATGGAGTCTTAGTACATCTTTAAATTATTGTTGTGTCTTTTATTTAATTAAGTTCTCTAAAAAAAAACTGTTGGCTTAAAACTGTGAAGTAAACTTACCTGTCATGACAGCTCTGTCGTGGCAGCATCCTTAGGACAGTTTAAGGAGAAGTTTAGAGCCTTTCTATAGTTCTGAAAAACTTAAACACCATTGTGACTATTATATTGCTTAGATTTCTTTTAGCCAAACTAGAATAGGATGCTTAGTACTTGAATAGCCCCTAGAGGTGCCTAACACTGGCTCTAGGAAAGAAGTTTAGCAAAAGAAACTCAAAAACCTAGAGGTGCCCGAAACCGGCTCTATGAAGCTAACTAGAGGTGCCCAAAACTGGCTCTAGTAAAACTTAGCTTGAAAATAGAAGAAAAAGGAAGCATGAAAATGTGTCTTCAGAAATAAACTTTGGCATAAAAATTCGAGTTAAAGAGTTGAATATTCTAGTGAAACTAAGAGAGTCTTGGCATATAACCGTTCACAAGCATGCACACACTGCACGAGAGCTATAGGGAGATTCCGGACAGATCCTAATCTTTCTGACAGGTTGATGCCGCCATAGAGAATGAGCGACGGGTAAAGGACAGTTCAGTGTTTGAAAGCCAACAAAAAAATATTCATTTTCTTTTAGGTCTTAATTGCTTGAGGGCAAGAAAAACTTGAGTTTGGGGGTGTGTTGAGTGTGTAAAAGTTCTATTATTTACACCCTTTTTAACCCATATTTCTGCTACATTCAAGCATCATTGCATTGCATTTAGGTTAGTTTACAGCAAAACATCACAAATATATTAAAGGCACGGATTCTACTAAAAGATGGCTAATTTTGCAGGTTGCTGCCATAGTTGACGGAGAAGGCAGGCGCAGGGCAGAGAAGCAGAGGAGCTGAACTGGACAAGCAGACGACGAGGACGATGTTGTCATGGATCTACCGTGACAGCAAGGTGACAGCAGTTTGGCGGAGGGAAAAAGTAAAGTGGACCTCGATAGATAGAGAAAAATCTGCTCGTCTGTCGTGTGAAAACCAAATAATTTTCCAAGCCCCGGATCAAAAGATATGTCAAGCCAAAGCTCAAGGAGAGGAAATCCCTAGAAACAAGGATGGCAGCTGAAAAGTAGGATACTTGGAGATTAAGTCTTTATTAGAATCTTTCTTTTATTTAAAGTTGTAATCCTTGTTAACTTAGAATACTTGAGCCCAAAGCTTATATAAGGGCATAGGTTTTAACCTAGAGGGCATCTTCCCCATAATAGAGAACCCAAACCCCTCCGCCGTTTACCCGCCGTCGTTATGTTCTAAAAAACCCCTAGGGCCACGGGTTGATTTGTAAAGTAGTTGCAAGGGTTGTTTTGTTTTAGGATTTTTCAAGTTCAATAAAATAAACTTCAAGTTCTCTTATTTTGGTTATTAATATCTTGCAAGAGCATCGGGAGAGCATTGTGAGGTTATCCATTTACTTAGCATCAGGAGAGTTAAGTATACGAAAGAAATAAGAGCAAGTTCTCTAGTTTATTGTTGAACTATCTTGTGCCTAGGGATAGGGCAAGGTTAAGTGGCTAAGGAAGAATTCATACACATCGGTGTTCATCCTTCGATTCACGCCGGGAGGTATCATCAAGACGTGATCATCGATAGACTTGAACCTAGGGATAGGCCAAGGTAGATCTGGGATTCTTACCAAACTTGAAGTACCGAGTTGGTGTGTTTGCTGCCGCGACAGCCAACGGACAGCCACCGCGACAGGTGCTGTCGGCGACGGGCGCGACGACAGAACTGGATCTCCTAAGCACTGCAATACCTGCACTACTGAGCAATTCAATACCAGCCCATTCTCTCTATCTTGATATTCCAACTCTTTTAATTACGTTTTTCTTTATTATTCTCGTGACAACTTTCTAAACTATTTCCTTTATTTTCGTGCAGTAAACTAAGGTGAAGTCATTAGCCCAATCCCTGTGGAGACGATATCCGATACTTCGTATCACTTTACTACTTGCGTCGTGTACACTTGCGCTACAATTGCGATAGACTCTTTTACACGCAACACCTATCAACTAATGTCCAAACATTACTTCTCTCAAATTGATTTAACTCTTCTTGCATAATCATAATCCAAAAATCATTTTTTAATGCTTCTTTTATATTCTTAGGCTCTATGCATGAGATAAATGCAACATGGTTCATAAGTTTAAGAGAAGATCTAGTGGTTAACCCCCTTGGATGGATCACCCAAGATTTCACCATCTTTGACATAGTTGAACTCCCTTGGGTAGCTCACTTCCTTTTCCTCAAGAGCCAAGTCCTTCAAGGCTTCAAGAGGTGGATCTTGTGTGTCCTCTTCTTTTGTTGGAATCTCATCCTCCTTTTAAGTTTATCCTCCATCAAAGACATTTATGATTCATACATCATCATCATCACAAGAATCCTTCCTTGGAAGGAGGTTATCATCGAATACAACATGTATAGATTCTTCTATTACTAAAGTTCTCTTGTTAAATACACGATAGACTTTAGAGGTTAAAGAATATCCTATGAAAATAGCTTCATCACTTTTTGCATCAAATTTACCTAAATTGTCTTTTCCATTATTTAAAACAAAACACTTGCAACCAAAAGGATGAAAATAGCTAATGTTAGGCTTTTTAGATTTTAAAATCTCATAAGGTGTTTTCTTTAAAATTGGCCTAATCATTACTCGGTTTACAATGTAGCAAGAGGTGTTTGTGGCTTCCGCCCAAAAATATTTAGGTACATTGTTTTCACAAAGCATGGTTCTAGCCATTTCTTGTAAAGTTCTATTTTTCCTCTCAACTACCCCATTTTGTTGAGGAGTTCGAGGAGCCGAAAAATTGTGGCTAATACCATTTTCATTAAAAAAACTCTTCAAACCCTAAGTTTTGAAATTCGGTTCCATGATCACTTCTAATATGTGAAATTCTAAGTTCAAGATCATTTTGGGTTAGTTTTTAAAACGTGATGAATTTTTCTAAAGCCTCATCTTTAGTACTTAAAAATAGAACCCAAGTAAATCTAGAAAAATCATCAACAAGAACAAATGCATAAGATTTACCACTCAAGCTCATAGTCCTAATTGGCCCAAATAAATCCATATGGATAAGTTGTAAACACCTACTTGTAAAAACATCATTAATGGATTTAAATGATGACTTATGTTGTTTACCCTTAGAGCATGTATCACAAATTTTATCGTTTGAGAACTTAATCTTGGGTAAACCTCTAACTAGATCAAGGGAAACTAATTTTTCTAAAACACTAATGCTAGCATGTCCTAGTTTCCTATGCCATAACCATGCATCATTTTCATTTTGAGCTACTAAACATGCATGGGATGTATGTATGTCATCTAGATGCACCATGTAAATGTTACCTATGCGATGACCTATGAGCATAATGTTATTAGATTTAATGTCAACAATTTTGCATCCATTTTTATCAAATAAAACATTAAATCCTTTATCACATAATTGGCTTATGCTCAACAAATTATGTTTAAGACCATCGACATACAAGACATTTTCAATAAGAATGGTAGAGTGATTACCTATGGAGCCAATACCTTTAATGTGGCCTTTGGAGTTGTCACCAAATGTCACAACTCCTCCACTTTTTGGCTTTAAATCCATGAATATACTCTTGTCTCCGGTCATATGACTCGATCATCCACTATCAAGGTACCATTGACTTTGTGCTTTGGCCTTGTAGCAATGCTCCCCCTACAAACAAAGATATTAAACTTTTGTTTTTGGTACCCAAATCATTTTGAGTCCACGAGTGTTAGCTCCCAATAGCTTGGTTCCCTTAGGAATCCAAGGTGACATAGCAACAATATTATTAGATTTTACAAGTTCCTTAGGAACCCATATACTTCTAATCCTTTTTGTTCTATTATGTCTAGGGAAGCTACTTTGTTTGTAGTTATTAGTCTTTCTCCTAGGTTGGATTGTTTTAGAAGATTCACCTTTTTCATGCTTCACACTACCAACATATTTGAAAGACTCTTTAAGCTTGTTAAGCCCACCTAACACTTTTTGGTGTTCACTATTGCATTGAGAAAGAATATTATTTAGGTCTACATTTTCATCTTGGAAAAACTTAAGTTCATCTTTCAAACCAAAAATCTTTTTTCTCAAATTTTAAGTTAGCTTGAGGAAGTGAGTCATTTTTATCATTTAATTCCGAAATAATTTTCTTATTCCTAATGACTGACTCCTTGTATTTCTCAACTAACTCATCATAAACCTCTTGCAACTCATCATATGCATCATTTAATTCATCAAATGTAAAATCAAAAGATGATGAGTTAGAGGTTACCATGGAGGAATCCTCCTCAAGTGTCATGAGGCAAAGGTTGACCACTTCTTGTTCGTCATCCTCTGATGACTCCTCATCACTCCAAGTAGCAAGCTTGGCTTTGAGCTTCTTCTTCTTCTTCTCAAAGCCCTTCTTCTTGAGTTGAGGACACTCCGAACGAATGTGACCGAGCTTATTGCACTCGAAGAAAATGATTTGATCCCTCACTTCTTCTTTGTTTTTACATTTGAAGTCCATCTTTCTTTGAATTTTCCTTTCTCGGTCGAACCTCATGAAGCGTGAGAATCTTTTGGCTATCATAGCCAATTCTTCTAACTCATCCTACTCACTAGAGGTGCTCTCCTCAAGTAATGAAGCTTTGAGAGCCACTCCCATTTTCTTCTTCTTTTCCACCTCTAGCTTCTCTACTCTTTTCTCTTTCTTCTTCTTCTCTTCTTCCCTTCCTTGCTTCATAATCTCATGAGTAAGGAGAGAACCCACTAGCTCATCAAGTTTTAGAGTCTTCAAGTTTTTGGCCTCGATGATGATGGTTCTCTTCACATCCCAAGATTCGGGAAGTGAGTAGAGTAGCTTCCGGACAAGCTTGTCTTCCGGAATAGTCTTTCCAAATCCTTTAAGCCCGTTGACGATGGTTGAGAAGCGATCAAACATTTTGGACACCATTTCGTTGGGCTCCATCTTGAAATTCTCATAACTAAGATTGAGAATTCCAATCTTGGTTTCCTTCACATCATTGGTTCCTTTATAGGTGGTCTCTAGAATATCCCACACTTCCTTGGCAGTCTCAATGGAGGAAACTTTGGAGTAGATGTCGGAACCGAAAGAATAAAAGAGCATGTGGAGAGATTTGTCATTTATTTGGATCTTCTTCCTCTCTTCTTCACTCATCTCCATTTTTTTCTTTAAAACCATCCTTCCTTCATTATCTTGCTTCAATGGAATGTAGGGACCATCTTCAATGACATCCCAAACCAAGTAATCATTGGACTTGATGAAGAGGCGCATCCGATTCTTCCAAAACGGATAGTTATTACCATTGAAGAAAGGCGGTTTTGTAGTGGATTGAGACTCGTACATGCTAGATCCGGAGGTAGATGCCATATCTTGATTTTTGGATGATCACACTCTTCCTAGGAACTCCTCTTGTGGTTGTTAATCCTTCAAAGAGGCAGGCTCTGATACCAATTGTTGGGTGGATCGAATGATCGATATAAACCAAGAGGGGGGTGAATTGGGTTTTTAAACTTTTTTGAGTGGAATTGACAAATAAAAATGGGTAGACAAGGAATTTTAGAGTGGTTCAAGTTCCAATCGAACTCTACATCCACTACCTTAGCTTCACTAAGGATTTTCAACAATTCCACTAATTGCTCTTCCCCTTTTCTAGGCTAAAGAGGTAACCGTTACAATTTTGGTCAAATTTTCTACCCAAAATTTGACCCAATCCTCACACAATAGAAACAAAGAAGTTGTTGGCTAAAACAAGTATCTCTAAATACACAATGTAGCCCAATTACAAGCACTCAACCCAATTGAAATGATAAGAATGAAAAATACAATTGGGATTACAAGACATTAATGGGATTTAGGCACAAATGCTTGGATTTGATGTTTGGATGTTTGCTTTTTGATCAATAGTTGTTGCTGAAGCTTTTAGAGGTCCCTTTTATATATTCTCATTAAATTCTAGCCGTTGTGGTTGTTGCATTCATCAATAGAGTCGTTGGGATGTTATCTTCCCTCCATAAATGCAGTATGCAACCAACCGTTTTGAAATGCCCGACCCTATTTCGAAACATACCAAAATAGAAAGAGCCGTTGGGGTGCATTAAAGAGCCCGTATCGAAACGGATTGAAGGTGTTTCGATACGCTAAGAGGCGTTTCGAAACTCGTTTCGAAACATTTTAGATACTATCAAGGCCTGTATCGAAATGACTTGAAATCATTTCAATACGCCTTAACGACTTGGGTAAAAACGGTTAAAAACTTTCAACGGTCATATTTTTAAATCTGACTTGAATACCGTTTCGAAACGTTGGATGTCGTTTCGATACGATGTCTCGATGTTCTTAAGCCGTTTCAAAACTCGTTTCGAAACAAGTGTTCATAGTTTCAAAACCGTTTCGATACCCGTTCCGAAACACGAGTTCACAGTTTCAAAAGTGTTTCGAAACGCCTTAGGCCGTTCCGAAACGATGACTCGAAAATCATTGTTTTGGCTTCAAGAACCCTTAGAAAATTTTTGACTATATAAGTTTTTAACTTAGGCATTTTCCTTTAAACATATAGAGAGGTTTGAGGACTTAAAAATTTGTTTTCACATTTTCAATTTAGTCCTTAAGTTCTTTAGTTATATCAAAATCAAATTATCGATTTCACAAAACTTAAGAGGTTCAAATAGAGAGGTGTCTGCTTAAAGCTCAAGGTTGAAGATGGAAATGGTGGTGCTTGCTTATTATTTTAAACAAAAGATGGGTGTTTGGCTCGGTGAAACTCAAAACAAAGATAAAAGATTTCTTTTTATAAAGAGCCAAAGCCTATTCATTACTCCACCTCCCACTTGGCCAATAAGAAGATTTCCTCCTACTAAGGGTTTTCTAGATCCAATGCTTGTCTCTTCAAGACAAAGAATGAAATTTGGTTTCGGTGAAGCTCAAACAAAATATGAGACCCTTTTTAATTTCTTTTATTTATTTTAACCTCAATCATTCTCTCTACCTCCCTTGCAACCAATGAAAAGATTTCCTTCCAACTAAGGTAAGCTTATTTAATAATATTTCTACCTTTCCTTATCCTTTACAAAATAAACAAATAGATAGCTATAAGTTATCTTCTCTGATCAGAAATCACGTGGAGGATGGCAGGAAACTAGGTGAGTCATCACCCAATCATTTCTCTTCAATTAATCCTTTAAACATATTTGAAACAAGGGACCCGTTTCGAAACGAGAGGAACCGTATCGAAACGGCCAAGGAAAAGTCCAAAAATTAGTTATTACAGTTATCCCGTTTCAAAACACCCTATACCCGTTTCGAAACACCTTGCCTAGGTCGTTTCGATACGAGTTTGATCGTATCAAAATGTTTAGCCCAAAACACTAATTTAGACATTTCAAGGAAGTCTGAACTAAAGATAAGATCTCCCAACAATATAATCTATCCTTAGATAGCAAAGATACGATATTTGATCACTTTGACATTAATATCCTGATCATCAGAATCCAATTCTGACTAGACCAGTTTTTGGGGTGTTACATCATGGGTTAACAGTTTTCGTGAGACAGGTGTTCCGCGTTATTGTTCAAGATGAATGACATATCACAATATTAGTAAAAGTGTGATCTTTATAGAGAGCCGGCTAGGTGAAGACCAAAATATGTAACCGTAGTCAAAACCCCTACCGTTGCAGATGATGAAAGTGGGTAACAGTTGTAACCTTTGAGGAACCTCAAAATTGTCAATTGTCCACTTCATCAAAGCAAGCATGTTGAGGGGTACAATTGACCAGTTACAATGTCTCGTATGTGCCAATATCAACCTCAAAAGTTGGGCCAAAAAGAGGACCTTTGTCGTATAAGGGTTGGATTGGACGATTATGGAGAGACCTCAACATCTGTACATGTTTAGGGGACTGATGTACAAGATGCCCTATTTGGTCTGGATCAAGACTACGGATGTGAGCTTCTCTTTAAATTACGATGCAAAGTGGGTACCAAGACAAGTTGAGGAACTGAATAATCACTAAGGCACTCGTATCAATTAATTGACTATGACACCATTTGTCTAAATCATGTTTAAGGGTACAATTGATTTGTTAGAACGTCGCTGACCTTGCCCCAGTTATGTACAATATGGCATCTTTGATCGAGATCAATGACCTAACTATCATAAACTATTTTCTTCATTTTATGTATTTGTTTGAAATGTAATAACTTACATTGTTATTCTTACCCTAAAAAGCTTCAAAACCATTTTCACCCGTTTTTACACCTGCTAATTAGAATTACTGATCAATTATAATTGCAATTGCTTAACATCTAAAGATTACACCTACAATTTAAGTTTTGAATCATAATATAAAAAATGGACCACGTGCTCTTTATATAACGAGGTCCATTGACATGACATTATGTACTTGTCTTGCCATATCAGGAATCTTTGCAAACCTCGCGTTCTGTAGAGCGCGAGGTCCATTTAAAATGTGACCGAATACCTCAGGTTTCGGAGAGCGCAAATGTTTGACTATATAAGGTAGAAACGAGGGCAAACAAACCCACCAACATTTGCTATCGCTCCAGAAAAATCTGTATCAAATTTGAAGAGAATATACAAATGTTGCGACTAATAGCAACATATCGCGTATCATGAAAATTGTTTTACAAATTAATTTCCATGATATTGCAATCTATTGATATAAGTAGTTACATTTATACGGTGACTACATTATTTTTGTCGGTTAATAATATTTGGCGATATGTATCTTCTTTGTTTTGGTTTAAGATCTACGACAAATCATATTATCAGGGAATACGTGGTCATTTTAAAGCGCTGAGACTAGTCTTGACCTTTTGTTCGAGGCTACTGGCAGCTTCTTCATACACATTCATCGTGAAGGCTACATGAAGTCCACCCTATGTAACGTTGTTGGTGACATCTATGTCATGGATGATGATGATTATCAGGTACTCACGAAATTCACGAAGCTAGTCCCCGACTGTTAACCTTACGAAAGAAGGTTTATGGCTCCAACAACTAGGACGAACTATGGCGCCATTTGTCTACATCAACGACACATCTCTCAGCGTCCATACCACTCGGACAAACTATCGCACCTCCCGTCGAAATCAATTTCTATGTAATTTATTTTGTCTGTATGTTTAGGGGTACAATTTAACGTGTGTTTAAGGGTACAGTTGTTTTTAAGACACTAAAATAAAAATATAATTTACATATTATTTAGGACTCCAATAACACCATCATCATCAGAAAACATTGCATACAACTCCAGCTCAAGGGTCCCGCCTAAAGAAAACTGTAGGTGAGATTCCACCATCAATTCCACATCAGCGTTGTCTACAACGTGGCATAATGAGTACGTTAATGGTTCTAACGACGCCGACAATCGAAACTTCAATGGTTGCTACTTTTTTCCACGATCATGTGGAACCTGTTTCTTCACTTCCTTCATCAACTTCTTATATGATAAGTTCCTTGGCAGTAGAAGCAATACAATACTTGAAGACTGAAATACGACGCCGAGAGATGCATCATCGACTATCTATCCATCGTAGTATACCAAAGCTGTAATAGTTTCTCGTCCCGACATATTATATCGATCAAACTATTTACAAATAGTATTGAATAGTAGACCAAGAAGAGGAAGAATGAAGATTAGTTGCAAGAATATTTGAAGACCGCCGTCCTCTATTTAGAGGCTCAACAGACCTCGCTATATGTAGAGCGCGAGGTCTTATTAAAGGAAAATATGGACAAATTTGCCAACTTATTCTTAATTTTTGCATAATCATCAAAATAATTAGGAAATTAATTAAAACGTTCAAAATGACCTCGCTTTCTATAGCGAACGAGATCATTTTTTCTTTCGCTTTTTTAATAAAAAATAGATTACATGATTCTCAAGGATTACGCGAATGCGACGATTAACTTCCTAGATAAACCCATTAAACTTGATTCTCAAGGCATTTAACCTTTTTATTCATGCCCAAAACCAAGCTTTGGAATCATTTTCAGGGCCATTTTTATACCGTTTAAAATGTCTGTTATGTGCCAATATCAGTCTCAAATGAAAGACAAGTTCCAATACTAGGCCCCTAACATAAAATATTACGAAGATTATTCTAATAATAACTCGGGAAAACACCTCCAACATGCCTACCAAGCCATTTTAACTTTTTATTCTTGGAAAAAAAAACTAGCATTCGAACCATTTTTAACGCGCTTTTTATATAATGTGCAATGCATGTTACGTGCCAATATCAGTCTCAAATGGAAGATAAGTTCCAATACTACGTATCTAAGCTTAAAATTTACCACGAGCTAACGCCATGATAAAATGTCTCGAACATGCCTACACACCCTTGTATTTCAGCTTGGAATTCGTGGACTTCGCTTTCTGCAGAACGCGAGGTCATTTTATTTTCTTTCACGACAAAAATCCAATTTCTCGGGGACCTCGCGTTGTGGAGAGCGCGAGGTCATATCCAATCATTTTAAATTACAAAATATAAAAAGACGATCCACGTCGGACGAACCTCGCTAGTTGTAGAACGCGAGTTTATGGTTTCACGTTTCCAAAATACGAGGCCGCCTTACGACTTACGTGAAAGATTTGAAGGTCATTTTTTAAATAACATTATCTGGGGTCATTTTGGTAAATAACTATTTTAAAAAAGTTTTTTTTATAATAATGCTTTTAAACTCACTTTTAAAACATCGACAAGAAAACCTAATTCTTCATTTTTCCCAACAGCTATTGTGTGAAGCCGCGTGTGCACCGCTACATAAGGAAAAGACAACGCACTCCATGGTTCCCACCGAACGAAAAAAAAACTTAACTATAAAGGATTAATATCCTATACACTGGCGGTGGAAACTTAAAGTTTCCACAAGCGCCTTAGTTTTAGGGTTTAGAGAGTTAGTTTAGGGTATATGGTTTAGGGGTTTAGGTGTAGGGGTTTAGAATTTAGGGATAGTTGTTTCAATTTAAGGTTTAGGGTTATAATTTAGGGTTTTTAGGTTAGAGTTTAGTTTTTAAGGTAATATGGTGAGGATTTAGGTTTTAACCTATAAACCCTAAATTATAACCCTAAACCTTAAATTGAAACAACTATCCCTAAATTCTAACCCTCCACACCTAAACCCCTAAACTAACTACCTATACCCTAGAATTAAAGCGCTTGTGGAAACTTTCAGTTTCCACCGCCTGTGTATAGAAAATTTGTCCAACTATAAAATATATGTCTAAACTATATTGTTTTTTATTGTAGATACTTAAAATATATTTTAACTGAATGTGTTAAAAAAAATTTCCTAACTTAAGTAGGTGTCTCAGTTAACTTTAAAACAAGCAAAAAAAAGAACTTTAAGCTAGAGGTGGCAAACGGGTCATCCGGATCGAGTTCGGTTCAGGTCATTTCAGTTCGGGTCAGGTTCAATTTTGACTATATTCGATTTCGGTTCAGTTCAGGTCATATCTTGTTTGGTTCGTTTTTTAATTCGGGTCTATAGTGATTCGGGTCGGGTATCAGGTTACATCGGTTCAGTTGATTTCAGGTTGGGTATTTTCGGGTCGATTGATTTCTAGTTGGGTCAAGATCGGTTCAATAGGAGACCGATATGTTTTAGTCAGGTTTGCAGGCCTAATCAGTTTTTTAAACCCACATATGACTTTATAAAGCTAATATATTTGACTTTTTGGTGAGTTGTGCGACGGTTCCATCAAATCTTTCATTTTTTCTTTTAATTTCTTTTTTATTTCTGGTTGCCTTCGGTTCGGGTTACTTTTGGTTCGGATGAAATCGGTTCGGGTCCATTCGGTTCGCTTAAAAATTGGTTTGAGTGGGTTCGGTTTGGTTGAAAATCTAATCGGGCCCATATCGGTTCAACTAAAAATCGGGTTAATTTTGGGTTCGATTTGGTTTGTTTCGGGTTTAGGATCAAGTTCGGATCAATATCGAGTTTCGGATCGGATAAAATCAGTTCAGGTCTTAGGTTAGTTTGCCACCTCTACTTTAAGCCACACATTTTAGTTAAAAATAAAATTTTAAGCTCTTATTCCAACTAAAAAATATTTTAAAAACGTATTGTAAAAAAGAAATACAGTCTAAACACTTATTTTTGTAATTAAGCCAAAAAGAAAAGGAAGATAGAACAGATTTTAACCGATGGTTTTTCAACGGAGAAAGAATCCGACAGTCAAATACTACTTATCTTGACATGTAAGTTTGACCACACTGGAAACATGCCTTTTTTAAAACTAAAATTTCCTAACTTAAGTAGGTGTCTCAGTTAACTTTAAAACAAGCAAAAAAAAGAACTTTAAGCTAGAGGTGGCAAACGGGTCATCCGGATCGAGTTCGGTTCAGGTCATTTCAGTTCGGGTCAGGTTCAATTTTGACTATATTCGATTTCGGTTCAGTTCAGGTCATATCTTGTTTGGTTCGTTTTTTAATTCGGGTCTATAGTGATTCGGGTCGGGTATCAGGTTACATCGGTTCAGTTGATTTCAGGTTGGGTATTTTCGGGTCGATTGATTTCTAGTTGGGTCAAGATCGGTTCAATAGGAGACCGATATGTTTTAGTCAGGTTTGCAGGCCTAATCAGTTTTTTAAACCCACATATGACTTTATAAAGCTAATATATTTGACTTTTTGGTGAGTTGTGCGACGGTTCCATCAAATCTTTCATTTTTTCTTTTAATTTCTTTTTTATTTCTGGTTGCCTTCGGTTCGGGTTACTTTTGGTTCGGATGAAATCGGTTCGGGTCCATTCGGTTCGCTTAAAAATTGGTTTGAGTGGGTTCGGTTTGGTTGAAAATCTAATCGGGCCCATATCGGTTCAACTAAAAATCGGGTTAATTTTGGGTTCGATTTGGTTTGTTTCGGGTTTAGGATCAAGTTCGGATCAATATCGAGTTTCGGATCGGATAAAATCAGTTCAGGTCTTAGGTTAGTTTGCCACCTCTACTTTAAGCCACACATTTTAGTTAAAAATAAAATTTTAAGCTCTTATTCCAACTAAAAAATATTTTAAAAACGTATTGTAAAAAAGAAATACAGTCTAAACACTTATTTTTGTAATTAAGCCAAAAAGAAAAGGAAGATAGAACAGATTTTAACCGATGGTTTTTCAACGGAGAAAGAATCCGACAGTCAAATACTACTTATCTTGACATGTAAGTTTGACCACACTGGAAACATGCCTTTTTTAAAACTAAAATTTCCAAACTTTGACTACCTCTTCACTTCAATCGAGGTGTTGTTCTTTGAAAAGGAAGTTATAAACTCGAGAGAATGTGTATGAATTTTACAAAATACTAGACATTATTTTCCATTTAAGAAGTGAAACTGATTTGTTAGAAATTAAAAAAAAATGATGATAAATATTCAATTTGTGATTTTGGTAAAATAGTTTCTGATTTTGGTTTGCTTTGTTTGACCAGTGTTGTTGGTCACCCTCCATTTGTTTTTCTGTTTTGAATAAATAGTAATAATTATATAGTAATTCAAGATTGTGCCCGCCCTTGTTTCTTTTCCTCAAAAATCTCTCTTCCAATTAGCTTTCAAACAGGATTTCTGGGTTTTCGCGTTTCTCCATATTTTTGCAATCTCTCCAACAAGTCTTTCTTGCATGACCTGCTTTACAAGGTTTGATATTTTTACCCCTTTTTATATATTTCTCTGCTGAAATTTATTAATGATTTCATGGCGTGTTTTTCTGTGTCTTTTGCTGATTTGTTCTTGTCATTGCTTTAATGGGTCTGCTTTGTCTGATGCTAATCATGCATGCACGAGAATTCGAACAGCTGATTGGTAGATGTGAAAATTAGTTTCTTTCCCTTTGTTTGGATTATCTTGTATCTGGGGTTGGCTTTATTTATTTATGAATATGGCTATTTTCGTGTGTTGAATGATTTATAGTCGATATCCACTTGGTTCAGCTTATTCACTGAAATCTGAATTGTTTTATAGTCGTTTGCTGTAATCATTGACACCTTTGTTTGAGCAGGTTTGGTTTATGCCTCTGCTGTGTTGATTGAATTGGAAGATTTTGGGGTTTTGTTTGATTTGGACAATGTAAATTGCAAATTGCAATGCAATCTTTGTTCATCCAACATGTTCATCGATAGCCATTTTATGTAAATTGTTCAAGCAATGAAGTCCTAGATTTTGTCTTAAATGTTGTAGTTTAGGCCTTCGACATTGAGTTGCTGAAATCCTTTTACCTTGACATTGAGTATTTTCTCGCCGTTCAAAACAGCTATTGATTTGTGTACTTTATTTATATTTTTTCTTCTGGCTGAAGCATAGAAGACCTAAATACGGTTTAGGCGTTTTGCATATATGATGGGGTGTTTTACAGTGTCGAAAAGTAAGAAGAAAAAAACTGAGCGATCAGTTTTTGTAAAGCCCGTTGCACATAGTCATAGGGAGCATATGCCCACCACACTGCCCGAGCCCCGAGTTCATATCCGTTCACTGCAGTCAGCACCCTCAAGTTTTAGAACCAGAGTAAAACCATATCAAGTTAATAATAAGACAAGCAGAGACAGGACACGTGCATTATCTGCTCCATCAAGTTTTGATGGACTTGCATCACCTGAATTTGAAGAACAGGAAGAGCTAAAGAGTCGTGTTGGATTAGTGAAGGAAGCGAGGTCACCAAGTCCACAACCTCTTCCACTTCCTTCTCCCCCTTTTAAATCTGGGAATGCTAGTGCCCCTCTGTTTGCTTCCGGATCATTGCCCTTGCCTCCCTGTGAATCACTACGATACTTTGCTTATGAAGAAATTGCTACAGCTTGCCATCGTTTCTCTTCTGATAGATGCACATCTGAGGGTCTTTCATCTGTTTTGTACAAGGCTTCCTTTAGAGACGATGCATCGAGTTCAAAGAAGTTTGAAGCTACTGTTAGTCGCCTTCTCCCATCCTCTCAGGTAGGAGAAAATTTATGGCTGCACGCTTTTATTTTATATGTCACCATTTTGTGTTCCTGTAGGGTTTAAGGGAGTTTATCAACCAAGTAAACACTCTTGCATCATTGCAACATTCAAACCTCTGTAAATTGCTTGGATACCATGCTCGTGATAATTCGGAACAAAGAATGTTGGTGTATGAGAGGCTGTTTCATGGAAGTCTAGATCGGCATCTATATGGGAGGTGTGATGGACCACCACTTGATTGGAATACCCGAATGAAAATTGCTTTATGTTCTGCACAGGGTCTTACTTTCTTACACGAGGAAGGACCGTTTCAGGTATATATAAAAACCTCAACATACGTCTAACATTTTGATATTATGAAACTGCTGAGTGTGAGTCACTTGTTTGATTGTTTGGGTGGAAAAATTCCCATTCCTACTCCAGTTTTATACACTCATAGTTACAAAAAGGTTCCGTCATATGCAGGTAATGTACAATGAATTTTCGACTGCCAACATACAAATTGACAAAGATTTCAGTGCCAAGCTTTCAGGATACGGATGCTTTGGTCATATGCCTGAGACAGAAGAGATCTCTGCTAACTCAGTTGTAAGTCGTTTGCCTCGGAAAATTTCATTTGATCTCTCTACTTATAAGTTACTTGTTTTGAGTTAGATTCTCTCTCTATCTGTGCAGGCTGTGGCAAATCTTTCAGTAGAGACCTTGTAGAGAGGATGGCTAACTCCCAAGAACAATGTTTGGAGTTTTGGAATTGTCCTACTTGAATTGCTTACTGGCCGGAAAAACCTCGACAATCGTCGTCCCAGGGAAGAGAGGAACCTAGTGAAGTGGAGCGGACCATTCCTAGCCGATGATTGTAGATTATCACTCATCATGGATCCTAATCTCAAAGGTCGCTTTCCCATGAAAGCTGCCCGTTCTGTTACCGACATCGCACAAAGATGTCTCCAGAAGGATCCATCCGAAAGGCCGACCATGAGAAGCATAGTCGAGAATCTCAAAATTATCCAAGACATGAGATATTCGTGCCTGTTTCCTCTGCAAGAGCCATCGACAATTGCCGGAAAACAGATGTCAAGATCACCTAGTCTTAATGGGATTGTTACTCCAGCACCCGGATTAAGTTTCTCAGCATCACCGCCATCAAGAAACGGTGTAACAGTTTCTCAAAATTCATTACCAACATGTAAAAGACAAACATAGAGGATGATGTTTCTGTATATAAAGAGTGCAAATCTGATCTGAAAATGGATTTATTATTTTGTTCTAATCTAGATTGCTTATAGATATTTTGTTCCGTTTATTTCAGTAAGGTCCCATCTTATTTCTATAAACATCAGTTGATGATTGCATTCTTCCAGGATAAACATTGTATTCATTATTTCCTGCCATGCACCCATCTTACCCACATGAGTACATCCTACCCCAAAACAAAACTTTAAATTTGAAACAATTAATCTTGGTCCCATACATGTTTTACAAATATTCATCTGAGTTCCTTTTGTTTGAGTCGTGTTTTATTTTGAGAAGGTTACGTTAGTCACCATGTCGTTAGCATCCGTTAGTTTAATGATGTGACACGTTAGTCTCTTCATTCTCACCTTGTTTTCTTATGATACCCACTTTGGGTTTTGCTGCCATATTGATGAACAAACCACCCGTGAACTTGATCGTCAATGTTTTCTTCTTCATTTTCACCTTGTTTTCTTAATCTCTGCTTATTTTAGAAATGGTGTACTGTTCCCTGCTTTTGCATCTCTTTGTTTGTAGGTTTACCTGGGATTTTATCGGTTAAGCCAGATCCATATTATAATTCTAAGCAAAAAGATTACACCACTTCAAACATTGAATTTATTGCTAACATAAGAGATTCTGATTTACAAGTTGTTTCCTGCTGGGAACACAAAATATTGACTTGTTCGAATGGATAAGCCTTGGAATTGAGGTTGTCACAAAAGCACAAATGGTTGATTATTATACTCAAATACTTATCAAAGTTTTGGGAAAGTAAGTATTTTGTCATTATACACGAAAGAAGTTTGGTTTTTTCATCAGAAAGTTTATTCATTTTGGAGTGAAATGATTGTTTGCAGTGTGAAGGATGCACAAAGTGCATATACCATGTATCTTGGCAATCCCAATTTGGTTTCTGTTGTGCATATACCATTCTGGTTTGGATCATTGTAAATTATTGATCAACTGTTCTCTTCCCAATTCCCCCAATCCCAACTATCGGAATAACTCAAATATCAGCACCGGAGTCATTATCCAAGGTGGCTGGAACAACGATATTGTGAGATAAAAATGAGGTTGAGAGAATTTATTTATTAAATTAATATTTTTTTTGTTCATAGGACAAATTAAAAAGTAACCCTTTTAACTAACATGCCACATCATCAAACTAAAATAAAACAGATTGAAAACATAAGTAGCAAGAATAATTTTTTTTCAAAATAGGTGACCAAAATAGAACACAACCCAAACAAAATGGACTCCCGGTGAAGTTTATCCTTTTTAATTAAATTTAAAAATCACTTACTTTATTTATTTGTTAACGATGTGACACGTTAATAAAAAATGTATTTTTATAAAGAATTAAATTTAATAATGAAATCCATGAATCAAGGTAACTGTAAAATTAAATTTGATTTTGATATAACAACATTTTTCAAGGACTTAATTGTAAAATGAAATAAAATTTTAAATACTCAAAAGACTCACAAAATGATAAAGGATTCGAACTTTAAATATTCCTGAATCAAAAGTCAAATATCCAAAATATTTTCTAAGTATTTTCGAACTTACTTTTTAAAATTCAGTCCAGGCGCACCGATACGGTTACACACGTATCAATACGGTTTTTGGCTACTGGAAACAAGTTAAGAAAAGTGTACCGATACGCACCTTGTCGTACCGATACAGTTTTCAGACTCGATGTAAACCTGAAAACTAAAAACTACTTACCGTATCGATATGCTCCTTTCCGTACCGATACGAGTTGGCTATTTGAACCAAACATTTTGAAAGTTGGTTAACAGTACTGATACACCTAAGCACTGTACCGATACACTTTTTGGTTAACCCATTCTCCAGATTCCAGTGAGCGAAATCGGTACCGGTACGCACTATGCTGTACCGATCCCCTATATAAAATATGGTTTTCGTACTGATACATCTCTTCGCGTATCGATACGCTATTTGTATACAATGACTCTTTTTTTTGACAGGTACCGATACGATGACGCGAGTACCAATACGGTAGGTTGCAGAAATGTATTTATGGTGGAAAAAAAGAGCCCAACGACTCTATTGGTGATGCCAACAACCGAACCAGTTAGAATTCAATGAAGATGTATAAAAACAAGCCATTAAAGCTACAACAAACAACTATTGATCAAGTCAAGTACATTCAAGCAAAAATCTAATCCAATATGAGCAAAATAGAGTCAAACCCTTGTACCAAATTGAGTGATTTTTCATTGTATTCATCTTTTTTTATCAATTTGGGCTAAGAGAACTTGTAATTTGGGGCAAATATCCTACCTTGTGAGGTTTAATTTTAATTTGCCAATAATCTTTGTATTTGAGAGAGTCTTGGTTAATCTTTGGGTAGAAAGATTAACCAGTTTGTAAGGTTTCCTCCTAATCCAAGAAAAGTGAATAAATTTCTAGTGAAATTGGTTTAAAATCTCTAGTGGGAGCTAAGGTAGTGGATGTAGACCTTGTTCTAAGCTTGAACCACTATAAGTTGTCATGTATTATGTTTTCACATTTTTAATTTGCTCCATTCAATTTTAAAAAAGACAATTCACCCCATCTTGGCCATTTTCGATTTGATTGATCCACTTAACAATTGGTATCAGAGCCTAACTCTTTGAGAGACTCACATCCACAAGAGACGATCCTAAAAGAAGATCAATCAACTTTTGAATCAAGCCATGACATCTACCTCCGGCCAAAACTTCCTTGAGTCACAATCGATCACTAAGCTGCCATTTTTCAATAGGGATAACTATCCCTATTAGAAAAATAGAATGAGACTCTTTATTAAGTCAAATGACTATGTCATTTGTGATGTAGTGAAAGATGGACCAACTATTCCGATGAAAAGAGATGAAAAAGGAATGCTAGTTCAAAAAACAAGAGTAGAAATGACCGATGAAGATCGAAGAAGGCTTCAAGTGAATGACAAGGCTCTTCACTTCATCTTTGTGCATTTGAACCCGATATGTATGCAAAGATGTCATTTTGCACAAGTGCAAAGGAAGTGTGGGACAAGCTAGAGACCACCTACGAGGGCACCAACGATGTATGGAGACCAAGATTGGGATCCTTAATTTGTGTTGAGTTGAACACACAATTGCAAATGGCCAAGAGGGGGTGAATTTGCAATAAAAATTTTAGTAGGTGATAAAAGGGAAAAATAAAATGTGACACAAGAAGTTATAGTGATTCAAGTTCTCCAAATGAACTCTACATCCACTACTTTAGTTCCCAATAAGGATTTTCAACCAATTCACTACTTGAATTCTTCCCTTTTTCTTTGATGAGGAGGTAACCTTACAAATTGATTAAGCTTTCTACCCAAAGCTTAATCCACTCACTTTTACAAAGAGAAGTTTTTGGTAAACTCTACAAATTCCTCTCGAAGGATAATTGTTTACCCAATTACAATCTTACACTCCCCAAGCTTACAATAAAAAGATAACAATTTGAGTACACAAGAGTTTGGTACAAGAATTTGACTCTAAGGGTGCAAAGTTTGGATTTGAGTGCTTTGATGATGCTTGTAGGTTCAATAGTTGTTGCTTGTTCAATTGAGACTTGTTTTTATACCCTTGTATTGAATTCTAGCCGTTTGGGTAGTTGGGATCATCAATAGAGCCGCTAAAAGCATTTTTCCCACAATAAATGCAGCTCTGCTGCCTACCGTATCGGTACGGGTAGGGGCATATAGATACCTATCTCAAAGAGGAAAGAGCCGGTGTGACTGAAAACATCGCGTATCGATAAGCTTAGAAGGCATACCGGTACAGTTTTAAGGGGCGTATCGATACGGAAGGGCGTATCGATACGAGATTTGCTCACTGGAATCCCAAGTTTGGTTTTCATAAAGATCGTATCGATACACATACTTAGCGTATCGGTACGGTATAACGGTCATTTAAAATTGTGATACAAACCAACTGACAAGTCAACGGTCAAAAAATTAAATGCAAAGATTTTGCAAAGATAAGCTTATCGTATCGATACGGTTGCAAAGCGTATCGGTACGGTATCGTTGAAATTATTGCCCAGATGAATATCGTATTGATATGGGGTAATACCGTATCGGTACGCTATGTCCATTAAAATTCCAGTGGCTAAAGACCGTATCGATACACCTAAGGGTTTCGATACACCTGGGCGTTTTTGTGTAGTTTGACTTGAAAACACATAGGAAAAGACTTAGAAAAAAATTATCATTTTAAGAACTTGTCTTGAGATATTATTTTGTTTAAAATACTTGTCAATGGTGAGACTTTAAGGAGTACTTAAAATTTTATTGTTTTGTAAATTGGTCCATAAGTTTAGATGTTATATTAAAATCAATTTTGGTTTCATAATCTCCCCCTTTTTGATATAACAAAACCACATATAAATTTTTAAGTTTTTGAAACTTTTGAAAAACTTTCTCCCCCTTAATTTAAGATGGATTTTCAAAATAAAAAACTGACTCTATAATCCTTCTCCCCCTTTTTGTTAGATAAAATATAAACACAAGGATAATAGCAACAATCATTTCATAAAATTCAAAGCAAACTTCGAATTAAAGCAAACATAATAGTTCAAATGAAACTTCAAATGAAAAGCAACATAAAAATCCAAACTTAGATCCTAAAACATTGATAAAAGGCATAAAGTACTAATCATAGGTGCAAAAACTAAATGTCATGAGATGGTATGCAAAAACTACTCGTCCGCCTCATCATCATCATCATCTTCCTCGTCCTCGTCCTCTTCATCTACATCGTCTCGAGTGGGTTGATTCCTCCTATTTTGGTTTAGCCAAGCACCATGGAAGGCGGTGAGAGAGATATCCAAGGAGTTTTGTTGAAGAGCTATGGCTTTCATTTGATTCTCCATACCTTTGACGCGATCTTCCAAGGAGGTGAATCGAGTGTCAATGGCGGTAAATCCGGCTTCCATGTTAGTGAATTTCTCATTGAGGAATATCATGAGGGTGCCCATGGAATAGGACTTAATTGGAGCTCGTTGAGAGCTTGAAGAAGCATGAGGAGAATCAATCGGAGCATCTTGTGGAGGAGCATGAGGGACATGAACCCATTCATTGTCAATATAAGAAAAGTGGGCACGAGATAGAGAACGCTCATCTATGGGTT
This sequence comes from Hibiscus tridactylites, assembly GCA_958450335.1. Taxonomy (NCBI): domain Eukaryota; kingdom Viridiplantae; phylum Streptophyta; class Magnoliopsida; order Malvales; family Malvaceae; genus Hibiscus; species Hibiscus tridactylites. The sequence continues at coordinate 36,150,020 of OY288266.1, forward strand.
GGCCAAGGGGTTCGGGATAATCATAGGAACAATCAATTTCAAGGGAGTGTGGGAGGTGACTCAACGCCGTAGAATAGTAAAAAGATTTGACATGTTCGGTGTGATGGTGTTGGATAAGATAGACAAGGTCGACAAACATAATTTGACAAAGATTTGGACGGTGACCCTCCCTAAAGCACCTAAGCCAAAAATCATCTACTTGACGTATAATAGAAAACTTCCCTCACGATGGACGCAAAAACCAAGTAATGAGAAGATGAAGAATATGATCATGAGCATTTAAGACTTTGACTGAGCCTAAAAGACCCGTACCTAAGGACTTCTCATCATCAATTCATACATTTTCAAAACCAAAAGCTTTGCAAAGAACCTCTTGATCAATTTTAATGGTTTTTCCCATAACAAATGACCCGATAGCAATGACATGTTCCCTAGGTTCATCATGAACACATATAGCATTTGAAAAGAATATGATGACCAAATTCCTATATAGAATAGGAGGAATGCTTACAAAGGTTAGAAATTTCCATTGCTTAATTAAAGAGAGGTATTGAAATTTGAAACGGGTAGAGTTTAAAAACGGTATAGACACAACACGTTATTCCCTAAGGGTGAAACCTTGAAATAGTTTATAACGAGACATATCGGATGGGTCGGGAAAACTACATTAGATAATATAAGGGAGATTAGGTTTAGGGTTATCCTCTTCATCCTCACTAGGATCAGAAGTGGCAAGCTAACGTTTAGCTCTCTTTTCCGGTGCCATAACCCTGAAAACACATCAAAACGATTCGAATATGTATGCAATTAACATCTTATTCAAACCAATAAATTCCAATAATTCAAGGTAATTGTAAAAGACAATTTTATTTGAAAAAGATATATACATATTTTTAGAAAGAGTTTTAAAAAAAATAAAAAAAAAACAGAATAAAAAAATACGATTAGAAAATATATTCGAATGAACAAATTTTGATTTTTGAAAAAAATTGATGAAAAGGTTGAAACCCATGTTATAAATGTATGTTTTATACAAAAACTAAGTTGAAACAATTATAAAAATCAAATGAAAATAAAAGAAAATAAAAGAGAAAAGTTTTATACCTTGAATTGTTAGATTGGATAAATGTGTTGATGTGAGTGCACTAGATTGTTGACAAATCTTAGCTTTGATGTGGAGATCAAAAACCCTCAACGAATTTTGTAGTTCGATGGAAAAATTGAAGAATTGAGGGGATTTTTATAGAGGTGTGCGGCTAGGGTTTTAAGAGAAAAAGATGGGTTTTTAATTTTTGAAGTATTTTGTAAAAGCAGCCCTAAATAGCCTCTCCGTCGAGACCGTATCGGTACGTTTGTATAGTGTATCAATACACTTTTGACCTAATTTTTTATTTGGCGTTATTACCGTATCGATACGCGGGACCATATCAGTACGATTTGACCTGCATTACTTCTCTTGACTTATCCGTATCGATACGCGGGGTCATATCGATACGCAATTGTTGTGTAAGATGTCCCTTTGATGAACCCGTATCGATACGCTTCAGCCGTATCGATACACTATTACCAGATAAGACATTTTTGACAGATTTAAGTCCAAAAAATCCAACTTTAAACGTCTCTAAATGCATGTGAATGACATATGAACAAGTTTTAATGGCTAAACTTAGTGTATACTCCCCCTAGCAACATGCATAGAAGCAAAAAGAGGCAAATTAACATAAGCATGAATCACAATCAATTTCAAGCAAATTTTTGACATTTTGGGACCTAAAAAGGGTCAAGAGAAGCTAGTTAAACCTAACTATCTCTTAAGGGTCCAAAAACGTTCTTTATCCAAAGGTTTTGTGAATATATCCGCTAATTGGTTCAAGGTATCAACATACTTTAAAACAACATCATTTTTCAACACATGATCTCTAATAAAATGATGTCTAATTTCTATGTGTTTAGTTCTAGAGTGTTGGATGAGATTCTTAGTGAGACAAATGGAACTAGTGTTGTCACATCTAAGGGGTATGGTTTCTACTTTAACACCATAATCTAAGAGTTGTTTCATCCAAAAGACTTGAGCACAACAACTTCCTAAGGATATGTACTCCGCTTCGGTGGTAGATAAGGCTACACTATTTTTTTCTTAGAGAACCAAGATACGAGCATACTACCTAAGAATTGGCATGTCTCGGAAGTACTTTTCCTATCTATCTTACAACCCCCATAATCCGCATCTGAATAAGCATGAAGGCTAAAGGAGGAATCTTTAGGATACCAAAGGCCTAAGTTAGGTGTATCTCTAAGGTATCTAAAAATTCTCTTAATGGCAACTAAGTGTGATTCTCTAGGACTAGCTTGAAACATAGCACACAAGCAAACACTAAACATGATATCTGGTCTACTTACGGTAAGGTAAAGCAAAGAACCTATCATGGATCTATAAAACTTAGAATCAACACACTTATCTCCTTCATTTTTGTCAAGCTTTATGGAAGAGCTCATAGGTGTGGCTTGAGGCTTTACATTCTCCAAGCCGAACTTTTTGAGCATATCGTTCACGTACTTAGCTTGATTTATGAAGGTGTCATCTTTCCTTTGTTTGATTTGGAGGCCCAAAAAGAAAGAGAACTCCCCCATCATGCTCATCTCGAACTCACCTTGCATCAGCTTAGAAAATTCTTTGCAATAACATTCATTAGTAGAACCAAAAATGACATCATCAACATAAATTTGTACTACTAATATGTAATTATTATATCTTTTTATGAAGAGTGTAGTGTCCACCTTACCTTTTCAAAACCCTTTTCAATTAGAAAATTTGAAAGTCTTTCATACCAAGCTCTAGGAGCTTGTTTTAAACCATAAAGAGCTTTAGTTAGTTTAAACACATGATTTGGAAATTTTGAATCCTAAAAACCCAGTGGTTGTTCAACATACACTTATTCATTTATAAAACCGTTTAGAAATTCACTCTTCACATCCATTTGAAAAAGCTTGAAATCATTATAACATGCAAATGCCAAAAGCATCCTAATGGCTTCCATCCTAGCTACGAGTGCATATGTTTCATCAAAATCAATTCCCTCTTCTTGGGTATAGCCTTGAGCAACAAGCTTAGCATTGTTTCTCACTATATTACCATTTTCATCTAGTTTATTTCTAAAGACTCATTTAGTACCTATAGTAGATTGATTACTAGGCCTTTCAACTAATGTCCAAACTTTACTTCTCTCAAATTGATTTAATTCCTCTTGCATGGCCAAAATCCAAAATTCATCTTTTAATGCTTCTTTGATATTTTTAAGCTCAATGCATGAAAGAAATGCAACATAGTTCATTAATTTGAGAGAGGATCTAGTAGTTACCCCCTTGGATGGATCACCCAAGATTTCACCACCTTTGACATAGTTGAACTCCCTTGGGTAAGATACCTCCTTTTCTTGAAGAGCCAAGTCCTTCTAGGCTTCAAGAGGTGGATCTTGTGCATCTTCATCCTTAGTTGGAATCTCATCCACCTTTGACGTTTGTCCTCCATCAATGGCATCATGAATTCCTACATCATCATCATCACAAGATTCCTTCCTCGGAAGGAGGTTATCATCGAAAACAACATGTATAGACTTTTCAACTACTAAAGTATTTTTATTAAATACACGATAGGCTTTAGAGTTTAAAGAGTACCCTAAGAAAATAGCTTCATCACTTTTAGCATCAAATTTACCTAAGTTTTCTTTACCATTATTCAAGACAAAACACTTGCAACCAAAATGATAAAATTAACTAATGTTAGGCTTCTTAGATTTTAAAATCTCATAAGGCGTTTTCTTCAAAATTGGCCTAATCATTACTCGATTTAAAATATAGCAAGCAGTATATGTGGCTTCCGCCCAAAAATATTTAGGTAAATTTTTTTTTCACAAAGCATGGTTCTAGCCATTTCTTCTAAAGTTCGATTTTCCTCTCAACTACCCCATTTTGTTGAGGAGTGCGAGGTGCGGAAAAATTATAGCTAAACCCATTTTCATTTAAAAACTCTTCAAAACCTAGATTTTGAAATTCGGTTCCATGATCACTTCTAATGTGAGAAATTTTAAGTTTAAGATCATTTTGAGTTATTTTAGAAAATGTGATGAATTTTTCTAAAGCCTCATCTTTTGTACTTAAGAATAGAACCCAAGTAAACCTAGAATAGTCATCTACAAGTACAAAGGCATATGATTTACCACCCAAGCTCATTGTTCTAATAGGCCCAAAAAGATCCATATGAATCAATTGTAAACATCTACTAGTAGAGACATCATTAATGGATTTAAATGAAGTTCTATGTTGTTTACCCTTAGAACATGCATCACAAATTTGATCATTAGAGAACTTAAGTTTGGGTAAACCTCTAACTAGATTAAGGGAAATCAATTTTTCTAAAACACTCATGCTAGCATGTCCTAATTTTCTATGCCAAAGCCATGAGTCATGATCATCATGTGCAACTAAGCATATATGAGATGAATGGATGTCATCTAAATGCACCATGTAAATATTGCCTATTCTATGTCCTATGAGCATTAGTTGACTTGTTTTAATGTTCACAATTTTGCAACCACTTTTATCAAATAAAACATTAAAACTCTTATCACATAATTGTCTAATGCTCAATAAGTTGTGTTTAAGACCGTTGACATACAAAACATTTTCAATGAAAATAGAAGAGTGATTACCAATGGAGCCTATTCCTTCAATGTGGCCTTTGGAGTTGTCACCGAAAGTTACCACTCCACCACTCTTTGGCTTTAGTTCCATGAATCTACTCTTGTCACCGGTCATATGTCTTGAGCATCCACTATCAAGGTATCATGAGTTTTGGCTTGAAGCTTTTGCCTTGTAGCAATGCTCCCCTACAAACAAAGAAATTAGGCCTTGACTTTTGGTATCCAAATCATTTTGGGTCCATATATGTTAGCCCTCAAAATTTTGGTTCCCTTAAGGATCCAAGAAGCAATAGCATTCATGTTATTAGAAATAATGAGTTCCTTAGGAACCAAAACACTCATAATCCTTTGACCTCTAGATTGCTTATGAAAATTTCTTTGTTTAGGAATAAAAGGTTTTCTTTTTACATATTGGGATTTATAAGAATTTTCCTTTTTAAAATGGTTTTTCCCAATAGCAATGGATGTTTTAAGATTATCCACTTCCTTCGTGTGATAATCTTGAAAATCGTAAAGAAGTTTTTCAAGTTCAAGAATTTTCTTTTCAAGATCATTTGAAAAATTTACTAAGTACAAAACCTTCTTTTCCAATTCGGAGTTAGTTTTTGAAATAGATTCATTTTGAGTTTTCAAATCGGAAATGTTTTTCTTGTTTCTCAAAATAGACTCCTTATATTTTCCAACTAACTCATCATAAACCTCTTGCAATTCATCGTAAGCGTCTTGAAGTTCATCAAAGGTAAAATCAAAATTAGATGAGTTAAGGTTTACCTTTGGTTCATCATCAATGGCCATGAGACAAAGATTGACCACTTCCTCCTCTTCCTCGGATGACTCCTCGTCACTCCAAGTTGCTACTTGAGCTTTGAGCTTGTTCTTCTTCCCAAAGCTCTTCCTCTTCAATTAAGGACATTCAGAGCGGATATGGCCGTATTTTTTGCACTCATAGCAAATGATTTGGTCATTATCCTCTTCTTTACTCTTGCTCTTGAAGTCTCATTTTCTAATGAACTTTTTCTCACAGTTAGACTTCATGAAGCGAGTGAATCGTTTGGCCAACATGGCCATCTCCTCATCTTCATATTCACTAGAATTGCTTTCATGGTATGAAGCTTTAAGGGCGATTCCAATCTTCTTCTTCTCAACATCCTTCTTCTCTACCTTCTTCTCCTCCATTTTCTTTTCTTCTTCTCTTCCCTTCCTCATGATCTCATGGGTGAGTAGAGATCCAACAAGAGCATCTAGCTTGAGAGTCTTCAAATCTCGAGCTTCAATAATAGTCGTTCTCTTGCTATCTCATGATTCCGGAAGAGAGTACAAAAATTTCCTCACTAGCTTGTCTTCGGGGATGATCTCACCCAAAACCCTTAAATCCGTTGACAATGACCGAGAATCGATCAAACATCTTGGAAACACTCTCATCGGGATCCATTTTGAAATTGTCGTAGCTTAGATTGAGAAGCCTGATTTTTGTTTCCTTGACATCACTAGTTTCCTCATATGTTGTCTCGAGGGTGTCCCAAACTTCCTTGGCATTCTCGATCGAAGACACCTTGGAGTAGATATCCAGACCAAGTGCACAAAAGATGACATGAAAAGCTTTATCATTTACTTGCATCCTTCTTCGATCATCTTCCCTCATTTCAGCTTTGACCTTCTTCAACCACATCCCACACCATGTAGTCGGTAGACTTGATGAAGAGCCTCATCCTATTCTTCCAATATGGGTACTTATCCCCATTGAAGAATGGTGGCTTGGTAGTAGATTATGACTCATAGAGGTTGGAGTTGGAGGTGGATGTCATTGTTGGACTAGTTGTTGATAAAACTCTCCTAGAATCGACTCAAGAGGGTTGTAATCCTTCCAATGGGTGTAGCTCTGATATCAATTGTTGAGTTGATCACACAATTGCAAATGGCCAAGAGGGGTGAATTGGCAATAAAAATTTTGGTAGGTGATAAAAAGGGAAAAATAAAATGTGACACAAGAAGTTAGAGTGGTTCAAGTTCTCCAAATGAACTCTACATCCACTACCTTAGTTCCCAATAAGGATTTTCAACCATTTCACTACATGAATTCTTCCCCTTTTCTTGGATGAGGAGGTAACCTTACAAATTGATTAAGCTTTCTACCCAAAGCTTAATCCACTCACTTTTACAAAGAGACATTTTTGGTAAACTCTACAAATTCCTCTCAAAGGACAATTGTTTACCCAATTACAATCTTACACTCCCCAAACTCACAATAAAAAGATAACAATTTGAGTACACAAGAGTTTGGTACAAGAATTTGACTCTAAGGGTGCAAAGTTTGGATTTGAGTGCTTTGATAATGCTTGTAGGTTCAATAGTTGTTGCTTGTTCAATTGAGACTTGTCTTTATACCCTTGTATTGAATTCTAGCCGTTTGGGTAGTTGGGATCATCAATAGAGCCGTTGAGAGCATTTTTCCCGCAATAAATGTAGCTCTGCAGCCTACTGTATCGGTACGGGTAGGAGGTGTATCGATACCTGCATCAAAGAGGAAATATCCTTATGATACAGGGGTGTTGTTGAAGAAAACAACATTCCTCGTTCATTCGCGGATCTAGGATAATAGCAAGTATTTCTCTGCAATAGAAACAAACATGATGTTGAAATTAGATATTTTAAATGGTAAAAAAAATTCAGAATTGGGAAAGAAGAAAGTTGCAGAAATTTTAGGATAATTCGAACGACGAAGATGAAATTCTTCAAGTATTCAACAAGGTAGCAACGTTCTTGGAATTTGACACGATGAACTCGAAAGAACCTGCATAATCTGTTATGCAAACCCGAATCGAATCTGTTCTTCGTAGTCGAAAAAGATGAACAAACTCCAAGGAAGAACTCGAACAATCTGTTGAACGAACCCGAACATTATCTTGAATTTGCTCGAATACGGACTTGGACCCTTCAATTATCGAACAATTGAGAACCCGAAGTATCAAGGAAAAAGTTTTAAAAAGAACTAACTTTGAGAGAAAATTCTCACAATATATTTGATTCATAAAAAAAGGTCTAACCCTTTTACATGTAATTTCGGTCTACTTAAATAGGGAGAAAGGTGGTTGGCCGAGCCTTACACTTGTGGTGAACTCCACGTAATTTGGATGCACACACATGCACCATGTATTTGCATGTTCACGTGCACACAACACTGCACACACACATAAAAATAAACATATTAAGTTATATTATACTAACCCAAAACACTATTAACATAATATATATATTCTTTAAACATACGTAATAAATAATATAACCTAAATAAGTCACATATCAGCATGCAACACATTAAAAGTTTTATTGTCTAAGGCACAAGTATTATCAAATGATTCAGAAATATTAGCACAAATAAGGAATAGAGCTTCCCTGAAACGTTGCGCCCTAGATCACGTAATTGGCCCTAACGGTAAGACCTCCAGATCAGCAACATATGCTGGTGAAGAAGTGCTCACATCATCCTCCCCTTCTTGAAAAGGATTTGTCCTCAAATCTGTACAATCACCATAAGGGGTTAAGTCAGAAACATTAAATGTGGCACTTACATTGTATTTCCCGGGTAGATCTAACTTGTAGGCGTTGTCATTCACTTTCTCCAACACCTGAAAAGGACCATCTCCTCGCGGTAACAGATTGGACCGCCTTTGGGCCGGAAATCTTTCCTTTCGGAAATGAACCCAAACCCAATCACCAACATCGAAGGTGACTCGCTTCCTTCCCTTGTTTGCTTGCTTTTCATACTGATGAGTCCTTCGTTCTAGGTTCTCCTTAACCTGTTGATGCAACTTCTTCACATAATCGGCTTTGCTTTGACCATCTCTGTTCGTCACCTGTTCCTGTGGAAAAGGCAACAAATCTAGAGGCGTAATAGGATTAAAACCATAAACAACCTCAAATGGTGACATTTTAGTAGCAGAATGTACAACATGGTTATAAGCAAACTCAACATGTGGCAAACAATCTTCCCAAGTCCTAATATTCTTTTTAATGATGGAACGAAGTAAAGTAGATAAAACCCTGTTAACAACCTCAGTTTGTCCATCAGTCTGGGGATGGCAAGTAGTAGAAAACATTAGTTTTGTACCTAATTTACTCCAAAGAGTCCTCCAGAAGTGACTCAAAAACTTCACATCCCTGTCAGAAACAATTGACCTAGGAATACCATGTAAACGTACAACATCCCTAAAGAATAAGTTAGCCACATTAACAGCATCATCAGTCTTATGGCAAGCAATAAAATGTGCCATTTTCGAGAACCTGTCAACCACAACAAATACACTATCTCTACCATTTCTAGTTCGAGGCAATCCCAAAACAAAATCCATTGAAATATCAGTCCAAGGGGAATCGGGAATAGGTAGAGGTAAGTACATACCATGTGGTGAAACCTTCGACTTTGCCTTCCTACATGTCACACAACGTTCACAATACCTTTCAACGTCTCTGCGCATCCTTGGCCAAAACAGATGCTCGTTCAGTGTATGTAACATTTTAGTGACACCAAAATGACCCATCAATCCACCTTCATGTGCTTCACGTATCATAATATCACGCATCGAACCCTGTGGAATGCATATCCTGTTTTCTTTGAAAAGATAGCCATCATGCCTGTAAAACTTTCCATCTGCACCTTTCGAACAAGCATTAAACTTATCTCTAAAATCAGGATCATCAGGGTATAAATCACGAATATATGCAAAACCAATCAGATGTGAATCAAGATAACTCAAAAGTGCATACCTACGTGACAATGCATCAGCAACGACATTTTCTTTCCCTTTTTTGTAACGAATGACATAAGGAAAAGATTCTAAGAATTCAACCCAGTTAGCATGTCGTTTATTCAATTTATGCTGACCTGTGATGTAACGTAAAGCCTCGTGGTCGGTGTGGATCACAAACTCCTTAGGCAACAAATAATGTTGCCACGTCTCCAATGCCCGAATCAGTGCATACATCTCTTTATCATAAACCGGATAGTTCAATGTAGCACCACTCAATTTCTCGCTAAAGTAAGCAACGAGCCTCTTTTCCTGCATCAAAACAGCACCTATACCAATTCCAGAAGCATCACATTCAATTTCAAACATTTTATCAAAATCAGGTAATGCTAACACAGGTGCTTTAGTCAAACAATCTTTAATTTTCAAAAAGGCATCTTCTTGTTCCTTACCCCATGAGAAGACTGAATTCTTCTTTATAATCCCGGTTAAGGGGGCGGTAATAGAACTGAATTTAGGAACAAACCGTCGATAAAAACTCGCTAAACCATGAAACGATCTAACCTGAGTAATCGATGTCGGTCGTGGCCATTCCTGAATTGCCTTTATCTTCTCAGGATCAACTTCAACTCCCTGAGAACTAACAATGTAACCAAGAAATGTGAGTTTGTCAGTACAAAATACACACTTCTCCATGTTACCAAACAATCTTTCTTCTCGCAAAACCTGCAGAACAGCTCGCAAATGTCCTACGTGATCCTGTAAAGACTTGCTGTAGATCAAAATATCATCAAAGTATACAACACAAAATTTACCAATGAAAGATCGCAGAACATGATTCATCAAACGCATAAAAGTACTAGGTGCATTAGTTAAACCAAAAGGCATTACTAACCATTCGTACAAACCTAGCTTTGTCTTGAAGGCTGTTTTCCACTCATCGCCTTCTCGCATGCGAATCTGATGATAGCCGCTCCTTAAGTCAATTTTGGAGAAGATGACGGCTCCGCAAAGCTCGTCCAACATGTCATCAAGTCTTGGAATGGGATGACGATACTTAATTGTGATCTGGTTCACAGCTCGACAATCTACGCACATCCTCCAAGAACCATCTTTCTTCGGCACTAACAACATCGGAACAGCACACGGACTCAAGCTCTCTCGAATGTAACCCTTGTCCATCAACTCGGTAATTTGTCTTTGAAGCTCTTTCGTCTCTTCAGGGTTGGTTCAATAAGCTGGCCGGTTCGGAATAGTAGCACCTGGAATGAAATCAATCTGGTGCTCAATGCCACGAAGAGGTGGCAATCCCTGCGGTGTTTCAGCTGGAAACACGTCCTCAAACTCCTGCAAAAGTGTCAAAATCGGTGAAGGTAGATCAGTAGGAAAATCTGTCAATAAACAATAATCTTTAAACATCAAAATAAGAACAGATTGTTGAGAGGAAAGACATTTCCTGATTTCGCTACTGCTCGCATACACGGACATCTTCTTCTTCTCTTTTGCAGTCTCTTTACTCTTTTTCAAGCTTGCCTGATCTTCAAACACTTGACTCGGTGTCAAAGGAGCCAAAGTGATCTTCTTACCTGCATGCATAAAAGAGTAACGGTTTGTATAACCATCATGCATTACCTTCTTGTCATATTGCCAAGGGCGTCCCAAAAGAAGGTGAGTAGCATCCATCGTCACAACATCACAAAGGACCTCGTCCTTGTAGTTTCCAATTGAAAATGGTACAATAGCCTGTCTGGTCACTTTAAGCTCGCCACCATCATTCAACCACTGTAACTTATATGGATGAGGATGCTTTGTCGTTTTCAGACCTAACCTGTCAACCATCACTGAACTGGCAACATTAGTACAACTACCACTATCAATAATCACAACACATACCTTGTCTTGCACCTTGCATCGTGTGTGAAAGATATTCTCACGCTGTAGATCATCTGGTACCTGTTGCACATTCAGACTTCTTTTAATAACCAAAAGTTCCATTACCTTACCAGATTCAAGAACCTCTAGGTCGGTCTCATCTTCCTCTTCAGTAGGGAGATCACGCACTTCCTCCTCGGAATCTGACTCTATCTCACCATCATCTCGCATCAACATAACCCTCCGGTTAGGACATTGACTAGCAACATGTCCTCTTCCAAGGCACTTGAAACATTGGATATCTTGCGATCGTTCTTTTACCACCACTTGATGTTTGCCACGCCCATTATCAGCAACGGGAGGCTTTGGTGTGCTGGATTCGCCTTGCTCTCGAATCCGAAGTGGCGTTTGTGGTACTTGTTTCCTGGAATTGTTAGGAGTATATAAAGGATTTGAAAAAGATTTAAAGGAAGTGTTACCTCGATTTGAAGACTTCCTGCGCTGTTGTCGTTCAATCTTTATTGCCATCTGCACCATGTCATCAACCTCGACATAATGCTGTAACTCAACAGCGTTGGCAATCTCGGTGTTCAACCCTGCTAGAAAACGTGCCATGGTAGCTTCTCGATCTTCCTCGATATTTGCACGCATCATAGCCATTTCCATATCCTTGAAATAATCTTCAACACTCCTACTTCCCTGTTTCAAGTTTTGCAATTTTTGAAACAAATCACGATGATAATGAATAGGAACAAACCTTTTACGCATTAGTCGCTTCATCTCGATCCATGTTGCAACTGGATCATCACCAGTACGTCTACGACTAAGCAATAACTGGTCCCACCATATCAAGGCATAATCAACAAACTCTGTTGCTGCTAATCGAACCTTCTTCTGTTCCAAGTAATTATAACACTCGAAAATGTGCTCCACTTTGCTTTCCCAAGCCAAGTATGCATCAGGATCTGAGCGTCCCTGAAAAGAAGGAATAGCAATCTTAATGTTAGTCAAATTATCGTCTACCTGTTGCACACGTCCTTGTCTAGGAATATGCTGCCTCGGTGACCGTTCGTCTTCATTTTCATTCATCACATCATTAACAGAGTTGGATCCTCCATCAAACCTATCCATCCTCGACTGTAATGGCTCTAAGGCGGTAGCCACTACTCGTTGCATCATTCTCTCTAAGGCTTGCATTTGAGGAATCAGTGGATCCTGTTCAACCGTGTGATCATCGGAACCTGTCATAATTAACAACAAAAACAAACAAACAAACAAACGGGTTAAGTGTTAGAAGAAAAAAAAAGTAGTCCTCGCCAATCACACAACAAAAATCCTCACTAGTCACTCCAAAGAATTTGCACTCAAGAAAATAAGGAATTAACACTCAGCACTCGTGTTTCACTCGGGAGAATACTCGAATGGCTCTTTTTGTCTCCCCTTCTGTTCTCACACGCTCTGTTTGCCTTTTCCCTCAATCTCTCGTACTTAGTTCTTTAAAGGAACTGATTCCGATGTTCAGATTCTGCAAGTGTTGTCAAATTGAAAGAAAACAACGGGTGACGGGTGAATATTGTTAGAACAAAAATAAGGGTTAGGAAAAAAGAAATAAAAAAAAATGAAAGTTGAGAATTGGGCTGAAAGAAAAAAAAAGATAACAATATGAAATGAAAGAAAAGATGCTAAAAGAACAAGAATTTAGCAACTTACGCAGTAGAAATGCTTACCACCATCCTATCTCCGGAACAAACAAGAAAAGTTGATTTCGGGTGATTATAAAGCATTTCAAGGTAAGATAGACACATCCTTCATCATTTCACGTCCAAACAGCACATATTAACACAAAATACCCCAAATATTCGAAAATGATTTTTTTTGAATATTTTTTTCGAATTTTTTTTTATTATTTTTTTTACTTTGACTTTTTTGGTCAAACTTTGAATTTTGACTTTTTTTTTTCAGATTTTTTTTTGATTTTTTTACTTTTGTATATATATATTTTTTTGATGTCTGGTAGTGCAGAAATTGCTAAAATCCGACCAAAGCTCTGATACCATATGATACAGGGGTGTTGTTGAAGAAAACAACATTCCTCGTTCATTCGCGGATCTAGGATAATAGCAAGTATTTCTCTGCAATAGAAACAAACATGGTGTTGAAATTAGATATTTTAAATGGTAAAAAAAAATTCAGAATTGGGAAAGAAGAAAGTTGCAGAAATTTTAGGATAATTCGAACGACGAAGATGAAATTCTTCAAGTATTCAACAAGGTAGCAACGTTCTTGGAATTTGACACGATGAACTCGAAAGAACCTGCATAATCTGTTATGCAAACCCGAATCGAATCTGTTCTTCGTAGTCGAAAAAGATGAACAAACTCCAAGGAAGAACTCGAACAATCTGTTGAACGAACCCGAACATTATCTTGAATTTGCTCGAATACGGACTTGGACCCTTCAATTATCGAACAATTGAGAACCCGAAGTATCAAGGAAAAAGTTCTAAAAAGAACTAACTTTGAGAGAAAATTCTCACAATATATTTGATTCATAAAAAAAGGTCTAACCCTTTTACATGTAATTTCGGTCTACTTAAATAGGGAGAAAGGTGGTTGGCCGAGCCTTACACTTGTGGTTGTTATTTACTGTTTAAAAATTAAATTTAAACTAAACAAAAACCACCATGGGCGGCATTCATTTGTGGCCATACATTTGACACTCCAAGTGGCGGCAATTGCACATTTAACATGTGCATAAAAGCATTTGAAATTCAAAGAACAAGTATGCTTGTTCTTATCTTTTAACTTTGCCGCACTAAAGGAAATTCAATGGCTGCACGTGAATAATTTGTTTCTGCCCTTTAATTATAAGTGCATCCCCACGTGTTGCTTTAATTTGTCTTGTTGTGGCTCAAAGGTTGCACGTATTCCATAACCTCCATCGTCCAAATGGAAAATACCACATATGTGAGAAAAGTCGGCTGCATGGCTCCCACGGGCTGTTGCATGGTGAACTCCACGTGATTGCTGAAGGGGGTGATTGCTGCAGGGGTTGCTGCTTGGTGAACTCCACGTAATTTGGATGCACACACATGCACCATGTATTTGCATGTTCACGTGCACACAACACTGCACACACACATAAAAATAAACATATTAAGTTATATTATACTAACCCAAAACACTATTAACATAATATATATATTCTTTAAACATACGTAATAAATAATATAACCTAAATAAGTCACATATCAGCATGCAACACATTAAAAGTTTTATCGTCTAAGGCACAAGTATTATCAAATGATTCTGAAATATTAGCACAAATAAGGAATAGAGCTTCCCTGAAACGTTGCGCCCTAGATCGCGTAATTGGCCCTAACGGTAAGACCTCCAGATCAGCAACATATGCTGGTGAAGATGTGCTCACATCAGTTGTGACTGAAAACATCGTGTATCGATACGCATAGAAGGCGTACCAATACAGTTTTAAGGGGCGTATCTATACGGAAGGTCGCATCGATACGAGATTTGCTCACTGGAATCCCAAGTTTGGTTTTCATAAAGATCGTATGGATACGCATACTTAGCATATCGGTACGATATAACGGTCATTAAAATTGGGATACCAACCAACTAACAAGTCAACGGTCGAAAAATTAAATGCAAAGATTTTGCAAAGATAAACTTATCATATCGATACGGTTGCAAAGCGTATCAGTACAGTATCATTGAAATTATTGCCTAGATGAATATCGTATCGATACAAGGTAATATCGTATCAGTACGCTATGTCCATTAAAATTCCAGTGGCTAAAGACCGTATCAATTCGCCTAAGGGTTTCGATACACCTAGGCGTTTTTGTGTAGTTTGACTTGAAAACACATAGGAAAAGACTTAGAAAAATTTATCATTTTAAGAACTTGTCTTGAGATATTATTTTGTTTAAAATACTTGTCAATGGTGAGACTTTAAGGAGTACTTAAAAATTTATTGTTTTGCAAATTTGTCCATAAGTTTAGATGTTATATCAAAATCAATTTTGGTTTCACAATTTGAGTTACGAGAACTTCAAGATGGAGCCGAATGAGAGCGTCTCCAAAATGTTTGATAGGTTCTCTGTTATTGTAAATGGTCTCAAGGGCTTCGGTGAGATCATTCCCGAAGACAAGCTAGTTCGGAAGCTTCTTTACTCTCCTCTCGAATCATGGGATGGGAAGAGAACCGCAATCATCGAGGCCAAGAATTTAAAGACTTTAAAGCTCGATGAGTTGGTGGGATCTCTTCTTACTCATGAGATCATGAAGCAAGGAAGGAAAGAAGAAAAATAAGAGAGAAGAGAAAATAGTGGAGAAGCAAGAGGTAGAGAAGAAGAAGCAAAAAATTGCTCTCAAGGCATCTCAAGAGGAAAGCAATTCTAATGAGGATGAGTTTGAGGAATTGTCTATGATAGCCAAGAGATTCTCTCGGTTCATGAAGTCCAACCGGGGATGAAAGTTCCAAAGAAGAAAAAACTTCAAGAACAAGAACAAAGAAGAGGAGAAAGATCAACTCATTTGTTATGATTGCAAGAAGTCGGGGCACATAAGATCAGAATGCCCTCAACTTAAGAAGAAGGGGTTCGATAAGAAGAAAAAGCACAAAGCCTACATTGCTACTTGGAGCGATGAAGAATCATCATTCTTTTGGAGTATGCCCAAAGATCAATCCTATGATGATTGAATAGACATACTATTTTACTAGATTTATCAAGTAATGACATTGCCGTTATTATCATTTGGTATGTTTCTGTGCATCAAACTAACCATTGGATAATAATGTCCATACAATAATACGATTATTGTTAAGTAGGATCCTTAGTCGAATATTATTACGAGTATGGACAGTGATAAGATACAAAAACTAATATGTGGTTGATGACAAGCGTTGTCATTGACATAGAGATGTCAAAATCAACACATAAGTATTTGTTAGAGAACAACCTACTGGATTGACCCGCTATGAGCATGTTTCTTGGGTAATTATGTGACAGTCACAACATTGCTCATGATAAACATATGTATAATCCTCAGCCTTGAGATCAACATGATTTCAACATAAAGATTTACGTATTTTGACATAGTCAAACGTGTGTCGTAACTGACTACATTATAAAGACTGATGATTGGATACATGATGACTTATGTAGTAAAATATGGTTGATTAAGAAAGGATTTGTCACTCCTACATAATGGGAGAAATATCTTCGGCCACTTGATTGAGTGAGATTAGAAAATGCATGGCCATGCTCGAATATTATGATATGAGATATCATAGAGATTCGTTTATCATAATCTACTCAAGACATCAAGAAACACTAGATGGACAACGCAAGTGTGACTAACCCATGACTTGTGTTCATCTAAGATATAAAGGAAAAAAGGATGAAATACATAAAGGAAGTTTATTCAAGAATTAGGAAAGTCAAATCATGACTTCATGCAACTTAGGTAGCAATGATGTATTGCTAGATGTCACTCATTGTTTATAAAATTAGAACATTTCTAATTTTGCTGCTAACGTTGCATGAACCTACAAGGGTCACACCCTTCGAATGTAACGGACAAAAATTGGAAACCATACTCCATATTTTAGGGAGGTTGCCGAAAATCCCCTATGGGATAGGGGAAATCGGCAACTCCCTTAAATGGGAATAATATTGGATAAATATTGTATTTATCAAATATTATTTAGAGTATGGAAAATATTTAGAGACTTAAATATTATAGAATAAGATTCTAGAAATTTAAATATATATTTGGAATTTACATAATGTATATTTAATTCCAAGTTTATGTAGAATTAGATTCTACATATTTAAAATTATATATTTAAATATATTTAAATCCAAGTAAAGATAGAATGAGATTCTATATAATAAAAATATATATATTTGGATTAAATATAATGTATATTTAAATCCATGTTTTATGTAGAATAAGATTCTACATAATTAAATATATATTTCATTTAATATTATTAAATATAATGTATATTTAATATAAACCAATTTCAAGTAGAATTAGATTCTATGAATTTTGGTTGAACTTGGATTTAAGGAATTCAACTAGAATTGAGTGTCTGAATACTATTTAAAGGGACAAGGGCTAGCAACCAAATCATCCCTATTCCTCCTTGCAAATTTTGACATATCCCTGGGAATTCCCCTCTAGAATTTTTGACAAGTTCCAGATTTCTTCTAAGAAGCTGTTCAATATTTTTCTTGTGTTCTACTTGCTCCCTGGCAAATCCTTGAAGATTCCCTTGCTCGATTGCAAGTCCCGGTTGAACTCCTAGTCGATTTGAGACTCCTTCAGGAATCCCTGGAGGGATTTCGACTTCTCCTTGGAAGGTGTTTAAACCTGTCGAAATTTATCCCTAAGTGTTAGGGAGGCGGAAACTTTGTTTGTTTTGTTCGGGTGGACTCCGTAGAGGTCGTTGCGAACCTGTGACGATTCCAGTTTTACTTGACGTGGTTATTCCGACATACCGTCGGTTTTCTAGTTTCCATAATTATAAAAGGTAACTCTTCATCTTTTCACCTCTGATTCATTCCTGTACATGGATCTTGGCTGGATTACGTCAGATTATTTTTCCACTGCGCCACGGGGCGTGTCGACGTGTCCCAACAGTGGTATCAGAGCCACTTGTATCATACGAATTCGGACTTAAATTCTTGGGCGATGTTTATGTATGAGATGCATGATGTTTGATTCGATTTAGATATTTATCGTTTATCGTATCACACCTAATAAAGACTTATTTCGATTATCACTGAATGATTAAGAGTTAATCATAACTATGTTAGGTTGCTTCAATGTTAAATGTTAACATGTTGAGACTAATAGTTAGTCTAGAGAACAAGTAGTTGTTCGTAGTTTCATAGATTTATGAAATCTCTGAAAGGGCTTCTAATTTGATAAAAGTTATCAAACTATCTTTCACGGTGAATCCATAAGAGTTATGGTTAGACGTTATCAAAAATGAATGTCTAGGATTGGCATCATCAAAGACCTGGTACTTAAGTGTGCCTAGTGCGCCACCTCTCTTTCATGCTGACCTACCTGGTGCATTTGTTCATTAACGCAAATGGTTTATGAAACCTCGTGATCCTTCTTTGGCCCATTAACCGCAACATAGGGATAATCAGTTTAAAACTCTGTAAACACGTCGTTACTTTGTTCGCACGATGTTTGAAATGCATGTTAGATTGCACGGTGTTTGTTTTGCATGGTTATAGCCCATAACCTTTATAGTTATGGTTTTTATAAATATGGCATGTGTGTCGTGCCTTTCTCTATCTTCTATTGCACTTCTCTTCTCATCTCACTCCCTCGCATGTAACGCGAGTTTATGAAAATTGTAAATACTCATGGAGATAAAGCAAGAACCAAGGTCGCAGCGTGGTGGGCCTTCCTTGGTGGACCGGGCGTTTTAGAAGCATATTCTATCTTCAGTAGAATGGCCCTCCCATTGGCTTGGGACGGGTCACCTTAGGTTAAGAAGGGCTATAATCATTGTATATTTATTTACCGCTTATATTTACCTTGTATGTAATGCAATGGATGTTTTATAAGCATGATTAAACATAGTTCTATTGATAGGATCAATGTTAAAATGATTAGATAATTAAGTAAATCCCTCACTATAATTCTAAGTTTGTTTTAACCATCCAATATTTACCCTCGTTAAAGCTTCTATCGATATAATGCGAGCTTTGCCAAAGCAATGTCACATTTATCTATCTTAGTTAAACGCAAAGAATAAGCTAGTGATATTTGCCGATTGAGATATTGGTATTGACTTAGTTGGGTTGTTCTAATAAGATTAGAAAACCTAGTGGTTAAAAGTTTTGGTTAATCATAAGATGATTTAAAGAACAAGAGTTGTTCGCCAAAAGATGAGGAATTACATGAGATGTAATTAGTAAGGTGTTACTTACCTAAATAACCATTTCCTAAAAGACTGGACAAAGCTGAATTAGGAATGGTGAAATACAAATCCTCACTCACTAGAAAAACTATCAAAACGTTTTTCCGAAATTAAAACTAGAGGGTTTTTAATTTTGAAGAAAACAATGGGAGTAAATTTATAGTAAAGACCTATCTATAAATTTTAAAATTTAGTAAAACTTATATAGCATATTTTCTTTGTTGTAGAATTAATGGCAAATAATACTCTATCTCTGCGATCTATCCTTGAGAAGGATAAGCTCAATGGCATAAACTTCCTTGAATGGTTCCGCAATTTGAGAATTGTTCTCAAACAGGAAAAGAAGGAATATGTCATTGAAGAACATGTTCTTGATGAACTGGTTGCCACTGCTTCCAGAGCTGACAAAGATAAGTTTAAGAAACACATGGGCGACATGCTGGATGTCGGTTGTCTTATGCTTGCCTCCATGACCCCTGAGCTTCAGAAGCAACATGAGGACATGGTAGATTATGATATGATTCAAAATCCCAAGGAGATTTATGAAGGGCAAGCTCGTCAAGAGAGGTACGAGACCTCTAAAGCTCTGTTTCAATGCAAGATGAGTGAGGGATCTCCCGTAGGAGCTCACTTCATCAAAATGATGGGCTACATCCAAACGTTGGAGAATCTCAGCTTTCCGCTGAAAGACGAATTAGCTACTGATGTCATCCTGCAATCGTTGCCAAATAGTTTCAATCAGTTCGTCCTTAATTTCAATATGAATGAAATTAACAAGACGCTACCACAGTTGCTCAGCATGTTGAGAACTGCTGAAATCAACCTGAAGAAGGTAGGACCTAAACCTGTTCTGATGGTCCGCAAGGGCAAGAAGATAGGTAAATCGGCAGTAAATTCTAAAGGTGATGGTAAGACCAAAACCGATGGAAAGGAGGCATTGAAACCGAATAAGGGAATCAAGAAGGATGGAAAATGTTTCCATTGCGGCAAGACCGGACATTGGAAGAGAAACTGCCCCACACACCTACAAGAAGTCAAGAAAGCAAAAACGAGTGAGGCATCAACCTTAGAGGCTTCTAAAGAGAAGGCATCAGAATAGACATGGGCCTGCAAATGGAAATAAAGCAAGAGTTGCTACATCATCCATTAGGACATGTGTTTTTGCTTAAATAGATTTGTTTTAGTTTTTAAGATTATTATTTTGTGCCTAAGTTTTAGTTATCTTGTAAGGACAAGATATTTTAATTTTGAGATTATTTAAATAAATGTTATTCTTTTAATCTCTTATGACACAACGAATCAATGATCTTTAAACTAATCAAATCAATAATATTTATAAGATAAATAAAACAAATGACTGATCTCAAACTCGTAAAAAGTATTAAGGTAATTTAATGAGATCAAATTCAAGAATACTTAAAGTTTGATGAACTTTCAAAGAATATGAGATTGTCCCATAATTAAATCCCACAAGTGGAACGAAAAGTCTTTGAAAGAGAATCAAATATGTTAGACATGTTTTGATTCATAAAAAGTCATTTTCAACTTCTTTACACAATAGAAAAACAACTATCATACTTAATTGTTTTTTTAAACTTGGTTCGAAACGCCATATAAGATATGGACTAAGAATTGTTCTAGAATACCTTTGAAGTTTTAAGGTTACTTACATGTTAAAATGTTTGCAAAGTTCGAACCTTAAAAACTTCATTTGTTGTTTATCCTAACGAGAACAAAGCGTTTGTTTCTCAAACGAGAGTTTATCTTGAAAGAGATTAATTCTCACAAAGGGATTTTATTTCTTCAACTTTAACGAGAACAAAATATTTGTTGCTTAAATGGTAGTTTATCTCGAAAGAGAATACTTATCATTAAGGGATTTCATTTTTCAACGAGAACAAAATGTTTGTTGCTCAAATGAGAGTTTCTCTCGAAAGAGATTACCTCTCACAAAAGAAAAAAATGGAATTTGGAATTTGAAGAAATTTTAGACAACAAATTTATGAACCAAAGATTGAGAATGATCCACAAATGATCAAGGAACATTGGAACAAAACACAACTATTGTGTTGATCCTTAAGAGAATACCATCTACTTGAGAAATATGGATTTCTCACTATCCGTACATGGAAACACTCTTCTTTTTGGATCAAGATAAAGACTAGGTCTTATCAGAAAGCAATGGTGAAGCCCAAAATTCGAGAAATGGCTAAGAGCCATGAGAGATGAGATGAAATCCATGTCTAAAACCAAGTATAGACTTTGGTTACCTAAAAGGGTAAAACCTAAGAGCCATGAGAGATGAGATGAAATACAAAGGATGATTCGTCGCTAAAAGTTTTCGACAAACTTCATAGTATAGACTATGATAAAGCATCTTCCTTGTAGCTATGTTTAATCCATCTTAATCTTACTTGCAAGTAGTTACATACGATGATTATGGAATCAAATAAAGGAATGTCAAAACCACTTTCCTAAGGGAAAACTTGAAACAAATATGTACATGATACATCCATAAGGTTTTGTCACTCCAGTAAACACTTGGAAGGTATGTAAGCTACAAAGGTCTATCCGTAGACTAAGACAAGCTTCTCGAAGTTGGGATATTCGTTTCAGAAGATACAATCAAAAGGTTTGGTTTATCTAAAAACAAAGGGGAGTCTTGTTTTAAAAAGAGCTAGTGGGAGCATTGTTACTTTCCTAAGTATTGTATGTAGATGACATACTCATCAAAAGGAACTAAAGATCGCAATCCATTTTACATTAATAAAAGATACTGCGAGTTAGCAACATGAGACAATATCTAACTCTACAACATAGGCTGAATGTATTACAGTCGACATAGCAATAAAGAAGGATGTTTGGATCTAAAGGGTTCACTTCTGAACTAAGGGTTGTTCCCAGCATATTAGATGCTACATAACTCTGTTATGAAGGAACCTTTGCGTAAGCAAATAAAACCCAGATCTCATCAATAAATCCAAACATATTCTAAAGTACTTACATCATGGAGATGTGGAAGTATGCAACATAAGCACAAAGTTAATAACTTTGTCAACTCCCTAACAAAGCTTTTGATACAGCATAAGCATGTCAGTTACACTAAGCCATATCGTATTAGATACGAGAATGATTGGTCTTAGTGCTAGTGAAAGATTGTTGGAGTATGCCCAAAGACCAATCATGTGATGATTGTAACCCCCTTAACCCGGCCTAGACGGTTGACCCGAATTAAGAAAGTCACACGGGGAAAACCAAAGTCAACCCGAAAGTCAACCTTGATTAACGACCCTTTTTTTCTTTTTAATCTTGTCTAGATGCACATTAGTCCTAATTGTGATCACACAAACATCATATTCAAAGATCACAAACATCATAGATCAAACAAGGACCCAATTGAACAAATTACAACTTTAGGGACCAAATTGTAATTTCTGATAATTAAAAGGACTTAACCCTAATTAAAGTTACCAACTTGAAATTAGTCAGGTTTCATGCTTCCCTGTGAAATTTCAGCTCAAAAGGACTTCCCATACTCATACAATTGCACAAACAAGTTTTAGGACTAAAACGCAAACAATTCAAAACATATAACTGCCAATGTCAGCCCCCAACGGTCGACCGTTCCGAAACAGGTAGACCCCGTTTCGAAACACGGACCGTTCCGCAACGGGTTCCGGAACACGGGCTGGCAGAGGCCAAACCGTTTCGAAACGGTGCCTACCGTTTCGGACGCCTGGGTTCATTCAAGGCACCCGTTCCGAAACGGTGCACACTGTTCCGAAACGCCCTGCACAGATTGCAGCAAAATGCATTCTAAAACATGCAATTGATCATTCAAACATGCTCCAAATGCTACCAAACTTTACCAGCATGCAATTCAACATATATAAGACTTATAAGCATCATCAAATCATCAAAACAACATCATATGCAAAAAGCCCCAATTCTATAGGCATGCTTCCTACACAAGCTAGCTATTCAAGCACAAACTTCCAAAACAAGCATGTAATGATCCAATACAAAAACCAGCATTCTTATCAACATTCAACATACTTAGGGAGTTCCAAACACCTCCCAAAACATACACATTGGTCCCCCATTGCCAAATTACCAAAAGCTAAAATGTACCAACAAAAACCTTCCATACATTGAGCTCTACTTGTACTTGAATGCTTGCCCTCCTTGCTGCCCTCAAGGTTCACTAATGTTCTGCATTATTGAATTAAGAAAACGAAGAGAGCGTAAGCAAAAGCTTAGTGAGGAATGCTCTTAAAAACCATTCAATAATGCATTTTAAAACATTTACAAAACATGCTTTAAATCAACCTTTGCACATGCTCAAAAGCATACTTAAAACAAGCATCTCATGCTTCAACATAATATAACATGTCATATTGGCTCAAGTGATAAATTCCATTTCTTAAAACAAGTTCATCAACTTTCCCAAGGACTTTTAAACACCTTGGCCCCAAGGACTTTTAAACACCTTGGCCATGGACTTTTAAACACCATGAAAGAGGACCACACAAGGACTTTTAACCACCTTTGTGTCCATAGCTTGAATCACCCCAAGGACTTTTAAACACCTTGGCCCCAAGGACTTTTAAACACCTTGGCCCCATGGACTTTTAAACACCATGGCCCCATGGACTTTTAAACACCATGGAAAGGATCACCTAAGGACTTTTAACCACCTTAGTGTCCGCAACAAGAACCATCCAAGGACTTTTAACCACCTTGATGTTCTTAAGTAACAAGGCTCACTCAAGGACTTTTAACCACCTTAGTGACCTTAACCTTTTTAAAAACTTCACTTGCCAATATACATCATTTTCATCAATTAATCCACTGTTTTAAAGCATTAAACCAAGCCATATTCATCATGCATTTAAAAGCATCAAACCACATTTAATCAATGTACAAAAGCAAGGAACTCCTACCTAGAGTTTCCTTCAACATATGGCTTAAAACATCAGCAAATACCATGCTAAAACATGCTTTCAAAACAGTAATTAAAACATGCAATAAACCACTTTGCACCACAACAAAATCATGGCCACCACTAGAGAGTAATTCCGAAAACTTACACTTGAGCTTAGCAAAGTTGTTTAGACTTAAACTAAGCTCCCAAGACATTGATTTCAAAGCCGAAAACCCAATTTTCACAAACGCACTCACCGATTCCACTTTGCTTCAAGCCAAAGCTCCAAATCAAGCTTCCGGATCAACAACTCTTGGATCCAAAGATGTCTCCTCTGTTTCAACACATCAAAGCAGAGGATTAATGCATCATCATGCATTAATTGCTTCAATGAAAGCACCTAAACTCGCTGCTCTCATCCAACCTCCATTTTTGGCCACCAAACACAACCGAAAATGCATCCAAACCACTTCTAAACAAAGCCAGCCATAAACCAGCAAAACCACAAATCCTTTAACATCATATAACATCTAAAAACAACCTATTAACATCCTTATACCTCCAGCAACATCAGATCCACAAGATCACCTCAAAAACAACCTTGAAACACAAGCTAAACTTAGGAAACTCAACCTATCCGGGATTGCATTAATCAAAACTCAATTCCTTATCAATTTAGAGTTCATTTAACATCAAAAAACACATCTCAAATCACAGATTAATCAGATCTAACGAAAATCACCAAAAATCACCAAATCTTGCATTATAAGCCAAGATCCATTTCACCACTTAAAAACCTTTAATAAAACATCAATTAAGGATTGAAAACTTAGGAATTTCAGTAAAGAACTGATAGTTTAGAGGAGAAGGACGTTCTTACCTCCAAACTTGAGTTTCTCCTCTTTTTGGAATCAAAAACCTTGTTGAATCAAGTAGCAATCGAAGAGGTTTTGAAGATATGTTGATTAGGAATCAAATGAGAGTTGAAAGGAGGGATTTAGGTGAGAAAATCAGAACCAATTCTCTGGAGAGAATGTGTTTGGGTTGAAAGAAAATGAGAGAAAGAAAATTGAGAAAAGTTAGTTGCAAAAATATCCAAAATAGCCAAATGGCTTTCCCTCCACTTTTAATATCATTTAAAATCAGAATTTAGTCATAAAATATCTTAGAAAAATCTGGAGAAACTCCCTTTGGGTAAATAGCTCCTTAAAGATTCAAAGTTTCAACCCTTTATAAAACAGTCACCAAACTTTCGAAAATTACATTTTGGTCACTAGCCAAAATGTCACACTTCCAAAACTCATTTTCCAAAATTGATTTCACAGTTCACTTAATTATATTAAAAGATGATTTTAGAACATTTTTCCATATTTTTAATGCAACCCGAACTAGGCTTTCCTAATTTCACCTCTTTAGATTCGAACAGCACTTTGACCAACCGGTCAACGCCCAAAACTCCTAAGCCCAAAACCGGGGCGTTACAATGATTGAATAGACATACTATTTTACTAGATTTATCAAGTAATGACATTGCCGTTATTATCATTTGGTATGTTTCTGTGCATCAAACTAACCATTGGATAATAATGTCCATACAATAATACGATTATTGTTAAGTAGGATCCTTAGTCGAATATTATTACGGGCATGGACAATGATAATATATAAATACTAATATGTGGTTGATGACAAACGTTGTCATTGACATAGAGATGTCAAAATCAACACATAAGTATTTGTTAGAGAACAACATACTGGATTGACCCGCTATGAGCATGTTTCTTGGGTAATTATGTGACAGTCACAACATTGCTCATGATAAACATATGTATAATCCTCAGACTTGAGATCAACATGATTTCAACATAAAGATTTACGTATTTTGACACAGTCAAACATGTGTCGTAACTAACTACATTATAAAGACTGATGATTGGATACATGATGACCTATGTAGTGAAATATGGTTGATCAAGAAAGGATATGTCCCTCCTACATAATGGGAGAAATATCTTTGGCCACTTGATTGAGTGAGATTAGAAAATAAATGGCCATGATCGAATATTATGATATGAGATATCATAGAGATTCGTTTATCATAATCTACTCAAGACATCAAGAAACACTAGATGGACAACGCAAGTGTGACTAACCCATGACTTGTGTTCATCTAAGATATAAAGGACAAAAGGATGAAATGCATAAAGGAAGTTTATTCAGGAATTAGGAAAATCAAACCATGACTTCATGCAACTTAGGTAGCAATGATGTATTGCTAGATGCCACTCATTGTTTGTAAAATTAGAACAGTTCTAATTTTGTTGCTAACGTTGCATGAACCTACAAGGGTCACACCCTTCGAATGAAACAAACAAAAATTGGAAACCATACTCCCTATTTTAGGGAGGTTGCCGAAAATCCCCTATGGGATAGGGGAAATCGGCAACTCCCTTAAATGAGAATAATATTGGATAAATATTGTATTTATCAAATATTATTTAGAGTATGGAAAATATTTAGAGACTTAAATATTATAGAATAAGATTCTAGAAATTTAAATATATATTTGAAATTTATATAATGTATATTGAATTCCAAGTTTATGTAGAATTAGATTCTACATAATTAAAATTATATATTTAAATATATTTAAATCCAAGTAAAGATAGAATAAGATTCTATATAATAAATATATATATATATATATTTGGATTAAATATAATGTATATTTAGATCCATGTTTTATGTAGAATAAGATTCTACATAATTAAATATATATATATTTCATTTAATATTATTAAATATAATGTATATTTAATATAAACCAATTTCAAGTAGAATTAGATTCTATGAATTTTGGTTGAACTTGGATTTAAGGAATTCAACTAGAATTAAGTCTCTGAATACTATTTAAAGGGACAAGGGCTAGCAACCAAACCATCCATATTCCTCCTTGCAAATTTCGACATATCCATGGGAATTCCCCTCTGGAATTTTCGACAAGTCCTAGATTTCTTCTGAGAAGGTGTTCGATATTTTTCTGGTGTTCTACCTGCTCCCTGGCAAATCCCTGAAGATTCCCTTGCCCGATTGCATGTCCCGATTGAACTCCTAGTCGATTTCAGGCTCCCTTAGGAATCCCTGAAGGGATTTCAACTTCTCCCTGGAAGGTGTTCAAACCTGTCGAAATTTATCCCTGAGTGTTAGGGAGGCGGAAACTTTGTTCGTTTTGTTCGGGTGGACTCCGTAGAGGTCATTGCGAACCTGTGACGATTCCAGTTTTACTTGACGTGGTTATTCTGACATACCGTCGGTTTTCCAGTTTCAAGAGTTCTAAAAGGCAACTCTTCATCTTTTCACCCCGAATTCTTCATGTACATGGATCTTGGCTGGATTACGTCGGATTATTTTTCCACTACGCCACGGGGCGTGCCGACGTGTCCCAACACATTCGATGAAGAGGAGCACGAAGTGGATAATCTTTGCCTCATGGCCATTGATGATGATCCTAAGGTAAACCCTAACTCATCTACTTTTGATTTCACATTTGATGAACTTCAAGTTGCATATGATGAGTTGCAAAAGGTTTACGATGAGTTGGTAGAAAAATACAAGGAATCAGTTTTGAAAAACAAGAAAATAATTTTTGATTCGAAAAACCAAAATGATTCCCTTTCCAAAACCAACTCGGAACTTGAAAAGAAGATTGTGGTTTTACAAGATGACTTAAAATATTTTCAAGATGAAAATATTGATTTAAACATTCTTCTTTCCAAAGTTCATGATGATCACCACAAAGTGGTGAATGAACTCAAAGCTTCTTTGAACAAAGTTGGTACTTCTAATTTTGAAAAAGGTCAATCTTATAAAACCAACTATGTGAAAAGAAACTTTGTGAACCATAAACAAAGAGGCTCTCAAAGGCATCCTAAAGGTAAAAAGGTTAGAAATGTATGGGTTTCTAAGGAACTAGTAGCTTCTAATAATATTAATGATATTTCTTCTTAGATTCCTAAGGGAACCAAGTATTTGGGAGCTAACTCACATGGACCCAAAATGATTTGGGTACCAAAAATCAAGAACTGATCTTTATTTGTAGGGGGGACATTGCTACAAGGCCGAAGCTTCAAGTCAAAACACTTGGTACCTTGATAGTGGATGCTCAAGACACATGAACATCGACAAGAGTAGATTCATGGAGCTAAAGCCAAAATATGGTGGAGTGGTGACATTTGGTGACAACTCCAAAGGCCATATTGAGGGTATTGGTTTCATTGGTAATCTCTCTTCTATTCTTATTGAAGATGTGTTATATGTCAATGGTCTTAAACGTAAGTTGTTGAGAATTAGTCAATTATGTGATAAGGGTTTTAATGTTCTTTTTGATGTTAATGGTTGCAAAATTGTGGACATTAAAACAAATAAGATAATGCTCATTGGTCATCACATAGGTAACATATACATGATGCATTTAGATGGCATTCATACATCCCATGCATGTTTGGTTGCTCAAAATGAAAATGATGCAGGGTTATGGCATAGAAAATTAGGACATGCTAGCATAAGTGTTTTAGAGAAATTGGTTTCCCAAAATCTAGTTAGAGGTTTACCTAAGCTAAAATTTTCTTTAGATAAAATTTGTGATGCTTGTGTGTTGACGCTCCAAAAGTACTAATTTATATACCAATTTCACATGTTTTTACTTGTCTTTTAAGTACATTTAGTTTCATTTTGCCTTAGGAACCATGCATTTGCATCAAGAGTTGGGATTTTGTGTTATGCCAGTTTGAGATATTGTTGTTGACGCCTTTTTGCAGGATGGCATAGCAAGAGGCACAGTTTCTGATAGAGCAAAGCAAAGCAAACCAAGGAAGGAAGAAGATGATGCCGAGTAGCTGTTGGCACAGAAGGACCTTTAAATGCCAAGCACTGGTTGGCAGAGAAGAGCATTTGATGCCAGGCCAAGAAGTTGTTGACTCGAAAAAAATAGGACCAGATTAGGCTGCGAAAAAATAGGGATCGGTTCAATCCCTGAAAAAATAGCAAGCAGTGCCAAGTGTAGTTGGCATAATCATGCCAAGCTGCGATGCTAAAGGAGTGTTGGCATGGTGACGTCAGCCCTAATTCGATCAGCCTTGAGATTCAAACACTAGATGAGATGATCCTTTTCCTTATCCCCTGCATGTTTAAATTCAAATCCAAGATAAACCAAGGCTATCCCTTGAGTCCTATTTATACCTGATCAATCAAGAACGGAAGGGAGAGACTAGAAGCCAGAGAGTGATTGGAGTCCAAGGAGTTCAACCTTCGACCAAGGTCTGGCTGTGGAGAGCTACATCGAAAGACTCTCTTCTAGCCCATCCTTAGTCAGATTATTTTTATTTTATTTTCAATATAATATGGATGTTAAAAATGATGATGTTTTTTTATTGTTAACCCTACCATGAACTAATTTCATAGTTGGTGGGTGGTTTTTAGGTTGTTTATTATGTTTTATGCTTAGCTTTTAATAAATCATAACTACCTCGGCAATGTTTTGTTATATTTGGCAAGATTTCCATTTTTAAACGTACTGCCAAGCGAGAGCTGACACTTTTTTTTGAAACACTATGCCAAGCGACGACATGCATAGTCAACCTATTGCAACTCAATATCATAACTGACTTGGGTGGCAACAGACGAATGCTAGATACTGAGGTGATATGCTTCGAAAGAAGATGTTTAAGTAGATGAACTTACTTCGGGAGTGAAATCTACCCATTAAGAGTAAAGATTGGGACTTAATCAAGTCCGTTTTGAGAAAACACTCACTATATATATATGGGTTTTTAACATAAACGATTTAGGGCATTGACCATCGAACGAGGCAAAGCCACCATTGAATCTACTAGGCAAACAATGCCTAGACATGATTTATTGAAAGCCGACATGGCATGATTAATGTGAAAACCAGGCACTCCCTGCCAACACTCGTCATTTGCTAAGACACTCTCTTGCCAACGTTTTATTTTCTTTCTCTTCATCTCAATTTCTAGTCAAAACAAATATTTTTCTTGAAGACAAGTAAATCTGCAAAGCAATCGAAATTCCACAATGCATTCCCTGTGGGATCGATAACTCAACTTAGCTGCTGTATTACTTGCAGACCGTGTATACTTGCATGCAATAGACTTTTCTTGGAATTGTTTTATTACTTTTCCAACATCTTTTACGCCCTATTGCAAATAATTTCCTATTCACGCCGAGTGTCTACAAGTTTTTGGCGCCGTTGCTGGGGAATGCAACAAAGTATTACTGTTTTGTCTTACTTGTTTTGCTTTACTTTTGTGTCATTTAATTTTTTTGTTTGATGTATGACCAGGAACCGCCCTGAGACGGAAGATTGGCCATACAACCCCGAGATTGAACGTACTCTACGCAAGCTAAAGAAGAAGATCAGAGAGATGGCACATGTCGATAATGGAGTAGATGGTGTTCAATTCAACCTTGAAAATCAGCAAAATAATGGAGGAATACCATTGAACAATAAAAATACCGCTAATAACAATGCCGAAGAAGACAGACCCATTTGAGAATAATCAGCATATGACATCACTGGCTTAATGTAAGGAGTTATTGGAAATGAGGTAAAAACATCGAATTTCAAACTTAAACATGTAATGATTTCAACTCTTTTGAATGTAGGACAATTCGATGGTGCATTGATAGAAGACCCAAGGCAACATCAAAACCAATTCATGGAGATATGCCAATTGTTTTAGCAACCATGAATGTCTGAGGATACCGTGAAGCTAAAATTATTCACTTTTTTGTTGAGAGACGGGGCAAAGTCATGGCTCAATTCTTTGCCACCTGGTTCGGTCACCTCATGGGCAGACTTGTGTTAGAAATTTTTAACATGTTTCCAGCTGCCAACACTCACTGCCAAGCTGTATGGTGAGATCATTACATTCAGGCAGGCTAAGGATGAAACTCTTTATGATGCCTAGAAAAGATTTAAAGATTTGTTGAGATGATGTCGAATGCACAGGTTTCCAAATTAGACCTAGATGCAAACCTTCTATGACAGGTTGAATGCACAGACAAGGATTACTGTTGATACCTCAGTAGCCGATTCACTGCTTGACAAAAACTACACTGAATCTATTGGTATCCTTAATAGGATAGCCATCAATGATTTCGAATATCATGTTGCTAGGCTCGGGACTGGAACCAAAGCCAGTGGGAAATTACAGTTGGATGAGCTAACATCCATCCATGCTGAGATTTCTAATCTCACCAGCATGGTGAGAACTTTACAAAAAGCAACGAGTCCCAAGCAGTTAAAGCATTGGATCCATTCTGCACTATTTGTGGAGAAAACCATCATGTGGATGAATGCCCTGCCAATCCTGTGTCAGTAAATTTCATTGGAAATTCTGGACGTTATTACAATTCTAACTCCAATTCTTATAATGCAGGTTGGAGGGAGCACCCTAACTTGGCTTGGGGAAACTAAGAGGAAACCAGTACAATTTACAGCGCCAGAATGCCCAGAGGCAAACTCAGAATGCCATGCCAGCATTATGCCAAAACACAATGCCACAAGGAGTTCAAAATAATTTCCAGCATGGGCAAAGGCTCAATCAATGGGGCAATCTTACAGAATACAAAATCAAGATGATATCACAGTTCATAGTCTGGTAGCTTGAATACGGAATTTAGAGATCAAAATGGGACAACTTGCGAATGCACTCAACAACCGACCACAAGGAGCTTTGCCAAGTGACATTGAAGATGCTCGAAACAAAGGTAATGAGCAATGCAAGGCCATAACCCTTCGAAGTGGTAAACATTGTGAGGCAGAAATGACTCCCAAGCAGTCGGTTGATTACCAAGTTGGCAACCCAATGCCAGCAGATGAGCCTAAGGAATCCGAGAAAGGGAATGCTAAAGCAAATGATGCCGGAGATGATGCCCAAAATAATGCCAATTTTCATGCTAGCTCTAATGTTCAGCAAGATGCCAGTCCTAGTGCCAACGATGATGTTCACAAAAATGACAAGCAGACTAAGGTAAAAAAAAGCAAATTAATACCAAAGTGGATGCAAGCACTGACTCGACAAAGCCGACAGTGCCATCATATGTGTATCCACCACCACCATTTTCGACCAGACTCCAAAAGCACAAGTAGAACCAGAAATTTAAGCGCTTCTTGAAAGTGCTTAAGCAATTGCAAATTAATATTCCATTGGTAGAAGCTCTTGAACAAATGTCCAACTATGTAAAATTCATGAAAGACATTTTGTCAAAAAAGAGGAAGTTGGGAGAATTTGAAACTGCCGCCCTTACGCAAGAACGTAGAGCCATGATCTTGAATCGATTTCCACCAAAGCTTAATGATCCAGGGAGTTTTACTATTTCTTGTACTATCGGCAACAAATTCATGGGCAAGACACTATGCGACTTGGGTGCCAGTATTAACCTGATGCCAAAGTCTATTTTCAAAACGCTTGGCATAGAAGTGAGACCCACCACTATGACGCTCCAAGTGGCAGATCAATCTTATGCACATCCCAAGGTTAAGATTGAGGATGTCTTGGTAAAGGTAGATAAATTTATATACCCAGTCGATTTTATCATTTTGGATTATGAGGATGATGTGAGTGTTTCAATTATTTTGGGTAGGCCATTTCTTGCCACATGTAGGACACTTATTAATGTTCATAAAGTGTAACTAACAATGCGAATGAATGGTCAACATTTTCCTTTTAATGTGTTTAAAGCTTTGAAGTGTGCATATGAGCCAGGTGAATATCAGAATGAGGAAACTATGAAGTCTATTTTTATGATGAACACGACAAAGTTGTGCCATAATATAGAATTTGATGCCAGCATGCTTGATGGCATTGCTGAACTTTTTTAAGAACCCGAGGAATCAGCCTTGGAGGCTGAATATGTGAGTTATTTTGAGCCATTGGAGTTAGCCATTAGGGAGACAACCAAACCGAAACCATCGATTGAGGAACCACTAGAGTTGGAGCCTAAGCCACTGCCAGAGCACTTAAAGTATGCTTATCTAGGTGAGCACTCAACTCTACTGGTGATTATTGCCACTGATCTCACTAATGATCAAGAGGCAAGATTTCTGGCAATATTAAAAACCTACAAGCAAGCGTTGGGTTGGACCTTGGCAGATATCCGAGGGATAAGCCCAACCATTTGCATGCACACGATTATTTTGGAGGAATATCATGGCAAGACTATTGAAGGTTAAAGGAGGCTGAACCCGAGCATGAAAGAGGTCGTAAAAAAGAGATTATTAAATGGCTTGATACCAGAATAATCTATCCATATCCGATAGCTCTTGGGTTAGCCCGATACAGTGCGTGCCAAAGAAGGGTGGCGTGATTGTGGTTCAGAATAGCAAGGATGAGTTGATTCCCTCTAGAACAATTACAACATGGAGAGTGTGCATGGATTATAGAAGGCTGAATAAGGTCACGAGGAAGGATCACTTCCCTTTGCCTTTCATTGATCAAATGCTAGACAAGCTGGCAGGTAAAGCTTTCTATTGCTTTTTAGATGATTATTCAGGTAAAAATCAGATTCCAATAGCGTCTGATGACCAGAAGAAGACCAAATTCACCTGTCCATATGGAACATTTGCTTTTAGAAGAATGTCATTTGGTTTGTGCAATACACCGACAACGTTTTAACGTTGTATGATATCCATTTTTTCTAATCTGATTGAGCACAACATAAAAGTATTTATGGACAATTTCTTAGTGTTTGGTAGCACATTTGATGAATGTATTCTAAGTTTGGAGCAAGTTCTTCAGAGATGCATTGAGACCAGTCAAGTCTTGAACTGGGAAAAATGCCACTTCATGGTGAAGGAGGGCATTGTTCTAAGGCATAGAGTGACCAAGAATAGACTAGAGGTTGATTCAGCAAAAGTTGATCAAGCAACTACCACCCCCACGAGTGTTAAAGGTGTAAGAAGTTTTTCAGGTCATGCCAGATTTTACTGTCGATTTATTAAGGATTTTTCTAAAATTTCTAAACCTTTATGCATGTTATTAGAAAAGTATGACGCCTTTGTATTTTAAGATTCTTGTTTGAAAGTGTTTCAGGTCCTTAAGGAGAAGCTGGTTAATGCCCATATAGTCGTGGCACCAGACTAGAATGAGCCTTTTGAGCTCATGTGTGATGCCAGTGACTGCTATAGGAGCAGTACTTGGACAACGACGTGGCAGAGTTTTTCACGCCATATATTATGCCAGAAGAACACTTATTGAAGCACAACTTAATTACACAACAACTGAGAAAGAATTTCTTGCAGTTGTATTTGCTTTTGATAAATTTGGACCTTATTTGATAGGTAATAAAGTTGTTGTTTTTACAGATCACTCGGCATTGAAGTACCTTTTGGAAAAGAAGGATGCCAAGCTGAGATTGATCCGATGGACGCTTTTACTTTAAGAATTTGACCTCGAGATCCGAGATAAGAAGGGCAGTGAAAACTTAGTAGCTGACATATTATTCCGATTAGAGCATCACCTAGAGGATGGTAAGACTAATGCCATCATAGATTAGTTCCTAGACGAGTATTTACTCGCATTCAATGCCACGCCATGGTATGCCAACATAGCCAACTATTTGGTAAGTAAGATCATGCCACCATATTTGGGGTACAATGCCAAGAAACGGTTTTTGCATTATGTTCGACAATATTATTGGGATGAGCCATTTCTATTTAAGCAATGTGCCAATCAAGTGATCCACCGTTGTGTTACAGAAGATGAGCAGCATGCTATTTTGCAAGCATGCCATGCCGCACCATGTGGAGGACACTTTGCTGGACTAAAAATTGTTTCCAAGGTGCTAAAGTCAGGTTTTTATTGGCCCACGCTAAATAAGGATGCTCATGACTTCACCAAGGCATGTGATCCATGCTAACAGACTGGGAATATCTCTAGCAGACATCAAGTATCGCTCCAGAACATCATGTCGGTGGACTTGTTCGATGTTTGGGGATAGACTTTATGGGTCCATTTCCCCCATCTTTTGGCAATATATATATCCTAGTGGCAGTTGACTATGTTTCCAAATGGGCAGAGGCTATAGCCTTGCCAACAAATGATGCCAAGGCCGTTGCCAAATTTTTGCACAAGCATATCTTTACACGTTTTGGTGCTCATCGAGTGATCATTTATGATGAGGGCATCCATTTTAAATGCAATCTAATCTCTAAAGCTTTATGCAGGTATGAGATACAATAAAGGACAACCACAACCTATCATCCACAAACAAATGGGCAAGTCAAGATTTCTAACAAGCAAATCAAGAATATCCTAGAAAAGACTGTGAATCCTTTGAGGAAGGATTGGTCTTTGAGGTTAGATGAGGCTTTGTGGGCTTATATGACCATCTTAAAACTTAGTTGGACACTTCACCTTTCAAGATTGTATATGGTAAGTCGTGCCACTTGATGGTAGAGCTCGAGCACAAAGCCTACTAGGCAATTAAGACATTGGATATGGTATGTGCAGCCGCAAGAGAAAAACGGATGTTTGACCTAAATGAAATGGAAGAATTTAGGGCACATGCTTACGAGAATGCCAGGTTATATAAAGAACGAACCAAGCGTTGGCATGATAAGAGAATTCTGCCACGAAACTTCGAGGTAGGTCAACAAGTTCTTTTGTTTAACTCACCCTTAAAATTGTTTCTAGGAAAGCTCAGTTCAAGATGGTCATGCCCTTTCGAGGTTGTGAAACCCTATGCCCACGAAGAGGTGGACATTAAGGACATAAAAACTAGTTATACTTTTAAGGTGAATGGGCAACGCCTGAAGCATTATTGGGATGAAGAGCAGAGTACTACCAAGGAGGTCATCCTCTTGGTAGAACTACCATGATGCCACCGAGTTGGTATTTACTTGTAAATAGTAGGATTATAATTTTTCTTTTCAGTATTTTTTCTTTATTTTATTTGTTACTTTTTTCTTTTATGTGTTGAAGGGTTTTAGTTTGAAGTGCATGCAGATTTTTGTGCTAGGAAGTATGCTTGTGTAGAGATATATATTGGCAAGACGAGAGAATGGGTGCAGTGCCATGCTAGGAGAAATGCTAGTAGTTGAGCTTGGCATACTGCAGAAATGATTTTGGAAAAAGAAAATTACCCTAGTTTGATTTAATTTAAACCATGAGAGAGAAAATAAACCCTAACCGCCCACAATTTTAGGTGAATTTAAAATTAAATTTAAATCACCTTATCACTCCATATCTCATCACTTTAAAACCTATCCTTATCACTTATCCTTTCCATACTTATCACATCATCCCTTTTTTCCTCTCTCCATAACACGCCATCTTTTCATTATTACCCTTCTTAGACAATTCATAATTAAAAACCTACCATGACACTCAACCTTTCCTTCTCTCAACTCTTACAACTTTTACCCTCTTCACTTTACCTTCTTCCCCTACCCATTTACTCTCTCTCTCTCTCCCCATTTCAAGAAAATCAAGCCTTTTCTTTTCTTTCTCCATAGCCATGGAGTCTTCATCTAAACTGTAGAGCGTTTGGGTGTTCTTTAAATATGAGCGCACGTGCACACTCTTGTCAAGTTATAGTATAAAAGATATCAGCTCCCACAGAGATTGGACAACTTACTCAAATTGCAATTCCTGCACAAAGAAAATTAAATGCACAAATGAATTTTAGTTTATAAAGGAATTAAAAATAAATAAAACACAAGTAATAGATAAAAGAGATCAGGGTGATAGAATGTGTTAGGTTATGCTGCTTAGTACTGTGAAACTTCGTTGAATAGGTTAAGCTGATTTGTGCTGCCAGACTTTGCTGCCTCGCCGGAGGATGGCAGATTAGCTGCTTTGACGCTTTTTCCGCCTCAGCAGTGGAACAGATGGTTGGCTCGACGGCAAACTCGGCAGACCTTCAAGGATTGGCAGAACAATTCGATATTGATCCTGCTTATGTCTAAGTCAGAATACTATTGTTGCCCACTGTAGATGATACCCGCACGGTGTGAATCTTGCAAAGACAACAAACTTGGTTCGTTCTCTTTTAGCCTCCTTAAACTCATGCCTATGTCTAGGTCGAATTGATCAACACCTTATTAGGTTGAGGATCGTATTTATCCCTTTCATGAGTTTGGCTCTCTCGATACCGAACAAATAGATAGTTGACAACTAATCTTTCGAACTTAATTGAAAACTATGAAGAGCATGGAATAAGCAAACCTTGAAGTTTTATTGCAAAAATAAGCTTAAATCCTAAACAACCGTTCTCACACTAGTTTACAACATATCTAAACCCAAGAAAGAATTTAGAACATAATGGCGGCAAGAAAACCTAAACTATGCCTAAGGGAAAACCTAAGTTGTCTCTAATTACAAAATATGTCAAGTATATATAGGCATTAGCTAGGTCAAGTCCTCCTTCGAGTAGAAGTCTTCAAAGTAGGTTTTGCATTAAATGTAACCTTTAATTCTGAATTCTTTGAGTTGAATGTGGACTTCTTTTCATTGCCTTGCACCGCAAGTAATCTTGATCTCCTCCTTCGGTGACTCTTTCTGTTGTTCCAGGCGTTAGAAAATTGAGTGGATGGAATCGTTGGAATCAGGATTTTTTGCTCTACAGATCGCACTTCAATTCTCCAATTCCTCAGCTTGTTGCCCTGGGCGGCAGGTACGGCGGCGACAAGTACTTCGATTGAGAAAACAGCTCCAGATATAGCCCCAACAGCAGCCCCTCGAACGAACCCACTCTCCGTCTCTTGTCCTATCAAAGCCCCCGTCATGGCCCCTAACAATGTCCCCACTGTAGACAAAATGCCAATCTCATCAGCAAAATTTTGATCAGAAAAGGTTACCCTAAGCACCAAAGTATTTTTACACGTTAAATTTTAAGTAATTCAAAACTGCTTAACATGATTAGATTTGTCTTTTATTTACAACATGAACAAGCAAATCAAAGATACAAATTGGATGAACTAATAACACGAGAGAAAAAAACAAAGAAACCAGATTCAATTATTGCAAAACCCAAATCAAGATCAAGAACAAAAAAATTATAATTTCCAAAGAATATTTGAAGGGAAAAGGAAAGGAGATGAGAAAAGAGAACCAACCCAATGCAAAGAAAAATGTTAAGACGGCAGAGAAAACGTTCCCAATGATGGCGGAAACAGCGAAACTGCAGAAAACTTTCACCTTTCCAATGAAATCTCCAAAGGAAGAAGACGATGACAAAGAAAAACGAGGTGGGCGTCCGTAAAAATCCATTCTTGAAAATTTGGAATGGAAAGAAAGCTTCCGGTGCAGGGCTTTAGAATTGCCATGTATTATACACGTGGAATTTTTTAATTTTAAAATTGCCATGTCAGCCGGCTGTTACTCCTCTAACGAAGAATGACGGCAAAGTGACTAAAATAAAACAGATTCTAAACGTAAGGGACCACAATAAGCTGTTTTGAAATCTGGTGACCAAACTAGAACAAACACCAAACGAAAGGGACTGTTTGTGAACATTACCCTTATTTCTAAAAACACATTTTACGTAACTAACTTTCTCTCTTCAAAGATTTAAGGTAAATATTGGATTTGATTTATCTTTTCATATTAAATGATTTCCTATTGATTAACTATCAAAATATTATGTTTGTATCTTGGTTTTCTCATGAAAATCTATTCAATTGGAGGAAAAAGATAACATTAGAGGTAAGGTTTCGTTCTTCTCCTCTAATGCCAAATTCTTTATTGAAATTCCCAAGTTTGTGGTCTTTTATGAGTGTTTTCTAATGTGTTTTGATATTATGTTTATGGAAAATGGATTTAATTGATGTTTGATGGGTTTAATTAAGAGATCTTTGTTTCGAATTGATTTTGCTGAGTTTATAATGAGATTTAATCATGATTATGATGTGTTACAATGTTGATTTAATGATTTTAGTAATGGAAACCCGAAACTAGTTATATTTCTTAATTGAAATATTTGAGATTATGGGTTGTTTGTGTGGTTAATTGATAGCTGGTGGTTCTTTGGTGTTGAGATGATGTTTTAGATGTAAATCGAGATGGTTTAGATGTTAATTTAGCGTGGTAACGGCTGTAGGTTTATTAGAGAAGTTTCACCGACGTTTTCGGTTGTTTTCGGATGCCAATTACTTGGCGATTGTTGGTAGAAGTTGAGATGTTGTGTTGCTAGGGATTTTGGTGCAATGTGGTGCACTAAATCTCTGTTTTGATTTGGTTAGAAGCAGGGGATTATGTTTTGTTAGCTTCGAAAGCAGTTGTGGTTGATCTAGAAGCTTGATTACGCTTCAGCAAAGCAAGCGAGGCGTTGTAGGTGAGTGTAATTGGTTTGAAAGCATTTTAAAGGTTTGAAAGCAAGGTTTAGGGGTTTAGATTAAGCTTGAAACGCTAATCTAAGCTCGGAAGTAAGTATGAGATGTTTCGCTCTCGTTTCTCGGTTTTATCGCATTGTTTTACGTGACCATGCTCGTGTTTTGAGGATAGAACTAAACATATTGGTTTATGCATGTTTTGAGAAATGTTTTAATGATTTATACTATCCCATGAGATACATTTATGATTTCAAAGAGATAGAACTTGTTGAGAAAATGTTATGCATTATTTATGCTTTTGAAATGGGATGGAAATGGTTTATGTTTATGCATTGAAATACAGTAAGTAAATGATGTTTAAATGGGTATATTGGCATGAGATTAGTTTATTATTACCAGATATAATTGGTTGACCAATATGATGAGAAGTGCACTATAATATATGAAATTTGTACGTGCTCCTCGTTTTGGGCAATGGGGGTAGTGTCATCCCGTTCTAAAGTGAGAGTGTGGTGATGAGAGATTCCACCACGGTAGGTCTTGATGATTTGAGATTTCGTCAAGCTTTGTGGTGATGAGAGATATTGCCATGAGAATTCGGTGATGTGAGATTCCACCGAGTAGGACTTGACGATGTAAGATTTCGTCAAGCTATCCTCTTATCCGAGTAATGTTTCTAAAATGCCAATGTATGAGATTCACGTGTACCGTGATTATAAATGATTTTATGCATTGTGTTTTGCATATGAGAACATGTTTTGAAAAATGCTTCATGAGAAACAAGCATGAGTAAGCTTTGCTTTGAGATTTTGCATTATGGTTAATGCATAAGATAGATTGTACATGTGGTTTTAATGTTGATGGTTACGCTTTGAAAATGGATTCAAGCATG
Source organism: Hibiscus tridactylites (assembly GCA_958450335.1). Taxonomy (NCBI): domain Eukaryota; kingdom Viridiplantae; phylum Streptophyta; class Magnoliopsida; order Malvales; family Malvaceae; genus Hibiscus; species Hibiscus tridactylites. The sequence continues at coordinate 36,190,479 of OY288266.1, forward strand.
AGATATAGGTTTTTATTTGAGAAAATGGTTTTGGATGCATTTTTTGGTTTGTTTTGTTTTGAGCATCCCTCACTAAGCAATCGTGCTTACGCTCTCTTTTACCAACAATGCAGAGAAATAACTCTTTTGGGGAAGCAAGGAAGCGAGAAGGAATCCAAGGGAACATGCTAGCTTAAGTATGGTTTGTGGTTTATATAATAGTAATAATCGGCAATGGGGAAATGCTCTATGTTTGAGAGTGTGTGTTTTGAAACTCCCTGGTTGTTTGCATATTTTGAATGCTTATTTGGACTTGTAAATGGCCTTTGCTTATTGGTTTGTGCCTTGCTATGCATTTTGGTATCTTGCTTGGCTTGTTTTCTAGGTTGCATGCCTATAGTTTACTTATGTTTCTAATTGTCATGGAATGATGTTGATCATGCTTAGAATGATTGAAGATTGATGTTTGGACATGTCAAATATAAGTTAGAAGCATGCTTGGATGTTTATGGCTGCTTAAAATTGAGAAAAACCAGTAAAAATACGACATTTCAAGTCCAACATTTCGATATGCCTAAGGTTGTATCGAAACAGGGTCTATGAAATAGGCATGGGGTTTCGAAACATGGCATGGTGTATCAAAACATGATCGTGAGGTTTGGCTATTGGAATTTGGTGTACCGAAACGATTTATAGGGTGTTTCGATACGAACTCATGTTCTAAAACACTAGGCCTTGTTCTGAAACAGGGTGTTTCGGTACGGTGCTCTGTGTATCAAAACACCAAGTTGTTAAAAGTTCTAATTCTTTGTGTTTTGGTCCCTGAATGTTATGGATGCATTTAAATGAGCTTGGATGATTGTTTTGAGCTGAGTTTTGTCAAAGTGGCATGTAATATGATTAATTAATGGTTGATAACCTAAAAATTGAAGAAGTTCTTATAAATTGCTAAAATTACAAAATAGTCCCTAAAATGTGATTATATTCAATTGAGTTCTTAATTGATGTTTGTATAAGATGTTAATTATTCTACGGTGAGTCTTTACACTTAGGGTAACAATGTGCATCTAGACAAGATAAAAAGAAGAAGAAAAGGTTCATTTATTGAGGTAAATCTTCCCGGTTTACTTCAATATTCCTCGTGTGACTCGTTTGGTTCGGTCCTTCGCCCAAGCTGAGTCGAAGGGGTTACATTTGGTGGTATCAGAGCTAGGTTACGAAAGAATTGAGATGTACAGTTGGTGTGATATTGTTGTTTGGATGATTTCTTAATGATTGCTATGCACGGTGGTTGTTTATGCTATGATGCGATGGTTGTTTACTTTGTATGTGATGCACGGTGTTTGGTAACATGATTTATGGTTGTTATGTGCTTCTAGGGGAGAGATTAAGGGTATCCATTGCCATATTACTATTAAAGGATTTTTGTTTAAAACTTTAGCACCTTGAATTCTTGCTTCGGCTAGCCTGAATGTTTTTAATATTGCATTTTCTTTTAGCTCAAAGATTCATATTGTTTTGATAACGGGACCGAGACGAGAGCTTAGAATCAATGTGCGTAATGTGGTTGAGAATGAGGTTAATGATGATGAGTTTGTGCCTCCTCCTTCTCCTGGTGGTGATGGAGCTGGTGTTGGAAGTGTTGGGCCTCAGGCAGCCCAAGGGTCAAGGGTTGGCGGTATGACACCATTAATCTAGAAGATAGTCAGAGCTTTTTAGACAGTGATGGCGGGTATGCATGCGACTGCACCATAGCCTGGTGCTAATGTTGGTTTACCTTTGGAGCGTCTATGCAGTTTAGGTGGAACTGAGTTCTGAGGTCTATCTTCTGAGGGTTCTGAGGTTTGTTTTGAGAGCACCCGAAGGATTCTTGGTCATATGGGTTGTAATGATGTGCGTAAGTTGGGTTGTGTTGTATCCTTGCTGCATGGAGATGCTTATACGTGGTGGATGACAATCATAATGGGTATGGAACCTGCTGATGTGACTTGGGAGTTCTTCGAAACTCCTTTTAAGAGGAAGTATATGGGTGTTCGCTATCTTGATGAAAGAAACGAGAATTCATTTCTTTGGTGGAAGGAAACATGTTTGTTTCATAGTATGAGGTTCAGTTTGTTCAGTTGAGCCATTATGCCTCTAAATTGGTTCCCAACGAATAGAAGAGATGTGATCATTTTCTCTACAAGCTTGTGAAGGAGGTTAAGACATATATGTTGGCTTCGGATTATACATATTTTGATGTCTCAGTCACTCGGGCTAAGGATATCGAGCAGAATTTTGGGTCTAGCCGCATGTTCGGGTGGTACTAGTTCTAGAAAGAGGTCGGCAGAGTTTGATGCTGGTAGAGATCGTTTCAAGAAGCATAAGGATATGAGGTACCGATTGTATCCACGGTGTGGGGGTGGTAACCCTGGTCGTGGTCAGCAGGGCCAAAATGCTTTTGTTTGTACACCAGAGTGTAATCGGTGCGACATAAGGCACATGGGAGAGTGTTGGGGTAATCTAGGTACGTGTTGGAATTGTGGGTCACGAGGTCATATAAAGCATGATTGTTCACAACTAGTTAGAGTTGGACAAGCTCTGGTACAAGTTGCTGAGCCACAGAGAGGCCGTGGGCGCGGTCGTGGTAATTTTTAGCGTAGAGAGGATAGAAAGAGAAATGTTACTCATGTTGTTGTTGTTCAACCTGAGGGAAGTGAACAGGCTAGGGTGTGTGCACACCGAGAGGGGAGGAATGACATGGATGTGATCGCAGGTACCTTTACTTTGCAACCCTTGTCATTACTTTCTTTGATTGATTTCGGTTCTACTCATTCATATATTTTGCGTGAGCATGCACAAGCGCTTCAACTACTTGTTGAGTTGTTAGATGTTGGTATGTGTGTGGCTAGTTCTTTTGGTGAGACGGTTGTTACGAGGAAGTTGTATATGAGGTGTCCTTTGCCTGTTCAAGGTCATGTGTTTGAGGTTGATCTAATGGAATTGCCTTTCTATGGTTTTGATGTAATCCTTAGAATGGATTGGTTGACCGAACATAGAGTCGTGGTTGATTTAGATGCCAAGCGAGTTACCTTGAAACTTGATGATAATTACGAAGTGGTAATCATGAGTGAGAATGTTAAATTCTTGTCCAATGCTATTTCGGCTTTAGAAGCGGGTCGTTTGATGGAACTTGGTTACGAGGCTTTCTTAGCTTATGTTATGAATCTAGGATCGAAGGAAGTGCGTGTGCGGGATATACGTACGGGATGTGAGTTGCCTAGTTTGCCGCCGAACAGAGAGGTTGAGTTTGGCATTGAGTTGTATGAAAATACGACTCTAGTGTCTATTGCTCCCTATCAGATGTCTCCAAAAGATTTGAATGAGTTGAAGACGCAACTTCATGAGTTGCTTGATCTAGGATTCATTAGGCCTAATGTTTCACCTTGGGCTGCAGCGGTTTTGTTTGTGAAGAAGAATGATGGCACGATACGAATGTGTATAGATTATCGACAATTAAACAAGTTGACGGTTAAGAATAAGTATCCTTTACCAAGGATTGATGATTTTTTGATAAGTTTCGAGGTGCTTAGTGTTTTCCAAGATTGATTTGAGATCCAGATATTATTAGTTGAAGCTAAAGAATGTAGATGTGTCTAAGATTGCTTTTTGCATGAGGTATGGGCATTACGAGTTTTTGGTGATGTTGTTTGGTTTGACTAATGCCCCTACTGCGTTTATGGACATGATGAACTGGGTATTTCATGAGTTTTTAGATCAATTCGTGGTTGTGTTTATTGATGACATTCTCGTGTATTCACGTACCGAGAAAGATCACGATCGACACTTGTCGATTGTGTTGCAAGCGTTATTGGACAATCGGTTGTACACCAAGTTGAGCAAGTGCAAGTTTTGGCTTAAGAAGGTCGTATTCCTTGGACATATGATGTCGGCTGAAGGGATTCGGGTCGATCCCCAAAAGGTTAAGGCAGTGATGAGTTGGAAGTCACCTAAGTCGGTCTATGAGGTGCATAGTTTCCTTGGTTTAGCGGGATACTATCGTAGGCTTATGGATGGTTTTTCAAAATTTGCTTCTCCTTTGATAAAGTTGTTGCAAAAGAATGTTAAGTTTGAATGGATGGAGGTTAGGCAACAAGCTTTTGAGAAGTTAAAGGAAGTTTTGGTGCAAGCTCCTATCTTGATTCAACATGAACCGAGTAAAGAGTTTGTGGTTTATAGTGATGCGTCTTATGTTGGGTTGGGATGTGTGTTGATTTAAGAGGGTAGGGTGATAGCTTATTTGTCTCGGTAGTTGAAGGTGCATGAGCTTAATTACCCTACACATGATATCGAATTAGTTGTGGTGGTGTTTGCCTTGAAAATATGGAGGCATTACCTTTATGGTGAAAAGTGTACGGTTTACATGGACCATAAAAGTCTGAAGTACTTGATGTCACAAAAAGAGTTGAATCTTAGGCAACGACAATGGCTACAATTGCTTAAAGATTACGACTTGACGATTGAGTACCATTCGAGGAAGGCTAATGTTGTAGCTGATGCCTTGAGTACGAAGGTGGCTGTAGAGTTGAGGGCGATGTTTGCTCGGTGAGTATATCGCGGGATGGTGGTTTGGTGGCTGAGTTACAAGTGAAACCTTCGTTGGTAGAGTTGATCAAGGAGAAGCAGTTGTTGGATGATTCGTTGGTACCGCATGTGCAGGATATTGCGGAAAAAAATCCAACAAACTTTTGTTTTAATGATGATGGTGTTTTGTGCTTTAAGAGTCGGATAGTTGTGTTGTAGGATGCTGAGTTGAGGCACTATTTTGACTGAGGCGCATATTATTCCATTTCCCATGCATCCTGGTAGTACTAAGATGTATCGTGGGTTGAGGGATGAGTACTGTTGGGTTGGTTTAAAGAAAGACATGGCTGATTTTGTTAGTAAGTGCATGGTTTGTCAGCGTGTTAAAGTTGAGCATCAATTTCCTTCTAGATTGTTGCAACCATTGAGGATTTCATAATGGAAATGGGAGAGAATCACCATAGATTTTGTGGCGGGTTTGCATTTGACCCCATCCAAAAAGAACTCCATTTGGGTGATTGTTGATTGTTTTACGAAGTGTGCACATTTCCTGGCAGTGCATACTACGTATACGTTAGACAAGTTGGTAGATTTGTACATCTATGAGAATGTAAGGTTACATGGGGTGCATGAGTCCATTGTTTCAAATCGAGATCCGCGTTTCACAGCGAGGTTTTGGGAGTGTTTACATCGAGTGTTGGGTACACGGTTGAGTTTCAGTACTTTGTATCATTCGCAGACGGATGGTCAATCTGAACGGGTTATCCAAGTGTTGGAGGATATGTTGAGGTGTTGCATCATTGATTTTCAAGGTTCTTGGGAGAAACAGTTACCTTTGGTGGAGTTTGCTTATAATAATAGCTATCAAGAAAGCATACAAATGGCTCCTTATGAGGCTTTGTATGGAAGGAAGTGTAGAACGCCTCTATGTTCAGCGAAAACGGGGAAAACATTTGTCTCTTTGCCTAATGTGTTAAAGGGCATTACGAAAAAAGTGAAGCTTATTAGTGAGTGGTTGAAAGCGGCTTTGGATCGATAACAATCTTACGCGGATTTGAAGCGTAAGGAAGTTGAGTATGTCGTAGGTGATAAGGTGTTTTTGAAGGTTTCACCTTGGAAAAAGGTAATGAGATTTGGCCAGAAAGGCAAGTTGAGTCCGGGGTTTATTGGACCGTATGAAGTGCTTAAGCATGTTGGACCTGTTGCTTATAAGTTAAGGTTGCCTCCTGAGTTAGAGAAGATATATGATGTTTTCCATGTATCCATGCTTCAGAGGTATAGGTCGGATCCGTCTAATGTTATGCCTATTGAGGAGATTGAGTTGAATCCGGATTTGTCCTATGATGAGGAACCGGTTGAGATATTGGATTCAGACAACAAAGTTCTTCGTGGTAAGACCATTGAGTTGGTCAAGGTCTTGTGGTGACATCGTGGTGTAGAGAAAGCCACGTGGGAAAGGAAGGATGGCATGCTGAAGCAGCTTCCTTATCTTTTTCCACTAGGTAAATTTCGAGGACGAAATTTCATAAGTGGAGGAGAGGTTGTAATGCCACGATTTTGGGCTTGGAAGTTAGCCGGGTTGTCTAGGAAGTTCGTTAGAATCGATTTGAGCAAGTTAGACTAGTTTCGGGAATAATTTGGAATAAATGGTTTTTGAATGAGATAAAATACATGGGGAAATGGTTGAAAATCATTATTTTATAAATATATGATTTTGGTGAAACCAATTTTTAAAAATGAGTTTTGGAAGAAAGACATTCTAGATTTGGTGACTAAAATACGATTTTTGAAAATTGTTTTTCAAGTGACAAAATTATAAAAGACCATAACTTTGAATCTTTAAGGAGTAATTGACCAAAGCTCTAATTCAACCTTTTTCCTCTTAATTGATTTATTTTAAGATGGTTTTAATAAATAAAAAGAGTTGGAAAAAGACTAAATAGCCTTTATTTTCTAAAAACACATTTTACGTAACTAACTTTCTCTCTATCATTTTCTCTCAAATTGTCTTCAGCCAAACATTGTTTTCCTCTTCAAAGATTTAAGGTAAACATTGGGTTTGATTTATCTTTTCATATTAAATGATTCCCTATTGATTTACTATCAAAATCTTATGTTTGCATCTTGGTTTTCTCATGAAAATCTATTCAATTGGAGGAAAAAGCTAACATTAGAGGTAAGGTTTCGTTCTTCTCCTCTAATGACAAATTCTTTATTGAAATTCCCAAGTTTGTGGTCTTTTATGAGTGTTTTCTAATGTGTTTTGATATTATGTTTATGGAAATGGATTTAATTGATGTTTGATGGGTTTAATCAAGAGATCTTTGTTTCAAATTGATTTTGCTAAGTTTATAATGAGATTTAATCATGATTAATGTTGATTTAATGATTTTAGTAATGGAAACCCGAAACTAGTTAGATTGCTTGATTGAAATCTTTGAGATTATGGGTTGTTTGTGTGGTTAATTGATAGATGACGGTTCTTTGGTGTTGAGATGATGTTTTAGATGTAAATCGAGATGGTTTAGATGTTAATTTAGTTGGGTAACGGCTGGAGATTTATTAGAGAAGTTTCACCGACGTTTTCAGTTGTTTTCGGATGCCTATTGCTTGGTGATTGTGGGTAGAAGTTGAGATGTTGTGTTGCTAGGGATTTTGGTGCAATGTGGTGCACTAATTCTTTATTTTTCTTTGTTAGAAGCAGGGGATGATGTTTCGTTATCTTTGGAAGGAGTTGTGGTTGATCTAGAAGCTTTATTACGCTTCGGCAAAGCAAGCGAGATGTTGTCGGTGGGTGGAATTGGTTTAAAAGCTTTTTAAAGGTTTGAAAGCAAGGTTTGTGGGTTCAAATCAAGCTTGAAACTCTAATCTAAGCTCGGAAGTAAGTATGAGATGTTTTGCTCTCGCTTCTCGGTTTATCCCATTGTTTTATGTGACCATGATCATGTTTTGAAGATAGAACTAAATCTACTTCTTTATGCATATTTTGAGAAATGATTTGATGATTTATGTGATTCCATGAGATAGATTTATGATTTCAAAGAGATAGAACTTGTTGAGAAAATGATATGCATTGTTTATGCTTTTGAAATGGGATGAGAAATGGTTTATGTTTATGCATTGAAAAACAGTAGGTAAATGATGTTTAAAGGGGTATATTGGCATGAGATGAGTTTATTATTACCGGATATAATTGGTCGACCAATAGGATGAGAAGTGTACTATAATATACAAAATTCGTACGTGCTCTTCGGTTTGGGCAATGGGGGTAGTGCCATCTCGTTCCGAAGTGAGAGTGTGGCGATGAGAGATTCCACCACGATATGTCTTGATGATGTGAGATTCCATCAAGCTTTGGGGCGATGATAGGTACCGCCATTAGAATTCAGTGATGTGAGATTTCATTGAGGTAGGACTTTACGATGTGAGATTTCGTTAAGTTATCCGCTTATCCGAGTAATGTTGCTAAAATGCCAATATATGAGATTCACATGTACCTTGATTATAAATGATTTTATGCATTGTGCTTTGTATATGAGAACATGTTTTGAGAAATGCTTCATGAGAAACAAGCATGAGTAAGCTTTGCTTTGAGATTTTGCATTGTAACCCCCTTAACCCGGCCTAGACGGTTGACCCGAATTAAGAAAGTCACACGGGGAAAACCAAAGTCAACCCGAAAGTCAACCTTGATTAACGACCCTTTTTTTTCTTTTTAATCTTGTCTAGATGCACATTAGTCCTAGTTGTGATCACACAAACATCATACTCAAAGATCACAAACATCAGAGATCAAACAGGGACCCAATTGAACAAATTACAACTTTAGGGACCAAATTGTAATTTCTGATAATTAAAAGGACTTAACCCAAATTAAGGTTACCAACTTGAAATTAATCAGGTTTCATGCTTCTCTGTGAAATTGCAGCTCAAAAGGACTTCCCAAGCTCATGCAATTGAACAAGATTCAGGACCAAAACGCAAACAATTCAAAACATATAACTGCCAATGTCAGCCCCCAACGGTCGACCGTTCCGAAACAGGTAGACCCCGTTTCGAAACACGGGCCGTTCCGCAACGGGTTTCGAAACATGGCCTTGGCAGAGACCAAACCGTTTCGAAACGGTGCATACCGTTTCGGACGCCTGGGTTCATGTAAGGCACCCGTTCCGAAACGGTGCACACTGTTCCGAAACGCCTGCACATATTGCAGCAAAAAGGCATTCCAAAACATGCAATAGATCATTCAAACATGCTCCAAATGCTACCAAACTTTACCAGCATGCAATTCCACATATATATAACTTGCAAGCATCAACAAATCATCAGAATAACATCATACTCAAAAAGCCCCAATTCTATAGGCATGCTTCCTACACAAGCTAGCTATTCAAGCACAAAACTTTCAAAACAAGCATGTAATGATTCAATGCAAAAACCAGCAATCTTAACATCATTCAACATACTTAGGGAGTTCCAAACACCTCCCAAAACATACACATTGGTCCCCCATTGCCAAATTACCCAAAAGCTAAAATGTTTAACAAAAACCTTCCATACATTGAGCTTTACTTGTACTTGAATTCTTGCCCTTCTTGCTGCCCCTCAAGGTTCTCTAATGCTCTGCATTATTGAATTAAGAAAACGTAGAGAGCGTAAGCAAAAGCTTAGTGAGGAATGCTCTTAAAAACCATTCAATAATGCAATTCAAAACATTTACAAAACATGCTTTAAATCAACCTTTGCACATGCTCAAAAGCATACTTTAAACAAGCAATCTCATGCTTCAACATAAACATAACATGTCATATTGGCTCAAGTGATACATTCCATTTCTTAAAACAAGTTCATCAACTTCCCAAGGACTTTTAAACACCTTGGCCCCAAGGACTTTTAAACACCTTGGCCATGGACTTTTAAACACCATGAATGAGGACCACACAAGGACTTTTAACCACCTTTGTGTCCAAAGCTTGAATCACCCCAAGGACTTTTAAACACCTTGGCCCCAAGGACTTTTAAACACCTTGGCCCCATGGACTTTTAAACACCATGGCCCCATGGACTTTTAAACACCATGGAAAGGATCACCTAAGGACTTTTAACCACCTTAGTGTCCGCAACAAGAATCATCCAAGGACTTTTAACCACCTTGATGTTCTTAAGTAACAAGGCTCACTCAAGGACTTTTAACCACCTTAGTGACCTTAACCTTTTCAAAACATCACTTGCCAATATACATCATTTTCATCATTTAATCCACTGTTTTAAAGCATTAAATCAAGCCATTTTCATCATGCATTTCAAAGCATCAAACCACATTATTTCAATGTACAAAATCAAGGAACTCCTACCTAGAGTTACCTTCAACATATGGCTTACATCATCAGCAAAAACCATGCTAAAACATGCTTTCAAAATAGTAATTAAAACATGCAAATAACCATTTTGCATCACAACCAAAATCATGGCCACCACTAGAGAGAAATTCCGAAAACTTACACTTGAGCTTAGCAAAGTTGTTTAGACTTAAACTAAGCTCCCAAAACCTTCAAACCTTGGTTTAAAAGCTGAAAAACCAATTTCCACAAACGCACTCACCGATTTCCACTTTGCTTCAAGCCAAAGCACCAAATCAAGCTTCCGGATCAACAACTCTTGGATCCAAAGATGCCTCCCCTGTTTCAACACATCAAAGCAGAGGATTAATGCATCATCATGCATTAATTGCTTCAATGAAAGCACCTAAACCCGCTGCTCTCATCCAACCTCCATTTTCGGCCACCAAACACAACCGAAAATGCATCCAAACCACTTCTAAACCAAGCCCAGCCATAAACCAGCAAAACCTCACTTCCATAAACATCATATAACATCTAAAAACAACCTATTAACATCCTTATACCTCCAGCAACAACAGATCACCAAGATCACCTCAAAAACAACCTTGAAACACAAGCTAAACTTAGGAAACTCAACCTATTCGGGATTGCATCAATCAAAACTCAATTCCTTATCAATTTAGAGTTCATTTAACATCAAAAACACATCTCAAATCACAGGTTAATCAGATCTAACGAAAATCACCAAAAATCATCAAAATCTTGCATTATAAGCCAAGATCCATTTCACCACTTAAAAACCTTTAATTAAACTTCAATTAAGGATTGAAAACTTAGGAATTTCAGTAAAGAACTGATAGTTTAGAGGAGAAGGACGTTCTTACCTCCAAACTTGAGTTTCTCCTCTTTTTGCAATCAAAATCCTTGTTGAAACAATTAGCAATTGAAGAGGTTTTGAAGATACAATGATTAGGAATCAAATGAGAGTTGAAAGGAGGGATTTAGGTGAAGAAATCAGAACCAATTCTCTGGAAAAGAAGTGTTTGGGTTGAGAGAAAATGAGAGAAAGAAAATTTAGCAAAGTTGGTTACAAAATCCAAAAATAGCCAAATGGCTTCCCTCCAATTTTAATATCCTTTAAAATCAGATTTTAGACTTAAAAATATCTTAGAAAAATCTGGAGAAACTCCCTTTGGGTAAATAGCTCCTTAAAGATTCAAAGTTTCAACCCTTTATAAAACAGCCACAAAACTTGCGAAAATTACATTTTGGTCACTAGCCAAAATGTCACACTTCCAAAACCCATTTTCCAAAATTGATTTCACAGTTCACTTAATTATATTAAAAGATGATTTTAGAACATTTTTCCATATTTTTAATGCACCCCGAACTAGGCTTTCCTAATTTCACCTCTTAAGATTCGAATAGCACTTTGACCAACCGGTCAACGCCCAAAACTCCTAAGCCCAAAACCGGGGCGTTACAACTCTCCCCCCCTTAAGAAATTTCGTCCTCGAAATTTACCTAAAGGAAAGAGATAAGGAAACTGCTTCAGCATGTCTTCCTTCCGCTCCCACGTGGCTTCCTCCACACCTCGATGCTTCCACAGCACCTTCACCAACTCAATGGTCTTGCCACGAAGAACCTTGCTATCCGAATCCAGAACCTTCACCGGTTCCTCATCATAGGTCAAATCCGGATTCAATTCCACTTCCTCCACAGGCATCACATGCGAAGGATCAGATCTATACTTCCGAAGCATAGAAACATGGAACACATCATGAATCTTCTCCAACTCCTGAGGTAACCTCAGCCGATACGCAACAGGACCCACACGCTCAACCACCTCATATGGTCCAATGTACCGAGGGCTCAACTTACCCTTCCGGCCAAACCTCATCACCTTCTTCCAAGGCGAAACCTTCAAGAACACACGATCACCCACCGCATACTCTATCTCCTTACGCTTCAAATCCGCGTAAGACTTTTGCCGATCAGAGGCAGCCTTCAACCGCTCACAAATGAGCTTCACCTTCTCGGTGGTCCCTTTCAACAAAGCCGGCATCGAAACCAACTTTTGACCAGTTTCAGCCCAACAAAGAGGAGTCCTACACTTCCTCCCATACAGAGCCTCATAAGGTGCCATCTGTATACTCGCCTGATAACTATTGTTATAAGCGAACTCAACCAAAGGCAGATGCTTCTCCCAAGAACCTTGGAACTCAATCACGCAACACCTCAACATATCCTCCAAAATCTGAATAACCCGCTCAGACTGACCATCCGACTGAGGATGATAGGATGTACTGAAATGCAACCTTGTACCCAGAGCTTGATGCAAACACTGCCAGAAACGCGATGTGAACCTCGGATCCCTATCCGACACAATCGACTTAGGCACACCATGCAGCCTCACAATCTCAGCAATGTACAGCTCTGCCAACTTATCCAAAGAAAACGTAGTATGCACAGGCAAGAAATGCGCACACTTCGTCAAGCGATCCACAATCACCCAAACAGAATTCTTCTTCGACGGAGACAAAGGTAAACCAGATACAAAATCCATGGTAACCCTCTCCCACTTCCATTCAGGGATTTTCAACGGTTGCAACAAACCAGAAGGAACCTGATGCTCAGCCTTAACTCGCTGACACACCAAACACTTGCTCACAAACTCTGCAACATCCTTCTTCAAACCCACCCAATAGTACTCATCACGAAGATCACGGTACATCTTAGTACTACCAGGGTGCATAGCAAAAGGACTACTATGACCTTCAATCAGAATAGCACGCCTCAACTCAACATCAGCAGGCACTACTATCCGACTACCAAAACACAACACACCATCCTCATTAAAGCAGAAATCCGAAGGTCTACCCTCCGCGATATCCTGAACATGAGACACCAAGGAATCATCCAACAACTGCTTTTCCTTGATCAACTGAACCAAAGATGGTTTCACTTGCAACTCAGCAACAAGACCACCATCTCGCGCTATGCTCAAGCTAGCAAACATAGCTCTCAGCTCAATAGCTACCTTCCTACTCAAGGCATCCGCAACAACATTAGCCTTTCCAGGGTGATACTCAATCGTCAGATCATAATCCTTGAGCAACTCCAACCAACGCCGCTGTCTAAGATTCAACTCCTTCTGAGACATCAGATACCTCAAACTCTTGTGATCCGTGTACACAGTACACTTCTCACCATACAGATAATGTCTCCAGATCTTCAGAGCAAACACCACTGCAGCCAGCTCAATATCATGCGTAGGATAGTTGCGCTCATGCACCTTCAACTGCCGCGACGCATAAGCCACAACCTTACCCTCTTGCATCAGCACACACCCCAAACCAACATAGGATGCATCACTATAGACCACAAACTCTTTCCCTGATTCAGGCTGAATCAAGATAGGAGCTTGCGTCAAAGCCGCCTTAAGCTTCTCAAAAGCCTGCTGTCTCGCTTCCGTCCACTCATACTTAACATCCTTTTGCAACAGCTTCGTCAAAGGAGCAGCTATCTTGGAAAAACCATCCACAAACCTCTGGTAGTATCCCGCCAAACCAAGGAAACTACGGACTTCATGAACAGACTTAGGAACTTTCCAGTTCATCACCGCCTCAATCTTCTGAGGATCAACACGAATCCCCTCAGCTGAGACCACATGCCCAAGAAACACCACCTCCTTAAGCCAGAACTCACACTTGCTCAGCTTAGCATAAAGCTGATTCTCCAACAAAGCTTGCAGCACAACCCTCAAATGCTCTTCGTGCTCCTCCTCAGTACGCGAGTACACGAGGATATCATCAATGAACACCACAACGAACTTGTCCAGGTATTCATGAAACACACGATTCATCATGTCCATGAAAGCAGCAGGAGCATTTGTCAAACCAAACGGCATCACAAGGAACTCATAATGCCCATACCTTGTCCTGAAAGCTGTCTTAGGCACATCCACATCCTTCACCTTCAACTGATAATACCCTGACCTCAAGTCAATCTAAGAGAACACAGCAGCTCCCCGAAATTGATCAAAGAGATCATCAATCCTCGGCAAAGGATACCGATTCTTGATAGTCAACTTGTTCAGCTGACGGTAATCAATGCACATCCTCATAGTGCCATCTTTCTTCTTCACAAACAAGACTGGTGCTCCCCAAGGTGACACACTCGGCCGGATGAAACCACGATCAAGCAGCTCTTGCAACTGCGTCTTCAGCTCCTTCAGCTCCTTAGGTGTCATTCTATAGGGAGTAATGGACACAGGAGTTGTATTCTCATACAGCTCAATTCCAAACTCCACCTCGCGATTAGGAGGTAAACCAGGCAACTCCTCAGGAAAAACACCAGGAAACTCCTTCACAACCTTGATATCTTGCACCCTCAACTCCTTAGAGCTAGGATTCATCACAAAAGCTAGATAAGCTTCGCAACCCTGCCTCAGCATCCTACTCGCCTCCAAGGTAGACACCACATTAGCAAGAAACTTCACATTCTCACCAACCACAACAACTTCATAATCATCCGCAAGCTTAAGCGAAACCCGCTTATTCTCACAATCCACAACAGCACGATGCTCAGCAAGCCAATCCATACCAAGGATCACATCAAAACCATAAAAGGGCAACTCCATAAGATCAACATGAAAGACATGTTCTTGAACAACCAAGGGACACCTTCTATAAAGCTTTCGAGTCACAACAGTTTCACCAAAAGAACTAGTGACACGAACACCAACATCCAAAGACTCAACAGGCAAACCAAGCAATTCAGCATGCTCACGCAAAATGTATGAATGCGTAGATCCAGAATCAATCAAAGAAAGCAATGACAAGGATTGCAAAGTAATGGTACCTGCAATCACATCTGCATCATTCCTTCCCTCGCGTTGAGCATACACCCTAGCTTGGCCTCCACCCTCAGGCTGAATAGCCACAACATGGGCTACTCCACGACCACCTTCCTCTCTCCTCTAGAAATTACCACGGCCGCGCCCACGACCTCTCTGCGGTGCAGCAACAACAGGAGCACGCTCTTGGCCACCAGCCAACCTCGGACAATCTCGCCTCAGATGGTCAACAGAACCACAATTCCAACATCCATTACCAGCTGCCGCTACAGGAGCTTGCACCTTCCTCACAGCCCGAGGACAGTCACGCTTCATGTGACCACGCGAACCACAGATCCAGCAAGCACTAGGTTCAGCTCTAGCAAAACCACCTCTAGCAGGTGCACCACCACCTCTCTTGGCTGAGGACTGATACTTCTGATCACGTCCCCTCTTGTTCCGTCCACCCCCGGAACTATACTCAGCAGCTCTCTTGCCAGAACTCGCTCCAGCACCTTTCGCAGCTAAACCCAAGTTCATCTCAATGTCCTTGGATCGGCTCACCAACACATCAAAATCATTATACTCAGCAGCCAACATATATGTCTTTACTTCCGTCACCAAACCATAACGGAACCTTTCGTACCTCTCCCGCTCATCAGGTATCAGCTCCGGTGCATACTGACTGAGCCGCACAAACTGCACTTCATACTCAGCCACACTCATGCTCCCTTGGGTAAGAGACATGAATTCACGCTTTTTCTCATCAAGATATCTCACTCCAAGATATCTCCTCTTGAACGCATTCTGAAAGAATTTCCAAGTAACATCAGCTTCAGCCATCCCAGCTATGGTGGTCGTCCACCACGTATACGCATCATCCTGCAGCAAGGACACAACACATCCCAACTTTTGCACATCCGTGCAGCTCATATGACCCAAGATACGCTTGGTACTCTCTAGCCAAGCTTCCGAACTCTCAGCAGACATACCTCTGAACTCAGTCCCACCAAGACTGCGCAGACGCTCCAAAGGTAGTCTAACTCCAGCATCTCCCTGATGCCCAGCTCCTTGAGCTCCAGCTACTGCTGCTCGAAAAGCACCCGCAATAGCTTGTACCAGCATGGACATATCAAGCATAGCTTGCCCCTGACCAACCTCTGGTCCAGCAGCTCCAGCACCAGCTGCAGCTTCAGCTCGCTCACCTCCAGCACCACCACCAGGCGAAGGAGGGGGTAACACTGCGCTACCCGTATTCTCTTCATTCTCGTTCTCATTGGGAGCCGTAGCTCGCACACTACCTCTTAACTCTCTACGTGGTGCCATACTTTTACCATGCAATCACAATGCAAAATAAAACAAGTTAGGCCCAGCAAGGTAAGCAATCCAAGTATTCAAGCTCAATTTCATTCAAAATCAACATCATTTCATTAGCTTTTGTTTGGCAATGGGTACCCTCAACATGCAACAACACAGCATACATCTCAATTGCATCCAAATCACAAGCCACTGAACATGCTTTCAAACAACAAGCATACAAGCCAAACACAATTCAATCATGCATACATTCATTCCCAATTACTCGAGAACTCAGCTCTGATACCACCAAATGTAACCCCCTTAACCCGGCCTAGACGGTTGACCCGAATTAAGAAAGTCACACGGGGAAAACCAAAGTCAACCCGAAAGTCAACCTTGATTAACGACCCTTTTTTTTCTTTTTAATCTTGTCTAGATGCACATTAGTCCTAGTTGTGATCACACAAACATCATACTCAAAGATCACAAACATCAGAGATCAAACAGGGACCCAATTGAACAAATTACAACTTTAGGGACCAAATTGTAATTTCTGATAATTAAAAGGACTTAACCCAAATTAAGGTTACCAACTTGAAATTAATCAGGTTTCATGCTTCTCTGTGAAATTGCAGCTCAAAAGGACTTCCCAAGCTCATGCAATTGAACAAGATTCAGGACCAAAACGCAAACAATTCAAAACATATAACTGCCAATGTCAGCCCCCAACGGTCGACCGTTTCGAAACACGGGCCGTTCCGCAACGGGTTTCGAAACATGGCCTTGGCAGAGACCAAACCGTTTCGAAACGGTGCATACCGTTTCGGACGCCTGGGTTCATGTAAGGCACCCGTTCCGAAACGGTGCACACTGTTCCGAAACGCCTGCACATATTGCAGCAAAAAGGCATTCCAAAACATGCAATAGATCATTCAAACATGCTCCAAATGCTACCAAACTTTACCAGCATGCAATTCCACATATATATAACTTGCAAGCATCAACAAATCATCAGAATAACATCATACTCAAAAAGCCCCAATTCTATAGGCATGCTTCCTACACAAGCTAGCTATTCAAGCACAAAACTTTCAAAACAAGCATGTAATGATTCAATGCAAAAACCAGCAATCTTAACATCATTCAACATACTTAGGGAGTTCCAAACACCTCCCAAAACATACACATTGGTCCCCCATTGCCAAATTACCCAAAAGCTAAAATGTTTAACAAAAACCTTCCATACATTGAGCTTTACTTGTACTTGAATTCTTGCCCTTCTTGCTGCCCCTCAAGGTTCTCTAATGCTCTGCATTATTGAATTAAGAAAACGTAGAGAGCGTAAGCAAAAGCTTAGTGAGGAATGCTCTTAAAAACCATTCAATAATGCAATTCAAAACATTTACAAAACATGCTTTAAATCAACCTTTGCACATGCTCAAAAGCATACTTTAAACAAGCAATCTCATGCTTCAACATAAACATAACATGTCATATTGGCTCAAGTGATACATTCCATTTCTTAAAACAAGTTCATCAACTTCCCAAGGACTTTTAAACACCTTGGCCCCAAGGACTTTTAAACACCTTGGCCATGGACTTTTAAACACCATGAATGAGGACCACACAAGGACTTTTAACCACCTTTGTGTCCAAAGCTTGAATCACCCCAAGGACTTTTAAACACCTTGGCCCCAAGGACTTTTAAACACCTTGGCCCCATGGACTTTTAAACACCATGGCCCCATGGACTTTTAAACACCATGGAAAGGATCACCTAAGGACTTTTAACCACCTTAGTGTCCGCAACAAGAATCATCCAAGGACTTTTAACCACCTTGATGTTCTTAAGTAACAAGGCTCACTCAAGGACTTTTAACCACCTTAGTGACCTTAACCTTTTCAAAACATCACTTGCCAATATACATCATTTTCATCATTTAATCCACTGTTTTAAAGCATTAAATCAAGCCATTTTCATCATGCATTTCAAAGCATCAAACCACATTATTTCAATGTACAAAATCAAGGAACTCCTACCTAGAGTTACCTTCAACATATGGCTTACATCATCAGCAAAAACCATGCTAAAACATGCTTTCAAAATAGTAATTAAAACATGCAAATAACCATTTTGCATCACAACCAAAATCATGGCCACCACTAGAGAGAAATTCCGAAAACTTACACTTGAGCTTAGCAAAGTTGTTTAGACTTAAACTAAGCTCCCAAAACCTTCAAACCTTGGTTTAAAAGCTGAAAAACCAATTTCCACAAACGCACTCACCGATTTCCACTTTGCTTCAAGCCAAAGCACCAAATCAAGCTTCCGGATCAACAACTCTTGGATCCAAAGATGCCTCCCCTGTTTCAACACATCAAAGCAGAGGATTAATGCATCATCATGCATTAATTGCTTCAATGAAAGCACCTAAACCCGCTGCTCTCATCCAACCTCCATTTTCGGCCACCAAACACAACCGAAAATGCATCCAAACCACTTCTAAACCAAGCCCAGCCATAAACCAGCAAAACCTCACTTCCATAAACATCATATAACATCTAAAAACAACCTATTAACATCCTTATACCTCCAGCAACAACAGATCACCAAGATCACCTCAAAAACAACCTTGAAACACAAGCTAAACTTAGGAAACTCAACCTATTCGGGATTGCATCAATCAAAACTCAATTCCTTATCAATTTAGAGTTCATTTAACATCAAAAACACATCTCAAATCACAGGTTAATCAGATCTAACGAAAATCACCAAAAATCATCAAAATCTTGCATTATAAGCCAAGATCCATTTCACCACTTAAAAACCTTTAATTAAACTTCAATTAAGGATTGAAAACTTAGGAATTTCAGTAAAGAACTGATAGTTTAGAGGAGAAGGACGTTCTTACCTCCAAACTTGAGTTTCTCCTCTTTTTGCAATCAAAATCCTTGTTGAAACAATTAGCAATTGAAGAGGTTTTGAAGATACAATGATTAGGAATCAAATGAGAGTTGAAAGGAGGGATTTAGGTGAAGAAATCAGAACCAATTCTCTGGAAAAGAAGTGTTTGGGTTGAGAGAAAATGAGAGAAAGAAAATTTAGCAAAGTTGGTTACAAAATCCAAAAATAGCCAAATGGCTTCCCTCCAATTTTAATATCCTTTAAAATCAGATTTTAGACTTAAAAATATCTTAGAAAAATCTGGAGAAACTCCCTTTGGGTAAATAGCTCCTTAAAGATTCAAAGTTTCAACCCTTTATAAAACAGCCACAAAACTTGCGAAAATTACATTTTGGTCACTAGCCAAAATGTCACACTTCCAAAACCCATTTTCCAAAATTGATTTCACAGTTCACTTAATTATATTAAAAGATGATTTTAGAATATTTTTCCATATTTTTAATGCACCCCGAACTAGGCTTTCCTAATTTCACCTCTTAAGATTCGAACAGCACTTTGACCAACCGGTCAACGCCCAAAACTCCTAAGCCCAAAACCGGGGCGTTACATGCATTATGGTTAATGCATGAGATAGATGGTACATATGGTTTTAATGTTGATGATTATGATTTGAACAAGCTCGTGAGGTTTGGCTACTAGAATTTGGTGTATCGAAACGATTTAGAGGATGTTTCGATACGGGCTCGTGTTCCGAAACACTAGGTCTTGTTCTGAAACAAGGTGCTTCGGTACGGTGCTATGTATATCGAAACACCAAGTTGTTAAAAGTGCTAATTCTTTGTGTTTCAGTCCATGAATGTTGTGGATGCAATTAAATGAGCTTGGATGGTTGTTTTGAGCCGAGTTTTGGCAGAGTGGCATGTAATATGATTAATTAATTGTTGGTAATTAAAAATTAAAGAAGTCCTTATAAATGGATAAAATTACAAAATGATCCTTAAAACGTGATTGTATTCGATTGAGTGCTTAATCGATGTTTGTATGAGATGTTAATTGTTATGCAACGAGTCTTTACACTTAGGGTAACTATGTACATCTAGACAAGATAAAAAGAAAAAAAAAGGTCGTTTATTGAGGTAAAACTTCCCAGTTTACTTCAATATTCTCTGTGTGACTCCTTCAGTTCGGTCCTTCGCCCAGGCTAGGTCGAGGGGGTTACACGTGTCACGGCTATGGATGCTAGATTCACCTCTATAGAGGCTAGCCAAGCCTCAATAAATATAACTCTTATCGCCTTTCATAACAAGTGGCGTGGGCATTCCTTTGGTAATAATGCCATTGAAGATGAAGATGAAGATGAAGACTGCAAAACCTATGTTTGATTTTGATATAACTAAGTATATTAAGGACTAAATTGAAAACTTCAAATAGATTTCTAAGTCCCTTAAATGATTTATAAATCACCAACACTTTAAACTGATTTGAAAAACTCAAACTCCAAATATTTTCTAAGTGTTCCAAGGCCAAAGTATTGAAAATCGTCCAGGTGCATCGATACACCATCAGTCGTATCGATACCTTTTTTACAAAGTTGGTTACTGGAAAGACGTGTTTCGATACGCTCCTAATCGTATCGAAACAGAGTATCGAAACAGATTCAATCTGTATCAATACGCCTATCTGCAAAAACTAAAGGAGTTTGAATGGTGTACTGATACGGCTTAACCCGTATCGGTACAGTTTTAACTGAATTTTTAATTTGAAATGTTTTAAATGTTTTCGTTCGTTAGTTTCAGTCATTAGGTAACTAACATTTAAAGTGGCATTTGTCCCGTATCGATATGGTGTACCCCCGTATCGAAACGGAAACTTCCAGTGAGCTAGGTTGAGAAAAAGGTATCAATATGGTCTCTTCCGTATCGATACAGTCCCTGTCTCGTACCGATACACTTACGAGCGTTTCGATACGCCCTCTTTATTATGTGCAACGACTCTTTCTGTTTTGAGACAAGTATCGATACGGGTCCCCGTGTACGGATACGGATAGTTGTAGAAGTGCATTTATGGTGGGAATAGAGGGTCCCAACGGCTATAATCAATACTCTAACCACCTAAACGGCTAGAATTGATAGAAAATGTATAAATTGAAGCTCATTGAAGACCAGCAACAACTATTGCAACAAAGATAAACATCCAAGCAAAAATCCAACCTCAAGTGTGCCTATTTTCCAATTTCTTGTAAACCCCAAATTGAGTTGTATTCAATTCCTATTCTATCTTCAAATTTGGGTTGAGTGTTGTACTTCAAGGGGCAATATTGTATTTGAGAGATATATTTCTTGTCTAATTTCTTCTTTGTTTATTTGTGAGGGTTTGGTCAAATTTTGGGTAGAAAATTTGACCGGTTGTGTAAAGGTTACCTTCTAAGCCTTGAAAAGGGGAAGAACAAATTAGTGAATTGTTGCAAATCCTTAGTGGTAGCTAAGGTAGTGGATGTAGAGTTCATTTGGAACTTGAACCACTCTAAAATCCTTTGTTCTTAATTTTTAGCTATCTTTTCACTCAACAAAGTTTTAAAATCCCAATTCACCCCCTCTTGGTCTTGATCAATCCATCGATCCACTCAACAATTAGTATCGGAGCCTACCTCTTTGAAGGATTAACAACCACAAGAGGAGTTCCTAGGAAGAGTGTGATCATCCAAAAATCAAGCCATGGCATCTACCTCCGGATCTAGCATGTACGAGTCTCAATCCACTACAAAACCGCCATTCTTCAATGGTGACAACTATCCATTTTGGAAGAACTGGATGCGCCTCTTCATCAAGTCCAATGATTACTTGGTTTGGGATGTCATTGAAGATGGTCCCTACATTCCATTGAAGAGAGATGATGAAGGAAATATGGTTTTAAAGAAGAAGATTGAGATGAGTGAAGATGAGAGGAAGAAGATCCAAATAAATGACAAAGCTCTTCACATGCTCTTTTGTTCTTTCGGTCCCGACAACTGCTCCAAAGTCTCCTCCATTGAGAGTGTCAAGGAAGTGTGGGATACTTTAGAGACCACCTATGAGGGAACCAATGATGTGAAGGAGACCAAGATTGGAATTCTCAATCTTAGTTATGAGAAATTCAAGATGGAGCCCGACAAAACGGTGTCTAAAATGTTCGATCGCTTCTCAACCATCGTCAACGAGCTTAAGGGCTTTGGAGAGACAATCCCGGAAGACAAACTTGTTCGGTCACATTCGTTCGGAGTGCCCTCAACTCAAGAAGAAGAGCTTTGAGAAGAAGAAAAAGCTCAAAGTCAAGCTTGCTACTTGGAATGATGAGGAGTCATCCAAGGATGACGAACAAGAAGTGGCCAACCTTTGCCTCATGGCACTTGAGGAAGATTCATCCATGGTAACCTCTAACTCGTCATCTTTTGAATTTACATTTGATGAATTACATGATGCATATGATGAGTTGCAAGAGGTTTATGATGAGTTAGTTATGAAATACAAAGAGTCGGTCATTAGGAATAAGAAAATTATTTCGGAATTAAATGATAAAAATGACTCACTTTCTCAAGCTAACTTAAAATTTGAGAAAAAGATTTTAGGTTTGAAAGACGAACTTAAATTCTTCCAAGATGAAAATGTAGACCTAAATAATCTTCTTTCTCAATGCAATAGTGAACACCAAAAGGTGTTAGATGAGCTTAACAAGCTCAAAGAGTCTTTTAAAAATGTTGGTAATGTGAAGCATGAAAAAGGTGAATCATCTAAAACAAACCAACCTAGGAAAAAGACTAATAACTACAAACAAAGTATCTTCCCTAGACATAATAGAACTAAAAAATTAGAAGTGTATGGGTTCCTAAGGAACTTGTCAAATCTAATAATATTGTTGCTATGTCACCTTGGATTCCTAAGGGAACCAAGCTATTAGAAGCTAACACTTATGGACCCAAAATGATTTGGGTACCAAAAACAAAAGTTTAATATCTTTGTTTGTAGGGGGAGCATTGCTACAAGGCTAAAGTACAAAGTCAAAATTCATGGTACCTTGATAGTGGATGCTCGAGGCATATGACCAGAGACAAGAGTAGATTCATGGACTTAAAGCCAAAAAGTGGAGGAGTGGTGACATTTGGTGACAACTCCAAAGGCCACATTAAAGGAATTGGCTCCATAGGTAATCACTCTACCATTCTTATTGAAAATGTCTTGTATGTCGATGGTCTTAAACATAATTTGTTGAGCATAAGCCAACTATGTGATAAAGAATTTAATGTCTTATTTGATAAAAATGGGTGTAAAATTATTGACATTAAATCAAATAATATTATGCTCATAGGTCATTGCATATGTAACATTTACATGGTGCATTTAGATGACATACATACATCCCATGCATGTTTAGTAGCTCAAAATGAAAATGATGCATGGCTATGGCATAGGAAACTAGGACATGCTAGCATTAGTGTTTTAGAAAAAATAGTTTCCGTAGATCTAGTTAGAGGTTTACCCAAAATTAAGTTCTCAAATGATAAAATTTGTGATGCATGCTCTAAGGGTAAACAACATAAGTCATCCTTTAAATCCATTAATAACGTTTCTACAAGTAGGTGTTTACAACTTATTCATATGGATTTATTTGGGCCTATTACAACATAAGTCATGCTTTTGTGCTTGTTGGTGATTTTTCTAGATTTACTTGGGTTCTATTTTTAAGTACTAAAGATGAGGCTTTAGAAAAATTCATCACATTTTCAAAATTAACCCAAAATGATCTTGAACTTAGAATTTCTCATATTAGAAGTGATCATGGAACCGAATTTCAAAATCTAGGGTTTGAAGAGTTTATAAATGAAAATGGTATTAGCCACAATTTTTCGGATCTTCGAACTCCTCAACAAAATGGGGTAGTTGAGAGGAAGAATAGAAATTTACAAGAAATGGCTAGAACCATGCTTTGTGAAAACAATTTACCTAAATATTTTTGGGCGGAAGCCACAAACACCGCTTGCTACATTGTAAACCGAGTAATGATTAGGTCATTTTTAAAGAAAACACCATATGAGATTTTAAAATCTAAAAAGCCTAACATTAGCTATTTCCATCCATTTGGTTGCAAGTGCTTTGTTTTAAATAATGGAAAAGACAACTTAGGTAAATTTGATGCAAAAAGTGATGAAGCTATTTTCATAGGATATTCTTTAACCTCTAAAGCCGATCGTGTATTTAACAAGAGAACTTTAGTAGTAGAAGAATCTATACATGTTGTATTCGATGATAACCTCCTTCCAAGGAAGGATTCTTGTGATGATGATGATGTAGGAATCATTAATGCCTTTGATGGAGGACAAACTTCAAAGGAGGATGAGATTCCAACAAAAGAAGATGATACACAAGATCCACCTCTTGAAGCATTGAAGGACTTGGCTCTTGAGGAAAAGGAAGTGAGCTACCCAAGGGAGTTCAACTATGTCAATGGTGGTGAAATCTTGAGTGATCCATCCAAGGGGGTAAGCACTAGATCTTCTCTTAAACTTATGAACCATATTGCATTTATCTCAAGCATAGAGCCTAAGAATATAAAAGAATCATTAAAAGAAGATTTTTTTATTATGGCTATGCAAGAAGAGTTAAATCAATTTGAGAGAAGTAATTTTTGGACATTAGTTGATAGGCCTAGTAATCAATCTACTATAGGAACTAAATGGGTCTTTAGGAACAAACTAGATGAGAGTGGTAACATTGTGAGAAATAAAGCTAGATTAGTAGCACAAGGTTACACTCAAGAAGAGGGAATAGATTTTGATGAAACCTATGCTCTCGTAGCTAGAATGGAAGCCATTAGGATGTTGCTTGCATATGCATGTTATCATGATTTCAAGCTTTTTCAAATGGATGTTAAAAGCGCATTTTTAAATAGTTTTATAAATGAGAAAGTGTGTGTGTAACAACCACCGGGTTTTGAAGACTCAAAATTTCCAAATCATGTTTTCAAACTTACTAAACCTCTCTATGGTTTAAAACAAGCTCCTAGAGCTTGGTATGAAAGACTTTCAAACTTTTTAATTGAAAAAAGGTTTTGAAAAAGGTAAGGTGGACACTACACTTTTCATAAAAAGGTATAAAAATGACATCTTAGTAGTACAAATTTATGTTGATGATATTATTTTTGGATCTACTAATGAATGTCATTTCAAAGAGTTTGTTAAGTTAATGCAAGGTGAATTCGAGATGAGCATGATGGGGGAGCTCTCATTCTTTTTGGGACTCCAAATCAAGCAAAGGAAAGACGACACCTTCATCAATCAAGAAAAGTACATCAAGGATATGCTCAAGAAGTTTGGCTTGGAGAATGCAAAGCCTCAAGCCACACCTATGAGCTCATCTACAAAGCTTGACAAAGATGAAGGAGGTAAGTGTGTTGACTCTAAGCTTTACCGTTCTATGATTGGATCATTGCTTTACCTTACCGCAAGTACACCAGATATCTTGTTTAGTGTTTGCTTGTGTGCTAGGTTTCAAGCTAGTCCTAGAGAGTCTCACCTTATAGTCGTTAAGAGAATATTTAGGTACCTTAGAGATACTCCTTGTTTAGGTCTTTGGTACCCTAGAGACTCCACCTTCAACCTTCATGCTTATTCAGATGCGAATTATGGGGGATGTAAAATCGATAGGAAAATTACTTCGGGAACTTGTCAATTCCTAGGTAGTATGCTCATATCTTGGTTCTCTAAGAAACAAAATAGTGTAGCTCTGTCTACCACTGAAGCCGAGTACATATCCTTAGGGAGTTGTTGTGCTCAAGTCCTTTGGATGAAGCAACAACTCTTAGACTATGATATTAAAGTTGAAATCATACCCCTTAAGTGTGATAACACTAGTGTCATATGCTTGACTAAATATCCCATCCAACACTCTAGAACAAAACATATAGAAATAAGGCATCATTTCATTAGAGATCATGTCCTTAAGGAAGATGTTGTTATAGAGTATGTTGACACCTTAAACCAACTAGCGGACATCTTTACAAAGCCTTTAGATAAAGAGGATTTTTGGTCCCTTAGGAGAGAGTTAGGTCTAACTAGCCTTCCTTGACCCTTTAGGACTCTTTTTGAAGTTAAAATTGCTTTATTTTGTGAAATTGCATGTGTATGTGTTGTAGCTCTTGAAAATATCCATGCTTATAGCTAGGGGAGTATGTTTATGTTAAAATATGCTTAGAACTGCTCATTCATCATTTGCATTCTTTTAAGAGATGTTAGAATTGAGCTTTTGGTTGTTCTTCAAGCCTAAAATGTATTTTGGGGCATAGAGTATCGATACAGCCTTAAGCGTATCGATACGAGTACTGTACTAGATTCCCAGACTTCATTTTGCCTAAAACGGGTATCGATACGGTTAAACTCGTTTCGATACGAGCAACAATCATTGCAATACAGATTGTATCCGTTTCGATACGATCCTTCAACGAGCATTTTTAATGGAATTACGTTTTTACCCCCTGTATCGATACACCCTCAGGCATATCGATACGCGATTGCGCAGACAACTATCAATTGGCATTTAAGAGTTCAACTTTTACCAAAATTAAATTTTCTCAAAACCCTAGAAACCCCAGTCGTTTTCACTCTATAAATAGCCTCTTTTTCCCTCATATTTTCACACCACAACTCAAAATTCTCTAGAGGGTTTTCAAAATCAAGCAAAGCTCTTAAGCTTTTCATCAATTGGGTGCTAAGCTCTTCTCCCATTCCTCTCTAATCAATGTCAAGGTAAAACTCTTTCTTTTTCTTTTATTTTTTTTTATTTTCGTTTCAAATTTTCTCTTGTTTTGTCTTTGTTTTGTTTTCTCAAACCAAAATCTCTTTTCAATTTCTTTTTTTCCTCTTTATAAGTTTTTTAACCTTGATTATTGGTTTTCAATGAGTTGAATGAAGAAAACATAATGCGTACATTGTTTTATCTAGTTCATGACACCTTCTAAAAAAAGAACACACACTAGTGAAGCTGGTGAAGGATCCAATACCGGAGGTGGTGCTCGTCCAAATCTTACTCATATCTATCAACAATCTTTTCAAACCACCAGAGCTCTCACCTATTTTCACCAATTTCAAAACTATAAGATTCTTCCGGAGAGGGTAATCTCTATTCCTTTTCTTAACTCGGAGCGCTTCAAATTTGAATATCTACCTTTGCTCCAATAATGGAAGTTTATGGATTTTCTCACTATTCCCGGATTTTACTTTCAGATTTTAGTTTTGATCTTTTATGCTAATGCCAAGTGTTGTGCCAATCGAGATGGTGTTGTTACGGCCGTTAATTCTCATCTTATGGGTAAAAAGAACATTGTAGATGTTCAATCTATTTGTGATGTGTTCAAGTTGGAGGATGAAGGCTATGATGATGAAAATTCCCTTGGCCATATTCTAAGTGGTTCCATCACCGCCCTAAATGCTCAGGATCAGATCCTCCATTTGATGATTTCTTGGTGGTTTATGCCCTTGGGAAGGAAGTATTCCACTATCCGCAAAACGTCTGAACTTTGCTCGTATTATGTTTGCGGAGATTGTCTATCTCGTGCAACATCGTCACACCACACTTGTCACTTCTTTCACCTATGGTACGGCCCTAAGTTACTTCTTCCATCAAAAGGAGATTGATTGCTCGCATGACTACCCAACTCCCCTCATTGATCCTATCGATGAACGATCTCTTGCAAGGGGTGAGTTCCATTACTTTAATGGTAATTGGCTACATCTATTCGTGCTCCCTAGTGAGGCGGCGGAACAATTTGCTAATCCTCAAGTTGAACAAGTTCCTCAAGCTCCTCCTCCACCTTCTATGGACTTTCTCATGACTTATCTCAATGAGCAATTCACGGGTTTACGCACGGGAATGGCTTCAATCGATCAAGTTATGAATTCGGGATTTACCGCTATTGCTACAAGGTTTACAAGCCTTGAAGATCGGATGAAGAACGTGGAGACTCGTCTCACTTCGCTTGAAGGCGGTCACAACTCAATGAATATCTCTCTCACTGCTTTCCATGACGAGTGGTGTCAAACTATGAGGAATGATGATCCAATTGAGGAAGATGATAAAGATGATGAAGAAGGCGATGGAGATGCATAGTAGTCTATCTTTGCATACCATTCATATCATTTAGGATATTTATTTTATGCACCTTTGATTTATGTTTTTAAGATTAAGTTTGAATTATTCTAAAACCAATGCTTTGATTTTCTGTTATTTGAAATTTAAGTTGATGTTATCCTTTATTTGAACTTAATGATATTATGTTGCTTGCTTATTTATACCTTTTGCCTATTTATGCACTTTACATTATGTCTCAATTATTTTTGATCTAACAAAAAGGGGGAGAGGGAAGCTCACACTTAAAAATTTTGATTTTCAAACTTAAAAGATACCTAACTAATATTAAGGGGGAGTTATTTTGCAAAGTCTTTCAAAGTATCAAAAATTTCAAGTTTTGGTTTTGTTATATCAAAAAGGGGGAGATTGTAAAACCTATGTTGATTTTGATATAACTAAGTATGTTAAGGACTAAATTGAAAACATGAAATAGATTTCTAAGTCCCTTAAATGATTTATAAATCACCAACACTTTAAACTGATTTGAAAAACTCAAACTCCAAATATTTTCTAAGTTTTCCAATGCCAAAGTATTAAAAATCGTCCAGGTGTATCGATACGCCTCCAGCCGTATCGATACCTTTTTTTTACAAAGTTGGCTACTGGAAAGACATGTTTCGATACGCTCTTAACCGTATCGAAACAGAGTATCAAAACAGATCCAATCTGTATCGATACGCCCCTCTGCAAAAACTAAAAGAGTTTGAATGGTGTACCGATACGGCTTAACTCGTATCGATACGGTTTTAACTGAATTTTTAATTCGAAGTGTTTTAAATGTTTTCGACCGTTGGTGTCAGTCGCTAGGTAACTAACATTTAAAGTGGCAGTTGTCCCATATCGATACGGTGTACCCCCGTATCAAAATGGAAACTTCTAGTGAGCTAAGTTGAGAAAAAGGTATCGATACGGTCTCTTCCATATCGAAACGGTCACTGTCCCGTACAGATACGCTTACGAGCGTTTCGATACGCCCTCTTTATTATGTGCAACAGCTCTTTCTGTTTTGAGACAGGTATCGATACAGGTCCCCGTGTACCGATACGGATAGCTACTGAAGAGCATTTATGGTGGAAAGAGAGGGTCCCAACGGCTATAATCAATACCCTAACCACCCAAATGGCTAGAATTGATAGAGAAGGTATAAATTGAAGCTCATTGAAGACCAGCAACTACTATTGCATCAAAGATAAACATCCAAGCAAAAATCCAACCTCAAGTGTGCCTATTTTCCAATTTTTTGTAAACCCCAAATTGAGTTGTATTCAATTCATATTCTATCTTCAAATTTGGGTTGAGTGTTGTGCTTCAAGGGGCAATATTGTATTTGAGAGATATATTTCTTGTCCAATTTCTTCTTTGTTTATTTGTGAGGGTTTGGTCAAATTTTGGGTAGAAAATTTGACCGGTTGTGTAAAGGTTACCTTCTAAGCCTTGAAAAGGAGAAGAACAAATTAGTGAATTGTTGCAAATTCATAGTGATAGCTAAGGTAGTGGATGTAGAGTTCATTTGGAACTTGAACCACTCTAAAATCCTTTGTTCTTCATTTTTAGTTGTCCTTTCACTCCAACAAAGTTTTAAAATCTCAATTCACCCCCTTTCTTGGTCTTGGTCAATCCATCGATCCACTCAACAAAGACGATGATGAAGACGAAGATGACGCTCCTTAGACCTTTGCATCTCCTTTAGGTTTTCTCTTTTTATGCACCTATCTATGTTATTTTTCTTTTAGGCTCTATGTTTTGAATTATGTTTTTAGGATTTTAGTTTGAACTTCTATTTGCTTTGAACTTTTATGCTTTAAGTGCTTAGTAAAGTTTATGTTGCTTTGCATTGCTTATATTATTCCCTACATTGATTTTGATCTAGCAAAAAGGGGGAGAAGTATAGAGCCTTAAGTTTGTTTTCAAAGATACATCTTTTAGTCTTAAAGTAAGGGGGAGAAATTTAAAAAATTTATTTGGGTTTTGTTATATCAAAATGGGGGAGATTGTAAAACTAAAATTGATTTTGATATAAGAACATTTTTCAAGGACTTAATTGCAAAATGAAATAAATTTTTATATTCTCAAAAAACTCACAAAATTACAAGGATTCAAACTTTAAGTATTCCTAAATCAAAAGCCAAGTATCCAAAATATTTTCCAAGTATTTTCAAACTTAATTTTTAAAATTCAGTCCAAGCGTAACGATACGATTACACCCGTATCGATACGGTTTTTGGCTACTGGAAATAAGTCAAGAAAAGTGTACTGATACGCACCTTGTCGTACCGATACGGTTTTCAGACTCAATGTAAACCTAGAAACTAAAAACTACTTACCATATTGATACGCTCCTTTACGTACCGATACGAGTTGGTAAGATTTGAAAAATCTTGGCATTTAATTTTTTATCGTTGTCTTGTCAGATTATTGGAACCAAACATTTTGAAATTTGGTTAATAGTATCGATACGCCTAACCATAGTACCGATACACTTTTTGGTTAACCAATTCTCCAGATTCCAGTGAGTAAAATCAGTACCGGAACGCACTATGTTGTACCGATCCCCTATATAAAATATGGTTTCCGTATCAATACGCCTCTTTGCGTATCAATACACTATTTGTATACAATGGCTCTTTCTTCTTTTGACATGTACTGATACAATGATGTGAGTACCGGTACGGTAGGTTGTAGAACTGCATTTATGGTGGAAAAATAGAGCCCAACGGCTCTATTGATGATGCCAACAAACCAAATGATTAGATTTAAATGAAGAGGTATAAAAGCAAGCCATTAAAGCTACAACAACAACCATTGATCAAGTCAAGCACATTCAAGCAAAAATCCAATCCAATTTGAGCAAAATAGAGTCAAACCCTTATACCCAATTGAGTGATTTTCCATTGTATTCATCTTTTATCAATTTGGGTTGAGAGAACTTGTAATTTGGGGCAAATATCCTACCTTGTGAGGTTTAATTTTAGTTTTCCAACAATCTTTGTATTTAAGAGAGTCTTGGTTAATCTTTGGGTAGAAAGATTAACCGGTTTGTAAGGTTTCCTCCTAATATGAGAAAGGGGGACAAATTTCTAGTGAAATTGGTTAAAAATCCTTAGTGGGAGATAAGGTAGTGGATGTAGAGCTTGTTTTAAGCTTGAACCACTATAAATTGCAATTTTTTCTATTTTCACATTTTTAATTTTCTCCCTTCAATTTTAAAAAAGACAATTCACCCCCATCTTGGTCATTTTTTATTCGATTGATCCACTTAGTAACCCTTCTTTGCTTCGTCTGTCTGACCCTTATGTACGGCAACCGAATCTATTGTCCCCCATGGATCTTGTGGTAGATGGCAGAGCACTAGAAGTTGCTAGTGGGCAGAATGGTGTTTCGACAGTGGAGCAGATGTATATGGATGATACTCCATTGTCTCATCCCTTGCCTCTAGATGCTGGCAACGTTGGTGGTTCGAACATGGGTGGGTCGAGTGATGGTGCGTCGATGCAAGAAGGGGCAGTGGCAACGTTGGTGAAGGCATTTTTCAAAGACATGGTTATCGAGCAACTGAATCAAGGGCAGCAAGACAATTTTATCAGTGAACTTAAAGTGGTTTTGAATGACGAAGATGTGATGATCTCTAATAATGGGATGTTCTCGGAGATACAGTTTTCAAATAGAATTCATAAGGAGATCGATGCGAAGTTGACGAAATCGTTGATTGTAAGACTCTTGGGAAGGTCCATCGGTTATAGGGCTCTCAAGATTCGGATACATGCATTGTGGTGCTTTAGGAGCGAAATTAGTATCATTGATCTAGACAACGATTACTATATCGTTCGGTTCGCAATGGAGGATGATTATGATCGTGTTTTAACCGGGGGCTATAGAAGGTGTATGGAAGCTATTTGATGGTTCAGCCGTGGTCCAGGGACTTTTCTACGTTGGAAGATCCTAAGCAAATTTTGGCATGGATTCGCTTACCCGGATTGCCTTATAGGTATTATTGTAAGAGTTTCTTTAGAGCAATTGTGAATATGTTGGGTGAGGTGATTAAAATTGATTTCAACACAAGTGAAGGTTTTAAGGGTCAGTTTGCACGTGTAGCTGTTGTGGTTAGATTGGATAACCCGTTGATCTCGGGGATTATGATCGATGGAATATATCAACCAATTGAATATGAGGGATAACCTATCATTTGTTTCGGATGTGGGAAGTACGAAAACTCAAAAGAAGCTTTTGGGCAAAGAGAGGTGGTTCCGGTCGAGGGTATACAAGTTTCTTTTATCATAATGTTGTTGACAATTGAAGCATTAAACATTTCTTGATGCTTGGAGGTCCTTTTTATACTCCTAATTGAGTTTGTAGCCGTTGAGGACCGATAGGGTTGAATTAGAGCAGTTGGAGCCTTTATTTCCCACCATAAATGTAGTTCTCCAGCTTGGTGTATCGATACCCTTGAATCCGTATCGATACGGTCCTGATAAGGAGATAGTCGTTGAGCACTTCAAGCTGGTGCGTATCGATACACGTGGCAAGCGTATCGATACGGTCCTACAATTTAAAAATACCATTGGGAAAATGACTGTTGGGGGTAGTTGGGCATATCGGTACGTGATACAACCGTATTGTTACACGAACTAGCCGTTGGGTATTTTAAAGCACACCGTATCGATACGGCAAAGCGTATCGGTACGGGTTTTGGCTACTAGAAAATCACTGTAGTTAAAACCCTAAAGAGTATCGATACGGTCCCACACTGTATCGGTACGATTAAATTTAAAACATGGTTTTGACTACTTTAAATACACTTTAAATCATTTCAAAGCCTTGTAAAACCCTTAAACATATTTTCAAGTTGTTTTGACTAAAACATATTTGAAATTCTTTTCAATTTAGTCCAAAACATTTTTCAATTATTATATCAAAACAATTAGTTCTACAATCTCCCTCATTTTGATATAATAAAACCAACTTGAAAAATTGTGTGGGATTCTCTCCCCTTTGTATTTTAAAATTTTGAATGAAATTAAAGCTCCCCCTTATTCTCTTGAAAAATCAATTTTTCAAACCATTTCTCCCATTTTTGTTATATCAAAAAGAATTTAAAAAGACATTAGGCTCAAAATAACTTAGGAGGGAAAAAATTGACACAATTAGAAATTTGGTTTTAGAATTGGCTCCCCCTTACTCAAAGCATCAAACAATGTTAGTCCAATACATGATAATCTAGTTGATTTAAAAATAAATAAATCAAATGAAAGACAAATGAATTCAACTAAATTTTACCACACTTGAATCCAGGGAGGGATGTGAAGTCTTCCTTCTTCAAGTGCTCTCTTTGTGTGCATGGAGCTCCCTCTCAAATTTGGACTTGTTGGTCACTCTCCATCACACCTAACAAAAGACAATCAAGTAATGTTTGGTATCCAAATTGCTTTGGATCCATAGATATTAGTAGAACAAAAGTTAGTCCCCTTAGGAATCCATTTTTCAATTTCATACATTTTGTTTGAAGTGATTAGTTCTTTTGGAACCCAAACACTTCTAAAACATTTTCCTTTAATAAGTCTAGGGGCACTAGATTGTCTAACATAAAAATTTGATTTTCCCAAATTGTATTTTTTAAGTTCATTGAAAACCAAATATTTTTCCTTCTTAAGATCATCAATCTCCTTTTGATGATCTTTTTCAATCGTTTGAAGCAATTCTTGTAAACTTGAAACTTTAAGTTCAAAATCTTTGATTTTTCTTCAAACTCTAAATTGGTTTTAGAAGGCAAATCATTTTCGGTTTTTAACTTTGAAATCAATTTCTTGTTTTTCGAAAATGAAGCCTTGAATTCAAAAACCAATTCATCATAGGCTTCTTGTTGCTCATCAAATGAATAAGGATTTGAGCAATATGAGTTAGAAGTTACCTCCCCCTCATTGAAGGCCATGAAGCATAGGTGGGCTACCTCATCATCGGTGGAGTCTTCATCACTCCATGTCGCCACATATTCTTTCTTTGAAGATAATCCCTTTTTATTGGACTTGTGGGAATCTTTCATCTTCTTTGATTCATGCTTGGTTTATCCATCTCGCTCTTCATGAATCGGGTGAATTTCTTGAAGAGATAAACCATCTCTTCATCTTTTCTTTCATTCTCGCTTAGTTTTACATGATGGCATGTGGAGGAATTGAGAGCAACGACACTTGCGTTGATGCTTGGCTCCATGATCTTCTTATTTCCCATCTTTCTTATCTCTTCCTTCTTCTTCTCCTTTTCTTTGTTTTTCTTTATAATTTGGTGAGTGAGAAGAGACCCCATCAGTTTATCAAGCTTCAAGGTCTTGAGATTTTTGGCTCCGATGATGGCAGTCCTTTTTTAGTCCTATGACTCGGGAAGGGAGTAGATAAGCTTTCGGACAAGCTTTTCTTCCGGAATGGCTTCTCAATAACCTTTAAGCCTATTGGTGATGGTGGATAATCTATCGAACATCTTCGTGATGTCTTCATCCGGTTCCATTTTGAAGTTCTCATACTCATAGTTGAGAAGGTCGATCTTGGTCTCCTTTACTTCGCTATTTCCCTCGTATGTGACTTCAAGTTTGTCTCATACTTCCTTGGCACTCTCACAAGAAGAGACTTGGGCATATAAGTTCGGGCCTAAAGCACAAAAGATGAAGTGCAAGGCTTTGCAATTAAGCTTCACCGTCTTCTTGTCGTTGGCATTCCATTTCGCCTTTCTTCTTGTTGGCGCGAACGGTCCATCTTCAACAAGGTCCCATAGATGATAATCTTTACCCTTGATGAATAATTTCATCCTATTCTTCCAATAGGCATAATGTTCACCGTTGAAGAATAGTGGCTTGTCGATTGAGTGCGCCATTGCTTCGGTTGGTTGGATTTATGTATCGAGCTTCCCAGATCAACTCCATAAGAAGTTAATCCCGATCAATTGAGCCTCGCTTTGATACCAATTGTTGGGCTCGATGGTCACAACCGAGATGCTTGCCAAGTGGTGGAGAAGGTTGATTTTTGGGTGTTTATTGTGGTGGTAGAAGATAAGAAAAATTAACAAGAGATTTAGAGTGGTTGGACTTTCTAATCAAAGTCTACATCCGCTACCTTAGCTTCCTACCAAGGATTTCACTAATTCACTAAGAATTCTTCCCCTTTTCTAGGTTAAGGAGGCAACCTTTACAAACCGGTTAATCTTTCTACCCCAAAGATTAACCAAGACACTCTTGTACTGGTACAAAGAGAATTCAAAGCAAACATGAAATCCCTATACTAGGTATTTGTTTGCACAATTAAACCCTCACCCAAATCCTAAACACTTGAGCAAATTTGACAATGTTTAGCTCACAAGTGTTGTCTATACAAGAAATAAACAATTTAGCTCTAAAGACAATCTTTTATCATAATGTTGTTGACAATTGAAGAATTAACCATCTCTTGATGCTTGGAGGTCCATTTTATACTCCTAATTGAGTTTGTAGCCGTTGGGGTTGAATTAGAGTCGTTGGAGCCTTTATTTCCCACCATAAATGCAGTTCTGTAGCTTGGCGTATCAATACCCTTGAATCTGTATCGATACGGTCCCGATAAGGAGATAGTCGTTGAGCACTTCAAGCTGGTGTCTATCGATACACGTGGCAAGCGTATCGATACGGTCCTGCAATTTAAAATACCATTGGGAAAATGACTGTTAGGGGTAATTTGGCATATCGGTACGCGATACAACCGTATCGGTACGGGAACTAGCCGTTGGGTATTTTAAAGCACACCGTACCGATACGGCAAATCGTATCGGTACGAGTTTTGGCTACTGGAAAATCATTGTAGTTAAAACCCTAAAGGGTATCAATACTGTCCCACACTGTATTGGTACAGTTACATTTAAAACATGGTTTTGACTACTTTAAATACACTTTAAATCATTCCAAAGCCTTGTAAAACCCTTAAACATATTTTCAAGTTGTTTTTTACTAAAAACATATTTTAAATTCTTTTCAATTTAGTCCAAAACATTTTTCAATTATTATATCAAAACAATTAGTTCTACACAAGTGCGGTAAAAGCATTATCAAGAAAGGATATGAAAGCTAAAAAGAAAGAGAAGCTGATTACTAAACCAATTACAGTTGCGGATTGGGCATCTAATTTGGTTGATTCGTCAACTAGGAAGGGAAGGCAACAACTTCAAGTAGTTCCATGGAAGTGAGCATCCTGTTGGCGACTAATGATAAGGTAATTTGGATTAAGAATTCGACATTTGATGTGCAACTGAGTGCTTTTCGTTTTGTTCTTTATGCTGCGACTTGTTCACTTTGTTATATTGTTATCGTTACCACAAGTACTATTTTCTTCCTCTTAGATTAAGGATGTTTTTAACGAGGCTTGTGGTAATGATCCCTTTTACACATAAAAAATATAAAAAAATGTATTTTTAATTTAACCCTTAAGCTTTTAAAAACTTACCATTTCACCATATTAAAAAAATTCTCTCAACCCTTTATTTCTCCCAAAAAAATCACTCTTTTTTTTCATTATGATTTATTGTTGTGTTTTTTCCTCAGAACTCTTGCTAACCTAACGAGCTCTTGACTATAAGGTGGTGACAAAGATAACAAAGACAAATGAAAATGGCGATAAAAGTAAATTTAGAGTTTAGATTAGAAAAGAGAGTATTTTTGGGGGGGAGAAAGAGACGATTGAGGGAATTTTTTTGATAAGGTGGAATTTTCAAAAGTTCGGAACAAAAATATAAGAAATCAATAATGTAAGTGACGAAAACATTATTTTTAAAAATGTAATGGACAAAAGTAAACAGTTATGAGAGATAGATGAACAACCGTGTAGTTTACCCTACATTTTATCATCCCTAAAAATATTTTAACCAATTGAGTGACACATAAGCGTTGGCCTCTAGGGATGTAAAAACAAGTCAGAACCTGGAAACCCGACTGAAACTTGCTCGAGTCAGAACCTGATTTGACCCGAGGTTTTGATGACCCGAACCCGATCTGCAACCGACTGTTGTTGATCCGAACCCGAATTTGACCTGTTACTGTAGTAACCGAACCCGATCTGCGTCCGACTGAAAACGACCCGAACCCGAATTGGACCTGTTAATTTGGACCTGAAACCCGACCTGCGTCCGACTGAAACGAACCCGAACCCGAAGCCGACCTGGCAAATAACCGAATTTACCCGACTGAATTGACCCGATATCCGATTTTACCCGACCTGAAATGAACCCGACTTGAAATGGACCCGACCTGAAATGGACCCGACCTGAAAATGGACCCGACCTGAAATGGACCCGACCTGAAATGGACCCGACTTGTTTTGAACCCGACCTGCTTTAAACCCGACCTGTTGTTGACCTGAGCTGAAATTAACCCGAAACCTATGACATGATGAATTAAAAAAATTTAGAAGTTGATATACCATATACATATATAATGTATATACATATACACCTACATATATTGATGTAGGTGATGTATATGCGCGCATACATATATATATATATATTAAGTACTAAAGTTGAAAAAAGAATAAGTAATTGATAATTTTTGAACTACAAAAATTAAATGAAGAGATGTTTTTAATTTTTAAGTTTATTCATTAACTTGAATAAATTGTAGACTTACAAATTATAAAAAAATAAATAACAGTTGTATAAGTCTTTAACGTTAATTTATGAACTACAAATTTACTAAAGTTGTATATGCATTTGTAGTTCATAAAATTTACTAAAGTTATAAAAAAATTAGTAAGTACAATTTTATTTTTTTTATACTTAACATATTCAAGTTATAAAATTTAGTAAAGTTATAACTTGTGTATAACATTTGTAGTTCAAAAATGATTAAGTAAATTTAGTAAAGTTACAAAAAAAATTGTAAGTACAATTTTATTATTTTATACTTAACAGATTCAATTTACAAAATTTAGTAAAGTTATAACTTATGTATAACAGATTCAAGTTTAAAATTGTAGACTTAAGTAAATTAACGTTAAAAAAGATTAATTAGAACAGATTAATTAATTTTATTATTTTTGTAGTTCAAAAATTTTCGTACAAGTCTTACTACAATTTTTGAAGTTCAAAAATGATTAAGTTATAAAATAGATGATTTACTTAATTAGAACAAATTAATTAATTGTTGTCTTAAGTTACAAATTGTAGACTTAAGTTAAGATATAAAATAGAATTAATACACTTAAGTTAAAAAATTAACTGTTATAACATAAAAATAACTTAAAATTAATACACATAGGTTGGCCTTCGTCAATCTTCATTGATTTGGAGTTAATTATTTAAAGTTATATCAAATTAAAATTATAAAACATTGGAGTAATTGAAAAAATAATGAAAATGAGTCAATTTGGACTGAAAAGGGGTTAATTTGGATTAAAAATAAAGTTTCACGGATTATAATGAACAAAAATATCAAATTAAAATTATAAAACATTAGACAAATTTTAAATAAAACAATGAAAACGGGTCAATTTGGAATAAAAATAAAGTTTTGGAGACTATAATAAACAAAAATATCAAATTAAAAGTATAAAAGATGATTAATTAAATATATATATGGGTCAATATGGAATTAAAATAAAGTTAAGGGACTAGATTAAAGAAAATATTAAATTAAAATAATAAAACATTAGACAAATTAAAAAAATAAATGTAGGTCAATTTAAAATAAAAATAAAATTTAGAGAGTAAAATGAAAAAAAAAATGAAATTTTGGTGGGAAAGTGTCCGCCAAATTGAAAAAAAAAATTGAAAAAAAAATTGAAATTTTGGTGGAAAAGAATTTCCAATTTAGATTTGGTGGGAATCTGCCCGCCAGTTTTTTGGTTTAGGGAAAATCATTGTTATAGTCCTCTTATACTTTGGTACTTTACGTTAAGGTCTTAATTTTGATTTTTAGGTTTCAATTTAACTCGTTAAAACATTAAATTATTAGTGTTTCGTGTTTTTTTTATTTTAGAATTTATATTACAATATCTGTATATATAAAAGTGGATACCATAAACCCTAATCTCTAAACCATAAAACCCTAAGCATTAAACATTAAACCTCAAACCATAAACACTAAAACATAACCCCTAATTTATGTAAGTATGTACATGTGTACATATTAATGCATAAACCCTAAACCCTAAACCATAAGCACTAAAACCCAACCCCTAATGTATGTAAGTATATACGTGTGTACATATTAATGCATGAACTCTAAACCCTAAACCATAAGCACTAAAACCATAAACCCCAAACACCAAACCATAAACAATAATCCTTAACCCATAAACCTTAAACAATAAAACCCAACCCCTAATGTATGTAAGTATGTACATGTGTACATATAAATACATTAACCCTAAACCCTAAACCATAATCCTTACACACTAAAACCTAACCCCTAATGTATGTAAGTATGTGTGTACACATATTAATGCATTAACCCTAACCATAACCCTAAACACTAAACCCTAATTCTAAACCATAAACACTAAACCCTAAACCTTAAACACTAAAACCAACCCCTAATGTATGTAAGTATATATGTGTGTACATATTAATGCATGAACCCTCAACCCTACCCCAAGCCCTAAACCTTGATCCCTAAACCATAATTACTTCCCCCTAATCCTTAGACCTTAAACACTAAAACCTAACCCCTAATGTATGTAAGTACGTGTGTGTACATATTAATGCATGAACCCTTTAACTTTATTTTAATTCCATATTGACCCTTATATATATTTTAATTCATCATGTTTTATAGTTTTAATTTTAAATTTTGTTCATTCTAGACACTAAAACTTTATTTTTATTCTAAATTGACCTATACTTATTGTTTTTTTTATAATTACTCTAATTTTTATACTTTTAATTTGATATTTTTGTTCATTATAGTCCCAAAACTTTATTTTTATTCCAAAATACCCATTTCCTTGATTTCTTTTAAATTTGTCTAATGTTTTGTAATTTTAATTTGATATTTATGTTCATTATAATCCCTAAAATTTTATTTGTAATCCAAATTGACCCATTTTCATTCCAAATCGACCCATTTTGATTATTTTTTAATTACTCTAATGTTTTATAATTTTAATTTGATATGACTTTAAATAATTAACTCAAAATTAATGACGATTGACGAAGGTCAACCTAAAGTCTATCTACTACTTATACGGTTGTACGACCGAACTCAAACTGAATACGAATTTCAATCCCGAAAATACCCCGACCTGAATTACCCGACCTGAAACTACCCGACCTGAAATTACCCGACCTGAAATGCACCCGACCTGAAATGAACCCGACCTGAAATGAACCCGACCTAAAATAGACCCGACCTGAAACGGACCCGACCTGAAATGGACCCGACCTGAAACGAACCCGACCTGAAATGAACCCGAACTGAAATGGACCCGACTTGAAGTGTATCTGAACCCGAATTAACCTGCCAATTATCTGCTTCGGACCTGACCCGTTCTAACCCGACCTGAAATGGACCCGACCTGAAATGGACCCGGCCTGAAATGGACCCGACCTGAAATGGACCCGCACCCGACCCGAGTCGAGTCAAAATTTTTTTTTTACCTAAAATGACATGTATTCGATTTTACCCGACCTGACAGAACCCGACCTGAAACCTGTCCGATTACCTGTTTTTACATCCCTAATGGCCTCTACTGAATTCTGATTTTTTTTTTTGCAGTATTTTTGATTTCTGATTTTCGTCTTCTTCTTGCTTTGTAGATGTGTTTATTCAACGAAACTCCTTGTTAGGAATCTCATCTCCACCCGCTAAACTACCTTTTTCTTTATTTTCAATTTCCAGATCTTAATCTTCGAAACAAACAGAAGGAGTTGTTGTTTTGTTT
The DNA here is from genome assembly GCA_958450335.1 of Hibiscus tridactylites. Lineage (NCBI taxonomy): Eukaryota > Viridiplantae > Streptophyta > Magnoliopsida > Malvales > Malvaceae > Hibiscus > Hibiscus tridactylites. The sequence continues at coordinate 36,231,443 of OY288266.1, forward strand.
CGGAGGGTAATGGATAGAAATGCGATTACCGCATCGATTTTATTGTTTTTAATGGTTTCCAATGTTGCTTCATCGTCGTTTTCGAAGCTTCGATACTTAGCTGATGAATCTCCATCAAAGAACGACACCATAGCTACTGCTGCAACGCCGCCTGTAAATTTCTCTTTCTTCATACCGACCTATCTCTATCATTTGTTATTTTATTCTCTGTTTCCTTTTGTTTTTATCATTCCTTAACAACAAATTGTTTATTGTTGGGATTTTAGAGCACTCCGTTGCCAAATCCTTTGACGGGATCGGGCGACAAGAAATTGGATCCGAAACGGGATAATTCAACGAAATTGGATCCGAATTCGTCCAATAAAACGGATTCCGTTACACCAAATCCAGTTGACAAGAAAAATCCTAAACCATTGGGTAAGCCGGAGAAGGTGAATCCGTCTACTCAAAAGGAAATAGCTAGTGGGAACGATTCGAATTTAACTTCGACTCCGAAGGATGATAAAACAATGGAGGGGAATGGGAAGAAAAAGAATGCAGATAATGGAAAGAACTCAAATAGTACGAACACTGACAAGGGAGGTTATACAAAGGAGGACACGGAAACGAAGAAGAAAAATGCAGATGAAAATAATTCCAAGCCAGGGATTGCTGAAACGTGTGACGGCATAGTTAGTAGATGCGAGGACCAAAGCTCCTTGACTGCCTGCATTAAGGATTTTGGAACTGGTAAATTATATTGCTCTTTGTTATTATTGTTTGAATTGCTTGTTAGCATGCTTGTTTGGAATTTGAATGAATATAAAGTGATTCAGTGCTTTGGTATAACTTTAAATGAACTAATGGCCGATGCTGCTTTGCCTCAATGACAAGGTTATAGAAGCGGGATTGAGTATGCATTGAATGCCTAGATGAGTAATTATGTGCAGTGAAAATTCTCAATCTTTTATCCTCAATTCTTTCAATTGCAGCTATAATGTATCCAAGCTTGTTGCATTTTTGAAATGGTTGAAGAACTAGAGTTATGAACTGTTTGTAACTACTGGACAAAGAAAACTGTTCGGTAAATGTGTAATACATGGACAGATTATTATCTGCATATGGCTAGGCCATGCATGCATTCATTGTTGAATCGGATCCTGCAGTGGTGCTATCCCATGTTTCTTAAGTTTGGGTGATCAAGTTTGGACTTTTTCTCGTGGTCAATTGGGTGAATGCTTAGTTTTAAGTCAAGTGCTGGAATATACATAGAATCACAACTGAAATAATTGTGCCTGTAGTAATTATTTGAAGTGTTAAAACTTAAAAATCAACTACTAATTCTAATGTTAAACAACAACCAATCGAGAAGAAACTGCCCTTGTTCTTTTACTAAGACCAACTGCTCTTTTAGTTATAGCTAAGAGATAGTAGCTGAGGATTGAAATATTTCTATCTGCTCTTTTATTTTCTACCTTTTGTCCTGGATTTAAAATAGAAGTAGCTGGCATCAAAAATGGTGATAACTTCTGCAAAGCACGGATAATAGAGGTTCTCATTCATCTGTAAAAGCATAGCAATATGTAGGGGGGAAATATGGAGGCTAAAACTTACACCCAATAAGATAAAAATTGGTGAGAAAGTTAATGTCTCTTAGTGGTGCAAGATTAAGGTATGAGAGGAAGTTCAATACCAGGAACAGCTTTATGGATTGCAACTTCATTTTAGGAGTAGTTGCCTCCTCATAAGGAAATATAAATAACTGGAATCTTATTGTTAGGAATTCGATCTTTTATGCAGATTAAATTCTTTGGAATGTAAGGTTATGATTTTCCTTTGTAAGTAAGTGATCATGTTGAATAAGTTCCTAGAAAGGCATTTAAATATTGTGGTTCTAGGGTTGATTTCCATCAAATTCTCTTATATTGAAAATATATTTTGAAATATACAATAGGTAAGTTCATTTAAGTGCCTGTTTCTATTTTCTCTATCTCACTTTTCTGTTGTTCACTGTTTTCTCTCCCATCATCTCTCTCAATCACTTCCCTTCACCTTTTTCTTCTCGATCTGCTCCTACTTCCCTTCGTATCCTTGTAATGATTCACCACTGGGTCTGTAGTTTTAACACCAGTATCCATTTCCTGTTCTTTTTTAAAACCTTAGCACATCTATTAAATTATATTTCCATCCTCCATCTGACCTGACAATCCATGTATGTGTTTTGTATCTCATGTTTTTCCATGGTAACTATGTAAATATGAAACTACAGATTACAGAATCAGTAAATGTGTTGTGTTTATTACTCTAGTTTTGTGTTTCATGTCATGTCCAAAATTGTCAGGTCTACCTCCATCAATGTTTTTCTTTTTAAAATTTTGACACATCATATGGTGGTGTTCATTATTTTTGTGTCACTGTTTCCACAATAAAGAAAATTCATTCTAAGAGGGAAACTTTGGTTCATAGGTGTTACTTAAGCTTGTTCCATCTGGGTAATAATAATAATCAATGAAAGCAATAAAGTGGTTGGTGCTTGGTTGACAAATTTGGAATAGTATACTTTGTGGTATCATTTTCACCACATTGAAGGCAATAAAATGTTAGGTGTTTAGTTGAAAAATGTGGAATAATATCTCTTGTGGTATCCTTTTCACCAGTGTTGTGAAGAGAAAACAAAAGCTGCACCTTATATAGGGTTAAGGCTGGCAGAAAATTTGAATACATTGTAAATGTCTTAAAAGTAATTTCCTAATTGTTGGGTTATTTTTCAGTGCACAACTATTTGGTAAAGAGGGAAGAACAAATTGTTGAACATCTATCTTCTCATCTCTACAGCAACATTCTGGCTGGATTAACCACGTTATGCTATATTGTTACTCCAGTGCTTAGTGATGGATCTCAGTAGAGACTAAAGATGTTAATTTATGTGTAAAGCTTTATGTAGTACATAATGTATTCTGCGCATAATTAGCTTATGCCAGTTCCTTTTTCTTTCCTAATGGTAAAAATCAGCAATGCACTGAATATGTTATATATATACATGTTGGTTGATGGAAATAGATTATCCAAAAAGGGGCGTAGTGATTCTTAACATTTATTGATGAGTAATTGATTTGATTTCTTTTTTCTTTTCCAGGGTCCAACGAGCTAGTTGTTCTGGTCCATAATAGTGGAGAAAATTTTTTGAATGTCAAGCTTGCTGGCCCTTATGGTGCATCTTTTCCCAAGAGACTTAGAGTACCTGAACATGGTACAAAAATGGTATTGTCTTTTCTCTCTCTTATTCTGGGTCAATTTTTCCTTGCTGTCTTTGGACTTATGATACCAATTTCATGAGAAATAAGATTCGGAATATAAAATTGAAGTGTCTTTACCCAGTGGCTATCCAAACAAAAGCGGAAGTTCTAAATTTCAACTACATTTCATTAACCCTTCTGGTCTATTAAACTAGGGGAAAAGCTAAAAGCGGCCAACATAAATTCTTACCATTTGGTAACAATTTAGGTTGGCCTAGGTAATAATTTAGGTAGAACCGAAATTCTTACCAACTAGGTAAGAATTTATGTTATAACACAAATTCATACCAACTAGGTAAGAATTTAGGTTGGAACCGAAATTCTTACTTGTCCCTAACATTTCAGGTTATAACCGAAATTCTTACCATTTGGATAAGATTTTAGGTTGGATTTTGCCTTAAGTAAGAATTTATATTATAACACAAATTCTTACCTTAATTTAGCCGCACCCTAAGGTGCCGCACAGCAGAACCCCTGATTAAACTAGCTTCCATTAATTTTTCTGAGCTATTAAACAAGAAATTGGCATCTTTAATCTGCCTAGATCTTTGGACTTCTAGTAAATTATTTTTGAGATAAGTGGCTAAAAAGGGAGAAAAAAGGAAGGTGGGTTTTTCTTTGCTGTATGTTGGATGATGTTAGGGACTTGCTGTACTTTCTTTGAAGATTAATTGATGACAAAGCTTGCTAGAAAGGACCTTGTTTGGCATTCTACCTAGATCAATCGGTAATATGTATACAAGTTAAACCTAAATAAAAAGGCATGAAAACCCTAATAAGATAACCAATAAAACTTTCTCAACTTGTGGGTGTTAATGTCACTTGACAGTCCCCTTAATTAGTAGGTCCAATACTAACAACTGAAACCGACAGGCCTTGTGAACAGTGAATCAGGGGCAAATCAGCAAACAGTGCAAGAAATGAGGCAATAGACAGAATTTTTGTGTACCATGTTAGCGAACCTACTTAAACCAATTGGCGATGAATCCAGAGGGCAGCACCTGAATGTAAATGCACATAAAATCCAAAGTTAATATTTTTTTTCTTCTTTTTTGGTACAAATGAGGCAGTTATAAGGATAGAAGGAAGGTTGCAGATGTTAGGGACTTGAACTCCAGACCTGTTGATGTATAGAAAAGTGTACAATCTGAGATAGGCTCAGGATTCTAAATAAAGTTAATATTAGACGAGACTTGAGAGTACTTAACAAGACTTTTTCTTGGGTTAAATGTTGAACTGTATTGTGTTGTGTAACTTGAGTTCATCAGGCATGAAGATACACACTTAGACTGAAAAATGTCCCAAAAAGTGTCTGTGCTTAATACTTGTGTCCATTCCCGTGTACTGATCTGTATTTGCTTGTTTGTTTCAGATTAATATATCTCTGACTTCTAGCAAACCAGGTGCGATGGTGTTAACTGCTGGAAATGGAGATTGTAAACTTCCTCTGGATGCTTATGCTTCTAAAATATACTTTTTTTCAAAGCTCCCATCGTACAACAAGTTGCTGACACCAGTAAATGGTGCATACTTCTTGATTGTAGCAGTCGTGATATTTGCCGGGTCCTGGGCTTGTTGCATATTTAGGAAGAGTAGACGGCACGACGATGGTGTACCTTACCAAGAGCTAGAAATGGGAATGCCTGAATCCATGGCAGCTACCAACGTAGAAACAGCCGAAGGTTGGGACCAGGATTGGGATGATGATTGGGATGAAGACAAGGCAGTGAGATCACCGGTGGGACGAAATGTAGCCAGTAGTATATCAGCAAACGGACTCACTGCTAGGTCTTCAAACAGAGATGGGTGGGAGAGTGACTGGAGTGATTAGGTTTATTTTGTTTTGTGCAGAAACTGAATCGCTTGAAGAAAAGGGATTGAGATGATACGGTGAACTGGTAACAATTTGTTTTGGTTGAGGCAGTTGGCATGTTGAAATTAAGGGTGATGATGGTGGTAGGAAAATCCTAGAAGTGATCTATAATTCAATTTCTTTTGACTTGTCCAGATCTATCAAATATATGGTTGTTTTTTTATGATTAAAGTGAGCAAGATGATAAGGATGTAGGTAGATTTCATGTACCATATGTCCATTCCAAAGCTTTGAATAATAGTAATGTACATTTTTTTTTTGCCTTTTAATACGCTACAAAACGGTGAATAAGAAGACCTTGGTTTCAATTTGAATTCATATAAAGTGTTCATCCACTTTAGTCCATTGGGCCTAATTGTTTGTTCAAAATGCTATCAACTTTTTTGGCATTGGTACTGGCAAGCTATAGCTTGTTGAGACATGTGCTTTTTAAAGGAAAACAATATTGTTGGAAGGGACAATCACTTTGAATATGAATCATAAAACCGAAAGATAAAAAACGAAAACCAAGAATGGAAGGAGAAAGCTTGATGCCCTGGTTATATGGAATAACTTGTTCTGCCTCTGGTCTCTATATAATTCAATTTGTTTGGGCCTAACAACATCTGGGAGACAGTGAAATGCATATCAAGATTTGTCATCAAAGCATTTCAGCTGGGTAGCTACAACACAAAATGCAGCAAAGGTATGAATTTTTCCTAGTCCTAGCAGCAAAGTGAAGTCCATTTCTGAGGTAAATAATTCCTAGTCCTAGCAGCTGTTGCCTCCACAGATGATGGGTTTGAATTCAAAGGTATGAATTTTTGTCATGTTCACACACGTAAACTTTGTTAATCCCTTCACTTTGCTTTTGTCATTTCCACAAACAAAACTATAAATTTATTTTCTTTGGATTTTTCCTTTGCCTTTGCATCATGGATGATGCCTGCCATTTACTTTAATCCTCTGGTGTGCCTCACTTTCTCTCTAACCTAATGCTAATGGGCTCCATCCCATTCATCTTTTTCAAGTGCCACCTACAGATATATTATAAACATAAAATTATGCATATATTAAGAAACTTGAATGATATAAAGTCAAATGAACAAATATGTATTAAGAAAAATGGATATATAAATATATGTAGTTGGATTTTGTTTATATATATCGGTGTTTTCCTATCCATTTTACTGTTTCTTTCATTATGTACTTATCACAAGTCCAAATATTTTGTGAGTTTATTCATATTTACAAGGAAAGAGTGATGTTTTGGGGAAAATATTGTGAAAATTGCATGCGAGTGTTTAGCCTTCAAACCAAGAAGAAAGTTGGAATGTATATGGTGTGACTTTGTCATGTTCATATATGCTTCATCTCCCTCTTCTTTTTCCACTATACATAACATCTTCCAACCACACCACTACACGTTATCACTTTCACTTTTGTTAAAAACCTTTTTACGAGTCAAATGTCTGATCTGTTGGGATAATGTATAGAGAAAGAGGGAGGGAAGAGCTGTTTTGCAGCTCAATTCTTATTATAATAAGAAGAGAAGCGAAAACACAATATTTGTAGATTAAGATTACCTAAAACGAGTCTTACAAAGATAATCGGATCCATTGTTGTAGGTGATTGGGTTATAATTCTGTTTGCTTTCCTGCTCTAACGAGAAGCTTATGAGTAGGGAGGAGTGATTGGAAGTGGAATGGTGACAAGGGTTGCAGGTGTGGTGACCTGAATAGATTGTTTCATACTTTGGGGGATCTTCTGGACTTGCTTGGTTGCTTGGCACCCTTGCTCGGTCTTGTGGGTGCATCTGTAGTTTCTTAGAATGGAAAGGGTGTTGGAGAAAGTGTTGCAGATTCTGATTACTAGATCTTCTCCCGAGTCATGGAATTGGGCATCTCGTAGCTTATTTCTCAACTCCCTGCCTTGGACAAGTTGTTGGATTATTTTGTTTGTGTCCATCTTCTCCCACCACCCGAGACAAGGCCTTAATCAATGAATGTAAAAGCCGAAAGGCCATCGCAAATTCATACAACCACTGCCAGAAAATTCCACGAATGGAGGACTTCCAATCCCCACGCGCCCAAACTTGTCTCATTCTAATCAATGCTTGTCCAGCGTTAATGTTGTAAATATGGAACTCTTTGTTTAATCTATTAATTTTATGAATATTTATCTATACGGATGTCTATTATCATAATGAGATTTGACTTACCTTATCATTATAAATACTATCTATATTAATTAGAGTTTAATGTATTATGTACTTTTTATGCCTATAAATAGATGATTTATTGAAGTCATTGTACACAAGTCAATATTTAAGAATAATACAAATCTCTCTATTTCTCTCATCTCTTTGTTCGTTGTTCTTCGTTATTTTATTCACTACACGTTATCAACAAGATCTTGCTCAATTACATGGTCCTTGCGAGTGATTATGAATCCTTACCGTAGTTCATACCACAACGCATTCAACATCATTCTCTTAAATGCCGATAACTGAGGTTGACATAAAAATTTAAATGAATATAGATTCCTGTCGCGGTTGGTATAAAAAATTGAATCATGGTACGTTCTTCAAATACTCTTGTTTTACTTTTAATCATTGTTTTACTTTAAATCAAAGTGAAAGTAAATAATGGTATGATTAATCTTTAGTTAATATATAATGCAAGCATTCTCATTGCTTTGTTTTTTTCATTTTATTTCAATGAAAGTAATATTATCACATATATAAAAAAATATTAATATTTAATATTTATATGTATCAATAATTTGATGAAAGTTAATTAAATTTTGGGTAATCTTCACAAATAGTCACTTTCGTTTAGGGTTTGTTTTACTTTAGTCACCGGAATTCAAAATACATCATTCTCACCACGTACGTTTCAAATCGTTTCTGTTTTAACCATTGGGCTGTTAGTCTCCGTTAGTGGCCTAACGGGCAGCTGACATGGCCGTGAAAAAATAAAAAATAAATCCACGTGTATTATACACGTGGAATAGACATGTTTAAATTAAAACACCTTGTCTATATAACCCCTTTTACTTCAATACCTAACCCTAAATCAATTTGTTCCTCTTTTAACTCATATTCTTCATCTTTTTCTACCTATTGTCGTTGTGGAAGCAGTAAAGTAAAGAAGAGAAGATAATAGAAATGGAAGCAGGCGTACCCATTTGTCGTTGTGGCCTCGAAGCAAAGGTTGTTGTTTCTTGGACTGATGACAACCCTGGTAGGAGGTTTTATGGCTGTAAAAATTATGGGAGAGAGTCTCATTGCCGATTCTTTGCTTGGTATGATGCTCCTTTGACACCACGTGCAAGAGTGGTCACTGTTGGGTTGTTAAGGAAAGTGAAGAAATTGGAAAAAGCAAAAAGGATTGAGCGAATTTGTTGGTTATGCTTGCTGATTTTCTCCATGGCAATTGTGTGGGTTATGAAATAATTGATGGGTTTAATATGCTAGCTGATTTTCGGGAATGATGTTATCCATGGATTATTTTGTATGAGTTTAGGGTTGGTAGTGATGTTATCCATGGATTATTTTGTATGGAATAGCTCAATATGCTGATTTTTATTTTCATAGATTGTTGTGTGGAATATTTTCGGTTAAGTAATGAAGAAATTGTTGTGTTGTTTTCTACTGAAAATGTTTGGTATAATATTTTGGTATAAAATGATGAACTTAACACTTTAAGTAAGCAAAGGCAAATTTTCATAAATGAGGCAAGTTTGTACAAAAAATCAGTTTCTAAGCTGATAAACCTCCTATATCAGCTGCAAAATAATGACATCAATGGTAAACCATTTCTGTCAATTACAAAATAATGCCCCAAATGATAGTGAAGCTTGTAAAATGAAGCCCCAAATGATTGTTGGTCACAAATGTGACACAAACATTTCAGTTAACAAAAAAAGCAAACTAAATATGCCTTAACTTCACTCCTTAGTTGAATGATTGTGATTCTTGAGTGGGAGGGTTAGAGACAATGGATTCTTGACTTGGCATCCATCTCACAGTTTGTGGAGGAGGAAGAGGTTGTTTTCTCCTTATTGGAAATTTTTCCCTTCGAGGCACAAGAGGTTGTTGTGAATGTTGAGGTTGCTGATTTTGTTGAGGTTCTTGGGGATGTTGAGGATTCTGATTTGACCGAGGTTGTTGAGGATGTTTAAGTTTTGGTCTCTTGAATGTGGGTCTTCTTATAGGCTGATTTGCACCCACTTCCCCTCTACAAGTCCTTCTATTGTGGCCTTGTTTTCCACATTTTGTGCAATTGCCTTGCTGCCCTCTTTTACTTAGCTTAGGGTTATTGACTTCACCAGGTTCTAATCTTCTTTTCTTGGTTGGCCTTCCTGGTGGCCTCCTTATGATTGGTGGTAATATAGGTTCCATGTCAGTAACTGGAGCCCACTGGAACGGACCTGTACACGAAAAAATGAAATGAGTTTTGTACTTAAACTATTAATTGACTATAAGGTATAAGCTAGGTTAGATTATTACCTCTGATAGGTTTAATCATGTTCGAGTAAATAGCTAGCTGTGTACTGTTGTGGTAGCATTCATTGACATATTCTTCAGGCTTTAAATTATTTAGTCGAAAGACTGATGCTGCATAGGGACATGGGATCCCACTGAGGTCCCATTTTCTGCATGAACATGATCTTTCTACAAGATCCACAACATGTTGATGAGATGGGCCAGCTTCAACTTGATATTTGTGTACATCAGCATAGGTTGGCCAAAACCTAAAACAAGACATGAAACATGATGTTTAATGATACACTAAACAAACCATAACAAACTTCATGAAACATGATGTTTAATGATACACTAAACAAACCATAACAAACTTCATCAAAATCTGCATTTAATCAAATCTGTAATTACTAAAAAACACAAACAAACTTCAGCCCAAAATAGAACACACCCTACATGAAACATGGTGTTTAATGATACACTAAACAAACTGTAACAAACTTCATCAAAATCTGCATTTAATCAAATCTGCAATCACTAAAAAAACACAAACAAAGTTCGGCCCAAAATAGAACACACCCTACATGAAACATGATGTTTAATGATACACTAAACAAACCATAACAAACTTCATCAAAAGCTGCATTTAATCAAATCTGCAATCCCTAAAAAACCATAAAAAACTTCAGCCCACATTTCAATATAGTTTAATCTTCACAAGTAGTCACTTTCGATTAGGGTTTGTTTTATTTTAGTCACTTTCGATTAGGGTTTGTTTTATTTTAGTCACTGTCGTATAAGGTCTGTTTTATTTTAGTCACCCTACATTCCATCAAAACATAGAATTTCAGCACACATTTCATGCATCAAACTCTATACTTTTCAGCCTACATTCTATTAAAAGAAATTTCAGCACACATTTCATGCAACAAACAAACTTTATAATAAGCAGTTTTACAAGAATTTCATCCTATATTCTATCAAAACAAGAATTTCAGCCCACATTTATATATCAAAACTTTATACTAAAAGCATGCAATAATTCAAAACAAAATTAAAGAACATAAGAAATTTGATTTTGTAACCTGATGGATGCTTCAATACTGATGTCCAGCTTCTTTTGAATTTTTTTCACACAATAACCTTTTACATTTTTCAGCAGCCTCTCTTTTGGATACAATTCGAGTCATAATTTTCACTCGAATTGTCTCCATCATAGTCAATATAGGCTTATCCCTTGCCTCCAAAATGGACTGTCATATTGACAATAAAAGAGTTAAATACATATTAAGTATAAATTATTGTGTTAATCACTAAATAAACACAAACAAGTTATATTACCTTATTAAAAGACTCACAATGGTTATTAATGAGGATATCACACTTGCTCCTAGTGGAGAAGTGTGATCTAGACCACTGAGCAGGGTCCTTCTCCTTAACCCAATTATAGGCATCCTCTGACAATGCCTTCAATTGGTCCATAGCAACTTCAAACTCTCGCAAATAGGTAGCTCTGGCAGCCTTCCAAAGAGCATCTTTTAGAGCTTGGCCTTTGTGTTTCTCCTTGAAATTTGTGTACATGTGTCTAACACATTTTCTATCCTCTGCATATGGGAATACATCTGCAATAACTTCCTTAAGGCCCAACATCATTAAGAAGAGAGTTAAGATCTGAAATAAATGTAAACTAAATTAAGGAGAGAGTTAACCTTGTGTTTATCCAGACATGAAACATATGCTGAAAGAGTTTTCAATCTCCAAATCAGTTTTTAAATTTTCCACAAACCAATGCCAAGAAGACATATTCTCACTTTCTACAGCAGCATATGCTCTAGGATAAATGCAATCATTTGCATCAATCCCTACAGCTGTCAACAGAAACCCATGAAAATAACCCTTTAAAAAACAACCATCAAGACCAATTATCCTCCTACAACCTACTTTCCACCCTTCTTTACAAGCCTGTGGACAAACATACATCCTCTGAAACAACCTTAAATCTAGATAACATATTGTAGTTGTTCCAGGATTTGTAATCCTCAACTCTTATAAGTAGTCATAGATTTTCCCATATTGAGCTTCATGATTCCCTTCAATCATTTCTAATGCCATATCTTTAGCCCTACTACACTTTCCAGTTGACACAAGTGTCCCAAATTCATATAACACATCATGCCTTAATGATCTCAGAGTGTAATTAGGTTCTGACATGAATTTTCCAATATAGTACTTTGCCATCCACTTACCTGTAATATTAGCATTGCTAAGAGACTTGGAACATGTATGACAATTCACCAAGGTTTTAATTTACCAAGTTTGGTCCTTACTGTCCTTTGGATTCATAGGGGCTGCCTACAGTTTCCAAGGACATCCTTCCTTGCATAGTGCTTGAAGTCTTTTAGTGTCATTCCTCTTCAATTTTACTTCCACCCTATCTACTCTCCCATACTGCTTGATAGCTTCTTTCAATGTTGTCTTATTTGGGAATATTAAACCCTTCACAAAATTTGGTTTCACCATGTCAGTTTCAGAATGGAATTCAGGGTACCTAGCCCCATCTGAGTCTGAACCATGCTCACTGTGTAAGTTTTCAGAATGGTCATCATCTGATTCTGGCCCATGATCCTTCTGATTCACATGCACACCATCATCTCCAAAGCCATCCATATTCCTCTGAACCCTAATTCCTATTCCATCCTCTTGTATGTGTGGTTCACAATCATACTCATTATCACTAACATCAAATTCTTCTTCATCACTAGATTTTTCTTCTTCAGCAACATATTCTTCTTCCTCAGTAGATTCTTCTTCCTCAACATATTTTTCTTCACCAGATTGTTCTTCCTCAACAGATTTGTTTTCTTCAGCACCAAATTGTTCTTCCTCAACAGATTTGTTTTCTTCAGCACCAAATTGTTCTTCCTCAACAAATTTTTCTTCTTCAACAGATTTGTTTTCTTCAGCACCAGATTGTTCTTCTTCTTCATGAACATCTTTTTGAAATCTCTTCAGATATATATGCATGTACCTATTTCTAGGTAGACTGTTCAACATAGTAATACAAGCATGATCAGTCTTCAATTGACTAATAGAAGCAGTACACAGTTTTGCATTTGGCACCCTCCAGTAAATAGCAAAATGCTCAACTAAACCTAGACTCTGAACCATCTCACACACTGTAAAGGTTGAGAATCTACTAGCATCAACAAAATCAAAGCAGGCTTCAGACTTAGAGGTGTACTTCATCCTTGGTGAAGTTACAAAGTCTCCTCCATAGTGAATCACACAAGTAAACATTTCTGTATTACTACCTGCACAGTACACAAAAACATTTCAATGTCCCATGCAGTTAAAAAGTATACAATGACACCGTTTTTGAGCATAAAAGGTATACACTAATGTAAAAATAAAAAATCATTAAATTAACTACAGATCTTTAAAACGTGGTGAAGAAAGCAATAGTAGAAGTAGGTCTAGTTTCTGAGCATAAAAGGTATACACTAATGACACTGGAAGTTTGGATGATTTGATATTAAGAAGCTGCCAAACTTAATTACTTAAAATTCAAGAATGTATATACCCAACATTGATGAACAACTTGAACTACTCTCCCAAGTGAACCCCATGGAATAGATCTTAAAGCTTATGGGGTACATACATGGACATAATTCATGTGAATTGTAAAAGAAAAACATGGACTTCCCCATGAAATGTTTTCATTACAAATTGTCAAAAAGAATGACCCAACAAAATACAATATACAATTAAAATTGTCAAAAAGAAGGACCCAACAAAATGTGAATTAGTCAGGGAAACCACTCATGTTATGCATGAGGGTATATATATGTATTACTACCTACACAGTACACAAAAACATTTCAATGTCCCACCCCAAAAAAGTACACAATGACACTGTTTTTGAGCATAAAAGGTATAAACTAATGTAAAAAAGACAACTATAAACTAATGTAAAAAGTACACAAGTAAAAGGTATAAAGTAAAAAAAGACAACTATAAACTAATGTGGTTAAAATTTTAAAACCAGTGAAGACAACACAAAAAAAATTCTGAGCATAAAAGGTATAAACTAATGTGGACCACTTACAGCAGAATATTCTTCAAAATTAATGTGGACCAATGCAACATTACCTTTTTCAATGCAATTAAACAACTCTAAATTAACATTAAACTAATAATATAACATTACCTTTTTCAATGCAATTAAACAACTCTAAAGTAACATGAAACTAATATGCAACATTACCTTTTTAATGTAATTAAACAACTGTAAATTAATATGCAACTAATATGCAATCCAACCTAAATCAAAACAAAACCCTAAATCAAACCTAAAACTAATGTGCAATCCAACCTAAATCAAAACAACTTTAACTCAGTGTAACATTAAATCAAACCTAAAAATAATGTGCAATCCAACATTACAGTTCTGTTAATCAGTTGTGCAATCCAACAATGCAACTTTAAATTCAATGTAACCCTATACTAATGTAAACCCTTAAATCAATGTAACCCTATACCTAAAATAATGTAAACCCTTACTAATGTAACCTTAAATCAATGTAACCCTATACCTTAAATCAATGTAACTTTAAATCATAAACAACCTTATACAGCAAATAAAATTCAGAACATTTACTGAAAAACCCTTACTGAAAAACCATTAACCCGAATCCAAAATCAAATAGAAGACCCTTACTGAAAAACCCTAAACCCATTACGCAATCGTTTTTGAAACAGAAACGATACAAAGAAAACGAATAAAATAAGTGCGAAAGTAAGCATACCATACTCCACTTGCTTCTCCCTTGGTTTTCGAAGTCTCCATCACACCATTTTCAAGCCTCTAACTAATGATACAAAGAAACGATTCAGACGATTGTTGACCATTACAAATATTAGATTACGAAAGAGGAAAAATTTGATTTCTTTCACTTCTTACCTTGATTCTTCAGATATGATTCCTCTACTAAGCCCTAAGATTTACCCAGAATCCACAGAAAAATAAAGAGGAGAAAATGACTTTTGGGAAGAAATTTTTTTAATTCGTGATTAAGGAATATGAACAGGTTTATTTTACTTTTAACAATTTCAAAACTACTCAGATATATGTCTATTCCACGTGGATTTATATTTTATTTTTTCACGGCCATGTCAGCTGCCCGTTAGGCCACTAACGGAGACTAACAGCCCAATGGTTAAAACAGAAACGATTTGAAACGTACGTGGTGAGAATGATGTATTTTGAATTCCGGTGACTAAAGTAAAACAAACCCTAAACGAAAGTGACTATTTGTGAAGATTACCCTTATATTTTTAACATTGTTTTGAGTTTTACATGATATGCTTAATTATCGTGGTTCTCATTTATTTATCAAGTTATATATTTGGTCCCTCATTGTTTAACTATTAAGTATTGTATCTAAAATAAAAAGATTTATTTATGCTATTTATTTTCCTTTGAGCATTTGAATATGTAAGACGTGATATGTGTAAATATTTTTGAAATCTATCGAAATTTTAGATATGGTCTTTCGTTGTTATATTTACATTATTTTATATATAACTAAATATCAATATTTGTTTATGATATTTTATTTTATGATATTTGTATTTTTAATCATATTTTGAGTTTTACATATCTTTAAATGGCTTGGAAAGAGACATGACGTAAAGAAATTATGAGAAGTTGTATTGGTCATTTGCTATGTCTCCATTTTCCTCGAGAGGAAAATCAATATCGGTAAATTCTGATTTTATTTTTATTCTTTAAATTATTATTTTAAAGTACGATAAATCATGATGATTTTGCTCGAAAGAAATATTTCTTCTACGTCGAAAAAAATTGACTATAGACTTCTCCTAAGTTCATGTTACAAAAATTCATCTTGACAAGAATTTCCGTGGGAGGCATTTCCTGAAGTGAATGCAAAACATGGTGTTTATTCCATGCGATTACTGGATCTGTTTCACTCTCTGAAGTGAATGCAAACATGGTAAATCACTATTCAATTGGTAACATAACTTCGATATAATCCAAGTATATTGACTGGTGTTAAGTGTGCAAAAGTCCTATATATTTGCCATAGTTTAGCTCAATTATTGTTGTTCTTAAGTATAGTTTAGTCGCATTTATTAGGAAAACATACACAAAACTACATAGATTAGATATTCTGCCTTATTTGATGAACTTAACTGTTTTTATACAAAAGATACTGCTCATGCGCGTTTTCTTTTTGTGCGCAGGTACTCGCCCATACAGATGTCGCCGATGCAGCAGAGAGGGCAGAAGAGGAGAAGCTGGAAACTGATGGAGGAAGCTGTTGGACCATCTGGAGAACTGATTAAGGAGGAGAGTCCCAGAATAAAGAGTTGTGCCAACCCCTGCACACCAATCCAGACCTATACGGAGGCAGTCAACAATGTGTCACCGAGACAGCAACTCGAGGAAGGGTGGAAAAATGCAAAGTGGTATACGACTGAAAGAGCTCATCAAACCCAATTTTTGGAGACCACTTGCACGTGCATTGGAGCTCAGCAGAAAAAGAAAAGCCATGGTCAAAGTCAAGGTGGAAAAAGTCAAACAGGAATCTATGAAGATTTAATGTTAGATTTGTTCTTTTAATGAGTTGTAATTAGATTCTAACTAGGATTTCTACCCTAAACCAACTTAGACCTAGGTCCCTCCCTTATAAATGTAATCGACTTGAAGGAAGGAGAACACAATTTAGATTAGAGAGAAAACTTCTTCTTGTTGAAAAACCCTTGTGCCGCCATCTTCCATTATGTTCTAAACCTTCCCTAGGGCTAAGGGTTGGTTGTGGAGTAGTTGTGAGAGTTTTCTTGTATTTGTTTAGGTTTCAGTTTTTGCAATAAAGTTCAAGTATTGTTTACTCTTGGTTCTTCATTATTGGAATCTTTATCGAGAGAGGAGAGGGCAACAATCTATTTGTTCAATATCAGGAGAGTAGGAATCATGAAATGAGTAAACACGGTTTTATCCAACCATAGGGTAAAGCTACTTCGGCTTAGAGATAAGTTAGAAGTTTAGCGACTAAGCGAGGCTTCATAATCGGTTGGTGTTCATCCTTAGATTCACGCCGGGAGGTATCATCCAAGACGTGTTTGCCAATAGTACTTCAAGCTTAGAGATAAGAGGAAGTCATTTAAGAGAGCCTTGCCGAACCTTGAATCATCGCTCAACTGCCCAGGCAGTCACATTTGTCTCTACCGAGCTGGGCGCTTGCCGAGGCATAGTCGTGGGCGGCTGTTGAATTTGTTGAGTTGATCTGCAAAACTTTGTCGAGACAGTGCATCCAATCTCCACACTACGGAGTATTCCAATATCAGCCCATTCTCTCGCTTTGATTTCTCAATTTATTTTATTTGCTTTAGTCTTAGCTTTATTCAAACCAACTCTTAATATTTGTGTTTTTTACTTTTTACTTATGCAGAAAAGTGAACTCCGAAATGTTGTCACAATCCCTGTGGAGACGATATCTTAAATACTATAACTTGGCACCGTGTATACTTGCACGCAATTTGCGCATCACTTTTGCAAGCAACAAGTTTTTGGCGCCGTTGCCGGGGATTGGCGTACAACTTTTTTGTTTTTATTTTTCTGCACATTTTATTTTTCTGTTTAACCCTCTGGTTTTCTTTGGTGTATGGCCAGAGCGAACCAGAAATCACCCTTGCGAGACTATGATCCGGAGCCTGAACGTACTGTACGCAGATTAAGACAAGTAAACAGAGAAGTCATGGATGACCAAGCGAACATCCAGGACCAACCTCCACCACCACCGCCCCCAATCGACATTATCGTGATTGATCCAGAAATAGAGGCGGACCACCTTAAACTCAAACCAATCATGTTTAACATTCTAAATACACTTGGACAGTTTGAAGGATCTGCCACTGAAGATACCTGCTAGCATATGAAGTCCTTCCTAGATATCTACAAATCCTTCAAAATCTATGGAGTCCAACCTGACATGCTACAGCTCAGATTATTTGCAATTGATGGTTTATAAAAATTAAGGTTTGGCAATTGATGGTTTGCATTGCTTGAGGACAAGCAATAGTTTGAGTTTGGGGTGTGATAAGTGCCCAAAAGTCCTAGATTTTGACCCCCTTTTTCATGGCAATTATCACTCAACCTACACCCATTTGAGCTTCATTATAGCCTTTCATGCATAGATTTCATCGTTTATGTCTTTGAGCTTATTATTCTGTTTATTATATGAAAAAGGTACTATTTAATACATGGTTGGTATTCTTGCAGAGTGGCCATTGCTGGAGCAAGAGGATGCAGCCACATCACAGAAAGCAGGAGGAAAGATGAGGCAGAAGTAGCAGACAACATACCCTGATCGAGCCAAGCCACAAGACAGCTTCTACTGAGGGAAGCTGAGGAATCCTTGCTGAGCAAAACAGACAGATGCCGAGGCAGCAAAAGCAAGGTTGCGACAGCATATTGCCAGAGGGAAAATGAGCAAAGTGGTAGCCGACTTGTAGAGCCTTTAACGCTGAATTTTTCTACACACTTTGCGTGGTAGCTAGAGCTCGAGAAGATGAGGAAAGTGTGGAAGGACGTATAAAGTTGGACTATTGGGTAAAAGTGTTTATTGTAATAAATTAAAGAGATTTACTTCTTTAATAAAGTCTAGTCCAAGTCCAACTTAACTTCCTCTCCAAGAAAGATTCGTGCCTACACCTTCCCCTGTATAAAGGCATGCCGCCATGGAAAGATGACACACATAGAGGAGAGGAGAGAAGAGAAGAGAGATTGAGCTTAGGATTAGTTTCATTATGTTCTAAATTTTCTTAGGGTTAGGATTAGTTTGTTTAGTAGTTGTGTGGAAACTCTTGTACTCAGTTTTTGTTCTTAATGCAATAAAAGTTAAGGTTTGCTTATTCTAGCTTTAATTATTTTTGCATTCTACTCGGGAGAGGGTTTGTGAGATCATCCATTTGTTCAATATAAGGAGAGTTGAGCTCACGAAAGGAATAAGCACGGTTTTCGCCCCATGTTGTGCTAACTAACTCGGCCTAGGGATAGGTTAGAGTTTCAGCGGCTAAGAGAAGTGTATGAACAGTTGGTGTTTGCCTTTGATTCATGTCGGGAGGTATCATTAGAGTTCAGTCATCAACTAGTGTTCCGTGCTTAGAGATAAGGCGAAACCATCCAATGACGCTTTTCCAAACCTTAACTACTTCTGCCCACGAGCAAGGGATTGTCGTGGCAGGGATTCAGCCACTACGGTCGTGGCAGGGATTTAGGTTACTACCACAACAGTAGTGCATTGCTGCATTCAAGGCAGAAACGAAGTCAAGAGGATTCCACACTACAACACATTCTAATCCGGCCCATCTCTTTATCTTGATCACTTCTTTACTTTATTTACTGGATTCTCTTAGTTTAGTTACTAGTAGATTATCTCAAATCACCCAATTAATCCGTGTTTTTACTTTCTCTATTTTGCAATGCAAGGGAGTAGAACCAAAGGTTGAATACCAATCCCTGTGGAGACAATACTCACATACTTATCCCTATATTAATTGTGTCGTGTATACTTGCACAAATTGAAGAGCACTATTTACACGCAACACTTAGCTTGACAAAAAGATCAAGTGCACTTCGAGGATTAAAGATTGGTTTAGTCAACGACGTAGTGGTCCGCTTGAGTATTAACTTCCATTTAACCTTCAACTATTGACTCAGGTACGAAAATCGGCTTCAACTCTCGTTGTAAGTCGAGTCTAAGGCCCCTTGAATGAGTAGACCATCTTTTGTTGAAAGAAATTGTTAATTTGACTTGTCAGTGCATCTATCGATGTTAGTGACTTGTTTTAACACTCTCATGCAAAACATAAATCAAATCCAACAATTAAAGCTTAATAAAAAGCTAACACTGAAATATATTAAACTAAAAGATATTTTAAATAAGTTCAACAAGCTCTAGAAAATTAAACCATAAACAATACGAGTACGAATACAAGTAAATCTCCATAAAATCATCAAAATAAAGAGAAGTTTACGAAGAGAACAAGATAATTCCTCTAATAAGCACTTCAACCCTCATTTCCTTGGATAAATCTGCCTTACTTCACCTCGGATCTCCAAAAATAGCTTAGATCGCCATGGAAGGAGGATAAAAGCTTCGGAGGTTGAAGATGATGTGAAAATAGGAATAGTGTGACTTTCTCTTTCCTCCAAAATCGTCCTTATATAGGCCACCTGAGTAAGGACACTTTTCCTACATATTATTTGTGTGCTCAGCGTCGTACAAATTTGTTGTAACATTAAGAACAACTGGCATATTCGTTCTTATCCTTAAGCAGACTAGATAGCTGGCAGATGCAGTGTTGAACTGGCTACAGTGGTGATAACAACCTTTGTAGGAACATTAGCATTGCAGCGACAAAAAAGGCAGAAATATACAATCTTGAGCCATAGGAACTAAGTTAGAAAATATGCAAAATTAGACATGAAAATGCAGAAATGGATGCCAATGTGGGGACAATGAGACCTATAAATCGAGGGGAAATCATGATCTTCAAAGAGCTATCAGTGGACGACAAGTTCAACCGAACTCACCGTGCATGGACGGCGAGTTCCACGTATCATGTCGTCCCCTCTTCGTGCTTTGCAGGTGAAAGATTCCTCAAATAACCTATAAATACCAAACTTTTTACATATGCTCTATTCGTTCCAAACCCACGATGTGAATATTTTTTGGAGTTACGTTATTCCGAAGAGATGAGATTTTTATTCATGTCAATTCCAAACTTCATTTTAATTCTTTTGCAATAAAATCTGAGGTGTTTTGAAACTCGCAGGTGAAAGATTCCTCAAATAACCTATAAATACCAAACTTTTTACATACGCTCTATTCGTTCCAAACCCAAGATGTGAATATTTTTTTGGAGTTACGTTATTCCGAAGAGATGAGATTGTTATTCATGTCAATTCCAAACTTCATTTTAATTCTTTTGCAATAAAATCTGAGGCGTTTTGAAACTCGTATTTCATGCTTGGCAAGTTTCACGTGATTTTCGTTACTATAAAACTCACACTCTGGTTGTGTCTACTTTGCTTGTAGATTCAACACTTTGCTCCTCTCATGACTAAGTTTTACGCAACATTTTATTTTCATGGTTCCTATTTAGAATGTAAAATCCCAACACTGACAGTCGCTGAACCGCACTACATTATGAGTCTTACTAATGAAAGTGACTTGCATAATATGTTTGACCAACACAACTAAGCAAGAGCTAAATACACCCACTTGTATGTTATGTTTCATGAGGTCCAGGCCAGAGAAGGTAGCTCGCCTGCACCCGGAGAAGCTGGTCCGTTCGCAGTCGCAACAGCTACTAAACAAGCTCCATCTTCGCCGGATGTTGATGCAGCTGCTGATGCGTTGTAGCTTTTTATATACATGCGTAAATAAGAGAAACAACAACGGATAAAAGAACTTATCTTAACTTCAGACGTCTCTACTGACCACGATAATATTGAGCCATAATCCGATTAACCTTCCACTACTAAAATCATTGTAGTTTCATATTTATGCGTTGGTTATTCGTCTGATGTTTTAAATATGCGCTATGTTGCAATCTACCCTGCTTTATGCTTTAATTTCGTGAAACGTTTTTCGGTAGACATCATCCTCAATTGTCCTTTCAAGCTCGTTAAGGTAGGGAGATAAAATTTACCTACTTATCCTAACAACATTGACTAACATTAACATACATATAAATAATTTACTGACCCAAATCGAACTAAATTCGAATTTGTCCATTCATGTATCAACTATTTTTTAAAAGTTTTTGTTTCATAAATTCAACAAAATTACCTTTTTTAGGACGAGTCCCATTTTTTCCCAAACGGTGTTATGTTAAAACGTTACGGCCGTTAACCCACTTGAAACTCGTCGTACCCCTACGGCGAGATCGAATTAGGATTACGCTATTCACCTTGCTTAAGATTTAAACTAGAGTTTAGGTGTAAAAAAATTTTAGAACTCGCCGGAAGCATACGGCGAGTTTAAATAAAAAATAATATTATTTTAAAACTTACCGTGCATGTGCGGCGAGTTTACTATAATGATGCTAGTTCAAAAAATACAAAATTTTGAGTTATAATTTTGTAAAATAATAGGACGTAATGGTGCTAGAAATGTCTTTAAGCCAATAGAAAAAGGCAAAAAGGGTTGTAGGCGTAGGTTGAAATAAGTGGGGATAGAGATTAGCGAGAGGGGCTTCCTATCCTGCTATGGTTTAGTGATGTATTATAGCTGATGTCATGTTCAAAACGTCAGCAACACTGCTACCTGCCTTTTCCCTTTTTAATATTACAACTTGGGATTTTTTTTGAATAACTTGAGATTTTTATTTTATTTTACTTCAAATCTCAGAATTTTATAATGCGAAGACCTATAAAATTTTTAATTTATTGTTCTTTTTTTGATGAAGTTATTTTATTGTTTTTTTTCAAATATAGTACTACCCACTATTTGAGATGCCAATGAGATACATTGGTTCAATAAAAATATGATCATATGTAAGTATTATGTGCGTCTATTTTTAATTTAAATTTATGTTATGTGAATTTTTTAATTTATCTTCCGCTTATCTGATTAGATTGATTGTAATTTTATGAAGATTAATTATTGTGATAGTTATTTAGGGAAGGTGGATTGTAGTAATTTCTCATAATGACATGAAAATGCGACAATAGCTGGGTTGTTTAAGGGTCACAAATAAAATAAAATGTCTCCTAATTTTATATAAACAACTTGATAGTGGATAAACAATTTTACAAAAAAAAAGTTGTGGATAAACACGCGAATGGGAATGATACAGTGTGGTGAGGCTTCATCATCATCCTTGCAACAAAATCCTTTGAGATCCCGACACCAAAATCGACGGAAAAGATGCAAAGTCACGTTTGATTCAAATTTAAGGCTTAATTATAAAATAGGTGTCCAAACTTCTCCCTTTTTTTAATAGGTGCTTAAACTATTTTTTGAGTTAAAATAAGTGTCTAACGTTTTTTTTTGTCTGAAATAGGTGCCTAAAGTTTTTATTTTGTTATTGTTTTAAGGTAACACCGTTAAATTTTTTAACATCCAATCAGAATTTGACACGTGTTATTTTATTTTGTTTTATTAACATTTTTCCAAAAAAAAACTGAAAAAAATATTTTTAAAAGTTTCAAATTTTTTTAAAAATTTCAAAACAGTCCCTAATTCAAACACCCAAATTCAAAATTATCGTCATTGACGTCGCTGATAGCCTCGTCGGAGTCCCCCGCCGTCGTCAGAGTCCCCCGCCGTCGTTGGAGTCCCCCGCCCATCTCCCCCAACCACCCATTGTCGATAACTGACGAGAGGCGCGTCAATCGGTCGACGAATGCGAAACGCTCCAACCGTTCGACGTTCGATTGGCCCGTCTCCCACTTATTATCGGCGATGGGTTATTAGAAAAAATGGGCGGGGGATGCCGCCGACGAAGGAGGTGAAGTCCGGCGAGGCCATCGACGGCGGCAATGCCATCAATTTTAAAATTTGGGGCTTAAGGGATTTGAGATTTTTTTGTATTTTTTAAAAATTATGATATTTTTAATTTAATTTATTTTTCAGTTTAGTTTTAAAAATAAAAAAAATAAAATCCACATGTCAAGCTATAATTGGTGATGAATTTTTTTTTACAGATTGACTTTAAAATAGATAAAAATAAAACGTTAAGCACCTATTTCAGCCAAAAATAATTTAGGCACCTATTGTAAAAAATGGTAAAGTTTAGACACCTATTTTATAATTAAGGCTAAATTTAATGAATTGAAGTTATCTGTGTGTGCGCTTTTTTTTCCCTTTCATTTTCAACCTTAAAAATCATTTAATGGTACTAGCTTATGTTAGTGTCATACGAATGATTCTACAGTAAACGTTATGTATCAATTATTAAGTATATTATTATTTATCATTAATTATTTTAATTATTTTTAAAATTATAAGAATTGAAAGCGTTATTATCCTTTTATAGGATAATATCTTAAAAATAATTTTTACATTACCTTTTTCAAATTTTTGTGTGTGGGTAAAATACACAAATGATAACAGAACTTTGGTAAAATATTTAATTTGATAACAAAACTTTCAATTGCTTCAATGTTACCATTAAACTTTTTTTTTTTTGAATATGCTGGTGCGATGCAAGGGTAGCATCTGTTCAACTTTCTTAGTCTTTTTAAAGACGGCACACACAGCATGGCATAACTGGTGCTCGAACCCGGGTCCCAAGGGATGATAAACATCTACCTTTGCCACCAGGACACAAGGGGATGAGCTGTTACCATTAAACTTTTAGTTTTGCTCCAAATTGGTCATTGACTATTAACATCTGTTAAAAGGGTGACGTGACAGTTAAAATATTTTATATAATAACACATTTAATCCTCCAAATTTGCGCACTCAAACAATTTTGTCCTAATTCAAAAAAGAATAATTAATTTAACCCTCGTTATTTATACATTGATCCAATTTAGTACTAATTTAATTAAAATTAATTTAACCATGAACTCTAAAACTATAAACCTTAAACTATAAACCTTAAACTCAAACCTTTATAATCGATTGAATTTCTTTATATGATTGGTGTATGCAGAACTTGACTATACAATGGTTTGTTGTGGCACTGAAAACATTAATGGAAAAGCATCCAAAAGAAGTGTTGTGGTTTTCATCGCTAAGTTCTCTGAAAGGGACGTGTGGATTTAGCGTTTAAGAGTGTAGGGTTTTGAGTTGATGGCTTAAGGTTTGGGGTTTCAATTTTAGGGGTTAGGGTTAAATTATTTTAATTAAATTAAGGTCAAATTAAAACAATGTGTAAGTATTGAGAGTTCAATTTATTATTTTTTTCGAATTAAGACAAAATTATCTTAATGTGCAAATGTGAAGGACTAAATATGTTGCTATAAAAAATGTTTTAATTACCATGTCACCTTTTTAACAGTTGTTAACAGGTGAGTGACCAATTTAGGACAAAACTAAAAGTTTAATGGTAACACTGAAACAATTAAAAGTTTAGTTACCAAATGGAATAGTTTACTAAAGTTCAGTTATTATTTGAAGAAAAATATAAAAATTAATTTTTAAATTTTATTCTAAAAAGGGATAGAAATACTTTCGGTCTATATAATTTTTCAAAAGTAATTAAAATAATTAATGATACATAGTTACATCCTAGTGGGAAGTATAGTACACAGATATCTTTATTTATCTACTAATAATTTATTTATGAGGAGAGTGAGAAACAGATCTAAGCAGGGCATCAGTGAGTACAGATCCTCAAAACTAAATGTAGGGACAATTTCTTTTCTTTTTCTTGGGTTTCACCACAAATCCAACAACTTGCTTCTTGTCCTGTGTGAATGAGAAGAGAGAAGCAGCAGAAACTACAGGCCCCATTGATTCGGTCCAAGGCTTTTTCTTTCTTTCTTTCTTTTATTGCACCACTCAGCATGGATGTTGGGGGACAATTTCTACACAAGCTACTTTAATATATTTATTAACCTCCTCTTGCTCCAAATTAGTATTGCATCCTTTTAATCAACTCATTTTACTGCTGATTGCTAACACCCCAACAAACATTCTAGATTGAATTCTCTTTACTAGGAATAGGAAAACTAAGCATTCATTTGTCGCATTGTTGGGGAAGGCGACTTTCCACCATTCGTTTTTCCCTCTCCAGAAAAATATTCAAGTATAGAGCAGCAGGCCACTCTGCCTTTCCATGAAGATTATTCTGCTGTGCCTTTTCAACAAGCGTGCTGCAAATTCAACTTTTTGCAACTCATCATCTGAGGAACCATAGAATTACATAACATCAACAATACTACATATAGTATGTTGTATCAAAATAGTTTCACACTATGAAAATCAGGGTGGAAGGAAACACATGACATTATGCATTATGTTATTAGTATCAGAAACAACCACATGCCCACAGTTCAAGATTCATACCCCTCTCTCTCAAGTCTCAACTATGGAATCATAACTCTACCAAGCAATAAGTGTAATTTATTTCCCCAAAAACTTAGTGCAAATATTAAGTTATGCTTATATGCAAAAAAAAAAAAAAAATCCCAAAATGGCAAACAAAGGACAGTGTCTGTACTTAATCTATGCAACACCACTTGCCTAAAATTTTGATTGAAATGGTATTGATATGTATCTGTAGTTTATATTTGAAACATCCAAATTAGCTGCAAAATACTCCCTTGAACCTTCTTCAAGATCTTAACATAATGTAAAACTCGCAACCCAGAAAGACTCTTCATGATATTATTAAGGGTATCATCACATTTTGTCCATTTCATTGTTAAACTTGTGAATTGTGGGGAAGCATAAACAAATTAATTATTAATGCTGACTAACTTCATTAGTTAGAGGTGTATAAAACTTGTAACACAAGAAAATTGGCGTATGCACTTACCATAAATTACAATTGCATGCCACAGGACAGCCATATGATGGATAGACTTGAGTAACCATTTCAAAACAGGGTGTAATGTACATGTTAACTGGAATCTTCATCTGGCTTTGACCTCAAATTAGGAATCACTTTTCTAAGTATCTCCGCTTCTCTGGCTATTTGGATATCTGAAGGCCAAAATATCTGATGTATAACTTTGCAAAGAAAACGAGGAAGTAAAGCCACAATTATTATAAGCAAAATGGTGAGCCAATAGGTGGGTGACTTTGCCAGATGGTAGATTGTCCTGCCAAATGTAAGAAAAACATAAAATCAATCCCATATAACTTTGGAACTAAAGATCAAGAAACTATATTATCAGGTGAAACTGACCAGTAATTTGGGAAGATAGGTATAGAATCCAATACCACCATACAGGCATATGTGATAATTATTGATCCCCACACTGCAGCATGAGTAATGAATACCCAACGTCGAATGTCCATTGCCAAGTGTATATTAACAAGAATAACAACTGCTATAGTCCATAAACTGCCCATGCTCCATATATCAATTGAGCTCTCCTTATATGTGAATAGAGGTATATAGAACAGAACAAGACTCTGCCATAGTGTGTCAATCATTGTGATCCAAAAGAGTTGCAGATTATACGCCTCGTGTCTATGCCCCGCACCATAAAGTTTAGGATACTTTAGGAGTGTCTTATGACTTAAGTCCTTGTCAAGAATGCCAACAACAATAGTAGGGACAGATGTATATATAACGGAATAAAATACACTACTCCAATCTGTTAATGCAGAAGTCGTTGAAAAGGCTGTGCATAATATGTACCTACAACATACACAAGAATGTATCGTGAACCCACATCCATTAACTACACATGTTACAGTAAAAAGAGTAAACAACTTAATATATCTTTGCTGTCAAGTGCCAATATACTGCATTGCTTTTTAATTGCCCATGAAAAGACCCACAGCTTGAATGATCACTTGCAATGATCTCTGATAAAATTGTCAAATTTGATTCAACATTTAGTTTGCTAACCTAATAGGTAGAAATAACAAATTGCGAACCTAAGTGACAATTTCTTTTGAAAAGTGACCTATGGGGAAATTAGTTAGAAAATTTTCCCCTTTTTTGAGCAAGGTGCGCAGGAAATTCAAAAAGCTCAGATTCACAACCAAATATGCCACATACCAGAATAGCATCAACACAAAAACAGCATTGCGATAGAAGTTGTAAAGAACTAAGTAACCAACGCGCTGATAATTCCAATGACCATGCACCAACAGTAATCTTTTCAGAAACCGGAACTGGCCCATAGCAAAATCTGATGCCATCACAGCCTGCCGTCCTTCCTGACCACAAATTCCAACACCAACATCCGCCATTTGGATCATTGAAACATCATTAGCCCCTGTAAAATGTAATTATCATAAAAATATCATTGCTAGCTTGAAACATATAAAATATAGAAACTAACGAAGCCACTTGAGCAAAATCTAAACACAGAAAATAATAAAAGGACTCACCATCACCAATAGCTAGTGTCATGTCATCGGTGCGGCTTTTGATAAGATCCACAATCCCAGCTTTCTGCAATGGCGCAACACGACAACAGAGCACTACCTTACAGGAAGTTGCAATATCGAAAAGCTGTTGAAAGGTGTAAAAAAACAAATAGAAATATTCAGGAATGAAGAAACGAGAGTAAATAAAAATATAAAAGCAAGTCCAAAAATTGGTTCATAGATTGAACCATCTTGAAACAACAGGCTACAGATACTATAAGCATCTACTCAATCTTACAAATAAAACTTGGACTTACCTCTGATTCTAAATCCTTCTCCAAAATATAGACCAAACTGTTTCCATCAATTATAAGTGCCAGGGGTGCACAAACATCTGGTTCTTCCTTTACAGAACGTGGCTGTAGCACATTGGAAGATTTTGCATCATCCGGTATGTCAAGATAACAATTTTCTGGGTTATTGCTCCTTTTTGAGTTTTCGTTTCTCCTATTTGCTGGTTGCACTCCATGTCTGATCTTTGCATCAGTCAAAAGATTTCTGCATTCTTCCTCTGAATTGCCATTTATGATTATCTGCTGCATATCTGCAGTCAGAAGTTTACATGAGAGTCCAATAGAAATTGCGGTTTCCTGTTTATCTCCAGTCAGAACCCACACTTTTATTCCTGCTTGCCGAAGAGCTTCAATGGCTTCTGGTACACCATCTTGTAGCTTATCCTCAATTGCGGTAGCACCAAGTAAGTTTAAGTTGCATTCTACAAAAGATGCTGTTTGACGTAGTTTTGCAGCTCTGTCAATTAAAGAAGTGCTTGCATCTTCATATCGGCATTGCCACTGCTCAAGTTCCGCATCTGTAAGATCCCTTGCAGCAACTACAAGAGTGCGGAGACCTTCTAACGAGTAATCAGTCAAATGACTTTGAGTAACTTGTCTTATCTGATCATCCTTCTCAGTTTCTCTTGCTAAAATGCTGAACATTGTGGTATCAGCACCTTTCACTAACACCTTGATTGTGTTGTCTGGAAATCTTATAACAACTGACATTCTCTTGCGCACACTATCAAACTCATGCAAACCCAAAACATCCAACCTGAAACATGGAAGTTCTATTTTAACACAACAAATTGCATAGAGAAAACTAAATGTGTACTGCTTGACACTTGGCCTTGAGAAAGTTACTAGGGCTGGATCACTAGAAAATGATCAAATAGGCAGCATGGAGACAGAAGAGCAAACTATAAAAAACCATATATACCTTAGTTTATCACCGTTGACATCAATCACAATATGACCTGATGTTCGTTCATGGAGAGTATACCCATAAGCGGAGGCTGCAGAAACTAGTGCTTGCTCATCAGGCGATTCACCCTGATAATCAATAGCTTTCACCTCTCCACGTGAGTCACTTCTTCCATGACCAGAAGAAGCATCCTGGGAAACAATTGGGATCACAGTATTACATGCAGCCAGCGTGAGGAAAAACAGATGTGCAGCAATTCTTTCATCTCCAGCCAAGTCTTTATGCAACAAATACATAAGTTCAGAATCAACAGAAATTTCAGACTTAAGCTTCCATCTGCTTGAAACAGCTGCATCTGCAAGGATCATATTAAAAACTGGACTCAATTCCTCTTCTTAACAAGATTACATACGGTATCAGAGGATAATCAATTAAAATGGAATATTTCATAAATACTGAGCTTCATTATTCTTGCATAGGTGATTAGTGCAACAGCATAGAAAAGCCGGTCAATCCAAACAAAGGCATAGCCATACCTTTCTAACAACCAGACCAAACATTTTAAAACATGTACAAATTTACTTGCCACCAGAAGGATGCAGAGATTAAGAAAAGCAACCAAAAAGGAATCTAAGTATTCTATCAAATCAAGAGTTCAGCAAAGTTGGAAAAAAATTGTAGATAAGTCCACTCAATTTATCAACTCAATAATCAGCAAGCAGAACTAAATAAATTTTAAATTAATACAAAAAATAACAGATTCAGTCCTGCACATATATGGATAATAAAGAACTGAAAAGTGCAACGATTATAAAAACAAGAAATGAAAAAGAAAAATAGCAGATTGTAGTATGTAGTAAGGATATTAAATGACATAGGGATTATTATGTTATACCTCTGATGTTATCGTCCTGTAGCAAGTCATCTGTAAGATTGGAGCTTCTATAATCTTTCCCATAGACACTTGCTTTTCGAAATTCCATTTTGTTCTCGGTAAGTGTCCCTGTTTTGTCAGAGAACACATACCGTATTTGACCCAAGTCCTCATTTATGTTCAGCGATCGACATTGAAACCTTGAGCCAGAGTTGCTGCAATACATGTGCTTATCTTCAATCATGAAATAAGACTGTCCCAAGCGAACCAACTCCATAGTAATATAAAGAGAGATTGGTATCATTATCTGAAAGACAATAATGGAACTTAAAAAGGAGAAAAATGTTTCCATAGGGATCCCATAATATCTGTATGTTTTACCATTCTCCTTTCCGATTCTTATGTATATTTTTCTGTAATATGGCAAGGTATCAAGTTCGTCCTTGTGACGATGGAGCCAAAGGCCCATACCAACAGCAACAACAGAACACATGACAAGAAGGAAAATGGACAACCAGAGTGTTTCCCTGTTCATGTAGCTTTCCAATTTGCTTCGCTTTGAAGGGGAAACAGCACTATTTAGCATTGCTTTTGTTTCCTGGCCAGCATAAACCACCACGCCAATTATCCAATCAGTGTTTTTCAGCTGGCAACCACGCAAAACAATGTTTGACTGGCTGAGGGGAAATCTATGTCCATTGAACTCCATATTGGCTGTGAACTCATAAATATTCCTATTAGGCTGCTCACATCTGATCAACCCTGATACATTACAACCTTCAAATATTGAAGAAGCTGTTTCCTGCCTAGCATATCTTGTCTTCAGATTTGACTCGCCATCCAAATTCATGGTCTGGATGTAGGCAAGTCCACTAGGGTCACTTGTCCCTAACAAAACCATGTCACAAGGAATTGTCTCGTCAGCATGGATCTTGACAACCTCTCCAGCTCTTATCTTTTTCCATTTCTTCATTTGAAATTCCCCTGCCTGGAGAATTAATGTTTCTCGATTGTTTTCATTCCGGTCTGACCTGTGTCTTCGCCAATCCTCATAACCATCTTTAATTGCAGTGACACAAAGCACGAACAAGAGTGGGAAAAGAGAGACAGTTCTCCCAAAGACTGCTAGAGGTGGAAGTTGATTGAGAGCAGCAATGGCCAGGAAATACAAATAAGCCACTCGATGAAATTGAATGAAAAGATTCTTGGGCAAGAAGGTGATAAGTGTATACTTGCTAGTCCGAATCTCATTCCCAGTGAACTCATATTTGTCATTAGTTCTCCTAGGATCATTAATGTAGATCAACCTTGGATTTTCCGCATATGGGAGATTATCATCAAAATCCACGCTTTTGTTGCGGATCCTCTGAGACTTGCTCAAATTTTCTTGAGCCAGAGATGAGCTCCGGGAAATATCAAAGCTTGTACAAGTGTTACTGTTGTTATGCAGCTCCATGGAACCCCACAATCCTTGGCGGGGCATTCCAATGAGAACTGCTGACCAGAACTGACAGTCAGCAGAATATAACTATTTTGAGGCAACAGCAAGGGGACGTGAAAGAGAGGTAAGATGTCCCAAAGGATAATGGAGAGTAGCCCCCCCACAGACAGCAGTTTCTTCCCAATCCTCTTCCTGTTGGTTTTCTAAATCAAGAAAATTGGCCTGAGATTCATCTGACGAGGAAGAAAAGAAAGACACATTGCAGCCTAGGCAACGGAAGGAAGGCAAACAGAGAGCAGAAGAACCTATACGATGCTCCACCGCAATGGAAGAATCAGATGAAACCAGTACAGGGTGCTGCCCTGAAATCAAATATTACAAATTCTTCAATGTCACCGCCCCCAGCAGAATGCTATTAGTACTACTAGTAAGAAAGGCAACTACCCCTGTCTTGTTCTTAGCGGATGAAATCGAACAACAAGCAGGTTATTTTGTAACAAAATTATATCTCGCTTTGCTAATTACAATCTCATTTCTTCTTCAATTCAGGCATAAACACAATTCACATAAGAAAAAGGAACAAACAAAGAGACGACAAAGAGAGCAACAAGCCCTATGCAAATTGCCGATCCAATCAAAGAAAGCAGATTCAACCCGTGTCCTACTGGAAAAAGGAAAATTAATTGAAACAATGACAGATCTCTGCTAGAAACAACTCAACTCAGCTCCACGGACCTCCTCTATTCCATATAATGACAAAACTAGAAACACGCACTGGCAAAACACAGAAACCCTCCCCTGAAAACTCCAAAAGACGAATATGGCTATGATAACACTTTAGCATTTAATTAGCAATATACAGCCCTGAAAACCCTAGTTCGCAGTAAAAGAGAGGGATTTATCGTATCGGGAAAAGCGCTAAGCACGAATCAATGCACTGAAAACGAAATCGTAGTGAAATGGCAGGGGAAAATACAAAAGAAAAAGTGATGCAAAAACCTGTGAGAAGAAGAGATCGGATCGATGGAGAGAAGCAGAGCGATGGTGAAAGTTCAGTTTGGTTGGAAAGTGCACGAAATGCGAGGAAATCGGAAGAGAGACGGAAGGTTTAGCACCAATCTTGGCTAATTGGTAACCTTTTTCTTCTTTTCTGCTTTCTTAATTTTGGCCAAATGAAAATGGTAGATGAGGCTCATGGATCTTGCTTGCTCTTTTTCTTCCTACTACCAAACAACAATCACTTTCATAATTCTTTACCCATTCCTACCAATAACGGATCCCCTTTCTGTTTCTCTCTTCTTCTTTTTTTTTAATTTACAAAATTTGTTTATTATATTTATTTATTTATTCTCTATCACTTGTTACTATAAATAATTAATTAACTACTCCTACTTAATGTAGATATTTTTATTTTATCACCTTTAAAAGATATTTTGGTAATTAGAAATCTTAACATGAAGGCCGGTTCTTTTTTATTATTATTATCAAACTTTAAAAACCATTTTTTAGATTATGATAATTCCTAAAATTATGTTCATGTGTATGTATAAAGGCCTCCGGAGTTTAATCCAATTTTCAAAAACCACAAATTTATTTCTTCTTGTTCAATTTAAAAGTTTTCCTTACCATTCGTTCCTAGAATTTAGGTATAATATTGTTTCTTATATTTTATGCAATATAAATAACAATTTGTTTGAACCCAACAAGTGGTTTCCGTAAAAAAAAAATGAGTTGATGTTCATTTTAAGAGAATATTCCAATGTTGAGAATGATGGGGATTACTCGCTTTAATTTTGCGGTTATTTACTCAAGGTGTTTTCGCACCACGGACGAGATAGATTATTTTCACCAATTTCAAACTCATGATATTTGTCGCGATCGGGTTGTTTCTCTTCCCTTTTTAGATTCTGAGCGCTTTAAATTTCGATATCTTCATCTTTTAAGGCGTTGGAGCTTCGTGAAATCTTTTTCCTTACCACTTATTGTTTACAAAATTTTTGTTTTGATTTTCTATGTCAATGCCAAGTGTATTATTGGTCCCGATAAAAAGACCGTAGTTTCTATTGAATCTTATTTGATGGGGAAGAAGTTTTGGTTTTCTGTTAAAACTTTAACCGATGTTTTTGGTCTTCAGGATGAGGGTATAGCCGATGAGGACTCATTATGACATATTTTGAGTGGCTTCGTTACTGTTCTCGATGCTCATGATCGCATTCTTCACTTGATGATCACTTGGTGGTTCCGCCCTTCCGGTGGAAATTTTTTATCAATCTGCCAAGTTGATGATTTTTGGCTTCGATGCTTCCGTGAAGAGAAACGCCCAAATCTTGCTCAAATCATGTTTACCGAGATGGTTTACCTCGTTCAATATCGTCACACCGATCAAGTTACTTCTTTCACCTACGACGCCGCTTTGAGTTACTTGTTTACTCAATTAGAGATCTATTGCTCTCATGATAAATCATCGTGTCTCAAGGATCAAATCAATGAGACCTCCCTCATTCGTGCTAAGTTTCACTACCTCAACAATGAGTGGGTTCATCTCGCCGATTTTCCACCCGGTGTTATTCTCGATGAACTTCGTCAAGCGACTCTATCTCAAGGCGCTCAACCAGACAATGCGGCACTCATGGCCTTTCTCACCGAGCAATTCACAAGCTTGTATACATCTCTTGGCTCGATGGACACCACCATGAATGCCGGATTTGCCGCCATTGATACTCGCTTCACATCTTTGGAAGAGCGAGTCACCGTCCTTGAGAATCGCAATAAGTCCATTGATGATCGTGTTGATTCGATTGCTTCTAAGCAAACTTCTTTAGACATGTCTCTTGCGGATTTTCATCATGAGTGGAGGCAATCTAGGAAGAACGATGATGATGGTGAAGATAAAGATCATTGATGAAGACGAACCTTGAGTTTTGCATCTCATATCATGGCATCTCATTTAGAATTTCTTTATTGCACCTATGTTATTTCCTTTTAACCTATGTTTTGTTCTTTTTTTTAATTATGCTTTTAGAACTTAAGTTTGGATTCCATGTTTTGTTTTAAGATGTTGTTTTATGCTTTAATGCAATTTATGTTGTTTGCTTTATCTTGTTATCTCTTGCTTATTATTGATTTTGATCTAACAAAAAGGGGGAAATGACTTAAGCTAAAAAAAGTTACTTCAAAAACATAGCTTAAGGTAAGGTGTACTTAAAAATTTACTTTAGTTTTGTTATATAAAAAAGGGGAGATTTTAAAACCTATGTTTGATTTTGATATAACAAATTGTTTTTAAGGACTTATTTGCAAAGTAAATAATTTTTTAAGTATTTTAAAGTATTACAGTTGACAAGTAATTTGAAGCCCAAATTGTTTTCCAAAGTAAAAACTTAAATCCTAAAAAAATTTCTAAGTGTTTTTAAGCCAAACTTTACAAAAATGTACAAGCGTTTCGATACACCCAAGGGTGTTTTGGTACGACCAAAACTTTATTTGGCTACTGGAAGAAACCGTCTCGATATGACTTAAGCTGTTTCGATATAGCCTTCTTTTGGGTTTAAGAATTTTAGGCATCTCATATCGGTACAACTTAGCTATTTCGATACGGTCTGAAAGATTTGTAAAATCTTAGCATTTATTATTTTTGATCGTTACTTGTCAGTTATTGGGAATGAACAACTTAAAAAAATAGTTGACCCGTATCGGTACGCCTTAGGGTCGTTTCGATATGGAAATTGGCAGTAGCTCAAGTGAGAAAAATTGCATTGATACGGCCAAAGCCGTTTCGATACGACCCCTTATAGTGTTTCGATACGCGTTCCCACGTTTCGATATGCCCCTCTTTATTACCTGCATCGAATCTTTCTGTTTTGAGACAGAGATCGGTATGAGCCTTCGTGTTTTGATACGAGCAAGTGCAGAAGTGCACTTATGGTGGGAAATGAACGTCTCTATTGATGACCTCAACCACCCAAACGGCTAGAAATCAATGCAAAGCTATAAAAGCAAGCCTCCAAAAGCTTCAGCAATAACTATTGAACCTACTTGCAACATCTAAGCTATAATCCAAACCCTTGTGCCTCTTAAAAGCTATATCTTGTACCCAACTTGTTGTAATTATTAGTTCAAGTTTGGGAGAGTGTTTTGATTATAATTGGGCAAAATTTTCAGCCTTGTGAGAGATATTTTCATTTTCCAAATTCTTCTTTGTAAAAGAGAGTCTTTTGGGTCAATCTTTAGGTAGAAAGATTGACCAATTGTAAATGTTACATCCTAAGCCTAGAAAAGGGGAAGATCATCTTGTGAAAGTTGATGAAAATCCTTAGTGGGAGCTAAGGTAGTGGATGTAGAGCTTGTTAGAAGCTTGAACCACTATAAATTACCTTGTCATTCATTTTCAATTTCCTTTTTGCTCCCTTAAATTTTAAATAGCCAATTCACCTCCCTCTTGGCCAAATCATATTAAATTGATTCGCTCAACAATTGGTATAAGAGCTTACCTCTTTGAAGGCTTCACATCCACAAGAAGAGATCTTAGAAGAGTGTTGATCAACATCTAATCAAAGACATGACTTCTACCTCCGGGGCTAGAATGTACGAGTCACAATCCATCACTAAACCATCATTCTTCAATGAGGGATAACCATCCCTTTTGGAAGAACTGGATGAGGCTCTTCATCGAATCCAACGACTATGTCCTTTGGGATGTAGTGGAAGATGGACTGACAATTCCAATGAAAAGAGATGATAAAGGGAGACTTGTTCCGAAGACCAAGGTGGAGATTACCGATGAAGATCGGAGAAAACTCCAAGTAAACAAAAAGGCTCTACACATGATGTTTTGTGCACTTGGACCCGACATGTATGCCAAAATGTCATCATGCAGAAGTGCAAATGAGGTGTGAGACAAGTTAAAGACCACATACGAAGGCTCCAACGATGTGAAGGAGACCGAGATTGGGATCCTCAACTTAATCTATGAGAAATTCAAAATGGAGTCGGATGAGAGCGTCTCCAAGATGTTCGACCGGTTATCGGTTATAGTGAATGATCTTAAGGGATTCAGTGAAATCATTCCCGAAGATAAACTTGTCATGAAGCTACTCTACTCTCTTCCCGAATCATGGGACATGAAGAGAACCGCAATCATCGAGGCGAAAAACATGAAGACTTTGAAGCTTGAAGAATTGGTAGGATCTCTCTTTACTCACGAGATCATGAAGCAATAAAGGGAAGAAGAAAAGAAGAGAGAAGAAAGAAGAGTAGAGAAGCTAAAGGTGTAAAAGAAGAAACAAAGGATTTCTCTCAAAGCCTTACTACCACATGAGGATAAAAATTCAAGTGAAGAAGATGAATTTGAAGAATTGGCTATGATAGCCAAAGATTCTCTTGACTCATAAAGTCTAACCAAGGAAGGAAGTTCCAAAGAAGAAGAAACTTCAAGAACAAGAACAAAGACGAAGAAAATGACCAACTCATTTGTTATGAGTGCAACAAATCATGTCACATTCGATCAGATTGCCCTCAACTACAAAGAATGGGTTCGATAAGAAGAAGAAGAAAAAGGCCCATGTTGCTACTTGGAGCGACGAGGAATCATCATCCGATGGAGAAGAGCATGAAGTAGCAAATCATTGCCTCATGGCCATTGATAGAGATCTTAAGGTAAACCTCAACTCGTCTAGCTTTGATTTTACATTTTATGAGCTTCAAGAAGCTTATGATGAGCTAAAAGAGGTTTATGACAAATTGGTTGAAAAATATAAAGAATCGGTTTTGAAAAACAAAAAAATAATTTCTGATTTAAAAGCCCAAAATGATTCTTTATCTAAAACCAATTCGGTACTTAAAGGGAAGATTTTGGTTTTAAAAGATGATTCAAAATATCTTCAAGATGAAATTTTTGATTTAAACAATCTTCTCTCAAAGTTCATGTTGATCACCACAAGGAGGTGAATAAGCTTAAAGCTTCTCTAAATGTAGTTGGGAAATTGTTGAGTTGATCACACAGTTGCAAATGGCCAAGAGAAGGGGTAAATTGGCAATAAAAAATTTAGAAGGAGGAAAGGAATAAATGAAAAAGATTGGACAAGACAATTTAGAGTGGTTCAAGCTTCTAACAAGATCTACATCCACTACCTTAGCTCCCACTAAGGATTTTCAACCAATCCACTAATTGATTCTTCCCCTTTTCTCGGATTAGGAGGAAACCTTACAAACTGATTAAGCTTTCTACCCAAGGCTTAATCAAATTCACTCACAATTACAAAGAAAGAAAGGCAATCTGAAATGTATCTCTCAATAGACTAATTACTTGCCCAATTACAAACAAACACTCCCCCAAACTTGAAAGAAGGATAAACAATGAAGAATTTTACAAGTTGGGTACACAAATTTGACTCTATAAGCTCAAGGGTTTGGAATAAATTCTTGGATATTACTTGAAGGTTCAATAGTTGTTGTTGTGGCTTTGGAGACTTGTTTTTATACCCTTGCATTGAATTCTAGCCGTTTTGGTGGTTGATGTCATTAATCTAGCCGTTGGGCTGCATTTTTCCCGCAATAAATGCTCCTCAACTACACAATGTATCGGTACCCTCGAGACCATATCGGTACCTGTCTCAAAGAAGAAAGAGTCGTTGTGACTGAAGACAAGGGCGTATCGATACGTGGGAAGGGCGTATCAATATGGTTATAAGGGGCGCATCGATATGAAATGTCGTATCGATACGGTTTTTACTCAATGGAACCTTAAATTGTGTTTTGACAAAAATCGTATTGGTACGCTATATAGGCGTATCGATACGGTTAACGATCATTTAAAAGATTTAGGATTCTTATAACTAACAGCCAACACTCGACTCATTTAAAACAAAGATTTGCTATCATCATCCAAATCGTATCGATACGGAGTGAGGCCATATCGATACACTATGCCTTAATAACTTGCCCAGATGAAGATCGTATCGATACGAGGGTAAACCGTATCAGTACACCTTGGTTAATTGATTTTCCAGTATTGGAAAACTGCGTTGATACTGCCTAAGCGTATCAATACGCATAGGCGTAAAGATGAAGTTTGGCTTGAAAATACTTAGAAAATTTTTGAACACTTGAATTAATTTCTCTTAAAAAATCATTTGGTTCAAAAAGGCCTGTCGATTTGTGAGTCTTTGAAATACTTAAAAATTTATTATATTTGCAAATAAGCTCTTATACAATTTGTTATATCAAAATCAATTTAGGTTTTACAATCTCCCCTTTTTGATATAACAAAACCAAGTATAAATTTTTAAGTGTGAAAACTTTTGAAAAGCTTACTCCCCCTTAATTTAAGATAGATTTTCAAAAAGGTTCAAAAATTCAAAAAAATGGCTCCTTTTACACTTCTCCCCCTTTTTGTTAGATCAAAAAGATTTAATGCATAAAATATTGATATAATAAATATTAAACACAATTTAAAGCATAAAGAAGCAACATAATATCATTAGGCAATAAAAAAATATCCAAAGCAAACATAAGTTCAAACATTATCCCAAACTCATATCCTAAAAAACATAAAAACAAAGCATAGGTTCTTAAACATAAAAGATAGGTGCTTAAACTAGAAATCTAAATGATATGGCATGATATGCAAAGCTCTATTCGTTCCCACCATCTTCTTCCTCCTCATCATCCTCTTCATCCTCAACATTGTGTGTGGCTTGAGAACATCTAGCATTGATCCAAGAGCCATGAAGAGAGGTGAGAGAAATATCCATGGAGGTTTGTCGTTGTTCCATCTCCCTCAAATGATCTTCCACTGCGGTGAAATGAGTGTCCATAATCGCAAATCCCGAGTTAATGTCCGTCCACATGGTGGTGAATTGCTCGGTGATAAAGGTCATGAGACCATTCATGGAGGTTTGAGCAATTTGAGGACCTTAAGGAGCTTCCGAGGGAGGTTGATCTTTACGACGAGGTCGAGGAACACAAACCCATTCATTATTGATGAAATCAAAATGAGAGCGGTTTAGGGAACACTCATCAATGGGTAGGCCAAGGGGTTCGGGATAGTCATAGGAGCAATCTATTTCTAGAGAATGAAACAAATGACTTAAAGCCGTCTCATAGTAAAAAGATTTGACTTGTTCGGTATGACGGTTTTGGACAAGATTTGACTTGTCAAGCTTAATTGATGAGCTCATAGGAGTGGCTTGAGATTTCAGATTTTCCAAGTCAAACTTCTTGAGCATATCCTTGATGTATTTAGCTTGATTGATGAAGATGTCATCTTTCCTTTGCTTGATTTGGAGTCCCCAAGAAGAATGAAAGCTCCCACATCATACTCATCTCAAAATCATCTTGCGTTAGCTTAGAAAATTCTTGGCAATAAAACTCATTAGTAGAACCAAATATAATGTCATCAACGTAAGTTTGAACTATTAATATGTCATTGCCATTTCTTTTAATGAAAAGTGTAGTGTCCACCTTCCTTTTTTCAAAACCTTTTTCAACTAAAAAGTTTGAAAGTCTTTCATATCAAGCTCTAAGAGCTTTCTTTAAACCATATAAATCTTTTGCTAGTTTAAAAACATGGTTTAGAAAGTTTGGATCTTCAAAACTGGGTGGTTGTTCTACATACACTTATTCATTTTTATAAAACCATTTAAAAAGGCACTCTTGACATCTATTTGAAAAATTTTAATTCATTAAAGCATGCAAATGCAAGAAGCATCCTAATTGCTTTCATCCTAGCTATCGGTGCATAGGTCTCATCAAAATCAATTCCCTCTTCTTGAGTGTAACCTTGAGCAACAAGCCTAGCCTTGTTTCCCAGTATGTTACCACTCTCATCTAGTTTGTTTCTAAAAACCCATTTAGTTCCTATAGTAGACTTATTACTAGGCCTATCAACTAATGTCCAAACATTAGTCCTCTCAAATTGATTCAATTCCTCTTGCATAGCCAATATCCAAAATTCATCATTTAATGCTTCTTTAATATTTTTAGGCTCTATGCACGAGATGAATGCAATGTTATTCATAAGTTTGAGAGAGGATCTAGTGGTTACCCCCTTGGATGGATCACCCAAGATTTCACCATCTTTGACATAGTTGAGTTTCCTTGGGTAGCTCACTTCCTTTTCGCCAAGGTTCATGTCCTTCAAGGCTTCTATGGGAGGATCTTGTGCTTCTTCCTCTTTGGTTGGAACCTCATCCACCTTTGATGAATGTCCACCATCATTAGCTTCAATGATTCCTACATCATCATCATCACAAGATCCTTCCTCGGAAAGAGGTTATCATCGAAAACCACAAGAATTGACTCTTCTACAACTAAGGTTCTTTTGTTAAAGACTCGATAAGCTTTAGAGTTTGAAGAATATCCTAATAAAATAGCTTCATCACTTTTTGCATCAAATTTACCCAAATTATCTTTTCCATTGTTTAAAACAAAACACTTACATCCAAAAGGATGAAAATAACTAATGTTAGGCTTTTTAGACTTTAAAATCTCATAGGATGTTTTCTTTAAAAGTGTTCTAATCATTACTCTATTAATAATATAGCAAGAAGTGTTTGTGGCTTCTACCCAAAAATACTTAGGTAAATTGTTTTCACCAAGCATGGTTCTAGCCATTTCTTCTAAAGTTTGATTTTTCCTCTCAACTACCCCATTTTGTTGAGGAGTGTGAGGTGCAGAAAAATTATGGCTTATACCATTTTCATTACAAAAATCAGCAAAACCTAGATTTTGAAATTTGGTTCTATGGTCACTTCTAATATGGGAAATATTTTGACCAAGGTCTTTTTGAGTGATTTTTAAAAATGTGATGAATTTTTCTAAAGCCTCATCTTTAGTACTTAAAAAGAGAACCCGAGTGTATCTAGAGAAATCATCAACAAGCACAAAAGCATATGATTTTCCACCCAAGCTAATTGCCCTAATTGGCCCAAAGAGATCCATATGGATCAATTGTAATATCCTACTAGTTGAAACATCATTAATAGGTTTAAATGAGGTTCTTTTATGTTTACCCTTGGCACATGCATCACAAATTTTATCTAATGAGAACTTTATCTTGGGTAAACCTTTAACTAGATTTTGGGAAACCAATTTCTCTAAGACACTCATGCTAGCATGTCCTAGTTTCCTATGCCATAACCATGCATCATGTTCATCTTTAGCTACAAAACATGCATTTGAAATATTTATGTCATCTAAATGCACCATATATATATATATACTTATGCGATGACCTATGAGCATAGTCTTATTAGTTTCAATGTTCATTATCTTGCAACCATTAACATCAAAAAGAACATTAAAACCTTTATCACAAAATTGGCTAATGCTCAGCAAATTATGTTTTAGACTATTGACATAAAGAACATTTTCAATTAAGATTGAAGAATGATTACCAATGGAGCATATTCCTTCAATATGGCCTTTGGAGTTGTCACCGAAAGTCACCACTCCACCACTATTAGGCTTTAGATCCAAGAATCTACTCTTGTTACCGATCACGTGTCTTGAGCACCCACTATCAAGGTACCATGTGTTTTGACTTGAAGCGTTGGCCTTGTAGCAATGCCCCCTACAAACAAAGATTAGTTCTTGATTTCTGGCACCCAAATCATTTTGGGTCCATGTGAGTTAGCTCCCAAATACTTGGTTCCCTTAGGAATCCAAGAAGAAATAGCATCAATATTGTTAGAAATTATAAGTTCCTTAGGAACCCACACACTCCTAACTCTTTTACCTCCAGGATGTCTATGAGAGCTTCTTTGTTTGTAGTTATTAAAATTTCTCTTTACATATTGGGTTTTTGAAGAATTCCCCTTTTCAAAACTATTTTTCCCAATAGTGTTAAGAGAAGCTTTTAGTTTATCCACCTCCTCATGGTGATAAACATGGTATTTTTCAAGAAGGTTATTCAAATCAATGGATTTCTTTTCAAATTCATTTGAGGAATTTTGTAAAAGCAAAACCTTGTTTTCAAGTTCCGAGTTGGTCTTGGAAAGTGAATCATTTTGAGCTCTTAAAATCGAAATCATTTGTTTGTTTTTCAAAATTGATTTTTTGTATTTCTCAATCAATTCATCATAAACCTCTTGCAACTCATCATAAGCATCATGAAGTTCATCAAAAGTGAAATCTAAAGTAGATGAGTTAGAGTTTACCATAGGATCATCATCAATGGCCATGAGGCAAAGGTTGGCAACTTCTTGCTCCTCTTCGGATGACTCCTCATCACTCCAAGTAGCAACGTTTACATTGAGCTTCTTTTTCTTCCTGAAGCTCTTCCTTTTGACTTAAGGACAATCGGATCGAATATGCCCCGACTTCTTGCACTCATAGCATATGAGTTGGTCCTTTTCTTTCCTTTTGTTCTTGTTCTTGAAGTCTTCTCTTCTATGGAACTTTCTTTCTCTATTTGACTTCATGAACCGAGCAAATTTCTTGGCTATCAAAGCTAATTCTTCTTCATCCTCATCTAAGGTAGAATCATTCTCTTCATATGAAGCTTTGAGAGAAATTCCTTGCTTCTTCTCCTCTACCTTCTTCTTCTCTTCTTTCTTCTCTTTTCTTTTATTCTTCTCTTTCTTTCTTTATGATCTCATTAGTGAGAAGAGATCCCATCAACTCATCGAGCTTTAAGGTCTTCAAGTTCTTGGCCTCGATGATTGCGGTTCTTTTTCCTTCCTATGAATCTGTGAGAGAATAGAGGAGTTTCCAAACTAGCTTGTCTTCGAGAATAGTCTCAACGAAGCCCTTGAGACCATTGACGATGATCGAGAAGCGATCGAACATTTGAGTGACGATTTCCACGGGCTCCATCTTAAAACACTCGTACCTATAGTTAATGATCCCAATCTTGGTGTCCTTGACGTCGTTGGTTCCTTCATATGTGGTCTCTAGCTTGTCCCACACCTCCTTAGCTCTTGTATACAGAGACATCTTCGAGTACATATCTGGTTCAAGAGCATAAAAGATCATGTGTAGAGCTTTGTCATTGATTTGAAGCTTCTTTCGTTCTTCATCGATCATTTCGTTCTTGGACTTTGGAACGAGTCTTCCTTCACCGGTTCACTTCAAGGGAATGGTTGAGCCATCTTCCACAACATCCTATAAGAAATAATCATTAGATTTGATGAAGAGCTCCATCCTATTCTTCCAATAGGGATAGTTATCCCCATTGAAGTAAGGACACTTCGTGATAGATTGTGACTCGTAGTTGTTGCCGGAGGTAGATTCCATTGCTTCTAGTTGTTGTTGATCGAACTCTCAAAAAATCAACTCAAGAGGGTTGTAATCCTTCAAATGAGTGTAGCTCTGATACCAATTGTTGAGTTGATCACACAATTGCAAATGGCCAAGAAGGGGTGAATTGGCAATAAAAATTTTAAAGGGGGGGGAAAGGAATAAGTGAAAAAGATGAGATTAGAAAATTTAGATTGATTCAAGCTTCTAACAAGCTCTACATCCACTACCTTAGCTCCTACTAAGAATTTTCAACCAATCCACTAATTGATTCTCCCCCTTTTCTCGGATTAGGAGGAAACCTTACAAATCGATTAAGCTTTCTACCCAAAGCTTAATCAAATACACTTACAATTACAAAGAAAAAAAGGCAATCTGAAATGTATCTCTCAATAGACTAATTACTTGCCCAATTACAAACAAACACTCCCCAAACTTGAAAGAAGAATAAACAATGAATAATTTTACAAGTTGGGTACACAAATTTGACT
Organism: Hibiscus tridactylites; assembly: GCA_958450335.1. Classification (NCBI taxonomy): domain Eukaryota; kingdom Viridiplantae; phylum Streptophyta; class Magnoliopsida; order Malvales; family Malvaceae; genus Hibiscus; species Hibiscus tridactylites. The sequence goes on from OY288266.1 coordinate 36,275,394, forward strand.
CTATAAGCTCAAGAGTTTGGAATAAATGCTTGGATGTTACTTGAAGGTTCAATAGTTGTTTTTGTAACTTTGGAGACTTGTTTTTTATACCCTTGCATTGAATTCTAGCCGTTTGGGTGCTTGAGGTCATTAATCTAGCCGTTGGGCTTCATTTTTCCTGCAATAAATGCTCCTCAACTGCACAACATATTGGTACCCTCGGGACCGTATCAGTACCTGTCTCTAAGAAGAAAGAGTCGTTGTGAGTGAAAACAAGGGCATATCGATACGCGAGAAGGGCATATCAGTACGATTATAAGGGGAGTATCGATACGAAATGTCGTATCGATACAGTTTTTTCTTACTATAATCCTGAATTGTGTTTTGACAAAAAGCGTATCGGTACGTTATCTAGGCGTATCGATACAATTAACGATCATTTAAAAGATTTAGGATTCCAATAACTAACAACCAAGGTTTGACTCATTTAAAAAAAGATTTGCTATAATCATCCAAATCATATCGATACGAAGTGAGACCATATCGGTACGCTATGCCTTAATAGCTTGCCAAGAAGAAGATCGTATCGATACGAGGTTAAATCATATCTGTACGCCTTGGTTAATTGATTTTTCAATGTTAGAAAACCGTATCGATACTGCCTAAGCATATCAATATGCTTGGGCGTAGAGATGTAGTTTGTCTTGAAAATACTTAGAAATTTTTTGAACACTTGAAATAATGTGTATTGAAAAATCATTTGGTTTAAAAAGGCTTTTCAATTTGTGAGTCTTTGAAATACTCAAAATTTTATTGTATTTGTAAATAAGCCCTTATACAATTTGTTATATCAAAATCAATTTAGGTTTTACAGAAATCAAGTTTTGAAAAAGGAAGTTCTTCAAAACCCAACTATGTGAAGATGAACTTTAATTGCTACAAACAAAGAGGCTCTCAAAATCATCCTAAAGCTAAACAGATTAGAAGTGTATGAGTTCCTAAGAAACTTGTAATATCTTATAATTAACATTATATTTCTTTTTGGATTCATAAGGGAACCAAGTATTTGGGAGCTAACTCACATGGACCCAAGATGGTTTGGGTACCAAAAGCCAAGAAGTAATCTTTGTTTGTAGGGGGTCATTGCTACAAGGCCAAATCTTCAAGTCAAAAAACTTGGTACCTTTATAGTGGAAGCTCAAGACATATGACCGACGACAGGAGTAGATTCATGGAGCTCAAGCCAAAGAGTGGTGGAGTAGTAACATTTGGTGACAACTCCAAAGGCCACATTGAGGGTATTGGCTCTATTGGTAATCTTTCATATATTCTCAATAAATATGTCTTATTTGTCAACGGTCTTAAGCATAATTTTTTGAGCATTAGTCAATTGTGAGATAAATGGTTTAATGTTCATTTTGATGTTAATGGGTGTAAAATTGTGAACATTAAAGCAAATGAAATAATGCTCATTGGTCATCGCATAGGTAACATTTACATGTCGCTTCTAGATGACATACATACATCTCATGCATGTTTGGTTGCTAGTGATGAAAAGGATGCATGGTTGTGGCATAGAAAACTAGGGCATGCTAGCATTGGTGTTTTAGAGAAATTAGTTTCCCAAATTCTAGTTAGAGGTTTACCTAAGCTAAAATTCCAATTAGATAAAATTTGTGATGCTTGTGCTAAAGGTAAACAAAAATGTGCCTCATTTAAATCCATTAATGACGTTTCAACTAGTAGAGTTTTACAAATGATCCATATGGATCCCTTTGGGCCTATTAGGACAACTAGCTTGGGTAAAAAATTATATGCTTATGTTTTAGTTGATGATTTCTCTAGATACACTTGGGTTCTCTTTTTAAGTACAAAAGATGATGCTTTAGAAAAATTCATCACATTTTCAATAGTTACTCAAAATGACATTGGTCAAAATATAACTCATATTAGGATTGACCATGGAACGAAATTTCAAAATCTAGGTTTTGAAAATTTTTGTAACTCAAATGGTATTAGCCACAATTTTTTTGCATCTCACACTCTCCAACAAAATAGGGGTAGTTGAGAGGAAAAATTAAAATTTAGAAGAAACGGCTAGAACCATGCTTTGTGAAAATAATTTACCTAAATATTTTTGGGCGGAAGCAACAAACACCGCTTGTTATATTATAAATCATGTAATGATTATGCCTATTTTAAAGAAAACTTCTTATGAGATTTTAAAGTCAAAGAAGCCTAACATTAGCTATTTTAATCATTTTGGATGCAAGTGTTTTGTTTTAAACAATGGAAAAGATCATTTAGGTAAATTTGATGCAAAAAGTGATAAATCTATTGTCTTAGGATACTCTTTAAGCTCTAAAGCCTATCAAGTGTTTAACAAAAGAACATTGGTCGTAGAAGAGTCTATTCATGTAGTTTTCGATGATAACCTCCTTTCGGTAAAGGATTCTTGTGAGGATGATGATGTAGGGATTATTGAAGCCATTGGTCGTGAGCAATCATCAAAAGTGGATGACGATCCAACCAAGGAAGAAGCACAAGATCCTCTCATTGAAGCTTTAAAGGACGTGACAATAGAGGAAATGGTAGTGAGCTACCCAAGGGAACTCAACTATATTAAGGGTGGTAAAATCTTGGGTGATCCATCCAAGGGGGTAACTACTCGATCTTCTCTTAAATTAATGAATCATGTTGCATTTATTTCATGCATTGAGCCTAAAAATATCAAAAAAGCATTAAAAGATGATTTTGGGATATTGGTCATGCAAGAAGAGCTTAATCAATTTGAGAGAAGTAAAGTATGAACATTAGTTGATAGACCTAGTAATAAATCTACTATAGGAACTAAATGGGTTTTTAGAAACAAACTAGATGAGAGTGACAACATAGTGAGAAACAAGGCTAGACTTGTTGCTTAAGGTTACACTCATGAAAAGGGAATTGATTTTGATGAAACATATGTACCCATAGCTAGAATTGAAGTAATTAGGATGATACTTGCATTTGCATGTTATCATGATTTCAAGATTTTTCAAATGGATGTTAAAAGTGCAATTTTAAATGGTTTTATTAATGAAGAAGTGTATGTAGAACAACCACCGGGTTTTGAAGATCCAAGTTTTCCAAATAATGTTTCAAACTAACAAAAGCTTTATATGGTTTGAAACAAGCTCTTAGAGCTTGGTATGAAAGACTTCAAACTTTTTAATTGAAAAATGTTTTGAAAAAGGCAAGGTGGACACTACACTTTTCATTAAAATAAATGGAAATGACATCTTACTAGTACAAATTTATGTTGATGATATAATCTTTGGTTCTACTAATGAGTTTTATTGCCAAGAATTTTCTAAGCTAATGCAAGGTGAATTTGAGGTGAGCATGATGGAGGAGCTCTCATTCTTATTGGGGCTCCAAATCAAACAAAGGAAGGATGACACCCTCATTAATCAAGCAAAGTAGATCAAAGATATGCTAAAGAAATTTGGCTTGGAGAATGTTAAGCCTCAAGCCACTCTAATGAGCTCATCAATTAAGTTTGACAAAGATAAAGAAGGTAAGTGTGTTAATTCTAAGCTTTATCATTTTATGATTAGATCTTTGCTTTACCTTACCGCAAGTAGACCCGGTATCATGTTTAGTGTTTGCTTGTGTGCTAGGTTTTAAGCTAGTCCTAGAGAATCTCACCTCATAGCCGTTAAGAGAATCTTTAGATACCTTATAGACACATTGTGTTTAGGTCTTTGGTATCTTAGAGGCTCATCCTTTGACCTTCATGCATTTTTCGATGCGGACTGTAGGGGTTGTAGGATAGATAGAAAGAGTACCTTCGGAACATGCCAATTCCTATGTAGTATGCTCATATCTTGGTTCTCTAAGAAACAAAATAGTATAACCTTATCTACCACCGAAGCAGAATACATATCGACTGGAAGTTGTTGTGCTCAAGTCCTTTGGATGAAGCAACAACTTCTAAACTATGGAGTTGATATAGGTACCATACCCCTTAAGTGTGACAACACTAGTGCCATATGTCTCACTAAGAATCCTATCCAACATTCTAGAGTAAAGCACATAGAAAATAGACATCATTTCATTAGAGATCATGTCTTGAAAAATGATGTAGTTCTAGAGTATGTCGATACCTTGAAACAACTAGCGGACATTTTTACCAAACCACTTGACAAAGAGCGTTTTTGGACTCTCAGGAGAGAGTTAGGTTTAACCTACCTTTCTTGACCCTTTAGTTTTATTTTTAAGTCAAAAACTAGCTTGAATTGATTGATGTTAGTGCTTATGTAATTTTTGCCTCTTAATGTGTCCATGCTTGTTGCTATGGGGAAGTATGCATCTGTTTTTGCCTATAATTGTTGTGTGAAACAAGTATTTTAATTTTGATATAACTAAAAACCTAAGGACTAAATTGAAAAAGTTAAAACGAATTTTAAGTCCTCAAAATATCCCCATATAGTTTTAATATTATGCCTAAGTTAAAAACAAGCCTTTCACATATTTTTTTCTAAGTGTTTCAAACAAGAAACAGTGATTTTTAAGCACCCGTTCCGAAACGGACATCAGGCGTTTCGAAACGTTTTCATCACTGTCGACCATTGTTCCGAAACGCGTATCGAAACACTTTAACTCGTTTCGAAACGGTAGCACTCGTTTCGAAACTGTTCTTCATATTTGTTTTAAAAAGGCTTCAACGGTTCAAAAATAAGCTATATTTTTAAATATAAAAGGGGTGTTTCGAAACGGATCAAGGCCGTTCCGAAACGACCCTTGACAGTTGCAATTTCGTTTCGAAACGGATCCAAAACGTTTCGAAACAGGGCTTAAGATAAATTCAAAATTATGACCGTTATAAGTTTTAACTGATTTTTTGAAAGTAGTTAAGGCGTTTCGAAACGGGCTAAGACTGTTCCGAAACGACCCTTGACAGTGGCAAAATCGTTCCGAAACGGCCCTAAGGCGTTTCGAAACGGGCTCTTAAATGCACCCCAACGGCTCTTTCTATTTTAGTCCGTTCCGAAACAGGTACCCCGTGTTCCGAAACGGGTTGGTGAAGACTGCATTTATGGTGGCAAGAGAGGGTTCCAACGGCTCCATTTATGTTCCCAACCACCCAAACGGCTAGAAATCAATGAGAAGGTATAAAAGAGACATCCAAAAGCATCAGCAACAACTATTGATCCTAAAGCAAACATCCAAACATCAAATTCAAGCATTTGAGCAAAAATCCCACTTTGTGTAAAATCCCAATTTGTGTTCTTCATTCATACTTTGTAAAATTGGGTTGAGTGCTTGTATTGGGGCTATCATTTGTATTGAGAGATACCTAATTAGCCTACAAATTTCTTTGTTCTCTTGTGTGAGGGTTGGGTTGATTTTTGGGTAGAAAAATCAACCGAAATTGTAAAGGGTTGCCTCCTTGTCCTATAAAAGAGGAAGATCAATTTAGTGAAATTGTTGCAAATCCTTAGTGAGACTAAGGTAGTGGATGTAGAGTTCATTTGGAACTTGAACCACTCTAAATCCCTTGTTCTTCAATTTTTATTTGCCAATTTCCACCACAATCCTTTAAAATTCCAATTCACCCCCCCTCTTGGTAATTATTGATCTCTCGATCCACTCAACAATTGGTATCAGAGCTTAACTCTTTGAGGATTAACAACCACAAGAGGAGATCCTTGGAAGAGTGTGATCATCAAAATATCAAGAGATGGCTTCAACCTCCGGTTCCGGCATGTACGAGTCACAATCAACCACCAAGCCTCCTTTCTTCAATGGTGACAACTATTCTTTTTGGAAGAATAAAATGAGGCTATTCATCAAGTCAAGTGACTATCTTGTGTGGGATGCCATTGAGGATGGGCCATACATTCCATTGAAGCAAGATGGTGAAGGCAAGATGGTGTTGAAGAAGAAAGCCGAAATGAGTGAAGAGGAGAGGAAGAAGATTCAAGTCAACGATAAAGCTCTCCACATGCTTTTTTGTGCTTTCGGTCCGGACATCTACTCAAAGGTCTCATCCATTGAAAGTGCCAAAGAAGTGTGGGAAACTCTTGAGACCACTTATGAAGGCACCAATGATGTCAAAGAAACTAATATTGGACTTCTCAATCTTAGTTATGAAAACTTCAAGATGGAGCCCGATGAGACGGTGTCAAAGATGTTTGATCGATTCTCCACAATTGTCAACGGTCTAAAGGGATATGGAGAGATCATACCGGAAGACAAGCTTGTCCGGAAGCTACTCTATTCACTTCCCGAATCTTGGGATGGGAAGAGAACCGCTATCATCGAAGCAAAGAACTTGAAGACATTGAAGCTTGATTAGCTTGTGGGTTCTCTCCTTACTCATGAGATCATGAAGCAAGGAAGGGAAGATGAGAAAAAGAAAGAAGAGAAAAGAGTAGAGAAGCTTGAAGTTGAGAAGAAGAAGAAGATGGGAATAGCTCTCAAGGCTAAAGCTTCACAACATGATGAGAGCTCATCTTGTGAGGAGGATGAACTTGAAGAATTGGCTATGATAGCCAAACGATTCTCACGCTTCATGAGGTCCAACCGGGGAAGAAAAATCCAAAGAAAGATGGACTTCAAAGGAAAGAACAAAGAAGAAGGAAAGGATCCCATCATTTGCTATGAGTGCAAACAATCCGGCCACATCCGTTCGGAGTGCCCTCAACTCAAGAAGAAGGGCTTTGAGAAGAAGAAAAGACTCAAAGCCAAGCTTGCTACTTGGAGTGATGAGGAGTCATCAGAGGATGACGAACAAGAAGTGGCTAATCTTTGTCTCATGGCACTTGAGGAAGATTCCTCCTTGGTAACCTCTAACTCATCTACTTTAGATTTTTCATATGAAGAGTTAAATGATGCATATGATGAGTTACAAGAGGTATATGATGAATTAGTTGAGAAGTTTAAAGAGTTGGTCATTAAAAACAAGAAAATCATTTTAGAGCTAAATGAGAAAAATGACTCACTCACTCAAGCTAATTCTAAATTTGAGAAAAAGATTTTAGGATTAAAAGATGAACTTAAATTTTTTCAAGATGAAAATGTTGATCTTAATAATCTTTTATCTCAATGTAATAGTGAACACCAAAAGGTGTTGGGTGAGCTAAATGAGCTCAAAAAGTCCTTAAAAAATGTTGGTAGTGTCAAGCATGAAGTAGGAGAATCCTCTAGAACACACCAACCTAAGAAAAGGACTAATTACTACAAACAAGGTAGCTACCCTAGACATAGTAGAGCTAAAAGAATTAGAAGTGTATGGGTTCCTAAAGAACTTGTAATATCTAATAATATTATTGCTATGTCATCTTGGATTCCTAAGGGAACCAAGGTTTTGGGAGCTAACACTCATGGACCCAAAATCATTTGGGTACCAAAAACCAAGGTTTAATATCTTTGTTTGTAGGGGGAGCATTGCTTCAAGGCCAAAACACAAAGTCAAAACTCATGGTACCTTGATAGTGGATGCTCGAGGCACATGACCGGAGACAAGAGTCGATTCATGGATTTAAAGCCAAAAAGTGGAGGAGTAGTAACATTTGGTGACAACTCCAAAGGCCACATTAAAGGTATTGGCTCCATAGGTAATCACTCTACCATTCTTATTGAAAATGTTTTATATGTCGATGGTCTTAAACATAAGTTATTGAGCATAAGTCAATTATGTGATAAATGATTTAATGTTTTATTTGATAAAAATGGTTGCAAAATTGTAGACATTAAATCTAATAATATTATGCTCATAGGTCATCGCATAGGAAACATATACATGGTGCATTTAGATGACATACATACATCTCATGCATGCTTAGTTGCTCAAAATGAAAATGATGCATGGTTGTGGCATAGGAAGCTAGGACATGCTAGCATAAGTGTTTTAGAAAAACTAGTCTCTCTAAATCTAGTTAGAGGTTTGCCCAAAATAAAATTTTCAAATGATAAAATTTGTGATGCATGCTCAAAGGGTAAACAACATAAGTCTTCCTTTAAATCCATTAATGATGTTTCTACTAGTAGATGCTTACAATTAATTCACATGGATTTATTTGGGCCAATTAGGACTACGAGCTTGGGTGGTAAATCTTATGCATTTGTGCTAGTTGATGAATTTTCTAGATTTACTTGGGTTCTCTTTTTAAGTACTAAAGATGAGGCTTTGGAAAAATTCATCACATTTTCAAAATTTACCCAAAATGATCTTGAACTTAGAATTTCACACATTAGAAGTGATCATGGAACCGAGTTTCAAAATTTAGGGTTTGAAGAATTTTTGAATGAAAATGGTATTAGCCATAATTTTTCGGCTCCTCGAACTCCTCAACAAAATGGGGTAGTTGAGAGGAAAAATAGAACTTTACAAGAAATGGCTAGAACTATGCTTTGTGAAAATAATTTACCTAAATATTTTTGGGCGGAAGCCACAAACACCGCTTGTTATATTGTAAATCGAGTAATGATTAGGCCAATTTTAAAGAAAACACCTTATGAGATTTTAAAATCTAAAAAGCCTAACATTAGCTATTTTCACCCTTTTGGGTGCAAGTGTTTTGTTTTAAATAATGGAAAAGACAACTTAGGTAAATTTGATGCAAAAAGTGATGAAGCTATTTTTATAGGTTACTCTTTAACCTCTAAAGCCTATCGAGTATTTAACAAAAGAACTTTAGTAGTAGAAGAATCTATTCATGTTGTATTCGATGATAACCTCCTTCCTAGGAAGGATTCTTGTGATGATGATGATGTAGGAATCATAAATGCCTTTGATGGAGGTCAAACTTCAAAGGAGGATGAGATTCCAATAAAGGAAGAGGACTCACAAGATCCACCTCTTGAAGCCTTGAAGGACTTGGCGATTGAGGAAAAGGAAGTGAGCTACCCAAGGGAGTTGAACTATGTCAAAGAAGGTGAAATCTTGGGTGATCCATCCAAGGGGGTAACCACTCGTTCTTCTCTTAGATTAATGAACCATGTTGCATTTATCTCATGCATAGAGCCTAAAAATATAAAAGAAGCATTGAAAGATGACTTTTGGATTATGGCTATGCAAGAAGAGTTAAATCAATTTGAGAGAAGTAATGTATGGACATTAGTTGATAGGCCTAGTAATCAATCTACAATAGGAACTAAATGGGTCTTTAGGAACAAACTAGATGAGAGTGGTAACATTGTGAGAAATAAAGCTAGACTTGTAGCACAAGGTTACACTCAAGAAGAGGGGATAGATTTTGATAAAACCTATGCACCCGTAGCTAGAATGGAAGCCATTAGGATTTTGCTTGCATATGCATGTTATCATAATTTCAAGCTTTTTCAAATGGATGTTAAAAGCGCATTTCTAAATGGTTTTATAAATGAAGAAGTGTATGTGGAACAACCACCGGGTTTTGAAGATTCAAAATTTCCAAATCATGTTTTCAAACTTACCAAAGCTCTTTATGGTTTAAAACAAGCTCCTAGAGATTGGTATGAAAGGCTTTCAAATTTTTTGATTGTAAAAGGATTTGAAAAAGGTAAGGTGGACACTACACTTTTCATAAAAATGTATAAAAATGACATCTTAGTAGTTCAAATTTATGTTGATGATATTATTTTTGGTTCTACTAATGAATGTCATTGTCAAGAGTTTGCTAAGTTAATGCAAGGTGAATTTGAGATGAGCATGATGGGGGAGCTCTCATTCTTTTTGGGACTCCAAATCAAGCAAAAGAAGGATGGCACCTTCATCAACCAAGCAAAATACATAAAGGATATGCTCAAGAAGTTTGGCTTGGAGAATGCAAAACCTCAAGCCACTCCTATGAGCTCATCTACAAAGCTTGACAAAGATGAAGGAGGTAAGTGTGTTGACTCTAAGCTTTATCGTTCTATGATTGGATCTTTGCTTTACCTTACCGCAAGTAGACCGAATATCTTGTTTAGTGTTTGCTTGTGTGCTAGGTTTCAAGCTAGTCCTAGAGAGTCTCACCTTATAGCCGTTAAGAGAATCTTTAGATACCTTAGAGACACTCCTTGTTTAGGCCTTTGGTATCCTAGAGACTCTACCTTCAACCTTCATGCTTACTTGGATGCGGATTATGGGGGTTGCAAAATTGATAGGAAAAGTACTTCGGGAACTTGCCAATTCTTAGGTAGTATGCTCATATCTTGGTTCTCTAAGAATCAAAATAGTGTAGCCTTATCTACCACCGAAGCCGAGTACATATCCTTAGGGAGTTGTTGTGCTCAAGTCCTTTGGATGAAGCAACAACTCTTAGATTATGGTATTAAAGTTGGAACCATACCCCTAAAATGTGACAACACTAGTGCAATATGCTTAACTAAAAATCCCATCCAACACTCTAGAACCAAACATATAGAAATAAGGCATCATTTCATTAGAGATCATGTCCTTAAGGAAGATGTGGTTATAGAGTATGTAGACACATTGAATCAATTAGCGGACATTTTTACAAAACCCTTAGACAAAGAGCGTTTTTGGTCCCTTAGGAGAGAGTTAGGTCTAGCTAGCCTATCTTGACCTTTTTGGACCTATTTTGTGCTTAAATATGCTTGATCTTGTGAAATGCCATGTTTGTGTGTTTAAACTCCTAATTTCATCCATGCTTATAGTTAGGGGGAGTATGTTTATGCCTAAATATGTTTTGCCTGCTCATTCATGACATTTATGCATGTTAGGCCTCTTAGAATTTCATTTTTCTGCATTTTTAGAGCCTCATCTGCACTTCCAGGCCCAGGTGTATCGAAACGGGTGAACCTGTTTCGATACGGATACCTTAAATCCAGCTCTGAGAGAAGAGCGTTTCGTAACGCCTCCAAGGCGTTCCGAAACGATTTTGAGTCTGCCAAGGGGTGTATCGGAACGTGTTCCGATACGGGTCAAAGGAGTTTCGATACAGTCAACACCGTATCGAAACGGTCAGCTTATGGTCTTAAATCGGTCAAAACCCTAGCCGCCCCGTTCCGAAACGGCATTGCGGACTGCTTTATTTAGGGCTTTTAATGATACAAATTTAATTTTTATCAAACACTAAAACCCTAAATCGCCTCCCTCTCTATAAATACCCTCTCAAACTCTTTGATTTTCACAAAATTGTGAGGGGTTTTACTCTACAACTCAAGTCTAAACAAGTTTCATCAATCTTGTGCAAGGATTTTTCTCAAATCATCCAAAATCCCAAACTAAGGTAATTTTTCTACTTTTCTTTTTTCTTTCAATTTATGTTCGAATCTTAGGTTAGAAAATTTTATTTTTGTATAAATTATATGTTTTTGTTGTGGGTTTTCAAAATCTTGTAAATTTTTTTTCAAATCTCAAAATTTTTGATTCGAATATAAAATTTTTCAATCGTATTTTTTTAAACTGTTTTTTATTTTAATTTTGTTTTCAAAAACCTAAGTGGGATTTATTATTGGATTGATTTTAAATATCAATGCATACACTTATTTTTAAACCACTTGCTTAATGTTTTTAGATGGCGGATCAATCTAACAAAAAGCGCAAGGCCGTTCAATCCGGTGATTCAAGCATTCGTCCGAATATCACTATGCTTTTTCAGAAATCTCTTAAAAATCCGGACGCGCGTGCTCGCTTTGCTTATGTAGGATTTCGCGGTTCGTAAGGAACATGTCATTGATCTTGAGTTCCTCAATTCCGAGCGATTCCTTTTTCGTTATCTCCATCGTTTGGATGAGTGGAATCTCATGGATTTCTTGAGCCTTCCGGATGTTTGCTACAAAAACATGGTACTCCTCTTTTACTCAAATGCTCGTTTTCTTTATGATGAGACCAAAACCGAAATCATAGGAATTGAATCATCCTTATTAGGCAGAAAGTTTGTTGTTAATGTTGCACTTTTAGAGTCTGCTCTTAAGCTTAAGGATGAGGGTCTTGAGGATGAACGCCACTTTGGCTCTTTCACCGGTAAGGCACTTTATTTGGATGTGCACGATCGAGTACTTCACTTGATGGTTTCTTGGTTTATTCGTCCTTCCGGAGGCAAATACTCTCATATCCGTCACACTGATCATTTTTGGCTAGAGTGTTTCCGTAAGGGTGAGCGCCCAAATGTGCCTAAGATTATTTTTGCCGAGATTGTCAATAATATCAAGCTTATTGACACGAATGAGTTAAAGTCTTTTACTTATGGCATTGTCTTGAGCGCCCTATTTCATCATCTTGAAATTGATTGTACCTACGACTCTCTGATCCCTCGCAAGACCAAGATTGGTGAATCATCCCTTCGAAAGTCCAGGTTCCAATATGTGAATGGTGTTTGGGAAAGAGTTGATAGAGAAGCGGATCCTGCTCCCGTTGCTCCTCCACCGCAAGTTCCAGTTGCAAACAATGACGCCCTCACGGCTTTTCTTACCGAGCGGTTCAATGCCTTGGACACTCGGATGAATGCTTTGGACACTAGCATTGCTTCGGGCTTTGAGACTATGGGCAATCGGTTGAAGAATGTCGAGGATCGTCTTCTTTCTCTTGAGACTTCTCATTCCAACTTGGACCTCTCCTTCTCCACTCTTTATGGGCAATGGACGAAGTTTCACCGTTCTCAAGCCAAGAGCGATGATGATACTTCGGATGATGAGGACGAGGCTTAGGATATTTATATCATATCATATCATATTATCTATGCATTTTAGGATTAAGGTTGCATCTTTATGTTTTCTCATGTTTTAGGAACCTATGCTATTTGGCTTTTTTTATTTGGGATTTTATGTTTGAACTTAATGTTTGAATTATGTTTTGGATATTTTGATTATGAATTTATAATATGGTTGCTTATTATTGCTTATTGGTACTAATCATTTATCTTCTCTATGAGCTTTTATTGTTCTTTTTGATCTAACAAAAAGGGGGAGAATAAATTTAAGAGCCACACTTTAAACTAAAATTCGTTTTTAAAATCTTAAAAGGTTTTTAAAGGTTTACAACTTGGATTTCAAATCAAAAATTTATTTTAACTTTAAAAACCTATCTTAAATTAAGGGGGAGTTAGAATATTTTCAAAACTTTCAAAAATCCCAAAAATTCTAACTTTGGTTTTGTTATATCAAAAAGAAGAGATTGTGAAACAAGTATTTTAATTTTGATATAACTAAAAACCTAAGGACTAAATTGAAAAAGTCAAAACGAATTTTAAGTCCTCAAAATACCCCCATATAGTTTTAATATTATGCCCAAGTTAAAAACAAGCCTTTCACATATTTTTTCTAAGTGTTTCAAACAAGAAACAGTGATTTTTAAGCACCCGTTCCGAAACGGACATCAGGCGTTTCGAAACGTTTTCATCACTGTCGACCATCGTTCCGAAACGCGTATCGAAACACTTTAACTCGTTTCGAAACGGTAGCACTCGTTTCGAAACTGTTCTTCATATTTGTTTTAAAAAGGCTTCAACGGTTCAAAAATAAGCTATATTTTTAAATATAAAAGGGGTGTTTCGAAACGGATCAAGGTCGTTCCGAAACGACCCTTGACAGTTGCAATTTCGTTTCGAAACGGATCCAAAACGTTTCGAAACAGGGCTTAAGATAAATTCAAAATTATGACCGTTATAAGTTTTTAACTGATTTTTTGAAAGTAGTTAAGGCGTTTCGAAACGGGCTAAGACCGTTCCGAAACGACCCTTGACAGTGGCAAAATCGTTCCGAAACGGCCCTAAGGCGTTTCGAAACGGGCTCTTAAATGCACCCCAACGGCTCTTTCTATTTTAGTCCATTCCGAAACAGGTACCCCGTGTTCCGAAACGGGTTGGTGCAGACTGCATTTATGGTGGCAAGAGAGGGTTCCAACGGCTCCATTTATGTTCCCAACCACCCAAACGGCTAGAAATCAATGAGAAGGTATAAAAGAGACATCCAAAAGCATCAGCAACAACTATTGATCCTAAAGCAAACATCCAAACATCAAATTCAAGCATTTGAGCAAAAATCCCACTTTGTGTAAAATCCCAATTTGTGTTCTTCATTCATACTTTGTAAAATTGGGTTGAGTGCTTGTATTGGGGCTATCATTTGTATTGAGAGATACCTAATTAGCCTACAAATTTCTTTGTTCTCTTGTGTGAGGGTTGGGTTGATTTTTGGGTAGAAAAATCAACCGAAATTGTAAAGGGTTGCCTCCTTGTCCTAGAAAAGGGGAAGATCAATTTAGTGAAATTGTTGCAAATCCTTAGTGAGACTAAGGTAGTGGATGTAGAGTTCATTTGGAACTTGAACCACTCTAAATCCCTTGTTCTTCAATTTTTATTTGCCAATTTTCACCACAATCCTTTAAAATTCCAATTCACCCCCTCTTGGCAATTATCGATCTCTCGATCCACTCAACATGTTGTTCATTCATCATAAAGATGTATTTAAGTTCGATTAAAATCGAATTTTTGAACTATCTTGTGCCCAAAATGTACCTTCTGGGCAAGGTGTATCGAAATAGGCAAGGTTGTTTCGATACGACATGCTTGAGTAAATCCCTAAGCTTAAATTTTAGGTAAGTGGTGTCGAAATGGTTAAACATGTTTCGATACGGAGGGCTTAATCGTATTTCGGTATAGTTAAACAAGTACCGATACTGTAAGGTGTTTCTGTACGCGTAAACACATTCCGATACACCTGTTTCGATACGCCTTCTAGCGTATCAGTATGCACAGCCATAGATTATAAATTTGAGTCATTAATTGGTTTCTATCTTCAAACATACTTTCATTAAAACTCAATCTCTTTTCTCCTCAAAACCTTAGTTTTTCATTCTATAAATACCCATAAAACCCTTTTTTCACATAATTCTCTAAGGATTTTTACTCCACAACTCAAAAATTCAAGGCTATATCATCAAGTTTGTGCATCATCTTCAAGCATTCATCCCAAATCCCTTATCAAGATAAAAATATTTTCTTTTCAATTTCATTTATTTTACTATATTGTTTTATGTTAATTTTTTTATACATAAAATACATTTATAGTATGAGTTTTCAAGATTTTGCAAAAATTCTTTCAAATTCTTTCAAATTTTGTTTCAAATATAAAATTATACAGTATATTTAATCTTACTGTTTTTCAACATTCTTTTTACCAAAATTTCTTTTTTATATATGTATATGATTTTAAACTATATTGTATAGACATTTCTTTTCCTACCTTGATCAATTGGATTATTTTTGGATCAGATGTGATTGTTATGCATACATTGTTTTCTTTTACCTTGATTTATTTTAAGATTTTACTATGGCTCCTAAAAAGAGAGCAAGAACTACAGAAGTTGGGGAATCCTCCAATATTGAGAATGATGGGATTACTCGCCCTAATCTTGCGGTTATTTACCCAAGGTGTTTTTGCACCACGAACGAGATAGATTATTTTCGCCAATTTCAAACTCATGATATCCTTCGCGATTGGGTTGTTTCTCTTCCCTTTTTAAATTCTGAGTGCTTTAAATTTTGATATCTTCATCTTTAAGGTGTTGAAGCTTCATGAAATTTTTGGCCTTACCACCTATTGTGTACAAAAATCTTGTTTTGATTTTCTATGTCAATGCCAAGTGTATTGTTGGTCCCGATAAAAAGACCATGGTTGCTATTGAATCTTATTTGATGGCGGAAGAAGTTGGTTTCTGTTAAAACTTTAACCGATGTATTTGGTCTTGAGGATGAGGTTATAGCCTCTGAGGACTCATTAGGATATATTTTGAGTGCCTCTGTTACCGTTCTCGATGCTCATGATCGCATTCTTCACTTGATGATCACTTGGTGGTTCCGCCCTTCCGGTGGAAAATTTTCATCCATCCGCAAAGTTGATAATTTTTGGCTTCGATGCTTCTGTGAAGAGAAACGCCCAAATCATGTTTGCCGAGATGGTTTACCTAGTTCAATATCGTCACACCGATTAGGTTACTTCTTTCACCTACGCCACCACTTTAAGTTACTTGTTTACTCAATTAGAGATAGATTACTCTCATGATGAAGCATCACGTCTCAAGGATCAAATCAGTGATACCTCCCTCATTCGTGCTAAGTTTCACTACCTCAACAATGAGTGGGTTCGTCTTGACGAGCTTCCAACCAATGTTATTCTCGATGAACTTCGTCAAGCGGCTATATCTCAAGGCGCTCAACCAGACAATGCGGTATGTAACACCCCAAATTTGGGCCTAGATGTTTAGAGTTTAAACTGGATCAGTCTAGAAAAACGGTTCGAATATAAAAGGGAGTTTTAGGAAACACCTAGTTCGGGATACTTTAAAAATATAGAAAAATATCTAAAAATCCTCATTAATATATAAAAAAGAATGGTGAAATCAATTTTACAAAATAAGGTTTGGAAATACTACATTTCGGTGTGGTGACCAAATCGTAGTTTTTGCAAAGTTAAATAGTGACTGTTTTGTAAAGGATTGAAACTTTGAATCTTTAAGGAGCTAATTTTACCAAAATGTTTTCATTAGATTTTTCCTTAATTTGGGTGATTTAATTAATGTTTTAATTAAAGAAAATGATGGTGATTAAATTAGAAAAACTACCTTTTGACTTTTCATAACTACTTTTCATAACTACTTTTCACAAATTTTCTCTCAAATTCCTTTCAACCAAACACTTTCTCTCCAGCAAATTTACTTTGATTTCCAATTCATTTGATGAGATTTCAATCTCTCTTTGATTCTTAATCAATTCCTCATCAAATCCACTTGATTTCTACATTGAATTTTCAAGAAAACTTGCCCAAATCAAGGAGAAATCATCCATTAGAGGTAAGCTTCGTCCTTCTCCTCTAATGATCAGTTCTTTACTGAAATTCCCAAGTTATCAATCCTTTATTAATGATTTTTAAGTGGTTTTAATATTAGAAACAAGAAATTGGCTTAAAACTCAAAATTTTGGAAGATATCTTGATGACTTTCGTGGATCTTGGTTAGGCTCTGTTTTGAGGTTGTTTTCTAATGTATTTTGGATGTTAATTTATGTTACAAATGAGGTTTTATCAATCAAATCCCGAATATGTTTGTTTTCCTAAGTTTTGCTTGCTAGAATGGTGGTTTTTGGGGTGGTTTTGGTGATCTGTTGTTGCTGGAGGTATAAGGTCATGTTTATGTTGCTTTTTGATGTTAATTGATGTTTATAAAAGGTTAGAATAGATAGATCTTGGCTGGGATTTGTTTTGGGAGAGTTTGGAGGTGATTTGAGTTGTTTTTGGTAGCTGAAATGAGGTTCTTGAGTAGAGCAGCGAGTTGGGTTGTATGGCTGGTGATTTTAATGCATGAAAGTGCATTAATCCTATGCTTTTATGTGTTAAAAATAGGGGAGAGTGATCCGGAAGCGATTGAGGTAGCGTTGGAGGTTTCGGACGCTTGGGAGGCTTGTCGGCTAGCATAGTGTTGTGTATCGGTGAGTGAGATCATGTTTTCCAGCTTTGGAATGATTTTGAAAAGAGGTTTGGGAACTTAAATTTAGGCTTGGAATGCCGGTTTAAGTTCGGAAGTAAGTAAAGTGGAATTCTCTCTCAATTGTGCTATTATTGTTTTGAAAACTATCAAAATGGGTTTTGATGTGATTGTTTTGACAATGTGGTTTAATTTGTTGTTTGGGCATGGTTTTAAAGAATGTGAGTTGGTTGTCAAACTTGGTTTGAAGAAGGATGCATGAAATTAATATTCCTTGAGAGTATGTGTTGTTAGTTTGCGTCTTAAGGCAATGTTCGGCATTTTGGCCTTGAAGGTGTTGCATGCTTTAAAAACAGTGAGTGTGTTGATGATTTTAGCATGATATATTGGCATAGATGCTGTGAAGATTACCGGATATATTGATCGATCAATAGGATGTAGAGTGCACTATAAACTAAAATTCGTACGTGCTCTTGGGATTCGTTCCAAAGAGAGAGACCAATGATGGGCATTCTATTGGAGAAGGACTTGGTGAAATATCCAAGCTTTTTGGCAACAAGAGTTATTGCCATGAGACCGATGATGAGCATTCCATCGGAGTAGGACTCGATGAAACATCTGAGCTTTTTGGCAATAAGAGTTATTGCCATGAGACTGATGAGGGGCATACCATCGAGGTAGGACTTGATGAAATACTCAAGCTTTTGGCGAAAGTAGAACCGCCATGAGAGTACGGTGTGGTAGAAGCCTCCGAAAAATTATGTTCTAGACGGGTGAGTACGGTAATGGTAGATGCCACCGGAAGTGTCTAGTGAGTTGTCCGCATATCCGTGTACAATAGAGTATATAAATGCCAATATATGAGAAGGTGTGTCACATGTACCAATGCTTGAAATGTGTTATATTATGAGAATTACATATGAGATAGTGAGATTATGAAATGCTTTTGTGTAACAAGCATGAATGGCTTTCCCATGAATTTTACATAGGTTGTATGCATGAGATAGCTAGATGGTACATGTGGTTTTCAAATGAAGATCTTGAGTTTTTTAAATGCTTTTGAGTAACAAGCATGTGTGGCTTTGCCATGAGTTTTGCATTGGTAGGATGCATGAGATAGATATTTGATACAAGAGTTTTCAAATGGTGTTTTGCTTTGAAATGGTTTTCATGTATGAGAAAGGAAGAGTGTGGAATGGAAATGGTTTCCAAGGAAATTGGTTTAAACTTTGCACGAAGCACTATTGCATGAAATGGTTTAAGTGGAAGTTATTGCAAGAATGTTGTTTGGGGTTGAGTTGCTTAATGCATTTGAGTTTAATGTTGATCTTATGTTAAGTAATGCTTAATTATAAGGTGTTGATGTTTTATATGAGGTTTTCAAACAATACTTGGTTCATAAAGTTGTGATTGCTTTTGAAAAGGGTTTTAAGGTTTGCTACATTGATGGCGTTTTGGTTTTGAGCATTCCTCACTAAGCCTTATGTGCTTACGCTCCTTTTTGTCCATCAATGTAGATAAATGATTTTGGGACAAAATGAAGCAAGGGATTCAAGAATATCTCCACTTGAGAAGTATGTTTTGGTTTATAGCTATATATAGTAAAGGCAATGGGGGGAGAGTCTTTTACGTTGATGTGTGATGAGATTGTTTGTCATGAGCAAGTTCGGTTTTTGGTTTGATACTTGTTAATGATCGTTTTGCGATATTTGGATCTTCTTCTCCATATTTTGATATATCTATGTTCCTTGTTTAAAAGTAAGATCAAGCGTTGAATGTGATAAATGAGTAGGTGTGCTTAATGCTTGTAATGTATCTAACCTTTGATGCAATATGATGGTTTTAATGCTTTGCATGTTGCTGATATGTTGTGGAATGATTTTAAGTATGTTTGATGGTGTTTTGAATTGATAAACCAAAAGTTTCTGCTGTTTCTGGGCAGGGTGTATCGAAACACCCTTAGCTGTTTCGAAACGGGTGCCTGGAATGGCCTGGGCGTTTCGGAACGGCTAGAAGTGTTTCGAAACACTTTGGCTACTGGAAGTGTCTGTTTCGGAACTGGTTTCGGAACATACCCGCGTACCGAAACGGTTAACACCGTTTCGATACGAGCGTTCGACACGGGTGTTTCAATACAGTTGTCAGTGTTTCGAAACGGGTGACCGTTGGACACATATTTAAATTGCTTTGAAGTCTGCATGCTTTACATTTTAGTCCTGAAAGTTGTAATTGCAATTGCTTGGGCTTGAGATGTCTTCTTAAGGTGAAATTTTGCAGAGAGGCTTGTAATATGATTAATTAAGGTTTGGTAAAACTAAAATCTACAAAGTCCTTATGTTTTCCAAAATTTACATTTTGGTCCCTAAATGTGTATTTCTTGCAATTGAGTCCTTAAACGTTTTCCGATCGCTGTGCTTTTCTCTTCCAAGGTTCTTGAGCATTCACATAGGCTTAATGCGTATCTAGAAAAGATAAAACAAAAAGGGTCGTTAATCAAGGTTGACCTTTGGGTTGACTTTTGTTTTCCCCGTGTGATCTTCGTATTTCGGGTCTAACGCCTAGGCCGGGCTAAGGGGGTTACACGGTACTCATGGCCTTTCTCACCAAGCAATTCACAAGCTTGCATACATCTCTTGTTACGATGGACATCACCATAAATGTAGGATTTGCCGCCATTGATACTCGCTTCACATCTTTGGAAGAGTGAGTCACCGTCCTTGAGAATCGCAACAAGTCCATTAATGACCGTGTTGATTCAATTGCTTCTAAACAAACTTCTTTGTACATGTCTCTTGCGGGTTTTCATCTTGTGTGGAGGCAATCTAGGAATAACGATGGTGATGGTGAAGATGAAGATCACGATAAAGACGAACCTTGAGTTTTGCATCTCATATCATGCAATCTCATTTAGAATTTCTTTATTGCACCTATGTTATTTCCTTTTAACCTATGTTTTGTTCTTTTTTTAATTATTCTTTTAGGACTTAAGTTTGGATTCCATGTTTTGTTTGAAGATGTTGCTTTATGCTTTAATGCAATTTATGTTGGTTGCTTTATCTTGCTATCTCTTGCTTATTATTGATTTTGATCTAACAAAAAGGGGGGAAATGACTTAAGCTAAAAAAATTTACTTCAAAAACATAGCTTAAAGTAAGGGGTACTTAAAAATTTACTTCAGTTTTGTTATATCAAAAAGAGAAGATTGTAAAACCTATGTTTGATTTTGATATATCAAATTGTTTTTAAGGACTTATTTGCAAAGTAAATAAATTTTTAAGTATTTTAAAGTCTCACAATTGACAAGTAATTTTAAGCCCAAATTGTTTTCCAAAGTCAAAACTTAAACCCTATAAAAATTTTAAGTGTTTTTAAGCCAAACTTTACAAAAACGTACAACCGTTTCGATACACCCAATGGTGTTTTGGTACGGCCAAAACATTATTTGGCTATTGGAAGAAACCGTCTCGATACGACTTAAGCTGTTTCGATGCAACCTTTTTTTAAGTTTAAGAATTGTAGGCATCTCGTATCGGTACGGCCTAGCTATTTCGATACGGTCTGAAAGATTTGTAAAATCTTAGCATTTATTATTTTTTACCGTTATTTGTCAGTTATAGGGAATGAACAACTTAAAAAATAGTTGACCCATATCGGTACGCCTTAGGGTCGTTTCGATATGGAAATTGGCAGTAGCTCAAGTAGGAAAAATTACATCGATATGGCCAAATCCGTTTCGATACGACCCCTTATAGCGCTTCGATATGCGTGTCCACATTTTGATATGCCCCTCTTTATTACCTGTAAAGATTCTTTCTGTTTTGAGACAGGGATCAGTATGGGCCTTCGTGTTTTGATACGAGCAGGTGCAGAAGTGCAATTATGGTGGGAAATGAACGTCTCTATTGACGACCTCAACCACCCAAACGACTAGAAATCAATGCAAGGCTATAAAAGCAAGTCTCCAAAAGCTTCAACAATAACTATTGGACCTACTTGCAACATCCAAGCTATAATCCAAACCCTTGTGCCTTTTAAAAGCTATATCTTGTACCCAACTTGTTATAATTATTAGTTCAAATTTGGGAGAGTGTTTTGATTTTAATTGGGCAAAATTTTCAGCCTTGTGAGAGATTTCATTTGCCAAATTCTTCTTTGTAAAAGAGAGTCTTTTGGGTCAATCTTTAGGTAGAAAGATTGACCAATTGTAAATGTTACATCCTAAGCCTAGAAAAGGAGAAGAGCATCTTGTAAAAGTTGTTGAAAATCCTTAGTGGGAGCTAAGGTAGTGGATGTAGAAGTTGTTAGAAGCTTGAGCCATTGTAAATTACCTTGTCATTCATTTTCAATTTCCTTTTTGCTCCCTTAAATTTAAATAGCCAATTCACCCATCTTGGCCAAATCATATTAAATTGATTCGCTCAATAATTGGTATCAGAGCTTACCTCTTTGAAGGCTTCACATCCACAAGAGGAGATCCTAGGAGAGTGTTGATCAACATCTAATCAAAGCCATGACTTCTACCTCCGGGGCTAGCATGTACAAGTCACAATCCACCACTAAACCATCATTCTTCAATGGGGGATAACTATCCCTTTTGGAAGAACCTACTGAGGCTCTTCATCGAATCCAACGACTATGTCTTTTGGGATGTAGTGGAAGACAAACCGACAATTCCAATGAAAAGAGATGATAAAAAGAGACTTGTTCTGAAGACCAAGGTGGAGATGACCGATGAAGATTAGAAAAAACTCCAAGTAAACGAAAAGGCTATGCACATGTTATTTTGTGCACTTGGACCCTACATGTATGCCAAAATGTCATCATGCACAAGTGCAAATGAGGTGTGAGACAAGTTAGAGACCACATACGAAGGCACCAACGATGTGAAGGAGACCAAGATTGGGATCCTCAACTTAAGCTATGAGAAATTCAAAATGGAGCCGAATGAGAGCGTCTCCAAGATTTTTGACCGGTTATCGATCATAGTAAATGGTCTTAAGGGATTCAGTGAAATCATTGACGAAGATAAACTTGTCCAGAAGCTACTCTACTCTTTTCCCGAATCATAGGACATGAAGAGAGCCGCAATCATCAAGGCGAAAAACTTGAAGACTTTGAAGCATGATGAATTGGTAGGATCTCTCTTTACTCTTGAGATCATGAAGCAATGAAGGGAAGAAGAAAAGAAGAGAGAAGAAAGAAGAGTAGAGAAGCTAGAGGTGGAAAAGAAGAAACAAGGGATTGCTCTCAAAGCCTCACTACCACATGAGGAGAACAATTCAAGTGAAGAAGATGAATTTGAAGAATTGGCTATGATAGCCAAAAGATTCTCTTGACTCATAAAGTATAAACGGGAAAGGAAGTTCCAAAGAAGAAGAGACTTCAAGAACAAGAACAAAGATGAAGAAAAGGATCAACTCATTTGTTATGAGTGCAAGAAATCGGGCCACATTCGATCGAATTGCCCTCAACTTAAGAAGAATGGATTCAATAAGAAGAAGAAGAAAAAGGCCCATGTTGCTACTTGGAGCGATAAGGAATCATCATCCGATGAAGAAGAGCATGAAGTAGCAAATCTTTTCCTCATGGCCATTTATAGCGATCCTAAGGTAAACCTCAACTCGTCTAGCTTTGATTTTACATTTTATGAGCTTCAAAAAGCTTATGATGAGCTACAAGAGGTTTATGGCAAATTGGTTGAAAAATATAAAGAATCTGTTTTGAAAAACAAAAAATTAACTTCTGATTTAAAAGCCCAAAACGATTCTTTATCTAAAACCAATTCGGTACTTGAAGAGAAGATTTTGGTTTTAAAAGATGATTCAAAATATTTTCAAGATGAAAATTTTGATTTAAACAATCTTCTCTCAAATTTCATGATGATCACCACAAGGAGGTGAATGAGCTTAAAGCTTCTCTGAATGTAGTTGGGAAATTGTTGAGTTAATCACACAATTGCAAATGGCCATGAGGGGGTGAATTGGTAATAAAAAATTTAAAGGGAGGGAAGGAATAAGTGAAAAGATGGGACAAGACAATTTAGAGTGGTTCAAGCTTCTAACAAGCTCTACATCCACTACCTTAGCTCCCACTAAGGATTTTCAACCAATCCACTAATTGCCCAGGCGTTTTGAAACACCCTCAAAGTGTTTCAATACGTTTTGCCACTGGAAACGTCTATTTCGAAACAGCTCACACCCGTTTTGATACAGCCTTCATCTGGGCTTTTGATTTTCAAGTATTGTTTCGAAACGGCTCATACCCGTTTCGATACAAGGGTTAAGTAATTTTAAAATTGGGCATTAAATGAACTAGCTATTACTTGTCAGAAACTAATTTTTGAAGATTTGGTAGTGTTTCGATACACCCCTAGGTTGTTTCGAAACACCCATTTACAGTTTCAAAACGTTTTGATACAACCATCTTTTTACATTTTACAGTTTCAAACTATTTTGATACGACCTATAGTCATTTCGATACAGCCCTTTTAACACACACCAACTCTTTCTTTTTTAGTGTTCATTTCGATACAGGGGCCCCGTGTTCCGATACAGGTAGTTACAAAACATCATTTATGGAGGAAAGAGAGAGCCCCAATGGCTCTATTGACGATCTCAACCACCCAAACGGCTAGAAATCAATAAGAAGGTATAAAAACAAGTCTCCAAAGCTACAACAACAACTATTAAACCTTCAAGCAACATTAAAGCATTCAATCTAAACACTTGTTCATTTAGAGTCAAATTCTTGTACCCAACTCATTTGAAATTTTTCATTGTAAATCTTTTTAGAGTTTTGGGAGTGTTTATGTGTAATTGGGTAAACAATTATCTTTTGAGAGGTACATACAAAGGTTGCCAATCTTCTTTTGTAAAAGAGTGATATTAGGTCAATCCTTGGGTAGAGGGATTGATCGATTTGTAAGGTTTCCTCCTAAGCCGAGAAAAGGGGATGAATTCAAGTTAGTGAATTGTTGAAATCCTCAGTAGGGTGCTGAGGTAGTGGATGTAGAGCTTGCTCGAAGCTTGAACCACTCTAAAATTGCCTTGTCTTTATTTTTTGAATTATCCATTTGCACCCTTCAATTTCTATTCCACCAATTCATCCCTCTTGGTGATTAGCCATCGTTTGATCAACTCAACAATTGGTATTAGAGCTACACTCATTGGAAGGATTAAGACCCTCTTGAGTAGATCTTGGAAGAGTTTGACCAGGTTTACTTCAACCGACATCTTACTGTGGCATCCACCTCCGGCCAAAACCTCTAGGAGTCTATGCATCACCAAACCACCATTCTTAAATGGGGATAACTATCCTTATTGGAAGAACTGGACGCGACTCTTCATCAAATCAAATGACTACATGGTGTGGGTCGTGGTAGAAGACGGTGTCTTCAGTCGAAAGTGCTAAAGAAGTGTGGGACACCCTAGAGACTACATATGAATGAACAAATGGCGTCAAGGAGAAGAAGATCGGGTTGCTCAATTTTGAGTTATGAAAACTTCAAAATAGAAGCAGATAAAAGTGTTTCCAAGATGTTTGATCGGTTCTCAGTCATTGTTAATGGACTAAAGGGCTTCAGTGAAGTTATTCCCTAAGATAAGCTAGTCAAGAAGCTACTCTACTCTCTTTCAAAGTCTTGGGATGGCAAGAGGACGACTATCATTGAAGCTCAAGATTTGAAGACTCTCAAGCTAGACGCCCTTGTTGGATCTCTACTCACCCATGAGATCATGAAGCAAGGGAGAAAAGAAGAGAAGAAGAAGGAAGAGAAAAAGGTAGAGAAGAAAGAGGTTGAAAAGAAGAAGCTAGGAATCGCACTCAAAGCGTCATACAATGAAAGCGATTCTAGTGAGGAAGAGGACGAAGAGATGGCCATGTTGGCCAAATGATTCACTCGATTCATGAAGTCCAATCAAGGAAGAAAATTCAATAGAAGATAGGACTTCAAGAATAAAGGAAAAGAGGAAGAAAAGGATCAATTCACTTGTTATGAGTGCAAGAAGCCTTACCATATCTGTAACGCCCCGGTTTTGGGCTTGGACCGGTTCGGTCCAAGTGCTGTTCGAATATAAAAAGGTGAAATTAGGAAAGCCTAGTTCGGGTTGCATTAAAAATATGGAAAAATGTCCTAAAATCCTCCTTTAATATATGTAAGTGAACTGTGAAATCAATTTTACAAAATGAGGTTTGGAAGGGTGACATTTTGGCTAGTGACCAAAATGTAATTTTTGAAAACTGCGTGACTGTTTTAAAAAGGATTGAAACTTTGAATCTTTAAGGAGCTATTTATCCAAAGGGAGTTTCTCCAGATTTTTCTAAGATATTAAATGTTTTAATTAGTGGTTTTTAAATAAAAGAAAAGAGAGGGAAGATATTTTCCTAATTTCCAACTAACTTTTCCATTTTCCATTTTCATTCTCTCATCTTTTCTCTCAAGCCAAACATCTTTTCTCCAGAGCTTTTTCCTCTGATTTTTTCATCTAAATATCTCTTTTCAATTTCCTTTTGATTTCTAATTATCTCATCATCAAAACCTCACCATTTGCTAAGTGGATTTTCAAGATTTTGGTTCCAAAAAGGGAGAAAACTCAAGTTTGGAGGTAAGAACGTCCTTCTCCTCTAAACTCTCAGTTCTTTACTGAAATTCCTAAGTTCTCAATCCTTAATTTGTGTTTTATAAATGGTTTTAAGGTTGTGTTATTGATCTTGGCTTTTAAATGCAAGATTTGGTTGATTTTGATGAATTTTCGTTTGATATGTTAAAGCAGTGATTTGAGGTGTATTTTTGATGTTAAATGAATGTTAATTTGATAAGGAATTGAGGTTTAATCAATGCAATCCCGGATAGGTTGAATTTCCTAAGTTTAGCTTGTGTTCTTGGTTGTTTTTGGAGTGATCTTGTGGATCTGTTATAGCTGGAGGTATAAGGATGATGTTAGATCCTTTTTAGATGTTAATTGATGTGTAAAGATGTTTAGATTTGATGGATCATGGCTGGGTAGTGTTGTGGAGTTGTTTGGATGCATTTTCGGTTGTGTTTCGTGGCTGAAAATGGAGTGTGGATGAGAGCAGCGGGTTTAGGTGCTTTCATTGAAGCTATTAATGCATGATGATGCATTAATCCTCTGCTTTGATGTGTTTAAAACAGGGGAGTCATCTTTGGATCCAAGTGGTGGTGATCCGGAAGCTTGATTGGTGGGCGAAACGGAATCGGTGAGTGGATTTTGGTTTTCGGCTTTGAAACCAATGTTTTGAAGGTTTGGGAGCTTAGTTTAAGTCTAAGCAACTTAGCTAAGCTCAAGAGTAAGTTTTCGGAAAAACTCTCTTGATGATGAACCATGGTTTTGGTTGTGTACAATGTGGTTGTTTGCATGTTTTTAAATTCTGTTTTGAAAGCATGATTAAGCATGATTGTTGCTGAGATTATAAGCCATGTGTTGAAGGATTCTCAAGGTAAGAGATCCTTGTTTTTGAACATTGTTATAATGTGGTTTAATGCTTAAAGATGCATGATGTTTATGGCTTGAAAAGATGCTTAAAAACAGTGGATTATTGTTGATTAATGATGCATATTGGCAAGTGATGTTAAGGTCACAAAGGTGGTTAAAAGTCCTTGTGTGAGCCTTGTTTATTTAAGAACAACATGGTGGTTAAAAGTCCATGGTTGGTTCTTGGTTAAGATCATCAAGGTGGTTAAAATTCCTTGGATGAGTCTTGTGTATTTTAAGAGCAACATGGTGTTTAAAAGTCCATGGTTGGCTCTTGGTTAAGGTTACAAAGGTGGTTAAAATTCCTTGTGTAAGCCTTGTTACTTAAGAACATCAAGGTGTTTAAAAGTCCTTGGATGATTCTTGTTAAGGACACAAAGGTGTTTAAAAGTCCTTGTGTGGTCCTTGCCATGGTGTTTAAAAGTCCATGGGCCATGGTGTTCAAAAGTCCATGGGGATAAGATCACAATGGTGTTTAAAAGTCCATGTGTGAATCTTATGTGAAATGTATCACTTGTTGCCAATATGACATGTTATGAACTTGAAGCATGTAATGCTTGTGTATGTTGCTTATGAGCATGTGTAAATGATGATTTGAGTTAAGGCTTTTATAAGTGTTTTGAAAATGCATTATTGTGTGGTTTTTAACGAGCATTCCTCACTAAGCTTTTGCTTACGCTCTCTCTTTTTCTAAAACCAATAATGCAGAACATTAAGGTGCATTTGAGGGCAGCAAGGTGGTGAAGAATCCAAGTGGTGAACAAAGCTCATGTATGGTGATGGTTTCTTAAACACTATTAGCTATTGGCATTTGGCAATGGGGGACCTATGTTGTTGTTTTGGGAGATGTTTTGGACTCCCTAAGTTGGATTTATGTTGTTGTTAATGTTGGTACTTGTAATTGGCCTTTATGAGTTGGTTTTATCAAATTGATGCTTGAATGGTTAGCTAAGTAGGAAGCATGCCTATAGAATTGGGGCTTTTCATAATTGATGCCATGTCGATGTTTGGTTGATGCAATTATGTTCCTTGTATGTTGTATGACTTGCTGGTAAAGTTTGGTGGCTTTTGGAGCATGATTGGTTGGTCAATTGCATGATAAACCAGCTGAATTTCTTCAATCTGTGCAGGCCGTATCGGAATGGGAGCTACCGTTTCGGAACGAGGGCCCTGTAATGGCCCAGGCGTTCGAAACGGAAGGTACCGTTCCGAAACGGAAATGCCTCTGCCAGCCCTCGTTTCGGAACACGTTGCGGAACGGTCCCGCGTTTCGAAACAGGTTCTCCCTATTTCGGAACACCTGACCGTTGGGGGCTGACATGGGCAGTTATATGTTTTGAAATGTATGCGTTTTGGTCCTGAAACTTGTTTATGCAATTGTATGAGTTTGAGATGTCCTTTTGAGCTGAAATTTGGCAGAGAAGCATGAAAGATGATTAATTTTAAGTTGGTAACTTAAAATTTGGTTAAGTCCTTAAAGTTTCCAGGATTTACAATTTGGTCCCTAAAGTTGTATCTTGTGCAATTGAGTCCCTGATGTTCTCTGATGGTTATGATCTTTGAGTATGCTGTTGTATGATCATATCTAGGGATAATGTGCATCTAGACAAGAGTAAAAAGAAAAAAAAGGGTCGTTAATCAAGGTTGACTTTCAGGTTGACTTTGGTTTTCCCCGTGTGATCCTCTTAATTCGGGTCGACCGTCTAGGCCGGGTTAAGGGGGTTACAATATCCGAACTGAATGCCCTCAATTGAGGAAAAAGAGCTTTGGGAAGAAGAACAAGCTCAAGGCTCAAATGGCAACCTGGAGTGACAAGGAGTCATCCGAGGAAGAGGAGGAAATGGATAATCTTTGTCTCATGGCCTTTGAGGAGGATCACATGTTAATCTCTAACTCATCTCTTACTTATGATAAATTATATGATGAATATGATGAATTAAAAAATATTTATGATGAATTGGTTGAGAAATACAAAGAGTCTATTTTGAAAAACAAGAAAACTATTTTCGATTTAAAATCTCAAAATGAGTCTTTTTCAAAAACCAATTCCGAATTGGAAAAGAAAGTTTTATGTTTGATAAATCTTTCAAATGAGCTTAAAAAGAAAAATCTTGATGTTGAAAACCTTCTTTCCGATTTCCAAGGTTATCACACTAAGGAAGTGGATAATCTTAAAACCTCTCTTGCTATTGGGGAAAATGGTTTTAACAAGAGTAGTTCTTCAAAAACCCAGTATGTAAAGAGAAAGGATTTTAACTACAAACAAAGTGGCTCTCAAAGGCATCTTAGAGCTAAGAGGATTAGAAGCGTATGGGTTCCTAAGGAACTTGTAACTTCTAACAATATTGTTTCTATTTCATCTTGGATTCCTAAGGGAACCAAGTTTTTGGGAGCTAACGCTTATGGACCCAAAATGGTTTGGGTACCAAAATCAAAGAACTAATCTTTGTTTGTTGGAGGAGCATTGCTACAAGGCCAAAGCTTCAAGCCAAAACACAAGGTACCTTGATAGTGGATACTCAAAAAACATGACCAGAGACAAGAGTAGATTCATAGAGCTCAAACCAAAGCATGGTGGGGTGGTAACTTCCGGTGACAACTCCAAAGGCCACATTGTGGGTATTGGTTCTATTGGTAATCTCTCATATATTCTTATTGAAAATGTTTTAAATGTCAATGGTCTAAAACATAATCTTTTGAGCATTAGTCAACTTTGTGATAAAGGCTTTAATGATCATTTTGATAAAAATGGGTGTAAAATTGTGAACATTAAAGCAAATAAAATAATACTCATAGGTCATCGCATAAGAAATATTTATATGGTGCATTTAGATGACATACATTCATCCCATGCATGTTTAATTGCACATGATGAGAATGATACATGGTTGTGGCATATGAAACTTGGGATTGCTAGCATAAGTGTCTTAGAAAAACTGGCTTCCCAAAATCTAGTTAGAGGTTTACCCAAACTAAAAGTTTCATTAGATAAAATATGTGATGCTTGTATAAAGGTAAACAAATGAGAACCTCATTTAAACCCATTAATGATGTTTCGACTAGTAGGGTGTTACAACTAATCCATATGGATTTATTTGAGCCTATTAGAACTATGAGATTGGGTGGTAAGTCATATGGATTTGTATTGGTAGATGATTTTTCTAGATACACTTGGGTTCTATTCTTAAGAACTAAGGATGAGACTTTAGAAAATTTTATCACGTTTACAAAAATTACCCAAAATGATCTTAATCTTAAAATTCTACATATTAGAAGTGATCATGGAACCGAGTTTCAAAATATGGGTTTTAAATATTTTTGTAATGAAAATGGTATTAGCCATAATTTTTCGGCTCCTCGCACTCCTCGACAAAATGTGGTAGTTGAGAGGAAAATAGAACTTTAGAAGAGATGGCTAGGACAATGCTTTGTGAAAACAACTTACCTAAGTATTTTTTGGCGGAAGCCACTAATACGGCTTGTTATATTATTAATAGACTAATGATTAGGCCTATTTTATAGAAAACACCTTATGAGATTTTAAAATCCAAAAGCCTAACATTAGCTATTTCCACCCTTTTGGTTGTAAATGCTTTGTGTTGAGTGTGTAAAAGTTCTATTATTTACACCTTTTTTAACCCATGTTTCTGCTGCATTCAAGAATCATTGCATTGCATTTAGGTTAGTTTATAGCAAAACATAACAAATATGTAAAAGGCACGGATTCTACTAAAAATGGCTGATTTTGCAGGTTGCTGCCATAGTAGACGGAGAAGGCGGGCGCATGGCAGAGAAACAGAAGAGCTGAACTGAACAATCAGACGACAAGGAAGATGCTGTCATGGATCTGCCGTGACAACATGGTGACAGCCGTTTGACGGAGAGAAAAAGTAAAGTGTACCTCGATAGATAGAGAAAAATCTGCTCGTCTGTCGTGTGAAAAGCAAATAATTTTCCAAGCCCCGGATCAAAAGATATGTCAAGCCAAAGCTCAAGGAGAGGAAATCCCTAGAAACAAGAATGGCGGCTGAAAAGTAGGATACTTGAAGATTAAGTCTTTATTAGAATCTTACTTTTAATTAAAGTTGTAATCCTTGTTAACTTAGAATACTTGAGCCCAAAGCTTATATAAGGGCATAGATTTTAACCTAGGAGACATCATACCCCATAACCGACAACCAAAACCCTCCGCCGTTTACCCGCCGTCAACATGTTCTAAATTCCCCCTAGGGCCACGGGTTGATTTGTAAAGTAGTTGCAAGGGTTGTTTTGTTTTAGGAATTTTCAGTTCAATAAAATAAACTTCAAGTTCTCTTATTTTGGTTATTAATATCTTGCAAGAGCATCGGGAGAGCATTGTGAGGTTATCTATTTACTTAGCATCGGGAGAGTTAAGTATACGAAAGAAATAAGAGCAAGTTCTCTAGTTTATAGTTGAACTATCTCGTACCTAGGGATAGGGCGAGGTTAAGTGGTAAAGAAGAATTCATACACATCGGTGTTCATCCTTCGATTCACGCCGGGAGGTATCATCAAGACGTGATCATCGACAGACTTGGACCTAGGGATAGGCCAAGGCAGATCTGGGATTCTTGCCAAACTTGAACGTACTGAGTTGGTGTGTTTGCTGCCGCGACGACCAATGGACTGCTGCCGCGACAGGTGCTGTCTACGACGGGCGCGACGACAGAACTGGATTTCCTAAACTCTGCAATACCTGCACTACTGAGCAATTCAATACCAGCCCATTCTCTCTATCTTGATTTCTCTACTTTTATTTTTCAGTATTCTTTATTATTTTCGTGACAATCTTTTAATCTATTCTTTTCCCCTTGTGTAGATAGCGAAGGAAAGGGTTAGCCCAGTCCCTGTGGAGATGATATCCGATACTCTAGTATCACTTTATTACTTGCGACGTGTACACTTGCACTCAATTGCGATAGACACTTTTAAACGCAACAAGTTTTTGGCGCCGTTGCCGGGGACTGGCAACATAACTCTACCTTTCTTTTATTGCACTTTTTGTTTTTACTTTTATTTTGTTTTTGTTTTTGTTTTTCTTTTAATTTTTCTTTTCTCTTTTTCGTTGGTGCTTTCAACTCTTTCTTTTCACGAGCTTTTCTTGTTTATGCGCAGATCTAAAAGAGGTGAAGATCCTGAGTATCCATTAGATCTGGAAATCGAACGTTCCTTCAATCTCAAGAAACAACTTCGTCACCTTTTAGAGAGGAACGAGTACCTTGAGGAACAGCTAGAGAAGATGGCCCGTAACCCGCCTGCTGGTGATGGTATACCGCCTGTCGGTGACCCGCCCGCAGCAGTTGGACGACGGTCCTGCCGTGACTATATGCTGAACGATCATGTAGAGCTGGAGATCACGCTGCCGGATATTGACGTTGATAACTTCGAGCTTAAACCTGTCATGTTTAGTATGATCAACAACGCCGGGCAGTTTAGTGGTGCTGTTACAGAAAATGCTAGGGAGCATCTCAAAACGTTCCAGGAGATCTGTGGTTCGTTTAGACTACCAGGAGTTAATCCGGAGATATTGAGGCTTCGTTTATTTCCCCATTCATTGAGGGATAGAGCTACAACTTGGTGGAATAAACTTACACCGGGTTCAATCGTAACTTGGGGAGATTTATCTCGTGAATTTTTATCTCGTTTTAATCATTCGCATTTATCTGAGCGATTACGTAACGAAATTGCTACTTTTCAACAGGAAGATGACGAGCCGATGCACGAGGCCTGGGACAAATTTACTACTCTTCTTCAAAACTGTCCAATGCATGGATTCCTAGTCTGGAATCAGGTTACAAAGTTCTATAATGCTGCCAACCTACAAACTCGCATTCGAATTGATTCTGCAGCAAATGGACTATTATTGGATAAAAATCCGGACGATGCATTACAAAGTTCTATAATGCATTGCAAGTTTTGCAAGAAGAGGGGGTAAACGGGTACTTGCTATCAAGGATTATGAGGCCGACAGCACAATGAAATCACATGTAACATTCCTCACTAAAGCAATGAAAAGGTTATTGAATGATGACGGACTACAAGGATTTGCTGTTGAGGAAGTAAGTGACATCTATGAGGGAAATCATAGTCGGGATGAGTGCCCAATACAAGTAGAAGAGGGGAAATATGTTGGAAATTACAAGCCAAATTACAATTCCAACAATTATAATCCTAATTGGAGGAAGGATCCCAAATTTTCCTGGAGTAACCCTAATAATGCCCTGAATCCTCAAGCACATAATCAGAATCAGGGAGGTCCTAGATTGCTGACGCGACAGCAACTGCTGCCGCACCTGCCGCCGCAGCAGCAACAACAACCACCAGCTGCCACGAGCAGTATACTGGAACAGACTCTGGCCACTTTTATGTCTTAGACCGGTACTTATATCTAGAATATGAATCAGTTTGTCAAGAAGATAGAGAATTTCATGGATAAGACAGAGATGAGGATGAAAAATCGTGAAGCTACTTTGAAATCTCTGGAGACACAAATGGGTCAGGTGTCGCAACATATTAAGCCGAGGCAGAATGGAGGATTTCCTAGCAATACTGAAAATGCTAGACCGCCCACACATGAGCAGTGTAAGGCAATTACTACTAGGAGTGGGAAGAAACTACCAGGGCCAGAAAAAGAAGCTGAAACAGAAAAGGAACCTGCCCTGGATAAACCTGCCGAGGAAGCTGCCCCGACAGGTGATAAACAGACTGCTGCCGATGAGCCTGTCACGACAGCAGAAGCGACAGAGGAGAAAAAAGATGATTACCGTCCTCAGATTCGCATGTAGTGGGAAGGACGTATTGCTGATTACCGTCCCCCGCCACCTTTCCCTCAACGAATACAGCAAGCTAAGCAAGAATCTCAACTTAAAAAGATTTATGATATTTTTAAGCAGGTTCATATTAACATTCCGCTGTTAGATGCCGTTAGGGAGATGCCCGGTTATGCTAAATTTCTCAAGGATGTTATGTCGAGGAAATCTAAACTTGGAGAGTTTGAAACGGTAAAGATGATAGAAGGTTGCATGAGTATTCTTCATCGGCAGCCACCCCAAAAAAAGAAGGATCCGGGGAGCTTCATCATACCTTGCGTAATCGGAAATAAATTCGTGGGTAAGGCACTTTGTGATCTTGGTGCTAGTGTTAATTTAATGCCAAAGTCTGTTTTTCAGAAATTAGGTATTGGAAAGGCGCGGCCCACGACAGTAACTCTGCAGCTGGCAGACCGCTCTTACGTTCATCCAGAGGGAAAAATTAAAGATATTCTAGTAAGAGTGCATAAGTTTATTTTTCCTACTGACTTTCTTGTTTTAGATTGTGAAGCAGATGAAAATGCACCAATCATCCTTGGGCGACCCTTCTTAGCCACGGGAAGATCACTGATTGATGTGGAAAAAGGATAACTCACCATACGAGTGAACGATCAAGAGATTAAGTTGAATGTTCTCCAAGCAATGAAACATGCTGATGTGGACGAGGAATACAAGGCTATCACTGACGTTACCCTTGATCAACCCTGCATCAAGTCGGGCTGTCATGATATTAAATTTGGTCACTGCCGCGGCAGCCACCTACAGGACTGTCACGACAGCAAAGACGACAGCAACTCCTCTGATTCCGAAACATCTGATACTGAAGATCAGGAGGAGGTAAACTGGATAAGCAATCGTCCAGGTAAGTTATTCGAACCTTTGAATTATACTTCGGATAACCATTTAATCCAAAAGCCATCTACTGTTGAACCACCTGCCTTAGAACTGAAGCCCCTGCCAGGACAGTTAAAATATGCTTTTCTTGGTTTAAATGACACACTGCCCGTAATCATCTCTTCTAAGCTGCCGCAGGAACAGCAGCTAATCGACATGCTAAGGCAGCACAAAAAGGCGATTGGATGGATGATAGCAGACATTCAAGGCATTAGTACGACATTATGCATGCACAAAATTCTTTTAGAGGAAGATCATAAGCCGACTATAGATGCCCAAAGGCGGCTAAACCATGCGATGAAGGAGGTAGTGCGTAAGGAGATAATTAAGTGGTTAGATGCTGGTATTATTTACGCCATCTCCGACAGCAAATGGGTAAGCCCGGTGCAATGCGTTCCCAAGAAAGGAGGAATGACCGTAGTGACCAATGAAAACAATGAGTTAATCCCAACCAGGACTGTGACCGGTTGGAGGGTTTGTATGGACTATCGGAAGCTTAACAAAGCTACCCGAAAGGACCACTTTCCTTTACCCTTTATTGATCAAATGCTTGATAGATTAGCGGGTAAACCTTACTATTGTTTTCTTGATGGTTATTCAGGTTATAACCAAATTGCTATCGCACCGGAGGATCAAGAAAAGACGACTTTCACATGCCCCTACGGAACGTATGCTTTTAGGAGGATGCCATTTGGATTATGTAATGCACCCGCCACCTTCCAAAGGTGCATGATGGCCATATTCTCCGACATGGTAGAGGACTTCCTTGAGATTTTCATGGATGATTTTTCTGTCTTTGGAGACGATTTTGAGAGCTGCCTCGGCAATCTACAAAAAGTGCT
The DNA here is from genome assembly GCA_958450335.1 of Hibiscus tridactylites. Classification (NCBI taxonomy): domain Eukaryota; kingdom Viridiplantae; phylum Streptophyta; class Magnoliopsida; order Malvales; family Malvaceae; genus Hibiscus; species Hibiscus tridactylites. The sequence goes on from OY288266.1 coordinate 36,310,825, forward strand.
TGAAAGATGTGAAAAAGAAAATCTTGTTTTGAATTGGGAAAAATGCCACTTTATGGTGGATGAGGGGATAGTCCTTGGCCATAAGATTAGCTGCCGTGGGATAGAAGTCGACAGGGCAAAAATTGAAGTAATCGAGAAGCTGCCGCCGCCAACCACAGTCAAGTGCATTAGAAGTTTTTTAGGGCATGCTGGTTTTTATCGAAGATTCATCGCAAATTTTTCAAAAATCACCAAGCCCCTATGCCATCTTTTGGAGCAGAACCGACCCTTTGACTTTAATGAAGAATGTACTGAAGCATTCAAGGTTCTGAAGGAAAAATTAGTAACAGCCCTAATAGTACAACCACCAGACTGGACACAACCATTTGAGATTATGTGTGATGCTAGTGACTATGCTGTCGGGGCAGCACTTGGGCAGCGCAGAGATAAGCTGTTTCATGTTATATACTATGCCAACAAGACATTAAATGGCGCCCAAGTAAACTACACCACCACAGAAAAGGAGCTATTAGCTGTGGTGTTCTCCATCGACAAGTTTCGTTCTTACATACTTGGGACGAAGGTAATAGTGCACACAGACCATTCTGCCCTGAAATATCTGTTCGCAAAGAAGGATGCAAAGCCTAGATTGATACGGTGGATCTTGCTATTACAAGAATTCGATCTAGAGATCAAGGATAAGAAAGGGACAAAAAATCAGGTGGCAGATCACTTGTCAAGATTGGAGAAGGGTTAGAGTCTACCAATAGATGAGACACACATACTGGAGACCTTCCCAGATGAGCAGCTCTTTGCTGCCGCAATCGCTGCCGCGACAGCCATGGCGGCAGGTAAGTCTTCTGAACTCCCATGGTATGCTGATTTCGTTAATTTTATAGTTAGCGAAATACTTCCTTCTGATCTTAATTATCAAGCCAGGAAGAGGTTCCAAAATGATGTTAAGCATTATTATTGGGACGGACCTCTTCTTTTCAAAATGTCTGCAGATCAGGTTATAAGGAGGTGTGTACCACAAGAAGAGCAAGAAGACATTCTCCATCACTGCCACGCTTCACAATATGAAGGTCACTTAGGAGGCAATAAAACTGCTGCCAAGGTGCTGCAGTCAGGGTTCTACTGGCCGACACTGTATAAGGATGCACAGGACTTCTACAAGAACTGTGACAGGTGCCAGCGGACAGGTAACATCTCACGGAGAAACGAGATGCCACTGCAGAACATTTTAGAAGTCGAAATCTTTGACGTTTGGGGGATCGATTTTATGGGACCTTTTCCATCTTCATGTGGAAATCTTTATATCCTCCTAACAGTGGATTATGTCTCTAAGTGGGTTGAAGCTATCGCCACTCAAAAGAATGATGCCAAGACAGTCCAAAAATTTCTACACAAAAACATTTTTTCTAGATTTGGCATCCCTAAGGCGATTATCAGTGATGAAGGGAGACATTTTGACAATAGGGTAATTGCTGCCGCCTTGAAGAAATATGGTGTCAAGCATCGGATCGCGACAACATACCATCCACAGACCAATGAACAAGCTGAGATATCCAATAGAGAAGTTAAGAACATTCTTGAGAAGATGGTTAAGCCAACTAGGAAAGATTGGTCTTTACTTCTTAACGATGCATTATGGGCATATAGGACAGCTTTTAAGACTCCATTGGGCATGTCTCCATACCGATTGATTTATGGGAAAACCTGTCATCTGCCTGTCGAGATAGAGCACAAAGCATACTTGGCAATCAAGGCAGTGAATATGGACTTGGACAAGGCAGGCCAGAAAAGGCTATTAGATCTGAACGTGATAGAAGAAATACGGACAATGGCCTACGACAATGCAAGAATTTACAAGGAGAAAACTAAGAAGTGGCATGATAGGAAGTTGTTGCCACGACAGTTCTGCCCAGGGAAGCTTGTATTGTTGTTTAATTCGAGGTTAAAACTCTTCCCAGGGAAGTTAAAATCTAGATGGTCTGGCCCATTTCAAGTGGTACAAGTTTTCCCCATGGTGCCATCACTATCCGATCATTTTCATTTTCATTTTCCTCACTTATGCTTATTCTTACTTGCTTTCTCCTCTCGTTTTATTTGTTTTCTTTACTTTCAAAACCCTTGCAACTAATATGTCTTCCAGGCGTACCCGTCGCAGTGCTGCTTCAACCTCTTCAGCAGCAGCACCTACCCTGCAGTCTTTCGCAACCAAGGAATTATGGGAAGAAAAAGGATTCATCTACGTCCGAAAGGCAGCAAACATGGGGCTCTGACCATTTATTGCGAGGGCAATAAGGGCTCAACTGTGGGAACAGTTTGCAGAACAACTAGCAGAATTGAATGACACGCTGGTGAGGGAGTTCTATGCTGCCATCGACAGTAGGACGACAACATCAGTAACTGTCCGAGGGGTAGAGGTACCATTCACAGCCGATAGTATCAACCATATGTATGACCTCTATTTTGGTCCCAACGACGATGCCCATCAGCAATTTTTGGACACCCTCGACTCTGCCACCTACGGTGCTGTCATGGCAGAGGTGACAGAAGAAGGGACGGAGTGGACTACAAGCAAGAAAAACCCCAACTCCGTAAAAAGGGGGCAGCTGCTCCCAGAAGCCAAGCTATGGAACACTTTCATCAAGAAGCATATCCTGCTGTCCTCCCATCATACGACGGTGGACCAGCAGAGGCTAGCCCTCATTCATTCGATCATGAACGACCGACCTATCAACGTGGGCCGCTATATGAGGGAAAGCGTCTTGGAATGCACATATCGATCAACCTCCCGCCTCTGTCTACCATTCATGATCACATCTCTCTGCCGCTGCGCTGCTGTCCCAGAAGCCACCACAGACAAATTGGTCCAAGGACGAGGCTGGACCGATAACAACATTACCAGCCTCAAGGAGCTGATAGTCGCAACCCCCTCTCCTCCTTCAACCCGGCTGCCTCCCCAGCAGAATCATCCGAGGAACCTGCCCCTGAACCTACCGCAGCAGCCGCACAGACAGACCAATCTGCCCAAATCCTTGCTGCCATACAAAGGGTGGAAGCCAGACAGATGGGGCTGATGACATTCATCCGGGATTTCGCCAACTCAACGGTAAATTTCATTACCAATACTTTACATTATCCCGATGTTGTTTTCCCCACTTTCCCTGCCCACTATTTCCACATCCCCACCCCTATCAACACACCTATACCACCTACCTCCCCACATGCACATTCTGCTGCTTCCACCCCATCACCTGTCCCGACGGCAGCTGGCAGTCCTCCGACCGACACCTCCGCCCGAGGAACGAAGCGACCGGCCTCAGATGACAGTGAGGCAGAACCTCCTATTAGGAGGAATTTAGAGAAGGAATTCACGCCTGTCAAGAGGCAGAAACACGTGGCCGACAGAAAGCTAATGCCCAAGGCCAGCACCACCACCACCAGCACTTGGGATAGCGGCAGCAGCTCAGACATCCAAGCAGTGGAACAGCCGACCCAGCCTGCCCCACGGCCCAGAATCCGCCGCCAGATCCGTGTCAGCAGCAGCAGTGAAGACAGCGCTTAAAATTTAAGTCTTTTACTTTCCTTTTATCGCTGCCTCCTTTATTTATATTTTGTAATGTACCTGCCTTCATTTATTTTCTCTGTCATTTGCATTGAGGGCAATGCAACCCTCGAGTTTGGGGGTGGCACCCTCCATTTTAATGGAGTCTTAGTACATCTTTAAATTATTGTTGTGTCTTTTATTTAATTAAGTTCTCTTAAAAATATTGTTGGCTTAAAACTGTGAAGTAAACTTACCTGTCATGACAGCTCTGTCGTGGCAGCATCTTTAGGACAGTTTAAGGAGAAGTTTAGAGCCTTTCTATAGTTCTGAAAACTTAAACACCATTGTGACTGTTATATTGCTTAGATTTCTTTTAGCCAAACTAGAATAGGATGCTTAGTACTTGAATAGCCCCTAGAGGTGCCTAACACTGGCTCTAGGAAAGAAGTTTAGCAAAAGAAACTCAAAAACCTAGAGGTGCCCGAAATCGGCTCTAAGAAGCTAACTAGAGGTGCCCAAAACTGGCTCTAGTAAAACTTAGCTTGAAAATAGAAGAAAAAGAAGCATGAAAATTTGAGTTAAAAAGTTGAATATTCTAGTGAAACTAAGAGAGTCTTGGCATATAACTGTTCACAAGCATGCACACACTGCACGAGAACTATAGGGAGATTCCGGACAGATCCTAATCTTTCTGACACGTTGCTGCCGCCACAGAGAACGAGCGACGGGTAAAGGACAGTTCATTGTTTGAAAGCCAACACAAAAATATTCATTTTTCTTTTAGGTTTAATTGCTTGAGGGCAAGCAAAAACTTGAGTTTGGGGGTGTGTTGAGTGTGTAAAAGTTCTATTATTTACACCTTTTTTAACCCATGTTTCTGCTGCATTCAAGCATCATTGCATTGCATTTAGGTTAGTTTACAGCAAAACATCAAAAATATGTAAAAGGCACGGATTCTACTAAAAATGGCTGATTTTGCAGGTTGCTGCCATAGTAGACGGAGAAGGCAGGTGCAGGGCAGAGAAACAGAAGAGCTGAACTGAACAAGCAGATGACAAGGACGATGCTGCCATGGATCTGCCGTGACAGCATAATGGCAGCCGTTTGACGGAGAGAAAAAGTAAAGTGGACCTCGATAGATAGAGAAAAATCTGCTCGTCTGTCGTGTGAAAACCAAAAAATTTTCCAAGCCCCGGATCAAAAGATATGTCAAGCCAAAGCTCAAGGAGAGGAAATCCCTAGAAACAAGGATGGCGACTGAAAAGTAGGATACTTGAAGATTAAGTCTTTATTAGAATCTTACTTTTAATTAAAGTTGTAATCCTTGTTAACTTAGAATACTTGAGCCCAAAGCTTATATAAGGGAATAGATTTTAACCTAGGAGACATCATACCCATAACCGACAACCAAAACCCTCTGCCGTTTACCCGCCGTCGACATGTTCTAAATTCCCCCTAGGGCCACGAGTTGATTTGTAAAGTAGTTGCAAGGGTTGTTTTGTTTTAGGAATTTTCAGTTCAATAAAATAAACTTCAAGTTCTCTTATTTTGGTTATTAATATCTTGCAAGAGCATCGGGAGAGCATTGTGAGGTTATCTATTTACTTAGCATCGGGAGAGTTAAGTATACGAAAGAAATAAGAGCAAGTTCTCTAGTTTATAGTTGAACTATCTCATGCCTAGGGATAGGGCGGGGTTAAGTGGCTAAAGAAGAATTCATACACATCGGTGTTCATCCTTCGATTCACGCCGGGAGGTATCATCAAGACGTGATCATCGACAGACTTGGACCTAGGGATAGGCCAAGGCAGATCTGGGATTCTTGCCAAACTTGAACGTATTGAGTTGGTGTGTTTGCTGCCGCGACGACCAATGGACTGCTGCCGCGACAGGTGCTGTCCGCGACGGGCGCGACGACAGAACTGGATTTCCTAAACTCTGCAATACCAGCCCATTCTCTATATCTTGATTTCTCTACTTTTATTTTTGAGTATTCTTTATTATTTTTGTGACAATCTTTTAATCTATTCTTTTCCCCTTGTGCAGATAGCGAAGGAAAGGGTTAGCCCAGTCCCTGTGGAGACGATATCCGATACTCAAGTATCACTTTATTACTTGCGACGTGTACACTTGCACTCAATTGCGATAGACACTTTTACACGCAACACTTTGTTTTAAACAATGGAAAAGACAACTTAGGTAAATTTGATGCTAAGAGTGATAAAGCAATATTTTTGGGTTATTCCCAAAACTCTAAAGCCTATCATGTATTTAATAAAAGAGCTTTAGTTGTTGAAGAGTTTATATATGTTGTTTTCGATGATAACCTCCTTTTGAGGAAGGAATCATTGAAGCCATTGATGGAGGAAAAACATCAAAGGTGGATGAGATTGTAACCAAAGAAGAGGATGCACAAGATCCACCTCTTGAAGCCATGAAGGACTTGGCTCTTGAGGAAAATGAGGTGACATACCCAAGGGTGTTCAACAATTTCAAAGGTGGTGAAATCTTGGGTGATCCATCCAAGGGGGTAACTACTAGATCTTCTCTCAAACAAAAATGTGCCTTATTTAAATCCATTAATGACGTTTCAACTAGTAGAGTTTTACAATTGATCCATATGGATCCCTTTGGGCCTATCAGGACAACTAGCTTGGGTGTAAAATTACATGCTTATGTTTTAGTTGATGATTTTTCTAGATACACTTGGGTTCTCTTTTTAAGTACGAAAGATGAGGCTTTAGAAAAATTCATCATATTTTCAATAGTTACTCAAAATGACATTGGTCAAAATATAACTCATATTAGGAGTGACCATGGAACGAAATTTCAAAATCTAGATTTTGAAAATTTTTGTAACTCAAATGGTATTAGCCACATTTTTTTTGCACCTTGCACTCCCCAACCAAATGGGGTAGTTGAGAGGAAAAATCAAAATTTAGAAGAAACAACTAGAACAATGCTTTGTGAAAATAATTTACCTAAATATTTTTGGGCGGAAGCCACAAACACAACTTGTTATATTATAAATCATGTAATGATTATGCCTATTTTAAAGAAAACTCCATATGAGATTTTAAAGTAAAAGAAGCCTAACATTAGCTATTTTCATCATTATGGATGCAAGTGTTTTGTTTTAAACAATGGAAAAGATCATTTAGGTAAATTTGATGCCAAAAGTGATAAAGCTATTGTCTTAGGATACTCTTTAAGCTCTAAAGCCTATCAAGTGTTTAACAAAAGAACCTTGGTTGTAGAAGAGTCTATTCATGTAGTTTCCGATGATAACCTCTTATCGATAAAGGATCCTTGTGATGATGATGATGATGTAGGGATTATTGAAGCCATTGGTGGTGAGCAATCATCAAAAGTGGAAGACGATCCAACCAAGGAAGAAGCACAAGATCCTACCGTTGAAGCTTTAAAGGACGTGACAATAGAGGAAATGGTAGTGAGCTACCCAAGGGAACTAAACTATGTTAAGGGTGGTAAAATATTGGGTGATCCATCCAAGGGGGTAACTACTCGATCTTCTCTTAAATTAATGAATCATGTTGCATTTATTTCATGCATTGAGCCTAAAAATATCAAATAAGCATTAAAAGATGATTTTTGGATATTGGTCATGCAAGAAGAGCTTAATCAATTTGAGAGAAGTAAAGTATGGACATTAGTTGATAGAACTAGTAATAAATCTACTATAAGAACTACATGGGTTTTTAGAAACAAACTAGATGAGAGTGGCAACATAGTGAGAAACAATGCCAGGCTTGTTGCTTAAGGTTACACTCAAGAAGATGGAATTGATTTGATGAAACATATGTACCCATAGCTAGAATGGAAGCTATTAGGATGCTTCATGCATTTGCATGCTATCATGATTTCAAGCTTTTTCAAATAAATGTAAAAAGTGTTTTTCTAAATGGTTTTATAAATGAAAACGTGTATGTTGAACAACCACCCGGTTTTGAAGATCCAAACTTTCCAAACCATGTTTTTAAAGAAACAAAAGCTTTTTACGGTTTGAAGCAAGCTCTTAGAGCTTGGTATGAAATACTTTCAAACTTTTTAATTGAATAAGGTTTTGAAAAAGACAAGGTGGATACTACACTTTTCATTAAAAGATATGGAAATGACATTTTAGTAGTTCAAATATATGTTGATGATATTATTTTTGGTTCTACTAATGAATTTTATTGCCAAGAATATTCTAAGCTAATGCAAGGTGAATTTGAGATGAGCATGATGTGAGAGCTCTCATTTTTCTTGGGACTCCAAATCATGCAAAGGAAAGATGACACCTTCATCAAGCTAAATACATCAAGGATATGCTCAAGAAGTTTGGCTTGGAGAACGTAAAGCCTCAAGCCACTCTTATGAGCTCGTCAATTAAGCTTGACAAGGATGAAAGAGGTAAGTGTGTTGATTCTAAGCTTTATCATTCTATGATTGGATCTTTGCTTTACCTTACCGCAAGTAGACCCAATATCTTGTTTAGTGTGTGCTTGTGTGCTAGGTTTCAAGCTAGTCTTAGAGAATCACACCTAATTACCATTAAGAGAATCTTTAGATACCTTAGAGATACACATTGTTTAGGTCTTTGGTATCCTAGAGACTCCTCCTTTAACCTTTATGCCTTCTCCGATGCGGATTATGGGGGATGTAAGATAGATAGGAAAAGTGCCTCTGGAACATGTCAAAGAAGCCTAACATTAGCTATTTTCATCATTTTGGATGCAAGTGTTTTGTTTTAAATAATGGAAAAGATCATTTAGGTAAATTCGATGCAAAAAAGTGATAAAGCTATTGTCTTATGACACTCTTTAAGCTCTAAAGCCTATCAAGTGTTTAACAAAAGAACCTTGGTTGTAGAAGAGTCTATTCATGTAGTTTCCGATGATAACCTCATTTCGATAAAGGATTCTTGTGATGATGATGATGTAGGGATTATTGAAGCCATTGGTGGTGAGCAATCATCAAAAGGGGATGACGATCCAACCAAGGAAGAAGCACAAGATCTTCCCATTAAAGCTTTAAAGGACGTGACAATAGAGGAAATGGTAGTGAGCTACCCAAGGGAACTCAACTATGTTAAGGGTGGTAAAATCTTGGGTGATCCATCCAAAGGGGTAACTACTCGATCTTCTCTTAAATTAATGAATCATGTTGCATTTATTTCATGCATTGAGCCTAAAAATATCAAAGAAGCATTAAAAGATGATTTTTGGATATTGGTCATGCAAGAAGAGCTTAATCAATTTGAGAGAAGTAAAGTATTGACATTACTTGATAGACCTAGTAATAAATCTACAATAGGAACTAAATGGGTTTTTAGAAACAAACTAGATGAGAGTGGCAACATAGTGAGAAACAAGGCTAGGCTTGTTGCTTAAGGTTACACTCAAGAAGATGGAATTGATTTTGATGAAACATATGTACCCATAGCTAGAATGGAAGCTATTAGGATGCTTCATGCATTTGCATGCTATCATGATTTCAAGATTTTTCAAATGGATGTAAAAAGTGCTTTTCTAAATGGTTTTATAAATGAAAACGTGTATATTGAACAACCACCCAGTTTTGAAGATCCAAACTTTCCAAACCATGTTTTTAAACAAACAAAAGCTTTATACAGTTTGAAGCAAGCTCCTAGAGCTTGGTATGAAAGACTTTCAAACTTTTTAATTGAATAAGGTTTTGAAAAAGACAAGGTGGATACTACACTTTTCATTAAAAGATATGGAAATGACATTTTAGTAGTTCAAATATATGTTGATGGTATTATTTTTGGTTCTACTAATGAATTTTATTGCCAAGAATTTTCTAAGCTAATGCAAGGTGAATTTGAGATGAGCATGATGTGAAAGCTCTCATTTTTCTTGGGGCTACAAATCAGGCAAATGAAAGATGGCACCTTCATCAAGCTAAATACATCAAGGATATGCTCAAGAAGTTTGGCTTGGAGAACGTAAAGCCTCAAGCCACTCATATGAGCTCATCAATTAAGCTTGACAAGGATGAAAGAGGTAAGTGTGTTGATTCTAAGCTTTATCGTTCTATGATTGGATCTTTGCTTTACCTTACCGAAAGTAGACTCGATATCATGTTTAGTGTGTGCTTGTGTGCTAGGTTTCAAGCTAGTCTTAGAGAATCACACCTAGTTACAATTAAGAGAATCTTTAGATACCTTAGAGATACACATTGTTTAGGTCTTTGGTATCCTAGAGACTCCTCCGTTAACCTTTATGCCTTCTCCAATGCGGATTATGGGGGATGTAAGATAGATAGGAAAAGTGCCTCTGGAACATGTCAGTTCTTAGTTAGTATTCTCGTATCTTGGTTCTCTAAGAAACAAAATAGCGTAGCCTTATCTACCACCGAAGCGGAGTACATATCCCTAGGAAGTTGTTGTGCTCAAGTCCTTTGGATGAAGCAACAAATCTTAGATTATGGTGTTCAATTAAATACCATATCCCTTAAGTGTGACAACACCAGTGCCATTTGTCTCACTAAGAATCCCATCCAACATTCAAGAACCAAACTTATAGAAATTAGATATCATTTCATTAGAGATCATGCCTTGAAAAATGATGTAGATTTAGAATATGTTGATACCTTGAACCAATTAGCGGATATATTTACCAAACCTTTAGATAAAGAGCCTTTTTGGACCCTTAGGAGAGAGTTAGATTTGACCAGCCTTCCTTGACCCTTTTCGGTCCCAAATGGCCAAAATCTGCTTGAATTTTGAATGATGATCATGTTCGTGTGATTTTTCTTCTTAATGCATCTATGCTTGTTGCTAAGGGGAGTATGCATCAGTTTTAGTTCATATAACATGCTCATATATCATTTACATGCACTTAGACTCGATCTATGTTGGCTCTTTGGACATGAAACTGCCCAAAATGCATTTTCTGGCAAGGGTGTATCGAAACAGTTAATTCTGTTTCGATATAGGATTAATCCAAGATAATTCCAGTAGTGAATCGTATCGAAACGGGATCTTCGTGTTTTGATACAGGTTCTAGGTGTTGTTTCAAAACAGGTTCACCCTGTATCGAAACGAGTTTGTACCAAAATGGCTAGATAGCTTCTCGAAAAGGTCGTTTCGATACGCCAAGTGGCGTATCAAAACACAATTGCACAAATTGCTTTAAATAAGCATTAAAAGGTATCAAACTTTAATTAAAACACCAACCCTCTTTTTCTCACAAAACCTAACTGAAAACCCCTATATAAGCTCTCCAAATCCCTTAATTTTTCACATCAAAACCTAAATTTTTAAGGGTTTTTTAAGAACTAATGTTTTGATATAATAATTGAAAAATATTTTTGGACTAAATTGAAAAGATTTCAAAAGTGCCTTTAGGTCCAAACAACTTGAAAATAAGTTTGTGGATGTTTTAAATGGTTTTGGCAATGTTTGAAACATTTTAAAGTAACCAAACCAGAGTTTTTAAGGAACCCGTTTCGAAACAAGGGGACCTGTATTGAAACATTTTTAAACTACCAAAACTCGTACCGAAACAGGGCTTGCCCATTTTGATACCGAGAGGGTTTCGTTTTGAAACACTTCTTTGGTGTTTCGATATGCCTAACGGTTAAAACCTCCCCAACAACTATTTTCCCAACGACATTTTAAATTGCAGCTCAACTGGCACTCATTCGGAAAAGGGGTTGCTACCGTTTCGATACTGATCAATGGTGTTTCGAAACAGCCATAGGCGTTTCGATACGACTTGCTGCATCTAACTTCAACTGCTAGTTCTGAAGAAGGTCGTTTAGATACGGGGTCGATTGTTTCGAAACGGACGTTTGCAAAACAAAATTTATGGTGGGAAATAAAGTCTCCAATGGCTCCAAAATAACCCTAACGGTCCTAAACGGCTATAAACTCAATTGGGAGTAAAAGGGACCTCCAAGCATCAAGAGATGACTAATGATTCAATTTTCAACAACTATATGATGTCAAAATTGTCTTAGAGCTTATTTGTACATTTTCTTGTATAGACAACACTTGTGAGCTTAATTGTCAAATTGTCTCAAGTGTATAGGTTTGGGGTGAGAGCTTAAGATTGCAAACAAATACCTATTAGAGGGATTTCAAGTTTGCTTAGAATTTCTCTTGTAAGAGAGTGTTTGATTAAGCTAAGGGTAGTTAGCTTAATCGTTGTAACAGTTTCCTCTTAAGTCGAGAAAAGGGGACGAAATTCTTAGTGAATTTAGTTGAAATCCTTAGTGGGGAGCTAAGGTAGTGGATGTAGGTTCTTTTTTGAAGGCCAAACCACTATAAATTCTTGTGTCCAATTCTTATTCTTTTGCTTCCACTAAAACACTCAAAATCCAACTTCTCCACACTTGGCGTGCTACAACGGTTGAAAGAAATCAAGCACTTAAAAACCCAACAATTGGTATAAGAGCTTGACTTAATTGAAGAGGATTAACATCCTATTGAGGTGATCCGGCAAGCTCGATCAACATTTCAAACAACCGGCTCAATGGCGCAATCCATCGACAAGCCACCTTTCTTCGACGGGACAAATTATGCATATTGGAAGACAAGGATGATGTTCTTTGTCAAATCCAAAGACTACAAGCTTTGGGATATCATTGAAGATGACCCTTTTCGTACCAAAAGGAAGCAAGGAAGAGTGGAGTACCGACGATCGTGAGAAGATGGAGCTAAATTGCAAGGATTTTCACTTCATCTTTTGTGCACTTAGCCTCAACATCTTCGAGAAGATGTCTTCTTGCGAGAGTGTCAAGGATGTTTGAGACAAGCTCGAAGTTACATACGAGGGGACTAACGAAGTAAAGGAGACCAAAATCGGCCTCCTCAACTTAGAGTATGAAAACTTCAAAATTGATTCAGAAGAAGACATTAAGAAGATGTTCCATCGATTCTCCACTATCACTAATGGACTCAAGGGTTATGGAGAAGTCATTCCAAAAGAAAAGCTTGTCCGAAAGCTTATCTAATTCTCTTCCCGAGTCATGGGACTCAAAAAGGACCGCCATCATTGAAGCTAAGAATTTGAAGACTTTAAAGCTTGATGAACTCATGGGGTCACTTCTCACTCACCAAATCATGAAGAATGATAAAGAAGAGGAGAAGAAGAAGAAAAAGATAAGAAAGATGGGGAAGAAGAAGATCATGGAGCTAGGCATCCATGCGAATGCCATTGCTCTCTAAACCTTCAAGTGTAATCATGTTGATACAAGCGAGGAGGAGGATGAATAAGAAGAGATAGTTCATCTCTTCTAGAAGTGTGCCCCATTCATAAAGAAATCATTGAAAGAATTCGATCATGAATCAATGAAGAAGAAACGGGCAAGCACTTCAAGCCATAAGAAGAAGGCATATGTGGCTATATGAAGTGATGAAGACTCCACCGACATTGAAGAAGCCAACCTTTGCCTTATGGCCATCGAAGAAGATTCAAGAGTAACTTCTAATTCATCTACTTCATGTTCATATTCCTTTGATGAATTACAAGATGCCTATGATGATTTGGTTTTAGAATTTAAAAATCACATTTTGAAAAACAAGAAAATTGTTTCAAATTTGAAAATTCAAAATGATTTGATTTCTAAAACCAAAATTGAACTTGAAGCAAAACTCAATGAGTTTGAACAAAAATGTGTTGATTTACAAAAATTACTTCATAAAGTTCAAGAAGAAAAGGATTGGATTTCCAAAGAGCTTGAAAAGAAAAATAATTTTGGAAAATCAAATTTTTATGTAAGAAAATCTAGTGCCCATAGATTTATAAATGGTAAAGTTTTTAGAAGTATTTGGGGTCCTAAAAGGACTAAGTACTTGAACTAAAAAAGATGAAATTGAAAAATGGATTCCTAAGGAGACTAAACTTTGTGCTACTAATGTCTATGGATCCAAAGCAATTTGGATACCAAAAATTACTTGATTGTCTTATGTTAGGTGTGATGGAGATGGATCAACAAGTCCAAATATTGAGGGGGAGCTCCATGCACACAAGGAATAACACTTGAATAAGGAAGGCTTCACATCCTCCCTTGAGTTGTTTTATTTGTTTAATTTGATTTATTCTTTATTTCAACTAGATTATCATATATGTTGGACTAACATTTTTTGAGGATGCTTTGAGTAAGGGGGAGCCATTTTAAAACCAAAATTTTTATATTGTCATTTTTTAACCTCCCAAGTTATTTTGAACTTAAAGTTATTTAAACTCTTTGATATAACAAAAAAGGGGAGAGTTTGATTTAAAAAATTGTATTTTCAAATGAATAAGGGGGATCTTTAATTACTTGTCAGTTTTGAAATCTTTTATTCAAAATTTTAAACTTGAAGGGGGGGAATCTCAAACAATTTTTCAAGTTGGTTTTATTATATCAAAAAGGGGGAGATTGAAGAACTAATGTTTTGATATAATAATTGAAAATTAGTTTTGGACTAAATTGAAAAGATTTTAAAAGTGCATTTAAGTCCAAACAACTTGAAAATAAGTTTGTGGATGTTTTAAATGGTTTTGGCAATGTTTGAAATGTTTTTAAGTAACCAAACCAGAGTTTTCAAGGTACCCATTTCGAAACAAGGGGACATGTATCGAAACATTCCGAGACTGCCAAAACCCGTACCGAAACAAGGCTTGCCCATTTCGATAGCGAGAGGGTTTCATTTCGAAACACCCATTTGGTGTTTCGATACACCCAACGGTCAAAACCTCCCTAACGACTATTTTCCCAACGACATTTTAAATTGCAGCTCAACTGTCACTCGTTCCGAAACGGGGCTGCTACCATTTCGATATGGATCAAGGGTGTTTCGAAATGGCCAGAGGTGTTTTGATGCGGCTTGCTGCATCAAACTTCAATTGCTAGTTCTAAAGAAGGTCGTTTCGATACGCGGTCAATTGTTTCGAAACGAACGTCTGTAGAACAGAATTTATGGTGGGAAATCAAGTCTCCAATGGCTCTAAAACAACCCCAACGGTCCTCAACGACTATAAACTCAATTGGAAGTATAAAAGGGACCTTCAATCATCAAGGAAGACTACTGATTCAATTGTCAACAACTATATGATGTCAAAATTGTCTTAGAGCTTATTTGTACATTTTCTTGTATAAACAACACTTGTGAGCTTAATTGTCAAATTTGCTCAAGTGTATAGGTTTTGGGTGAGAGCTTAAGATTGCAAACAAATACCTATTAGAGGGATTTCAAGTTTGCTTAGAATTTCTCTTGTAAGAGAGTGTTTGATTAAGCTAAGGGTAGTTAGCTTTATCGTTGTAACGGTTTCCTCCTAAGCTGAGAAAAGGGACAAAATTATTAGTGAATTTGGTTGAAATCCTTAGTGAGGAGCTAAGGTAGTGGATGTAGGTGCTTGTTAGAAGGCTGAACCACTATAAATCCTTGTGTCCAATTCTTATTCTTTTGCTTCCACTAAAACACTCAAAATCCAACTTCTCCACACTTGGTGTGCTAGAATGGTTGAAGGAAATCGAACACTTAAAAACCCAACAGTTTTCAATCTACAAATCAAGGCTAGAGCTTTGCAAGCAATTTGGTGCATCAATCATCCCTCTTTCATCCATTATCCCATATCCAGGTATAAAACCTTTTCTTTTTTATTTTAAATTTTCGTTTAATTTTATAGCGTGTTTTTACTTTCTTTTTGTATAAAACATTTACATATAGTATGGATTTTCAAGTTTTTGCAAAAATTCTTCAAAATTTGATTTTTTTTATTCGAATATAAAATCACATCGTATATTTTTAATCTTTTTTTTTGAAATTCTTTTTACCAAAAATTTGTTGGGAAAACTACACTGGTGGTACCCTAACTATGCTTGTATTCCTACTTTGGTCCCAAAACTATGTTTTTCGGCAAAAGAGTCCCTTCCGTTACATAGTTTTCCTGTTTTGGTCCCCCGACGTTAAATAACTAACGGTTTTGCTGATGTGGCATTTTTAAATATTTTTTAAGGCTGACGTGGCATTTTTAAATATTTTTTTAATCATTTCTCTCTCCTCTTATATATTATTTTTATTTAATTTTATTCACCCAATCATGTTGTGACACGTGTCACTACACTATTAGGTGAAAACCCCCCAAAAATCCTAAAAATCGGACTTGGTGCCGCTGGGATTCGAACCCAGGACACCAGCACACCAAACATGTGCTTGAACCAACTAGGCTAGGCTGGATACTTGATTTATATCTACAAACACTTATATTTGTTGAACTACCTTCTTTCTATATTCCTTTTTCAAGACTGCAATGTCCTTTGTATATCCGAAAAATGTTGTGTTTGTCGGATTATTCGAAACGGATTACAGATAATGTTTGAAATCCAAGAGAGGGAAACAAATAATGGTTGTTTATTGTGTACCAGTTTTGAGATAAAAACAAGACAGGATTACAGATGCCTATGTTGATGTTCTTCAAGGTTTTTGTCTTGTTGGAAAGGGATTAAACAATGTTTTAAACCTTACCCTCTCCAGCCAGGACCACATGTCTATTCATGCTTTTGTATTAGCTAGTGGACACATTAACATTCATTATTATTATTATTATTATTATTATTATTATTATTTTCATTGTTTTTCTTACCAGACAACACAAAAACATGCTTGGAAGAGTCCCATGTTCTTGAATTTATGAAATGAAATCAACATGACAATAATTAAACTTGTTCTCTAAGCCCTATTAAATACATAAATATGTAAGTAATCATGCAACTGGTTTGAATGCTTAATCAATAGTCAAATTATTGTGCCTTGAATTTTATCAGATTTTTGAAGCAGTTGATTCCAAATATTCTATCTTTATTCAAGTCCTGAATTTGTTTGTACTCTGTATGTATGTGCATATCTAATATCTTCATTTCTTTTCCAAATATTTGCACAAAACAGACATATCAGCAATTAACAAGATTTTCAGATTCTAAGTTGAAAGAACTTGGAATTTGTTTATTCAAGGTTTGCAAATTACCACAAAACAAGGAAGGAGAGCTCTAGGATTGAGCAGGTAAAGTTCTTCGATGTTCGAATACAGACCGACTTTCCCTGCCAATGAATCGAATCCGGTTTGGCCTTCCATTTCTTGTATGTTCTCCAAAGGTCTATGAACTCTACCGGCTATAACTCTGCAAACTATCAAAGCTTTCCTTATAGATGGGTCGTCTTCAACAACTCGAATAGACTCATAAGCTCTTCCACTCGTGGAAGTCGTGAAAACACCAAGTCCTTCCTTGAGTTCCTTCTTTGCGGAGAATCCGTTTCGAATAATCCGACAAACACAACATTTTTCGGATATACAAAGGACATTGCAGTCTTGAAAAAGGAATATAGAAAGAAGGTAGTTCAACAAATATAAGTGTTTGTAGATTTAAATCAAGTATCCAGCCTAGCCTAGTTGGTTCAAGCGCATGCTTGGTGTGTTGGTGTCCTGGGTTCGAATCCCAACGGCACCAAGTCTGATTTTTGGGGGTTTTTTCACCTAATAGTGTAGTGACACGTGTCACAACATGATTGGGTGAATAAAATTAAATAAAAATAATATATAAGAGGAGAGAGAAATGATTAAAAAATATTTAAAAATGCCACGTCAGCCTTAAAAAATATTAAAAAATGCCACATCAGCAAAACCGTTAGTTATTTAACGTCGGGGGACCAAAACAGGGAAACTATGTAACGGAAGGGACTCTTTTTCCGAAAAACATAGTTTTGGGACCAAAGTAGGAATACAGGCATAGTTAGGGTACCACCAGTGTAGTTTTCCCAAATTTGTTTTATATTTATATACATTTTTCAACTATATTGTGTAGTTTTTATTAACACCTTGATTAACAGATTGCATATTAGATTGAATTTGGTTGATTTACACATCCTAAAACCCCTTAACCCGTTCTAGTCACAAGACCGAATCGGGAGAGTTACACGGTGATAACCAGAGAAAAATCCTAGAATTTCCCTATGATTAACAACCCTAGATTAAGATTTTTCTTGTCCAAATGCAATTCAACGGCCCTGTGGTGTTAAAGGTCACAGTGGAAGAAACAACATCTCAATCGGATATCCAATTGGACAGCAAAAGTCACGAAGGACCATTTTGAAAAATCACACAAAACGAGGGAAAAAAGGTAATCTTAACCTTACCAAATAGTTTATTAGGCAAATTTCAAGCACATGAGGCAAAACCAACTCAAACGAGCATGACCCATTACACCAGCAAAACCAACTCAAGGGGCAAACCTGTCCCTGCACCCTGAGGTGGTGCTGCAACATGAAGACCAGCAATAACCGTCTATAAAGCTCCGACTATAGTTTGGAGTAACTAGGCCATGTCCACACCAGCCTGACCCTGGACAACCTGTGGCCCATTACACCCAACATCCGCCCCATGACTATCGAGAGCAGGAGAAGTAGGAGGCACATCCCCGGGTGCCTGGTCACCCGCTCTATGTCGTCCTCTCGACCTCACCATAACAATAAAACAATCTAAAACAACAAACACGGAACACACGAAAAGAGCATCGGGTCAGCAAAGGCAGGATTCGTGTGTTTAAGCCCTTTTAAATCAAAACCACTTTTCCATAATAATAATACCTAGCAATGAGAATGCTTAACCAACCTTTAAACATCAGCAGAAACGCAAAGTCATGCTCAAAAACACCATGCAAAACAAACAAACATACACAGAATCAACTTACCTGACTTACCTTCATGGGAAACTTCGCAACCAAGGCTCTGATACCACCAAATGTAACCCCTCAACCCAGTCTAGTCGTAAAACTGAATCGGGAGAGTTACACGGGGATAATCGGAGAAAAATCTAAGAATTTCCCTCCGATTAACAACCCTAGATTAAGATTTTTCTTGTCTAAATGCAATTCAATGGTCATATGGTGTTAATGGTCATAGCGAAAGAAACAATATCTCAATTGGACATCGGATGTCCAATTGGACTCAAACAATCACGAAGGACCATTTTGCAAAACCACACCAAACAGGGGCAAAAAGGTAATTGTAACCTTACCAAATAGTTTATTAGGCAAATTTCAAGCACACGAGGAAAAACCAACTCAAACGATACATATACACTCAATTAGGAAGCCTACAAGCATTATGGACCAAAACGCAACATTTGGAAACCTTCAAAGATGCCTTTTAACCACCTAAACTACCTGTGTTTCGAAACAAAGGGTTGTCCGTTTCAAAACGTGGCTCTCAACAAAAAGCAAAACAAGGTCGTTCCGAAACGACTCCCACTATTTTGAAACGATGGTCTCTAGAGGCAAAACGTTTCGAAACATGGGTCCTGCAGGCTTGGGCGTTCCAAAACAACACCAGATGTTTCGAAATGTTTGGGCACATAGTGGCCCAAAAAGGCATTTTGGCATCCCCAAACATTCCCAAAATTACCCCGAAAGAGCACAAACCACAAAGCAACATATTGAGCAACCACACTAGAGGCAAAACACCCCCAGAATAGGTTTCAAACATGCATACACACAAGCATGGATCTCAAACTTGAAAGCTCAAAAAGGACACTTTAACACAAAACACAGGGCATATAACCAAAAGCCAAAGCAAGCCTCAACATAGCATGGTTTCAACATTCAAAACACGTAGCAACATGATCAAACTCATGGGAGTTTACATCAACCTCCCTAACCACAAGTGCAAGTATTCACATTGCTACTTTATTATTACAACTTAAAATCCATACTCGAGATCAAGCTACGATCACCGAAACCTTTCCCTCACCCTCCTTTGCTTCCCGGATTACTAACGATTTGCATTGTTGGAAAGGAGCGCATAAGCATAAGAGCTTAGTGAGTGGTGCTCAAAACCACAACAACAACAATGCAGTTTTAACAAAACCATTTTGAGTTGAAAACAAAACCACAAACGAAATTCCATAAGCATGAAAATCCCATCAACATGCTTATCAACAATCCTACATATGTTTGGCATCATACATCAAGCAATGCATCAACATATAACAACATAGCATAACTCTCAACCACCAACATGATAACACTCAATCTTTTAGCACAAGGAGTATATTGGTAACTATGGTTACATTACTCGGATACGCGGATTGGATTCGATAGCATCTTACACCACGGAATCTATAAAAACAACAAGACTCACGATGGCATCTTACATCACAGAGGTCTAACAATAAAGCTTCTGGTGGCATCTCACATCACCGTACTCCTTTCTAATGGCATCTTACCTCACTAAGGCCACACACGAAATTTACTAGTGCACTCTAACCCTATGGTCGACCAATTATACCTGGTAAGACTCTTATATTTGTCAATACTCAAACATCATGTAATTCAACAAAAAATACCACATCCATTAACCGACTACACACATTCATCTCATCTCATATCAACAATGTATAGCAAGCTTGAAGCATAAAATTCCAGAAAAGTAAAACGTAAACATTCAAAACTTACTCTCGAGCTTATGTTGGCCTTTCAAGCTCAGCCTAAACTCTCAAAACATTTCCACTCACCGGTAGAACCCAAACGATAACCAAAACACCAATTTCAAGTCTCTGCAACACCGAGTATCGTGTCTGAAGTATCCAAATCTTTATCCGCTACTTCTACCCAAATCAAAACAAGGAGTTAACACACTTTTCAACAATCAAACCCACTAAAATCAACCTGATCACAATTTGACAACAACCATTCCTGATTCCTACCCGAAACTAACCAAAATCATTCCCCTTCCACTCTAACCAAATATCAGTCATAGCTTCATCAATTTAACATCCAAAACATACCTAAAAGCTTTAAAATCATCCACACACATTCCACCAACCCCTTAGGAACCATTTCCAACCATAAATAACCCAAAAACTCATATTTCCCAAACTCAAAATTTACCCATTTATTCCATTTCGAGATTTCTTGACAAGCCCATCATTTTAAAATTATTTTATACTCAAAACATTATTTATAACACACCCAAATCATTGTTTCAACTAAATTTTCTTAAAAACCCTTCAAAACCCATTTGACCCAAAATGAGGAAATTTGAAAAATCACCAAGTTTTTGGAAAAAAAAAGCTACAACCAAGATTGAAATGAAAAGGAGAGTGAAAACCAAGTTGTTTACCTCCTTGAATCCTTCAAAATTGTGAAGATTGGTGAAAATGGATGGTGGGTAGACTTAGAAAATTTTTAACGTGAAAACGGAAAAGAGAAAGGAAGAAGAAAGTGGATATCTTTTTTTTGAAATATATTATTTTATTTCCCTTTTATTTTAAAACTCTCTTTTTTAACAAAAATCATTTCTTGCCTTATTTTATTTGTATTTATCCTTAAAAACTCAATTTAATTTTAAAACTCTTATATGAATCCCTTTTCATTCAAAGTCAACCTGAACCCCAAAACTTGATTCACAAGCCTTTCCCAGGTCTCGGTTTGAACTCCCAGACCCTAAACCTGGGGCGTTACACATTCATATGTTTTTGTGTCTTGATTTCATTCTAGATTTTGAATATGAGTTTTAGGAAGAGAGTACGAACCAATGAGGCTGGTGGAAGCTCCAACATCGATAACAATTCTACTCGTCCCAACCTTACTTTACTTTACCAAAAGTCCCTTCAAAACAAAGATGCCTATACCAACTTCAAGGTTTTTCAAGATCATGCTATCCGACGTGAGCGTATCGTTTCTATACCCTTTTTAGATTCCGAACGATTTCAATTTCGCTATCTTTATTTATTAAGGCATTGGAATTTCATGTTTTTTGGGCTTACACGGTACTTTTTACCGTAACATGGTTCTTCTCTTCTATGCCAATGCTCGTTGCACCTCCAATGTCGATCAAGTGGTTTTCATTGAGTCTTATCTCATGGGGGAAGAAGTTTAGGGTTGATCTGGAAACTTTGGTCAATGTTTTCAAGTTTGGAGATGAGGAAATTTCATATGAGAACTCGTTGGGACATACCCTTGGTGGCTCCGTCACGGTCCTAGATGCTCATGATTGTATCTTTCATCTCATGGTCTCGTGGTGGTTTCGCCCTTCAAGAGGAAAATTCTCCCACATTAGGCAAGTGGACGATTTTTGGATTCGATGCTTTCATAAGGGGCGTTGACCAAATCTCTGTCAAATCACGTTTTCCAAGATGATGTACCTTGCCCAAAATTGCAACTCGGATCTTGTGACCTCGTTCACCTATGGTACGACCTTGAGTTACTTGTTCTCTAAGTTGGGGATCAATTACTCTCTTTACTATCCGAAACTGATGAGCGCACACTTCTCCAGAGTAAATTTCATTTCATTGATGGAGAGTGGACTCGTGTCGAGAATCCTCCTCAAGTTGCAGCCCCCAAACCTCAACCTCCAGTTGCTCCACTAAACAATGAAGCTCTTATTGTAACACCCCGAAATCCGGTCTAGTCGGAATTGGGTTTCGGTGATCAGAAATTTTGCATCAATAATGACTAAATATAGTATTGACTAGCTAATTGTTGATGTTGGACTCTAATTGAATTTAATCATTGCCATTGGACCCTATTGAATAGTATTGAAAACATTACAGTGAGTAAATTGAAGAAATCACAAGTTGGAGGGCAAAACTACGATGTAGTGAGAATTGAGGGACTAACCTTGCGATTAGCCCGTCCTCATTTAATATTTGCATACGTGGGTTATTCTGGTGAGAATGCTTCACCATAAGGAAAGTTATTCTATTTAAAACATAGTAAACAAAATAGAAGAGGCTTACCCGAAAATCCCATTAACAAAGAACCTCCATATCTCTTCATCTTCTTCCTCACCTTGAACAAGCAAGCACATCCATTGGAGAGGAAACTTACGCTTAGATTTTCTACAAGTTATTGTTATTAAATCATTGATATCGTTCGGGTAAGCAATAATCCTCAAACAATCGTTGGATTCCATAGATATATCGAGCTTAATCTTAAGTTAGGGGTTTGACTATCTATGGATATCTCATTGTTGTCATCTATATTGAATTTAGATTTTGATGTTGTTATATTGATTTTGATATCGTAATATCGATCTTAATGGTCTCATATTGATTTCCTAGCTCAAGACATTGATAAAGAGCATACATTGTCTCCATCCAAAGCTAGGAACAAGGGAATTGTCATCCGAGAGCCTTGAAAGCTTCGAAGTGTCAAGGTGAGTGTAGTTGGAGTCTCGGGATTAGGCGAAAAGCCCTCCCGAATCTTTATTTGATGATTTAGATTATATCGCTAATATTGTCATTGAAGAAATTGCATTGGATGGTTAATCGGACACCTTGGTAAGTGTTGGCAAGTTTGTCATCGAACATCGATCATAGTTATTGGTATCATCAATGAGCATTGTCATTGTATAGATATTGTTATTGAAACATTTCTAAGAAATCATTGATTATTGTTATTGTCATTGGCATCGAACCATGAAACATTGATTATAAGATATATTGGCTATCGGTAATATTGAAATCATTGGTCATCAGAATACTTATTGATTATTGAAATGGATATGAACATTGGAACCTTGGATTTGAATAGACATTGGATACAATTGGCATGCCATAGAATTCATGAGCTCAGTGTACAGGTGGACTAGGTCCTAAGGTTACAACCTATATTGATTTGGCGAGGCGAAGGGATGTGTATTGATATTGGTCATATTGGCGAGGTGGAGGGACTAGACCATTCATTGATTTGGCGAGGCGTAGGAATTCGCGTATCCACTATCTTGATTCAATCCAAGGATTAATGATGAAATGAAAATGCTAAACATTGTATATTGATGCATATATTTGACATTGATAAGCATGAGATCATGCCTATAGATACTTGATATAATGTTGTTCATATTGTTTATGACTACCTCACTAGGCAATGTATGTCTAACTTGTTTCATCTCATGCATTTCAGGTTGAAAGATCATGGGTCAGAGGATCGGATTGTCAAGGCAAGAAAAGTCACTACAAGCCTCAAAGTAATGTGTTTTGACTTATAAACTCCTAGAAAGGTGGAAAAGTAGTTGAACTAGTCCTTTATGCCTATTTTGATGTGTTTGTGAAATGCCCAAGTTGTAATATGGTTAATGGCCCTAAATTCCATTTTTGGTTGGCTTAAAATGGTTTAAAAGTGCATATTTGGCTCATAAAGGTCAAAACATAGTAAACGTATTCGTATGATCAAGAAATTTGGCATGCTAGTAATTTATACCATTGAAATATTGTGTATGAAGTTTCGTTGCATTTGGACATCATATAGTAGGTCAAATTGAATAAATACCAGCAAAAATCTGTCATTACAGGTCAGACCGTATCGAAACGAGTGATGGTGTTTCGATACGGGTAAGCATAATTGTGCCAGATGAATAGGGCGTATCAAAACGGTTCATGGTCATTTCGAAACATTTTGCCTCTGGAATCCTTTGTTTCGATACGGGTTTATAGCGTATCGAAACGAGTCAAAGTCAAATGAAGTCAACCTGTTTCGGTATGAGGCATGCATGTATCGATACAGTCTAAAGGGTAAAGTCAACAAGGGTTGAACATCGTTCACCCGTTTCGAAACAGCCTTAGGGTGTTTCGATACGGGGTTAGTTAAGTTAGTTAAATACATATTAAACAATTTGAAAGGTTCATAGTTTAGTCACTAAAAATTTGAAAGATTAAATTGATTGAGCTAGGGGTCTCCATATGGTATGAAATTTTACAGGTGTGTTAATAACGTTGTGAATTTCAATATGGTAAAGTCTATTGCATTGAAGGACCTCTAAGTTGTTGAATTTACAGTTTAGTCCCTAACACTTATATTAGTTGCAATTTAGCCTCGATTGATTAATTATTTGTTCATATGGATTAATTAGAGTAAATTTTATTGAGGCATTGTGTTATTGTACGATATTGGTTTAAAGGTTAATATTAAAAAGAAATTTTATCGCGATGTCTACTGTATTGAGTATCGATATCACCTCTCGACTCGGTTCTCGACCAGGCCGGGAAGGGGGTGTTACACTTATGGCTTTCCTTATTGAGCAATTTAATGGCTTGTGCACTTACATAGACTTCGGCTTTGCCACTCTTGACACTCATCTCACTTCCGTGGAGGAAAGTATCAAAGTGTTGAGAATCGCCTCACCTCGGTTGAAACTCAGCAAACCTCTATGGACATGTCCTTTACCGGTTTCTATGGCAAATGGAGACAGTTCTGAAGAAGCAACACCAATGATGAAGATGAAGATAATGATGAGCCTTAGATCCTTGCATTCCATTGCATATCATCTAGTTTAGGATTTCTTTATATTTATGAACCTATTTATGTTTTTGCTTTAAGACATATGCTTTGATTTATGTTTGGATATTATGTTTTAAGTATTAAGGTTTGGATATTATGTTTGGAGTTTATGGACTTAATTTGCTTTGGTTTCTAATGCTTAATGAAATTATGTTGCTTTAATTGTGGTTTGCCTAGTGTTATATTGATATATTCCTTCATTGATTTTGATCTAACAAAAAGGGGGAGAAGGATTAAGCTAAATTTTTAAAATCTTTTTTCAAAACCTAGCTTAAATTTAGGGGGAGTTTACTTAAAAATTTTCTTTGGTTTTGTTATATCAAAAATGGGGAGATTGTAAAACTAATATTTGATTTTGATATAACAAATAATTCAAGGACTAAATTGCAAAGTAAATAAATTTTTAAGTAATCAAAATACCTGATTTTGACAAGTAAAATTTATACTTAAAATGTTTTGAATTCAAAACTTAAACCCCTTAAATTTTTCTAGGTGTTTCAAAGCAAAAATATACAAAATTGCCCAGGCATTTCGAAACACCCTCAAAGTGTTTCGATACGTTTTTCCACTGGAAACGTCTTTTTTGAAATAGCTCACACCTATTTCGATACAGCATTCGTCTAGGATTTTAGTTTTCAAGTATTGTTTCGAAACAACTCATACCCGTTTCGATACATGGGTTAAGTAATTTTAAAATTGGGCATTAAATGAACTAGATGTTACTTGTCAGAAACTAATTTTTGAAGATTTGGTTAAGTTTTCCAATACACCCCTAGGCTATTTCAAAACACCCATT
The DNA here is from genome assembly GCA_958450335.1 of Hibiscus tridactylites. Classification (NCBI taxonomy): domain Eukaryota; kingdom Viridiplantae; phylum Streptophyta; class Magnoliopsida; order Malvales; family Malvaceae; genus Hibiscus; species Hibiscus tridactylites. Next base: position 36,336,444 of record OY288266.1, read on the forward strand.
TACAGTTTCAAAACGTTTCGATACAGCCCTCTTTTTACATTTTACAGTTTCAAATTGTTTCGAGATGAACCCCTTTTACACACAACAACTCTTTCTTTTTTTAGTATCCGTTTCAATCGAGGGGTCTCGTGTTTCGATACGGGTAGTTGCAGAACAACATTTATAGAGGGAAGAGAGAGCCCCAACGGCTCTATTGATAATCTCAACCACCCAAACGGGTAGAAATCAATGAGAAGGTATAAAAATAAGTCTCCAAGGCTACATCAACAACTATTGAACCTTCAAGCAACATCAAAGCATTCAATCCAAACTCTTGTGCATTTAGAGTCAAATTCTTGTACCCAACTCATTTGAAATTTTTCATTGTAAATATTTTTAGAGTTTGGGGAGTGTTTATATGTAATTGGGTAAACAGTTAGCCTTTGAGAGGTACATACAAAGTTTGTCAATCTTCTTTTGTAAAAGAGTGATATTGGGTCAATCCTTGGTAGAGGGATTGGTCGATTGGTAAGGTTTCCTCCTACGTTGAGAAAAAGGGAAAAATTCAAGTTAGTGAATTGTTGAAATCCTCTGTAGGGTGTTGAGGTAGTGGATGTAGAGCTTGTTCGAAGCTTGAACTACTCTAAAATTGCATTGTCTTCATTTTTGAATTATCCATTTGCACTCTTCAATTTTTATTCCACCAATTCACCCCCTCTTAGTGATTATCCATCATTTGATCAACTCAACACAAACCCTTGTTCCTCTTAAAAGCTATATCTTGTACCCAACTTGTTGTAATCATTTTGATAACCAATAGTTCAAGTTTGGGAGAGTGTTTTGATTGTAATTGGGCAAAATTTTTAGTCTTGTGAGAGATATTTTCATTAGCCAAATTCTTCTTTGTAAAAAAGAGTCTTTTGGGTCAATCTTTGGGTAGAAAGAATGACCAATTGTAAATGTTACCTCCTAAGCCTAGAAAAGGGGAAGAGCATCTAGTGAAATTTGTTGAAAATCCTTAGTGGAAGCTAGGGTACTGGATGTAGAGCTTATTAGAAGCTTGAACCACTATAAATTGCCTTGTCCTTCATTTTTCAATTTCCTTTTTGCTCCCTTAAATTTTAAATAGCAAATTCACCATCTCTTAGCCAAATCACATTAAATTGATCCACTCAACAATTGGGATCAGAGCTTACCTCTTTGAAGGCTTCACATCCACAAGAGAAGATCCTAAGAGAGTGTTGATCAACATCTAATCAAAGCCATAACTTCTACCTCCGGGGCTAGCATGTACGAGTCACAATCTATCAATAAACCACCATTCTTCAATGGGGATAACTATCCCTTTTGGAAGAACCGGATGAGGCTCTTCATCAAATCCAACGACTATATCCTTTGGGATGTAGCGGAAGACGGACCGATAATTCCAATGAAAAGAGATGATGAATGGATACTTGTTTCGAAGACCAAGGTGGAGATGGCCGATGAAGATCAAAGAAAACTTCGAGTAATCGAAAAGTCTCTACACGTGTTGTTTTGTGTACTTGGACCCGACATGTATGCCAAAATGTCATTATGCACAAGTGCAAAAGAGGTGTGGGACAAGTTAGAGACCACATACGAAGGCACCAACGATGTGAAGGAGACCAAGATTGGGATCCTTAACTTAAGCTATGAGAACTTCAAAATAGAGTCAAATGAGAGCGTCTCCAAGCTGTTCGACTGGTTCTCAATTATAGTAAATGGCCTCAAGGGCTTTGGTGAAATCATTCCTGAAGATAAACTTGTTTGGAAGCTACTTTACTGTCTTCTCGAATCATGGGATGTGAAGAGAACCACAATCATCGAGGCAAAATACTTGAAGACTTTGAAGCTCGATGAATTGGTAGGATCTCTCCTTACTCATAAGATCATGAAGCAAGGAAGGGAAGAAGAAAAGAAGAGAGAAGAAAGAAGAGTAGAGAAGCTAGAGGTGGAAAAGAATAAATAAGGGATTGCTCTCAAAGCCTCACTACCACATGAGGAGAGCAATTCAAGTGAAGAAGATGAATTTGAAGAATTGGTTATGATAGCCAAAAGGTTCTCTCGATTCATGAAGTCTAACCGGGGAAGGAAGTTCCAAAGAAGAAGAGACTTCAAGAACAAGAACAAAGATGAAAAAAAGGATCAACTCATTTGTTATGAGTGCAAGAAACCGGGCCACGTTCGATCGGATTGCCCTCAACTCAAGAAGAAGAGGTTCGATTAGAAGAAGATGCAAAAGGCCCATGTTGCTACTTGGAGCAATGAGGAATCATCATCTGATGGAGAAGTGCATGAAGTAGCAAATCTTTTCCTCATGGCCATTGATAGCGATCCTAAGGTAAACCTCAACTCGTCTAGCTTTGATTTTACATTTTATGAGCTTCAAGAAGCTTATGATGAGATAAATAGGTTTATGACAAATTGGTTGAAAAATATAAAGAATCAGTTTTGAAAAACAAAAAATTAATTTCCGATTTAAAAGCCCAAAACGATTCTTTATCTAAAACCAATTTGGAACTTGAAGTGAAGATTTTGGTTTTAATAAATGATTTAAAATATTTTCAAGAGGAAAATGTTGATTTAAACATTCTTCTTTCCAAAGTTTATGATGATCACCACAAGTAGGTGAATAAGCTTAAAGCTTCTCTAAATGTAGTTGGGAAATTAAGTTTTAAAAAATGAAGTTCTTCAAAACCCAACTATGTGATGAGGAACTTTAATGGCTACAAACAAAGAGGCTCTCAAAAGCATCCTAAAGCTAAAAGGATTAGAAGTGTATGAGTTCCTAAGGAACTTGTAATCTCTAATAATATATGTGTTATTTCTTCTTGGATTCCTAAGGGAACCAAGTATTTGGGAGCTAACTCACATGAACCCAGGATGGTTTGGGTACCAAAAATCAAGAACTAATCTTTTTTTGTAGGGGAGTATTGCTACAAGGCCAAAGCTTCAAGTCAAAACACTTGGTACCTTGATAGTGGATGCTCAAGACATATGACCATCAACAATAGCAGATTCATGAAGCTCAATCACATGAGGTTGGTGCAATCCATTTCATTAAGAATGGATTGGTGCGGTGGTAAAGTCATGGGTTTCACCCATGTGGTTGTGGGTTCAAACCCCATGCCAAACACTTTCCCCTTATTCTTGAATTTTCTTTCCATCAAGTGGTGAATTGGAGGAAAATAAATATCTTACATATTAAAAAATAAAATAATAATTAGATTAACATCATCCAATAGCTAATTAATTTTATTTATTTAAACTAAAATTAAGACTAAATTGAAATAATAGGTAACTAACAAGGACCAAATGTGTAATTATACACATTTTACTTTAACGGCCACATCACCTTTTCATTAGCTTTTGACGGTCGGGGGTTAAAATAGGTCTATTTAAATAGTTGGGTGGTCGAATTTTAAATTTTTTTGGTTGAGTGGTCAAAACAAGTCGGGGTCAATAGTTGGGTGGTCAAAACATGTCGGAGCCAATAATTGGGTGGTCATAGAGGTAGTTTACCCTTAAAATAATCCAAGCCTACAATGATCTGAATCCAAAAAATCTAAAAACTCAAATTAACTCTAGTCGAAATAACATATAGGTTTTAAATCCCAAATTAACCTTATCCTATTTTTTTTGAACATCCTTATCCAATTTAAACCAACTAAACTTGGTATGTATCAAGGAAAAGGGCAGCAATGTGGTCCATATGAAGCCCAAATGGAGTAGACCCGTCTCCTTCTCGGTTTTGGTTTCTCTAGAAAAAGAAAAGGGTAAACTACTGCAAGGGTTACTTTCGTTTCTCGTTTGTACAGATTTTGTCACTATTTTTGAAAAGTGCCAATAAGTGGTCATCTACGTTTTCGATGTGTAAAGACTTGGTTACTCCGACGTTATAGTCCGTTAGTCCCCTAACGTATTGCTGATGTGGCAGAATTAATTAACGAAAAATAAGGGTAAATTACTACAATAGCCATTAAAATTTATCTCATGTACATTTTTTCTCCTTAATTTTAAAAAGTAAACATTATAGTCACTAATAAAAATGTTTCTTTATAATTTCACCCTTAAATTTTTAAAAATTCATTTTTCAATCCTAAAACTTGACAATCAATTAGAACAATTGTAACGCCCCAATTTTGGGCTTAGAAGTTTTGGGTTTGGACCGGTTCGGTCGGAGTGCGGTTCGAATATAAAGGGTGAAATTAGGAAAGCCTAGTTCGGGTTGCATTAAAAATATGGAAAAATGTTATAAAATCATCTTTTATTATATATAAGAGAAAGGTGAAATCAATTTTATAAAATGAGGTTTGGAAGGGTGACATTTTGGGTTAGTGACCAAAATGTAATTTTTGAAAACTGTGAGACTGTTTTAAAAAGGATTGAAACTTTGAATCGTTAAGGAGCTATTTACCCAATAGGGGTTTCTCCATATTTTTCTTAAATATTAAATGATTTATTGATGGTTTAAAATAAAGGTAAAAAGGAGGGAAAGATATTTTAGCCTTTTAACTAACTTTTCCTAATTTTCCATTTTCATTTCCTCTCATCTTTTCTCTCAAACCAAACACATTTCTCCAGATCTTTTTCCTCTGATTTTGTCATCTAAATATCACATTTCAATTCTCTTTTGATCTCTAATCATCTCTTCATCAAAACCTCACCATTTGCTAATTGGATTTTCAAGATTTTGGTTCCAAAAAGGGAGAAACTCAAGTTTAGAGGTAAGAACATCCTTCTCCTCTAAACTCTCAGTTCTTTACTGAAATTCCCAAGTTCTCAATCCTAGATTTGTGTTTTATAAAAGGTTTTAAGGTTGTGTTCTTGATCTTGGCTTTTAAAAGCAAGATTTGGTTGATTTTTGATAAAAATTGTATGATCTGTTTGAGCAGTGATTTGAGGTGTCTTTTTGATGTTAAATGAATGTTAATTTGATGAGAAGTTGAGGTTTAATCAATGCAATCCCGAATAGGTTGATTTTCCTAAGTTTTGCTTGAGTTTTTGGTTGTTTTTGGAGTGTTTTTGATGATCTGTTATTGCTGGATGTATAAGGACGTGATTGGGATCATTTTGGATGTTAATTGATGTTTATAAATGGGTAGAAGTGATGGATCTTGGCTGGGTTAAGTTTTGGAAGTGTTTGGAGGTGATTTCGGTTGTGTTTGGTAGCCGAAATGTTGGATTTGCTAAGAGCAGCGAGTTTAGTTGTGTTGCTGGTGTTTTTAATGCATAATGATGCATTAATCCTCTGTTGTTGTGTGCTTGAAACAGGGGAGATTGATCCGTGAGCATTAGAGGTGGTGTGGAAGGTTTCGGATGCTTGGAAGGCTTGTTGGCTAGCCTTGTTTTGTGTATCGGTGAGTGAAGTTGGGTTTTCAGCTTTTAAACCAAGGTTTGAAGGTTTTCGGAGCTTAATTTAAGTCTAAACAACTTAGCTAAGCTCAAGAGTAAGTAAATGGAATTTCTCTCTTGGTTTGTGTTGAATTGGTTTTTAAAGCACTTGTGATTGTTGGATGCAATGCATGTGATTTGCATGTTTTAAATTCTGTTTTGAAAGCATATCTTAGCATGGTTTAATGATGGTTTTGAAAGCCATGTGTGATGGATGCTCAAGGTAAGAGATCCTTGGTTTTGTACATTGGAATTGTGGAATTGATGCATGGTGTTGCATGTTGTTTAATGGCTTTGTGTAATGCTTCAAAAACAGTGAATTGATGATGGTAAATGGTGGTTTTTGCATTTTGGTTATGCTTGTAAAAAAATGGATTAATGTGGTAAGATGGTTATATTGGCAAGTGATGTAAGTGGTTCTTGGTTACTTTAATCGGATATAGTTAGCCGGCTATAGGATTGGGTGCACCGTGAATAAAGTCGCCTTGGATGTGGAGTGGTTGTGGGTGAACCGGTAACTCCATCCAAGTACACTAACGAGATGGTTAAGAACACCATGGTGGTTAAAATTCCATGGGTGGGTCTTGTGTTAAGGTCATAATGGTGGTTAAAATTCCATTCGAGGACCTTGGGTAAGCAAAGGTTATAATGGTGGTTAAAATTCCATTTGAGGACCTTGTGCTTGTTAAGATCACAATGGTGGTGTAAAGTCCATGTGTGGATCTTGTGAAGTATGTCCCGGATCTCGTTAGTGATGTTATACAACTACCAATGGTTGATGCTAAGGTCATATGGTGGTTAAAATTCCATATGGGGACCTTGTGCATGTTAAGGTCATATGGTGGTTAAAATTCCATATGAGGATCTTGTGAGTGTTAAGGTTATATGGTGGTTAAAATTCCATATGAGAACCTTGTGAATGTTAAGGCTATATGGTGGTAAAAATTCCATATGAGGGCCTTGTGTTTGGTAAGGTCAAATGGTGGTTAAAATTCCATTGGGGGCCTTGAGATTGGTAGTGTGTATGAAGCGTGGGGACAACGCTTGTGATCCGCGTATCCGATTGGTTGTTGAGTTGAAAAGTGGATATGGTTTATCACTTGGAAGCCAATATAATGTTCTTGAATATAATAAAGCAAGAGATGCTTGAAATGATGCATGGTTGCATGAGAAGTGTGTATTGAACTATGAATGCATGTTTACTTGTTAGCTCGTACAAGTGTTTATTGTCTATTGATAATGGTGCATGAGTGCATGAAATCTCTTTAGTGCATTGAAGTCTTGTGAAGGCTTGTTAAAAAGGCATGTAATGCAAATGTTGAGTTTGTGGTTCATGTGTTGCATTTGTTTAATGCATGTGATCAATTGAGGGAGTAAGTGGTTTTTAAAGGGTTCTTGTTTTGAAATGATTTTCAAGAATAAGAAAGGTATGATGTGAAGTGGAAATGTTTTCAAGGATCTTGTATTTAACCTTGCATATGATGTTCATGCATGGAGTGGTTAAATAGATGGTTTTGCAAGTTTGTGCTTTGAAAAGGATTACTTAGCTTTCTAAGCTAAGGGTTGGTTTTCATGTTTGAGAAATGCATGATTTTAAGCATGTTGTTGAAAAGGGTTTTCAAACATTGCTTTGGTTTATCGAATCAAGTTTGCTTTTAAAAAAAAAGTGGTTTTATGATTCGCTGCATTGATGGTGTTTTGGTTTTGAGCATTCCTCACTAAGCATTATGTGCTTACGCTCCTTTTTGTCCATCAATGCAGATATTTGAAGTTGGAACAGCGGGAAGCAAGGGATTCAAGGAAAGCTCCACTTGAGATGTATGTCTCGGTTAATAGCTATAGATAATAAAGGCAATGGGGGGAGAATCTCTTATGTTGATGTTAATGAGATTGTGTATGTTGGACAAGATTGGTTTTATGTTGTGGATAATGTTAGAACTTGTATTTGGCCTCTTGGTATGTGGTTTGGTGATTCGAGGATTTCATGGATTGCCTTATAGGAAGCTTGCCTATAGAATTGGGGATTTTCATAATTGATGCCATGATGATGTTTGGTTGATGCAATTATGTTCCTTGTATGTTGAATGACTTGCTGGTAAAGTTTGGTAACATTTGGAGCATGTTTGATGGGTCAATTGAGTGTTTATTCAGCAAAAATCTGCAAATCTGGGCAGGGCGTATCGGAACGGGTGCTACCGTTTCGGAACAGGGGCCTAAAATGGCCTAGGCGTTCCGAAACGGGAGGAACCGTTCCGGAACGGAAATGCCACTGCCAAGACATGTTTCGGAACCCGTTGCGGAACGGTCCCACGTTTCGGAACAGGTTCTTCCTGTTTCGGAACACCCGACTGTTGGGCTCGGAATTTGATGGTTAAATGTTTTTACATGTATGCGTTTTGGTCCTGAAATTTGTTATGGCATTTGTATGGGTTTGAGATGTCCTATTGAGCTGAAATTTGACAGAGAAGCATGAAAGATGATTAATTTCAAGTTGGTAACTTTAAATTGGGTTAAGTCCTTATAATTTTCAGAATTTACAATTTGGTCCCTAAAGTTGAAATTTGTGCAATTGAGTCCCTAATTGTTCTCTGATTGTTATGGTGTTTGAATATGTTGATCTTGTGAACATATCTAGGGTTAACGTGCATCTAGACAAGAGTAAAAAGAAAAAAAAGGGTCGTTAATCAAGGTTGACTTTCAGGTTGACTTTGGTTTTCCCCGTGTGATCTTCTTAATTCGGGTCAACCGTCTAGGCCGGGTTAAGGGGGTTACATTTGGTGGTATCAGAGCTGAGTTGCAAATGCTTGGAGAAAACGGTAAATTGATGTAATATGTGTATGATGTTTATTCTGATGTGTGGTTGAAAGCCGGTTGAAATGCGTGTTTTTGAGTGAATTGTTGATGTTTTTAGCATGCTTTTGGTTATGAATCTTTATTGAGCTCATGTGGATTTGTGCTGATGTTGTGCTGGTGTTATGAGCTGGTTTTTATGAATGATGGGAGTGTAATGGGTATGTTATTGTTGATGCTATGCTGTTGCGAGTGGATGTGGTTTGATGAAAGCATGATCGAATATGTTGATTGATATGCTTGATGTTGTGATATCCATGTTTTTTTTTACTGTTATGTCATGTAAAAGGGGAGAATTCGGGATACCCATTGCCTTATTATTATAGCTATTGCGTTATTTTGGAGTTGGAGTTTGAATCCTTGCTTAAAGCTGGTCTAATAGATTTGTTTGTTTTGTTGTGGTTGTTTGCTGTTAATAGCATGGTGAAATCGATGAGAGAATGGCAGTTAGGTGAGATGGTTGCTGCCTTAGAGCAGGTTGTAAAGGCAAGGAATTCACCTTTTTATGGAGGTGTTTCGTCTCAGTCTTCTGTGCCTGGAGTTGAGGTAGTGAGGCAGGAGGAAGAAGCTAGTTCTGTGATGGAGAGTTCATCATCTATTATTCAAGAGGTGTTGGGAACATCTCCGGCTGTGGCGAAAGTAAGGCCTATAGATGTGCTGGCTGTGGGATGTGCGGGTTTGTCGAAACAGCGTTTACATGATTTGGGAGCTGTGGAGTATCATGGTTCGACACTTGAGACGTTTGAGGCTTGGTTAGCCAGTGTAGTTCTGATTTTGGATCAGGAAGGTTGTGACTATGCCTGTAAGCTGGGAAGTGTTGTCTCATTGATGTTGGAGGACGCTTGTACCTGGTGGACATCGGTGGCGGTGGCATCGCACATCCATGACATTGATTGGGACTTCTTTGTGTCTGCCTTTTATGAAAGGTATCTTGGAGGGAAATTCCCAAGGGTTGAGCAATGTGAGGGTGTGGTTTCTGTTTATGAAGGTGAGAAAAGTTTAAGCGAGAAAGTTGTGAATACTGATCTCGGAAACGGTCAGCGTAAGAGGCTACGTGATGGGAGGTTTTGCTTGAACCAAAGTTTGAGTGGTAGTGCAAAGCTGGGGCAAGTGCTGCTTGAACAAGGAGTGGGAGCTCGGTTACCGGTGTGTGACCGTTGTGGAAGGCGCCATGTTGGAGGTTGTTGGGGCGCAGGTGCTTTTTGGAACTGTGGTTCTAAGGAGCATGTGAAGCGAGATTGTCCTCAAGTGGTGAGATCAGCCTCAGTGGTAGCAGAAGGGTCTCAGAAGGGTCGTGGGCACGGCCGAGACAAAGTTCGAAGGTGGCAGAAAGAGGAGAGGGTTGTGAGGAGCTTGGAAAATGAAATTTGTTGGAATTGTGGGTCTGTTGGACATATGAGACGTGATTGTTTGAAGTTGGCTCGGGGTAGCCAGGGTTCTTTACCGCAGGGAGATGGTGATGACCTTAGGGTGATAGCTGATACTGCAGCGGTGCGGTTGGGAAATGATGGTTCTGCATGGAAGAGAGCTCGTCTGTTGAAAGCTCCGGGGTGGTGATGTGTTTTCAGGTAACCTTGTTAAGTAACCTTTGCTCTAGTATCTTAGTTTGGTTTCAGTTTTGGTTTTTCCTTGCGTAGTGGGTTTGGTTTCGTTGCTAGCATGTTTGGGGTAGTAGCTGTTGTTGTTTTGAAAACAACTTTAGTGTGAAGAGGGCGTTAGTGAGTATCTTGTGGATAATGGGTTGCTAGGAGGATGGGGTTGGTCAAGTTGGAAGTGAGATATGAGGTTGTTTTTGGGCGGATTCTGAGGATGTTATTGGTGGGTGTGAACTGACATACATGCACAGTTAAAATCATCTGTTATATGCTATATTATATATGTGCTGGTCCATGCATACATGTGGCATGACATTAGAGGTTTTGCATACATGTACATCAGGCATTGATAGGGCATATTGGCGACCATGCATACGAACGTTCACACTCGCTAATAACTAATCGAGTCTGTTAGTGTTGTGACCAGGTTAGGTTGGATGATGGGTTTTTAGAGGTTGTTTTGGAGCTAGGAGAATGTTAGAGGTAGTGGAGGGTTTTAAGCGAGCTGTTGGTAGTAGTGAGTGCGGTATAGCATGTTGGTAGAAGGAATGTGTTTGGCGCTTTATGAGTGTAGCCAGTAGAAGTGGTAGTTCCTTGGAGTTAAGTAATGTTGCAGGATAGTGGATGTGTGCCAAAGTGCTGAGGTAACTTGGCATTAATGTTGTAGTGGAAGGGTTGTTTTAGTAGGTTATGATTCGTAACAACCTTTGGGGAGTTGAGAAGATGATATGTAAGTGTAGGTTGGGCGGTGTTTTAGTAAGGCTAGTGTTGTAGTTAAAGCTTGAAGTGGAAAGGCAATGTAAGATCAAAGGCCATTGTTGGTTGGACGGGTTTTTGTGAGAAGTGGTTGGCTGGTTGTGAATAAGTAAATTCTTTTTGAGGTCAACTGGTGGTGTGTGGAACGGTTGGGGAAGTCAAGGTTGTGGGATACATGGTGGCTGAACTGGATTGGTTGGTGTCACTGTGTGAACAAGGTTTTGGGAGTTGTGTGTTAAGGTGTTGTATGCTGTAAAAGTTTGAGTGTTCAGGAATTCGTGAACAGAATGTGGTGGTGTTGGGTTTGATGGAGTTTTGGTCTGGAGAGTGTTCAGTGGTGGTTAAGCCTCCTGTGTTGCTTTGTGGGTTGTTTTGAGAAGATTGGTTGTGTTTTTTTTCCGTCGGTTGAAATTTCGAGGACGAAATTTCCTAAGAGGGGGAGAGTTGTAACGCCCCAATTTTGGGCTTAGAAGTTTTGGGTTTGGACCGGTTCGGTCGGAGTGCGGTTCGAATATAAAGGGTGAAATTAGGAAAGCCTAGTTCGGGTTGCATTAAAAATATGGAAAAATGTTCTAAAATCCTCTTTTATTATATATAAGAGAAAGGTGAAATCAATTTTATAAAATGAGGTTTGGAAGGGTGACATTTTGGGTTAGTGACCAAAATGTAATTTTTGAAAACTTTGAGACTGTTTTAAAAAGGATTGAAACTTTGAATCTTTAAGGAGCTATTTACCCAATAGGGGTTTCTCCAGATTTTTCTTAAATATTAAATGATTTATTGATGATTTAAAATAAAGGTAAAAAGGAGGGAAAGATATTTTAGCCTTTTAACTAACTTTTCCTAATTTTCCATTTTCATTTTCTCTCATCTTTTCTCTCAAACCAAACACATTTCTCCAGATCTTTTTCCTCTGATTTTGTCATCTAAATATCACATTTCAATTCTCTTTTGATCTCTAATCATCTCTTCATCAAAACCTCACCATTTGCTAATTGGATTTTCAAGATTTTGGTTCCAAAAAGGGAGAAACTCAAGTTTGGAGGTAAGAACGTCCTTCTCCTCTAAACTCTCAGTTCTTTACTGAAATTCCCAAGTTCTCAATCCTAGATTTGTATTTTATAAAAGGTTTTAAGGTTGTGTTCTTGATCATGGCTTTTAAAAGCAAGATTTGGTTGATTTTTGATAAAATTCGTATGATCTGTTTGAGCAGTGATTTGAGGTGTCTTTTTGATGTTAAATGAATGTTAATTTGATGAGAAGTTGAGGTTTAAACAATGCAATCCCGAATAGGTTGATTTTCCTAAGTTTTGCTTGAGTTTTTGGTTGTTTTTGGAGTGTTTTTGATGATCTGTTATTGCTGGAGGTATAAGGACGTGATTGGGATCATTTTGGATGTTAATTGATGTTTATAAATGGGTAGAAGTGATGGATCTTGACTGGGTTAAGTTTTGGAAGTGTTTGGAGGTGATTTCGGTTGTGTTTGGTAGCCGAAATGTTGGATTTGCTAAGAGTAGCGAGTTTAGTTGTGTTGCTGGTGTTTTTAATGCATAATGATGCATTAATCCTCTGTTGTTGTGTGCTTGAAACAGGGGAGATTGATCTGTGAGCATTAGAGGTGGTGTGGAAGGTTTCGGATGCTTGGAAGGCTTGTTGGCTAGCCTTGTTTTGTGTATCGGTGAGTGAAGTTGGGTTTTTAGCTTTTAAACCAAGGTTTGAAGGTTTTGGGAGCTTAGTTTAAGTCTAAACAACTTAGCTAAGCTCAAGAGTAAAATAAATGGAATTTCTCTCTTGGTTTGTGTTGAATTGGTTTTTAAAGCACTTGTGATTGTTGGATGCAATGCATGTGATTTGCATGTTTTAAATTCTGTTTTGAAAGCATATCTTAGCATGGTTTAATGCTGGTTTTGAAAGCCATGTGTGATGGATGCTCAAGGTAAGAGATCCTTGGTTTTGTACATTGGAATTGTGGAATTGATGCATGGTGTTGCATGTTGTTTAATGGCTTTGTGTAATGCTTCAAAAACAGTGGATTGATGATGGTAAATAGTGGTTTTTGCATTTTGGTTATGCTTGTAAAACAATGGATTAATGTGGTAAGATGGTTATATTGGCAAGTGATGTAAGTGGTTCTTGGTTACTTTAATCGGATATAGTTAGCCGGCTATAGGATTGGGTGCACCGTGAATAAAGTCGCCTTGGATGTGGAGTGGTTGTGGGTGAACCGGTAACTCCATCCAAGTACACTAACGAGATGGTTAAGAACACCATGGTGGTTAAAATTCCATGGGTGGGTCTTGTGTTAAGGTCATAATGGTGGTTAAAATTCCATTCGAGGACCTTGTGTAAGCAAAGGTTATAATGGTGGTTAAAATTCCATTTGAGGACCTTGTGTTTGTTAAGATCACAATGGTGGTGTAAAGTCCATGTGTGGATCTTGTGAAGTATGTCCCGGATCTCGTTAGTGATGTTATACAACTACCAATGGTTGATGCTAAGGTCATATGGTGGTTAAAATTCCATATGGGGACCTTGTGCATGTTAAGGTCATATGGTGGTTAAAATTCCATATGAGGATCTTGTGAGTGTTAAGGTTATATGGTGGTTAAAATTCCATATGAGAACCTTGTGAATGTTAAGGCTATATGGTGGTTAAAATTCCATATGAGGGCCTTGTGTTTGGTAAGGTCAAATGGTGGTTAAAATTCCATTGGGGACCTTGAGATTGGTAGTGTGTATGAAGCGTGGGGACAACGCTTGTGATCCGCGTATCCGATTGGTTGTTGAGTTGAAAAGTGGATATGGTTTATCACTTGGAAGCCAATATAATGTTCTTGAATATAATAAAGCAAGAGATGCTTGAAATGATGCATGGTTGCATGAGAAGTGTGTATTGAACTATGAATGCATGTTTACTTGTTAGCTCGTACAAGTGTTTATTGTCTATTGATAATGGTGCATGAGTGCATGAAATCTCTTTAGTGCATTGAAGTCTTGTGAAGGCTTGTTAAAAAGGCATGTAATGAAAATGTTGAGTTTGTGGTTCATGTGTTGCATTTGTTTAATGCATGTGATCAATTGAGGGAGTAAGTGGTTTTTAAAGGGTTCTTGTTTTGAAATGATTTTCAAGAATGAGAAAGGTATGATGTGAAGTGGAAATGTTTTCAAGGATCTTGTATTTAACCTTGCATATGATGTTCATGCATGGAGTGGTTAAATAGATGGTTTTGCAAGTTTGTGCTTTGAAAAGGATTACTTAGCTTTCTAAGCTAAGGGTTGGTTTTCATGTTTGAGAAATGCATGATTTTAAGCATGTTGTTGAAAAGGGTTTTCAAACATTGCTTTGGTTTATCGAATCAAGTTTGCTTTTAAAAAAAAGTGGTTTTATGATTCGCTGCATTGATGGTGTTTTGGTTTTGAGCATTCCTCACTAAGCATTATGTGCTTACGCTCCTTTTTGTCCATCAATGCAGATATTTGAAGTTGGAACAACGGGAAGCAAGGGATTCAAGGAAAGCTCCACTTGAGATGTATGTCTCGGTTAATAGCTATAGATAATAAAGGCAATGGGGGGAGAATCTCTTATTGTTGAGTGTGTAAAAGTTCTATTATTTACACCCTTTTAACCCATATTTCTGCTGCATTCAAGCATCATTGCATTGCATTTAGAATAGTTTTGCAGGTAACTGCCAAGGTTGACGATGAAGGCAGGCGAAGGGCAGATAAGCAGGAAGGCTGAACTGAACAAGCCGCTGAAGAAGACGAACCTGTCATGGACCCGTCACGACAGCATGGTGACAGCAGATTATTGAAGAGGAAAAATGAAGTGGACATCGATAGATAGAGAAAAATCTGCTCGTCTGTCGTGTGGAAACCAAATAATTTTCCAAGCCCCGGATCAAAAGATATGTCAAGCCAAAGCTCAAAGGAGAGGAAATTCCTAAAAGCAAGGAGGCGGCTAGAAAGTAGGATACTTTAGAGATTTAATCTTTATTAGAATCTTACTTTTAATTAAAGTTGTAATCCTTGTTACCTTAGATAACTTGAGCCCAAAGCTTATATAAAGGGCATAGATTAAACCTAGGGCATGGCCGACGACCCCATAACCGAAACCAAAACCCTGCCGTCCACCCGTCTCCGACATGTTCTAAATTCATCCTAGGGCCACGGGTTGTTTTGTAAAGTAGTTGCAAGGGTTGCTTTGTTTTAGGATTTTTCAAGTTCAATAAAATAAACTTCAAGTTCTTTTATCTTGGTTTTAATATCTTGCAAGAGCATCGGGAGAGCATTGTGAGGTTATCTATTTACTTAGCATCGGGAGAGTTAAGTATACGAAAGAGATAAAAGCGCGTTCTCTAGTTTATAGTTGAACCATCTCGTGCTTAGGGATAAGGCGAGGTTAAGTGGCTAAGGAAGAATTCATACACATCGGTGTTCATCCTTCGATTCACGCCGGGAGGTATCATCAAAGACGTGTTCATCGACAGACTTGTGCCTAGGGATAGGGCAAGGCAGATCTGGGATTCTTGCCAAGCTTGAAGTACTGAGTTAGTGTCTGCTGCCGCGACAACTAACGGACAGACGCCGCGACAGGTGCTGTCGGCGACGGGAGCGACGACAGAACTGGAGATCCTAAGCAATTCAATACCTGCACTACCGAACAATTCAATACCAACCCATTCTCTCTATCTTGATTTCTCAATCCTTTTATTTACGTTTTACTCTATTATTCGTGACAACTCTCTAAAATATTTCCTTTACTTCGTGCAGTAAATCAAGGTGAAGTCATTAGCCCAATCCCTGTGGAGACGATATCCGATACTTCGTATCACTTTACTACTTGCGTCGTGTACACTTGCACTACAATTGCGATAGTCTATTTTACACGCAACAAGTTTTTGGCGCCGTTGCCGGGGATTGGCAACATAACTACATCTTATTTTATTGCACTTTTTGTTTTTATTTGTTTTTATTTTTTTTTATTTTTGTTTTTAGTTTTTCTTTAATTTTTATTTTTGTTTTTCAACTCTTGCTTTTCACAAGGTTCTCTTGTTTATGCGCAGATCGAAAAGAGGCGAAGATCCTGAGTATAAGTTAGATCCGGAAATCGAACGATCATTCAATCTCAAGAAACAGATTCGCCATCTTTTAGACAGGAACGAATACCTTGAAGAACAGCTAGAGCAGATGGCCCGTAACCAGCCTGCTGGAGGAGATATACCGCCTGTCGACGATCCGCCTGGGGCAGGTGGACGACGGTCATGTCGTGACTACATGCTGAATGACCATGTAGAGCTGGAAACCACACTGCCGGATATTGATGTTGATAACTTTGAACTTAAACCTGTCATGTTTAGTATGATCAACAACGCCGGACAGTTTAGTGGTTCTGCGACAGAAGATGCTAGGGAGCATCTCAAAACGTTCCAGGAGATCTGTGGTTCGTTTAGACTACCAGGAGTTAGTCCGGAGATACTGAGGCTTCGGTTATTTCCCCATTCATTAAGGGATAGAGCTAAAACTTGGTGGAATAAACTTACACCGGGTTCTATTATGACTTGGGCAGATCTAACTCGTGAATTCTTATCTCGTTTTAATCCTTCACATTTATCTGAGCGATTGCGTAACGAAATTGCTACTTTTCAACAGGAAGATGACGAGCCGATGCACGAGGCCTGGGACAGATTTACTACTCTTCTACGGAACTGCCCAATGCATGGATTCCCCGTCTGGAATCAGGTAACTAAGTTTTATAATGCTGCTAACTTACAAACTCGCATTCGCATTGATTCTGCAGCAAATGGATTATTATTGGATAAAGATCCAGACGAGGCACTACAAGTTCTGAAGAATCTAGCTAAGAATGAGGAGCAGTTTCCGACAGCTAGAAGAGGGGGTAAACGGGTACTTGCTGTCAAGGACTATGAGGCTGACAGCACTATGAAATCACAGGTAGCATTCCTCACTAAAGCCATGAAACACTTATTGAGTGAAGAGGAAGTACGAGGGTTTGCTGTCGAGGAAATTTGTGCCACTTGTGAGGGAAATCATAGTAGGGATGAGTGCCCTATAAACATAGAAGAAGGGAAATATGTTGGAAATTACAAGCCAAACTACAATTCCAACAACTACAATCCTAATTGGAGGAAGGATCCCAAGTTTTCCTGGAGTAATCCTAACAATGCCCTGAATCCGCAAGCATATAATCAGAATCAGGGGGGTCCAAGATTGTTGACGCGACAGCAGCTGCAGCCGCAGAACCTGCCGCAGAACCTGCCGCCTCAGCAACAACAGCAGCCACCACCTGCCACGAGTAGTGTATTGGAGCAGACTTTGGCTACCTTTATGTCTCAGACTGGCACATATATGGAAAATATTAATCAGTTTGTCAAAAAGACGGAAAATTTTATGGACGAGACTAAGATGAGAATGACAAACCATGAGGCCACCTTGAAATCTTTAGAGACACAAATGGGTCAGGTGTCGCAGCATATTAAACCTAGGCAGAATGGAGGTTTCCCTAGCAATACTGAAAATGCTAGACCACCCCCTCATGAGCAATGTAAGGCAATTACTACTAGGAGTGGGAAAAAGCTACCAGGGCCGGAAAAAGAAACTGAAACAGAAAAGGACCCTGCTTTGAACAAACCTGCCGAGGAAGCTGCCCCGACAGGTGACAAACAGACTGCTGCCGATGATCCTGTCACGACAGCAGAAGCGACAGAGGAGAAAAAGGAAGATTATCGGCCTCAGATTCGCATGCAGTGGGAAGGACGCATTGCTGATTATCGTCCCCCACCACCCTTCCCTCAACGGATACAACAAGCTAAGAATGAATCTCAACTCAAAAAAATTTATGATATTTTTAAACAGGTTCATATTAACATTCCGTTGTTAGATGCTGTTAGGGAGATGCCAGGTTATGCTAAATTTCTCAAGGATGTCATGTCTAAAAAATCTAAACTTGGGGAATTTGAAACGGTAAGGATGCAAGAGGGTTGCATGAGTATTCTTCATCGACAACCACCCCAGAAAAAGAAGGATCCAGGGAGCTTCCTCATACCTTGCGTAATCGGCGATAAATTTGTGGGTAAGGCACTTTGTGATCTTGGTGCTAGTGTTAATTTAATGCCCAAATCTGTTTTTCAGAAACTAGGTATTGGCAAGGCGCGGCCCACGACAGTTACCCTACAGCTAGCCGACCGCTCTTACGTTCACCCCGAGGGAAAAATTGAAGATATTTTGGTAAGAGTGGATAAGCTAATTTTTCCTGCTGACTTTCTTATTTTAGATTGTGAGGCAGATGAGAACGCACCAGTCATCCTCGGACGACCTTTCTTAGCCACGGGAAGATCGTTGATTGATGTGGAGAAAGGAGAACTCACCATGCGCGTGAACGATCAAGAAATTAAGTTGAATGTTCTCCAAGCAATGAAACATGCCGATGTGGACGAGGAATGCAAAGCCATCATCGAGGTGACCTTTGATTACCCCTGCATCAGGTCCGGCTGCCGAGATATAAAATTTGGTCACTGCTGCGACAGCCATCTAAAGACCTGTCACGACAGTGACGACGACAGCACCGACGACAGTGACCCCTCTGAATCCGATACATCTGATACTGAAGGTCATGAGGAGGTAAACTGGTTAGACCATCGTCCAGGTAAGTTATTCGAACCCTTGAATTACACTTCGAATAACCATTTAATCCAAAAGCCCTCCACTGTGGAACCACCTGTCTTAGAACTTAAGCCCCTGCCAGGGCAGCTTAAATATGCTTATCTTGGTTGTGATAACACACTGCCTGTAATCATCTCTGCTAAGCTGCCGCAGGAACAGGAACGACAGCTGATCGACATGTTGAGGCAGCATAAAAGGGCGATAGGATGGACGATAGCAGACATCCAGGGCATTAGTCCGGCAATCTATATGCACAAAATCCTCCTAGAGGAAGATCATAAGCCGACTATTGATGCCCAAAGGCGGTTAAACCTTGCAATGAAGGAGGTAGTGCGTAAAGAGATAATCAAGTGGTTAGATGCTGGTATTATTTACGCCATCTCCGACAGCAAGTGGGTAAGCCCGGTGCAATGTGTTCCCAAGAAAGGAGGCATGACTGTAATAACCAACGAAAACAACGAGTTAATCCCAACCAGGACTGTGACCGGTTGGAGGGTTTGTATGGACTATCGGAAGCTTAACAAAGCTACCCGAAAGGACCACTTTCCTTTACCCTTTATTGATCAAATGCTTGATAGATTAGCGGGTAAACCTTACTATTGTTTTCTTGATGGTTATTCAGGATATAATCAAATTGCTATTGCACCAGAGGACCAAGAGAAAACGACTTTCACATGCCCCTACGGTACGTACGCATTTAGGAGGATGCCATTCGGACTCTGCAACGCACCTGCCACCTTCCAAAGGTGCATGATGGCTATATTCTCAGACATGGTTGAGGACTTCCTAGAAATCTTTATGGATGATTTTTCTGTCTTTGGAGACGATTTTGAGGGTTGTCTAGGCAATTTACAAAAGGTGCTCGAAAGATGCGAAAAAGCTAACTTGGTTTTAAATTGGGAAAAATGCCACTTTATGGTGGATGAAGGGATAGTCTTAGGCCATAAGATTAGCTGCCGTGGGATAGAAGTCGACAGGGCAAAAATAGAAGTCATAGAGAAGCTGCCGCCACCAACAACAGTCAAGGGCATTAGGAGTTTTCTAGGGCATGCTGGTTTTTATAGGAGATTTATTGCCAATTTCTCAAAAATCACGAAACCCCTATGTCATCTCCTAGAGCAGAACCGACCCTTTGACTTTAATGAAGAATGTACTGAAGCATTCAAGGTTCTGAAGGAAAAGTTAGTGACAGCCCCCATAGTACAGCCACCAGACTGGACGCAACCGTTTGAAATTATGTGTGATGCTAGTGACTATGCTGTCGGGGCAGCACTTGGGCAGCGCAAGGACAGGCTATTTCATGTCATATATTACGCCAGCAAAACATTGAATGATGCCCAAGTGAATTATACCACCACGGAAAAGGAGCTGTTAGCTGTGGTGTTTTCCATCGACAAGTTTCGTTCTTACATTCTTGGAACGAAAGTTATAATACACACCGACCACTCTGCCCTCAAGTATTTATTTGCAAAGAAGGATGCAAAACCTAGGTTGATACGCTGGATCTTACTATTACAAGAGTTCGACCTTGAGATAAAAGATAAAAAGGGGACAGAAAATCAGGTGGCAGATCACTTGTCGAGGTTGGAAACGGGACAGAGTCTACCGCCATATGAGACACACATATTGGAGACCTTCCCAGATGAGCAGCTCTTTGCTGCCGCACTAGCTGTCGCGACAGCCATGGCGGCAGGTAAGTCTTCTAACCTTCCTTGGTATGCTGATTTCGTTAATTTTATAGTTAGCGGAATATTACCTTCTGATCTTACTTACCAAGCCAGGAAGAGGTTTCAAAATGATGTTAAACATTATTATTGGGACGAACCTCTTCTTTTCAAAATGTGCGCAGATCAGGTTATAAGGAGATGCATACCACAAGAAGAACAAGAAGACATTCTCCATCACTGTCATGCTTCACAATATGGAGGACACTTAGGAGGCAATAAAACTGCTGCCAAGGTGCTGCAGTCAGGGTTCTACTGGCCGACACTGTATAAGGACGCACAGGAATTCTACAAAAACTGTGACAGGTGCCAGCGGACAGGTAACATCTCGAGGAGAAACGAGATGCCACTGCAGAATATTTTAGAAGTCGAAATCTTCGACGTTTGGGGGATTGATTTTATGGGACCTTTTCCATCTTCTTGTGGAAATCTTTACATCCTCCTAGCAGTGGATTATGTCTCCAAGTGGGTAGAAGCGATCGCAACTCAAAAGAATGATGCCAAAACAGTCCAAAGATTTTTGCACAAAAATATCTTTTCTAGATTCGGCATCCCTAGGGCGATTATCAGTGATGAAGGGAGACATTTTGACAACAAGGTAATTGCTGCCGCCTTGAGAAAATATGGTGTCAAGCACAGGATCGCGACAGCATACCACCCACAGACCAATGGACAGGCTGAGATATCCAATAGGGAAGTAAAGAACATTCTTGAAAAAATGGTTAAACCAACTAGGAAAGATTGGTCTTTGCTTCTGAATGATGCATTATGGGCATACAGAACAGCCTTCAAGACTCCATTGGGCATGTCTCCATACCGTTTGATTTATGGGAAAACCTGTCATCTGCCTGTCGAGATAGAACACAAGGCATATTGGGCAATCAAGGCAGTGAACATGGACTTGGACAAGGCAGGCCAGAAAAGGTTGTTGGATTTGAATGAGATCGATGAAATACGGACAATGGCCTACGACAATGCAAGGATTTACAAGGAAAAAACTAAAAAGTGGCATGACAAGAAGTTGCTGCCACGACAGTTCTGCCCAGGGCAGCTTGTGTTGTTGTTCAGTTCTGCCCAGGGCAGCTTGTGTTGTTGTTCAGTTCTGGCCCGTTCCAAGTAGTTCAAGTTTTTCCCCATGGTGCCATTACAATTCAATCACTAAAGGACGGGCACCAATTCAAAGTCAATGGACAACGCCTCAAGCACTATCAAGGGACTGAAGCCCCAGGAACACAGGAAGTGGTTACTTTAGGTGATGCCCCACAAGGCATCCCTAATTTAAATTAATTCTTTTATTTTTATTTTTATTATCATTAATATTATTATTAGGAATTAGATTTATTTTATTCAAATAATGTTTTGTTTTTAATTTCAGTTTTTAGGAAATAAAGGAGGCAAGTGAGAAAGAAGAAGTGGCCCAAGCCCACCGCCCATCCATCAGCCCAAATAAAGTCCATTTATGATAACCTGTCGTTTCGGCTGCCGGCGCAGACGGAGCTGACAGGCTGTCAACAGACGCACAGCAGACGAAGAATCATGCGGCAGACGCAGCATTAATGTCCGTCAGACGTGTCAGACGCAACATTCAATCTGCCGCTCCGTTATTCCCGCCTGCCGTTGCGGCATTAAATGGGCAGCCCCCGACAGCTATATAAACCCCTTCTCCTTTTCATTTTTCATCACTTCAGATTTTCTCTCTTGCTATTCTCTTCTAGTTTGATCTCTTTTCTTTCATTTTCAGCCCTTGCAACCAAATATGTCTTCACGACAAACCCGACAGAACGCTGCTGCCGCTTCCTCTTCCGCAGCAGCATCTCCGTTCGCTAACAAGGAACTTTGGGAGGAGCGAAGCTTCATCTACAACAGAGATGCCCCTCTGTTTGGACTCCGGCCGTTCATCATGCAGGCCATAACAGCTCAATTGTGGGAAGACTTCGCCGAGCAGCCGGCAGAACTTAATGACACCCTAGTCATGGAGTTCTATGCGGCGATCGAGAGCAAGACGGCGACATCTGTCACCATCAGAGGAGTGACAGTACCTTTTACCGCCAGCAGCATCAACCATGTCTTCGGCCTCTTCTTCGGCCCCAACGATGATGCTCACCAACAGTTTTGGGACACCCTCGACGCTGCCGGCCATGATGCTGTCATGAGGGAGTTGACAGAAGCGGGAACGACGTGGAGCACGAGTAAGAAGAACCCTCATTCTGTCAATAGGGGGCAGCTCCTACCTGAGGCAAAGCTATGGAACGCTTTTATCAAAAAGCGTATCCTGCCCTCGTCCCACCATACGACAGTCAACAGGCAGAGGTTGGCCCTCATCCACTCTATCATGCACAACAGGCCCATCAATGTGGGCAGGTACATGTGGGACAACATTCTCGACTGTGCTTTCCGATCAGACTCACGGCTCTGCCTGCCCTGCACCATAACTGCCCTCTGCCGCTGCGCTGCCGTACCGGGGGAAGAATCAGACAAAATCAAGAAGGGAAGCGGCTGGACAGACAGCAACATCTCCAGCCTCATGGAGCTGGTAGTCGTATCGCCTCTCAACGCCTTCGATCCAAACGCCCCTCCTGCTGAGTCCGATGATGAGCCTGCCACCGAGCCTGCCACCGAACCTGCCCCACAAGCTGCCACCAACACCGCTCCGGCAGATCAGAACGCCCACATCCTTGCTGCCGTCCTGCGGATCGAGGAACGCCAGATGGGCTTAATGACATTCATCCGAGATTTCTCCAATGCCACGGTAAATTTTATTACCAATACTTTGAATTTTTCGGATGTCGTTTTCCCCACCTTCCCCGCCCATTATTTCAATATCCCATCCCCTACTCCCACACCACCTGTCTCTCCCCATGGAGAATCTGCCTCCTCCACACCTTCCCCGACGGCAGCCGGCAGTCCACCGGCAGACACCTCCCCTCGAGGAACAAAGCGAGCTGCCACTGACGACAGCCCCCTTGTCCGGAGGAATTTGGACAGCGCCTTCACACGGGTGAAGCGTATCAAGCATGTGGCAGACAAGAGAAAGCTGTCCAAGGCCATCATGTCCACCAGCTGGGACAGCAGCAGCAACAGTTCCGATGTCAGACTAATGGAGCCATCTGCCCTTCCACCTGCTGACGACCCTGTCCCCCAACCGGAGGAAGACCCTGCCCCTCAACAGGCTGACGAAGCTGTCGATCAACCTGCTCCGGAACCTGCCCAGCCACCTCCTCAACGCAGACGCTACCATCAGATCCGCGTCAGCAGCAGCAGCGAGGACAGCGCATGAAATTTAAGTTTTTATTTCTTTTGTCTCCTCTTATTGCTGCCTGCCCTTATATAATTGTGATGTACTTTTTCTTTTTTATCTTGTTTTTCTTTATTTTGTTTTTATCTTATTTTGCATTGAGGGCAATGCAACCCTTGAGTTTGGGGGTGGCAACCCTCCATATTTAATGGCATCTTTAGCACATCTTTTGTTTAACTGTTGTGTCTTTTTATTTGCCTTTATATAAAAAAAAATCAGAAAATTAAACTGTTGGCTTAAAACTGTGAAGTTAGCTTACCTGTCATGACGGCTCTATCGTGGCAGCATCTTTAGGACAGGTTAAGGAAAAGTTTAGAGCCTTTCTATAGTGCTGAAAAACTTAAACACTTTTGTGACTGTTATATTGCTTAGATTTCTTTTAGCCAAACTAGAATAGGAAGCTTAAAACTTGGATAGCCCCTAGAGGTGCCTAACACTGGCTCTAGGAAAGAAGTTTAGTAAAAGAAAATCAAAAATCTAGAGGTGCCCGAAACCGGCTCTAGGAAGCTAACTAGAGGTGCCCAAAACTGGCTCTAGAAAAATTTTAGCTTGAAAATAGAAGAAAAAGAAGCATGAAAATGTGCCTTCTAAAAAAATAAACTTTGGCATAAAAATTCGAGTTAAAGAGTTGAATATTCTAGTGAAACTAAGAGAGTCTTAGCATATAACTGTTAACAAGCATGCACACACTGCACGAGAGCTATAGGGAGATTCCGGACAGATCCTAACCTTCCCGACAGGTTGCTGCCGCCATAGAGAATGAGCGACGGGTAAGGGACGGTTCACTGTTTGAAAGCCAACACAAAAATTTTCATTTTTCTTTAGGTTTAATTGCTTGAGGGCAAGCAAAGACTTGAGTTTGGGGGTGTGTTGAGTGTGTAAAAGTTCTATTATTTACACCCTTTTAACCCATATTTCTGCTGCATTCAAGCATCATTGCATTGCATTTAGAATAGTTTTCAATTAAATATCACAATTATATGAAAGGCACGGATTCTACTAAAAGATGGTACATTTTGCAGGTAACTGCCAAGGTTGACGATGAAGGCAGGCGAAGGGCAGATAAGCAGGAAGGCTGAACTGAACAAGCCGCTGAAGAAGACGAACCTGTCATGGACCCGTCACGACAGCATGGTGACAGCAGATTATTGAAGAGGAAAAATGAAGTGGACATCGATAGATAGAGAAAAATCTGCTCGTCTGTCGTGTGGAAACCAAATAATTTTCCAAGCCCCGGATCAAAAGATATGTCAAGTCAAAGCTCAAAGGAGAGGAAATTCCTAAAAGCAAGGAGGCGGCTAGAAAGTAGGATACTTTAGAGATTTAATCTTTATTAGAATCTTACTTTTAATTAAAGTTGTAATCCTTGTTACCTTAGATAACTTGAGCCCAAAGCTTATATAAAGGGCATAGATTAAACCTAGGGCATGGCCGACGACCCCATAACCGAAACCAAAACCCTGCCGTCCACCCGTCTCCGACATGTTCTAAATTCCCCCTAGGGCCACGGGTTGTTTTGTAAAGTAGTTGCAAGGGTTGCTTTGTTTTAGGATTTTTCAAGTTCAATAAAATAAACTTCAAGTTCTTTTATCTTGGTTTTAATATCTTGCAAGAGCATCGGGAGAGCATTGTGAGGTTATCTATTTACTTAGCATCGGGAGAGTTAAGTATACGAAAGAGATAAAAGCGCGTTCTCTAGTTTATAGTTGAACCATCTCGTGCTTAGGGATAAGGCGAGGTTAAGTGGCTAAGGAAGAATTCATACACATCGGTGTTCATCCTTCGATTCACGCCGGGTGGTATCATCAAAGACGTGTTCATCGACAGACTTGTGCCTAGGGATAGGGCAAGGCAGATCTGGGATTCTTGCCAAGCTTGAAGTACTGAGTTAGTGTCTGCTGCCGCGACAACTAACGGACAGACGCCGCGACAGGTGCTGTCGGCGACGGGAGCGACGACAGAACTGGAGATCCTAAGCACTTCAATACCTGCACTACCGAACAATTCAATACCAGCCCATTCTCTCTATCTTGATTTCTCAATCCTTTTATTTACGTTTTACTCTATTATTCGTGACAACTCTCTAAAATATTTCCTTTACTTCGTGCAGTAAATCAAGGTGAAGTCATTAGCCCAATCCCTGTGGAGACGATATCCGATACTTCGTATCACTTTACTACTTGCGTCGTGTACACTTGCACTACAATTGCGATAGTCTATTTTACACGCAACACTTATGTTGATGTTAATGAGATTGTGTATGTTGGACAAGATTGGTTTTATGTTGTGGATAATGTTAGAACTTCTATTTGGCCTCTTGGTATGTGGTTTGGTGATTCGAGGATTTCATGGATTGCCTTATAGGAAGCTTGCCTATAGAATTGGGGATTTTCATAATTGATGCCATGATGATGTTTGGTTGATGCAATTATGTTCCTTGTATGTTGAATGACTTGCTGGTAAAGTTTGGTAACATTTGGAGCATGTTTGATGGGTCAATTGAGTGTTTATTCAGCAAAAATCTGCAAATCTGGGCAGGGCGTATCGGAACAGGTGCTACCGTTTCGGAACAGGGGCCTGAAATGGCCTAGGCGTTCCGAAACGGGAGGAACCGTTCCGGAACGGAAATGCCACTGCCAAGACATGTTTCGGAACCCGTTGCGGAACGGTCCCGCGTTTCAGAACAGGTTCTTCCTATTTCGGAACACCCGACCGTTGGGCTCGGAATTTGATGGTTAAATGTTTTGACATGTATGCGTTTTGGTCCTGAAATTTGTTATGGCATTTGTATGGGTTTGAGATGTCCTATTGAGCTGAAATTTGACAGAGAAGCATGAAAGATGATTAATTTCAAGTTGGTAACTTTAAATTGGGTTAAGTCCTTATAATTTTCAGAATTTACAATTTGGTCCCTAAAGTTGAAATTTGTGCAATTGAGTCTCTAATTGTTCTCTGATTGTTATGTTGTTTGAACATGTTGATCTTGTGAACATATCTAGGGTTAACGTGCATCTAGACAAGAGTAAAAAGAAAAAAAAGGGTCGTTAATCAAGGTTGACTTTCGAGTTGACTTTGGTTTTCCCCGAGTCTTCTTCCATCCGTCAAAGAGCAGACAAATGGCATTGGAACCAACAGCAAAAATAATATAATAAATCTCTGTCTATGCAACTAGTAACAGATAAATTAAGAAAATGGGGTAAAAAAGGCAGGATAATTAAAAGGGACAGAGAAACCCTGATGATAAATTGTGAAATCAGGAAAAAAATATCTAAAGAAGGAAGGTTAGTGGGAGGAGTATCTGGAGGAATTCAAAGCATCATTCTTTGGCATTGCGACGAATACGTATTTCTGGGTATTTACACTGAAATTGTAATAATTATAAGCAAAATAGAATAAAGGAGTTATCTATGGGGGAAACTTAAGAAATCCTCTAAAATTGAACAATTAAAAATGCATAAATACATAAAAGAGATAGACAATTACCGGATGAGTGGGTTGAAAGCTGCAATCTCCAGAAAGGGAAAATAGCAAGTGAAACAACAAAGAAAGCGAGGATAAAGGGAATTAGGGAAAGGCCAAAGACTCGGAAATTATTAGGCACTATATAAAGCAAGCAATGTGGGAAGAAGAAGAAGAAGAGAGTCAAATCAACTAGGCATCCTTTCCAGAGGAGTTCTCAACGGCAGCGGTTAACCGTTAACGCCCACCACGCACCGCACTGCGCCTACCGTTCTATTTTATTTATCACTCTCCAAATCCAAATATTCTTTTGTATATTTTTCCTTTTTATTATATTTTAGGTAAAATTCACAAATAGTAACTGAACTTTAATAAATTAGTTAATTTGACAATTAAAGTTTCAATTGCTACAATGTCACCATTAAACTTTTAGTTTTGCTTCAATATCACCACTCATCCATTAACATTAGTTAATTTTTTTTGAATAATAACACATTTAGTTCTCTATGTTTATACATTCAAACAATTTAATCACACTTTGAAAACTAATAAATTTAACTATCATTATTTAATCATTATTAAAATTCTAAACTTAAAATTATCATTTTTTTTCTTATTTGTTTGATTAGAAAAAGTTACAGAGAAGCCTTTCAGGAAAAAGGATCTCCACGCGATAACAAGAAGACTATTACTCTCATTCTCAGTGATAGAGACTTTTATTTCTTCTTCTTTACCCAAGGTACAAACTTTTTCTTCACAATTGCATTGTCAATTCTTCGTTTGCTCTTTTCTTTTTAACTTTTTAGAAACAAATTCTAGGGAAAAAATGGAATTGTTTGTTTTGAATTTACCATGTATTGCTAAATGTTTAATTAACTTGGTGCAAACTACAAATTCTTGAGAATGATTGTCTTTTCTTGTTGATTCATTTGTCTTGGATCATTGGATGCAATCTTTTTTGCATGGATTGTCTAAATTCTCAGGGCAAAATATTTGTTATTTTACATTGATTTTATTTGTAAGATTGAGCATTGAATTATGGTAGGGTCTTGTATGCCTAAAAAGCTTACAATGGTGGCTGTTGGAACCACCAATCCTACCACCAATCAATAAGTTCACTATTACAACTGATAATATCGCTGCAGTAACTGAAAGAAAATTTAATTTGAGGAGAAATTATAACACCCCTTCCAGGTCTGGTCGAGAACTAGGTCGAAAGGTGATACCCATGGACAATATAGTGATCGACGCAATAAAATTTCAATTCATAACATCATATAATCAATGAAATACAAACAAATCATTACCAAACATGCATCTTAATCATTACGAAACAATAATTAATCATTTATGACTAATTCTTAACTATTACAAGTTTTAAGGACAAAATAGTAAATCTGAAAAATTAGGGGTCCTTTGATGCAATTATCCATACCTTACTGAAATTCAACACAATATTTAAAAGTCTGTAAATTTTCATGCAATTTGGTATTCATTTACTCAATCAATTTAACCATTCTAAATATAGTGACCAAACTGTGAACAATGCAAACTATCAAATTATGCCTTTTTAACCAACTTAACTAACCAAGTACCGAAACACCTTAATGTCGTTTCGATACGGGTGAACGATGGTCAACTTAAGTTGACTTGTCCCTTATACTGTATCGATACAGGCAAGTCCTGTATTGGCACGGGTTGACTTCCTTTGACCTTGACTTTGACCCGTTTCGATACTCCATAGACCTGTATCGAAACAGTGAATGCCAGTAGCAAAATGTTCCGGTACGGCCCTAGACCATTTCGATACGCCCTGATCCTTAGGTTCAATTATGCTTAACCGCATCGATACGCCATGACTCGTATCTATACGACCTAACTTGTATTAACAGATTTTTGCTAATTTTTAATCGAATTGACTTATCAAACAATGTCTGAATGCAATGAAAATTTACACACAATATTTCAATGCTTTAAACTACTAGCATGTCAAATTTCAAGATCATTTGAATCCATTTACTATGTTCTCACTTTTTTAAGCCAAATATGCATATTAAGCCATTTTCAAGCAAACTTAACAAGTCATTTAAGGCACTTAAACCATGTGTAACGCATAGCCTTTATAAACATAGACAAAACGTCAAGATCGACTACTTTAACTACATTTCCACAATTATAGAAGTTCATAGAGAAAAAATAATTTACTTTAGGCCCGATGTGACTTGCTAATTTACCAACTAGCTTCGATCTTGAAACGGCAACTCTTAACCTGAAATGTATGGACAATGAATGCATTAGACTTATATAGTCTAAGTGAGGTAGTCAATAACAATGAGTGATCATGGTATACTATTTATCATGCTTTGATGACAAACATAATATCAAATATGTGAATAAACATGACATGCTCTTCAATCATATTAAAAGCATAGTATCAATTATCATATCATCAATGGCAATATCACAACAAAGCAATATCATCAATAATTTTCCTTGGATCGATTTACGGTAATAGATACAAGAATTCTATGGCATGCCAATTGTATCCAATACTCTTGAATCCAAGGATCAATAACAATAATTCGATATCAATGATTCAATGACAATATCTCAATAATCATATAATCATAGCAATAGATAGTAGCAATAAACTCATGTCAATGATTCTATATGTCAATGCTTCAAAGATTTCCTTGACAACACTAACAATATCCCAGACAATAATTCAATGCAATACTTACTAAGACTTACCAATATATCTTTTGACAATACTTTATGCAAATCCCTTTAGTTCGATGGTTAGTAAATCAAACGAAATCAGTAACGATGAATTCGGAAAGGCTCCTAGCATAATTCTGAGACTCTGACTACACTCACCTTAAAAATCTGAAGCTTCTACGGCTCTCGGATGACTATCCCTTTATTCGTAGCTTTCTATGGAGACGATGGATTAGTCTTTTCCGATTCTTGAACTAGGAAGTGCAACAGGGGATTATTAGAATCAATATGACAATATCGATACTTGAATAACCATTAGCTATTAGACAAAGCTTATCATAAAGCTTGAGATTGGACAATCAATGATCAAGAGAATCGATGATTAACTTAGGGCTTCCACTTACCCGATCAATAGAGATGAATTGATGTTCCTAAATTAAGGAAGGCTTAAGCTTAAGGATCACAAATTTAGAGGTGTATGCTTAGGAGCTCAAGGTTGAAGACAATGGAGGTGTGTGATTGTTCTTTCAAAACAAGAAGATGAAGTTGGTCTCAGTGAAGCAAAGCAAAGATGAGAGCTTTCTTTTATTCATTTTCCAAGCTTAATCATTTCCCACCTCTTTTATGGCCAATGAAAAGGTTTCCCTCATCCAAGGGTAAGCTTAATATATATATCTATATATGTATATATTATCTATATTCTATACATCTTTTCAATAAAGATGACTATAAGTCATCTCTTTAAATTATTTCCACATGGGGAGGGACAACAATAAGCATGTGAGTCATCACTACCCCATTTCCTTTCGATTTAACCTTTGAACAGATTCGAATCAGGGGACCCGTTTCAAAACGTGTGAAGCTGTATCGAAACGGCTAAGAAAAAGTCCTATAGTTAGTTAATATCGTTGGAACTGTATTGGAACGCCCTGTAACCGTTTCGAAATGCCTTACCTAGGCCGTTTTGGTACGGATCTTACTGTATCGAAACACCTAGCTCAAAACATCATTTTAGGCATTTCCAAGGAGGTCCTAAACTAAGAATAAGTTTATTTAGGATCTCTTAGAAATATAATCTATAATTAGACAACAAAGATACGATATTTGAATATTTGAATATCAATACTCTGACCATCGAAATCTAATTCCAACTAGACCGATTTTCAGGGTGTTACAATTCTCCCCCCTTAAGAAAAATTCATCCTCAAATTTTTTACCTGGAATAATGTCATGATCATCCACTTGTTCTTTGCCTCTCATATGGTACATCTGTGCGGAAGCTTTAGATTCAGGTCGGTACGATTGTTTGAAAGATCTTATAGATTTCTCGAAGGATCCTTGTCTTGTTCCCTTGCCTCGAAAGGATTGAGTAGGGGATGGATCAGTCTATACAGAGGCAGGCTTATTAGAGTTCTTGGGGCATTCTCGAATGAGGTGACCCATCTCTCTACAAAAGAAATAGGCACCAGATTTCTTACAACATTGTTCTTCAGGGTGCCGATGTTGACAAAAATTACATTTGTGAATTCTTGTCTCTTGTTTAGAGCTAACAACGCTCTCAATGCGATTGAGACCTAAAGGAGAATGAGCTACAACTTGAGGTTTAGCAAAATACTCAAACTGGGAAGGTTGCGAATACATATTCTGTTCCAAACCATGATGCTTTCCTTTCTTGAAAGATTCAGCGAAATGAGACTCATCTCGGTTTCTCTTTTCAGACTTGTTGGACCTGCTAGTCCTTTGAGTCCTTTGTGCACGTTCAGTAGCTTTAACCATGTTCACAAGGTCTTGGAAATCAGTGATACACAATGCTGTGAACATAGGACGTAACTCATCGTTGAGTCCAACAATAAACATTCGACACTTCTCCTCTTCTTTCTTTATATATTCAATGCCATATCTATAGTATTCACTTATGTATTTCTTACAGAATTCTTTAAGGAAGAACTCTCAATTTACAATGTTCTTAGAAACAGTAAGGATAATAGTCTCCCACCAATGTACGGCTTCATCAGCAAGCAACGCAAGGGCGCATTCAAGCTTATATTCATCTGAACACTGTAATTGCTTATTCAAGATTCTTAAAGTATTGTCCAATCAATACTCAGCAACTTTAGGATTGTCATCATCCTGGCCCGTGAAGGTGTAGGCTCAGTATTGAGATAACTTATAAAATAGGGGCTCGAGGAGGTTGAACAACAGGTGGCATAGGTTGCACAACTTGATTAGCTTTCATTGCGTTCATAAATTGCTTGAACATGTCAGCCATGTTCCGATAACATTCTGCCTGAGTCGTGGGTGCTTCAGGCTCCACGCCCTAAGTAGAGGGGTTTCGTGGATTCGGAAGATTTCTCCTTCCAACTTCCTCACCATGAGTTGAGGAATCAGCGATATGCTTGCCTATTCGAGTTTCATTAGAGTTAGACATTTTTAAATAAAAGATCGGATTAGTCGGCAAGTCACAATACTCAATAAATAACTCCTAGGTGAAAAAGTAACAAAATATACAATACAAACAATCATATGTTTAGTCCAAAACCAAATAAAATCTAGCTCTGATACCATAAATGTAACACCCCCTTCCTGGTCTGGTCGAGAACCAGGTCGGAAGGTGATACCGATGAACAATATAGTGATTGATGTAATAAATTTCAATTCATAACATCATATAATCAATGAAATAGAAACAAATCATTACCAAACATGCATCTTAGCCATTACGAAACAATAATTAATCATTTATGACTAATTCTTAACTATTACAAGTTTTAAGGACCAAATAGTAAATCTGATAAATTAGGGGTTCTTTGATGCATATGTCCATACCTTACTGAAATTCAACACAATATTAACAATTCTGTAAATTTTCATGCAATTTGGTATTCATTTACTCAATCAATTTAACAATTCTAAATATAGTGAACAACGCAAACTGTCAAATTATGCCTTTTTAACCAACTTAACTAACCCTGTATCGAAACACCTTAAGGCCATTTCGATATGGGTGAACAATGGTCAACCTAAATTGACTTGTTCCTTTTACCGTATCGATACGGGCAAGCCTTGTATTGGTACGGGTTGACTTCATTTAACCTTGACTTTGACCCGTTTCGATACTCCATAGACCCGTATCAAAACAGTGAATTCCAGTAGCAAAATGTTCCAGTATGGCTCTAGACTGTTTTGATACGCCATGATCCTTAGGTTCAATTATGCTTAACCGTATCGATACGCCATGACCCGTATCGATACGGTCAAACCTGTAATGACAGATTTTTGTTGGTTTTTAATCGAATTGACTTATCAAACAGTTTTTGAATGCAATGAAACTTTAAACACAATATTTCAATGCTTTAAACTACTAGCATGTCAAATTTCATGTTCATTTGAATCAATTTGCTATGTTCTCACCTTTTAAAGCCAAATATGCATATTAAGCCATTTTCAAGAAAACTTAACAAGTCATTTAAGGCACTTAAACCATATGTAACACATAGCCTTTATTCTCATAGCCAAAACATCAAGATCGACTACTTTAACTACTTTCCCACCATTCTAGGAGTTCATAGAGAGAAAATACTTTACTTTAGGCCCGAGGTGACTTGTTGCTTTACCAACTAGCTCCGATCTTGAAACGGTAACTCTTAACTTGAAATGTATGGAAAATGAATGCATTAGACTTATATAGTCTAAGTGAGGTAGTCAATAACAATAAATGATCATGGCATACTATTTAGCATGCTTTGATGACAAACATATATCAAATATGTGAATAAACATGGCATGCTCTTCAATCATATTAAAAGCATAGTATCAATCATCATATCATCAATGGCAATATCATAGCAAAACAATGTCATCAATAATTTTCCTTGGATCAATTTATGGTAATGGATACACGAATTCCACCGCCTCACCAAAACAACGGATGGTCAACCCGCCGACATCGCCAATAAGACCAATACACAATACATCCCTCCACCTTGCCAAATCAATATAGGTCGTAGCCCTAGGACCGTATTTCACCCGTACACCGTGCTCATGAATTCTATGGCATGCCAATTGTATCCAATACTCTCTTATCCAAGGTTCTATAACAATAATTCGATATCAATGATTCAATGACAATATCTCAATAATCATATAATCATAGCAATAGACAATAGCAATAAACTCATGTCAACGATTCTATATATCATTGCTTCAATGGTTTCCATGACAACACTAACAATACCTCGGACAATAATTCGATGCAATACTTACCAAGACTTACCAATATAGCTTTCAACAATACTTTATGCAAGCCCCTTTAGTTCGATGGTTAGTAAATCAAACAAAATCAATAACGATTAATTCAGAAAGGCTCATCGCCTAATTCTGTGACTCCGACTACACTCACCTCGAAAATCTAAAGCTTCTACGGCCCTTGGATGACTATCCCTTTATCCCCAGCTTTCGACGAAGACGATGGATTAGTCTTTTTCCAATTCTTGAACTAGGAAGAGCAATAAGGGATTATTAGAATCAATATGACAATATCGATACTTGAATAGCCATTATCTATTAGACAAACCTTATCTTAAAGCTTGAGATTGGACATTCAATGATCAAGAGAATCGATGATTAACTTAGGGCTTCCACTTACCCGATATGTATCTATGAATTGATGTTCCTAAATTAAGGAAAGCATAAGCTTAAGGATCACAAATTGAGAGGTGTATGCTTAGGAGCTCAAGGTTGCAAACAATGGATGTGTGTGCTTGTTCTTTCAAAACAAGAAGATGAAGTTAGTCTCAGTGAAGCAAAACAAAGATGAGATCTTTCTTTTATTCATTTTCCAAGTTTAATCATTTCCCACCTTCCTTATGGCCAATGAAAAGGTTTCCCTCATCCAAGGGTAAGCTTAATATATATATATATATATATATATATATATATATATATTATCTATATTCTATATATCTTTTCAATAAAGGTGACTATAAGTCATCTTTTTAAAATTATTTCCATGTGGGTTGGGACAACAATAAGCAGGTGAGTCATCACCACCCCATTTCCTTTCGATTTAACCTTTGAATAGAATCGAATCAGGGGACCTGTTTCGAAACGCGAAAAGCTGTATCGAAACGGCTAAGAAAAAGTCCAATGGTTAGTTAATACCGTTGGAACTGTATCGGAACGCCCTGTAACCGTTTCAAAACGCCTTACCTAGGTCGTTTCGGTACAGATCTTACTCTATCGAAACGCCTAGCTCAAAACATCATTTTTGGCATTTCCAAGGAGGTCTTAAACTAAGAATAAGTTCATTTAGGATCTCTTAGCAATATAATCTACAATTAGACATTAAACACACGATATTTGAATATTTTAATATCAATACTCAGACCATCAGAATCTAATTCCAACTAGATCAGTTTTCGGGGGTTTTACAGAAATAGTTGCAAATGGCCTCCTCTAACAAACATGAATGCTTGATCCTAAGATATTCTCATGTTATTCGCCACATTGTAAGACTACAAACTTATTCATGGGATTTCACCTGCAAATGCATAAACAATTTTCATCAAATTCAATTCTATATAGGAGTGACTTTTTTTCATTTTTCGACAGGTCGGTCATAGGCTCAATTTTACTAATATACTTCACCTTATCAATGGACAAAAATGGAGATGAGAGTAGTTTAGATCACTAGCTGGAAAAGATGACTCACCAACATAATGTTGATTAAATATGTTGTAGTACAATACACATAATTGGAACACGAGGCATTGAAGAACATAAAGAAAATTCAAAAGAAAATCAAATTAGGCCATGTGATGACAAATGCTAAACAACTTTCCATTTAGAAGGATTCTTAAAAGGAATTTGTAGATGAAGACAATGACTTGCTCAACTAAGACAAAGGAATCTTCTCTTTTAATAAAAAAACTAAAAAAGTAACATTTAGGGTTTAAAGTTTAGGGTTCTAAGTTCAATGTTTAGGGTTAAATTACTTTTAATTAAAAGTAAGGTTAAATTAAAATAATATTTAAATAACGAGGGTTAAATTTATTATTATTTTTCAAATTAATACTAAATTATTTGAATGTACAAAAGTGGAGGACTAAATGTTTATTATACAACAAATTTTAACTGGTGTTAACGTCTGTTAACGGGTGAGCTGTAACATTGAAGCAAAACTAAAAGTTTAATGGCAACATTGAAGCAATTGAAAGTTTGGTTACCAAATTGAATAATTTATCAAAGTTCAGTTACCATTTGTGAACTTTACCCTTATATAAATTTAACGAAATTTTTCTCTTTATCAGAACTTTTTTTCTTCTTCTTTCATCTCATTATTCAATACTACATCACTTTCAGGCGGAGCTAGGATCAAATATTAGCAAGGGACAAAATGTTGAATTTAAAAAATATAAGGATTTATTATATATTTAAACTCAAAATTCATGGGGCAAGTGACAATGTAACGCCCCGATTTTGGGTTAGATGTTTTGGTGAGTCGGGTCAGGCTGGTGAAACCGGTGTCGGTTGTTTGAACCGTTAAAAGGTGGTTTAGGGAGATTGAGGTTCGGGATAGGATAAAAATATGATAAAAAATTCCTAAAATCCTCTAAAATGATGTTTAAGAGGTTTTCCAAATCAATTTTACAAAACAGGCTTTCTAAAGTGTACATTTTTGTAAGTGACCAAAATGTAAAGATTTAAAAGTTGGAAAAATGTGTTTTTCAAAAAGATTCAAAATCTTATAATCTTTAGGGAGCTACATGGAAATTATGCATTTTTCTTGATTTGGCATGTGTTTTAAATGTTATTAAAAATTAAAAAGGCTTTTAATTGGGTTTAATTAAAAAGTTAGTTAATCGGTTAATAGAATTTTTGACGAGCTTTTCATTTCTCTCTTTCACTTCAGCCAAACACTTCTCATTTTCTCTCAAATCCCTAGATTTTCTTTTCTCTCAAATTCTCTTTTGATTTCTATTATTTCTCCATTGATATCTTCCATTTTCCTTCTAGTTTCTTCAAGCAAATCTTGCCAAATTAGAGGAGAAGCCAGGATTGGAGGTAATTTTCATGTTCTCCCTTTAATCTAAGTTCTTTAATGAAATTCCAAAGATATTTGACTCTTTAATACTTATTTTGATTGAGGTTTTGTTGTTAGATTAATAAACTCTTGAAATCTTGATGAAAAAATAGTTTAAAAGGTAATTTTCGGACTTTAATTGATTTTGTTGGTTTGAGAATGATTCTAAATGAGTTTGAAAATGTTTTTAGTGTTGAAGTGGAGTCTTAATCATATAGATCCTGAAATCCTTGAGATCCTTTGTTTTTAAAGTGGTTTTGGGTGTGTTTTTGAGGTGTTCTTGACGAATTCAAGTTGTTGGAAGTATAAGGATGGTTTTAGGTTGTTTTTGGATGTGGATTAATGCTTAGGTTATGTTGGATGAGTTGGGTAATGGCTGGGCTGAGGTTTGAGGTCAATCGATTGAGTTTTCGGTTGTTTCGGATGTGTGTATTGATGCTTTAGAGCAGGGCTGCGGGATTTCTTGTGTGTGCTAGAGTTTTGGATGCATTTTAATGCATTGAACCTCTGTTTTGATGTGTTGAAAACATGAGATAATATTCCATAATCAAACAAAGTGATTTTGGAGGCTTCGGACGATCGATAGTTGTGTCGGCAAGCGTGGTTTTGCAAGTTGGTGAGTGGAACTTGGTTTTCCAGCGTGGAAACGTTTTAGAAAAGGTTTGGGGAACTTAGTAAGAGCTTGAAACGCTTTACTAAGTTTGAAAGTAAGTAAAGTGAAATTCTCTCTCGGTTTGTGCTAGTTTTGAACCTTTGATTGTACTTGGTTTTAATTGCATTTACCTAATATTTTAAAACATGTTTTGAATATGTGAAATGAGGTTGATGATGCCATGTGGTTTAAGGATGCACTAGGTAAGTGATCCTTGTATGCATGTGTTAATGCATGAGGTTTGAAGCATGGTTTAATGCTTGATTTATGGATTATCATGAATGTTTTGTAAAAACATTGAGGTATGCATGTGGTATGTATTATATTGGCAAGTGATGTTGTATAAAATGTTTTATAAATAAAATCGAATATAGTTAGCCGACACTGTAAACAAGCCACCTTGGATGTTGAGGGGTTGTGATTGTACCGAATACTCCATCCAAGTACCCTAACGATTGAGGATTATTTAAGGTTGCAACGGTTGAGGGTAGCTCCCGAGTGTGAACCTTGTGTGTGTCCCGTCTCTCGTTAGTGGATTATACATCTGTCGATGAGTGGTGTTGATGGGTTGTGATTGTACTGAATACTCCACCACCAGTGTCACAACGATGGATGGTCGCTCTCGTATGTGAACCTTGAAAATGCTGATAGAGTGTATGAAAGGTGTGGGACAATCCTTGGTAATCCTTGTATCCGATATATGTTTTTGAGATCGTTGTTTATCACTTGTGAGCCAATATAATGAAATGAAACATTGCGGAAAATGTTGTTGATGCATAATTTGAAAGATGCATGTTTTGGTTTAAGCTTAGCATAAAGGTGATTATGCTTAGAAGGCTTGTATTATGGGAAGCAATGGTTTAATTGTTGGATTTATATGTATCATGTTACATGATGTTCATTACAATGTTTTTGAGGTTAAAGTGCATGTTTTGTGAAAGGAAGCTTGATGGTTTTGAAAAGAGGGAAAATGGTTTTGTGCATTGATGATGTATTTGGTTTGAGCAATCCTCACTAAGCTTGTATGCTTATGCTCTCTTTGTTCATCAATGCAGTCAATTTAAGCTTTGGAGGCAGCACTTGCAAGGGGATCGGTGGAAGACATTGATTGAAGGTAAGTATTGGTTTTGGAACTAGTGTAATAAAGGCAATGGGGGCATCTGATGTTATAAATGTTGGTTGCTTTAGTGTTTACCGTGTTTGTGCAAGTTTGATATGCGTATTTAGTTGTGTGGATGACATTTAAGCATTGGTTTATGCTTGAGTATGTGATTTAGCCTTTTTGTGCTTTTAACTTCTAGGAAGCACGCCTTTAGTGCCATAGCTTGTGAGAATGATGCTATGATAATGCTTGTGCTTCGTATATGTGGTCATTAATGTGTATTTGAGTTGTATGTATGTTAGGGCATGAGTTGGGATGGTTTCAAAGGGCGTAAAGTGAATTAAACTAGCTTTTTGGAAAATTGCAAACCCAAGCGTTTAATTCACACAACATGTGAACTCAAGCATTTCGTAACGGTGGCTTGTAATGGCCTTGGTGTTTTAGAACCGTGAGGTTCATTCCGAAACATTTTGCCTCTATGAACTATCGTACCGAAACGTGTCCCTAGGGGTTTCGAAATGAACCCGCGTATCGAAATGGCCAGCCATGTACGAGGCATTCTGTTCTGGAACACTTGACCGTTGGGTCTGTAGTTGAATTGTCCTGAGTTCTGTTTCTTGCATTTTGGTCCATGTTTTCCTTGCATGCAATTGAATGAGTTGAAAATGTCTTTTTGAGCTGAAATTTCACAGCATGTATGTTATGAAACTAATTGAAGATTGGTAGATTGAATTTGGTGAAAGCCCTCGTAATTTATCAAATTACAAAATGGTTATTTATCCTTAATCAGTTTAATTTGATTGACAATCATGTTGATTTTCAATCCGCTGCTTGCGTACGTACACTTAGAAACCTAAAATGCATCTAGAAAAAAAAGAAAAAAAAGGGTTGTTTATTGATGTAAACTTTCCCGGTTTACTTCAATATTCCCCGTGTGATCCTTTCGGTTCGGTCTATCGGCCAGGCTGGGTCGAGGGGGTTACAGACAAGGCCTAATTTGTCTAATATTTAAATTTATAAAGACCTAAATGTTATCGGACCAAAAATGTGAGGATACATGTTCATTCTTCTTTAGTTCAACCTAGAAGTGTAAATGAACATAGCGTTCGACGAATTGGTAGTGAACTGCTCATATATTAAACTAAATAAATGAGTATGAACAATTTTTTATGTTTGTTTAATAAAAGAATGAACACAAACAAAGGTGTATTCTTTTCATTTATGTTCTTGAACAAGCTCGTTTATTGACTCGTTTATAACCTCATTTACTTGGTTTCTCTTTCTGTAAAACTAGCATTTGATTTTGATATAACAAATAGTTTAAGGACCAAATTATAAACTTGGATATATTTTTAAGTATTCAAAAAGTCTCACGAAATGAAAAGGATTCGAACTTAAAAATGTTTATAAGTCAAAAACTTAAACCCTAAAAGTTTTCTAAGTATTTTGGTACTCGAAATAGCTAAAATTGCCCAGGAGTTTCGATACGCCCTTGGTTGTAGCAATACATTTTCTAGGTCCTAAACACATATTTTAACTTAATAGCTAAAAGGTTTCGATACGGGTGTGCCCATATCGGTAAGCTCTTCAACTTGGAAATTTTTTAGGCAATGAGTATCGGTACGTGTCTTAGCGTACCGATATAGGGTGTTGAGATTTTCAAAATATTTCTAGTTAATTTTGACCATTACCTTATCATTTATTGAAATCACCAAACTTTGAAAATTGGTTACATTGTACTGATACACCCCTTAAGCGTACTGATGCAATTTTTATGGACTTTTTCTTCTGATTCTAGTGAGGAAAATCCATACTGATACGCCCCTTTGTAGAATACACTTTTCGTATCGTATGCCCTCACGTGTTCTTCTTATGGTAAGTACCAATACGGAAGCTCTTGTACTAATACGCCTGCCTACCAAACATCATTTAATGCGAGAAAAATGTAGCTCAACGGCTATATTGATGATCTCAACTACCCAAACGGTTAGAAAAATGTATATAGGTTGATGCTTTGCAATGTGTTATGAGATTTATGTTTTGAACTTAATGATGAATCTGTTGTAGCCCTTAAAAACACATGTTGCATGCACTCTAAAAACTTAAGAAACGTTAGGGAAACTCTACGTCGACTTTATGATGCCAAAGCATGAATCAAAGTGAATGAACAGAATTCTCAATATAGTAAAACAAAGGCTTAAAAACTCCCTGAAAATATCAAGAAAATTAATTAAGTCTCGATAATATAAACAAAACTATTGAGGGACACTCTTCTATGCATCTTGCTATCTCAGTACACTAGGCAAGTTGTGTTTGCTCCATTTAACTTTCACTGGTAGGAATGATAGTACTGGCAAAGAGTGAATGAAAGTCTTCAAGAGATGACACTGCTCGTAGGGCTCGGGGATGGATGTTTTCTCCACTCCATCTTCAGGTAGTGAAGAGTAAGTGTGATAAGTTGAAGCCCCAATGATAGAATTTTTGAACTTAAAAAGAAAAATGAGTAAAATAAGGTGTTGAAAAAGAAAATGTTGGATTGTACGGTGCTCGATTCCTTCAACCGATCTTGCTCACCAAGTGGTGGAGAGGTGGAATTTTGGGTGGATGTGGTGTGGAAGCTAAAAGATAGATGACACAATGATTTTAGAGTGGTTCAACTTTCTAACCAAGGTCTACATCCACTACCTTAGCTTCCCACTAAGGATTTCCAATCAATCTACTATTGTTTCGTCCCCTTTTCTAGGCTTAGGAGGAAACCCTTATACAATGATCAGGCTTTCTACCCAAAGCCTTGATCAAACCCTCTTTACAAAAAGAAAAGATAAGCAAACTTAAATCCCTATAATAGGAGATTGTTTGCACAAATAATCTCTCACCCAAAACCTAAAACACTTGAGCAAATTTGACAATTTTGGCTCACCAGTGTTTGCCTATACAAAGAAATGACAATTTAAGTAGAAAGACAATTCTTGATCATTTGTTGATTGAAAATTGAAGCATTAACCATATCTTGATGCTTGGAGGTCTCTTTTATACTCTTTAATGAGTTTGTAGCCGTTACTAGCCGTTGGGGTTGAATTGGAGCCGTTGGAGACATAATTTCCCACCATAAATGTTGTTCTGCTGCTAACTGCATCGAAACACTCGAACCTGTTTCGATACGCTCTTCAAGTAGAAAGAGTCGTTGCAGTCTGATGCAGCACCTGTATCGAAACGCTCTTGGCTGTTTCGGAACACCCGTATCGAAACGCCTTTCACTGTATCGAAACGATCTGTATGTAAATGTTAGTTGGGAAATAGCCGTTGGGGTCTATGACTGTTGTTGTCGATTCCATGTAAGCATATCGAAACGGCATAGCCCTATCGAAACGCTAGGCAAAATATACATCCAAAAAAGACTCGTTTCAAAACCTGTTTCGAAACGTTTTGACACTAGAAGACCCTGTATGGAAACGCCTAAGGGTTTTTCGATACACTTGGATGGTTAGTTTAGTTTGGTTTTGAAAACATGCAAAAACCTTTAAAAACATTCCCTAAACATAGTTTCAAGTTATTTGGACTTTGGAAATAGTTTGGAATTCTTTTTAAATCAGTCCAAAACATTTTTCAATTATTATATCAAAACATTAGTTCTACAATCTCCCTCTTTTTGATATAATAAAACTAACTTGAAAAATTGTTTGGGATACTCCTCCTTTAAGTAGAAAAATGTGAATAAGAGATTAAAGATATGAAATCAATTAAAGTTCCCCCTTATTCATTTGAAAATCCAATTTTTCAAACCATTTCTCCCCTTTTTTGTTATAGCAAAAAGAATTCAAAATACTTTTAAGTTCAAAATAACAATAGAGGTAAAAAAAAAGATGACAAAATTAAGAATTTTGGTTTTAATATGGCTCCCCCTTACTCAAAGAATCATAAAAATGTTAGTCCAACATATATGATCATCTAGTTGAATTAAATGAAAAATAAA
The DNA here is from genome assembly GCA_958450335.1 of Hibiscus tridactylites. NCBI lineage: Eukaryota > Viridiplantae > Streptophyta > Magnoliopsida > Malvales > Malvaceae > Hibiscus > Hibiscus tridactylites. The sequence continues at coordinate 36,378,723 of OY288266.1, forward strand.
AACAAAAAACAACTAGATTTTACCACACTTGAACTCAAGGGAGGATGTGAAGTCTTCCTTCTTCAAGTGTTCTTCCTTGTGTGCATGGAGCTCCCCCTAAAGCTTTGACTTGTTGATCACTCTCCATCACACCTAGAAAAAGACAATCAAGTAATTTTTGGTATCCAAATTGCTTTGGATCCATAGACGTTAGTAGCACAAAATTTAGTCCCCTTAGGAATCAATTTTTCAATTTCATCATTTTTAGTTGAAGTGGTTAGTCCTTTTGGGACCTAAACACTTCTAAAACATTTTCCTTTTACAAATCTAGAGGGACTAGATTGTCTTACATAAAAGTTTGATTTTCCAAAATTATTTTTCTTTTCAAGCTCTTTGGAAATCAAATCTTTTTCTTCTTGAACTTTTTGAAGAAAATTTTGTAAATCAAAACATTTTTGTTCAAACTCTTCGAGTTTTGCTTCAAATTCAAGTTTGGTTTAAGAAATCAAATCATTTTGAATTTTCAACTTTGAAATCATTTTATTTTTTTTCAAAATGTGATTTTTAAACTCTAAAACCAAATCATCGTAGGCATCTTGTAATTCATCAAAAGAGTAAGAACATGAAGTAGATGTATTAGAAGTTACCTTTGAATCTTCTTCGATGGTCATAAGGCAAAGGTTGGCTTGTTCATAGTCGGTGGAGTCCTCATCACTCCAAGTAGCCACATATGCCTTCTTATTATGGCTTGAAGTGTTTGCCCTCTTGTTTTTCATGGATTCTCATTCAAGCTCTCTTAAGGTTTTCTTCATGAACGGGGCACACTTCTTGAAGAGATGAACTATCTCTTCTTCTTCATCCTCCTCTTCACTTGAATCAACATGATGGCAAGTGGAGGATTTGAGAGCAATGGCATTGGTGTTGATGCCAAGCCCCTTGAGCTTCTTCTCTCCCATAGCTCTAATTTCTTTCCTCTTCTTCTCATCTTCTTTGTTCTTCTTCATGATTTGATGAGTAAGGAGTGACCCAATGAGTTCATCAAGCTTCAAGGTCTTCAAATTCTTGGCTTCGATGATGGCGATCCTCTTTGAGTCCCATGACTCAGGAAGTGAGTAGATGAGCTTTCGGACAAGATTTTCTTTCGGGATGGCTTCTCCATTTTCATTGAGACCATTGGTGATAGTGGAGAACCTATCAAACATCTTCTCGATGTTCTCTTTCGGATCCATTTTGAAGTTCTCATACTCTAAGGTGAGGAGCCCAATCTTGGTCTCCTTAACTTCATCGGTTCCCTCGTATGTGACTTCAAGCTTGTCCCATACCTCATTGGTACTCTCACAAGAAGACATCTTCTCATATATGGTTGGGCCAAATGCACAAAAGAGGATGTGCAAGGCTTTGCAATTTAGCTCCATCTTCTTGCGATCATCGGCGCTCCACTCCGCTTTGCTTTGTTGAGGCACGAACGAACCATCTTCAACTATGTCCCATAGCTTGTAGTCTCTAGACTTGATGAAGAACTTCATCTTTGTCTTCCAATAGGCATAGTGAGTTCTGTCGAAGAAGGGCGGTTTGTCGATGGATTGCGCCATTGAGCCGGTTGTGTGAAATGATGATCGAGATTGCCAGATCTTTTCAATATGATGTTAATCCTCTTCGATTGAGCCAAGCTCTAATACCAATTGTTGGGTTGTACGGTGCTCGATTCCTTCAACCGATCTTTCTCACCAACTGGTGGAGAGGTGGAATTTTGGGTGGATGTGGTGTGGAAGCTAAAAGATATATGACACAATGATTTTAGAGTGGTTCAACCTTCTAACCAAGGTCTACATCCACTACCTTAGCTTCACAGTAAAGATTTCCAATCAATCCCCTTTTCTAGGCTTAGGAGGAAACCCTTATACACCGATCAAGCTTTCTACCCAAAGCCTTGATCAAACCCTCTTTACAAAGAGAAAATATAAGAAAACTTAAATCACTCTAATAGGAGATTGTTTGCACAAATAAGCTCTCACCCAAAACCTAAAACACTTGAGCAATTTTGGCTCACAAGTGTTTGTCTATACAAAGAAATGACAATTTAAGTACAAAGACAATTCTTGATCATTTGTTGATTGACAATTGAACCAGTAACCATATCTTGATGCTTGGAGGTCTCTTTTATACTACTTAACGAGTTTGTAGCCGTTGGGGTTGAATTGGAGCCATTGGAGACATAATTTCCCACCATAAATTTTGTTCTACTACTAACCGTATCGAAACGCTCGAACCCGTTTTGATACGCTCTTCAAGTAGAAAGAGCTGTTGCAGTCTGATGTAGCACTCGTATCAAAACACTCTTGGCCGCTTTGGAACACCCGTATTGAAACGCCTTTCACCGTATCAAAACGATATTCATTTATATGTTAGTTGGGAAATAGCCGTTGGGGTTTATGACCGATGTGGTCGATGCCACGTAGGCGTATCGAAACGCTAGGCAAAATACACATCCAAAAAAGACTCGTTTCAAAACCTGTTTCGAAATGTTTTGACACTAGAAGACCGTGTATGGAAACGCCTAAGGGTTTTTCGATACACCTGGATGGTTTTGTTTAGTTTGGTTTTGAAAACATGACGAGTATACTTGCTCTAATGTTCATCACTATTCGACAAGCATCACTACCATTACCATGCCTTGTATGGACAAGAACCTACCATCCATTTACCTTATTTTGTCAGCGAGTCTTTGGTTGCTTTGGTTAATAGGAGTCTACAAGCTCGAGAGGCTGCAATTAAGATGCTTAAATTCTACCTTCAGAGGGCTAAGGAGAGAATGGAGAAAAAAGCTAATAAGAAAATGAGTGATAGACATTTTTCAGTATGAGATTGGGTATACTTAAATGATACGTATCCGGTTGCGTGATGACCGAATTCGTATGTGATGTTGCCCGATCGTGATTCTAGTATGAAGTTGCAAACTTGAAACTTGAGTGTGGAAGTGATGTATATGGAATAGGTGCTGGAATGGTTGGTGATTAAGGTTTGAAAGATAAATGTAAGGGGAAAATGGATAGAAGTTGATATGGGTATATGGAATAGAATCGGTGTGGAACAAGGAAAAACCAACAAGATAGTGAATGTTGACCCAAACCTTACACGTTCTTACCCTTTGTGAAATGATGGAAGAAGGTTAGATTGTGACCCTTTAGCTATAATTGAGCTAAGAACCAACAATATAATCAAATGGAAGTGATGGTGGAATGGTGGAACGTGACCCGCTAGATAGAAAGCTAGGAATCAACGCTATAAATAGAATGGAATGAAAAGGGAAAATTTGCCACAAGACTAGCTTGAAAGCCGATAAAGTTCTTAAAGAACAATGAAGAGAACACTCTCATATATTTTCATCAAAAAAAGGTCTCTTACAAAGGCAAATGAGCATCCTATTTATTGTACATGGCAACCTAGAATTTGAATGGACAAAACAATGCATTAAGGCTCCAATTTATGACATTCAATGGTTTGTCTTCAATCCTATCAAGTGTGGCTGGCCATTTGTATAATTTATAATGAATTTGGACATAATAAGACTTGCATGAAGACTTATACACGTCCAAGTGATGCATCCTTTGATACTCCACTTGCTTGGCTCTTAAAAGTGCATGTAGATGACTTGGAATGAATCTGCCCATATTTGCATCTAAGTGTATGTGTCTCTTCAACTTCCTTTCTTTATATCTCAACTTTATTGGCTGAATAAAAGCATAATAAAGTCTTCTAAATGCTTCATCCCCCATGGAATTCAAAAAGACTCTCTTTGAATGATGATAAAGATGGCATGTCTCCTTGAAGAAGATGAAAAGTCTTCAATTGTTTCCATCTTAATCCCAACGTATAATGACACCAAAAATACATAAAATATTAATCAAAACATGATAAAAATGTTATGCAAACTTAAAGAATTAATTGAACAAGTTCAATGAATGAACTAGTTTAATTAATGAACCTACATGCTTAAGTGAAACACATACATAAGTGAAGTATTTTCATAAATGAAGTGCTTCCATAAATGCATAAACAAGCATATTTATTCTCATGGAATGAATGAACTATTATGCAACTACTCATGCAAATTCTTATGCAACTACTCATGCAAATTCTTATGCAACTTATTTGAACTTTCCAACAAACTCAAAACGTTGCAAGATCTAATTGTTGCTGTCATTTCTTCATTCATTTTCCAGCATTGGCAAAGCAAACTTTCCACAGCATCTTGAATCATTTTAGCCCTTGCACGAGTCATAGGACCTCTAGGAAATTCATTGGAATTCTTGCTGGTTGTGGTCACATCATTAAAACTTCAGCCCTATCGTCAACAATCTTTGCAATCTTCAAAAACTGAAAAGCTTTCTCCCAAGTGGTTTGGACCCTTCTCATCATTGAAAACGTTGGAAAAGTTGCATATAAATTGAAGCTACCAGATGGTTCAAGAGTACACCCTACCTTCCATGTGTCTCGGCTTAAGAAGCATATAAGGTCAGCTCTGGTTCAATCTAATTTACCTATTGTTGGATCTGATGGAACTATGGTGAAAGAGCCTTTATGAATTGTGGACAGAAGGATGGTTAAGAGGGGGAATATGGATCTTACTGAAGTTTCTAGTTGGGTGGACAAATTCTTTTCTAGAGAATGCTACTTGGAAATTGTTCTACAAGTTACAATATGATTTTCCTTATTTCAATCCTTGAGGACAAGGATTCTCTTGGAGAAGGGAGTATTGATGTAGGGCCTTTTATGTTTGAGTTAAAACGTAGCTGTTTCTTTTATAAATAATAATTGTTGTTGAATGTTTTATCTTTTTCCTGAACAATGTCGTTTAGACTGTAATAAGTAGGGGATTCCTTCCCAGATTAGGGCATGTCTGGATTTGGGAAAATTCTTCTTTGTCTTATATTTTTCTATGAAAATACAGTTACCATCATTCTTATCTCCATTTTTCTGTGTTATCTTTGATTTCCTTGCTTAGTTTGGATTTTGTCCAACATCATATTTAGATACCATCTTTGATAGGTAATAAGTGACTATATTCAATGTTCATAAACCCTATAAACATGAGAAATTAGGAATTTTTATTGAACCTATGATGAAATTTTCAGATTTATAATATCTTTATATGGATTTTAAAGTTAAGGATCATTAAGGCTTAATCTTTTAAAGACCAGATCACTATGCCTTTGTATATATGCATTACAAGTATTTTGTTGTCTAAATAATGAATTTCATAATAAATTTTGTGACATATCGAATTGGGGAAAACCTTGTCCTCGAAGGTTAAAGTTAAAATTGCCAATCAAGGTGGGGTAGTGAATTCGACATTGGTCCTAGCCTCAGGAGTATCGGTGAGTGTAGTTATGGTCCGGGATGACACAATGTCATTTCGATAATTAATGTTTACATACGAAATGTAATATTTTGTAAGATTTGGTAATTTGGTTCATAGAGCAAGCTTTCATGACATTTATGGTATGGTAAGTTAAATTTGGTAAGCCTATTTATGTTTTATGAGTTTAACATGAAGTTACATGATAAAATATAACATGTTACTACATGATAATGTATGACATGATGATATATGAAAATACAAGACATGATAGGCTATGAATGTGAACTTGTAGCTCCACTATGTACAAACATATAAAATATGAAACATGAATTGAAAAGACTATTGTGACAACAGTCAGAAACTCCTTGGGCATTAGTGAACTTTGGATACGATCAAATTGCCATTTGAGCAGTACAAGACCATGGGGCTACAACCTAACTATCATGGGACTACGACCTAAATATTATGGGGCTACGACCTAATTATCATGGGACTTTGGTCTAATCTTCATGGGACAAAGGCCCATTTTCGATGCAACTACGGTCACAAGTTACGACGCATTCATGATTTAATAAGTTGGTTGGGAAGCCGTGCATTCATTGATTACTATGATCCATGGAGAAAGATTAATTAAGATTATCCATACATGATTTAAGAATGTACATGAAAATATGAATATGCATTGTTAGTGTGCTAGCATAACATTTTATGAAATTTAAATGGAAACATATGTTATTACAAAATTCGTGATCATTGGTGCCACCTTTAGCTTTGTTATTATTAAATACATGTGATTTATTTTGTATGTTATTTCATAGGAAATAAAGATACAACCTCACTAAACTATGTAAGCTTACCATGTTTCTTTGCATACATGTCAGGTATTGAATCTTCGTTAAGAGTTCGGGACCATACTTAGAGGTTGCAAGTCGCTCTAAAGACAATGAGTAAGTTCTATTTAACAAACTCTTAGATGGTGGCATATGATTTAAACATGTTAGTTGTATCATGATAAATGTTATTTGAGCGATACCATGATTTGATTAGATTTTAAGTGATAGCTTTAATATATAAAATCATGTTATGATCTTGGAAGCTTAGTCATGATCTTTTCTAAGAAAGTTAATAGGCATGATATGTTATGTTTAGGTTCCGAGTTTATGTTGTATGAATTGGTATGATAAGTTGTATGAAATGGCAAGCTTAATGTGTGTAAAGTGTCCACAAGTTCTATATTTCATGCACATTCCATCTCATATTATTGCTGTTTTTGAGTACATTCTATACATAATTAGGATCATGCATTGCATTTTACAATATTTCTTTACTTTTCCATGCCTTTATAGATTATTTGTTATTTGGTGAAGAAAAAATATTGTTTTAGCTTAGTTTAATTTCAGGTACTAGAGGCTGACAGGGGGAAAGAAGAGTTGAGGATATGATGTTGAGGTAGCAGACCAAGGAGCTGTACTGATGCAGTTCCAAACAGAGACAACAGCTGTCGAGTAGCTGACGCCGCCCAGTTTGCCGCCCAAGACAGCAGACTGTGGAGATGGAGAACCAGAGTGTGATCTGTAGAGCAAAAAATCTTGATTCTATCGATGTTGTCCACTCAATTTTTCGATGTCTGTAGCAGTGGGTAGAGCCGCCGAAAGAGAATCTCGAGATTACTTGCGGAGTAAGGCAACATGATAAAGTCCACATTCAACTCAAAGTAGTAAGAGTTTAAAGTCACATTTAATGTAAAAAGCTACATTGAAGACTTCTACTTCAAGAAGGACTAGACCTAGATAATGCCTATATATACCCATTGTAATTCTAATTCAAAATAGCTTAGGTGTTCCTTAGGCATAGTTTAGGTTTTCTTGCCGCCGACATGTTCTAAATTTCTTCTTGAGTTTGGGTTATGTTGTAATTAGTTGTGAGAACGGTTGTTTAGGATTTCAAGTTTTTTTTTTTGCAAATAAAATCACAAGGTTTACTTATTCCATGTTCTTCATAGTTTTCAATTTAGGCGAAAGATTAGTTGAATTCTATCCATTTTTTCCGGTATCGAGAGAGTCGAACTCACGAAAGGAGTAAGTACAATTTCATTTATAGACGATGCGATCAATCCGGCCTAGACATAGGGTAAAGGTTTAAGGAGGCTAAAAGAGGACGAATCAACATTGTTCTCTTTGCACGATTCACGCCGCGACTAGTATTATCTGCAGTGGGCACCAACAACACTCTGACTTAGACATAAGCAGAGTCATTTTCAAAGCGTTCTACCGAGCCTTGTAGTTCTCTTGAGTTTGCCACTGAGACACAGTTCTATTCCCCTGTCGAGGCAGCGAGAGGGTCTCAACAGTCTACATGCCATCCACCGTTGAGGCAGTAGAGTCAGGCAGCACAAAACAACATGTCCTATTCAACGTAGTTTCACACTAAGCAACCGAATAACCATGTCCTCTCTATCAATCTAATCATTTCCTTTTAAATTACTTGTGTTTTTGTTTTACTTTTTTCCTCAACATCCAATTTAATTGTGCATTTAATTTTCTTGTCCAGGACTTACAACTCGAATCAAGCTGTCTAATCCTTGTGGGAGACTATATCTTTTATACTATAACTTGACAGAAGTGTGCACTTGCGCTCATAAATAGAGAACACCCAAACTCTCTACGAGTTTTTTGCGATGTTGACGGGGATTGGTAACAACGAAATTTGTCTTTAATTTCGGCACTTTTATTTCTTTACATTTTACTTTTATTTTTATTCTTAACTAAAAAAAAGAATTTTACAGTTTCCTTTGCTAGTATATGACAAGGGCAAACCCAAAAGGAGAAATCCTTTATTACGACGATATCGAACGTAGAGAAAGACAACTCAAGAAGGAAATCAGAGTAGCCCTAAGGAAAACTACTGAAGAAATAGAAAAAGCAAAGGCAAACATGGAGAATGACAACCCTGCCAACAATGCTGTGAACGATAGGGATAGGCAGCAAGACCCGATGCCCAGAGAACAGCAAGATCCACCAAGGAAACAACCCCCTCTTCCGCCCAGGCAACCACAGTATGTTCGAACTTGACTTTAGAGGGTTCAATTCGACGGTGACAGAACCTGAGATTGAGGCAGATCACATCTAGCTAAAGCCTATTACGTTTAACATGATTAACTTGTAAGGGCAATTTATGAGGGACTGCCACAGAAGATGCTCGACAACACTTAAGAGGATTCCTGAACATTTGCAGAGCATTCAAAATACACGGGGTCCATCAAGACGTACTGAGGCTGAGATATTATTTCCCTATTCACTGAGGGATAGGGCAAAATAGTGGTTAAACAACCAGCCAACAGGATCGTTCAACACATGGACAGAGCTGTGTAAGGATTTTCTGGACCGTTTTAGCCCATCCAATATCACAGACATATTGTGAAACGAAATAACAGCCTTCCGACAAGGGGATGACGAGCCGATGTATGAAGCATGGGAGTGATACCAACAGATGTTGAAAAACTGCCCGCTACATGGTTTCCCAGCTTGGACACGTGTATCAATGTTCTATAATGGGGTGAAGTACCCAACACAAATGATGATTAATGCCTCAGCCAACTGAATCATCCTCGACAAATCACTAGAGGAGGCACTGCGGATCTTGAACCAAGCCGCCAAGAACTACAAGTACCCAACAGCTCGCCGAGGCGGCATTAGGCGGCCAGCTTCTGTGAACGAGGTAGAAGCCTCAGAATCTGTCAATGGCAGCCTCAATAAGCTGACATAGCTAGTTATGAGCATAATGAAACCCGCTGGGAAAGTCTATGAGGCCAAGGCTGTAGAGCCATTCTGTGATGAGTGTGAAGGAAACCACGATTCCTCTGAATGCACCGCATCTGCCAACTTTATGGGAGGATACAAGAGGAACAACATGCCTACCCAAAACACGTACACCCCTGGATGGAAGAACCATCCCAACTTCTTCTGGAGCAATCCCAAGACTGCTGCAAATCCATAATAGCAACAGGGAGGCTACTAGCAAAACTTGCCCAGACAGCAGGCTCAGCAGCCGCAAAATAATAATTCACTAGAAGCAACTCTTCATACTTTTATGTCTAGAACTAGTGACTTTATTGTTCACACTAAAAATTTATTGATAAAACTGAGTCTTTCATGGATAGGACGAATATGAAGATGAACAACCAAGAGGCTGCTAGAAAGAACTTGGAGACCCAATTTGGGCAGTTCATGGAGATCTTCAGTAGCAGAACACTGGGAGCAACATCCAACAGCATAGAGGTAGAAGCCAAGCCCACTTATGAGCAGTGCAAAGCCATAACTACCATAAGTGAGAAGCAGTTGGATGAACCTAGGGTAGAAAAGCAACCAGAAACACAGCCAGCACAAAAAGAACAACCTATCGCGGCAACATCAACACCAGCCGCCTTGACAGCTGAACAAGATAGTGGTCTTGAAGCAGATGATCCTCCACATATAAAGTTCCCATGCAAGGAGCATATAGAGGACATTCGTCTGCCAGCACCTTTCCCCCAGAGGCTTAAGCAACAGAAGAAAGAGCACTAGTTCAGGAGATTCTTGGATATTCTAAAGCAAGTGCACATAAACATCCCTCTAATAGAATCCATTCATAATATGCCCAACTATGCCAAATACCTCAGGGACATGGTTTCTAAAAGGAAGATGATTGGGGACTTTGAAACAGTTGTTATAATAGAGGAGTGCATTGCAATGTTGCACAACAAACTGCCGCCCAAGCAAACAGACCCAGGCAACTTTGTTATTCCATGTAGGATAGGCAACAAGCACGAAACAAAAGCTCTATGCGACTTGGGAGCTAGCATCAACTTAATGCCTAAGGCAGTCTTCGATAAATTAGGAATTGGGCCAGCCAAACCTACCTCTGTCATGCTGAAACTTGCTGATCATTATTTTGTATAACCGAAGGGAAAGATCGAAGGCATCCTTGTGAAAGTGGGCAACCTTATTCTTCCAGCTAATTTCCTCATTCGAGACTGTGAGGCAGATGAAAAAGCCCCTATCATCCTTAGGCGACCATTCTTGGCCACGGGCAGAACGTTAATAGATATGGAACATAGAGAGCTGACAATGAGGCTAGACAACCAAAGCATAAGGTTAAATGTGTTATAACCCTCGGAAAAAGAAAAGAAAAGATGCCAGATGCTAAGACTGCCAAAATCAGCATAGAGACAGACCAAGACAGCAGCTGTCGCGACAGACCCAAGAGCGGGCTAAAAGACCCAGCAGCACATCACCGAAAGAAACAAGAGGACCCCCAGGAGGGAAGGACAAGCTAAACTACCTCAGGAAGTGGTTATGTCTGGGAGATGCACCCAAATGCACTCCCAACATAACTTAAATTTTTACTTTCTTTATTTTTATTGTATGCATTAGGATTAAAGTTTAATTTATTGCAATTTATTTTTGTTAGGATTAGATTAATTTCCACATTTTTAATTTTCAGAATTTATTTAAATATTTAATTATCTTTATTTAGTATTTCAGGACTAGGAATAAAAGAGTCGGATCCAAAAAAGGCCCAGCAAGGAGCCCACACACCATCCCGCCAAAACAGCCCAGCACAGAAAACACGTAACATCTAGTTGCCCGCTAATGGCTAGCTGCCAACAACTACAAAAATAACGGGTAGAATTCCTGTAGCGTGCGCGATATAACTGAACCGTTAGACAATTAATGTTGTCACGACACCGCTCGACAACCTCTATTTAAACCCTTCTCACTTCATTCATTTACTTTACTTTCACCTTCTTGCTATCTTATTCTTGCATCCACTGCTCTCACCTTATTTTCTTTCAAGTTTCAGTAAACTTCAACCGTCTCACATGGCTTCAACACCGGCACCCAAACCCACCTTCCAACGCTTCTTCTCCCGTGAAGATGAAAAGAGATACCGAACCCAGTTTGCAAAACAGGCCATATGGGAGGAGCAAGGCTTTCACTATACAAGGTAGACATGAGATCTCGGCCTAAAACAAAATCTGTTTGAAACCAACCACAACAAGGGATGGGAAATATTCGCATGACAGCCGGAGATAACCAACATCACCATGGTCAGGGAGTTCTATGCCCACCATCCCCGCCTTGAGATGTCATTCGTGTTCGTTTGAGAGGAACCTATCAAGCTTAATGCTACCATAATCAACGGTTTTTATGGCATGGATATGAATGACAACCCTTACGAGGAGTGGAGGCAGTCACTGACGTCTGTCGATTATGAGAAACTCAAGGCCAAGATGTGCAAGCCCAAAACACCGTGGTTGGCATGAAAGCATGGGGGATCTTTCATGAAATACGTAGGGGAAGTTCAAGAAGCCTTCGCGGCTTATCTCCTTCAGAAGTTCACTGATGACGGCCCCACCTTGCCACCCTACCCTGCAGATTTAGCTGCCGCAGTTGCCGTAGGTCAAGGAACACCATCAGCCGCCATTGTCTGCCATGCCGCCTTCCGTTGCTAGATGCCATCTCCGACGCACTACCCGTCATACTCAGCCACCTCCGCTTCCAACATGGTGGCAGACTCGCCCGAAAGGCATCGACAACATCAATCAACTGCCTGTAGGACAACAACAATGGCAAACACTTCCTCGTCATAGGAAATTGAGCAGCAGCCGCCAGCACCACCACCACCAGCAGTTGCAGCAGCCATCCCAATGACAATAGACCATCCGGCAGCACCAACAGAGGCATGTACTAGGATGAGGAAGCGACACATCATAGCCACCGAGCCTGTGGACGACGAGACAGAGTCAGAACATCCTCTCATCCCTGCCAAGTCTACTGCTAGGACATCTGTCGTCTGCCGCCTAATCATCCAAACATCCTCCTCCACCTCAGAAGCAAAAACTCAAACCTCTTCTCAACCCTCAACCAATTTCTAGTTTTTTTCTTTCTTGTTTCTTTATTTTTATACTTTATATATATATATATATATCACTTGTATTTTTCTGCTTTTATTTATTTTTTGTTTTTATTTTGTGCATTGAGGGCAATGCCCATCTCGAGTTTGGGGGGATAGCTTTTGCATCTTTTTGTGTAGGCATACTAAGTAGCATATAGGTTGCATTGTATTTGCCTTAATGTTAATCGAAATAGAAAAATTTGTTATATAACTTGTGTCTATGATATTTAGCCGATTATTTATTTTTGCACCAATAAATAAATTGAACTTAATATGGGAAAAGCATGCAAAATGACTTATATTTTTTTAATTTGCCAAAACTTTCAATCACTTCTGTTACTTGTTGAATTTGCTAAAGTATATAATGAACAATGCCTGCTTTGTTTTAGAATTCTTTGTAAAGTTCTAACAATGGTTGCAGGTAGCCTCCGAGGCAGAAAACAGAGACACGAAATTAAGCACTGCCACGAAAGCAGAAAAAAAAAACAAAGAAACATTGTTGTTTTCCCTAGAGGTGCCCAAAGCAGACTCTAGGAAGAATCATGTGCGAGGAAACTCCACTGCTATCAAAGTCCATGAATCTGAAAATTTTGAAGTGACAGATAAATTAGCATGAGTGAATGAAAGTCTTCACGGAATGACTCTACTCCATGGGTTCAGGGTTTTGTAGTTTGCTCCTATCTTAATTTAAGACCTAGAAGAGTAGTTGTGATAAGCTGAAGCCCTCATTGCCATGATTAAATAATTGTACTTAATTGTGCTGTCTCGACAACAACCTTATATATCATCACATCATCTTTGTTTATCTAGTTATTCTGCATATTTAGCCTGTACACAGTCCCGCACACATTGCATTGCATTATAGAAATTAATTCCGAGTTATTTTCTTGCTAAGTTCCCTTCACTAATATACTATAGGTGCCACGGATTTGAGGTACTGAATCAAGTTGAAAACATGTTTTTCTTTCCAGTTAATATAAAGTCAAGTATGTTTAGGTTGCATTGCTTGAGGACAAGCAATAGTTTGAGTTTGGGTGTGTGTAAAGTATCCACAAGTTCTATATTTCATGCACATTCCATCTCATATTATTGTTGTTTTTGAGTACATTCTAGGCATAATTAGGATCATGCATTGCATTTTACAGTATTTCTTTACTTTGCCTTGCCTTTATAGATTATCTGTTATTTGGTGAAGAAAAGATATTGTTTTAGCTTAGTTTAGTTTTAGGTACTAGAGGCTGACAGAGGGAAAGAGAAGCTGAGGATATGATACTAAGGCAGCAGACCAAGGAGCTGTACCGATGCAGTTCCAGACAGAGACAGCAGCTACCGAGTAGCTGTCGCCCCCCACCTTACCGCCCAAGACAACAGACTGTGGAGATGGAGAACTGGAGTGCGATCTGTAGAGTAGAAAATCCTGATTCCATTGATGATGTCCACTCAATTTTCCGACATCTGTAGCAGCGAGCAGAGCCGCCGAATGAGAATCTTGAGATTACTTGCGGAGCAAGGCAACATGATAAAGTCCACATTCAACTCAAAGAAGTCAGTGTTTAAAGTCACGTTTAATGTAAAAAGCTACTTTGAAGACTTCTACTTTAAGAAGGACTAGACCTAGCTAATGCCTATATATACCCATTGTAACTCTAATTCAAAATAGCTTAGGTTTTCGTTAGGCATAGTTTAGGTTTTCTTGCCGCCAACATGTTCTAAATTTCTCCTTGGGTTTGGGTTATGTTGTAATTAGTTGTGAGAACGATTGTTTAAGATTTCAAGTTTGTTTTTGCAAATAAAATTATAAGGTTTACTTATTCCATGTTCTTTATAGTTTTCAATTAAGACGAAAGATTAGTTGAAGTCTATCAATTTGTTCGGTATCAAGAGAGTCGAACTCACGAAAGGAGTAAGTACGATTTCATCTATAGACGGTGCGATCAATCCGGCCTAGACATAGGTTAAGGGTTTAAGGTGGCTAAAAGAGGACGAATCAACATTGATGTCTTTACACGATTCACGCCGCGACCTGTATTATCTACAGTGGGCACCAACAACACTCTGACTTAGACATAAACAGAGTCACTTTCGAAGCGTTCTGCCGAGTCTTGTAGTTCTGCCGAGTTTGCTGCCGAGACACAGTTCCATTCCCTTGTCCAGGCAGCGAGAGGGTCTCAGCAATCTACTTGCCATCCACCGCCGAGGCAGCAGAGTCTGGCAGCGCAAAACAACTTGTCATATTCAACGCAGTTTCACACTAAGTAGCAGCATAACTCTGCCCTCTCTATCAATCTGATCACTTCCTTTTCAATTACTTGTGTTTTTATTTTACTTTCTTCCTCAACATCCAATTTAATTGTGCATTTACTTTTCTTGTGCAGGACTTACAACTCGAATCAAGTTGTCCAATCCCTGTGGGAGACGATATCTTTTATACTATAAATTTACAAGAGTATGCACTTGCGCTCATAAATAGAGAACACTCAAACGCTCTACAATATGATAAATGGTTTGGCTTAATAAGAAGATTAGAAGATAAATTTTTTATATATTGGATTCATGTGGTATGTTAATGGACATGATATGCTCGAGTAAATTTGTGAAATTTCATTAAGGTTTATAAAACATACCATGTATAAAAGAGTGTAAGCTATGTTAGGTATGGATAATAAATTGAAACCTGGTTATGGCCTGAAAGATAAAAGTATGCATAATTGGTTTCGACTGTGTATCTTTGGATTCATTGACTGAAAACATGGAACTGAATCATGGCATAAGATATAATAATTTCGACAAAGTATAAAAAAACCATGGTAATATGTCTGGTGAGGTTTTAAACTTCTTTGAAAAGCAGCAAACCAGATTTTTAGACTCAAATATGCAATCTGGGTACGATATGAACAAGTACCGGTACGATCAAGATAAAATTAACAATTGTGCAAAACGTATTTTTACGGCTCTGTCTTAAGTACCAGTACAAAAATTGGCTACTGAAGTTTGAAAAATTAAATGGTACCGGTACGGGCCTTTGAGTGCTGGTACGAATGGCAGTTAATTCAATTTTGGGTAATTACAAGTTTTGAACCTTTGCATTTCAGTCCTAAATAAAACATGTATCAAATGAATGAGTTACAAATGCCCAATTGAGATAATATTTAGCTGGTAAGCATGAATTAACAAGGACTGCATGAATGTATCCTTAATTTCTAAAAAAAGACCTTAAAATTTTAGAATTTATGTTTTGGTCCCTAATTAGGAATTAAGACCTTTAGAGTAATAATCAAGATGATTTTGATTCAAGAAGATTAAATTCATTAAGAGGATATGTATAGGGGTAATCTGGTAAATAATTGAACTTTGGAAAATTAACAATTTATTCCTCAAACTTTAAAAATTTTACAAATCAGTCCCTAAAAGCAAGGAGCAGAATTGCCAAGATCAAGATTTCTAATGATTAAATGCTTTCCATGAATGTTGTAACCCCCTCGTCCCGGTCTGGCCGGATGACCGGTTCGAGTGGGCCACACGGGGAAAACCCAAGCGAAACCCGTTAGGGTTCCCCCTCGGTTAGCAACCCTATTTTTTTTCTTTTTACTTAATCTTTTCTAAAAGTTCATTTAAGTCCTATGTGATCAAACAGCGGAATAAAATACATGAGACAAACATTCGAACCCAAAACAACAGTTAAACAACCCAATTTTAATCTTTTAAACAGGTCGTTTCGAAACACCCTTGAGGCGTATCAAAACGCCTTGACCAGGTCAACTGTCCTAGAGCCTTTACAAGGGGTCGTATCGAAACGGTGGTCAACCGTTTCGAAACGCCCACGACGGTCAATATCTCGTGGTCAACGAGATTTTGACCGTTTCAAAACCTTTACACCCGTTTCGAAACACCTTCATCTCGTGAATTTCTCAGAATTCCAGTAGCCAAAACGTTCCGATACGCGTTTCGGAACATGGGTTCCAAAGGCCATACCGTATCGAAACGCGTTCCGATACGGGGTCCCTGAAGCCTACCCGTTCCGAAACGATCCCTCCCGTTTCGAAACGTTGGCAGTCTGTAACCTTTTAAATACAGATTTAGAGGTGTTTTGACAAGTCTAAAGGTCCCATAAGACCCCTAAAGGCACACAAAACCATCAAACAAAGTCGAGAGGCATACATCCTAGATTTAACATACTCAAACACAAACAATCATGGATTTAGGCAATCTTTCTAACATGGCAAATTACACATTAAAAGCCTTTCATACAAGCATGCTTGAAGACATTAAAAAGAACCAATGAGCATCATACATATCAAATAAGTTTACATGCCATTTAAAGCAACCTAAGCATTCATAAGACATCCATCGTACTAGCATTTGGCAAGATATATCATGCTTACAAACCAAGTCAACCATAGACATACATCAAGACTCGAATCAACAATTCCTATCCCATTGCTTTACTATTACAATATTTAAATTTAACTATCATACTTGAGCTAACCGTAAGCAACACTTGGAGTCCTTTCCTTGCCTTTGCCACCCACAAGCTATTTATCTGCATTGTCGAACAAAAGAGAGCGTAAGCATAAAAGCTTAGTGAGGGTAAGCTCATAAAACAAACCTTCGACAATGCAGGGTCCAAGCATGGGCTACAACCAAGATCAAATGCATGACCTTACCTCTAATCCACACGAGCCATAAATATAGATGATGCATGATCATATATTCAATTTCATGTCATGCTCAACATGTTTAAAACTACAACATATGAAATCACATATATTAAACCATGTTAGCAACACATCCCAAATCACATTGGCTCACAATTAACCTCATATTGGTAACATAAACTACAATCCGTATTGGCACCTAGCTATGACTCGAATACGCGGATAACTGTTGGATCTCACATCCAACAACACAACCATTACCTGACGGTGGGATTACACTCATCACCGTTCACGCGGAGGGGATTCCACTCATCCTCACGCCTGTCGATGGGATTCCACTCATCACCGACTGTTTTATATAAGAAGATTTCCGGGCGAACCCGTACTCCATCTTGATGACTACCATCATCAAGACCACGCGCGCATTTTGACTCACGTGTGCACACTAGACATCCTAATGATCGATCATTTGTACCGAAGCATACTAGTGCCAATACTACACATTTCATTAATCTATCACAATATCAATCCATAACAACTTCTGTGCTTAGCACGTACTCACCATGATTCACTGTCATACACGAACCACATTTACATGCCTAGCATGTACTCACCATGATCCTCGGATCATACAATCACTTCATAACATCATTACACATGTCCACACTACATGCATCTCAATAACGCAATTATCACATCATGTTTCATACATATGTATATCTCTATCACATTTATCATCAACATGCATGTAACAATGCATTAAGCCATGCCTCCACATACATGTATAACAATATAAGCATAACCACCATAAGCATGATTAAACATGGGGCATAATTCAACACTTTAAAGATCAACCAAGGTCTCTAACTAAAGATTGGGATTAGGCTACCACCCTAATCCCAACTCTAGGTGGGTCTACCAATCCCAACCTAGTTCACATGCTTGAACCAACACTTGAAAACCATTTAAAAATATTTAACCACTCACCTAAGCTTCCAAGCTCCAAGCCAAGCAAGCAACCTTCCTCAAATTTCCGGATTTCTTCCCGAAGCTTCCCCAACACAAATTCCCGCTTCTTTCAAAACGGAGCCAAAATGAGGGAGAAATGAGATGAAATAGTGAAAGGGGGAGGAGAGCTCTACTTGATGTTAGAATGGTGGAAATGGGAGTGAAGAAGATGAGCACATGTTTAATTCAACAAAAAGGGGTTTTAATTTTAAAAGTTCATTTTATTTACCCTTTTGCCATTAATGAGATGGCAACTCTCCCTTTACTTTAAAATCTATGAAATTTTAGTTTCATTTCAAATTAGCCCAACATAAAATGTTTATTTGAAAATAAAGAAAGACACAAGGTCCAAATAATATATGATATTATTTAAATCAAAAACCGAGACCCAATAATATTATTTAAATATTATTTTCTTCCGACCCCTAAACCCGGGTGTTACAAATGTTATGCATGTCTCATATATGTTGTGAAATGATTCATTGCAATTCCAATCCTTCGATTCTTTGTTTTGTTTTTCGGTAACATTTTCGATCCGATTTTTCCTCTAGACCAGATAGGGGATGTTACATAAAAGGTAAACTACACAAGTAGTCACTAAAATTTTAGATCACTTTTTACTTTGGACACTAGAATTGAAAAAATTTCATTTTAATCATTGAACTTTTATTGTTTTAATTATGATGTGACACGATAAAGACTTAAAGTCTTCTTCCTAAAAAAAGCCCTAATTTTTTATATTTATAGCCCCACAAAGGCCAAAATTTCAATGAACGAAGCGGTCACCGATCAATCCCAACGTTGGGAAGGATCCGTTTGGGCAAAAGATTAATATAGTTTGGTTTCAAGCTAACCCGACATTTAACAATGGTCGAAAAGTTTTAATTTTTAGCAATTGAGATTTTTAGTCTATAATGAAAGGAAATTAAAAGTTTAGTGATTGTAATGAAAGTTTTTCAAATTTAGAGATCAAAATGAAACACCCTAAAAGTGTAGTGACTACCAGTTTAGTTTGCCCTTAAATAAAATCTATTGTAGTTTTGAGTACTTTTAATTATTTTTTTTAAGTTGATTGAATATTGGATGAAAGTGAAAAATTGAAATCAAGAATATATATATATGGGATAGGATTTAGTTACATAGTGTAAAAGTTTTTAACTTTTACATGTTTTTTCGATCGTTGGATGGGTAATACGGATGTATGAGATTAACATTGGGTTATGTACATATTATCACTTGGAAAAAAGTGGTAAGGAGTTAATCTAAGTCATCCATTTCCCTCATCCAGCGATCCAAAAAAATGTAAAACTAAGAGGATTGGTCATGTAGGTATAAGATCGTTCTCATAAGGCCTTTGCGGTAGAAATTCTAACATTGGTCATGTTTCTAGAACATGCAATGTGGAAGCCGACTCGCTGATATTGTCACTAAATTTTCACCTCAATATTAAATAATTTAAAAAATATAAAAAGAAATATTTTTACTTAAATTAATAAAATATCTTTTTTCTAAAATAAAAAAAAACAAAAACAAAAACCCATTTTTAAAAATTCATTTTTAAAGCTCATTTCAAAAGGAAAAAACAAAGCACATCTTGAAATACAAGCCCATTTTCTAAAAAAAGAGAGAAAAAAAGAAAATGTTATAATAATTAAAATAAATAATAATGATAGAAATAAATGTAAAAAAGGAAATAAAATGAAACCAAAATAATAATAATAAAAATAATAAATAATAAATAAAAACAACAAAGAAAAACAACAAAAACAGCAAAAAATCAATAAAAGAGAAAAAAAAGGGGGAACCAGCGCGCGTCACGCACGCGGGCTGGTTCCTCAGCAAACCCTCCCGTCGAACACCAAGGAAAGCCGTCCGGCGTCTATCAGCCACGGTTGTCGTCGTCGTTAGTGTCGGTCGACGCGTCTCACTGTCGCCAACCCAACGGCACCAACACCGCTCGTCGTCGTCGCCTGTGTTCGCCGAAATCTGCAAGAAACCGAGACAAATGGTCAAACCCTAGGCTCGAATCAATAGGAAAATTGAGCTTCAATTCTGAACCAAATCGGATAGAGTTTCAGGGGTTTTACCGAGAATCAAGTCCTTTGTTTGATTTTGGCTCTAATTTAGGGACTAAATGCAGATATTTGCTTGATTTGCAAGCCCTAGTATGTGTATACAACCCCCTTTTCTCTTTGTTCATCACACAACAATTTCAAGAGAAAATACACTTGAAAAAAGTAAATAGGCTTAGAAAAATTTCAAAAAATTCTCAAGAGTTGCTGGAAATTTTGGAGTTGAAGTTCGAGTTTGGATGCAATTTTTCGGAGGCAATTGGGAGCGTTTCGAGAAGTTCATATTCGAGTTCTTCTTTCGTCGTTTCGGTAAAATTTATGTCTTTCCTTTTAATATTGTTTTAGTAATTTTCATGCTTGTTCTTGGATGAATTTTTGTGTTTGTGTTTTTTTTGTAGAATTTAGGTTGTGTTTTTGAAGACAGAAAATCGTTTCGCGATTCCGATAATGTTCTCGTTTTAAATTCTAGTTTAATTTTGGGTTTGATCTTTAAAAATAGCACGCTTTTAAAAAAAATGTTGTTAAAAGTGTTTTGTTCTTTAGATATGTAGGGTTGGATTTTTAAAAGTGATGATATTAAAATGCAAGAATAAAAATGAGATAATGTGGTTTTATTAAAAAAATTAAAGTTAGGGATTTAATTAAGAAAAATTATAATGCATGGGTGAAAATAATAAAAAGTGGCTTGTTTTTTTTTTTAATTTCTTGAAACTTAGTTTTAATAATAAAGTATGTTAAGTAATTTTAAAAAGAAATGTAAATAAAGATGTTTTTTTAGAAAAAGAAATATGTGATAAGTTTTTAAGAAAAAAAATAAAAAAGTTTTAAATAAAAGTTTAGGGTTTTACGAAGGAATAAAATTTTGAAAAAAAAAAGATGAAAGAGAAATCTTTTCAATAAATAAAGTTTATTTCAAAAAGACATATTTAAAAGAAAACCTTTTTAAAAATAAAAAAATGAAAATGATGTCTAAAAAGAGAAATTTTTTTATTTGAAATAAAAAATATAAAAGGTAAAAAAACATACAAATTAAAAAGTTAAAAAATGTAAAAAGGGTCTTCGTTTTAAAAAAGTAAAAAAAATAATTTTTTTAAAAAGAAATAATAAGGAAAAAACACAAAAGAAAAATTAAGATACTTGCTTGCTTTTTTAGAAATAGGTGAAAACTTAGGATTATGTTTTAAAGCTTAGATAAAGACGTGTTTTGTTGAAAAATTTACTTTACAAAAATAAAATACACTTAAGGAAACTTAAACTTTTAACTAGGAATAAAAGACTTAGACCTTTCTAGTTTTTTTTTTAAAAAATTAGAATAAATAAAAAATGCTCAACACATTGAACTTTCTTTGTTGTTTGAAAAAGTGAAATTAATTTAATGTGGTGTCTTATCAAATGGGAATGATGGGTTGGCGCCAGAAATGTTGGCGGTGATTAAAGTTCATTTCCTGGGTGATAAGGTTGTTAAAAATAGACTAATATTCATTAAACGGACAAATAAAGTTGAACTTTTGTGAACTAGCAAATTTCAGTTTTAAAAACGATTTTAAAACTAATTAGGTACCAATTTTGGGCGTCGTGGGGGTGCTAACCCTTCCCCACGCATAATCGACCCCAAACCTGTTTTCTATTTTTCGTAGACCAAAATTGTTGTTTTATTAAAACAAAACGTTTTATAACACCATTTTAAAGTGATCCAATCACATTTTCAAAAAAGATTGGTGGCGAGTCTGTTGATTTTTATAAAGTTTCCCAAAAACTCAAAACCCCTTAAAAAGTGGTTGCGTCAGCTTGGCGACTCCGCTGGGAAGTGTTTTTATTTTTGAAATAAAAACAAAAGAGGGTTAAGCCACAAATCAGTTTTAAAAAAGGTTTTTTTAAAATATGGAATTTGCATGTTCACAATAGGTTTTATTTATTTTTCCGTTTAAATGAATATAACTCTATTTTACGTATTTAAGTCTTAATTCTAAGCTCTATTCCCGAGATTTGTCCCATTCGTTTAAGTGGGGGAAATACGCTTTGCTCATTTAAGAATATTGATTCTTCGTATGAGCCTAGCAAGTACCTTCGGGACTCATTCCTTTGTCTTCGTAAGGATATTGATTCTTCGAGAAGACATCGGTGGTGAGTCCTCCTGAGTTGAACTCAATTCGTTTGAAACCTATAATGGGTGAGAATCGAGGGCCTTGATATCCTTAGTAGGGGACAACAAGGATAGCTCGGGTACCTTTCTAGAACCAAACCAAGTTTTAGAATTTAGAGCCTACCCCTAATAGAGCCATGCGGAAGAGCCTAGGGTGTTGAGTCGCAGGAATAATCCGTGGAAACATGTCTTGAAATGTTAGAATGTCAGCCCATAATTATCGTGCATTTAATTTGCTTCATTTCCCTTTTCTTGCTTTATTAATCTCTGTTTCCTATCTTGTCTATTTTGCATATGCATCATTCCATATTTAGAAGGGGTTGATTCTAGAAAATTGTTCAAATTATGGACGGAAAGCTCTTCAAGATTGAGGAAGACCAAGCACGTGACAATGTTAGCAATTGAAGCCGCAACTCTTTGTCAGTATATCAAGCCTATTGGAAAAGTTGGACCAAGGCTCATGTGGCTAGTTGAAGAAATCAAGGAATTAGGTGTTCAAGCCGAAAAATATTTGTAAAAAAAGAAAAAAGATGTAATAAAAGCTTTCGTGTTCAATAAAGAGTTTCCTTTCATGAACAGATTTTCAATGGAATTAACGGCCCTTCGACTGCATTCATGCATTTGCACTGTTTTGTTTTCTTTATTGTTTGCTTTTGTGAATTCATTTGTGCATATATTCATTCTTGACAAAAACTAACTTAATATAAAAAATGATAGAATATCTAAAAATGCTAAAACAAGTCATAAATATACAAGACCAAACTTGAGCATTTAACTATGAGGAAAGGTTAACAGCTTTGGAGACAAACCAAAAAAGAACTCAAGATAAGTTGGAGAAAATAGAGATCCATCCGAAACAACAAATTAAGACAGTTCATCAAAAGACAGTCAGTTCAATAACTACCATACTACGTTTCAAGGATCCAGATGTGGTTGAAGAAGAAGGAAACACTACCGCCATTCCATGATTCCCAAGAATGACCTTTATGAAGGAGACTGCTGCTAAAGCCAAAACACTGATCCATATTGCTGAATCCTCCACTCATGTTCAAAATAGGGAGGCTGATAATTGTGAGGTACCCAACCTCGATGAAATTGCTGATAAGGTTCAATTTCAGAAGAAGTGGGAGGACAAGTATGAGAAGTTGGAGGGGATGATCAAATCCTTCCAAGATGGTGTTGCTCATGGTGGAATGGATGCCTAGGATCTGAGCTTGGTAACTGATTTGGTTGCACCGCAAAAATTCAAGATCCCAAACTTTGAGAAGTATAATGGGACCACATGCCCATCGGCACATCTAACTATGTACTGTAGAAAGATGTCAATGTACCTCAACAATGAGAAGCTGCTCATTCGTTACTTCCAAGACAACTTAGTAGGTTTCGCTGCACGTTGGTATTCGCTACTAAGTCGGGTAAACATCAAATCATGAAAGGATATGTCCAGATCCTTCATTGAGCAATACAAGCACATTTCAGACATGGTTCCAACTCGTCTGGTCATGCAAGGGATGGAACAAAAGCATCACGAGAGCTTCTAACAATATGCACAAAGGTGGAGGGATGTAGCGACACAAGAGCAGCCACCGTTGCTAGAAAATGAAATCACCCCGATGTTTTTGGAAACTCTAAAGTGTCCTTTTTATGATCGCATGCTCAACCATTCTACGAAGAACTTCGCAAACATGCTAATGAATGGCGAACTAATCCTAGCAGCCATGAAGAGTGGAAAATTTGACAATGGGGAAACGAAGAAGACATATAAGAAGAGAGATAATAATGAAGTCAATGCCACAAACGTTTACAACATCAATTATTCAACAAGTGTGGTGTTCAACAAGCCCAAAACCTTCAACAAACCCAACACCTCAGCTCCAACGGTTCCAAGTGCCCCAAAAGGAGAGTGAAGATATCAAGGAAATTTGAGACCCTACTTTCCTCTCATCCCAATGAGTTATGCGGAGTTGTTTGCTGAGTTGATCAAATCACATATGGTACTGCTAATACATGTCCCTCCGTTCTTACCTTCTTATCCACCGTGGTACGATGAGAAGGCCCAATGCGAATACCATGCAGGAGTAAGGGGGGCATAACATTGAGAATTGTACTGCATTCAAAAGGGTGGTGGATGATTTAAGGAAATCAGGAATGTTACCATTCAAAACTTCCAAAGAAAAAAGAAATCCATTGCCAAATCACTAGAAGAATAGAATAAATTCCATTATAGAGGAAGAAGCTCACACAAGAAAGAAGCACGTTTTTGAGGTTAAAGCATCCATGAAATGGCTATGGACTCAGAAAGTCAAAGTCGGGGTGATAGAATGAAGGTTTGAAGAAGCAACGATTTAAGGATTGTATTGTGAATACCATCAGCAAGAGGGGCATGAAATTGAAATTTGCTTGGAGTTTAAGCAATTAGTACATGCGAAAATTGACTTTGAAGAGTTAGAATTTTATGTGCAGAAAGAAAAGAGGATGGAAGTCTACGCGTCAGAGGAATCATCCTCTAAAAAGATTTAAACAAGAATGAAGCCTTTGGTGATCAAGACCAAGGTAAGGGTTAGTGAACAACCTAGGAGTGTGACTCCGCGATTGGTTGTGAAGGCACCAACCCCATTGGAATCTAGGGACAGTAAACAAGTCCCTTGGAACTATGCTTGCACAATGACGGGTCCGAGGAGCTCGACAGTTGAAGAAGAAAGAAAAGAAGAACCTGTTATTGAGGTAGGTCATTTCATAAGAAGTGGAAGACTCTATTCGGCACTAGAAGTTGAAGATAGAGATGCAGCATAGAGAAAGGCTGCTAACCAGCAAGATAAGGAAGGGGAAAAGACTTCTTCCAAGAGAAAACACCAGTGATTCATGAACTAGTGAAAGAATCAGAGGCTCAAGAGTTTCTAAAAATACTCATTCACAACGAATACAATGTTGTGGAGAAGTTGCATAAACTTCCAGCCCAAATTTCTATGCTATCAAAGCTATTGAGTTTTGAAGATTATCGAGATGCTTTGTTGAAAGTGCTAAACAAGACGTTTGTGTCAAATGAGATCACGACTGACAAGATGGATATGTCAGTCAATAATATTGCAGTCAATAATTTCATATCATTTAGTGATGAAGAAATACCCGCAGGGGGAAGAGGATCATGCAAGCCCCTCCATATTTCTACAACATGCAAAGGATATATGCTACCAGGAGTTCTCATTGACAATGGATCAGCTTTGAATGTTCTCCCACTGACAACGTTGAAAAAGTTGCATGTTGATATCTTCCACATGAGAGCTTATCAAAATACAGTACGAGCCTTTGACGGGACCCAAAGGGATGTGTTAGGAAAGATTGAATTTCCCATACAGATTGGGCCATCAACATTTGAGGTAAACTTCGTGGTTATGGATATAAACCCTAGTTATAGATGTTTGCTCGGGCGCCCATGGATTCACACAGCAGGCGTGCCCTCTACTCTTCATCAAAAATTGAAGTTTGTTATCGATGGACAATTAATCACGGTTGGTGCGGAAGAAGAAATCATTGCATCGGTGATCACTGATACACTGTACATTAAAGTAGATGATGGGGCACTTGAGTGTCATTTCAGAACATTAGAGTTAGTCAATGCAACCTTCGTCACTGAAGGGAGTAAAGTGCCAGAACCAGATCTGTCAAGTTGTACAAAGATGCAAGAGAAGCAAACACTTAGAAAGTCAGCCAAGGTTGGATTGGGATTTGGAAGAAATCATCAGGGAAGGCTTTACCCAGTGGAGATCTCAATAAAGAAGGACCAGTTCGGTTTGGGCTTCAAGCCCACCAAATGGAAACGGAAAGCAGAATTCAGAAAGCAGCAAGAAAGAAGGAAGTCGAGGTTGAGTGGAGAAGAAGTTGAGTGGGAGCCAATGATGTACCCACCCCTAAGTGACACTTTTCAGAGCTGTAGGGCTCCTAGACCCTAATGTTCGCTTCGATAAGGAGGAGAAAGGAAAAGATGAATTGAGCGAGGTTTTTGAGAATTGAGCATTAATGCCATCACAGATGATGAGAAAGGAGAAAACAAATATCTGACCAAGATTTGCCCCTGCGCTGAACTGAAGAACTGGACCACGGAAACAGTTCCTGAAGTTTTTAGGATTTCCTCAGAGTAATTCTCAAAACCAACTCTTTTATCCTTAGGCCCTGAGGTAATTAGAGATCTTATTTAAAAAGTTTTTAGGATTTCCTCAGAGTAATTCTCAATAAAATATGCATATTTTCCCAATAATATTGTGTGCAAACTTTCTTTCGCAACGCAAAACCAAAAAGCAAAAGATCATAAAAACCCAAAAGCAAAAAAACAAACCCTTAAAAACATAACAAATCATGTCATTTCATTCATTAATTATTTCTTGGTATATATTTTTTGTCTCTTTTATTTGCAGGTTTTTAGATATCAATAGTCCAAACACTCCGAATCAGATTCCAAAGTCAATTTTGAGTTACCACTATGTTTAGAGGAAGTTGAGAGTATTAATGATGATGAAGAGTATGACTTGTCTGATGATCTTCTTAGAATGGTAGAAGGAGAAGAAAAGCAAATTCTGTCCACAAAGAAGAGTTAGAGGTTCTAAATCTTGGAACTGAAGAAGAGAGGCGTGAAGTAAAGATTAGTACCACCTTCTCAATTGAGACACGACAATGTTTGATTGAGCTTCTACAAGAATATAAATACATCTTTTCCTGGTCATATCAGGATATGCCTGGTCTTGATATAGATATTGCCATGCATAGGCTTCCTATAAGAGAAGGATGGGAGCCAGTAAAGCAAAATCTTAGAAGAATGAAGGCTGATACACTTTTGAAAATCAGAGACGAGGTTAAGAAGCAGTACAATGCATGATTCCTCGAGATAGCTAAGTATCCAAAATGGGTGGCAAACATTGTCCAGTGCTTAAGAAGCATGTAAAAGTAAGAATGTGCGTCGACTATAGGGATCTTAATAGAACAAGCCCCAAGGACAATTTTCTGCTTCAACATATTAACACCTTGGTAGACAATACGGTCGACCATTCCTTTTTCTCGTTCATGGATGGATTTTCCGGATACAATCAAATAAAGATGTGCCCAGAAGACATGGAAAAGACTACTTTTGTAATGCTTTGGAGAACCTTTTGTTATAAGGTAATGCCTTTTGGATTGAAGAACGCAAGGGTAACGTATTAGAGAGCTATGGTCACTCTTTTCCGTGATATGATGCATAAGGAAATAAAAGTTTATGTGGATGATATGATTGCCAAGTCCATAACTGAGGAAGAGCATTTAGCGAACCTGAGTAAGCTTTTTCAAAGATTGAGAAAAATATCAGTTGAAACTTAATCCTGCCAAGTGCATATTTGGGGTTACTTTTAAGAAGTTGTTAGGCTTTGTAGTAAGCTGAAGAGGAATTGAAATAGATCCAGACAAGATAAAGGCCATACAAGAGCTTCCACCACCCCAAACACATAAGTAACTTCGGGGATTCTTAGGAAGGTTGAATTACATAGCCCGTTTCATCTCCCAACTTACGAATAAATGTGATCCAATATTTAGGTTGCTTATGAAGAATGCCAAGTACCTTTAGAAAAGATCAAGGAGCAACTAATTAACCCTCCAGTGTTAATGTCACCTGTTACAGGGAAATCGTTAATACTCTATTTAATTGTGTTTGAAAATTCAATGTGCTGCGTACTAGGCAGCATGATGAAACTGGAAGGAAGGAAAGGGCAAAATATTACGTAAGCAAGAAGTTTACTGAATGTGAAGCAAGATATACTTCGATTGAAAAGGTATGTTGCGCTTTGGTATGGGCCACTAAGAGGCTTAGGTTGTATATGTTGTATCATACCACATATTTGATCTCACGGTTAAATCCGTTGAAGTTTATGATGGAAGCTCCAGCTCTATCAGGAAGAATAGCGCGATGGCAGATGTTGCTCTCAGAATATGACATTCAGTATGTGAATCAAAAAGTAATGAAAGGAAGCGCCATAACAGATTTTCTTGCAAGTTGTGCACAAGACGACTATGAGGCCTTAGATTTCAGTTTCCCCGATGAGGATTTGATGTGTATTACGGAAGATGGAGAGTCACCAACAGAATCCTGGGTTATGCATTTTGATGTTGTAAATGCTCTAGGACGAGGTATTGGAGCAGTTTTGGCTTCGCTAGAAGGATATCATTATCCTTTCACTTTCCGTTTGAAAATCTTCTACACTAATAATATGGCGGAATATGAGGCATGCATATTGGGCCTAAGGGGAGTCATTGACAGAAAAGTCCAAAATTTGAAAGTTTATGGGGATTTAGCATTGATCATCTACCAAATATGCGGCGAATGGGAAACGAAAGGTACAAAATTGATAGAGTATCACAAGTTGGTCCTTGAGTTGACAAAAGAATTCGATGTGATCACTTTTAAGCATCTCCTAAGAGAAGATAATAAGATGGCTGAAGCGTTAGCTACTTTGGCTGCCATGTTTAAAGCAAATGAGGGTTCTTAGATGATGTCCATTAGGTTACAAATGATGGATTCTCCAGAATATTGTTAAAATGTAGAAGAAGAGGCAGATGGTTTGTCGTGGTACCATGATATCTTGCAGTACATAAAGCTTCAACAATACTGTAACCCCCTTAGCCCAGCCTAGGCGTTTGACCCGAACTAGGAAGATTACACGGGTAAAACCAAAGTCAACCCGAAAGTCAACGTTGATTAACGACCCCCTTTTTTTATTTTAATCTTTTATGGATGCACATTAAGCCTATGTGAATACTCACGAAACATGGAAGAGGAAGGCACAGTGATCAGAAACATTTAGGGACTCAATTGCACAATTACGCGTTTAGGGACCAAAATGTAATTTTTGGAAATTAGAAGGAATTAGCTGATTTTAGGTTTACAAATTTAAAATTAACCACGTTATATGCTTCTCTGTCAAGTTTCAGCTTAAAAAGACATCCCAAGCTCAAGCAATTGCATCCACAACATTCGGGACGAAATTGTAAAGCATGGAAACTTAAAACAATTCAAAACAACATCCAACGGTCAACTGTAACGGAACGCCCACCCTTTGTACCGAAACGCCCGTATCGAAACGGTGTTGATCGTTTCAGTACTCGGGTATGTTCCAAGTATAGTATCGAAACATGCTTCACCAGTAGCCAATCTGTTTCGAAACAACTCCATCCGTTCCGAACCACCATGGCCATTACAGGCCCCCGTTTCGGAACATGTGAGGGTGTTTCGATACACCTTGCCCAGTGACAGTAAAAATTGTGGGTTTTTGACATTTCAAGCCATTCAAACACACTTCAATGAGCATCAAAATATACCAGCAACTCATTTAGTCACTAAGGAACATATTTAAGACCCTTAAACTAGAGCATGACATTAAACACAAAAGCATACAATCTAAAGGCATGCTCCCGAGTCTCAAAACCAATATAAGCATCCAAACCTCAAACCAAACGCTTAGAACCATTTACAACCCTTAAATGCCTCATAAACATGGCACAAACTTAGGGAGTTCAAAACATATCTCCCAAATACAACCTTGGTTTCCCATTGCCATATATCAAAACTAAAGTGTATAAAAAAACATCACCTTACATGAGCTTTGTACTTCCTTAGATGTTCTTAACCTTCTCGCTGCCCAAAAACACCTCAATTATCTGCATTATTGGTAAAAGAGAGCGTAAGCACAATTGCTTTGTGAGGCATGCTCTAAAGAAAACCAACACAATAGTGCTTTATTCAAAACACTTTCTCAAAAGCCTTTTTCTACAACATGCTTATTCTATCTTATGCTTAAAAACCTTTCAAAGCAACTTCTCATTGAAAACACATGTACCACAATTCTATCTCATGCATTTAAACCAATGCAAGTCTCATGGCAAAGCCATACTCATGCTTGTAAAACAAAATCATTTCATACACAAATCTCATATGCATTTCTCATAGCATAAATCATCTCATCAAAGGTACATGTGAATCAAAAGGATTTTCATATTTTATATTGGCATTTCACATCTCGTTATTACACAGATATGCGGATAACATTCTCTAACCACTAGATGCTTCCGGTGGATTCTCACATCACCGTACTCACTTGTCTAGTAACATAATTTCTGGTGGAATCTCACATCACCGTACTCACAAGACGAAATCTCTCATCTCCACAAAGCTTGGGTATTTCACCAAGTCCTACCCGATGGAATGCCCATCATCGGTTCTCTCCCTTTGGATTAAACAAAAGAGCACGCACAAATTTTTAGTTTATAGTGCACTCTCATTCTATTGATCGATCAATTATATCCGGTAAGTATCTTAACATCTATGCCAATATATTATGTCAAAACATCATCTCACCTACTGTTTTTTCATGCAACAATTCCAAATCATTCTCATCTCATTTCAAAACCATAACATTTGCCATGCTTTAAAACAAAAGCTCAAATCTCAACTATGCAACATGTTATTTAATGAAATCATTTCTAGCAACATCTCATGCTACAAATCATGCATAAATACAGTAGGAATTTATCTATCTCAAACCAAGAGCATGTAAAAGCATTTTAGGGGCAACCACCACATTTAAGAGAGCAATCTAGCCAATACTTACTTCCGAACTTCGGAAGGTGTTTCAAACCTTTCCTAAATCCCCAAACCTTGTTTCATGTCCCTCAAGGACTTCTAAACCATTCGCACTCATCGATTACGTTTCACTTGCTCGCCGAAACGCTATATAGGCTCCCAGATCAACACGAAAGGCGTCCGAAGATGTCTCCCATGTTTATAACACATAAGAGAAGAGGATTAATGCATCATCATGCATTGAAATCATCAGCCACATTCCTAAACTCGTTGCTCTACTCACAAACCACATTTCGGCTACCAAACACAATCAAAATCATCTCCAAACTCTTCCAAAACAAAGCCCAGCCAAGATCTACCACTTCTATTCATTTCTAAACATCAATCAACATCAAAAATCACCACAAACTCGTCCTTATACCTCCAGCTATGACGGAACACCAAAACCACCCCAAAAACCATCATTCTAGCATGCAAAACTTAGGAACCCAAGCCTATTCGGGATTTGTTTGATAAAACCTCATTTATAACATCAATTAACATCCAAAATACTTTAGAAAAAATCTCAAAACAGAGCCTAACCATCAACCACGAAAATCATCAAGATTTCTCCAGAAACCTTGAGTTTTAAGACAATTTCTTGTTTCTAACATTAAAGCAACTCAAAAATCATTACCAAAGGATTGATAACTTGGGAATTTCAGTAAAGAACTGATTATTCGAGGAGAAGGACGAAGCTTACCTCTAATGGTTGATTTCTCCTTGAATTAGGCAAGTTTTCTTGAAATTACAATGTAAAAACAAGAGGTTTTGATGACGAAAAGATTAGGAATCAAAAAAAGATTGAAATCTCATCAAAAGGAATGAAAATCAAAGGTTAATCGCTGGAGGAAATGTGTTTGGCTGAAAAGAAATTGAGAGAATGAAATGAGAGAAAATTGATGAAAGGTAGTTTCCTTTTAATTAATCTTTATTTTCCTTTAATTAAAACATTAATAAAATCACCCAAATTAAGAAGAAACCCGATTAAAAAAATTTTGGTAAAATTAGCTCCTTAAAGATTCAAAGTTTCAACCCTTTACAAAACAATCACTATTTAACTTTGTAAAAACTGCGATTTGGTCACTACATCGAAATGTAGTATTTCCAAACCTTATTTTGTAAAATTGATTTCATCATAATTATTCACATATTAAATGAGGATTTTTAGATATTTTTCCATATTTTTAAAGCATCCCAAACTAGATATTCCCTAAATCTCCCTTTAAGATTCGAACCGTTAATGACCGGTCCGATTCGGACTCTAAAACATCTAGGCCCAAATTTAGGGTGTTACAACTCTCCCTCTTAAGAAATTTCGTCCTCGATATTTACCTGGAGGAAAAAGGTAAGGAAACTGATTCTTCATATCTTCCTTTCTTTCCCACGTGGCTTCCTCAACACCATGATGTCTCCACAACACCTTAACCACCTCAATGGTCTTACCACAAAGAACCTTACTGTCCGAATCCAAAATCTCCACTGGTTCGTCATCATATGTCAAACATGGATTCCACTCAATTTCCTCCACAAGCATAACATGCGAAGGATCCGATTTATACCTCTGAAGCATGGATACATGAAACACATTATGTATCTTTTCTAACTCTTGTGGTAGCCTCAGCTTATAAGCAACATGACCCACACGTTCTATCACCTCGTATGGTCCAATGAATCTCGGGCTCAGCTTGCCCTTCTAGCCAAATCTCATCACCTTTTTCCAAGGTCAAACTTTCATGAACACACGGTCACCCACCATAAATTCTATCTCCTTACGCTTCAAATCCGCGTAAGACTTTTGCTGATCCGATGCTTCCATCAACTGCTCAGAAATGAGCTTCACCTTCTCGGTGGTTCCTTTCAACAAAGCCGTCATCGAGACCAACTTTTGTCCCATTTCAGCCTAGAAAAGAGGAGTTCTGCACTTCCTCCCGTACAAAGCTTCATAAGGTGCCATTTGAATACTTGCATGATAACTATTATTATAAGCAAACTCCACCAAAAGGCAAGTGCTTCTCCCAAGAGCCTTGAAACTCAATAACACATCGCCTCAACATATCCTCAAGCACTTGGATAACACACTCTGACTGTCCATCCGTCTGCGGATGATAAGAAGTACTGAAATTCAGCCGCATACCCAATGCTTGATGCAAACACTCCCAAAACCTTGCAGTTAACCTCGGATCTCTATCCGACATTATAGATTTTGGTACGCCATGCAAACGTACAATCTCAGCAATGTACAACTTTGCAAGCTTATCCAAGGTGTACGTAGTATGCATAGGTAAGAAATGCGCACACTTCGTAAGGCGATCCACAATCACCCAAACAAAATTCTTCTTTGATGGCATTAGAGGCAAACCAGACACAAAGTCCATGGTAATCCTCTCCCATTTCCATTCTTTGATCCTCAACGGCTGCAACAACCCCAAGGGAAACTGATGCTCAGCCTTAACCCACTGACAAACCATACACTTTCTCACATACTCAGCGACATCTCTCTTCAAACCCACCCAATAGTACTCATCCTTCAAATCACGGTAAATCTTTGTACTACCAGAGTGCATAGCAAATGGACTACTATGAGCTTCGGTCAGAATAGTGCGCCTCAACTCAACATCATTCGACACCACTATCTGACTCCCAAAACATAAAACACCATCATCATTAAAACAGAACTCCGATGGTCTATCCTCAGCAATATCATGAACATGCGGCACCAAGGAATCATCCAACAACTGCTTGTCCTTTATCAACTAGACCAGAGATGGTTTCACTTGCAATTCAGCAACAAGACCACCATCTCGCGATATGCTCAAGCTAGCAAACATCTCCCTTAACTCCACCGCCACTTTCCTGCTCAAAGCATCAGCCACAACATTGGCCTTTCCCGGGTGATACTCGATCGTTAGATCGTAATCCTTAAGCAACTCCACCCATCGTCGTTGCCTCAGATTCAACTCTTTCGGAGACATCAAATACTTCAAACTCTTGTGATCCGTGTACATAGTACACTTCTCACCATAAAGATAATGTCTCCAAATCTTTAGAGCAAAAACCACCGCAACCAACTCAATGTCATGCGTAGGATAATTGCGCTCATGCACTTTCAATTGTCGCGATGCATAAGCCACCACCTTACCATATTGCATTAACACACACCCCAAACCAACGTAGGATGCGTCACTATATACCACAAACTCTTTCCCTGATTTAGGTTGAACCAAGATAGGAGCTTGCGTCAAAGCTGCTCAAAAGCTTGCTTTCTCGCTTCTGTCCACTCATACTTAACATCCTTTTGCAACAACTTCGTTAAAGGGGCATCAATCTTAGAAAATCAAAAACTACGAACTTCATGAACAGACTTAGGAGGCTTCCAATTCATCACCGCCTCAATTTTCTGGGGATCAACTCGAATCCCTTCGGCCGAAACCACATGACCAAGGAAAACAACTTCCTTTAGCCAAAACTCACATTTGCTCAGCTTAGCATAAAGCTGATTTTCCAACAACGCTTGCAAAACAGTCCTCAAATGACCTTCATGCTCCTCAGTACGAGAGTACACAAGGATATCGTCGATAAACACCACAACAAACTTGTCCAAGTATTCACAGAACACCCTATTCATCATGTCCATGAAAGCGGCATGAGCATTTGTCAACCCAAACGGCATCACAAGAAACTCATAATGCCCATAGCTCGTTCTAAAGGCTGTTTTCGGCACATCCACATCTTTCACCTTTAGCTGATAGTACCCTGACCTCAGATCAATCTTTGAAAACAAAGCCGCTCCCTAAAACTGATAAAAAAGACCATCAATCCTCGACAAAGGATACTTGTTCTTGATGGTCAACTTATTCAGCTGATGATAATCGATGCACATTCTCATCGTGCCATCCTTCTTTTTCACAAACAAGACCGGTGCACCCCAAGGAGAGACACTAGGCCGAATGAAGCCACGGTCAAGCAATTCCTGAAGTTGCGTCTTCAACTCCCTCAACTTTTTGGGTGCCATGTGATAGGGAGCAATGGACACCGGAGTTGTGTTCTCATACAGCTCAATTCAAAACTCAACCTCTCGACTAGGCGGCAAACCAGGTAATTCCTCCAGAAACACTCTAGGTAACTCACACACGGTCCTTATATCCTGAACGCGCACCTCCTTTGAACTAGGATTCATAACAAAGGTTGGGTAAGCTTCACATCCTTACCGCATCATCCGGCTTGCTTCCAACGTTGACACCACATTGGCAAGAAACTTCACATTTTCTCCCACTACCACCACCTCATAATCATCCGCTAGTTTCAACGAAACTCACTTGCTTTCGAAATCTAAAACGGCTCTATGCTCAACAAGCCAATCAATGTCAAGGATTACATCAAAACCATAGAATGGCAATTCCATAAGATCAACAAGAAAAACATGATCTTGCACCTTTAAGGGACATCTTCTATACAACTTCATTGTTACAACCGTCTCACCAAAGGAACTAGTCACACGCATACCAACATCCAAAGATTCAACAGGCAAACCAAGCATTTGAGCATGTTCACGCAATATGTACGAGTGTATAGATCCATAATCAATCAAAGAAACTAATGACAAGGATTGCAAAGTAAAGGTGCCTGCGATCACATCCGTGTCATTCCTTCCCTCACGGTGGGCATACACTCGAGCCTGATCACCACCCTCGGGTTGGATAGCCACAACACGCGCCACGTTCCTCCCAACATCATCCCTACGCTGAAAATTACCACGACCGCGCCCACGACCTCTCTGTGGCTCAGCTGCTCTCATGCATGTCCCTCTCTCAGCGGCTGAGGACAATCTTTCTTCATATGTCCTCGGTTTCCATTATTCCAGCATGTCCCAAGGTTACCCCAACACTCACCACTGTGTCTCCTACCACAACGGTTACACTTAGGAGTCCTTAAGAAAGCATTAGGTCATTGCTGACCTCCACCAGGGTTACCACCCCCATGTCTAGCATCATAGTGCGGCTTTCTATCCTTATGCCTCTTGTTGCGATCTCTACAATAATCACGTTCTGTAGCTCGCTTTCCCGAGCTAGATCCACCTACTCGGCTCACCAAACCAAGATTCAATTCAATGTCCTTGGCTCTAGTGACCAAGACATCAAAATTAGTGTAATCAGCTGCAAGCATATAGGTCTTGACATCCGCTACCAGCCCATAACGGAACCGTTCGCACCTTTCCCTCTCGCTAGGAATTAGCTCAGGTGCATATTGGCTAAGGCGAACAAACTGAATCTCATATTCAGCTACAGACATGTTCCCTTGCATAAGAGACATAAACTCCCTCTTCTTCTCGCCGAGGTAGTGAACTCCCAGATATTTCCGCTTGAACGCATTCAAGAAGAATGTCCAAGTCACCTCATCATCCTCCAATCCGGAGATAGTGGTCGTCCACTATGTATAAGCATCACCATGCAGTAGTGACACAATGCATCCCAGCTTCTGCACATTGTTGTAGTTCAAGTGACCAAGAATCCTCTTGGTGCTCTCCAACCAAGATTTAGAACCTTCAGGTGTCAAACCTCTAAACTCAGTCCCATCCAGACTGCAGAGACGCTCCAACGACAATCTCACATTAGCACCATCCTGAAGCGCAGCTCCATGAGCTCTAGCTACTGCTGCCTGGAAAGCTCCAGCAATAGCCTGTATGAACATGGTCATGTCAGGAGCGGCTTGCCCCTAAACACCCTTGGGTCCAGCAACCCCAGCACCAACTCCAGCAGCACCAGCCCCAGCTCCACCACCACCAGGTGGTCCACCAGGAGGAGGAGGAGGTAAATCCTCAGCATTCTCTATGTTCTCATTTTCAGCCATAGTTCTAGTATTGATTCTCAGCTCTCTACGTGGCCCCATAATAAAAACATTGCACTGACAAAAATGCAATAAACACAATTAGGCATAATAAGGTAAGTAATCCAAGTACTCAAGCTCATTTTTGAAACCATTTCTTCTCATTAGTAATGATATGTCAATGGGATCCACAACCATACTCCAAACATAGCATAGCATCACAATTTCATCTCAATTGAATCATAGATCACTATTCATACATCATACTTTCACCGAAAAGTCACAATCATGCATAATCACATACCAAACCCCAATTATTCGATAACGTGGCTCTGATACCAACAAATGTAACCCTTTTAGCCTGGCTTAGACGCTTGACGCGAACTACGAAGATTACACGGGGAAAACCAAAGTTAACCTGAAAGTCAACCTTGATTAACGACCCTTTTTTATTTTAATCTTGTCTAGATGCACATTAAGCCTATGTGAATACTCACAAATCATGGAAGAGGAAGGCGCAGCGATCGGAAACATTTAGGGACACAATTGCACAA
The DNA here is from genome assembly GCA_958450335.1 of Hibiscus tridactylites. Lineage (NCBI taxonomy): Eukaryota > Viridiplantae > Streptophyta > Magnoliopsida > Malvales > Malvaceae > Hibiscus > Hibiscus tridactylites. Next base: position 36,415,896 of record OY288266.1, read on the forward strand.
ATTATGCGTTTAGGGACCAAAATGTAATTTTTGGAAATTAGAAGGACTTAGCTGATTTTAGGTTTACCAATTTGAAATTAATCATGTTACATGCTTCTCTGTCAAGTTTCAGCTTAAAAAGACATCCCAAGCTCAAGCAATTGCATCCATAACATTTGAGACAAAATTGTAAAGCATAGAAACTTAAAACAATTCAAAACATCATCCACCGGTCAACTGTATCGGAACGCCAACCCTGCGTACCGAAACGCACGTATCGAAACGGTGTTGACCGTTTCGGTACTCAAGTATGTTTCGAGTCCAATATTGAAACAGGCTTCACCAGTAGCCAATCTGTTTCGAAATAGATTTATCCGTTCCGAACCACCATGGCCATTACAGGCCCCCGTTTCGGAACAGGTGAGGGTGTTTCGATACAACTTGCCCAGTAAAAGCAGAAATTGCTGGTTTTTGACATTTCAATCCATTCAAACAAACTTCAATGAGCATCCAAATATACCAACAACTCATTTAGCCACTAAGGAACATATTTAAGACCCTTAAACTAGAGCATGGCATCAAGCACAAAAAGCACACAATCTAAAGGCATGCTCCCTAGTCTCAAAACCAATATAAGCAACCAAACCTCAAACCAAATGTTTAGGACCATTTACAACCCTTAAATGCCCTCATAAACATGCCACAAACTTAGGGAGTTCAAAACATATCTCCCGAATACAAGCTTGGTTTCCCATTGCCAAATATCAAAACTAAAGTGTATAAAAAATATCACCATACATGAGCTTTGTACTCCCTTGGGTGTTCTTAACCTTCTCGCTGCCCAAAAACACCTCAATTATCTCCATTATTGGTAAAAGAGAGCGTAAGCACAGTTGCTTAGTGAGGCATGCTCTAAAGAAAACTAACACAATAGTGCATTATTCAAAACACTTTCTCAAAAGCCTTTTTCTACAACATGCTCATTCTATCTCATGCTTGAAAACCTTTCAAAGCAACTTCTCATTGAAAACACATGTACCACAATTCTATCTCATGCATTTAAACCAATGCAAATCTCATGGAAAAGCCATACTCATGCTTGTAAAACCAAAGCATTTCATACACAAATCTCATATGCATTTCTCATAGCATAAATCATCTCATCAAAGGTACATGTGAATAAAAATAATTTTCATATTTTATATTAGCATTTCACATCCCATTATTACTCGGATATGCGGACAACATTCTCTAACCACTAGACGCTTCCGGTGGAATCTCACATCACCATACTCACTTGTCTAGTAACATAATTTCTGGTGGAATCTCACATCACCGTACTCACATGGCGGAATCTCTCATCGCCACAAAGCTTGGGTATTTCACCAAGTCATACCCGATGGAATTCCCATCATCGGTTCTCTCCGTTTGGATTAAACCAAAGAGCACGTACGAATTTTTAGTTTATAGTGCACTCTCATCCTATTGATCGATTAATTATATCTGGTAAGTATCTTAACATCTATGCCAATATATTATGTCAAAACATCATCTCGCCTACTGTTTTTCATGCAACAATTCCAAATCATTCTCATCTCATTTCAAAACCATAACATTTGCCATGCTTTAAAACAAAAGCTCAAATCACAACTATGCAACATGTTATTTAATGAAATCATTTCAAGCAACATCTCATGCTACAAATCATGCAAAAAACAATAGGAATTTATCTATCTCAAACCATGAGCATGTAAATGCATTTTAGGGGCAACCACCACATTTAAGAGAGCAATCTAGCTAATACTTATTTTCGGACATAGAAAGGTGTTTCAAACCTTTCCTAAATCCCCAAACCTTGTTTCATGTCCCTCAAGGACTTCCAAACCATTCGTACTCACCGATTACGTTTCACTTGCTCGCTGAAACGCTATCTAGGCACCCGGATCAACACCAAATGCGTCCGAAGATGTCTCCCATGTTTATAACACATAAGAGCAGAGGATTAATGCATCATCATGCATTGAAATCATCAGCCACACTCCTAAACTCGCTGCTCTACTCACAAACCACATTTTGGCTACCAAACACAACTAAAATCATCTCCAAACTCTTCCAAAACATAGCCCAGCCAAGATCTACCACTTCTAATCATTTCTAAACATCAATCAACATCAAAAATTACCACAAACTCGTCCTTATACCTCCAGCTATGACAGAACACCAAAACCACCCCAAAAACCATCATTCTAGCATGTAAAACATAGGAACCCAAGCCTATTCGGGATTTGTTTGATAAAACCTCATTTATAACATCAATTAACATCCAAAATATATTAGAAAACAACCTCAAAATAGAGCCTAACCATCAACCACGAAAATCATCAAGATCTCTCCAAAAACCTTGAGTTTTAAGACAATTTCTTGTTTCTAACATTAAAGCAACTCAAAAATCATTAAGAAAGGATTGATAACTTGGGAATTTCAGTAAAGAACTGATCATTAGATGAGAAGGACGAAGCTTACCTCTAATGGCTGATTTCTCCTTGAATTAGGCAAGTTTTCTTGAAATTCCAATGTAAAAACAAGAGGTTTTGATGAGGAAAAGATTAGGAATCAAAAGAAGATTGAAATCTCATCAAAAGGAATGAAAATCAAAGGTTAATTACTGGAGGCAATGTGTTTGGCTGAAAAGAAATTGAGAGAAAATGAAATGAGAGAAAATTGACGAAAGGTAGTTATGAAAAGTCAAAGATAGTTTCCTTTTAATTAATCTTTATTTTCCTTTAATGAAAATATTAATAAAATCACCAAAATTAAGAAGAAATCTGATTAAAAACATTTTGGTAAAATTAGCTCCTTAAAGATTCAAAGTTTCAACCCTTTACAAAATAGTTACTACTTAACTTTGTAAAAACTGCTATTTGGTCACTACACCGAAATGTAGTATTTCCAAACCTTATTTTGTAAAATTGATTTCACCGTAATCATTCTTATATTAAATTAGGATTTGTAGATATTTGTCCATATTTTTAAAGCATCCCGAACTACGTGTTCCCTAAATCTCGCTTTAAGATTCGAACATTTAATGACCGGTCCGATTCAGACTCTAAAACATCTAGGCCCAAATTTGGGGTGTTAAAAATACCCATCACAGGCTTCGGAAAATGAAAAGAAAATGATCAGGAAAATGGCATCAGGATACATCCTTGATGGAGAGATCTTTTACAAACGAAGTTGAGACCAGTTGCTACTAAGATGTGTGGATGCAAAAGAAGTACAGTTGATTTTGGAAGAAGTCCATGTGGGAGTTTGTGAAACTCACCCTAGTGGTTTCACTATGGAAAGAAGAATTATGCAATTTGGATATTACCGGTCAACGATGGAAGTGGATTGCATAAACCTACAAATGTCACAAATGCCAAGTTTACGCTGACAAGGTTCCTGCGCCTCCTTAGTCTCTTCTCGTCATGTCGTCTCCATGGCCATTCTCTATGCGGGGCATAGACGTTATTGGGAAGATTCATCCGAAAGCGTCAAATGGTCATCACTTTATTTTGGTAGCTATCGATTACTTCACAAAGTGGGTGGGAGTGCCCTCATATGCAAATGTAACTAGGTCCACTATTTGCAACTTCTTAAAAAAGGAGATCATTTGTCGATATGGTATACCAGAAAGCATAATCATTGATAATGCCTCTAACTTGAACAATTGAATGATTGTTGGGGGTTTGTGAGCAGTTTAACATCAAGCACCGCAACTCAGTAGTATATCACCCGAAGATGAACGAAGCAGTAGAAGCGGTCAATAAGAATATTAAGAAGATAGTTGCAAAGATGACCGACACTTATAAAGATTAGCATGAAAAGTTACCATTTTCTTTGTATGCATATCGTACAACGGTACAAACATCTACTAGGGCAACTCCGTTCTCCTTAGTATATGGAATAGAAGCCATGCTACCAATCGAGGTTGAGATACCATTGTTGCGTGTCTTGATGGAGGCTAGGTTAGACGAAGCAAAATGGGTTCAGCAAGGTATGACCAATTGAATTTAATTGAAGAAAAGAGACTAAAAGCCGTATGCCATGGTCAAATGTACCAAAGGGGAATGATAAGGGCTTATGAAAAGAAGGTTCGCTCTAGGGAGTTCCATGAAGGTGATATTGTATTAAAGAAGAAGCTGCAAATTCAAAGTGATCCCCGAGGAAAATGGGGGCCTAATTGGGAAGGACCATACATTGCGACAAAGGTCCTTTCTGGTGGAGCATTGATTTTAGCTGAGATGGATGGATGTGAGTTTAAAAACCCGGTGAACTCGCAATACTGTTAAAAAGTGTTATGCTTGAAGAAAAAGGAAAAAAGAAAAAAAGAAAAGGAAATAGGAAAGGAAAGGAAAGAAAGTAAAGGAAAAAAAGGGGAAAGGAGAAAAAAAGAAAAAAGAAAAAGAAAAGAAAAGAAAAAGGAGGGTTCAAAACGGAAACCCGCAAAGGCCGTTTTTGAAACCAAATGAGGGTCTGAGTTGAAAACCCGTAAAGGGTGGCTCAGATAATTCGTAAGACGGTTTCGGGCTCTACAGAATATGCATTGTACTCAAGGCTCCCTTGACACTGGTGGCGTTCAGGATAACATCTGGCGTTTGATAGGAGGAGTTTGGACTATTTATATTTGAATACTTGTTCCCCTTTCTTTTTATAGACCTTTTTTGTGTTTGCCACATCTTTAATAAAATTAGTTTCATGAATTTTTCTTTCTTTCTTGTTTCCTTCCCTATCATTATAAGCATCTTGGTTTGAAATGAGGATCAATGGTTTGACAATCATTTATATATGCAAAAGATTTTTGAGCATTACTTTGAGAATGTTTTGGAAAGTATAGGGACTACGAAGTGTTCCATGATTATCGTTTGGGGCATATGACGTTAAAATGATTGAAGTAGAAGTAAAGCCCTGTTGCAAAATTCTTCAAAAGGAAGAAAAGTCATATAAATGTTTGTGCGCTTAAATAGTGTTTCTTAAACCACTGGCCTTTCTTACATGATAATGAGAGCAGTCTTACAATGCTAAAACTTGACTAGGGAAGCTCATCCTTGATTATTGGATAAAAAGACAAACGAGGATTCAGTGTATCCAATGAAGTGAGAGTAAGATATAAAGATCAAGCCATTTCTTCTAGCTAAGAATGCAAATTTTAGTATGCAAAAGATAAAATCGAAGCAAAAACCATAGCTGTTCGTAAGTCAAGGGTCAATCCCAAGGCAAGGGAGAGGGCCCTATCCCAAGGAATGGTGAATTCGAAGTTGGAAAGCCATGAAGAATTGAAAGAAAATTGAATCTAGCCTTCTTATCTACGCAAGTTTAGGAGAGAGTTCATGTTAATCGGGTTGGCCTCGATAACCAGAATTTCATCAAAATTAAGAAAATAGTCCAAGCAAAAGAAGCTTTAAAAAAGAAAAAAACTTGTCATGCATTCATGTTGTGGACATCCCTAGGGGCATGCATATCATAATTATATTGCATGTTGCATTTTGTTTTTTTTCAGGTACAGAAAAGACCTCTTCAAATGGGAGTTTGCTTATTCATCCAAGCATAAGGAGGATGAAACATTTAAGAAGATTCGCCTATCCGTTCAGGAAAAAGGAGAATGGAGTTTGCTTATTCATCCAAGCATAAGGAGGATGAAATTTTTCAAAAGAAATTTGCCTATACGTTCAGGTGTAAGGAGAATGGAGTTTTCTTATTCATCCAATCATAAGAAGGGTGAGATTTTTCAGAAGAACTTGCCTATTTGAGCATTTGGGAGGACAGAGCCCAGCTCAGCTATTCAGGCATTTGGGAGAATAGAACCCATCTCAGCTATTCGAGCATAAGGAGAATAGAACCAGGCTATCTGTTCGGGCATTTGGAGAATGGAACCCAGCTCAGCTATTCGAGTATAACGAGAATAATATCAACCTATCTGTTCGGGCATTTGGAGAATGGAACCCAACTCAGATATTCGAGCATAAGGAGAATAGAACTAGCCTATCCGTTTGGGCATTTGAAAAATGGAACCCAGCTCGGCTATTCGAGCATAAGGAGAATAGAACTACCCTATACGATCAGGCATTTGGAGAATGGAACCCGGCTTAGCTATTCGAGCATAAGGAGAATAGAAGTACCCTATCTGTTTGGGCATTTGGAGAATGGAACCCAGCTTAGCTATTTGAGAATAAGGAGAATAAAGCATGCCTATCCGTTCGGGCATTTGAGAATGGAGCCAACTGTAATATAGGTGAAAACCAGTGCCTTTTTGGTCTTTGATTTATTTCTGTTGCACAGAGATAAACAAAGAGGGGCAGCTGTTGTCACTAGATTTTCACCCCCAATATTAAATAATACGATAATAATAAAGAAATCCTTTTTTCTTAAATTAATAAAAGACCCTTTTCTAAAATAAAAAACAACAACAACAAAAATCCATCTTTAAAAAACCATTTTTAAAGCCCATTTCAAAAGGAAAAAACAAAGCTCATCTTGAAATACAAGCTCAATTTTTAAAAGAAAAAAAGAGAGAAAATGTGATATTAATTAATATAAATAATAATGATGGAAATAAATGTAAAAAAGGAAATAAAATGAAAACTAATAATAATAATAATAATAATAAATGATAATAAATAAAAACGAAAAAAAACAATAAAAAAGAAAAGGAAAGGAAAAGGGGGGAACTAGCGCGCGTCACGCGCCAGCGCGTGAGTCGCACGCGCGCGGGCTGGTTCCCTAGCAAACCCTCTTGTCGAACACCAAGGGAAGTTGTCCGGCGTCTATCGGCCACGGCTGTCGTCGCTGTTGGTGTTGGTCGATGCATCTCGTCGTCGCTGACCCAACGGCACCAACGACGCTCGTCACCGTCGACTATGGTCGCCAGAATCTGCAAAAAATCGAGACAAATTGTCAAACGCTAGGCTCGAATCAAGGGGAAAATTGAGCTTCAAATCTGACCCAAAATCAGATATAGTTTGAGGGGTTTTGTCGAGAATCAAGTCCTTGGTCTGATTTTGGCTCCAATTTAGGGATTAAACGCGGCTATTTGCTTGATTTGCAAGCCCTAGTATGTGTATATAAAACTCTTGTTTTCTCTTTATTCATCACACACCAAGTTCAAGAGAAAATACACTTCAAAAAAGAAAATAGGCTTGAAAATTTCCGAAAAATTCTCAAGAGTTGCTGGAAATTATGGATTTGATGTTTGCGTTTGGAAGCAATTTTTCAGAGGCAATTGAGAGTGTTTCGAGAAGTTCATATCCGAGTTCTTCGTTTGCCGTTTCGGTAAAATTTCTGTCTTTCCTTTTAATATTTTTTTTAGTAAATTCCATGCTTGTTCTTGGGTGAATTTTTGTGTTTGTTTTTTTTGTGGATTTTAGGTTGTGTTCTTGAAGTCGAAAAATCGTTTTGCGATTCCGGCAATGTTCTCATTTTAAATTCTAGTTTAATTTTGGGTTTGATCTTTAAAATTTGCATGCTTTTAAAAAAATGTTGTTAAGAGTGTTTTGATCTTTGGAAATGTAGGATTGAATTTTTAAAAGTGTTGATATTAAAATGCAAGAATAAAAAATGAGATAATGTGGTTTTATTAAAAAAACTTAAAGTTAGGGATTTTATTAGGAAAAATAATAATGCATGGGTGAAAATAATAAAAGGGCTTGTTTTTTTTTTTAAAAAAATTTCTTGAAATTTAGTTTTAATAATAAAGCGGGCTAAGTGATTTTAAAAATAAAGGTAAATAAAGATGTTTTTTAGGAAAAGAAATAGGTGATAAGTTTTCAAGAAAAAAGAAAATAAAAAGGTTTTAAATAAAAGTGTAGGGTTTTAGGAAGAAATAAAATTTTGAAAAAAAAGGCTTAAAAGAGAAATGTTTCAAAAAATAAGGTTTATTTTAAAAAGTCATATTTAAAAGAAAAGCTTTAAAAATATTCAATTTAATTTAAAAAAAATCATACTTAGAAGATGAGTGGAACATGGTTGTCAACGGAACAAGGCCATCGAAAGGTGTGGACGATTTTTGTGGGAAACCTCTCGACAACCATTCATTGGAAAGAAGTATGGCAGGTTTTTGATCGACACAGTGTGGTGGTGGACGTTTTTATCCCTCGGAAATTGGCTAGGAATGGATCTCATTTTGGATTCGTGAGAATGGGGAGTCGAGGCGATGCCGAGCGGGTGGTGGAATGATTACATGGCAAATGGATTTATGGATCTCGCATCTATGCTTTCCCAGCAAAATATAGGGACCGTGATTCGTTTTGGAGATAGAAACATGTTACAACAAGGACTGTGCAATCGGAACAGGCAAAGAATTTGCGATCCAAATTCTCGAAATAACGATCGGAGGATGAGGTTAATCAATGCAATACGTTTGATCATAGCGTGTAGGACTACGTGGCAACCGACAAATTGGAAATTCTACACAATTGCGCGGTGGGATGGTGTAATTAGCCCTGGAGTATTAAGGAGTTAGCAGCGAGATTGCACTTATCAGAGGTCAAGGGATTGTCGATCTTACGCATCGCGGGTTCTATGATTCTTCTCATGTTGAAGGATCGAACAACATGCGAAAAGGTACTAAAATTAGAATCTGTCCGAGGGTGCTTTTCGAAGTTGGACCGGTGGTCACCGGAGTTAGTAGCAGGGACGAGGAAGGTCTGGCTCTCGATCAAAGGTATACCGATCCACGCGTAGTTACAAGATTCTTTTGAGAGCATTACGCATATTTGGTATGATTAGTGGATGCTACAGAATCCCCTCAATCGTTTGAATGCAGTTGTATTTTGATCGAAACGTCGGTCATGCCGTGTATTGAAGCTAAGGTAAAGTTGGAGGTGGACGGTGTGTCTTACCCTTTTTTTATCAAAGAACTTAACTTGTTTGGTCTGTGGGTCAACTGTGAGTGTACGATGGAGATGTCTGAGGATGACAATAGTGACTCATCGGCCCCGGGCTTGGTTGGGAAGGCGTCGAGACCGAGATATGACTGTCCGTTGATGGAGCTATGGGATAAAGAACTTGCTGAGCCGATAGCTACCCCAGAGCGGGTAGAAGAGTGGCACTGTAATAACCTTTGAGAAGTTAGTAACCAGCTTGACAATACCGATGTTGCACATATCGTGATTGACTCGAAAGGGGTTCCTGAGCTGAGAGAGCTGCTGGATGGTAGGACTACGGGGTTGACCGATTGACATCGGTCTGATCGGGTAGTAGGAGACTATGTGGTGAGTCCTACAATTGGTAATCATCCTACGGAGAATAGTTTGAGTGCGATTAGGAGTCTGCCGCTAGAATTGGATGCTAGTATCGTGGAGTTGGTTGAGCCAAGTCCAAACATTGTAGAGGTGGCAGATAAGGATGTTTCAGGGGGTCAGTTGGTGGTTCATTCAGATATCGCAAACCATAATTCTCCGCTTTGGATTAATGGCCGAAAAACCAAGTCTGTGAATCTACTTTCGGGAGCACCTTTGATGTGGAAACCTGGCAGGGGCAGACTACAAAAACAAATAGCGCGAGCTTCTTCTCAGGTAGCTAACGCCTCTTTATCTGACTCTGATTTACAAAATCGACAGCAAATTCTCCATAGGGAAATCGCGGCTACGGTTGCTTTGGGTAGTATAGTGGGGGTTAAGATTGTGGGTTGTGAAGAAGATATTATCAAAGATCTTACTTGAGTTTTTTTCAGATAGAAACATGGCCTGTGAGGATGTGCGCCGTGTCTTGGAACATCAGGAGGTTAGGATCATCGTTGAAACGACGGGCGGTGAGCGATTTAATTAAGAAACAACAGGTTGATATGACGATGTTTCAAGAATCAAAGCTCGAGAAAGTGTCTTCTTTGTTGGATACGAGTTTATGGTACTCCGATGGATTTGAATTTGTTTTTTCACCTTCTATAGGTGCTTCGGGTGGACTGGTAACAATGTGGGAAGGTTCCCGATTTCGCCTAGCATCGGTGGTGGTGGATCGCCACTTTATCCTCTTCTAGGGGAGATGGTGCACTGAGGATTTGAGTTGCTGTATTTTGAAAATATATGCTCCATGCGATGTGTCGGATCAAGGTTTGTTATGGCTGCGTCTTGGGGATTTGATTCTTAGCTCCCAGGTCCTTGGTGTATCTCGGGTAACTTTAATTCGGTTTGTTGGCTATCGGAACGTGCTTGCTGCAGTTTGCTTTCGACATGTATGAAAGCTTTCTCTGAGTTTATAGATTCCGTTGGACATGTGGATTTGTCGCTAAGAGGGAAACAATATACTTGGTTTGGAAGGGGTTTTCGTCAGAGTCGTACTGATAGGTTTCTAATATCGTCAGCTTGGGTAGATGGTTTCTCCAATATTGAACAATCTTCTTTGTCTAGAGGGGTTTCAGATCATACACCTTTGTTATTGCTATGTTAGGGGTTAATCCTCGTAGTGTTGCAGTTTGGGAGCCCGTCCTTGCCAATGTTTGACAAAAGCTTGCTGGTTGGAAGCGAACTTCATATCGTTCACGGCTAGGGTCACTTTGGTTAATTCAGTTCTCTCCTCATTACCTGTTTACTACATGGGTTTTTCCAGGATTCCGAAAGGAGAAATTGCGGCCATTGATAAGGTGATGCGTGCTTTTATTTGGGGAGGTGTGAGTCTACATTGCAAAATGAGTCGAGTGAGCTGGAAAATGGTATGTCGACCGTGTCATTTGGGTGGTTTGGGGGTAGCGGATCTACAGGTTCGAAATGCAACTTTGTTAGCTAAGTGGTCGTGGCGTTATGCTACCGATACGTCTTCGTTGTGGAGGTCTATTATCGTGGCAAAATATGGCGAGGCTGCCCAATGGTGGCGATTTAATTCCTCACATCAGCGTGTGATGTCTGCTGTTTGGAAACAAATTGTGCAGACGACTTGCTCAGTAGATGTTCAGAGGCATTTGCAAGATAATTTGTTGCGGCAAGTGGGTGATGGGAGTTGTGTGCTTTTTTGGTTTGATGTCTGGTGTGTGGATAAGCCCTTGAAGGATATTTTTTCGCGCATGTTCTCTTGTGTTCGGAATCGTTTAGCCTTGGTTGTGGATTACTCGGTGCAGGGGGCATTTCAACATTCTTTGTGGTCTGATTTTTTCCGTCGACCGCTTCGTTTGTTTGAGACGGGGCAGCTCCATGAGTTGTGGTCTGTGGTGGGCGGTGCACGACTTCATGTTGGCTGTCGCGACAAGTTAGTTTGGTCTCTGGATGTTCAAGGGCTCTTTTCGGTTAAATCTATTTATCGGCTGTTGATGCTAGATCAAGAGGGGGAGAGAGACTTTAACGCTTGTTTTACGTGGAAGATTCTCGTGCTGCCTAAGGTACAAGCTTTTTTATGGTTTGTTTGGTTGCGCCGCTTACCTACATTTGATTTTTTGCGACAGCGTGGTATTGTTTTTTATGGTCAAAGTACATTGTGCATATGGTGTAAGGACGGTGAGGAGGATGTCGATCACTTGTTGTTTTCATGATCTTTTGTTCAGAATATTTGGGATTGGTTTCGGGGATGGTGGGGCGTGTGTTTGCCTTTTTCGAAGAACTTGTCAGCTATTTTCGTACCAGATTTTCATTGTTCTTTTTCCGGTGTGCTTCGCTGCTTGTGGATCTCGAGTGTGGCAGCTTTGTTTTGGTCAATTTGGCTCGTGCGTAATGAGATGGTTTTTGATAAGAAGTTTTTACTGGCATCAGAGATTTGCTTCTTAATCAAATTGCGTTAGTTTTATTGGATGCGAACGTTGCGAGAAGATCTCCTCATTAGTGAGGCGTTGTGGTGGGAATGCCCAAGCCTATTCCTCGAGCCTTCCGTTGTGCGACCAGTGCACAAAGGCATTCGTTGGGAACCTCCGGTTGAGGGGACCTTGAAGTTTTTGGTCGACGGGTCTGCACGTGGTAAATCTGGCCCGACAGGCTTTGTGGGTGTGTTGCGGGATGATCAGAGTAGGATATTGGCTTTGTTCTCTGGTCCGCTTGGTTGCCTCGAGTCCAATGAAGCTGAGTTGCGAGCAATTGCATTTGCTTTATCATTCTTTCGAAAGTCGGTTTGGTCATCATTCCCATTGGTGGTGGAGTCGGATTCTATGGTTGTTGTGAGTTGGGTATTACATGTGGATAAGCGTCAGTGGCGTCTTTGGGATGTTTTTTATGAGATTGATTGTGCTTGTCTTAGTTTACCTTATGTTTTTTTCTTGCATATTTTTCCTGAAGCGAATGGTCTAGCTGATGCTTTGGCTAAGGAGGGGGTCTCATGTGCTTCTTTATTTCTTGCTAGCTAATGATCTTGTATGGGTGTTGGTCGTTGTGTGACGAGGAGCTTTTATTGTTCTTAGTTTGTCGCTCCTTTTCTTGTCTTCTACAGGCCGTACTCTTTTCCTCTATTAGTCTTAGGGAGGTTTTTAACGAGGTGACCGTCTGACATATTGTAACCCCCTTAGCTCGGCCTAGATGCTTGACCCGAACTACGAAGATTAGACGGGGAAAACCAAAGTCAACCCGAAAGTCAACATTGATTGACGACCCTTTTTTCATTTTTAATCTTGTCTAGATACTTGTTAACCCTAAGTGAGTACTCACGAATCATGATTGAGAAAGACAAAACGATCGGATATCAATTAAAGACTTAATTGTATATAATACAAGTTTAGGGACCAAAATGTAATTTTTGTAAATTAGGGGGTCTTCGCTGGTTTTAGGATTACCATTATGAAATTAGTTGTGTTACATGCTTCCCTGCCACATTTCAACTTAAAAAGACATCTCAAACTCAAGCAATTGAAATCTCAACATTTAGGACTAAAATGTAAAACATGTAGGCTCAAAACAATTCAAATCTAGGTCCAACAGTAACCCGTTTCGGAACGCCTACTCACCGTATCGAAACGCTGTATCGGAATGGCGTTGACCTTTTCGGTACGCGGGTATGTTCCGAGACCAGTTCCAGAACATGTCATTCCAGTAGCCAAAATGTATCCAAACAGCTCCCTTCGTTTCGAAATGCCAAGGCCATTTCAGGCCTCCGTTCCGAAACACCATAGAGTGTTTCGATAGACCCTGCCCAGAATCAACAAGTGTTGGTTTTTCATCCAATAGCACACTCAAACATACTTCAAAGACTCTCAAACCATACCAGCAATTCATCATATATATAAGGAACATATTTGGGACATCCTTAGGGAGTTCAACACATCTCCCAAATACAACTCAAACAAGTTAAAGCAAACATGCCACAACCTTAGGGAGTTAAACACATCTCCCAAATACAATTCTTGGTTTCCCATTGCCAATATATCAAAACTAAAGTGTGTGAAAACTTCACCATACATAAGCTTCGACTTCCTTAGATGAACTTAGCTTCCTTGATGCCCGAAAACACCTCAATTATCTGCATTATTGGTAAAAGAGAGAGCGTAAGCACTGTTGAGTGTGTAAAAGTTCTATTATTTACGCCCTTTTTAACCCATATTTCTGCTGCATTCAAGCATCATTGCATTGCATTTAGATTAGTTTTCAATAAAACATCACAATTGTATAAAAGGCACGGATTCTACTAAAAGATGGTGTATTTTGCAGGTAGCTGCTATGGTTGACGATGAAGGCAGGCGCAGGGCAGATAAGCAGGAGAGCTGAACTGGACAAGCAGCTGAAGAAGACGAACCTGTCATGGACCTGTCGTGACAGCATGGTGACAGCAGATTATTGAAGAGGAAAAGTGAAGTGGACCTCGATAGATAGAGAAAAATCTGCTCGTCTGTCGTGTGGAAGCCAAATAATTTTCCAAGCCCCGGATCAAAAGATATGTCAAGCCAAAGCTCAAGGAAAGGAATTCCCACAAAATAGGGATGCGGCTGGAAAGTAGGATACTTTAGAGATTTAGTCTTTATTAGAATCTTACTTTTAATTAAAGTTGTAATCCTTGTTACCTTAGATAACTTGAGCCCAAAGCTTATATAAAGGGCATAGATTAAACCTAGGGCATAAACCGATTACCCCATAACCGAAACCAAAAACCCCTGCTGTCCACCCGTCACCGACATGTTCTAAATTCCCCCTAGGGCTACGGGATGTTTTGTAAAGTAGTTGCAAGGGTTGCTTTGTTTTAGGATTTTTCAAGTTCAATAAAATAAACTTCAAGTTCTTTTATCTTGGTATTAATATCTTGCAAGAGCATCGGGAGAGCATTGTGAGGTTATCTATTTACTTAGCATCGGGAGAGTTAAGTATACGAAAGAGATAAAAGCGCGTTCTCTAGTTTATAGTTGAACCATCTCGTGCTTAGGGATAAGGCGAGGTTAAGTGGCTAAGGAAGAATTCATACACATCGGTGTTCATCCTTCGATTCACGCCGGGAGGTATCATCAAAGACGTGTTCATCGACAGACTTGTGCCTAGGGATAGGGCAAGGCAAATCTGGGATTCTTGCCAAGCTTGAAGTACGGAGTTGGTGTGTCTGCTGCCGCAACTGCCAACGGACAGCCGCCGCGACAGGTGCTGTCGGCGACGGGAGCGACGACAGAACTGGAGATCCTAAACAATTCAATACCTGCACTATCGAGCAATTCAATACCGGCCCATTCTCTCTATCTTGATTTCTCAATTCTTTTATTTACGTTTTTACTTTATTATTCGTGACAACTTTCTAAAATATTTCCTTTACTTCGTGCAGTAAATCAAGGTGAAGTCATTAGCCCAATCCCTGTGGAGACGATATCCGATACTTCGTATCACTTTACTACTTGTGTCGTGTACACTTGCACTACCATTGCGATAGACTATTTTACACGCAACAAGTTTTTAGCGCCGTTGCCGGGGATTGGCAACATAACTACATCTTTCTTTTATCGCACTATTTGTTTTTATTTTTATTTTTGTTTTCGTTTTTAGTTTTTCTTTAATTTTTATTTTGTGTTTTCAACTCTTGCTTTTCACAAGGTTCTCTTGTTTATGCGCAGATCGAAAAGAGGCGAAGATCCTGAGTTTAAGTTAGATCCGGAAATCGAACGATCATTCAATCTCAAGAAACAGATTCGCCACCTTTTAGACAGGAACGAATACCTTGAAGAACAGCTAGAGCAGATGGCCCGTAACCAGCCTGCTGGAGGAGACATACCGCCTGTCGGCGACCCGCCTGGGGCAGGTGGACGATGGTCATGTCGTGACTACATGCTGAATGACCATATAGAGCTGGAGACCACACTGCCGGATATTGATGTTGATAACTTTGAGCTTAAGCCTGTCATGTTTAGTATGATCAACAACGCCGGGCAGTTTAGTGGTTCTGCAACAGAAGATGCTAGGGAGCATCTCAAAATGTTCCAGAAGATCTGTGGTTCGTTTAGGCTACCAGGAGTTAGTCCGGAGATACTGAGGCTTCGGTTATACCCCCATTCATTGAGGGACAGAGCTAAAACTTGGTGGAATAAACTTACACCGGGTTCTATTATGACTTGGGCAGATCTAACTCGTGAATTTTTATCTCGTTTTAATCCTTCGCATTTATCTGAGCGATTACGTAATGAAATTGCTACTTTTCAACAGGAAGATGACGAACCGATGCACGAGGCCTGGGACAGATTTACTACTCTTCTACGGAACTGCCCAATGCATGGATTCCCCGTCTAGAATCAGGTAACTAAGTTTTATAATGCTGCTAACTTACAAACTCGCATTCGCATTGATTCTGCAGCAAATGGACTATTATTGGATAAAGATCCAGACGAGGCATTGCAAGTTCTAAAAAATCTAGCCAAGAATGAGGAGCAGTTTCCGACAGCTAGAAGAGGGGGTAAACGGGTACTTGCTGTCAAGGATTATGAGGCCGACAGCACTATGAAATCATAGGTAGCATTCCTCACTAAAGCCATGAAACACTTATTGAGTGAAGAGGACTTACGAGGATTTGCTGTCGAGGAAATTTGTGCTACTTGTGAAGGAAATCATAGTAGTGAAGAGTGCCCTATAAATATAGAAGAGGGAAAATATGTTGGAAATTACAAGCCGAACTACAATTCCAACAACTACAATCCTAATTGGAGGAAAGATCCCAAATTTTCCTGGAGTAACCCTAACAATGCCCTAAATCCGCAAGCATATAATCAGAATCAGGGGGGTCCTAGACTGTTGACGCGACAGCAACTGCAGCCGCAGAACCTGCCGCAGAACCTGCCGCCTCAGCAACAACAGCAGCCACCACCTGCCACGAGTAGTGTATTGGAGCAGACTCTGGCCACCTTTATGTCTCAAACTGGCACGTATATGGATAATATTAATCAGTTTGTCAAGAAGACGGAAAATTTTATGGATGAAACTAAGATGAGAATGACAAACCATGAGGCCACCTTGAAATCTCTAGAGACACAAATGGGTCAGGTGTCACAGCATATTAAACCAAGGCAGAATGGAGTTTTCCCTAGCAATACTGAAAATGCTAGACCGCCCCCACATGAGCAATGTAAGGCGATTACTACTAGGAGTGGGAAAAAGCTACCAGGGCCGGAAAAAGAAGTTGATACAGAAAAGGAACCTGCCTTGGATAAACCTGCCGAGGAAGCTGCCCCGACAGGTGACAAACAGACTGCTGCCGATGAGCCTGTCACGACAGCAGAAGCGACAGAGGAGAAAAAGGAAGATTATCGTCCTCAGATTCGTATGCAGTGGGAATGACGCATTGCTGATTACCATCCCCCACCACCCTTCCCTCAACGGATACAACAAGCTAAGCATGAATCTCAACTCAAAAAAATTTATGATATTTTTAAACAGGTTCATATTAACATTCCGTTGTTAGATGTTGTTAGGGAGATGCCCGGTTATGCTAAATTTCTCAAGGATGTCATGTCTAAAAAATCTAAACTTGGGGAATTTGAAACGGTAAGGATGCAAGAAGGTTGCATGAGTATTCTTCATCGGCAACCACCCCAGAAAAAGAAGGATCCGGGGAGCTTCCTCATACCTTGCGTAATCGGCGACAAATTTGTGGGTAAGGCACTTTGTGATCTTGGTGCTAGTGTTAATCTAATGCCCAAATCTGTTTTTCAGAAACTAGGTATTGGCAAGGCGCGGCCCACGACAGTTACCCTACAGCTAGCCGACCGCTCTTACGTTCACCCCGAGGGAAAAATTGAAGATATCTTGGTAAGAGTGGATAAACTTATTTTTCCTGCAGACTTTCTTATTTTAGATTGTGAGGCAGATGAAAACGCACCAGTCATCCTTGGGCGACCCTTCTTAGCCACGGGAAGATCATTGATTGATGTGGAGAAAGGAGAACTCACCATGCGCGTAAACGATCAAGAAATTAAGTTGAATGTTCTCCAAGCAATGAAACATGCTGATGTAGATGAGGAATGCAAGGCCATCATTGAGGTGACCTTTGATCAACCCTGCATCAGGACGGGCTGCCGAGATATAAAATTTGGTCACTGCTGCGACAGCCATCTACAAGCCTGTCATGACAGTGACGACGACAGTGATGACGACAGCACCGACGACAGCAACTCCTCTGAATCCGATACATCTGATACTGAAGGTCATGAGGAGGTAAACTGGTTAGACCATCGTCCAGGTAAGTTATTCGAACCTTTGAATTACACTTCGGATAACCATTTAATCCAAAAGCCCTCTACTGTTGAACCACCTGTCTTAGAACTTAAGCCCCTGCCAGGGCAGCTTAAATATGCTTATCTTGGTTGTGATGACACACTGCCCGTAATCATCTCTGCTAAGCTGCCGCAGGAACAGGAACGACAGCTGATCGACATGTTGAGGCAGCATAAAAGGGCGATAGGATGGACGATAGCAGACATTCAGGGCATTAGTCCGGCAATCTGTATGCACAAAATCCTCCTAGAAGAAGATCATAAGCCGACTATTGATGCCCAAAGGCGGTTAAACCTTGCGATGAAGGAGGTAGTGCGTAAAGAAATAATTAAATGGTTAGATGCAGGTATTATTTACGCCATCTCCGACAGCAAATGGGTAAGCCCGGTGCAATGTGTTCCCTAGAAAGGAGGCATGACCGTGATAACCAACGAAAACAACGAGTTAATCCCAACCAGGACTGTGACCGGTTGGAGGGTTTGTATGGACTATCGGAAGCTTAACAAAGCTACCCGAAAGGACCACTTTCCTTTACCCTTTATTGATCAAATGCTTGATAGATTAGCGGGTAAACCTTACTATTGTTTTCTTGATGGTTATTCAGGATATAATCAAATTGCTATTGCACCGGAGGACCAAGAGAAAACGACTTTCACATGCCCCTACGGAACATACGCATTTAGGAGGATGCCGTTCGGCCTATGTAACGCACCTGCCACCTTCCAAAGGTGCGTGATGGCAATATTCTCCGACATGGTAGAGGACTTCCTCGAAATCTTCATGGATGATTTTTCCGTCTTTGGAGACGATTTTGAGAGCTGCCTCGGCAACCTTAAAAAGGTACTTGAAAGATGCGAAAAAGCTAATCTTGTTCTTAATTGGGAAAAATGCCATTTTATGGTAGATGAAGGGATAGTTTTAGGCCATAAGATTAGCTGCCGTGGGATAGAAGTCGACAGGGCAAAAATAGAGGTCATAGAGAAGCTGCCGCCGCCAACCACAGTCAAGGGCATTAGGAGTTTTTTAGGGCATGCTGGTTTTTATAGGAGATTCATTGCCAATTTCTCAAAAATCACGAAACCCCTATGTCATCTCTTAGAGCAGAACCGACCCTTTGACTTTAATGAAGAATGTACTGAAGCATTCAAGGTTCTGAAGGAAAAGCTAGTGACAGCCCCCATAGTACAGCCACCAGACTGGACGCAACCGTTTGAAATTATGTGTGATGCTAGTGACTATGCTGTCGGGGCAGCACTTGGGCAGCGCAAGGACAGGCTGTTTCATGTCATATATTATGCCAGCAAAACATTGAATGATGCCCAAGTGAATTATACCACCACAGAAAAGGAGCTGTTAGCTGTGGTGTTTTCTATCGACAAGTTTCGTTCTTACATACTTGGAACGAAGGTTATAATACATACCGACCACTCTGCCCTCAAGTATTTATTTGCAAAAAAAGATGCAAAGCCAAGGTTGATACGGTGGATCTTACTATTACAAGAATTCGACCTTGAGATAAAAGATAAAAAGGGGACAGAAAATCAGGTGGCAGATCACTTGTCGAGGTTGGAGATGGGACAGAGTCTACCCATTGATGAGACACACATACTTGAGACCTTCCCAGATGAGCAGCTCTTTGCTGCCGCAATAGCTGTCGCGACAGCCATGGCGACAGGAAAAGACTAAGAAGTGGCATGACAAGAAGTTGCTGCCACGACAGTTCTGCCCAGGGCAGCTTGTGTTGTTGTTTAATTCTAGGTTGAAGCTCTTTCTAGGGAAACTCAAATCTAGATGGTCTGGCCCGTTCCAAGTAGTTCAAGTTTTTCCCCATGGTGCCATTACATTTCAATCACTAAAGGACGGGCACCAATTCAAAGTCAATGGACAACGCCTCAAGCACTATCAAGGGACTGAAGCCCCAGGAATACAGGAAGTGGTTACTTTAGGTGATGCCCCACAAGGCATCCCTAATTTAACCTAATTTTTTAATTTTTATTATTATTAATATTATTAGGAATTAGATTTATTTTAATAATATTTTGTTTTTAATTTCAGTTTTTAGGAAA
Organism: Hibiscus tridactylites; assembly: GCA_958450335.1. Classification (NCBI taxonomy): domain Eukaryota; kingdom Viridiplantae; phylum Streptophyta; class Magnoliopsida; order Malvales; family Malvaceae; genus Hibiscus; species Hibiscus tridactylites. The sequence goes on from OY288266.1 coordinate 36,435,556, forward strand.
TAAAGGAGGCAAGTGAGAAAGAAGAAGTGGCCCAAGCCCACCGCTCATCCACCAGCCCTATAAAGCCCATTTATGGTAACCTGTCGTTTCGGCTGCCGACGCAGACGGATTTGACAGGCTGTCAACAGACGCACAGCAGACGCAGAAGCGTGCGGCAGACGCACAGCAGATGCATTAATGCACGTCAGACGCGTCAGACACGCTACATTCAATCTGCCGCCCCGTTATTCCCGCTTGCCGTTGTGGCATTAAATGGGCAGCTACTCGACCGCTATATAAACCCCTTCCCTTTTTCATTTTTCATCACTTCTGATTTTCTCTCTTGCTATTCTCTTCTAGTTTTATCTATTTTCTTTCTTTTTCAGCCCTTGCAACCAAAATGTCTTCACGACAAACCCGTCAGAACGCTGCTGCCGCTTCTTCTTCAGCAGCAGCATCCCCGTTCGCTAAAAAGGAACTACGGGAGGAACAGAGCTTCATCTATAACAGAGATGCCCCCCATATGGGACTCCGGCCGTTCATTATGAAGGCCATAACAGCACAACTTTGGGAAGACTTTGCCGAGCAGCCGGCAGAGCTTAATGACACTCTGGTCAGGGAGTTTTATGCGGCAATCGAAAGCAAGACGGCGACATCTGTCACCGTCCGAGGAGTGACAGTTCCTTTCACCGCCAGCAGCATCAACCATGTATTCGGCCTCTTCTTTGGCCCCAATGATGATGCTCATCAACAATTTTGGGACACCCTCGACGCTGCCGGACATGATGCTGTTATGAGGGAGTTGACAGAAGCGGGAACGACATGGAGCAAGTGTAAGAAGAACCCCCACTCTGTCAATAGGGGGCAGCTACTCCCTGAGGCAAAACTATGGAACGCTTTTATCAAAAAGCGTATCCTGCCCTCGTCCCACCATACGACAGTCAACAGACAACGGTTGGCCCTCATCCACTCTATCATGCATGACAGGCCCATCAATGTGGGCAGGTACATGCTGGACATCATTCTCGATTGTGCCTTCCGATCAGACTCACGACTCTGCCTGCCCTTCACCATCACTGCCCTCTACCGCTGCGCTGCCGTACCGGAGGACCCTTCAGACAAAATCAAGAAGGGCAGCGGCTGGACAGACAGCAACATCTCCAGCCTCATGGAGATCATCGTCGTATCGCCCCTCAACGCCTTCGATCCAAACGCCCCTCCTGCTGAGTCTGATAATGAGCCTGCCACCGAACCTGCCCCAGAAGCTGCCACCAACACCGCTCCGGCAGATCAGAACGCCCACATCCTTGCTGCCGTCTTGAGGATAGAGGAGCGCCAGATGGGTTTGATGACTTTCATCCGTGACTTCTCCAATGCAACGGTAAATTTCATTACCAATACTTTGAATTTTCCGGATGTCATTTTTCCCACCTTCCCAGCCCATTATTTCAATATCCCCTCCCCCACTCCCACACCACCTGTCTCTCCCCACGGAGAATCTGCCTCCTCCACACCTTCCCCGACGGCAGCCGGCAGCCCACCGGCAGACACCTCCCCTCGAGGAACCAAGCGAGCTGCCACTGATGACAGCCCTCTTGTCCGGAGGAATTTGGACAGCGCCTTCACGCGGGTAAAACGTATTAAGCATGTGGCCAACAAGAGAAGGCTGTCCAAAGCCATCATGACCAGCAGCTGGGACAGCAGCAGCAGTTCCGATGTCAGGCTAGTGGAGCCACCTGCCCTTCAACCTGCTGACGACCCTGTCCCCCAACCGGAGGAAGACCCTGCCCCTCAACAGGCTGATGAACCTGTTGACCAACCTGCTCCGGAACCTGCCCAGCCACCTCCACAACGCAGACGCCGACATCAGATCCGCGTCAGCAGCAGCAGCGAGGACAGCGAATAAAATTTAAGTTTTTATTTCTTTTTCTCCTCTTATTACTGCCTGCCCTTATATATTTGTGATGTACTTTTATTTATCTTGTTTTTCTTTATTTATTTTTATGTCATTTTGCATTGAGGGCAATGCAACCCTCGAGTTTGGGGGTGGCAACCCTCCATATTTAATGGAGTCTTTAGCACATCTTTTGATTAATTGTTGTGTCTTTTTATTTACTTATTTTTCTTTAAAAAAAATCAAAAAATTAAACTGTTGGCTTAAAACTGTGAAGTTAACTTACCTGTCATGACGGCTCTGTCATGGCAGCATCTTTAGGACAGGTTAAGGAAAAGTTTAGAGCCTTTCTATAGTTCTGAAAACTTAAACACTTTTGTGACTGTTATATTGCTTAGATTTCTTTTAGCCAAACTAGAATAGGAAGCTTAGAACTTAAATAGCCCCTAGAGGTGCCTAACACTGGCTCTAGGAAAAGAAGTTTAGCAAAAGAAAATCAAAAACCTAGAGGTGCCCGAAACCGGCTCTAGGAAGCTAACTAGAGGTGCCCAAAACTGGCTCTAGAAAATTTTAGCTTGAAAATAGAAGAAAAAGAAGCATGAAAATGTGCCTTCTAAAAAAATAAACTTTGGCATAAAGATTTGAGTTAAGGAGTTGAATATTCTAGTGAAACTAAGAGAGTCTTAGCATATAACTGTTCACAAGCATGCACACACTGCACGAGAGCTATAGGGAGATTCCGGACAGATCCTAACCTTTCCGACAGGTTGCTGCCGCCATAGAGAATGAGCGACGAGTAAGGGACAGTTCACTGTTTGAAGGCCAACACAAATATTTTCATTTTTCTTTAGGTTTAATTGCTTGAGGGCAAGCAAAGACTTGAGTTTGGGGGTGTGTTGAGTGTGTAAAAGTTCTATTATTTACGCCTTTTTTAACCCATATTTCTGCCGCATTCAAGCATCATTGCATTGCATTTAGATTAGTTTTCAATAAAACATCACAATTGTATAAAAGGCACGGATTCTACTAAAAGATGGTGTATTTTGCAGGTAGCTGCTATGGTTGACGATGAAGGCAGGTGCAGGGCAGATAAGCAGGAGAGCTGAACTGGACAAGCAGCTGAAGAAGACGAACCTGTCATGGACCTGTCGTGACAGCATGGTGACAGCAGATTATTGAAGAGGAAAAGTGAAGTGGACCTCGATAGATAGAGAAAAATTTGCTCGTCTGTCGTGTGGAAGCCAAATAATTTTCCAAGCCCCGGATCAAAAGATATGTCAAGCCAAAGCTCAAGGAAAGGAATTCCCACAAAATAGGGATGCGGCTGGAAAGTAGGATACTTTAGAGATTTAGTCTTTATTAGAATCTTACTTTTAATTAAAGTTGTAATCCTTGTTACCTTAGATAACTTGAGCCCAAAGCTTATATAAAGGGCATATATTAAACCTAGGGCATAAACCGATTACCCCATAACCGAAACCAAAAACCCCTGCCGTCCACCCGTCACCGACATGTTCTAAATTCCCCCTAGGGCTACGGGTTGTTTTGTAAAGTAGTTGCAAGGGTTGCTTTGTTTTAGGATTTTTCAAGTTCAATAAAATAAACTTCAAGTTCTTTTATCTTGGTATTAATATCTTGCAAGAGCATCGGGAGAGCATTGTGAGGTTATCTATTTACTTAGCATCGGGAGAGTTAAGTATACGAAAGAGATAAAAGCGCGTTCTCTAGTTTATAGTTGAACCATCTCGTGCTTAGGGATAAGGCGAGGTTAAGTGGCTAAGGAAGAATTCATACACATCGGTGTTCATCCTTCGATTCACGCCGGGAGGTATCATCAAAGACGTGTTCATCGACAGACTTGTGCCTAGGGATAGGGCAAGGCAAATCTGGGATTCTTGCCAAGCTTGAAGTACGGAGTTGGTGTGTCTGCTGCCGCAACTGCCAACGGACAGCCGCCGCGACAGGTGCTGTCGGCGACGGGAGCGACGACAGAACTGGAGATCCTAAACAATTCAATACCTGCACTATCGAGCAATTCAATACCGGCCCATTCTCTCTATCTTGATTTCTCAATTCTTTTGTTTACGTTTTTACTTTATTATTCGTGACAACTTTCTAAAATATTTCCTTTACTTCGTGCAGTAAATCAAGGTGAAGTCATTAGCCCAATCCCTGTGGAGACGATATCCGATACTTCGTATCACTTTACTACTTGCGTCGTGTACACTTGCACTACCATTGCGATAGACTATTTTACACGCAACAAGCACAAATGCTTAGTGAGGCATGCTCTAAAGAAAACCAACACAATAATGCATATCTTGAAAACACTTTCTCAAAAGCTTTTAAACCACATGCTCATTCTATCTCATGCTTGGAAACCTTTCAAAGCAATTTCTCATTGAAAACACATGTACCTTCATTCTATCTCATGCATTTAAACCAATGCAAAACTCATGGCAAAGCCATACTCATGCTTGTACTCTAAAGCATTACACAAACATATCACATATGCATTTCTCAGAGCATAAACCATTTCATCAAAGGTACATGTGAATAAAAAACCATAACATATTTTATATTGGCATTTCACATCTCTTTATTACTAGGATATGCGGACATTTCACTAGACACTTCCGGTGGCATCTCTCATCATCGTACTCACTCGTCTAGCAACATAGTTTTCGGTGGAATCTCTCATCAACATACTCACATGGCGGAATCTCTCATCGCCACAAAGCTTTGGTATTTCACCAAGTCCTACCCGATGGAATGCCCATCATCGGTTCTCTCCCTTTGGCTTAACCAAAGAGCACATACGAATTTTTAGTTTATAGTGCTCTCTCATCCTATTGATCGATCAATTATATCCGATAAGTATCTCAACATCTATGCCAATATATTATGTCAAATCATCATCTCACCTACTGTTTTCCATGCATTAAATCTCAAACATTCTCATCTCAATTCAAAATCATAACATTTGCTATGCTTTAACATAAAAGCTCAAATCTCAACCATGCAACATGTTACTTTATGAAATCATTTCAAGCATCATCTCATGTTATAATTCTTGCATAAAAACAGTAGGAATTTATCAATCTAAAAGCATGAGCATGTAAAAGCATTTTAGGGGCAATCACCACATTCAAGAGAGCAATCTAGCCAATACTTACTTCCGGACTTAGGAAGGTGTTTCAAACGTTTCCTAAATCCCCAAACCTTGTTTCTTTATCCCTCAAGGACTTCTATAACCATACGAACGCACCGATTACGTTTCGCTTGCTTGCCGAAATGCTATATAAGCTTCCGGATCAACTCCAAAGGTGTCCGAAGATGTCTCCCATGGTTTAAACACGTAAGAGCAGAGGATTAATGCATCATCATGCATTAAAATCATCAGCCACTCACCTAAACTCGCTGCTCTACACAAAAGCCACATTTCGGCTACCAAACACTACCGAAATCACCTCCAAACTCCTCAAAAACCAAACTGAGACAAGATCCATCACTTCTAATCATTTCTAAACATCAATAATCATCAAAAACCATCACAACCACGTCCTTATACCCCCAGCTATAGCAGAACACCAAAAACACCTTAAAAATCATCATTCTAGCAAGCAAAACTTAGGAAGAACAAACCTATTCGGGATTGTATTGATTAAACCTCACTTATAACATCAATTAACATCCAAAATACATTAGAAAACCATCTCAAAACAGATCCCAATCAATCACCACGAAAATCTTCAAGATCTCTTCCAAAATCTTTAGTTTTAAGCCAATTTCTTGTTTCTAACATTAAAACCTCTTAAAAATCATTAATAAAGGATTGATAACTTGGGAATTTCAGTAAAATACTGATCATTAGAGGAGAAGGACAAAGCTTACCTCTAATGGATGATTTCTCCTTGATTTGGGCAAGTTTTCTTGAAAATTCAATGTAGAAATCAAGTGGGTTTGATGAGGAATTGATTAAGAATCAAAGAGTGATTGAAATCCCAACAAAAGAAGTGGAAATCAAAGTAAATTTGCTGGAGAGAAAGTGTTTGGTTGAAAAGAACTTGAGAGAAAATAAAATGAGGGAAAATTTGTGAAAAGTGGTTATGAAAAGTCAAAGGTGGTTTTCTCATTTAATCACTTCCATTTTCTTTAATTAAAACATTAATTGAATCACCAAAATTAAGGAAAAATCTGATGAAAATATTTTTGGTAAAATTAGCTCCTTAAAGATTCAAAGTTTCAATCCTTTACAAAACAGTCACTACTTAACTTTGCAAAAACTGCGATTTGGTCACTACACCGAAATGTAGTATTTCCAAACCTTATTTTGTAAAATTGATTTCACCATTCTCTTTTATATATTAAATGAGGATTTTTAGATATTTTCTATATTTTTAAAGTATCTCGGACTAGGTGTTCCCAAAAACTCCTTTTTAGATTCGAACCGTTTCCAGACCGATCCAGTTCAGACTCTAAACATCTAGACCAAAATTTGGGGTGTTACAACTCTCCCCCTCTTAAGAAATTTCGTCCTTGAAATTTACCTGGAGGAAAAAGGTAAGGAAATTGCTTCTTCATGTCATCTTTTCTTTCCCACGTGGCTTCCTCAACACCACGATGCCTCCACGCCATCTTAACCAGCTCAATGGTTTTCCCCCGAAGAACCTTGTTGTCCGAATCCAAAATCTCAACTGGCTCCTCATCATAGGTCAAATCCGGATTCAACTCAACTTCCTCCATGGGCATAACATGCGAAGGATCCGATCTATACCTTCGAAGTATGGATAAATGAAACACATTATGTATCCTCTCTAGCTCTTGCGGTAGCCTCAGCTTATAAGCAACATGACCCACATGTTCTATCACCTCGTATGGTCCAATATATCTAGGGCTCAACTTACCCTTCCGACCAAATCTCATCACCTTATTCCAAGGTGAAACCTTTATGAACACACGGTCACCCACCGCAAACTCAATCTCCTTACGCATCAAATCCACGTAAGACTTATGCCGATTAGAGGCTGCCTTCAAACGCTAACAAATGAGCTTCACTTTCTTGGTGGTTCCTTTCAACAAATCCGGCATTGAGACCAACTTTTGCCCCGTTTCAGCCCAACAAAGAGAAGTTCTGCACTTCCTCCCATACAAGGCTTCATAAGGTGTCATTTGAATACTTGCCTGGTAGCTATTATTATAAGCAAACTCCACCAAAGGCAAATGCTTCTCCCAAGAGCCTTGAAGCTCAATCACGCAGCACCTCAACATATCCTCAAGCACTTGGATAACACGCTCAGATTGTCCATCCGTCTACGGATGATAAAAAGTACTGAAATTCAGCCGCGTACCCAATGCTTGATGAAAACACACCCAAAACCTTGCTGTGAACCTCGGATCTCTATCCGACACTATAGATTTTGGTACACCATGCATACGCACAATCTCAGCAATGTAGAGATCCACAAGCTTATCCAAGGTATACGTAGTATGCACAGGTAAGAAATGCGCACACTTCGTAAGGCGATCCACAATCACCCACACCGAATTCTTCTTTGATGGCGTCAAAGGCAAACCAGACACAAAGTCCATGGTGATCCTCTCCCATTTCAAATCAGGGATCCTCAACGGTTGCAACAACCCCGAAGGAAACTGATGCTCAACCTTAACTCGCTGAAAAACCATGCACTTGCTCACATACTCTACAACATCCTTCTTAAAACCCACCCAATAGTACTCATCCTTCAGATCACGGTACATCTTTGTACTACCAGGGTGCATAGCAAAAGGACTACTATGAGCTTCGGTCAGAATAGTATGCCTCAACTCTACTTCATTTGACACTATTATCCGACTTCCAAAACATAGAACTCCATCATCATTAAAACAAAAATCCGATGGTCTTTCCTCAGCAATATCTTGAACATGTGGCACCAAAGAATCATCCAACAACTGCTTATCCTTTATCAACTAAACCAGAGATGGTTTCACTTACAATTCAGCAACAAGACCTCCATCTCACGATATGCTCAAGCTAGCAAACATCGCTCTTAACTCCACTGCCACTTTCCTGCTCAAGGCGTTAGCCACAACATTAGCTTTTCTCGGGTGATACTTGATCGTTAGATCGTAATCCTTAAGCAACTCCACCCATCGCCATTTCCTAATATTCAACTCTTTCTGAGACATCATACTTTTCAAACTCTTGTGATCCGTGTACACAGTACACTTCTCACCATAAAGGTAATGTCCCCAGATTTTCAAAGCAAAAACCACCGCAGCTAACTCAATATCATGCGTAGGATAATTGCGCTCATGCACCTTCAACTGTCGCGACGCGTAAGCCACCACCTTACCCTCTTGCATTAGCACACACCCCAAACCAACGTAGGATGCGTCACTGTACACCACAAACTATTTTCCTGATTCAGGTTGAACCAAGATAGGAGCTTGCGTCAAAGCTGCCTTAAGCTTTTCAAAAGCTTGATGTCTCGCTTCTGTCCACTCATACTTAACATCATTTTGCAACAACTTTGTTAAAGGAGCAGCAATCTTTGAAAATCCATCCACAAACCTCCGATAATATCCTGCCAACCCAAGGAAACTACGGTCTTCATGAACAGACTTAGGAGGCTTCCAATTCATCACCGCCTCAACCTTCTGAGGATCAACTCGAATCCCTTCAACTGAAACCACATGATCAAGGAACACAACTTCCTTTAGCCAGAACTCACACTCGCTCAGCTTAGCATAAAGCTGATTTTCCAAAAGCGCTTGCAAGACAACTCTCAAATGACCTTCATGCTCCTCCTCAGTACAAGAGTACACAAGGATATCATCGATGAACACCACAACGAACTTGTCCAAGTATTCATGGAACACTCTATTCATCATGTCCATGAAAGCAGCAAGAGCATTCGTCAAGCCAAACAACATTACAAGGAACTCATAATGCCCATACCTCGTTCTAAAAGCTGTTTTCGGCACATCCACATCTTTCACCTTAAGCTGATAGTACCCTGACCTCAAGTCAATCTTTGAAAACACAGCCGCTCCACGAAACTGATCAAAAAGGTCATCAATCCTCGGCAAAAGATACCTGTTTTTGATGGTCAACTTGTTCAGCTGATGATAATCGATGCACATTCTCATCGTGCCATCTTTCTTCTTCACAAACAAGACCGGTGCACCCCAAGGTGACACACTAGGCCGAATGAAACCACGGTCAAGCAACTCCTGAAGTTGCATCTTTAACTCCTTCAACTCTTTAAGTGCCATGTGATAGGGAGCAATGGACACCGGAGTTGTGTTCTCATACAACTCAATACCAAATTCCACCTCTCGACTAGGCGGTAATCCATGTAACTCCTCCGGAAACACTCCAGGGAACTCACGTACAGTTCTTATATCCTGAACTAGCAACTCTTTTGAACTAGGATTCATCGCAAAGGCTAGGTAAGCCCCGCAACCCTGACGCAACATTCGACTTGCTTCCAATGTAGACACCACATTGGCAAGAAACTTCACATTCTCGCCCACTACCACCATTTCATAATCATCCACAAGTTTCAACGAAACTCGCTTGCTTTCGAAATCCACCACGGCTCTATTTTCAACAAGCCAATCCATGCCAAGGATTACATCAAAGCCATAGAATGGCAATTCCATGAGATGAACAAGAAAAACATGATTTTGCACTTTCAAGGGACATCTCCTATATAACTTTCTTGTTACAACCGTCTCGCCAAAGGAACTAGTCACACGCATACAACCATCCAAAGACTCAACAGGTAAACCAAGCATTTGAGCATGTTCACGCAATATGTACGAGGGTGTAGATCCAGAATCAATCAAAGAAAGTAATGACAAGGATTGCAAAGTAAAGGTACATGCGATCACATTTGTATCATTCCTTCCCTCACGATGGGCATACACTCGAGCCTGACCGCCACCCTCAGGTTGAACGGCCACAACATGTGCTATGTTTCTGCCACCATCATCCCTACGCTGAAAATTACCATGGCAGCGCCCACGACCCCTCTGTGGCTCAGCTACTCTCACCGGAGCATGTCCCTCTCTCAAAGGCTGAGGACAATCATTCTTCAAATGCCCTCGGTTACCACAATTCCAGAATGTCCCAAGGTTACCCCAACACTCGCCACCATGTCGTCTACCGCAATGGTTACATTCAAGAGTCCTTAAAACATCATTAGGTCCTTGCTGACCTCTACCAGGGTTACAACCCCCGCGGCTAGCATCATAATGTGGCTTCCTATCCTTATGCCTCTTATTGTGATCTCTTCCATAATCGCGTCCGGCCGCTCGCTTCCCAGAGCTAGATCCACCAGCTCGACTTGGCAAACCAAGATTCGATTCAATGTCCTTGGCTCTAGTGACCAAGACATCGAAATCCGTATAGTCAGCCGCAAGCATATAAGTCTTGACATCCGCTACTAGCCCATAACGGAATCGTTCGCATATCTCTCGCTCAATAGAGATTAGCTCAGGCGCATACTGACTGAGGCGAACAAACTGAATTTCATATTTAGCTACTGACATGCTGCCTTGCACGAGAGACATAAACTCTCTTTTCTTTTCATCTAGGTAACATAATCCCATATATTTCCGCTTGAACGCATTCAAGAAGAATGTCCAAGTAACCTCGTCATCCTCCATCCCAGAGATAGTGGTCGTCCACCACGTATAAGCATCACCATGCAGCAGTGACACCACACAACCCAACTTCTTCACATTATTGCAGTTCATCTGACCCAGAATCTGCTTGGTGCTCTCCAACCAAGACTCAGAACCTTCCGGAGATAAGCCTCTAAACTCAGTCCCTCCCAGACTGCGAAGACGTTCTAAAGGCAACCTCACATTAGCATTATTCTGATGCGCAGCTCCATGAGCTCCAGCTACTGCTACCTAGAAAGCTCCAGCAATAGCCTAAACCAACATGGTCATGTCAGGAGCAGCTTGCCCCTGCACACCCTCGAGTCCAGCAACCCCAGCTCCAGCACCAGCATTACCAACTCCAGCACCACGACCACCGGGCGGGCCATCACCAAGGGGAGGAGGAGGTAAATCTTCAGCATTCTCGACATTCTCGTTACCAGCCGTCGATCTAGCAGCTCTCTACGTGGCCCCATTATAAAGAAAACAATGCACTGACAAAAGTGCAATAAACACAATTAGGCACAATAAGGTAAGTAATCCAAGTACTCAAGCTCATTTTCGAAAACAATTCTTCTCATTAGTTTTGTTATGGCAATGGGATCCCCAACCACACTCCAAACATAGCATAGCACCACAAAGTCATCTCAATTGAAACATACACCACTAACCATACAACAATCTTTCACTAAGAAGACACATCATGCATAACCACATACATTACCCACATAACAAACCTCAATTATTCGATAACACGGCTTTGATACCAACAAATGTAACCCCCTTAGCCCGGCCTAGACGCTTGACCCGAACTACGAAGTTACACGCGGAAAACCAAAGTCAACCTTGATTAACGACCTTTTTTTCATTTTTAATCTTGTCTAGATACTTGTTAACCCTAAGTGAGTACTCACGAATCATGTTTGAGAAAGGCACAACGATCGGATATCAATTAATGACTTAATTCTACATAATACAAGTTTAGGGACCAAAATGTAATTTTTGTAAATTAGAGGGTCTTCGCTGGTTTTAGGATTACCATTAAGAAATTAGTCGTGTTACATGCTTCCCTGCCAAATTTCAACTTAAAAAGACATCTCAAACTTAAGCAATTGCAATCTCAACATTTAGGACTAAAATGTAAAACATGCAGGCTCAAAACAATTCAAATCTAGGTCCAACAATAACCCGTTTCGAAACGCCTACTCACCGTACCGAAATGCTGTATCGGAATGTTGTTGACTGTTTCGGTACACGGGTATGTTCCGAGACCAGTTCCGGAACATGTCATTCTAGTAGCCAAAATGTATCGAAACTGCTCCCTTCGTTTCGAAATGCCAAGGCCATTTCAGGCCTCCGTTCCGAAACACCATAGAGTGTTTCGATAGACCCTGCCCAGAATCAGCAGCAAGTGTTGGTTTTTCATCCAATAGCACACTAAAACATGCTTCAAAGACTCTCAAACCATACCAGCAATTCATCATACATATAAGGAACATATTTGGGACATCCTAACGCAAACATAACACCAAACACAAAATCTCAATATTCTAAAGGCATGCTTTCTATCACAAACCCACATTGAGAAATCCAACCTCATATCAAACAATTAAGGCCAATTACAACTCAAACAAGTTAAAGCAAACATGCCACAACCTTAGGGAGTTCAACACATCTCCCAAATACAATTCTTGGTTTCCCATTACCAATATATCAAACTTAAAGTGTGTGAAAACTTCACCATACATGAGCTTGGACTTCCTTAGATGAACTTAGCTTCCTTGATGCCCAAAAACACCTCAATTATCTGCATTATTGGTAAAAGAGAGAGCGTAAGCACAAATGCTTAGTGAGGCATGCTCTAAAGAAAACCAACACAATAATGCATATCTTGAAAACACTTTCTCAAAAGCTTTTAAACCACATGCTCATTCTATCTCATGCTTGGAAACCTTTCAAATCAATTTCTCATTGAAAACACATGTACCTTCATTCTATCTCATGCCTTTAAACCAATGCAAAACTCATGGCAAAGCCATACTCATGCTTGTACTCTAAAGCATTACATAAACATATCACATATGCATTTCTCATAGCATAAACCATTTCATCAAAGGTACATGTGAATCAAAAACCATAACATATTTTATATTGGCTTTTCACATCTCTTTATTACTCGGATATGCGGACATCTCACTAGACACTTCTGGTGGCATCTCTCATCACCGTACTCATTCGTCTAGCAACATAGTTTCCGGTGGAATCTCTCATCACCGTACTCACATGGATGAATCTCTCATCGCCACAAAGCTTGGGTATTTCACCAAGTCCTACCCGATGGAATGCCCATCATCGGTTCTCTCCCTTTGGCTTAACTAAAGAGCACGTACAAATTTTTAGTTTATAGTGCACTCTCATCCTATTGATCGTTCAATTATATCCGGTAAGTATCTCAACATCTATGCCAATATATTATGTCAAATCATCATCTCACCTACTGTTTTTCATGGATTAAATCTCAAACATTCTCATCTCATTTCAAAATCATAACATTTGCTATGCTTTAACATAAAAGCTCAAATCTCAACCATGCAACATGTTACTTTATGAAATCATTTCAATCATCATCTCATGTTATAATTCATGCATAAAAACGGTAGGAATATATCAATCTAAAAGCATGAGCATATAAAAGCATTTTAGGGGCAATCACCACATTCAAGAGAGAAATCTAGCCAATACTTACTTCCGGACTTAGGAAGGTGTTTCAAACCTTTTTAGTGTGTAAAAGTTCTATTATTTACACCCTTTTTAACCCATATTTCTGATGCATTCAAGCATTATTGCATTGCATTTAGGTCAGTTTACAGTAAAACATCACAAATACACTAAAGGCACGGAATCTACTAAAAGATGGCTGATTTTGCAGGTAGCTGCCATAGTTGACGAAGAAGGCAGGCGCAGGGCAGAGAAGCAGAAGAGTTGAACTGGACAAGCAGACGATGAGGACAAAGCTTCCATGGACCTGTCGTGACAGCAAGGTGACAGCAGTTTTGCGGAGAGAAAAAGTAAAGTGGACCTCGATAGATAGAGAAAATTCTGCTCGTCTGTCGTGTGAAAGCCAAATATTTTTCCAAGCCCCGGATCAAAAGATATGACAAGCCAATGCTCAAGGAGAGGAAATCCCTAGAAACAAGGATGGCGGCTGCAAAGTAGGAAATCCCTAAAAACTAAAGGCACGTTTTTCTTTATTATTTTCGTGACAATTCTCTCAAACTATTTCCTTTACTTCGTGCAGTGAATTAAGGTGAAGTCATTAGCCCAATCCCTGTGGAGACGATATCCGATACTTCGTATCACTTTACTACTTGCGTCGTATACACTTGCACTACAATTGCGATAGACTAATTTACACGCAACAAAACCTTTCCTAAATCCCCAAACCTTGTTTCTTTGTCCCTCAAGGACTTCTATAACCATACGCACTCACCGATTACGTTTCGCTTGCTCGCTGAAACGCTATCTAAGCTTCCGGATCAACTCCAAAGGTGTCCGAAGATGTCTCCCCTGTTTTAAACACATAAGAGCAGAGGATTAATGCATCATCATGCATTGAAATCAATTGCCACACACCTAAACTCGCTGCTCTACACAAAAGCCACATTTCGGCTACCAAACACTAACGAAATCACCTCAAAACTCTTCCAAAACAAAACCCAGACAAGATCCATCACTTCTAATCATTTCTAAACATCAATAATAATCAAAAACCATCACAACCACGTCCTTATACCTCAGCTATAGCAGAACACCAAAAACACCTCAAAAACCATCATTCTAGCAAGCAAAACTTAGAAAGAACAAACCTATTCGGGATTGTATTGATTAAACCTCACTTATAACATCAATTAACATCCAAAATACATTAGAAAACCATCTCAAAAAAGAGCCCAATCAATCACCAAGAAAATCTTGAAGATCTCTTCCAAAATCTTGAGTTTTAAGCCAATTTATTGTTTCTAACATTAAAACCTCTTAAAAATCATTAATAAAGGATTGATAACTTGGGAATTTTAGTAAAGAACTGATCATAGGAGAAGGACGAAGCTTACCTCTAATGGATGATTTCTCCTTGATTTGGGCAAGTTTCCTTGAAAATTCATTGTAGAAATCAAGTGGATTTGATGAGGAATTGATTATGAATAAAAGAGTGATTGAAATCTCACCAAATGAAGTGGAAATCAAAGTAAATTTGCTAGAGAGAAAGTGTTTGGTTGAAAGGAATTTGAGAGAAAATAAAATGAGGGAAATTTGTGAAAAGTGGTTAAAAGTTAAAGGTGGTATTCTCATTTAATCACTTCCATTTTCTTTAATTAATACATTAATTAAATCACCCAAATTAAGGAAAAATATGATGAAAATATTTTTGGTAAAATTAGCTCCTTAAAGATTCAAAGTTTTAATCCTTTACAAAACAGTCACTACTTAACTTTGCAAAAACTGCGATTTGGTCACTACACCGAAATGTAGTATTTCCAAACCTTATTTTGTAAAATTGATTTCACCATTCTCTTTTATATATTAAATGAAGAATTTTAGATATTTTTTTATATTTTTAAAGCATTCCCGAACTAGGTGTTCCCTAAAACTCCCTTTTAGATTCGAATCATTTTCCAGACCGATCCGGTTCAGACTCTAAACATATAGACCCAAATTTGGGGTGTTACACATATCATTGTATATCTTTCATTATAATATATGACTTTTGATGAGCAAAAAAATGAAAAAAATGAAAAAGAAGTCTAAAAAGAGAAATTTTTTTGTTTGAAATAAAAAAATATAAAAGGTAAAAAACATAAAAAAGAAAAAGTTAAAAAATTTAAAAAGAGTCTTGGTTTTAAAAAAGTAAAAAATAAGAAATAAATTTTTTTTTTCAAAAAGAAATAATAAGGAAAAGCACAAAAGAAAAATTATGTTTCTTGCTTGCTTTTTTAGAAATAGGTGAAAACTTAGGATTAGGTTCTAAAGCTTAGATAGAGGCGTGTTTTGTTGAAAAAATTACTTTAGAATAAAAGACTTAGACCTTTCTAGGTTGTTTTTAAAAAAATGCTCAAGACGTTGATTTTTCTTTGTTGTTTGAAAAAGTGAAATAAATTTAATGTGGTGTCTTATCAAACGAGAATGACGGGTTAGCGCCAGAAATGTTGGTGGTGATTAAAGTTCATCTCATGGGCGATAAGGCTATTAAAATAGACTAATATCCATTAAACGGACAAATAAAGTCAAACTTTTGTGAACTAGCAAATTCCAGTTTTTGAAAACGATTTTAAAACTAATTAGGTACCAATTTTGGGCATCGTGGGGTGCCAACCATTCCCCACGCGTAACTGACCCTCAAACCCGTTTTCTGTTTTTCGTAGACCAAAATCGTTGTTTTATTAAAACAAAATGTTTATAACCTCGTATTAAAATGATCCAATCACACTTTTCAAAGAAGATTGGTGGCGACTCCGTTGATTTTTTAAAAAGTTTTCCAAAAAGTCAAAACCCTCTTAAAAAGTGATTGCGACAGCTGGCCAAAATAAGGATTAGTTCATTTAGAGTTTGATTCTGAACTTTCACTTTATAATTGATAATGTTAGCAAGACTTCAGTTGAATGATTATCAGTTCCTACCTCAGATGTTTCAAATATGGGACGGGAGATCATGGATCAACTCATCGTGGTTGTTGGATCATCAAGCATATACTAAGAGTGCAAGTTGCTAAAGAGGGAATTGACCGAGGTGGATTTGGAGGCAATGCAGGGATGCAGATTGATCCATGCTGAATGCTCTATGTGCTCGATATTTGGCATTGGACGTTTGCTAGCTGGTGTAGGAGTAAATCGCATTAGTTATATTGTGCTTAGGTTGTTTGATCTGGCGGAACTTGAGTTTTGTAAGGAACATTATGTATTTTCTTTTTTATTAATAAAACATGGGTACTCTTTTCCCCGTTTTGGATTAGAACGAGTTTTTAATGAGGCTTCATTGCCTTTTAATAATACAATAATTTATTATTTTCTCTATATTAGATTGGAGAAATCTTTTTTATGGGAGTAGGTTTTGTATCTGAATCTAAGGCGGAAACGGACTGGTGAAATAATATTATTTTGAGTAAAGTTTACAAATGGTCACTGAATTTAGTAAATTATTCAATTTGGTATTTAAACTTCTAATTGCGTCAAAGTGGACATTAAACTTTTAGTTTTATTTTAAATTGGTCATCAAGCCGTTAACGGCTGTTAAAAGGGTTGTGTGACAGTTAACAAATTTTGTATAATAACACATTTAGTCATCCAAATTTGCACATTCAAACAATTTAGTCATAATTCAGAAAATAATAATAAATTTTATCCTTGTTATTTACACATTCATTCAATTTGTTCATATTTTTAATTAAAAATAATTTGGACAACCAAATTTAAATTTAAAGTTCATAATTTGGGTTCCAAAACATTATCAATTTTACAAATTTCCAAGTCAAAGAAAATCACTAAACATAACTAATATGCCTGAGTTGAAATTTCCTCGACAGTGAAATGATTACCCATGGCGGGACAATTAAGCTTAACATTGCCATTATTGTCTCTTACAACTAAATTAAGTAAATGGGTAAATAACAAGGGTTAAATTTATTAATTATTTGAATTGTGACTAAATTGTTTATATGTACAAATTTGGAGGACTAAATGTGTTCTTATACAAATTTTTTTACTGTCACATCATCCTTTTAAAGATCGTTAACGGCTCAGTGACCAATTTGAAGCAAAATTAAAATTCTAATGGTGCGCCCTTTTAAAGGTCGTTAACGGCTTGGTGGCCAATTTGAAGCAAAACTAAAATTATAATAGTTACCTTGACACAATTGGAAGTTTAGTTAACGAATTGAATAATTTATTAAAATTCATCGGCCATTTGTGAATATTATCTTATTATTTTTCGAGTGGATCAAAGTCTCCATCATATTTCGGGTCAGAATATGTACCGTCAAAAATTCAACCCATTGCATTGTCATCCATATAAAATTGTACGTAGACCAAACATATATTAGTGAGGAAAACGAAATCTAGTGGTTGTCCTGTAATACCCTCGCACCTAGTCTAGAAGGTATTACTTAACAAGAGAAGAACAATCTATCTTGAACACCAACATAGCATTTGAATTGGGCAAGGAAGCACATCTAAGGTCATATGATAAACAAGCATCCACACAAGGGTACCTTAGTACCAAATCAGGGGACCGTAGTTCGATACAAGCTGAGCTCAAGGATTTTATTGGCATGCCAATGTAGAGCGTTTTGGGTGTTCTCTATTTATGAGCGCAAGTGCACACTCCTGTCAAGTTATAGTATAAAAGATATTATCTCATACATGGATTGGATGTTGAGGAAAAAAGTAAAATAAAAACACAAGTAATTGAAAAGAAAGTGATCAGATTGATGGATAGGGCAGGTTATGATGTTGCTTAGTGTGAAACTGCGTTGAATATGACAAATCATTTTTCCTTGCCAGACTCTACTGCCTCAGCGATGGATGGCAGGTAGACGGATGAGACCCTCTCGCTCCCTCGGTAGGGGAATGGTGTCGTGTCTTGGCGGCAAACTCGGCAGAACTACAAGGCTCGATAGAACGCTTCAAAAGTGACTCCGCTTATGTCTAAGTCAGAGTGTTGTTGATGCCCACTACAGATAATACCAGTCGCGGCGTGAATCGTCCAAAGACAGCAATGTTGATTCGTCCTCTTATAGCCACCTTAAACCCTTAACCTATGTTTGGGTCGGATTGATCACATCGTCTATAAATGAAATCGTACTTACTCCTTTCGTGAGTTCGACTCTCTCGATACCGAACAAAGGGATAGAATTCAACTAATTTTTTGCCTTAATTGAAAACTATGAAAAACATGGAATAAGTAAGCCTTGTAATTTAATTTGCAAAAAAAAACTTGAAATCCTAAACAACCGTTCTCACAACTAATTACAACATAACCCAAATCAAAGGATAAATTTAGAACATGTCGGTGGCAAGAAAACCTAAACTATGCCTAAGGAAAACCTAAGCTATTTTGAATTAGAGTTACAATGTGTATATATAGGCATTAGCTAGGTCTAGTCCTTCTTGAAGTAGAAGTCTTCAAAGTAGGTTTTTACATTAAATGTGACTTTAAACTCTGACTTCTTTGAGTTGAATGTGAACTTTTATCACGTTGCCTTGCTCCGCAAGTAATCTCGAGATTCTCTTTCGGCGG
Organism: Hibiscus tridactylites; assembly: GCA_958450335.1. Classification (NCBI taxonomy): domain Eukaryota; kingdom Viridiplantae; phylum Streptophyta; class Magnoliopsida; order Malvales; family Malvaceae; genus Hibiscus; species Hibiscus tridactylites. The sequence goes on from OY288266.1 coordinate 36,454,391, forward strand.
CTCTGCCCACTGCTTCAGACGTCGGAGAATTGAGTGGACATCATTGATAGAATCAGGATTTTCTAGTCTATAGATCGCACTCTAGTTCTCCATCTCCACAGTCTACTATCTTGGGCGGCAAGGTGGGCGGCGGCAGCTACTCGGCAGCTGTTGTCTCTATTTGGAACTGCATCAGTACAACTCCTTGGTCTGCTGCCTCAACTTCATATCCTCATCTCCTCTTTCTCTTTGTCAGCCTCTAGTACCTGAAACTAAACTAAGCTAAAATAATATCTCTTCTTCACCAAATAACATATAATCTATAATGCCATGGAAAAGTAAAGAAATATTGTAAAATGCAATGCATGATCCTAATTATGCCTAGAATGTACTTAAAAACAGCAATAATATGAGATGAAATGTGCATGAAATATACAAGTTGTGGACACTTTACACCCCCAAACTCGAACTATTGCTTGTCCTCAAGCAATGCAACCTAAACATACTTTCCCTTATATTAAACAAAAAGAAAAACATGTTTTCAATTTGATTAAGTACCTCAAGGCTGTGGCACCTATAGTAGATTAGTGAATGCAACTTAGCAAGAAAATAACTAAGAATTAATTTTTATAATGCCAATGCAGTGCGTGCAGGACTGTGTATATGCTGAATATGTAGAATAACTAGATATACAAAGATGTTGTGATGATATATAAGGTTGCTGCCGAGACATCACAGCTAAGCACAATTATTTAATCATGGCAATGAGGGCTTTAGCTTATCACAACTACTCTTCTAGGTCTGAAATTAAGATAGGATCAAACTACAAAACCATGAACCCATGGAGTAGAGTAATCCCGTGAAGACTTTCATTCACTCATGCTAATTTGTTCGACACTTAAAAAATTTCAGATTCATGGACTTTGATAGCAGCGGAGTGTCCTCGCACATGATTCTTCCTAGAGCTTGTTTCGGGCACCTCTAGGGAAAAACAACAATGTTTCTTTTTTTTTCTGCTGTCGTGGTAGTGCTTTTTTTCCTGTTTCTGTTTCCTGCCTCGGCGGCTACCTGCAACCATTGTTAGAACTTTGTAAAGAATTCTAAAAACAAAGCATGCAGTGTTCATTAAATATTCTAGCAAATTCCACAAGCAACAGAAGTGATTGACAGTTTTGGAAAATTAAAAAAAAAATCTAAGTCATTTTGCATGCTTTTCCCATATTAAGTTCAATTTATTTATTGGTGCGAAAATAAATAATCGGCTAACTATCATAGGCACAAGTTATATAACAATTTTTTCTCTTCCGATTAACATTAAGGCAAGTATAATGCAACCTATATGCTACTAAGTATGCATAGACAAAAAGATGTGAAAGTTATCCCCCCCAAACTCGAGATGGGTATTGCCCTCAATGCACAAAATAAAAACAGAAAATAAAGAAAAATAAATACAAGAGAAAGGGGAGGAAGACTTAGGCTTAGTCAGATGGTGTAGAGGATTTGGAGGAGTTCTCTACCGTCATCTGCGAGTTACGACATGGGGCTTAGAAATACTACCCTTTGCTATGCTTAGCGGTCTTGATTCGTAAGGGTTTGGACCTACATAATTAATTGTGAGACAAGAATAAATGGTAAAGAAAATGAAAAAGAGAAAATCTAGTCCTAAAAATCTACTCCTACTAAAGGCGGTAAAGATGTGGAAAGATAAAATTATGTCACATTGGGGTGTGCGTTCCCCAATGTGAATACTTCTTATTCTTTCGGGACATAATCTCATGTATAGTGGTGCTTTAATCGCTGCCCATTAACTTTGAATTATGTCTCCCCCATTTACTAGTTTTACTATCACGACACCATGTGGGAAGTCTTGGATTACTTCGAATGGTTCTGACCATCTGAATTTTAATTTCCCAGGAAACAACTTGAGGTGGGAATTGAACAGCAGCACTTGCTGCCTGGCAAGAATTGTCTCTGTTGGATTTTGCTGTCATGCCATTTTTTGACTTTTTCCTTTTACAACTTGGCGTTCTCGTATGCCTCCCGCCGGAATTCCTCCATTTCTGTCAGATTTAGTAGTCTCTTTTCACTAGCCTATTTCCAGTCTATGTTCACTACTTTGACTGCTCAATACGCCTTGTGTTCTATTTCGACATGGAGGTGGGAGGCCTTTCCTTATACTAGACGATATGGGGACATTCCAAGTGGTGTTTTCTATACTTTACGGTATGCCCAAAGAGCATCGTCTAGATTCAACAACCAATCATTCCTACTGGGGTTTACAACTTTCTCCAAGATGGTCTTGACTTTCCAATTCGAAATCTTTGTCTGCCCGTTTGTTTGTGAATGATATGTCGTGGAAATCTTGTGCTTGACACCAACTTTTTGGAGTGCATTGGCAATGAGCTTGTTATCGAAATGGGTGCCCTCGTCACTAATGATGGCTCTTGGAACTCCGAACCTTGTGAATATGTTCTTGCGTAAGAATCTATGGACGATCTTTGCATCATTGTGAGGGGTGGTGTAAAGTGTGCATAAGTTCTATATTTCATGCACATTCCATCTCATATTATTGTTGTTTTCAAGTGCATTTTAGGCATAATTAGTTCATGCATTGCATAAATATAGTATTTTTTGTTTTGCCGTGCTTTTATTGAATATTTGTTATTTGGTAAAGTAAATATGTTGTTTTAGTGTAGATTTAGTTTTCCACGACTAGGAGTTGTTAGAATGAGAGTAGACCAGAGGAGAGGATGCTGAGGCAGCAGACCAGTGAGTTGTACTAAAATAGTTCCACACAGAGAGAGCCGCTGTAGAGGACCTGTTGTTGCCATACCCGCCGCCCAGGACAGCAAAGTGAGCATGCCGCCCATGGCAACAAAGTGAGGACTTGGTAAATTGGAGTGCGATTGACAGAGTAGAAAATCTGGATTCTAATGATGTCGTCCATTCAATTTTTTGACGCCTAGAGCAGCAGACAGAGATGCCGAAGGAGAAAAACGAGCTTACTTGTGGAACAAGCTAACGAGAAAAGAAGTCCATATTCAACTCTAAGAAGTCAGATTTTAAAGTTTCATTTAATGCAAAAGCCTTTTGAGGACATCTACTCCAAGAAGGACTTAGACTAGACATTTCCCTATATAAACCTTGTGTATTTAGCAAATCAAGAAACAAACACAAGTTAGGTTTTCCTTAGGCATAGTTTAGGTTTTCTTGTCGCCGACATGTTCTAATTTCTCTTGGGTTTGGGTTATGTTTTAATTATTTGTGAGAATGGTTGTTTAGGTTTGCAAGTTTGTTTTTGCGATAAAATACTCTTAGTTTTCTTAATTCATGTGCTTCACTTCCTTCAATTAGTTCAAAAAGTCCAGTTGAGCAAACCCATTTGTCGGGCACGGGAGTGTCAAACTCAAGAAAGAATTAACCACGGGATCATCATGACGAGGTGTTGACTAATTCAGCTTAGACATAATTTAGAATTTCAGCGGCTAAAAGAAGCAACCAAACGTTGACTACCTGTGTTAGGTTTACGCTGAGATTGCTAGGTATTGCCTACATCATGCAGCAACAGAATCCTAGCCTAGACATAGATAGGATCACTTCAGAATTGCTTCACCGAACTTGGAGTATCTGCCAGGCTTGCCACCGGGACTTCTCTCCATCTCACCTGCCGGGACAGTGAAAGTTGCAAGAGCAGAGTTCTGCCTTGGCATTGAAAGTTTTTGCCACCTCAATCCGCCATTACTCGTCGAGGTAGCAGATCGTGGAAGCACAAAACACACTTGACCTATTCAATGCAGTTTTACACTAAGAAGCAGCATAACCATGCCCTCTCTATCAACTTGATCACTTTCTTTTCAATTACTTGTATTTTTATTTTACTTTTCTTCTCAACAACCATCTTACTTATGCATTTACTTTTCTTGCACAGGAACAACAATTCGAATCAAGCAGTCCAGTCCCTGTGGGAGACGATATCTTATATACTTTAACTTGACAGGAGTTTGCACTTGCGCTCATAAATAGAGAACACCTAAACGCTCTACAAGTTTTTTGCTCTGTTGCCAGGGATTGGTAACAGCGAAATTCATATTTAAATTTTTACACTTTTTTATTTGCATTTAATTTTAGTTTTTATTATTCTTATTTTTCATTGAAAAAAAATTATATAGGAAAGTGCTTATTCATGTGCTCCACGAGTTAAGGGCAACAATATTTGGGAAAGTTCTTGCGAATTTTGTGAAGGCAATCATGCATTCGAAAGTTGCTCTCAACTATTTGCAACGAACATGTCAAGGAAAACCACGCAAGAATGGTTGCCTGAATATGAACAGCAGATGTCGCTGCAGCAGCAACAGAGACAGCTGATGCTGTTGCCGCAGTTGTCGCCGCTGTAGCAAGAGCTTTCATGGTATGATAAAAAATCTCAAAAGTTTTTTACAATAACAATTTTGCTGCAAAAAGCGACATGTCATGAGAATATAGCTATCTGCAAGAACAACCAAAATCTTTGAAGGAGACACTTCGAACCTTCCTTGCGCTCACGGATAAAGTGACAGTTGCTATGGACGCTAGAATCACTAAATGGATGCACGACTGAATAATTCAGTCCTCAACAATGTCATAGATGAACTAGAACAATTAAGTTTGAGGGATACTGCTGTCCCATGACAAGAGGACAAAGAGCAATGTGAGGAAAGATCTCTTATGTGTGAGGAGCAATTAGAAACTCCAAGCCAAGAGGATACAGAACACTGCCTGCGCAGCAAGATTGACAACTGTTTCGGTAGCTACCTAGAACCCTACCTTGAGGACGAACTGACAGCACCTGAACAAAGCTATGCCTCAGCAGAGAGGCCCGCCACGACAAAAGCCTCCATAATGACGCCTGCCTCAGAAGCTATGGATTATATATATATCTATAGGAGCCGATGCATGCAGATTTACAACCATTAAAATCTCCATTGATGGAGATTTTTGAGGAGCCTAAAGAGTTTTCCCTTGACCGGCACAACACTATGATAGAAGACTACCACAACAGCCGGTTGCCGCAGCAGCTGCCTCGGCAGCAAAAGAAACTTTCCCCTATGACGAACTTCGACAAAAAGGAGGTAAGTACATGGTTATGTAGTTATATAATTTTTCTACTCACATGTTCATGCCTTCATGAATACGAACAAGAAGGAAGGTTCACATTGATTACAAGGGAACGAGGAAGAAGGACTCTTATACCATAAGGATAATCACTAGATGGAGGGTGCATATGGATTACAATAAGTATCGAAAATGACCTTCTTGAGCTAAACCGATGAGGAAGTAGTTACTTAAGGATATGCATATCAATACACTTCTAGAGTAACACAAATTTTGTATAAGTTTTTATTTTTCCACATCTTTATTATTTTATTTAGGAGTAGATTTTACCTACTTAGGACAAAATTTTATTTGTGTTTTATTCCTGCCTCACAACTACATACCTAGATTCAGACCCTAAGAAATCGAGCCGCCGAGCAAAATAGGGGAAACACTGCTGTAACCCGCAACTGGCGGAAGAGCAGATAACTCCTCCACATCTTCTCCACCATCTGACAGCAACTAAGCCTGCGTTTTCTTTCCCTTTCTCATATTTATTTTTCAGGTTTAGTTTTACTTTGTGCATTGAGGGCAATGCCCGTCTCGAGTTTGGGGGGGATATAGTTCTCATATTTTTGTTTAGGCATACTTAGTAGCATGTAGTTTGCATATTGTACTTGCCTTCATATTAATCGGAAAAGAAATTTTTTGTTTAGGCATACTTAGTAGCATGTAGTTTGCATATTGTACACTGCATTGGCATTATAGATTAATTCTGAGTTATTTCTTGCTATTTTCCCTTCACTAATCTAATGTAGGTGCCACAACCTTGAGGTGCAGAATCATGTTGAAAACAAGTTTTTTTCTTTTTGGTTAATATAAGGGCAAGTATGTTTATTTTGCATTGCTTGAGGACAAGCATTTGTTCGAGTTTGGGGGTGTGTAAAGTGTCCCTAAGTTCTATATTTCATGCACATTCCATCTCATATTATTGTTGTTTTCAAGTGCATTTTAGGCATAATTAGGTCATGCATTGCATAAATACAATATTCTTTGTTTTGCCATACTTTTATTGAATAATTGTTATTTGGTAAAGTAAAGATGTCGTTTTAGTGTAGATTTAGTTTTCCAGGGCTAGAAGCTGTTAGAAGGAGAGTAAACCAGAGGAGAGGATGTTGAGGCAGCAGACCTGGGAGTTGTACTAAAACAGTTCCTCATAAAGAGAGCCGTTACAGAGGACATGCTGCCGCCATACCCACCACCCAGGGCAGCAAAGTGAGGAGTTGGTAAATTGGAGTGCGATCGACAAAGAAGAAAATCTGGATTCTAACGATGCCTTCCACTCAATTTTCTAACGACTGGAGCAGCTTACAGAGCCACCGGAGGAGAAGAATTAGCTTACTTGTGGAACAAGGCAACGTGAAAAGAAGTCCATATTCAACTCAAAGAAGTCAGATTTTAAAGTTGCATTTAATACAAAAGCCTTTTGAGGACTTCTACTCCAAGAAGGACTTAGAGTAGACCTTTGCCTATATAAACCTCATATATTTAGCAAATCAAGAAAAAACACAAGTTAGGTTTTCCTTAGGCATAATTTAGGTTTTCTTGCCGCCGGCATGTTCCAAATTTCTCTTAGGTTTGGGTTATATTGTAATTAGTTGTGAAAACGGTTGTTTAGGTTTTAAAGTTTGTTTTTGCAATAAAATACTCTTTTTTGCTTAATTCATGTGCTTCACTTCTTTTAATTAGTTCAAAAAGTCCAGTTGAGGAAATCCATTTGTTGGGCACGAGAGTATCAAACTCACGAAAGAATTAAGCACGGTCTCATCATGACGAGGTGTTGACTAAGTCGGCTTAGACATAAGTTAGAATTTCAGCGGCTAAAAGGAGCAACTAAACGTTGACTGCCTATGTTAGGTTTACGCTAAGATTTCTAGGCATTGCCTACATCACACAACAACATAATCCTAACCTAGACATAGGTAGGATCACTTCAGAATTGCTTCGCTGAACTTGGAGTATCTGCCAGGCTTGCCGCCGGGACTTCTCTCCATCTCACCTTCTGGGACAGCAAAAGTTCCAAGAGCAGAGTTCCGTCGTGGCAGGGAAAGTTGCCGCCGCCCCAATCTGCCATTACCCGCCGAGGCAGCAGATCGTTACAGTGCAAAACATTCTTGACCTATTCAACACAGTTTCACACTAAGCAGCAGCATAACCCTGCCCTCTCTATCAACCTGATCACCTTCTTTTCAATTCCTTATGTTTTTATTTTACTTTTCTTCTCAACAACCCTCTTACTTGTGCATTTACTTTTCTTGTGCAGGAACAACAATTCGAATCAAGCTGTACAATCCCTGTGGGAGACAATATCTTATATACTATAACTTGACAGGAGTGTGCACTTACGCTCATAAATAAAGAACACCAAAACGCTCTAAAGGGGGCAATGGCTTCTACCCACTTGGAAACATTGTCCACTGATAGAAGGATGTACATATTACCACACGAAGATGGGAATGGTCCCATAAAATCTATTCCCCAAACATCGAATAACTCAACCTCCAAGATGGTTTGTAGGGGCATTTCATTTCTTCTTGATATGTTTCCTGTTCTTTGGTAGCTGTCACACTGTTTGTAGAATTCTTGGGCGTCTTTATTCAATGTCGGCTAAAATAAACCTAATTGGAATACTTTTTCTGCCATGCACTGCCCTCCAAAATGTCCTCCATATGGTGCTGCGTGGCACTGCGATAGTATGGCTTGCAGTTCATCCTCTGGGACACACCGTCTAATAACTTGATCTACACAGTTTTTAAAGAAGAAAGGCTCGTCCCAAAAATAATGCTTGGTATCATGTTGGAATCATTTCTTTCATTGGAAGTTAAGTTCATAGGTCAAAACACCATATACTAAATAATTCACAATGTCTGCGTACCAGGGTGTGGTTGTCGATGTTGCTGCCGCGTCCTCTTCGTGGGCGGCGAGTGAGATGCCTTCAGCTTCTAGGGCAGCTACCAGAGCAGAGGCTAGAAGCAGTTGTTCATCAGGGAATGCATCCTGAATTTCGTTGTTGAAAGTCTTCTCTTGTCCATTCTCAAGCCGAGAGAGATGGTCCACCAATTGATTTTCTGTGCCCTTCTTGTCTCGAATTTCCAGGTCAAACTCTTGCAGCAGCAGGATCCAATGGATCAGGCGAGGCTTTGCATCCTTCTTTGCGAACAAGTATCTCAAGGCAGAATGATATGTGTGGACTATCACCTTTTTCTAATAAGGTAAGGCTGAAACTTATCGAAGGCGAAAACTACTGCCAATAACTCTTTTTCTGTAGTGGTGTAGTTGGTTTGGAAAGGATTCACTATTTTGCTAGCATAATAGATTACATGGAAGATTTTTGTCTCTGTGTTGTCCTAGGGAGACGCCAACGGCAATGTTACTAGCATCAGATATTAGCTTAAAGGGTTGACTCCAATTAGGGGGAACTACCACATGTGCTGTCACTAGCTTCTCTTTTAAGGTTTTGAATGCCTCCTGGCATGCCTCATCGAAGTTGAATGGTTTTTCCTATTCTAGCAAAGTACACAACGATTTAGAGATTATAGAAAAGTTCTCAATGAATCTATGAAAAAACACTGCGTGTCCTAGGAAACTCCGAATGCCCTTAACAACAGTCGGCGGCGGCAAGTTGGCAATCACTTCGATCTTGGCTTTGTCTACCTCTATTCCCTATGCAGAAATTTTATGCCCAGGACTATGCCTTCATCGACCATAAAGTGGCATTTTTCTAATTAAGTACCAGGTCTATTTCCTCGCAACTGGTGAGTACTTTTTCAAGGTTGTCGAGGCTGATGCCGAAGACAAAGAATTCATCCATGAATATTTCCATGAAGTATTCTATCATGTCGGAGAAAATGGCCATCATGCATCGCTAGAATGTGGCAGGGGCATTGCAAAATCCGAATGGCATTCTTCGAAAAGCATAAATGCCATATAGGCAGGTGAATGTTGTTTTGGCCTGGTCCTCCGGTGCGATGGCCATTTGGTTATAACCTAAATATCCATCCAAAAAATAGTAGAAAGGTTTGTCAGCCAGGCGGTCAAGCATTTGATTAATAAAAGGTAACGAAAAATGATCATTTTCGTTGCTTTATTTAACTTGCAGCAATCCATGCATATTCTCCAACCAGTTACTATTCTAGTTGGTATTAACTCATTATTGTTATTACTTACCACAGTTATGCCACCTTTCTTTGGTACACACTACACCGGGCTTACCCATTTGCTGTCCGAGATAGGATATATTCTACCAGCATCTAACCCATTTGATGATTTCCTTTTTGACAACTTCTCTCATGGCATCGTTGAATATCCTATGGGCATCTACAATTCATTTTTTGTTCTGCTCGAGCTTTATTTTATGCACGAAAATGGTCGGGCTTATTCCCTTTATATCTGCAATGGTCCAGCCTATTGCCTTCTTATGTTGCCGCAACACTGCTGTCAGTTGTTGTTCCTGTCTAGGCTGCACCTTGGAAGAAATTATTACTGGCAGTGTATCATTAGTTACCAAGTAAACATACTTAAGTTGTGCAGGTAAGGATTTTAATTCAAGAGTGGGAGGTTGTTCGCTAGATGGTTTGAACATTTTCCCCTTATTCTGTGTAATTCAATGGTTCAAAGTACTTACTTGGCTTGTTTGCTACCCAGTATGTGTCTTCTTGTTCCTCCAATTCATGTTCTTTTCACTAACTGTGTTGCTCATCGTCTGGGCAGGCTTCTAAATGGATGCCGAAACAGCTGTCGAGGTCTCTGCCCAAGCAGTCTTGGTGTAGGCAGGGTCTATTGGCTACAAAGTTGAACTCTGAGATGGCTTCCATTAGCTGGCATTCTACTGGATCATCAGCCTGCCTCATGGTTTGAATGACATTCAATTTTACTTGTTGATCGTTTACCCTCATCGTAAGTTCACCTTTTTCCACATCAATCAGTGTTCTTCCCATATGAAGGAATGGTCATCCCAGGATTATTGGTGCCTTTTCATTTGCTTCACAGTCTAGTACCAGGAAATCGGCAGGGAAAATAAATATGTCCACCTTCACCAGGAAGTCCTCATTTTTCCTTCCAATTGTATGTATGTTCTGTCGACCAGTTAGAGCATTATTGTTGTTGGGCGGGCGTCTCCTATTCCCAGTTTCTGGAAGACGGATTTGGGCATTAAGTTGATGCTCGCCCCCTAAGTCACATAGGGCTCATACAGAGTGGCTGCTGCCTATTTTGCAAGGAATTATGAAGCTGTCAGGAACTTTCTGTTTGGGTGGTGCCTTATTGTGCAACATGGCCATGCATCCTTCTATCACTGCAACTGTTTCAAATTCCCCGATCCTTGTTCTTTTGGATACCATATCTTTTAAGAACTTGGCATAGCTCGGCATCTGTTCGATCAACTCTACTAGTGGAAGATTGATTTTGACTTGCTCCAAGAATTTTTTATATTGCATATCTTATTTCTTCTTTTTCAATCTTTGTGGGAATGGTGGTGGAGGTGTCGAGGCGACAGTTTTTGCTTTGAGGGGTATCCTATCCTGGGAGAAGGTAACTGGTCCTGAATCCGGTTGTTCATTCCTAGTGTCATATGTCAGTTCTTGTTCTGGTTCTGCTGCGGTAGGTTTCCCAGCAGCTTGAACTGGTTCGGTAGGTGATGTTTCTCTCGCGTCAGGCATGGATGGCTCTCGTGGTGTTATCCCACTTCTGGTTGTTATAGCTTTGCATTGTTCATGAGATTTCCCTTTTGTGATTTCAGTGTCACTAGGTAATCCTCCCATTGGCCTGGTATTGATAACCTGAGCAAACCTTTCGAAATGGGTCTTCAGATTTCTTATCGTTGCCTGTTGGTTGTTCATCCTTGTTTCACACATGTCCATGAAAGACTCAGTTTTATCAATAAATTTATTACTTCGAACAATAAAGTCACTAGTTATAGACATAAAAGTATGAAGAGTTGCTTCTAGTGAATTATTTTTTTGCGGTTGCTGAGCCTGATGTCTGGGCAGGTTTTGTTGGTAGCCTCCCTGTTGCTGTTGTAGATTAGAAATAGTCTTGGGATTGCTCTAGGGGAAGTTGGGACGGTCCTTCCATCTAGGGTTGTACGTGTTCTGGGTAGGCCTGTTGTTTCTCTCGTATCCTCCCATAAAGTTGGCAGATGTGGTGCATTCAGAGGAATCGTGGTTGCCTCAATACTCATCACAAAATGGCTCCACAGCCTTCGCCTCATAGACTTTCCCAGCGGGTTTGATTATGCTCATACCTAGCTCTGTCAGCTTATCGAGGCGGGCATTGACAGATTCTGAGGCTTCTACCTCGATCACGGTAGCTTGCCGCCTCAGCGGGCTGTTGGGTACTTGTAGTCATTCTTGGCGGCTTGACTCAAGATCCACAGTGCCTCCTCTAGTGGTCTGTTGAGGATGATTCCGTTGGTTGGGGCATTAATCATCATCTTTTTTGGGTAGTTCACCCTGTTATAGAACATTGATACTTGTGTCCAAGCAGGGAAACCATGTAGCGTGCAGTTGTTCAGCATCTGTTGGTACTGCTCCCACGCTTCATACATCGACTCATCATCCTGTTGTCGGAAGGTTGTTATTTCGTTTTGCAGTCTGTCTGTGACATTATATGGGCTGAAACGGTCCAGAAAATCCTTACACAGCTCTGTCCATGTGTTAAACGATCCTGCTGGCTGGTTGTTTAACCATTATTTTGCCCTATCCTTATGTGAATAGGGAAATAATCTCAGCCTCGGTAAGTCTTGATGGACCTTGTGTATTTTGAATGCTCAAAAAATGTCCATGAATCCTCTTAAGTGCTGTCGAGCATCTTCTGTGGAAGTTCCTCCAAATTGCCCTAACATGTTGATCATGTTAAACATAACGGGCTTCAGCTCGAAGTGATCCGCCTCAATCTCAGGTTATGTCATTGTCTGATAGAACCCTCTAAAGTCATGTTCCAGATAATCCCTGGTGGTTCGAACATACTGTGGCTGCCTGGGTAGAAGAGGGGGTTGCTACCTTGGTGGATCTAGTTGTTCTTTGGGCGGCAGGTCTTGCTTCCCATCCCTTTCGTTCACAGCATTGTTGGCAGGGTTGTAGTTCTCCATGTTTGCCTTTGCTTTTTCTTTTTCTTCTTTAGTTTTCCCTAGGGCTACTCTAATTTCCTTCTTGAGCTCTCTTCCTCTTCGTTCGATATCGTCGCAATAAAGGATTTCTCCTTTTGGGTTTGCCCTGGTCATACACTAGCAAAGGAAATTGTAAAATTCTTTTTTATTAAGAATAAAAATAAAATAAAATAGAATGTAAAGAAATAAAAGTGCAAAAATTAATTACGAAATTCGTTGTTACCAATCCCCGGCAACGGCGCCAAAAACATGTAGAGCGTTTGGGTGTTCTCTATTTATGAGCACAAGTGCACACTCCTGTCAAATTATAGTATAAAAGATATCGTCTCTCACAGGGATTTGACAGCTTGATTCAAGTTGTAAGTCATGCAAAAGAAAAGTAAATGCACAATTAAATTGGATGTTGAGGAAGAAAGTAAAATAAAAACACAAGTAATTGAAAAGGAGGTGATCAGATTGATAGAGTGGGAAGGGTTATGCTGCTGCTTAGTGTGAAACTACGTTGAATAGGACAAGTCATTTTGCGCTGCCAGACTCTGCTACCTCGGCGATGGATGGCAGGTAGACTGCTGAGACCCTCTAGCTGCCTCGGCAGGGGAATGGAACTGTGTCTTGGCGGCAAACTCGAAAGAACTACAAGGCTCGATATAACGCTTTGAAAGTGACTCTGCTTATGTCTAAGTTAGAGTGATGTTGATACCCAATACAAATAATACTAGTCGTGGCGTGAATCATGCAAAGATAGCAATGTTGATTCGTCCTCTTTTAGCCCCCTTAAACCTTTACCTATGTCTAGGCCGGATTGATCGCACCGTCTATAGATGAAATCGTACTGAGTTTGACTCTCTAAAAACCGAACAAATGGATAGAATTCAACTAATCATTCACCTTAATTGAAAACTATGAAGAACTTGGAATAAGTAAACCTTATAATTTTATTTGCAAAAACAAACTTGAAATCCTAAACAACCGTTCTCACAACTAATTACAACATAACTCAAACCCAAGGAGAAATTTAGAACATGTCGGTGGCAAGAAAACCTAAACTATGCCTAAGGAAAACCTAAGCTATTTTGAATTACAGTTACAATGGGTATATATAGGCATTAGCTAGGTCTAGTCCTTCTTGAAGTAGAAGTCTTCAAAGTAGCTTTTTACATTAAATGTGACTTTAAACTCTGACTTCATTGAGTTGAATGTGGACTTTATCACGTTGCCTTGCTCCGCATGTAATCTGGAGATTCTTCTTTGGCGGTTCTGACCGCTGTTGCAGACGTCGGAGAATTAAGTGGACAACATCGATAGAAACAAGATTTTCTGCTCTAAAATTGCACTTCGGTTCTCCATCTCCATAGTCTGCTGTCTTGGGCGGCGGCAGCTACTCGGCAGCTGTTGTCTCTGTCTAGAACTGCATCAGTACATCTCCTTGGTCTACTGCTTCAGCATCATATCCTCAGCTCCTCTTTCCCTCTGTCAGCCTCTAGTACCTGAAACTAAACTAAGCTAAAACAATATCTTTTCTTCACCAAATAACATATAATCTATAAAGGCCCGAAAAAGTAATAAATACTGTAAAAAGCAACGCATGATCCTAATTATGCCTAGAATGTACTCAAAAACAGCAATAATATGAGATGAAATGTGAATGAAATATAGAACTTGTGGACACTTTACAGCAAATATCTAGAACCAAAACCAATCAAAGGCATTATTTATAGTTTTCAATAAATCATTATATTCTATACATGCTTCAAGGTATTAATCATCAACCCAAAGCAAGCATAGGCATTGAAGCCTCAAGAAGCAATCGAACAACTTAATTAATTTAAAAAACATGTATTTATTCGAAATCATACTTACACTGACAGTTACTCTAAGCTATTCTTCAGCATGAATCACCACACCTTTTTGCCTCTCATCACCTTGATCAGTTCCCTTCTTGTCTAATCTAACAACAATTAATGGTGAATTAGAATCGACCCTTCATTTATCTAAGATCATCACACATATACACATAAGCTCAAGCAAACATGATGGTAACACTTTCATATTGCAATTCTATATGTTACCCAAAAGCAAATCCTTCAATTAAACAATTCATGGAAATAATGAACATATTACCCTATACAAATTGTCCCCTAAGATGACAACAATTCAAAACTGCCCTATGCTCAATTATGCTCATTTATTCAATTATACAACCATTCCATCAAGTATGCATATAAATACACTTATCCATTAACCTCCTATCATGTTTTGAGTCATAATATAACATCCAACTTATATAAAGAAGTGTTTACTAAATTAAATTCTACAAAACAGTCTTTTAGATCATGTCTAAAAGAGGGCAGCCCATAACCAATCTAATTCTTCTAATTTAACCATTAAACCTCCTTCTAAACCACTTCCTTGTTTCCTTATATTTTTTCATAGAGAGTCACCATTTATTTACTCAATTTCTAGGCACCAATTCATGATTTAAACAACCTAAACTACACTAAAATAGTTTCATTCCATCCTTAAATTGAACAGGACAATTTCCTTATAGCCTTGTTTAATACTTGATTCAAATCATAATACTTCATTACCAATTTCTAGAAATTTCCAGCATTGCATATCTTTCAAATGAGACAATTTAACATTGCCAAATCCAAGTCAAAGCAGACCATAACATATCATTTACCCAAGACAGTTTCATTTCGGTTCAATTTCAAACAAGGCAGTGTTCAGTTTCCCAATTAAATCTTGTACTATATTACATGAATTTGATACACTTATTTCTTGAATTAAGGATCAATCTAAGGATTCAAAATTAGCATTAACATGATACTAGGTTATCAATTCATGCTTTAATCTACCAAATCCCATTCTCATACTAACATTCTATCAAACAATTTCTTCCAACCATGTAACAAATTTTTGTTAAGCAAAGATTGAATCAATCTACTATTTCCTCAAAGCTAAGCTTTGAATTAAACAAATAACAAAGAGGGAACTTACATTTCTAGCATATAAATATAATTCAAGCGCCAAGGATTCACTAAGCTTTTAACAAGATATCACCATGGATGAATTCTTCCCCTCTCTTTCTAACTCTATGTTTTCTGCCACTAAGGAGAATGAAGAGGATGACAACATTTTTTTTGTTTCAACGTGTTCTCCCACAATTACACGTGTCCCTCTTCAATAAGAGCCACCTTATCATTCCCTTAACAAAACTTTATTTACCATGCAAGAATAGAATTTTCGTTATTAAACTATGTGGTCACTTTAATCTAGTCCTTCCATTTGTTTTTCTTTCAATCAGCCCAACAATTCATAAAAGGGGTCACCTATTTTAATTACTTTAAGAGTTGTAATAAGACTTTAACAATTCACAAATCCTTCCCCTTAAGAAAATTTGCCTTTGAATTTACCTAGAATAAACAAGTATGAATATTGGTCTCTCATGATCGATTCAGGCTCCCAAGTAGCCTCTTTGCTCTTATGATTCTTCCATAAAACCTTGACAAGAGAGAATGTTTTGTTTTGAAGTCTTCTATTTTCTCGATCAAGAATTTGAATAGGTTCTTCTTCGTAAGTCAAGTCTTGGTTTAATTCAACTTAATTTGGTTCAAGGATGTGAGATGGATCATATCGATAACTACGTAGCATTGACACATGGAATACATTATGTATTTTTTTAACTCTTCAGGGTGTGCTAACCGGTAAGCAACAGGGCCAATCCTTTATGTTATTTCGAAAGGCCCTATAAACTGAGGACTAAGTTTCCCTTTCTTTCCAAATCTAAACACCTTTTTCCATTGAGATACCTTTTGACAAACCAAACATTTTTGAAAATCTTTGTACACAAAGTCAAGTCTGCAACGGCTTGATGTACAAACTACAAAGGCCATTACAGACTTGATGTTATGCTTTTACCTTCTAACAAACCAAACATTTGGACATAAAGTCTGTAATGGAAGATTTCATCCTGGGCCACCCATAAAGATCCTTCAAATCTTTGTACAACTTCAATGATCCAGAGTGTATTGAGAACGGGCTATTGTGAGCTTCTTGTAATATTTCCCTTCTCAAGTTGAAATCATTGGGAACACATACTCTATTTCGATAGAGCAACCCATATTCCTTTAGAACAAAATCTGATCGAGCCCCTTCGTTCAAACTTGAGCAAAATCTCTTGAAATTCAAGGTCAAATTGTTGTAACAATCGAATTCTTGATATCACATCAGATTGAATTCGAGTGGCAGCCAAGAACCCTTACTTCTTGCTCATTCAAAAATGGGCATTAATAGAGGTTGAGGCTACAAAAATCAGCATGGTGCCTTTTAGTATGTAGCCATAAAATTTTAAATAGATGTGACAGAAAGAATGGTTTAATCGAACACTTACCACCAGAATGTTGTCGACTGAGTGCATCAGCCACAATATTGTCCTTGCCCAGGTGATAATCTATAATTAGATCATAGTCTTTAAGTAATTCAATCCATCTTCTTTGCCTAAGGTTGAGCTCCTTTTGTGTCAGGAGATACTTCAAGCTTTTATGATCCGTATAAAGATAACACCTCTCTCCATACAAGTAATGTCTACATATCTTCAAGGCAAAAATTACCGCTACTAGCTCGAGATCATGGGTTGGGTAGTTCATTCTTGGGATTTTAATTGTCGAGAAGCATAAGCTACGACCTTGTTGTCTTGCATAAGGACACATCCCAAAACCAAGTGAGATGCATCACTAAACACCGTAAATTCCTTCCCCAGTTCTGGTTGGGTTAATACTAGAGGTCAAGTAAGTACATCTTTCAATTGGTCAAATCTTCTTTGCTGGTCCTCGGACCAAATAAATGGCACATCCTTATGGTGGAGTACGGTTAGGTGTGCGACCAAGATTGAAAACCCCTTAACAAATCATCGATAATAACTGGCCAACCCAAAGAAGCTTCGAACTTCACTAACATTCCTTGGTGATCTCCATTATGTCGCAGATTGAATCTTTTTCGGGTCAACCTTAATTCCTGCAGCTGAAATTACATGTCATAGAAAAGATACTTCAGGCAACCAAAATTCATACTTGTTGAATTTGGCATAGAGTTGATTATCTCTCAGTGTTTGCAGCACAATTTTGAGATGTTTTGAATGTTCGCATACATTCTTCGAGTAGATAAGAATATCATTAATGAAGACCACAACAAACTTATCCAGATAGGGTTTGAAGACTCGGTTCATGAGATCCTTAATCACAATCGGGGCGTTTGTTAGACCAAATGGCATTACCAGGAACTCGTAGTGGCCATATCGAACCCTAAAAGCAGTTTTAAGTATGTCTGATTCCTTGACCTTCATTTGGTAGTATCCCGATCTAAGGTCGATCTTGGAAAATAGCGAAGCACCCTTCAATTGATCAAACAAGTCTTCAATTCTTGGAAGTGGGTAGTTTTTCTTAATTGTAATTTGATTAAGTTGTCGATAATCTATACACAATCTCATCGATCCATCTTTCTTCTTGACAAAGAGTATCGGGGCTCCCCAAGGAGACATCTTGGTCGAATGAACCCTTTGTCTTGTAGTTCTTGTAACTACTTCTGAAGCTCTTTCAATTCCAATAGAGCCATTATGTAAGGAGTGATAGATATAGGATTGATTCCAGGTTGAGTCTTGATTTTAAATTCCACTTCTTGGGTTGGTGGTAGTCCCGAGACTTCCTCAAGAAAAACATCGAGAAATTCAGATACAATTAGGATGGATTTTAGGCCAAAATCAAATTCATCTCGTTTAATCATGGCAGCAAAAATAGAGGTGGGTTTCTTATCAATCAAAATGATGGATTCTTTACCTAATCCACAGAGAAAAAGTCTCCTTTTATGACAATCTACCCAAGCCTGGTGTTTTCCTAACTAGTCTAGTCCTAGAATTAGATCAAACTCACAAAAAGATAGAACGTAAAGATTAGCAAGAAATGGAGTGCCTTGAATGTACAAAGAACACTCCTTACATATTATGTTTAAGGCTACATTTTATCCTATAGGATTAGAAACTACAAGGCCTTTTTGACACGTTCATAGTTCATATTAAGTTTTTCTTTCAACGGGAAGCAAATAAAAGAATGAGTGGAACCCGGATCAAATAAAGCATATACAAGATTATCATTTAGTTCAATAGTACCTTCTATTACATTTGGTGTATCTTCATCATCACGACCCCGAATATGGTATACCCGAGTAGGGGCACGAGATTCTTAATGTGTAGGAGTAGGAGCAGAAGCTCGGGCTCGAGTTCTTCCTGAATTTCCCAACTATACTTTTTTGGACCTTTGCCTCGAGGACATGGAATAGGATTAGAGTTTGAAGCTACTCGAGTCGGAGTTTTGTTCACATTATGAGGACAATCTCTAACAAAGTGTTCCAAATTTCCACATTGAAAGCTTGCATTCGACTGCTTCCTACACAAGCTCGAGTGGTAATTTTGGAAAAAGGTGAAAAGATGAGATTGAGGGTCCTTGCCCGAATTTCTCGAGCTATTGATCGAGATTGCAAGTGCAGAAAACTTAATTATTGTTTGAGGCTTCGGGATAAAGTTACACCTTGGAGAAGGAACATAGTGTGAGGAGTTTCCTCATTGATTCTTTGGTTTCTTAGAAGGCCATGGAGGTTTACAATCAACCTGGGATCTCTTGTCTTTCTTGAAATAGTTTTCCTTCCTCTTGTCAGCAGCCTTCATTCTAGACTCAGTAGCAATTGCCCGGTTCACTAATTCATGGAAATCCGATATTCTAAAAGCCGTAAACACAGGGCTTAATTCATCATTCAACCTTTCAATAAACATTTTGCATTTATCCTCTCCCTTCTTGATGTATTCAAACACGTATTTGCGGTATTTGCAAAAATCACTAACATATTGTTCTATGGGCCTTTCTCATTGCTTCAGG
Source organism: Hibiscus tridactylites (assembly GCA_958450335.1). Lineage (NCBI taxonomy): Eukaryota > Viridiplantae > Streptophyta > Magnoliopsida > Malvales > Malvaceae > Hibiscus > Hibiscus tridactylites. The sequence continues at coordinate 36,473,531 of OY288266.1, forward strand.
TGTAAGAAACGTGTCATGCATTCAGCTAAGTATTGTTCACTTATATACTTCTTCTGAAATTCCTTTTGGAAGAATTCCCATGTGACTATATCTTCAAGGGCCGTAAGAGTCGTACTTTGCCACCAATTCAGAGCTTTATCAGCAAGTAAAGCCATAGCACACTCCAATTTACGTACATCTGAACACTAAAGTTGTTTAGTTAGGATTCTAATGGTAGTCTCCAACCAGTACTCAACTACTTTTGGGTTCTCTACATCAGATCCCGCCAACGTATAGGCTAGGTGCTATGCCAATTTATCGATGGGAGCTCTTGCTTGAACCACTGCAGGTGCAAGAGGATCATTTTGCTTCATGGTAGCAATGATTGGTTGAACATCTCAGTCATGCTGAGAAAACATTCCTTTTGGATATTATTTATTTGAGGAGTTTCATGCTATGGTTCTGCAGCCTTTTGAGGGCCTGCTTTCTCTTGACCCAATCTAACACTCCCTCCTTCATTGGAGGAACCCACCGGGCTATCTCTATCCCAGGCCAGATGTGTCCCAGACATCTGGAATTAACATTCAAGGGGAATTTAATCAAGCAAGGTCACAAGCATGAATTATATTCAACTCCTAGGTGGCACTTTAGACAATTGATGACATAACTTAAACATGTTTAGTCCTAGGATCAACTAAACCTTAGCTATGATTACCAAATTGTAATACCCTCGCACCTAGTCTAGAAGGTATTACTTAACAGGAGAAGAACAATCTATCTTGAATACCAAGATAGCATTCGAATTAGGCAAGGAAGTACATCTAATGTCATATGATAAACAAGCATCCACACAACAAGACAAGAATCACCATGAATATATTCGAATGGCAATTAAAGAAGCTTGGAGGAAACTCAATGAAATGATAATCGATTAGATAAGTTATGAAATTTTAAGTAATATAAATTCCTAGGTGGCTTACTCATGTAAACTAGAACAAGGATCTAATATGTAAAGTCATTGTATACATCCTAGTTAAAACTTTTGTCATTACAACTATACTTTGGTGCTTAGACAAGCAACTATATTCATAAGCAATTTAATTCTCAATCTAAATTTATGTTTGTTGCGTGTAAAATAGACTATCGCAATTGTAGTGCAAGTGTACACGACGCAAGTAGTAAAGTGATACGAAGTATCGGATATCGTCTCCACAGGGATTGGGCTAATGACTTCACCTTGATTTACTGCACGAAGTAAAGAAAATATTTTAGAAAGTTGTCACGAATAATAAAGTAAAAACGTAAATAAAAGGATTGAATTATCAAGAGAGAGAGAATGGGCTGGTATTGAATTGCTCGGTAGTGCATGTATTGAATTGCTCAGGATCTCCAGTTCTGTCGTCGCTCCCGTCGCCGACAGCACCTGTCGCGGCGTCTGTCCGTTAGTTGTCGCGGCAGCAGACACTAACTCAGTACTTCAAGCTTGGCAAGAATCCCAGATTTGCCTTGCCCTATCCCTAGGCACAAGTCTGTCGATGAACACGTCTTTGATGATACCTCCCGGCGTGAATCGAAGGATGAACACCGATGTGTATGAATTCTTCCTTAGCCACTTAACCTCGCCTTATCCCTAAGCACGAGATGGTTCAACTATAAACTAGAGAACGCGCTTTTATCTCTTTCGTATACTTAACTCTCCCGATGCTAAGTAAATAGATAACCTCACAATGCTCTCCCGATGCTCTTGCAAGATATTAAAACCAAGATAAAAGAACTTGAAGTTTATTTTATTGAACTTGAAAAATCCTAAAACAAAGCAACCCTTGCAACTACTTTACAAAACAACCCGTGGCCCTAGGGGGAATTTAGAACATGTTGGTGACGGGTGGACGGCAGGGTTTTGGTTTCGGTTATGGGGTAGTCGGCTATGCCCTAGGTTTAATCTATGCCCTTTATATAAGCTTTGGGCTCAAGTTATCTAAGGTAATAAGGATTACAACTTTAATTAAAAGTAAGATTCTAATAAAGACTAAATCTTTAAAGTATCCTACTTTTCAGCCGCATCCCTATCTTGTGGGAATTCCTTTCCTTGAGCTTTGGCTTGACATATCTTTTGATCCGGGGCTTGGAAAATTATTTGGTTTCCACATGACAGACGAGCAGATTTTTCTCTATCCATCGATGTCCACTTCACTTTTCCTCTTCAGTAATCTGCTGTCACCATGTTGTCACGACAGGTCCATGACAGGTTTGTCTTCTTCAACTGCTTGTCCAGTTCAGCTTTCCTGCTTATCTGCCCTGCGCCTGCCTTCATCGTCAACCTTGGCAGTTACCTGCAAAATACACCATCTTTTAGTAGAATCCGTGCCTTTTATATAATTGTCATGTTTAATTGAAAACTATCCTAAATGCAATGCAATGATGCTTGAATGCAGCAGAAATATGGGTTAAAAAGGGTGTAAATAATAGAACTTTTACACACTCAACACACCCCCAAACTCAAGTCTTTGCTTGCCCTCAAGCAATTAAACCTAAAGAAAAATGAAAAATTTTGTGTTGGCCTTCAAACAGTGAACTGTCCCTTACCCGTCGCTCATTCTCTATGGCGGCAGCAACCTGTCGGAAAGGTTAGGATCTGTCCGGAATCTCCCTATAGTTTTCGTGCAGTGTGTGCATGCTTGTGAACAGTTATATGCTAAGACTCTCTTAGTTTCACTAGAATATTCAACTCCTTAACTCAAATCTTTATGCCAAAGTTTATTTTTTTAGAAGGCACATTTTCATGCTTCTTTTTCTTCTATTTTCAAGCTAAAATTTTCTAGAGCCAGTTTTGGGCACCTCTAGTTAGCTTCCTAGAGCCGGTTTCGGGCACCTCTAGGTTTTTGATTTTCTTTTGCTAAACTTCTTTTCCTAGAGCCAGTGTTAGGCACCTCTAGGGGCTATTTAAGTTCTAAGCTTCCTATTCTAGTTTGGCTAAAAGAAATCTAAGCAATATAATAGTCACAAAAGTGTTTAAGTTTTCAGAACTATAGAAAGGCTCTAAACTTTTCCTTAACCTGTCCTAAAGATGTTGCCACGACAGAGCCGTCATGACAGGTAAGTTAACTTCACAGTTTTAAGCCAACAGTTTAATTTTCTGATTTTTTTTAAAAAAAAGAACTTGAAAATTAAGTAAAAAAAAACATAACAACTAAACAAAAGATGTGCTAAAGACTCCATTAAATATAGAGGGTTGCCACCCCCAAACTCGAGGGTTGCATTGCCCTCAATGCAAAATGACATAAAAACAAATAAAGAAAAACAAGATTAAAAAAAAAGTACATCACAAATATATAAGGGCAGGCAGCAATAAGAGGAGAAAAAAACTTAAATTTTATTCGCTGTCCTCGCTGCTGCTGCTGACGCGGATCTGATGTCGGCGTCTACGTTGTGGAGGTGGCTGGGCAGGTTCCGGAGCAGGTTGATCGACAGATTCGTCAGCCTGTTGCGGGGCAGGGTCTTCCTCCGGTTGGGGGACAGGGTCGTCAGCAGGTTGAAGGGCAGGTTGCTCCACTAGTCTAACATCGGAACTGCTGCTGCTGTCCCAGCTGGTGGTCATGATGGCTTTGGACAGCCGTCTCTTGTCAGCCACATGCTTAATACGTTTTACCCGTGTGAAGGCGCTGTCCAAATTCCTCCGGACAAGGGGGCTGTCATCAGTGGCAGCTCGCTTGGTTCCGCGAGGGGAGGTGTCTGCCGGTGGGCTGCCGGCGGCTGTGGGGGATGGTGTGGAGGAGGTAGATTCTCCGTGGGGAGAGACAGGTGGTGTGGGAGTAGGGGAGGGGATATTGAAATAATGGGCGGGGAAGGTGGGGAAAATGACATCCGTAAAATTCAAAGTATTGGTAATGAAATTTACCGTTGCATTGGAGAAGTCTCGGATGAATGTCATTAAGCCCATCTGGCGCTCCTCTATCCGCAAGATGGCAGCAAGGATGTGGGCGTTCTGATCTGCCGGAGCGGTGTTGGTGGCAGCTTCTAGGGCAGGTTCAGTGGCAGGCTCATCATCAGACTCAGCAGGAGGGTCGTTTGGATCGAAGGCGTTGAGGGGCGATACGACGATAATCTCCATGAGGCTGGAGATGTTGCTGTCTGTCCAGCCGCTGCCCTTCTTGATTTTGTCTGAAGGGTCCTCCGGTACGGCAGCGCAGCGGCAGAGGGCAGTGATGGTGCAGGGCAGGCAGAGTCGTGAGTCTGATCGGAAAGCACAGTCGAGAATGCTGTCCCGCATGTACCTGCCCACATTGATGGGCCTGTCATGCATGATAGAATGGATGAGGGCCAACCGCTGTCTGTTGACTGTCGTATGGTGGGACGAGGGCAGGATACGCTTTTTGATAAAAGCGTTCCATAGCTTTGCCTCAGGTAGTAGCTGCCCCCTATTGACAGAGTGGGGGTTCTTCTTACTTGTGCTCCATGTCGTTCCCGCTTCTGTCAACTCCCTCATGACAGCATCATGGCCGGCAGCGTCGAGGGTGTCCCAAAATTGTTGATGAGCATCATCATTGGGGCCAAAGAAGATGCCGAAGACATGGTTGATGCTGCTGGCGGTGAAAGGAACTGTCACTCCTCGGACGGTGACAGATGTCGCCGTCTTGCTCTCGATCGCCGCATAAAACTCCCTGACCAGAGTGTCATTAAGTTCTGCCGGCTGCTCGGCAAAGTCCTCCCAAAGTTGTGCTGTTATGGCCTTCATAATGAACGGCCGGAGTCCCATATGGGGGGCATCTCTGTTATAGATGAAGCTCCATTCCTCCCATAGTTCCTTGTTAGCGAACGGGGATGCTGCTGCTGAAGAAGAAGCGGCAGCAGCGTTCTGACGGGTTTGTCGTGAAGACATATTTGGTTGCAAGGGCTGAAAATGAAAGAAAATAGATAAAACTAGAAGAGAATAGCAAGAGAGAAAGTCTGAAGTGATGAAAAATGAAAAGGAGAAGGGGTTTATATAGCTGTTGGGGAGCTGCCCATTTAATGCCGCAACGGCAGGCGGGAATAACGGAGCGGCAGATTGAATGTAGAGTGTCTGACGCGTCTGACGGACATTAGTGCCTCTGCTGTGCATCTGCCGCACGCTTCTTCGTCTGCTGTGCGTCTGTTGACAGCCTGTCAGCTCCGTCTGCGCCGGCAGCCGAAACGACAGGTTATCATAAATGGGCTTCATTGGGCTGGTGGATGGGCGGTGGTCTTGGGCCACTTCTTCTTTCTCACTTGCCTCCTTTATTTCCTAAAAACCGAAATTAAAAACAAAACATTATTCGAATAAAATAAATCTAATTCCTAATAAATAATATTAATAATAAAAATAAATAATAAAAAAAATAGGAAATTAGGTTAAATTAGGGATGCCTTGTGGGGCATCACCTAAAGTAACCACTTCCTGTATTCTTGGGGCTTCAGTCCCTTGATAGTGCTTGAGGCGTTGTCCATTAACTTTGAATTGGTGCCCGTCCTTTAGTGATTGAATTGTAATGGCACCATGGGGGAAAACTTGAACTACTTGGAACGGCCCAGACCATCTAGATTTGAGCTTCCCTGGAAAGAGTTTCAATCTAGAATTAAACAACAACACAAGCTGCCCTGGGCAGAACTGTCGTGGCAGCAACTTCTTGTCATGCCACTTCTTAGTTTTTTCCTTGTAAATCCTTGCATTGTCGTATGCCATTGTCCGTATTTCATCGATCTCATTCAAATCCAACAACCTTTTCTGGCCTGCCTTGTCCAAGTCCATGTTTACTGCCTTGATCGCCCAATATGCCTTGTGTTCTATCTCGACAGGCAGATGACAGGTTTTCCCATAAATCAAACGGTATGGAGATATGCCCAATGGAGTCTTGGAAGCTGTTCTGTATGCCCATAATACATCATTCAGAAGCAAAGACCAATCTTTCCTAGTTGGTTTAACCATTTTTTCTAGAATGTTCTTCACTTCCCTATTGGATATCTCAGCCTGTCCATTGGTCTGTGGGTGGTATGCTGTCGCGATCCTGTGCTTGACACCATATTTTCTCAAGGCGGCAGCAATTACCTTGTTGTCAAAATGTCTCCCTTCATCACTGATAATCGCCCTAGGGATGCCAAATCTAGAAAAGATGTTTTTGTGCAAAAACTTTTGGACTGTTTTGGCATCATTCTTTTGAGTTGCGATTGCTTCTACCCATTTGGAGACATAATCCACTGCTAGGAGGATGTAAAGATTTCCACATGAAGATGGAAAAGGTCCCATAAAATCAATCCCCCAAACGTCGAAGATTTCGACTTCTAAAATATTCTGCAGTGGCATCTCGTTTCTCCTCGAGATGTTACCTGTCCGCTGGCACCTATCACAGTTTTTGTAAAATTCCTGTGCGTCCTTATACAGTGTCGGCCAGTAGAACCCTGACTGCAGCACCTTGGCAGCCGTTTTATTGCCTCCTAAGTGTCCTCCATATTGTGAAGCATGACAGTGATGGAGAATGTCTTCTTGTTCTTCTTGTGGTATGCATCTCCTTATAACCTGATCTGCGCACATTTTGAAAAGAAGAGGTTCGTCCCAATAATAATGTTTAACATCATTTTGAAACCTCTTCCTGGCTTGGTAAGTAAGATCAGAAGGTAATATTCCGCTAACTATAAAATTAACGAAATCAGCATACCAGGGAAGGTTAGAAGACTTACCTGCCGCCATGGCTGTCGCGACAGCTAGTGCGGCAGCAAAGAGCTGCTCATCTGGGAAGGTCTCCAGTATGTGTGTCTCATCTGGCGGTAGACTCTGTCCCGTCTCCAACCTCGACAAGTGATCTGCCACCTGATTTTCTGTCCCCTTTTTATCTTTTATCTCAAGGTCGAACTCTTGTAATAGTAAGATCCATCTTATCAACCTAGGTTTTGCATCTTTTTTTGCAAATAAATACTTGAGGGCAGAGTGGTCGGTGTGTATTATAACCTTCGTTCCAAGTATGTAAGAACGAAACTTGTCGATGGAAAACACCACAGCTAACAGCTCCTTTTCCGTGGTGGTATAATTCACTTGGGCATCATTCAATGTTTTGCTGGCATAATATATGACATGAAATAGCCTGTCCTTGCGCTGCCCAAGTGCTGCCCCGACAGCATAGTCACTAGCATCACACATAATTTCAAACGGTTGCATCCAGTCTGGTGGCTGTACTATGGGGGCTGTAACTAACTTTTCCTTCAGAACCTTGAATGCTTCAGTACATTCTTCATTAAAGTCAAAGGGTCGGTTCTGCTCTAAGAGATGACATAGGGGTTTTGTGATTTTTGAGAAATTGGCAATAAATCTCCTATAAAAACCAGCATGCCCTAAAAAACTCCTAATGCCCTTGACTGTGGTTGGCGGCGGCAGCTTCTCTATGACTTCTATTTTTGCCCTGTCGACTTCTATCCCACGGCAGCTAATCTTATGGCCTAAGACTATCCCTTCATCCACCATAAAGTGGCATTTTTCCCAATTTAAAACCAAGTTAGCTTTTTCACATCTTTCGAGCACCTTTTGTAAATTGCCTAGACAACTCTCAAAATTGTCTCCAAAGACAGAAAAATCATCCATAAAAATTTCTAGGAAGTCCTCAACCATGTCCGAGAATATAGCCATCATGCACCTTTGGAAGGTGGCAGGTGCGTTACAGAGTCCAAATGGCATCCTCCTAAATGCGTACGTACCGTAGAGGCATGTGAAAGTCGTTTTCTCTTGGTCCTCCGGTGCAATAGCAATTTGATTGTATCCTGAATAACCATCAAGAAAACAATAGTAAGGTTTACCCGCTAATCTATCAAGCATTTGATCAATAAAGGGTAAAGGAAAGTGGTCCTTTCGGGTAGCTTTGTTAAGCTTCCGATAGTCCATACAAACCCTCCAACCGGTCACAGTCCTGGTTGGGATTAATTCGTTGTTTTCGTTGGTTATCACGGTCATCCCTCCTTTCTTGGGAACACATTGCACCGGGCTTACCCATTTGCTGTCGGAGATGGCGTAAATAATACCAGCATCTAACCATTTAATTATTTCTTTACGCACTACCTCCTTCATCGCAAGGTTTAACCGTCGTTGGGCATCAATAGTTGGCTTATGATCTTCCTCTAGGAGGATTTTGTGCATACAGATTGCCGGACTAATGCCCTGGATGTCTGCTATCGTCCATCCTATCGCCCTTTTATGCTGCCTCAGCATGTCGATCAGCTGTAGTTCCTGTTCCTGCGGCAGCTTAGCAGAGATGATTACAGGCAGTGTGTCATTACAACCAAGATAAGCATATTTAAGCTGCCCTGGCAGAGGTTTAAGTTCTAAGACAGGTGGTTCAACAGTAGAGGGCTTTTGGATTAAATGGTTATCCGAAGTGTAATTCAAAGGTTCGAATAACTTACCTGGATGATGGTCTAACCAGTTTACCTCCTCATGACCTTCAGTGTCAGGTGTATCGGATTCGGAGGAGTCACTATCGTCGGAGCTGTCATCGTCACTGTCGTGACAGGCGTTTAAGTGGCTGTCGCAGCAGTGACCAAATTTGATATCACGACAGCCCGACCTGATGCAGGGGTAATCAAAGGTCACCTCAATGATGGCTTTGCATTCCTCGTCCACATCGGCATGTTTCATTGCTTGGAGAACATTCAACTTAATTTCTTGATCGTTCACGCGCATGGTGAGTTCTCCTTTTTCCACATCAATCAATGATCTTCCCGTGGCTAAGAAGGGTCGCCCGAGGATGACTGGTGCGTTCTCATCTGCCTCACAATCTAAAATGAGAAAGTCAGCAGGAAAAATAAGTTTATCCACTCTTACCAAAATATCTTCAATTTTTCCCTCGAGGTGAACGTAAGAGCGGTCGGCTAGCTGTAGGGTAACTGTCGTGGGCCGCGCCTTGCCAATACCTAGTTTCTGAAAAACAGATTTGGGCATTAGATTAACACTAGCACCAAGATCACAAAGTGCCTTACCCACAAATTTATCGCCGATTACGCAAGGTATGAGGAAACTCCCCGGATCCTTCTTTTTCTGGGGTGGTTGCCGATGAAGAATACTCATGCAACCCTCTTGCATCCTTACCGTTTCAAATTCCCCAAGTTTAGATTTTTTAGACATGACATCCTTGAGAAATTTAGCATAACCTGGCATCTCCCTAACAGCATCTAACAACGGAATGTTAATATGAACCTGTTTAAAAATATCATAAATTTTTTTGAGTTGAGATTCATTCTTAGCTTGTTGTATCCGTTGAGGGAAGGGTGGTGGGGGTCGATAATCAGCAATGCGTCCTTCCCACTGCATGCGAATCTGAGGACGATAATCTTCCTTTTTCTCCTCTGTCGCTTCTGCTGTCGTGACAGGCTCATCGGCAGCAGTCTGTTTGTCACCTGTCGGGGCAGCTTCCTCGGCAGGTTTGTTCAAAGCAGGGTCCTGTTCTGTATCAACTTCTTTTTCTGGCCCTGGTAGCTTTTTCCCACTCCTAGTAGTAATTGCCTTACATTGCTCATGTGGGGGTGGTCTAGCATTTTCAGTATTGCTAGGAAAACCTCCATTCTGCCTCGGTTTAATATGCTGCGATACCTGACCCATTTGTGTCTCTAGAGATTTTAAGGTGGCCTCATGGTTTGTCATTCTCATCTTAGTTTCATCCATAAAATTTTCCTTCTTCTTGACAAACTGATTAATATTATCCATATATTTGCCAGTCTGAGACATAAAGGTGGCCAGAGTCTGCTCCAATACACTATTCGTGGCAGGTGGTGGCTGCTGTTGTTGCTGAGGCGGCAGGTTCTGCGGCAGGTTCTGTGGCTGCAGCTGCTGTCGTGTCAACAATCTAGGACCCCCCCTGATTCTGATTATGTGCTTGCGGATTCAGGGCATTGTTAGGATTACTCCAGGAAAATTTGGGATCTTTCCTCCAATTAGGGTTGTAGTTGTTGGAATTATAGTTTGGCTTGTAAATTCCAACATATTTTCCCTCTTCTATATTTATAGGGCACTCTTCACTACTATGATTTCCTTCACAAGTGGCACAAATTTCCTCGACAGCAAACCCTCGTACTTCCTCTTCACTCAATAAGTGTTTCATGGCTTTAGTGAGGAGTGCTACCTGTGATTTCATAGTGCTGTCAGCCTCATAATCCTTGACAGCAAGTACCCGTTTACCCCCCCTTCTAGCTGTCGGAAACTGCTCCTCATTCTTGGCTAGATTTTTTAGAACTTGCAATGCCTCGTCTGGATCTTTATCCAATAACAGTCCATTTGATGCAGAATCAATGCGAATGCGAGTTTGTAAGTTAGCAGCATTATAAAACTTAGTTACCTGATTCCAGACGGGGAATCCATGCATTGGGCAGTTCCGTAGAAGAGTAGTAAATCTGTCCCAGGCCTCGTGCATCGGCTCGTCATCTTCCTGTTGAAAAGTAGCAATTTCGTTACGTAATCGCTCAGATAAGTGTGAAGGATTAAAACGAGATAAGAATTCACGAGTTAGATCTGCCCAAGTCATAATAGAACCCGGTGTAAGTTTATTCCACCAAGTTTTAGCTCTGTCCCTCAATGAATGGGGGAATAACCGAAGCCTCAGTATCTCCGGACTAACTCCTGGTAGCCTAAACGAACCACAGATCTCCTGGAACGTTTTGAGATGCTCCCTAGCATCTTCTGTCGCAGAACCACTAAACTGTCCGGCGTTGTTGATCATACTAAACATGACAGGTTTAAGCTCAAAGTTATCAACATCAATATCCGGCAGTGTGGTCTCCAGCTCTATATGGTCATTCAGCATGTAGTCACGACATGACCGTCGTCCACCTGCCCCAGGCGGGTCGCCGACAGGCGGTATGTCTCCTCCAGCAGGCTGGTTACGGGCCATCTGCTCTAGCTGTTCTTCAAGGTATTCGTTCCTGTCTAAAAGGTGGCGAATCTGTTTCTTGAGATTGAATGATCGTTCGATTTCTGGATCTAACTTATACTCAGGATCTTCGCCTCTTTTCGATCTGTGCATAAACAAGAGAACCTTGTGAAAAGCAAGAGTTGAAAACACAAAATATAAATTAAAGAAAAACTAAAAACGAAAACAAAAATAAATAAAAAATAAAAACAAAAAGTGCAATAAAAGAAAGATGTAGTTATGTTGCCAATCCCCGGCAACGGCGCCAAAAACTTGTTGCGTGTAAAATAGACTATCGCAATTGTAGTGCAAGTGTACACGACGCAAGTAGTAAAGTGATACGAAGTATCGGATATCGTCTCCACAGGGATTGGGCTAATGACTTCACCTTGATTTACTGCACGAAGTAAAGAAAATATTTTAGAAAGTTGTCACGAATAATAAAGTAAAAACGTAAATAAAAGGATTGAATTATCAAGAGAGAGAGAATGGGCTGGTATTGAATTGCTCGGTAGTGCATGTATTGAATTGCTCAGGATCTCCAGTTCTGTCGTCGCTCCCGTCGCCGACAGCACCTGTCGCGGCGTCTGTCCGTTAGTTGTCGCGGCAGCAGACACTAACTCAGTACTTCAAGCTTGGCAAGAATCCCAGATTTGCCTTGCCCTATCCCTAGGCACAAGTCTGTCGATGAACACGTCTTTGATGATACCTCCCGACGTGAATCGAAGGATGAACACCGATGTGTATGAATTCTTCCTTAGCCACTTAACCTCGCCTTATCCCTAAGCACGAGATGGTTCAACTATAAACTAGAGAACGCGCTTTTATCTCTTTCGTATACTTAACTCTCCCGATGCTAAGTAAATAGATAACCTCACAATGCTCTCCCGATGCTCTTGCAAGATATTAAAACCAAGATAAAAGAACTTGAAGTTTATTTTATTGAACTTGAAAAATCCTAAAACAAAGCAACCCTTGCAACTACTTTACAAAACAACCCGTGGCCCTAGGGGGAATTTAGAACATGTTGGTGACGGGTGGACGGCAGGGTTTTGGTTTCGGTTATGGGGTAGTCGGCTATGCCCTAGGTTTAATCTATGCCCTTTATATAAGCTTTGGGCTCAAGTTATCTAAGGTAATAAGGATTACAACTTTAATTAAAAGTAAGATTCTAATAAAGACTAAATCTCTAAAGTATCCTACTTTTCAGCCGCATCCCTATCTTGTGGGAATTCCTTTCCTTGAGCTTTGGCTTGACATATCTTTTGATTCGGGGCTTGGAAAATTATTTGGTTTCCACACGACAGACGAGCAGATTTTTCTCTATCCATCGATGTCCACTTCACTTTTCCTCTTCAGTAATCTGCTGTCACCATGCTGTCACGACAGGTCCATGACAGGTTTGTCTTCTTCAACTGCTTGTCCAGTTCAGCTTTCCTGCTTATCTGCCCTGCGCCTGCCTTCATCGTCAACCTTGGCAGTTACCTGCAAAATACACCATCTTTTAGTAGAATCTGTGCCTTTTATATAATTGTGATGTTTAATTGAAAACTATCCTAAATGCAATGCAATGATGCTTGAATGCAGCAGAAATATGGGTTAAAAAGGGTGTAAATAATAGAACTTTTACACACTCAACAATGTTAGATCACCCTTTTTCATAACCGATTTTCATATCTTTAGATCTATGTGTAAGTTCAAACAATGTAGGATTTCCTAAGCACTTAACCAAGACGATATTACAATATCATAAGACAACCATTAGCAATCCCTAATGTTTAATCTATAAACTTAGAATCTATCAAGTATAATTACTCAAAAGAGAATCAACCAGATAAGCAAGACAACAAGTCAACCATATCATATACAATGCTTTTGATAATATTTACATGACCCTCATAAGGTACCCAAAATAATGTGACCCAGATATACAAGCTAGTGCCACCTTCTAGGAGTTTGACAAGAGTAATTACAACATACTTTTCAAGCTCTTAGTGAGTGGCCTTGTTTGATCTTTGGGGTTCACACAAAAGCTTCACTTGAATAGTGTCAAAGTGAGTTAGCATATAGTCTTGGAACTTGTAGAGTGTTTGGGTGTTCTCTATTTATGAGCACAAGTGCACACTCCTATCAAGTTATAGTATAAAAGATATCATCTCCCACATGGATTGGTCAACTTGACTCGAGTTGTAAGTCCTGCACAAGAAAAGTAAATGCACAATTAAATTGGATGTTGAGGAAGAAAGTAAAATAAAAACACAAGTAATTGAAAAGGAAGTTATCAGATTGATAGAGAGGGCATGGTTATGTTGTTGCTTTGTGTGAAACTGCGTTGAATAGGACAAATTCTTTTGCACTGCCAGACTCTGCTGCCTCGGCGGTAGATGGCAGCTAGACTGCTGAGAACCTCTCGCTGCCTCGGCAGGGGAATGGATTTGTGCCTCGATGGCAAACTCGGCAGAATACTTGGAAAGTGACTCCACTTTTATCTAAGTCAGAGTGTTGTTGGTGCCCACTACAGATAATACCAGTCGCGGCATGAATCATGCAAGGACATCAATGTTGATTCGTCCTCTTTTAGCCGCCTTAAACCCTTAACATATGTCTAAGCCGGATTGATCGCACCGTCTATAGAACATGGATAGAATGGATAGAATTCAACTAATCTTTCGCCTTAATTGAAAACTAGGAAGAACATGGAATAAGTAAACCTTGTAATTTTATTTGCAAAAACAAACTTGAAATCCTAAACAACCATTCTCACAACTAATTACAACATAACCCAAACCCAAGGAGAAATTTAGAACATGTCGGCGACAAGAAAACCTAAACTATGCCTTAAGAAAACCTAAGCTATTTTGAATTAGAGTTACAATGAGTATATATAGGCATTAGCTAGGTCTAGTCCTTCTTGAAGTAGAAGTCTTCAAAGTAGCTTTTTACATTAAATGTGACTATAAACTCTAACTTCTTTGAGTTGAATGTGGACTTTATCATGTTGCCTTGCTCCGCAAGTAATCTCGAGATTCTCCTTCGGCGTCTCTGCTCGCTGCTACAAACATTAGAAAATTGAGTGGACATCATTATTGAATAATGATTTCCTGCTCTACAGATCGCATTCCGATTCTCCATCTCCACAGTCTGTTGTCTTGGGCGGCAGCAGCTACTCGACAGCTGTTGTCTCTGTTTGGAACTGCATCAGTACAGCTCCTTGGACTGCTGCCTCATCATCATATCCTCAGCTCCTCTTTCCCTTTGTCAGCCTCTAGTACCTGAAACTAAACTAAGCTAAAACAGTATCTTTTCTTCACCAAATAGCAATGCATGATCCTAATTATGCCTAGTATGCACTCAAAAACAACAATAAGATGAGATGGAATGTACATGCAATATAGAATATGTGGACATTTTACACACCCCCAATCTAGAACTAATTCTTGTCCTCAAGCAATGCAACCTAAACATGCTTGCCCTTATATTAACCAGAAAGAAAAACATGTTTTCAACTTGGTTCGGTACCTCAAGGCCATGGCACCTATAGTAAATTTGTGAAGGGAAAATTTCAAGAAAATAACTCAGAATTAATTTCTATAATGTCAGTACAGTGTGTGCAGGACTGTGTACAAATTGAATATGCAGAATAACTAGATAAACAAAGGTGATGTGATGGTATATAAGGTTGGTGCCGAGATAGCACAGTTAAGCACAACTACTCTTCTAGATCTGAAATTAAGATAGGAGCAAACTACAAAACCCCGAACCCATAGAGTAGAGTCATCTTGTGAAGACTTTCATTCACTCATTCTAATTTGTTCGTCATTTCAAAATTTTTAGATTCATGGACTTTGATAGCAGCAGAGTGTCCTCGCACATGATTCTTCCTAGAGCCTGTTTCGAGCACCTCTAGGGAAAAAATAGCAATGTTTCTTTGTTTTTTTCTGCTACCGTGGTAGTGCTTTATTTTCCTATTTCTATTTCCTGCCTCGGTGGCTACCTGCAACCCTTGTTAGAACTTTGCAAAGAATTCTAAAAACAAAGCAGGCAATGTTTATTAGATATACTAGCAAATTTAGCAAGTAACATAAGTGATTGACAGTTTTGGCAAATTAAAAAAAATTCTAAGTCATTTTGCATGTTTTTCCCATATTAAGTTCAATTTATTTATTGGTGCAAAAATAAATAATCGGCTAACTATCATAGGCATAAGTTATATAAAAAAATTGTTTCGATTAACATTAAGGCAAGTACAATGCAACCTATATGCTACTAAGTATGCCTAGACAAAAAGATGCAAAAGCTATCCCTCTCAAACTCAAGATGGGCATTTCCCTCAATGCACAAAATAAAAATAGAAAATAAATAAAAGTAGAAAAATACAAGTGATATATATATATAAACATAAAAATAAAGAAAAGAGAAAGAAAAAATACTAAAAATTGGTTGAGGGTTGAGAGGAGGCTTGAGTCTTTGCTTCTGAGGAAGAGGGGGTGTTTGGATGATTAGTAAACGGTCGGCAGATGTGTTGGAAGCAGACTTGGTAAGGGAGTCCTTGGTTGTCCGTGGCGGCTGGACTCTTTTTGGAGTGGGACGAGGTTCTTCTTGAGGTTCTGCAGGAGGAGTGGCATGAGGTGCTTCGCTCTCTTCTGACTTTGTCTCGTCATCCACAAGCTTGGTGGCTATGATGTGTCGCTTCCTCTTCCAAGTACCTTCCTCTATTAGTGTTGCCGGAGGGTCTATTGTCATTAGGATGACTGCTGCAACTACTGTTGCTGGTGGTGCTGGTGCTGGCGGATACTGGTCAATTTCCTCTGACGAGGAAGTGTTTGCCACTGTTGAAGCCGTGTAGGTAGGTGAATGATGTTGCTTATGCCTCTCGAGGGAGTCTGTCACCTTGTTGGAACTGGAGGTGGCTGAGTATGACGGGTAGTGCGTCGAAGATGGCATCTGGTGGTGGAAGGCGGCATGGCTGGTAGCGGCGGCTAATGGTGTTCATTGATCTGGGGCAGTTGCGGCATCTAAATTTGTAGGGTAGGGTGGCAAGGTGTGGCCGTCATCAGTGAACTTCTGAAGGAGATAAGCCACAAAGGCTTCTTGAACTTCCCACATGTATTTCATGAAAGTCAGCTGGTGCTGCTCGATGCGCTTGTTGTTGTCGATAAGGGTGCGTAAAAGTGTGAGGACTTCGTTGTCTAGGGCCGCTTCAGTACTGCTGGGGGTGGCTGGAGTGGCAGGCTGGGCGGGAGAGGGCTGTCTTGGAGTTCGGGCTCGGTCTTTTGGGCCTGCATCATTTGCAGGCAGACTTTTCTTTGTTGTTGTCATCTCATCTTTGGGGTCGGTCGGGACATTGAAATTGGCGCAAAGGCCGGTGATGAGTGACAGAAAGTACAACCTGCCCTTCATCTTCTGGAAGCAAGTGTGGATCTCCTTGCATATAATCTCCCCTACATTGATGGGTTGGTTCATCGTGATGTTGTGGATTAGGGCGAGGCACGGCTAATCGACAGTAGAGTTGTGGGAGGTGGGCAGCAGATGCCTCTTGATAAATGTGTTCCACAGCATAGCCTCAGGCAACAAGTGGCAGTGTTGGACAGATCCTCATGCTTTCCTGCGAACCATGGTGTGTTGGGCTTGCACAGCTTGGCCTTGAGTTTCTCATAATCGGCAGCCGTCAATGACTGCCTCCACTCCTCGTGAGGGTTGTCGTTCATATCCAGGCCATAGAAACTGTTGATTATGACAGCATTAAGCTTGATAGGTTCCCCTCGAACGAACACGAACAACATATCAGGGCGGGGATGGTGGGTATAGAACTCTCTGACAATGGTGATGTTGGCTATCTCCGACTTCCGTGTGAATATTTCCCATCCCTTGATGTAGATGGTATCGAACAGATTTGGTTCTAGGTCGAGATCTCCTTTCTGCCTTGTATAGTGAAAGCCTTGCTCCTCCCATAAGGCTTGTTTTGCGAACTGGGTTCAATATCTCTTTTCATCTTCGCGGGAGAAGAAGCCATGTGAGACGGTTGAAGTTTACTAAAACTTGAAAGAAAATAAGGTGAGAGCAGTGGATGCAAGAATAAGATAGTAAGAAGGTGAAAGTAAAGTAAATGAATGAAGTGAGAAGGGTTTAAATAGAGGTTGTCAAGCGGTGTCGTGACAGCATTAAATGTCTAAAGGTCCAGTTATCACGCACACGTTACGGGATGTTTGCCTGTTATTTTTGTAGCTGTTGGCAACTAGCCGTTACGCATTTTCTACACTGGCTGCCCTGAGCTGTTTTGGCGGGATGGTGGGCGGGCTCTTTGCTGGGCCTTTTTCTTGATCCGACTCTTTTATTCCTAGTCCTGAAATACTAAATAAAGATAATTAAATATTAAAATAAGTTTTGAAAATTAAAAATGTGGAAATTAATCTAATCCTAATAAAAATAAATGGCAATAAATTAAACTCTAATCCTAATGCGTAAAATAGAAATAAAGAAAGTAAAAATTTAAGTTATGTTGGGAGTGCATTTGGGTGCATCTCCCAAACATAACTGTAAAGTGTCCAAATGCCTTATATTTCATGCATTTTCTAACTCTTATTATTACTATTTTTAAGCTTATTTTAGGCATAATTAGGCTCATGCATAGCATTCTAAAGTATTTCATTGTTCTACCTTGCTTTTCTAACTTTTCATTTATTTGGAGAACGAGAGGTAATGTTCTAGTGTATTCTTTCTTGTAGGTACTAACAGTTGAACGAGGGAGCTGAGGAACGAAGGACACAACACTGAGAAGCAAACCCAGGAGCTGTACTAAAGCAGTTCCAGCTGAAGATAAGTTGTTGTCGAGCACCTACCGAGTAAAGCTGTTGCCAACCTTGCTGCCCGCGGCAGTTGACTATGGAAGTTGGGAGAATTGAGGCGCGATTTGTAGAGAAAAAACTCTTGAATCTATCGCCGGCGTTCATATAATTTTTTAACCTCTGTAGTAGCGGCTTGGGTTGTTGAAGTGAAATTTCCAAGCTTACTTTTGGGCGAAGGAAAACGAGGAAGAGTCCATATTCCAAGCAAAGAAGTCATCATTTAAAGCTACATTAAAGAAGAAAAGCTACTTTAGAGGACTTCTACTTCGAGGAGGACTAAACCTAGTTTTGAGTCTATAAATACCCATTATACTTCTAGTCTAAATCATCCTAGGTTTTCTATAGACTTTTCTTGTGCTCTTCTCTACAGCCATATTCTAAATCCCCATTGGGTTAGGGTTATGTTGTAACTAAAGTGAAACGGTTGTTTTAGGTTTTTGAGTTATTTCTTCAATAAAATATTCCAAGTTTACTTAATCCATTGTTCTTCATTCTTTCAATCTTTCTACACCAGTTGTTTGAGAGAATCTATTTGTCGGGCATGAAAGTGCAAGGCTCACGAAAGGGTTAAGTACGGTCACAACGGGAGGCGTGACTAACTTGGTTCCACACTAGTCCACAAGTTTCAGCGGCTAAAAGGGATCACTAACCCAGTTGATTGATTTGGTTCCACACTAGTCCTCAAGTTATCAATCTCGAGCATCCTAACCTAGAAATAGAAGGGATCATTGTCGAATATCCTGCCGAACTTGGAGTATTTGCCAGACTTACCGCCAGGACGTTTTTCCATTCGACCTGCCGAGACAGTACACACCTTTGTAGTGGCAGTGACCTGTTGCGGCCGCGTGACAAGGTCATAGTTTTTCGCCCGTTGTACCCGCTGAGGCAGCATATCGTGGCAGCAAAGGATAACTCATACCTAATTCAACGCAGTTTTCACACTAAGTGACAGCATAACCCTGCCTGCTCTATCAACCTGATTCTTCTCTTCTCTATTACTTGTGTTTTTATTTACTTTTCGATCGCAACCAATCATTCACTTGTGTTTTTACTTTACCATTGTGCGGGAACTACAAAACGAGACAAGCTTTCCAATCCTCATGGAATTTGACATCTTATATACTATAACTTGACATGAGTGTGCACTTGCGCTCCCAAAAAGGAAACACCTACACGCCCTACAAGTTTTTGGCGCCATTTTCGGGGATTGGTAACAATGAATTTCGTTTTTCAATTTCTGCACCTTCTTACTTTTTCTTTTATTTCTATTTTTAATCGGAAAAAAAAAAAGAATTTTTCTGTGTCCTTTGCAAGTGTATGACCAGGGCTAACCCTAACAGAAACTTCATTATTTATGACGATCTTGAGCGTGAAACAAGATGAATCAAGAGGGAACTTGGGGATGCCTTAAAGAACAAAGACAAGGGCAAAGCAAAGCAAAGGAAGAGACCATGGTAAACGAGGACCCCCCCAGTTGATGCCATCAATGCCAGAGGCGGGCAGCCAGATTTGCCGCCTAGAGGACCATAAGTACAGGAAAGTCGGGATCCCCCTGATCCAACCCAAGTGAGGACAACTAGGGACTACGTAGAACATGACTTCCAAAGGTTCGAGCCAATAGTGACGAACCGGAGATAGGGGCAGATCATTTTGAACTAAAGCATGTTATGTTTAACATGCTAAACACACTAGGACACTTAAAAGGGACTGCCACAGAAGATGCTCGGCAACATCTACGAGGATTCCTGGACATTTACCGAGCATTCAAAATTCATGGGGTACACCATGACATATTGCGGCTGAGGCTATTCCCCTATTCATTAAGGGATAGGGCGAAACAGTGTTTGAATAACCAGCCGGCCGGATCTTTCACTTCATAGGCGGAGCTCTTCAATGACTTTCTAGACCGATTCAGCCCATCCAACGTCACTGATAGGTTGCGGATTGAGATCACAGCTTTTAGGAAAGGGGATGTCGAGCCAATGTACGAGGCATGGGAGCGGTACCAACAAATGCTGAACAATTGTCTACTTCATGGTTTATCGGCTTGGACTCAGGTATCTATATTTTACAATGGGGTTAACTACCCAACTCGGATGTTGATGGATGCCTCGGTTAACGGGATCATCCTAGACAAACCTCCAGAGGAAGCACTGCGGCTGCTCAACATAGCAGCTAAAAACGATTATAAATACTCGACAGCTCGCCGAGGCGGCACAAGGCGGCCAGCTGCTGTAAATGAGGTGGAAGCCTCCGAATCTGTTAATGCCCACCTCGACACTCTAACAGAGCTGGTGATGAAGATGGTGCAATCCCCAAGGAAGGTTCATGAAGTAAAAGTCGTTGAGCCTTTCTATGGTGAATGCGGGGCCAACCATGATTCTTCTGAATGCACTGCATCTGCAAACTACATGGGAGGAAATGAGAGAAATAGATATAGCAGACCAGCCCAGTACACATACAATCCTAACTGGAGAAACCATCCCAACTTCTCTTGGAGCAACCCAAAGACAACAGCAAATCCACAACAGCTACAAGGTGGCTACCAGCAGACTCAGCAGCCACAGCACAATAATTCACTAGAAGCTACTCTAAATAACTTTATGAAACAAAGTGGTGAATTTATTATTTATACAAATAAATTTATTGAAAAAATTGAGTCTTTTATCGACAGAAGGGAGATGAAGATGAACAACCAGAAGGCTGCTATTAAAAACCCGGAGATCCAATTTGGGAAGTTCACCAAAATCTACCACAGCCGGAACATGGGAGCATCATCCAGCAGCCCGCCAAAAGCAGCCAAACCCGCTTTTGGACATTGCAAGGCCATAACTACAAGAAGTGGGAAGCAGCTGGATGAACCTAGGATGATAGAACAGCTAGGAACGCAGCCAGAACAGACAAGTAAACCTACCCCAGCAATACCAATAGTAGCCTCCCCAGCAGCAACACCGACTACAACCGCCCTAGCAGCAGAACATGAAAGCAGCCCTTACAAGGATGATCCTCCCCGGACTAAGCCCCCAAGCAAGGAGCAAATAGAGGACCTCCGCCCGCCAGCTCCATTCCCCAAAAAACTCAAACAACAGCATTAGGAGCACCAATTATGAAAATTCTTAGATATTCTGAAACAGGTGCACATCAACATACCTCTGATAGATGCTATAGAAAGCATGCCCAACTATGCCAAGTATCTCAGAGATATAGTTTCTAAGAAGAGAAGAATAGGGGAATTCGAGACGGTGGCCGTCACTGAAGAATGCATGGCTATGCTGAATAACAAGCTGCTTCCCAAGAAGACAAATCTGGGCAACTTTGTCTGCCACGTAGGCTAGGCGGCAAGCATGAGACCAGGGCCCTATGTGACTTGGGAGCCAGTATAAACCAGATGCTAAAAGATGTCTTCGACAAACTAGGAATTGGACCTGCCAAGCAAACCTCCGTAATGCTTAAACTTGCCGATCACTCATTCGTGCAACCGAAGGGAAAGACTGAGGACATACTGGTCAAAGTGGGCAGCCTAATTCTTTCAGCCGATTTTCTCATCTTGGATTGTGAGGCTGATGAGAAAGCTACCATAATTCTCGGGTGACCCTTTTTTGCCACGGGCAGAACGCTAATAGATGTGGAGCTCGGGGAGCTAACAATGATGGTATATGACCAAAGCATAAGGATGAATGTGCTGCAACCCTCAAAGGAAGGAAAGGAATGCCCGGATGAAAGAGCTGCCAAGATAAGTGTGGAAACATGCTAGGGCAGCAGCTTCCATGACAGACCTCGGGGCAGATTGAAGGACCCCATTAAACAGACACTGAAGGACCCCGTTAAACAAACACTGAATGAACAAGAGGACCCCCCAGAAAGGGAGAAAAAGCTAAACCACCTCGGGAAGTGGTTATGTTTGGAGATGCACCCAAATGCACTCCCAACATAACTTAATTTTTATTTTTACGCATTAGGATTAAAGTTTATTTTGTTTTAGGATTAGATTAATTTTAAGTATTTTATCATTTAATTATTTTTATTTTTATTTTACGATCAGGAATAAAAGAGCAGGAGTACAAGGGAAGACCAGCAAAACTCCCGCCAACCATCCTGACGAGTCAGCAGCCAACGCAGCAAAGTGTAACGGACAGTTAGCCGCCAATGACTAATTGCCAACTGCTCTGAAATAAATAGCAAAAAAATCTGTGACGTGCACGAGGAAATCGGACCGTTGATCATTTAATGTCGCCCTGGCACTTCTCGGCAACTTCTATATAAACCCCTCACCCATTTCATTTTACTTTACTTCCACCTTTTTGCTAGCTTCTACCTTATTCTTCTTCTCTCTCATAATATTTCTTTTCTATTTTTAGTTAGAATACAACTGTTCACATGGCTTCAACATCTACCAAAATCCCACCTATAGCAGGTTTTGCTTCAAGGCAAATGAGGAGAGATATAGAGCACAATTCTCGAAGCATGTCGTCTGGGAGGAACAAGGCTTCCACTATACAAAGCAAACAGAAGACCGTGGTCTAGAGCCCGCCTTGTTCCGAGCCATCTACTACAAGGGATGAGAAATGTTCGCTCAGCAGCCTGATATACCGAACATCACTATAGTTGGGGAATTTTACTTACATCAGCCCTGCTCAGACAAGCCATTCGTCTATGTCCGCGGAGAGGCAATCAAGCTCAACCCTGATGTCATCAACAGCTATTATATCCTTGATAAGAACGACAACCCACATGAGGAATAAAGGCAGTCACTGACGGTTGCCCACTATGAGGAGATCAAGGCCAGAATCTGTAAGCCCAACACACCATGGCTGGGGGGAAAACATGTGGGATTTGTCCAGCGCCGCCACCAGCTGCCTGATGCCATGTTGTGGAACACTTTGTGAAAATGCGCCTGCTGCCCACATCCCACAACTCAAAAGTTAACCGGCTGCGCCTCGCCTTAATTTACAACATCATGATGAACCGGACCATCAACATGGAGGAAATCATCTGCATGGAAATATACAACTACTTCAAGAAGAAGAAGGGCTGGTTTTACTTCATGTCCCTCATCACAGGTCTCTGCACCAATTTCCGAGTCCCGGCAGAGCCCACAGATAAGTTTACAACTGCCAAGGATGGCTGGACCAAAAAGGTATGCATTCAGATGATACGAAATGCGGAGAAAGAACCAGCCACGCCCAGTCAGCCCTCCTCTACACAGTTTGAAACGCCAGCTACCCTCGGCAATACTGACACTGCCCCATATAGAGAGGTCCTCCCGCTGCTCCACACACTCCTCGAACACACAAAATAGATAGAGCAGTAGCAGTTGGCCTTCATGAACTACGTGGGGGAGACCCAAGAAGCCCTGGTGGCTTATTTCCTGCAGAAATTCCCTGGTGATGTGCCCACCATGCCACCTTTTCCTGATGAGCTTGCAGCAACAGCAAGAGCACGCAGAACTTCACCAGCCACCACGGCTCACCAGACAGACCATTAGGTGTCATCTCCTATGCATTCTCCGCATCACTCAGCCGCCACCCCATCTAACACAGTGACAGACTCCCTTGAGAGGCACCAGCTGAATCTCTCCCCAGCCTGCACAGCTAATACAGTAGCAGACTCCTCATCAGAGGAGATTGAGCAGCTTCCGCCAGAACCGAAAATAGCAGTAGTAGTGGCAACAACAACCAACCCAATGGCATTCATTCCTCTAGCAGCACCCACTGAGGAAGGGACAAGGAAGAGGAAGCGACACATAATAGCAGAAGAACCTATGGAACTCGAGACAGAGTTAGAAGGAAGCGACGCATCTCCCGCCGTTCCCCTTGTCGAGCCTCCAGAAGAGCCACAGCATATGCCAAAGAGAATCCATCCACCGTAGAAAGCAAAGACCTCACCTGCTCGAACCGCCGCCAAGGCATCTGCCAACCGCCGCTTCGTCGTCCAAACATCCTCCTCCTCCTCAGCTAACTAGAATCCAGCCTCCTCTCAACCCTCAGCAAACTTTTAACTTATTCTTATTTCCTATTTTTTATTATCTTTAACATGTATATTTTCTTTTCTTTTTTATTTTGTGCATTGAGGGCAATGCCCATCTCGAGTTTGGGAGATAACTCTCACGTCATTTGTAGGCATTCTTAGTTGCATTTAGATTGCATTGTACTTGCCTTAGTAATAATCGGAAAAGAAAAGATTGTTATGGCTTGTGCCTTTGATAGGGTAGCCGACTACTTTATTTTCGCACCTAATTAAAAATTGAACTTAATCTTGGAAAAAAGCATGAAAGATGACTTAGATTTTTTTCTTTTGCCTGAAAATGTTAAATATCTATGTTACTTGTTTATTGTGTTAGAATATCAAATGAACACTGCATGTTTGTCTTTTAGAATTATTTGTAAAATTCTAACAATAATTGCAGGTAGCAGTCGAGGCAAGAAAAAGAAACAGAAAAATACAGAACTGCCAAGGCAGCAAAAAAATCAAAAACAAAGAAAAGTGATGTGTTACCCTAGACGTGCCTGCAACAGCCTCTAGGAAGAATCATGTGTGAGGACACTTCGCTGCTAGCAAAGTCCATGAATCTGAAAGCCTTCATGGATGACTCTACTCTAAGTGTTCAGGGTTCTGTAGTTTGCTCCTATCTAAACGTCAAACCTAGAAGAGTAGTTGTGATAAGCTGAAGCTCTCACTGTCATGATTAAAAATAATATGCTTAACTGTGCTGCCTCGGCAGAAACCTTTAAATTACATCAGTATCTTTATTTAATCTTTTAGGGTAAAGTACACAGACTTTCACTGAACTTTGGTAAAAAAAATAGTAGCCAAACTTTCAAAAATCACAAAATGACAATTAAACTTTATGTTTTATAACAAAATGGTAACTTGACGTTAAATCCCGTTAAGTTACTGTTATAAAATTTGGTATAATAACACATTTAGTCCTTCATATTTATACATCCAATTAATTTAGTCCTAATTCAAAACAATTCACTAAATTTAGCCCTCAATATTTACGCATTCTTTCAATTTGGTCCTTAAAGCAAAATTCCAAAGTATGGAAATATGATAAATAATTACAATTAATTTTTTATAAGAACTCGAAAACTCGACTCGACCCAGCAGCTTTTATTCCCATAAACCTGAACTGAGAAAAAGAAGCATTGTTGAGTGGCATATTCTAATTGCCAACAATTAAAACCCAGCAAGATCATGATAATACCTCTCTAATATGCTTTGAATCAGGGATGGTTTCCGAGACATTGATTCACTAGCAAATTTCCCTTTCTAAAAAAACCACGAAGCCATCGAGCATTGACGAATTTATCATGAGACTTCAATTTCCAATAACCAAGAATAATATGCATCTCACCTTGTTCAATTCCTCAAAGGCATACACCAGTACCGCAAACTCTCTTATGATTCGATCATCCTCGCTTTCTGCAGTCTAAACCCAAGTAAATTCCCATATTGTGGATGAAATAAAACAAGTAAAAGAATCAAATACTAAGAAAACCCCTTGTAATTTCAATGATTAATCCATTTCCAAACAATTATATTCAATTTCATTAAATACAACAAAACCAATTAGAAAAAGCTGGTATATTTCCTAAAAATCTAAAAATAAAATATGTTAAAAAATGCAAAAGAAAGTATCTTAAAAGAGATTATATCTTCATCATCGATTACCTAAAGAGGGATATGAAAATTAAAAAGAAAAGGAAATTGAATTGAATTAGAAAGAGGGAAAGGGGAACCTGAAGGAGGAGAATTGGGGAGGCTCAAGAATTCACAGTTGGCTACAGATGTGAATAAGTGGAGATGGGTATGTGATGGCTGAATGAAGTGAGCCAATCTGTCACCGTATAATATCAACCCTCGGCTGGGCTTGTCATCCATCGCTGCTAATCAAATGCTCTGAGAATAAGCTTGAAGAAGAAACTGACAAAAGATAAATTGAAGGAGAGATGGAGAATCCTCTTTCTTTAGGCAGCTTGGAGAATATTTACGTGTGCAATCGAGTCGAGTTTTCGAATTACTATAAAAATTTAATTAAATATTTAAATGTTTCGAGTAAAAAATTTTGAGTTATTCGAGTTGATGCGTCATATTTTACAACTCAAACTTCATTTTAAATTTTTTCGATTCGATTCGAGTTGATTCGAATTTTCGAGTTCCTATAAAAATTTAATTGTAATTATTTATCATGTTACTATACTTTGGAATTTTGGTTTAAGAACCAAATTGAAAGAATGCTTAAATAAAAAGGGCTAAATTTAGTGAACTGTTTTAAATTAGGACTAAATTAATTAAATGTATAAATATGAAGGACTAAATGTGTTATTATACCAAATTTTATAACAGTCACTTAACGAGATTTAACGTCCTATTACCATTTTGTTATAAAACATAAAGTTTAATTGTCATTTTGTGATTTTTGAAAGTTTGGTTACCATTTTGTTTTTTTACCAAAGTTCAGTGACTGTCTGTGTACTTTACCCAATCTTTTATTATGCATATTCAGTCTGCTTACAGATTTGCAAACATCACACAGGCATTAGGAATTTAATTTTGTGTTATTTTCTTTTTTTTCCCTTCATTAAGTTTTACATATATAGGTGTCACGGCCTTGAGGCAGAAAATCAAGTTAAAAACAGGTTTTTCTTTTTGACTATTATTAGAGCAAGTACTTTAGGTTGCATTGCTTGAGGACAAGCAATAGTTCGAATTTGGGGGGGTGTAAAGTGTCCAAAAGTCCTATATTTCATGCACTTTCCAACTCTTATTACTACTATTTGTAAGCTCATTTTAGGAATAATTAGGCTCACGCATAGCATTCTACAGTATTTTTTATTGTTCTACCTTGCTTTTATAACTTATCATTTATTTGGTGAACAAGAGGTACTGTTCTAGTGTATTCTTGCTTGTAGGTACTAACAACTGAACGAGGGAGCCGAGGAACGAAGGACACAACGCTGAGAAGCAAACCCAGGAGTTGTACTGAAGCAGTCCAGCTGAAGATAAGTTGTTGCCAAGCACCTACCGAGCACCTGTCGAGTAAAGTTGTTGACAACCTTGCTGCTTGTGGCAGCTGACTATGGAAATTGGGAGAATCGGGGCGCGATTTGTAGAGCAAAAACTCATGAATCTATCATTGGCGTTCATATGATTTTCTGACCTCTGTAGCAGCGGCTAGGGCTGCCAAATTGAAATTTCCAAGCTTACTTGCGGGTGAAGGAAAACGAGGAAGAGTCTATATTCCAAGCAAAGAAGTCAGCATTTAAAGTTACATTAAAGAAGAAAAGCTACTTTAGAGAACTTCTACTTCAAGGATGACTTAACCTAGTTTTGAGTCTATAAATACCCATTGTATTTCTAGTCTAAATCATCCTAGGTTTTCTATAGACTTTTCTTGTGCTCTTCTCTGCCACCATGTTCTAAATCCCCATTGGGTTAGTGTAACCCCCTAAACCCGTCTATGCGTTACAACGGGTCCTAGGAAGTCACATTAGGGTCACAAGAGCGACCCACGATAAGATTCCAAATAAACATATAGTTAAACCTTTAAAATCATAAACCAAATATCTGATTTAAATTTTTTTTTTCAGAAATCGTTCAAAACGATAAAACAATTATGATACAAGTTGCGGAATTTAATTTCGGACTCATTTGTATAATGAAAACACGACACACATGCCCCTTAGTTACACAGATACCATACTCCCTGACGAGCCGAAGAAACTCCCATACCGACGTTGATAGGTGCAACTTGTCTGATCTTTTATCCTGAAATGGTAAAAACAACATGAGCTTGGGAAAGCTCAGTAATACAAAACTACCAGAAGATACTATAAGCTCATGCAGATATATGGTAGGCATAACATTTTCATGATGTTTCAAGCAATGACAGTTCTCTATTCCTTTCTGTTATTTTAGAGTAATGCTATACTTGAGTTTAACAGTACTTGTTCTTTATTCATCATCGAGTAACAAACGGGAATTATACGAGTTGATAGTTACGAAGATGAAACAAAGAGTTTAGTGTCTAGTGTGTTCCAATAAGTGCAAATCAAGCAGGCATAATTGCATACTAATCATATCATAAGAACAGGTAACAATTCAATACAAATGCTCAAGTACATACAAGGGTTTACTGGTAACTACCCTCCAACCGAACACCAAAATGCAATTCCCCATGAACTGCATACAGAACGTCTTACCCTAGGCCTGAGGCGTAGGAGCCTACCTAAGGGAATGCCTTAGGTCCAGAAAGACTTACTTTAGGCCCGTAGGCATAGGAGCTTAACAGAACAGCTGGATCAGGGCTGTGACAGACACTTCAATCATAACCCGAGAGTATCCCTAAGCAGAATAGTTCAGATTATAACACATTATCATTAAATTTCAGTCAACATAGCATATAGCATATCCATTATACAGAGATCCAGATATCATAAGTTCATAACAGACCAGAATATAATCTCAATCATATTGCGCATACAAGACTTTTTCAACAAATATAATCATGCTTCTCAAATGGAATCATTCATACTTTTAGATTTCACACCCTATCAGATAAATATGTTTTTCAACTCAAAGTGCATCATATATTATGATCAAACAATCATCACATAATCATAATCCACACACACACACACACACACACACACACAGATATATATATATATATATATATATATATATATATATATATATATATATATATATATATATACATATATACACAACAGAATGCAGCACACGTGTAATACACTAGACAGAACAAATTTTATTTCTCAGAGATACCTGATATTTACAGAATGAGGCACATTGAGCTTTTGGCTCGAAACAGATATTCTAGGAGTTCATACATCATGCTCTTTAAATTCAAATATATCGTGAACAATTTAATCATTTAAGCTCACAAGGGTATTATGGTCATTTCGACGTTCATGGGCATTTTGGTAACTATACCAACATTGAATAAGCAATGGTTCACAGAACTCAGGTATCTTGTTTGCTCATTAGTTTTTTTTACCGGACATTCAAGTATTTCTATATCAAGGTCTTTTAAGTTATTAGATAATTCCAGGATGCTCTAATCATTTAGGCTAACATAACCTTTTAGTTATTTAACTATCATGATAATTTTTCAAATATAACACAATCATAACAGAACGACGATTATAATTCCCATGGGCTCTAACAGATTATCAAACCTCTAAAATGCGTTTAATGCGGCATATCCCAACTTTACAATACTTATTAACATTCGGATGTGAATAATTTGCGTGTATCAGAACTTAACACCGGCTGAATTGTATATCTGAACAGTCGCCTTCATACTTTACTATAAGGTTTAGCTTTGAGTAATCAAGCATATAATCCTTGCAAATATTCATACCTTACCTTAGTATGGTAAGCGATAGGCATACACGAATCGTTTTGTTTAACACTTAGAGGCACTTTAGCCATTTAAGTCTTATTAGAAAATTTCATGATTTCATTGGGTGTATAACCACCTATTTAACTGAAAGGGGTATTTTGGTCATTTGGGAAATTTGGGATAAAGCCACCATTCCTTTTTCCTGAATTACCATTTGGCACCTCCATCATTCACATACTCGATAGAGATTAAGTCGTCTTAATCCCTCTAACTGTTACAGACGATTCATTCATTTCAGAACTTGAAGGTATAAACGTCATTCCAATTAATTAGACATTTAAGTGCTCGAGGGTACTACAGTCTTTTTGGTCATTACAATTATTCCAATTATTTCGCTCGTTACTGTCGTAAGGATCGACGTAGGATTACAACGATATTCTCAGATGATTCACCTTTTTGTGTTATACAGAGTTTAGGGGAAAATCCAAGTTTTGAATCCCACGAATTTGTACAAAAGTGTCGGAGCCTTGCCAATAAATTATACATCTTAGGTGGAGTAAAAAATTGCTTAGTTAGACAGAATGCAAATTTTGAGTCATTTCTTTATTAGAGGGGTAGTTTAGTCATTTTATAACCTAAGGGTAATTTCGTAATTTCATAACCAACATCTCATACTCCGCATTCTGAGCATTGGTTCTTAGACACCATTGATAGAGTTTCAGATTTAACTGTATTATTTATTACTATTAGCACTTTTGATACTCCCGGTCTATTAATATTCTTATCCGAATATTTTGATCTTATTGATTCTCATACTTATTTTTCGTATCTGATTTGACTTAAGAAGAGTTCACGAATACACTTCATCACAAACATGCATGCATTAACCGAATATCAACATGATCATAAAGCATACCAGGGGTAGTAGTGTATTACCTTTAATACTTGCTATATCGGTTGACCATGATACTCCGTTCGATCACTCTCGAACCCGAATGCGACGTCCTCAACATCCCGAATACAAGGAACCTTGAATACCAAAATTGGGATTAAACCCTTAATATCGACGAATCTCCGACGAGACCTTAAACGATGACGAATCGGTAATCGGTTGGGTGGGTTTCGTTCGTCTCGACACGAGGAGATCACCGGTGATCACGGCTTCTGAAACGGGCAACACCGGTGGCCGAAATCGCGAAAAAAGAGGGGCGGCAAACCAAGGGTTTCGACGAACCTTTGACCCAAAACCAACGGCGAGCGGCAACTCCGATGCGCGAGTGGTCGACTGGGTCGTGACCAAGGCGAGACGGCGGTCACTCCGGTAACGGCGGTGAATCTCACGGCGGCGGCGCGGTGGGCGATGTCGGACGGGGACAAGTGAGGTGTCGAATGGGTTTCCAGACTTTCTAGAAGCTCATCTCTTCGATTCCAACAATGAAAATAAATGGGGTAGGTGGATACTAATGGGTTTTTAATTATTTCATCTAATATAACTCATTCAACACAACACAAAAAAAAAGTCATGGCATTTTCTAAAAGAAGATGGCCTTGGCTCAATTGGCTAAGGTTTGAGTTCACCAAGTGATGGGTTAAGGGTTCGAAACCCCTTAACAACACTTTCACTTTTTCTTTCTTTTTTTTTACATAAAAACTTGGGGTGTTACAACTCTCCCCCCCTAAAGAAAATTTCGTCCTCGAAATTTACCAGAGTCAGAAAATGTGTAGAATTTACTCTTTAATCCATTTTTTTCACTGAAGCTTATCCATCAAGCATGCTCGTTTCTCAAGACTCTCAGATGGCCACAGATCAATTTGGTAAAGTCCTCCGTCATTCACATTGTCCTGGGACCCAAGGTCATCACATTGTATAACTCGGTCCAACTAATACGAATACAATATTTGAACCCATACAAAACTTTATGTGGTGTAAAACGAATACTTGTCTCATAACTTTTGTCACAATTGGTCTCAGCTAGGGATAAGAAACATCCCCAATAACCACATATATCAATCATACAAGCCATAAGTATGCCTCCTCGAATATGCAAAATTCTTCTAGGTTTACCCTCAGTTTACGGACGAATAACCATATCTGCAGTTCATATTAGTACTCTTGCATCTCACAGAGCCTTCCAAAATCGCAATGTAAACACCAGATTTACCATTGGGACTGATATACTATATTATGATACATCATGTCATATTTTTGCAGAAATATCATTCTCTTTGCCAAAACAACCATAATCAAAGCCTTGAACAATTATTGATTACCTTCAACGTTATACTCGGAAAACTTTTACCTTCGTATAAAAGAGTAACCATATTGTCCACACTTTCGCCACTTTCGTAGATACATCTCTTTTAAATTCATATTGCTTTTATCAAATTTCCATCAGAATATTCTCACACATACTAAGTATCACCGAATAGCCTTACATAAAATCTTATGACAATCATCTCATGTAACAAACATTTTATTCTCAATCTTATCAGATCTTTAATTCCATATGCATAAATCACCTCAGGTTATTTATCCAGATTCAAAATCCACCAATTTAATCCAAACCACAGACGAACGCTATAATTATTTCTTGCCAATACAGATCGAGCTTTGGGAGGCAGATCACTTAGATACATTTATTTCAGCAAAGGGGTTTGACATTGGAGTTTCGGCTCGTAGGAGTACGGTTATAATCTAGGGGCATGCACAAATCAGACACCCTATGACAGACGATCGGCCGATCTACCCAGAATGACGCAACTCTAGGCTCTGATACCACTAAATATAACCCCCTAAACCCGCCTATGCGTTACAACGAGTCCTAGGAAGTCACATTAGGGTCACAAGAGCGACCCACGATAAGATTCCAAATAAACATATAGTTAAACCTTTAAAATCATAAACCAAATATCTGATTTAAATTTTTTTTTTCAGAAATCGTTCAAAACGATAAAACAATTATGATACAAGTTGCGGAATTTAATTTCGGACTCATTTGTATAATGAAAACACGACACACATGCCCCTTAGTTACACAGATACCATACTCCCCGACGAGCCGAAGAAACTCCCATACCGACGTTGATAGGTGCAACTTGTCTGATCTTTTATCCTGAAATGGTAAAAACAACATGAGCTTGGGAAAGCTCAGTAATACAAAACTACCAGAAGATACTATAAGCTCATGCAGATATATGGTAGGCATAACATTTTCATGATGTTTCAAGCAATGACAGTTCTCTATTCCTTTCTGTTATTTTAGAGTAATGCTATACTTGAGTTTAACAGTACTTGTTCTTTATTCATCATCGAGTAACAAACGGGAATTATACGAGTTGATAGTTACGAAGATGAAACAAAGAGTTTAGTGTCTAGTGTGTTCCAATAAGTGCAGATCAAGCAGGCATAATTGCATACTAATCATATCATAAGAACAGGTAACAATTCAATACAAATGCTCAAGTACATACAAGGGTTTACTGGTAACTACCCTCCAACCGAACACCAAAATGCAATTCCCCATGAACTGCATACAGAACGTCTTACCCTAGGCCTGAGGCGTAGGAGCCTACCTAAGGGAATGCCTTAGGTCCAGAAAGACTTACCCTAGGCCTGTAGGCGTAGGAGCTTAACAGAACAGCTGGATCAAGGCTGTGACAGACACTTCAATCATAACCCGAGAGTATCCCTAAGCAGAATAGTTCAGATTATAACACATTATCATTAAATTTCAGTCAACATAGCATATAGCATATCCATTATACAGAGATTCAGATATCATAAGTTCATAACAGACCATAATATAATCTCAATCATATTGCGCATACAAGACTTTTTCAACAAATATAATCATGCTTCTCAAACGGAATCATTCATACTTTTAGATTTCACACCCTATCAGATAAATATGTTTTTCAACTCAAAGTGCATCATATATCATGATCAGACAATCATCACATAATCATAATCCACATATATATACATATATACACAACAGAATGTAGCACACGTGTAATACACTAGACAGAACAAATTTTATTTCTCAGAGATACCTGATATTTACTGAATGAGGCACATTGAGCTTTTGGCTCGAAACAGATATTCTAGGAGTTCATACATCATGCTCTTTAAATTCAAATATATCGTGAACAATTTAATCATTTAAGCTCACAAGGGTATTATGGTCATTTCGACGTTCATGGGCATTTTGGTAATTATACCAACATTGAATAAGCAATGGTTCACAGAACTCAGGTATCTTGTTTGCTCATTAGTTTTTTTTACCGGACATTCAAGTATTTCTATATCAAGGTCTTTTAAGTTATTAGATAATTCCAGGATGCTCTAATCATTTAGGCTAACATAACCTTTTAGTTATTTAACTATCATGATAATTTTTCAAATATAACACAATCATAACAGAACGACGACTATAATTCCCATGGGCTCTAACAGTTTATCAAACCTCTAAAATGCGTTTAATGCGGCATATCCCAACTTTACAATACTTATTAACATTCGGATGTGAATAATTTGCGTGTATCAGAACTTAACACCGGTTGAATTGTATATCTGAACAGTCGCCTTCATACTTTACTATAAGGTTTAGCTTTGAGTAATCAAGCATATAATCCTTGCAAATATTCATACCTTACCTTAGTATGGTAAGCGATAGGCATACACGAATCGTTTTGTTTAACACTTAGAGGCACTTTAGCCATTTAAGTCTTATTAGAAAAATTCATGATTTCATTGGGTGTATAACCACCTATTTAACTGAAAGGGGTATTTTGGTCATTTGGGAAATGTGGGATAAAGCCACCATTCCTTTTTCCTGAATTACCATTTGGCACCTCCATCATTCACATACTCGATAGAGATTAAGTCGTCTTAATCCCTCTAACTGTTACAGACGATTCATTCATTTCAGAACTTGAAGGTATAAACGTCATTCCAATTAATTAGACATTTAAGTGCTCGAGGGTACTACAGTCTTTTTGGTCATTACAATTATTCCAATTATTTCGCTCGTTACTGTCGTAAGGATCGACGTAGGATTACAACGATATTCTCAGATGATTCACCTTTTTGTGTTATACAGAGTTTAGGGGAAAATCCAAGTTTTGAATCCCACGAATTTGTACAAAAGTGTCGGAGTCTTTCCAATAAATTATACATCTTAGGTGGAGTAAAAAATTGCTTAGTTAGACAGAATGCAAATTTTGAGTCATTTCTTTATTAGAGGGGTAGTTTAGTCATTTTATAACCCAAGGGTAATTTCGTAATTTCTTAACCAACATCTTATACTCCGCATTTTGAGCATTGGTTCTTAGACACCATTGATAGAGTTTCAGATTTAACTGTATTATTTATTACTATTAGCACTTTCGATACTCCCGGTCTATTAATATTCTTATCCGAATATTTTGATCTTATTGATTCTCATACTTATTTTTCGTATCTGATTTGACTTAAGAAGAGTTCACGAATACACTTCATCACAAACATGCATGCATTAACCGAATATCAACATGATCATAAAGCATACCAGGGGTAGTAGTGTATTACCTTTAATACTTGCTATATCGGTTGACCATGATACTCCGTTCGATCACTCTCGAACCCGAATGCGACGTCCTCAACATCCCGAATACAAGGAACCTTGAATACCAAAATCGGGATTAAACCCTTAATATCGACGAATCTCCGACGAGACCTTAAACGATGACAAATCGGTAATCGGTTGGGTGGGTTTCGTTCGTCTCGACACGAGGAGATCACCGGTGATGACGGCTTCTGAAACGGGCAACACCGGTGGCCGGAATCGCGAAAAAAGAGGGGCGGCGAACCAAGGGTTTCGACGAACCTTTGACCCAAAACCAACGGCGAGCGGCAACTCCGATGCGCGAGTGGTCAACTGGGTCGTGACCAAGGCGAGACGGCGGTCACTCCGGTAACGGCGGTGAATCTCACGGCGGCGGCGCGGTGGGCGATGTCAGACGGGGACAAGTGAGGTGTCGAATGGGTTTCCAGACTTTCTAGAAGCTCATCTCTTCGATTCCAACAATGAAAATAAATGGGGTAGGTGGATACTGATGGGTTTTCAATTATTTCATCTAATATAACTCATTCAACACAACAACAACAAAAAGTCATCGCATTTTTTAAAAGAAGATGGCCTTGGCTCAATTGGCTAAGGTTTGAGTTCACCAAGTGATGGGTTAAGGGTTCGAAACCCCTTAACAACACTTTCACTTTTTCTTTCTTTTTTTTTACATAAAAACTTGGGGTGTTACAGTTAGGGTTATGTTGTAACTAGAGTGAAACGGTTGTTTTAGGTTTTTGAGTTATTTCTTCAATAAAATATTCCAAGTTTACTTAATTCAATGTTCTTTATTCTTTTAATCTTTCTACACCAGTCATTTGAGAGAATCTATTTGTCGGGCACGAAAGTGCAAGGCTCACGAAAGGGTTAATTACGGTCACAACGATAGGCATGACTAACTTGGTTCCACACTGGTCCACAAGTTTCAGCGGCTAAAGGGATCACTAACCGAGTTGATTGATTTGGTTCCACACTAGTCCTCAAGTTATCAATTTTGAGCATCCTAACCTAGAAATAGGAGGGATCACTATCGACTATCCTGCTGAACTTAGAGTATCTGCCAGACTTGCCGCCAGGACATTTTTACATTCCACCTGCCGAGACAGTACACACCCCTGCAGTGGCAGTGACCTATTACGGTCGCGTGATAGGGTCTTAGTTTTCCGCGCGCAGTACCCACCGAGGCGGCATATCGTGGCAGCAAAGGATAACTCATACCTAACTAAACGCAGTTTTCACACTAAGTGGCAGCATAACCATGCCTGCTCTGTCAACCTGATTCTTATCTTCTCTATTACTTATGTTTTTATTTACTTTTCGATCTCAACCAATCATTCAATTGTGTTTTTACTTTACCATTGTGCAGGAACTACAAAACGAGACAAGATGTCCAATCCTCGTGGGATTTGACATCTTATATACTGTAACTTGACAGGAGTGTGCACTTGCGCTCCCATTAAAAGGGAACACCTACACGCCCTACAATAACCACTTCCTGAGGTAGTTTGGTTTGTCCTTCTCTCGTAGGGGGTCCTATTGTTCCTTCCGGTGATGTGCTGATGGGTCTTTCAGCCTGCCCTTGGGTCTGTCGCGGCAGCTGCTGCCTTGGCATGTCTCTATGCTAATTTTGGTAGCCTTAACATCTGGACATCTTTCCTTTTCTTTTTTCGAGGGTTGTAACACATTTAACCTTATGCTCTGGTTGTCTACCCTCTTGGACAGATCTCTATGTTCCACATCTATTAACGTTCTGCTTGTGGCCAAGAATGGTCGCCCAAGGATGATAGGGGCCTTTTCATCGGCCTCACAGCCTAGGATGAGGAAATCTGCTTGAAGAATAAGGTTGCCCACTTTCACAAGGATGTCTTCGATCTTTCCCTCCGGTTGTACAAAAGAATGATCAACAAGTTTCAGCATGACGGATGTAGGTTTGGCTTGCCTAATTCCTAATTTATCGAAGGCTGCCTTAGGGATGTTAGCTCCCAAGTCGCACAGAGCTTTTGTTTTGTGCTTGCTTCCTATCCTACATGGAATAATAAAGCTGCCCGGGTCTGTTTGCTTGGGCGGCAGTTTGTTGTGCAGCATTGTCATGCACTTCTCTGTTACATCAACTGTTTCAAACTCCCCAATCCTATTCCTTTAGAAACCATGTCCCTGAGGTATTTGGCATAGTTGGGCATATTCTGAATGGCTTCTATTAGAGGGATGTTTATGTGCACCTACTTTAGAATATCCAGGAATCTCTTGAACTAGTGCTCTTGCTTCTATTGCTTAAGCCTCTAGGGGAAAGGTACTGGCAGGCGGATGTCCTCTATATGCTCCTTGCATGTGAAATTTATCTGTAGAGGATCATCTGCTACAGGACCACTGTCTTGTTCACCTGCCGAGGCAGCTGGTGTTGATGCTTTCGCGGCATGCTATTCTTTTGTGCTGGTTGTGTTTCTGGTTGCTTTTCTACCCTGGGTTCATCAAACTACTTCCCACTTCTAATAGTTAAGGCTTTGCACTGCTCAAAAGTGGGCTTGGTTGCTACGTCTGTGTTGTTGGATGTTACTCCCATTGTTTTGCTACTAAAGATCTCTATGAACTGCCCAAATTGGGTCTCCAAGTTCTTTATAGTAGCCTCATGGTTGTTCATCTTCATCTTCGTCCTGTCCATGAAAACTCAATTATATCAATAAATTTATTAGTACGAACAATAAAGTCACTAGTTCTAGACATAAAAGTATGAAGAGTTGCTTCTAGTGAATTATTTTTTTTGTGGCTACTGAGCCTGCTGTCTGGACAGGTTTATTTGGTAGCCTCCCTGTTGTTGTGGATTGGCAGCAGTCTTGGGATTGCTCCAGGAGAAGTTGGGATGGTTCTTCCATCCATGGTTATATGTGTTCTGGGCAGGCCTGCTATTCCTCTCGTATCCTCCCATAAAATTGGCAGATGCGGTGCATTCAGAGGAATCACGGTTGCCTCCACACTCATCACAGAATAGCTCCATAGCCTTGGCCTCAGAGACTTTCCCAGCGGGTTTGATTATGCTCATAACCAGCTCTATCAACTTATCGAGGCGGGCATTGATAGATTCTGAGGCTTCTACCTCATTCACAGTAGCTAGCCGCCTAATGCCACCTCGGCGGGCTGTTGGGTACTTGAAGTCATTCTTGGCAGCTTGGTTCAGGATCCGCAGTGCCTCCTCTTGTGGTCTATCGAGGATGATTCTGTTGGCTGAGGCATCAATCATCATCTATGCTGGGTAGTTCACCCTGTTATAGATTATTGATACTTGTGTCCAAGCCAGGAAACCATGTAGCGGGAAGTTGTTTAGCATATGTTAGTACCGCTCCCATGCTTCATACATCGGCTCGTCATCCCCTTGTTAGAAGGTTGTTATTTCGTTTCGCAGTCTGTCTGTGACATTGGATGGGCTGAAACGATCTAGAAAATCCTTACACAGCTATGTCCATGTGTTGAACGATCCTGCTGGCCGGTTGTTTAACCACGTTTTTGCCCTATCCCTCAGTGAATAGAGAAATAATCTCAGCTTCACTATGTCTTGATGGACCCCGTGTATTTTGAATGCTTTGCAAATGTCCAAGAATCCTCTTAAGTGTTGTCGGGTATCTTCTGTGACAGTCCCTCCAAATTTCCCTAACGTGTTGATAATGTTAAACATAACGGGCTTCAGATCGAAGTGCTCCGCCTTAATCTCAGGTTCTGTCACCGTCAGATCGAACCCTCTAAAGTCATGTTCCAGATAATCCATGGTGGTTCGAACATATTGTGGCTGTCTGGACGGAAGAGGGGGTTGATACCTTGGTGGATGTTGTTGTTCTCTAGGCGGCGGGTCTTGCTGCCCATCCCTACCATTCACAGCATTGTTGGCAGGGTTTTCGTTCTCCCTGTTTGCCTTTGCTTTTTCTTTTTATGCTTTTTTCCTTAGGGCTACTCTGATTTCCTTCTTGAGCTCTCTTGCTCTCCGTTTGATATCGTTTTAATAAAGGATTTCTCCTTTTGGGTTTGCCCTGGTCATACACTAGCAAAGGAAACCATAAAATTCATTTTTTATTAAGAATAAAAATAAAAATAAAATAAAATGTAAAGAAATAAAAGTGTAGAAATTAAAGATGAAATTTTTATGTTACCAATTCCCGGAAACGGCGCCAAAAACCTGAGAGCGTTTGGGTGTTCTCTATTTATGAGAGCAAGTGTACACTCTTGTCAAGTTATAGTATAAAAGACATCGTCTCCCACAGGGATTGGGCAACTTGATTCCAGTTGTAAGTCATGCACAAGAAAAGTAAATGCACAATTAAATTGGATGTTGAG
The DNA here is from genome assembly GCA_958450335.1 of Hibiscus tridactylites. NCBI lineage: Eukaryota > Viridiplantae > Streptophyta > Magnoliopsida > Malvales > Malvaceae > Hibiscus > Hibiscus tridactylites. The sequence continues at coordinate 36,512,550 of OY288266.1, forward strand.
GAAGAAAGTAAAATAAAAACACAAGTAATTGAAAAGGAAATGATCAGATTGATAGAGAGGGAAGGGTTATGTTGCTGCTTAGTGTGAAACTGCGTTGAATAGGACAAGTTGTTTTGCGCTGCCATACTCTACTGCCTCGGCGGTTGATGGCAGGTAGACTGCTAAGACCCTCTCATTGCCTTGTAGGCGAAATGAATTGTGTCTCGACGGCAAACTCGGCAGAACTACAAGGCTCGACAAAACACTTCGAAAGTGAGTAAGTGACTCCGCTTATGTCTAAGTTAGAGTGTTGTTGGTGCCCATTGTAGATAATACCGGTCGCAGCATGAATCATGCAAAGACAGCAATGTCGATTCGTCCGCTTTTAGCCGCCTTAAACCCTTAACATATGTCTAGGCTGGATTTATCACACCATCTATAGATGAAATCGTACTTACTCCTTTCGTGAGTTCGACTCTCTCGATACCGAACAAATGGATAGAATTCAACTAATCTTTCGCCTTAATTGAAAACTATGAAGAACGTGGAATAAGTAAACCTTGTAATTTTATTTGCAAAAACAAACTTGAAATCCTAAACAACCGTTCTCACAACTAATTACAAAATAATACAAACCCAAGAAGAAATTTAGAACATGTCGGTGGAAAGAAAATCTAAACTATGCCTAAAAAACCTTAGCTTTTTTGAATTAGAGTTACAATAGGTATATATAGGCATTAGCTAGGTCTAGTCCTTCTTGAAGTAGAAGTCTTCAAAGTAGCTTTTTACATTAAATGTGACTTTAAACTCTGACTTATTTGAGTTAAATGTGGACTTTATCACATTGCCTTGCTCTGTAAGTAATCTCGAGATTCTTCTTCGGCAGCTCTGCCCGCTGCTACAGACGTCGGAAAATTGAGTGGACAACATCGATAGAATAAGGATTTTCTGCTCTACAGATCGCACTCCGGTTCTCCATCTCCACAGTCTGGTGTCTTGGACGACAAGGTGGGCGGCGACAGCTACTCGGAAGCTGTTGTCTCTGTCTGGAAATGCATCAGTACAGCTCCTTGGTCTACTGCCTCAACATCATATCCTCAGCTCCTCTTTCCCTCTGTCAACCTCTAGTACCTGAAACTAAACTAAGCTAAAACAATATCTTTTCTTCACCAAATAACAAATAATCTATAAAGGCATGGCAATGTAAAGAAATACTATAAAATGCAATGCATGATCCTAATTGTTCCTAGAATGTACTCAAAAACAACAAAACTTAATTAATAAAACAAGTGAGTGTAAAGTTTTATAATTAAATTGAATTGATATTAACTATTTAAGTTTGATTAAACAATCCATCGGGACTACCACCAACAAGATTACATCAATCATTTATGCATCAAGATCACAAAACATTCATCAAGAAGCTTACTACAAGTTTAATCCTAGACATTTGAACTAACATGCTTTTAAAGAAGGATTCCATTACAATCCAGCCTTTCTATTATTCAACAAGACCACCAAAATTCTTTAGAGTTCGATCATGCATGCATGTAACACCCGGGTTTGGGGGTTGGGTGAATTAAATAATTAAAATAATGTTACGGGTTTTTGTTTTCAAAATAAATTGTGTTGGACATATTTTAATTTGAATGAAATAGCCATGGGTTTCCTTCTATTGCAAATACCTCATTTCATTAAGGGTAAAAAAGGTATTTGGCTTTTTAAAAAAAACTAAATGATAAAAGTGCCTTTTCATCATCTTCTTCCCCCTTCTCTTTCCAATTTCCATGGCAGGTTCTTCCTCCTCCTCAAGGTTACTATTCCATCACCATACACATTCCTTCTTGGTGATTTTTGAAAGGTAAACCTGTTTTTGACTTGTCCTCACTTTCCTCTACAAGTCTATACCTTTAGTTTTCATTAAAACCCATGGTTTTGCATTTTGAAGTTTTTAGGTTTTGAATTAAAATGTTAACATTGATAGCTTTTAGTTGAGCTTTCGTTTTGTTCATGTTAGATAAGTTATTTTCTATCTAAAAGGTCCAACATAACTAATTTTTACTTGGTTTTACATTGATTCACGGATTTGGGTTTGTTGGGGGTTTTAGAAGGGTTTAAAGGTAAGTTTTGGGGCTGTTTTGTGTTGGAAATTGAGGGTCGATGTTAGTGTGATGTTTAAGGGTTGTTTTGGAAGTTTTTAGGTTTGTTAAAAGTGTTGGAATCAATAATTTTTGGTTGTGCAATTGGGTTGCTTGAAAATGTGGGTTTGAGAGTGTCTAGGCTTGATTTTGATGCTTGTTTGGTGGTCTGAGTTTGCTACAGTGTTTGTGGACTGAAATGTGGTTGTTTTGATTGTGTTGGAATGTTTAGAAGCAAGGAATTTTGTTGGTGAAGCCTCGAGAACGAATCCGGATAGCTTGGTGGATTGATCGGCTAGAGTTGTTGAGCTTGGAGTAGTCGATGAGTGGTTAATGATTTCAACTTAATTTAATTGGTTTTCAAACGTTGGTTCAAGCATGTGGACCTAGGTCGGGCTTGGTAAACCCACCTAGAGTTGGGATTAGATTGATAGTCTAATCTCAAGCTTAGTTTAGAAAACTTTGGTTGAACTTCTAAATGTTTTGTTATGCCTCTTGCTTCATATTCACTGTGATTAATGTTGTTATGTATATTGTGATATACATGTGTGTTGAGACATGATGTTTGATGCATTGGGATATGTATGTGGTTGTGGAATGTGGTTTGTGTATGATGGTAAATCATGGTGAGTACGTGCTAAGCACGGAATTTGGTAAGAAATTTGTGAGGTTGATCACTGAAATGTGTTAGTATTGGCACTAGTATGCTTGAGTACAAATGATCGATCATTAGGATGTTTAGTGTGCACACGAGTGTCGAAATGCGTGCGTGGTCTTGGTTATGGTTGTCATCAAGATGGAGTACGGGTACGCCCGAAAATCTTCTTTTATATGTTAGTCGGTGATGAGTGGAATCCCATCGACGGGGCATGAGGATGAGTGGAATCCCCTCCGTGTGGAACGGTGATGAGTGTAATCCCACCGTAAGGTAATGGTTGAGTTGTTGGATGTGAGTTCCAACGGTTGTTATCTGCGTATTCGGATCATAGCTAGGTGCCAATACGTTTGATATATGTGTTTCCATATGGTTGTATTTATGGACTTGTTGAGCATGGCATGATAATTGAGATTATGTTCATGCATCATTTATATTTGACTCTTGTGGTTTCGAAGGTAAGAAAATATGCATTCTTCCTTGGTTTGTTGCTCGTGCTTGGACCCTGCATTGTCGAGGTTTGTATTATGAGCTTACCCTCACTAAGCTTTATGCTTACGCTCTCTTTTGTTTGACAATGCAGATCCGTAGTTCGTGGGTTGCTTGTGCAAGGAGAGGACCTTCAAGTGTGCTATTTGTGCTTTGATATCATCAAGTATGGATTTTTAAGTTATGAGATGTAATAGACAAGCAATGGGATTTGAGTATTTTGGTTATGTGTTGTTGTTTTGTGTTAGGAGCTTGTTTTGTAACACCCCAAATTTTGGCTTAGAAGTTTAGGGTCTGAACCGGACCGGTCTGAGAAACGATTCGAATATAAAAGGGAGTTTTAAGGAAAGCCTAGTTCGGGATGCTTTAAAAACATAGAAAAATATCCAAAACTCTTTATTTAATATATAAAGGTGAATGGTGAAATTAATTTTACAAAATGGGGTTTGGAAATACTACATTTCAGTGTAGTGGCCAAATTGCGATTTTTGCAAAGTTTAGTAGTGACTATTTTGTAAAGGATTGAAACTTTGAATCTTTATGGAGCTAATTTACCAAAAATGTTTTCACCAGATTTTTCCTTAATTTGGGTGATTTAATTAATGATTTAATTAAATAAAAGAAAGATGATAAACTACCTTTGACTTTTATAACCACTTTTCTCTAATTTTCTCCCATTCCATTTTCTCTCAAAATCCTATCAACCAAACATTTTTTCTCCAGCAAAATTCACATTGATTTTTACTTCAACTGATGAGATTTCCATCACTCATTGATTCCTAATCAATCTCTCAACAAATTCACTTGATTTCTACATTGTATTTTCATGGAAACTTGCCCAAATCAAGGAGAAATCATCTTTTAGAGGTAAGATTGTTCTTCTCCTCTAAATACTCAGTTCTTTAATGAAATTCCCAGGTTGTCAATCCTTTATTAAAGATTTATGAATGGTTTTAATGTTAGAAACAAGATTTTGGCTTAAAACTCAAGATTTTGGAAGAGATCTTGAAGATTTTCGTGGTAATTGATTGGGCTCGTTTTTTAGATGGTTTTCTAATGTATTTTGGATGTTTAATAATGTTAGAAATGAGGTTTTATCAATCCAATCCCGAATATGTTGTTTTTCCTAAGTTTTTGCTTGTGATAATGGTGGTTTTTGGGGTGATTTTAGTGTTCTGTTATAGCTAGAGGTATAAGGACGAGTTTAGAGTTGTTTTTGAAGTTAATTGATGTTTAGAAATGATTAGAAGTGATGGATCTTGGCTGGGTTATGTTTTGGAAGAGTTTGGAGGTGATTTCGGTAGTGTTTGGTAGCCGAAATGTTGGGTTTAGGTAGAGCAGCGAGTTTGAGAGTGTTGGTTGAAGATTTCAATGCATGATGATGCATTAATACTCTACTTTTATTTGTCTAAAACAGGGGAGATATCTTCGGACACTTTTGGAGTTGATCCGGGAGCTTAATTGGCATTTCGGCAAGCAAGCGAAACGAAATTGGTGAGTGCGTATGGCTTTAGAAGTCCTTGAGGGACAAGGAACCAAGGTTTGGGGATTTAGGAAAGGTTTGAAACACCTTCCTAAGTCCGAAAGTAAGTATTGGCTAGATTGCTCTCTAGGATGTGGTGTTTGCCCCTTAAATTGCTTTTACATGCTCATGGTTTTAGATTGGTAAATTCCTACTATTTTTATGCATGAATTATAGCATGAGATGATGCTTGAAATGATTTCAATAAGTAACATTTTTCATAGTTGAGATTTGAGCTTATTTGTTGAAGTGTAGCAAATGTTATGGTTTTGAAAAGAGATGAGAATGATAAGTTTTAATGCATGAAAAACAGTAGGTGAGATGTTGTTTTGACATAATATATTGGCATAGATGTGAGAAACTTACCGGATATAATTGATCGATCAATAGGATGAGAGTGCACTATAAACTAAAAATTCGTACGTGCTCTTTGGTTAAGCCAAAAGGAGATATTCCGATGATGGGCATTCCATCAGGTAGGACTTGGGAAATACCCAAGCTTGGTGGCGATGAGAGATTCCGCCATGTGAGTACGGTGACGAGAGATTCCACCGGAAACTATGTTGCTAGACGAGTGAGTACGGTGATGAGAGATGCCGCCGGAAGTGTCTAGTGAGATGTCCGCATATCCGAGTAATAAATAGATGTGAAATGCAAATATAAAACATGTTATGGTCTTGATTCACATGTACCTTGATATAATGATTTATGCTATGAGAAATGCATATGTAGTTTGTTTATGAAATGCTTAGTGTACAAGCATGATTTTGGCTTTGCCATGGATTTTGCATTGGTTTTAATGCATGATATAGAATGAAGGTACATGTGGTCTCAATAAGTATTGCTTTGAGAGTTTTCCAAGCATGAGAAGGAGATGAGCATGTGTTTTAAAAGCTTTTAATGAAAATATTTTCAAATGTGCATTATTGTGTTGGTTTTCTTTAGAGCATGCCTTACTAAGCATTTGTGCTTACGCTCTCTCTTTTACCAATCATGCAGATAGTTGAGGTGTTTTGGGGCATCAAGGAATCTAAGTCCATCCAAGGAAATCCAAGCTCACGTATGGTCAAGTTTTCATATACTTTAGTTTTGATAAATTGGCAATGGGAAACCAAATCTTGTATGTGGGAGATATGTTAAACTCCATAAGGTTGTGGCATGTTTGTTTTGGGCTTGTTGGATTGTAAATGGTTTTGATTGCTTGTTTTGAGGTTGGATTTCTTTTTTGTGTTTGATATTATGAAGCATGCCACTAGGCTAATGAGATTTCATGTTTGAGGTTATGATTGTGTTTGTGTGTTCCAAATGGGTACCTTATATGTATGTTAACTTGTTGGTATGGTTAGGGGGTCATTGGGATGTGTTAAGCTAGGTTTTTGAGTGAAAAACTAGTCCTTGCTGCTGTTTCTGGGCAGACCGTATCGAAACACCCTCTAGTGTTTCGAAACGGGGGCCTATAATTGCCTCCGTGTTTCGAAATGGTGGAGGTTGTTCCGAAACGTTTTGGCTACTGGAATGTCGTGTTTCGGAACGAGTATCAAAACGGGTGTGTGTTTCGATACATCGCTTCGATACGGTAGGTAGGAGTTTCGAAACGGGTAACCGTTGGGCACAAATTTGAATTCTTATGATGTTTGCATGTTTTACATTTTAGTCCTAAATGTTGAGATTGCAATTGCTTGAGCTTGAGATGTCCAATTAATAAGAAATTTGGCAGGGAAGCATGTAACATGACTAATTTCATATTGGTAACCTTAAAATCAATAAAGACCTTTAAATTTACAGAAATTACATTTTGGTCCCTAAACTCGTATAAAGTGAAATTGAGTCCTTATATGTTATCCGATCGATGTGCCTTTCTCAGCCATATTTTATGAGTACTCATCTAGGGTTAACGTGTATCTAGATAAGATTAAAAAGAAAAAAAGGGTCGTGAATCAAGGTTGACTTTCGGGTTGACTTTGGTTTTCCCCGTATAACCTTCGTAGTTTGGGTTAACCGTCTAAGCCGGGCAAAGGGGGTTACATGTTTAGACTCTTTTGATATGTTGTTGTTTTGTTTAGGGCTTGCTTATGCCTTGTATGTTGGCCTTGTGCGCTTTCATGAATGCTTATGTGTATTGTCTACAGCATGAAACTTTAATATGCTTTGTATGCCTCTTTTATGGTGAATGATGATTCCTTTATATGTATGCTTCTTTTGTTGAATTCATGATCCTTTAAATGTATGACCTTTCATGTATGATGTGTGTTGTACATGCTTGTCGTAGGATGGTTGCCTTTAGTGTAAATGCATGTATGTTGGATGTCTTAGTTGGTGTCATTGAGGCAGCCTTTGTGCCTTAAACAAGCTAAAACATGTATGTTCGCAGCAGGGGTATCGATACGGTTGGACTTGTATCGATACGGCCCTCTTGTTTTAGGCCAAGCGTTTCGATACGCAGGAAAGGCATTTCGATACCATTTTGCTACTGGAAATCTGAGATTTCGACAAGAAATTGAGAGTATCGAAACGGGATTAGGCGTATCGAAACGGTCTTCGTAGCGTTGACCACGAGAAGTTGACCATTGAGGGCGTATCGATACGGTCAACCAGTGTATTGATACGGTCTCCTCGAGTTGACTTTTTCCAGTTGACCTAGTAAGGCGTATCGATACCCTCTTTGAGCGTATCGATACGGCCTGCAGTTTAAGTTAAAATTGGTTGTTTGGTTGTTAGCCTCGCTTGTTGCTTCCGCTGTCGTTGTTTCATATAGGATGTATTAATGCATCTAGACAAGATAATAATAAATGAAAAAGTTTTTTCAGGTTGTTAACCGAAGTGGAGACTTAACGGGTTTCGCCTCAGTTATCCCTGTATAGCCCGCTCGGACCGGTCAAGTGTCCGGACCAGAATAAGGGGGTTACACTTGTTGGTATCAGAGCCTAAGGTTTCCAAGACCTCGGGCAGGTAAGTGAGGTAAGTTAAATTCTTGTATTGCAATTGCACGGTGTTTGCTTTCTATGTAAGCATGTTTTCTTGTTTATCAAGAATGCTTGATGTGTGCTTAATTGATTGTATATGTATGTTGTTTGAAGCATGTTTAGTAGAGTCTCATTTCTACTATTATATCGAAAAAAGGATTTTTAATTGAGGGAAACATACTTGAGCCACTTGGACCCTTGCCCTTGCTAACCCTATTCTTGTATGTTGTTGTTGTTGTAGTTGTTATCCGTGTGTGGTTATGTCGAGGCCTAGAGGTAGACCGAGGTTGGTTCGTCAGGAACCCCGTGTTGCTACTCATGTTAATGAGCCGGTGGTTGGAGTAGAGGCTCTTATGAAAGAGCCTGCTATTGGAGTCAGAGCTCCTCTACCACCACCACCTCCTCAGCCTGATGTGGAATGTGAGGCCTGTGGGGATAGATATGGCTCTGCTAGTTCAAGCTATAGCAGGAGCGTTTCAGGCTGCAGTTGTCGGAGCTCAGGTTGCATCTTAGCCGAGATGAGATGATGCTAGCTTACCTTTAGAGAGGCTCCGTAGCCTCGGAGCTGATGAGTTTATGGGATCTACACTTGAGAGATCAGAGTTGTGGCTGGAGAAGACAGTCTGTATTTTGGCTCAGATGGGATGTGTTGGGGCTCGTAAGTCAGGCTGTGTAGTTTCGTTGCTTTATGGTGATGCCTACACCTGGTGGGTCACCATTACTACCGGCGTGCCTGAGGCCGAGATCAATTGGAACTTCTTTGAGACTGCTTTCAGAAATGGGTATTTGGGCCTGAGATATTTAGATGAGAAGAAGCGGGAGTTCATGGCTCTTGTTTAGGGAGACGCCTCGGTGACAGAATAAGATCCGCTTCATCTGACTGAGTTAGTATGCTCCGGAGTTGGTTCCTACTGAGAGGGACCATTGTGATCGGTTCAGGTATGGGATTCATGAGGAAGTCAAGAGGTACACCTTGGCTTCAGATTATTCTAATTTTGATGTCTTGGTCGCCAGGGCCAAGGACATCGAGCATAGCTTGGGGCTGACCAAGCGTTCGGGAGGATCCAGTTAAAGGAAGAGGCACAACAACTTTGATCACGGTGATGCCAAGAGGCATCGGGGCAGTGGACATCAGTTTGATCATAGGTGTGGCGGTGGCCACCACGGTAGAGACCATCAGGGCCAGAGAGCTGGAGGGCGTTTGCCCGAGTGTGCCCAATGTGGGAGACAACATTCAGGAGAGTGTTGGGGAAACTATCATGCTTACTGGAACTGTGGATCGAGAGACCACTTCAGAAAAGAGTGTCCACATCAGGCGACACAGGAACCTAGGATAGAGGCACCGAGGAATCTTTCTCATGTAGTGGCAGTTCAGCCAGAGGCTGGTGGACCAACTAGAGTTTACGCATAGAAAGAGGAAAGGAATGACACAGATGTGATAGCAGGTAATTTTGAGTTACAGTCCATGTCTTTTCTTTCCTTGGTTGATTCAGGTTCCACGCATTCTTACATTTTGAGTGAGCATGAAAAGAAGTTAGACATACCTGTTGAGATTTTAGACGTAGGGATGCTTGTGACTAGTTCCTTCGGTGAGACAGTTGTAGTTAGACATATGTATAGGAGGTGTCCGTTGAAGATTCAGGGTCATGTGTTTTCGGTTGATATGATAGAGCTTCCGTTCTACGGTTTTGATATTATTTTGGGTATGGATTGGTTGGTTGAGCACAAAGCTAGTGTAGATTTTGAGACAAAGAGAATTTCGTTGAAGCTTTCCGATAGCTACGAGGTAGTGGTAGTAGGCGAGAAAGTTAAGTTCTTGTCGAACGTTGTGTCAGCTTTAGAGGCTCATAGGTTGATGGACTCCGGATGTGGGGCTTATTTAGCGTATGTGATGAATCCGAATATGAGCGTGGTTAGACCGAAAGATATCATAACAGCTTATGATTTTTCGGATGTGTTTCCAGAAGAGTTGTCGGGTTTGCCTCCTAACAGATATGTAGAGTTTGTGATTAAGACTGTTTCAGGGTCTACTCCAGTTTCTATTGCTCCGTACCGTATGGCTTCGAAAGAGTTGAAAGGTCAACTTTAGGAGTTGTTAGACCAAGGTTTTATTAGGCCTAGTAGTTCGCCTTGGGGTGCTCCCGTGTTGTTTGTGAAGAAGAAAGATGGCAGTATGAGGATGTGTATCAACTACAGGCAGTTGAACCAGTTGATAGTGAAGAACAAGTATACGTTGCCTCGTATAGATGACTTGTTTGATTAGTTGAGGGGTGCCTTAGTGTTTTTGAAGATAGATTTGAGAGGAAGGTACTATCAGTTGAAGGTAAAAGAGTGTGATGTTTTGAAGACAGCTTTTAGGACTAGATACGGTCATTATAAGTTCCTAGTGATGCCGTTTGGACTCACGAATGCACCAGCAACTTTCATGGACATGGTGAACGGAGTTTTCTGAGACTATCTAAACCGGCTTATAGTTGTTTTCATAGACAACATCCTTGTGTACTCAAGATAAGAAGAAAAGCATGATGAGCACTTGAGACTTGTTTTGCAGAGATTGATGAGTAATCAGTTGTATGCTAAACTGAGTAAATGTGAGTTCTGGATTAGAGAGGTTGTGTTTCTTGGCCATGTTGTGTCAGTTGAAGGTATCCGTGTTGATCCGACGAAGATTGAAGCTATTGTTGAGTGGAAACAACCTAAGTCAGTGACTAAGATTAGGAGTTTCCTAGGATTAGATGGTTACTATAGGAGGTTCGTTGATGGTTTCTCTAGAGTAGCTGCTCCGTTGACTAGATTGTTGCAAAAATGAGTGAAGTTTGAGTGGTCAAATATGAGACAGAAGGCTTTTGAGAGGTTAAAAGAGGCTTTGACGAATGCTCCAGTATTAGTACAACCAGTTTCAGGGAAAGAGTTCGTGATCTATAGCGATGCTTCCTACGTAGGTTTAGGTTGTGTTCTGATGCAAGAAAAGAGAGTTGTTGCTTATTCTTCGAGACATTTGAAGGTTCACGAGAAGAACTACCCTACGCAGGATATTGAGTTAGCAGCAGTTGTGTTTGCGTTGAAGATTTGGTGTCACTACTTGTATGGTGAGAAGTGCACGGTTTACACTGATCATAAAAGCTTGAAGTATCTGATGAATCAGACAGAGTTGAACTTAAGATAGAGAAGATGGCTTGTTCTGTTGAAAGACTATGATTTGACTATCGAGTACCATCCGGGTAAGGCAAATGTAGTGGCCGATGCATTGAGCAGAAAAGTTGCAGTTGAGTTGTGAGCTATGTTTGCTAGACTGAGTGTATCAGGGGATGGTGGTTTGATTACAGAGTTGCAAGTGAAGCCTTCGTTGATTTAGATGATCAGAGAGAAATAGTTGCAAGACGTGTCGTTAGCTTCACATGTTTAGGACATTGCAAAAGGTAGACCGACAGAGTACAGTTTCAGTGATGAGAATGTGTTATGTTTTAGAGATAGAGTTATAGTACCTAAAGATGTTGAGTTGAGACGTATGATTCTGAGCGAAGCACATTCGGGTCCTTTTTCTATGCATCCGGGTAGTACTAAGATGTACCGAGATCTAAAGAGTGGTTATTTCTGAGTTGGTTTGAAGAAGGATGTAGCCGAGTATGTGAGCCGTTGCATGGTTTGTCAGAGAGTAAAGGCAGAACATCAGATTCCTTCAGGTTTGTCACAGCCTTTGAAAATTTTGGAATGGAAATGGGAGAGAATCACTATGGACCTTTGTGTCAGGGTTGTTGTTGTCTCCTTCGAGGAAGAATTCTATTTGGGTGATAGTTGATAGATTCACTAAGTGTGCTCATTTCTTAGCAGTGAGCACCACAGATTCTTTAGACAAGTTGGCGAATTTGTACATCCGCGAGATTGTGAGATTGCATGGAGTTCTAAAGTCTATTGTATCAGATAGAGATTCGAGATTCACAGCGAGGTTCTGGGGTTGCTTGCATAGTGCCCTAGGTAGTCGTTTGCATTTCAGTACTTCGTATCATCCGCAGTCAGACGGTCAGTCAGAGCGAGTGATACAGGTATTAGAGGATATGCTCCGTTGTTGTGTGATTGATTTCCAAGGTTCTTGGGATAAGCATTTACCCTTAGTCGAGTTTGCTTACAACAACAGTTACCATGCTAGTATACAGATGGCTCCTTATGAGGCATTGTATGGTAGGCGATGTAGGACTCTGATCTGTTGGGCCGAAACGGGTCAGAAATTGTTACCTATGCCGGATTTGCTTAAGGGGACTACCGATAAGGTGAAGTTGATTTGTGACCGTTTGAAGGCAGCTTCCGATCGTTAGAAATCTTACGCAGATTTGAAGAGAAAAGAGATTGAGTTTTCAGTGGGTGAGAAAGTGTTTCTGAAAGTATCTTCGTGGAAGAAGGTAACGCGTTTTGGCCGGAAAGGCAAGTTGAGTCCGAGGTTTATTGGCCCGTATGAGATAGTTGAGCGGATTGGGCAAATAGCTTACCGTTTGAGATTGCCTTCAGAGTTAGAGAAGATCCACGATGTTTTCCATGTCTCAATGCTTAGGAGATATAGATCAGATTCGTCTCATGTTATGCTCGTTGAGGAGATAGAACTGAATCCGGATTTGTCTTACAATGAAGAACTGGTTGAGATACTTGCTTCGGATAGCAATGTGTTGTGTGGCAAGACCATAGAATGTGTCAAGGTGTTATGGAGACATGGAGAAGTGGAAGAGGTCACGTGGGAGAGGAAATCATATATGCTTGAGTAGTTCCCGTACTTGTTTCCGTCAGGTAATTTCGGGGACGAAATTCCTTAAGTGGGGGAGAGTTGTAACACCCAGGTTTGGGGGTTGGATGAATTAAATAATTAAAATAATGTTTCGGGTTTTTGTTTTCAAAATAAATTGTGTTGGACATATTTTAAATTGAATCAAATAGCCATGGGTTTCCTTCTATTACAATTACCTCATTTCATTAAGGGTAAAAAAGGTCTTTGGCTTTTAAAAAACAAAACAAAATGATAAAAGTGCCTTTTCATCATCTTCTTCCCCCTTCTCTTTCCAATTTCCACGACAGGTTCTTCTTCCTTCTCAAGGTTACTATTCCATCACCATACACCTTCCTTCTTGGTGATTTTTGAAAGGTAAACATGTTTTTTACTTGTCCTCTACATGTCTATACCTTTAGTTTTCATTAAAACCCATGGTTTTGCATTTTGAAGTTTTTGGGTTTTGAATTAAAAATGTTAACTTTGATAGCTTTCAGTTGAGCTTTCGATTTGTTGATGTTAGATAAGTTATTTGCTATCTAAAAGGTCCAACATAACTAATTTTTACTTGGTTTTACATGATTCACGGATTTGGGTTTGTTGGGGGTTTTAGAAGGGATTAAAGGTAAGTTTTGGGGCTGTTTTGTGTTGGAAATTGAGGGCTGATGTTAGTGTGATGTTTAAGGGTTGTTTTGGAAGCTTTTAGGTGTGTTTAAAGTGTTGGAATCAATAGTTTTTGGTTGTGCAATTGGGCTGCTCGAAAATGTGGGTTTGCAAGTGTCTTGGCTTGATTTTGATGCTTGTTTGGTGTTTTGAGTTTGCTACAGTGTTTGTGGACTGAAATGTGGTTGTTTTGATTGTGTTGGAATGTTTATAAGCAAGGAATTTTGTTGGTGAAGCCTCGGGAACGAATCTGGATAGCTTGGTGGATTGATCGGCTAAAGCTGTTGAGCTTGGAGTAGTCGGTGAGTGGTTAATGATTTCAACTTGGTTTAATTGGTTTTCAAATGTTGGTTCAAGCATGTGGACCTATGTTGGGCTTGGTAAACCCACCTAGAGTTGGGATTAGATTGGTAGTCTAATCCCAAGCTTAGTTTAGAAGACTTTGGTTGAACTTCTAATGTTTTGTTATGCCTCTTGCTTCATATTCATTGTGATTAATGTTGTTATGTATATTGTGATATACATGTGTGTTGAGGCATGATGTTTGATGCATTGTTATATGCATGTGGTTGCGGAATGTGGTTTGTGCGTGATGGTAAATTATGGTGAGTATGTGCTAAGCACGGAATTTGGTAAGAAAGTTGTAAGGTTGATCAATGAAATGTGTTAGTATATGCACTCGTATGCTTGAGTACAAATGATCAATCATTACGATGTTTAGTGTGCACACGAGTGTCAAAATGCGCGCGTGGTCTTGGTGATGGTAGTCATCAAGATGGAGTACGGGTATGCTTGGAAATCTTCTTTTATATGTTAGTCGGTGATGAGTGGAATCCCATCGACAGGGCGTGAGGATGAGAGGAATCCCTTCCGCGTGGAACGGTGATAAGTGTAATCCCACCGTAAGGTAATGGTTGAGTTGTTGGATGTGAGTTCCAACGGTTGTTATCCGCGTATTCAGGTCATAGCTAGGTGCCAATACGTTTGATATATGTGTTTCCATATGGTTGTGTTTATGGACTTGTTGAGCATGACATGATAATTGAGATTATGTTAATGCATCATTTATATTTGACTCTTGTGGTTTCGAAGGTAAGAAAACATGCATTCTTTCTTGGTTTGTTGCTCGTGCTTGGACCCTGCATTGTCGAGGTTTGTTTTATGAGCTTACCCTCACTAAGCTTTATGCTTTCGCTCTCTTTTGTTCGACAATACAGATCCATAGTTCGTGGGTTGCTTGTGCAAGGAGAGGGCCTCCAAGTGTGCTATTTGTGCTTTGCTATCATCAAATATGAATTTTTAAGTTATGAGATGTAATAGACAAGCAATGGGATTTGAGTATTTTGGTTATGTGTTGTTGTTTTGTGTTAGAAGCTTGTTTAGACTCCTTTGATATGTTGGCGTTTTGTTTAGGGCTTGCTTATGCCTTGTATGTTGGCCTTGTGCCCTTTCATGAATGCTTATGTGTTTTGTCTACAGCATGAAACTTTAATATGCTTTGTATGCCTCTTTTATGGTGAATGATTATTCCTTTATATGTATGCTTTTTTTGTTTATTTCATGATCCTTTAAATGTATGACCTTTCATGTATGATGTGTGTTGTACATACTTGTCGTAGGATGGTTGCCTTTAGAGTAAATGCATGTATGTTGGAGGTCTTAGTTGGTGTCATTGAGGCAGCCCTTGTGCCTTAACCAGCTAAAACATGTCTATTCACAGCAGGGGTATCGATACGGTTTGACCCATATCGATACGGCCCTCTTGTTTCAGACCAAGCGTTTCGATACGCGGGAAGGGCATTTCGATACCATTTTGCTACTGGAAAACTGAGATTTTGACGAGAAATTGGGAGTATCGAAACAAGCTTAGGCGTATCGAAACGGTCTCCGTAGCGTTGACCACGAGAAGTTGACCGTTGAGGGCGTATCGATACGGACAACTAATGTATCGATACGGTCTCCTCGAGTTAACTTTGGCTGGTTGACCTAGTCAAGGCGTATCAATACCCTCTTTGAGCGTATCGATATGGCCTAATGTTTAAGTTAAAATGGGTTGTTTTTGAATTGCTGTTTGGTTGTTCGCTTCGCTTGTTGCTTCCGTTGTCGTTGTTTCATATAGGATGTATTAATGCATCTAGACAAGATAATAATAAATGAAAAAGTTTTCTCAGGTTGTTAACCGAAGTGGAGACTTAATGGGTTTCGCCTCGGTTATCCTCGTGTAGCCCGCTCAGATCGGTCAATCGTCCAGACCGGGACGAGGGGTTACAAAGCAACCATAGTTGATTGTCATAGTCTTGACTAGTTGTTTGTCTATATATTATATTTCTTTTGCAATAACATCAAGCAATGGTAGTGTAATGCCATTGAAAGTCATCTATATATATTTTTTCAACATCACAAGGGTACCTTAGTACCAAATCAAGGGACTGTAGTCCGATACAAGCTGAGCTCAGGGATTTTATTGACATGCCAACTATCTAGAACCAAAACGAATCAAGGCATTATTTATAGTTTTCAATAAATCATTATATTTTATCCATGCTTCAAGTTATTAATCATCAACTCAAGATGCCACAGTTAGCATTCTAAAACAACTCGTTTGTATCCCTACTTACCTTGACATATATACCTTATCAAGCTCTAGCAACCCAAAGCAAGCATAGGCATTGAAGCCTCAAGAAGCAATCGAATAACTTAATTAATTTAACAAACATGTGCTTATTTGAAATCATAGTTACACTCACAGTTACTTCGAGCTATTCTTGATCATGAATCACCACACCTTTTTGTCTCTCATCACCTTGATCAATTCCCTTCTTGTCTAATATAACAACAATTAATGGTGAATTAGAATCAATCCTTCATTTATCTATGATCATCACACATATACATATAAGCTCAAGCAAACCTCAAGGTAACACTTTCATATTGCGACTCTATATGCTACCCAAATGCAAATCCTTCAATTAAACAATTCATGGAAATAATGAACATATTACCCTATACAAACTGTCCCCTAAGATGACAACAATTCGAAACTACCCTATGCTCAATTATGCTCATTTATTCAATTATACAACTAATCCATCAAGTATGCATATAAATCCACTTATCCATTAACCTCCTATCATGTTTTGAGTCATAATTTAACATCCAACTTATATAAACAAGTGTTTACTAAATTAAATTCTACAAAATAGTCTCATAGATCTTGTCTAAAACAGAACAGTCTCATAGATCCTGTCTAAAACAGGGCAGTCCATAACCAACCTAATCCTTCTAATTTAACCATTAAACCTCCTTCTAAACCACTTCCTTGTTTCCTTAGAATTTTTCATAGAAAGTCACAATATTTTACTCAAGTTCTAGGCACCCATTCATGATTTAAATAGCCTATACTACACTAAAATAGTTTCGTTTTAGCCCTAAATTGAACATGACAGTTCCCTTATAACCTTGTTTAATACTTGATTCAAATCATACTACTTCATTACCAATTTCTAGAAATTTTCAGCATTGCATATCATTCAAATGAGATAATTTAACATTGTTACATTCAAGTCAAAGCTTTCCATAACACATATCATTTACCCAAGACAATTTCATTTCGATTCAATTTCGAACATGCCAGTTTTCAGTTTCCCAATTAAATCTTGTACTACATTACATGAATTTGATACACTTATTTCTAGCATTAAGGGTCACTCTAAGGATTCAAAATTAACATTACCATGATACTAGGTTATCAATTCATGCTTTAATCTACCAATTCTTATTTTCATACTAACATTCTATCAAACAATTTCTTCCAACCATGTAACAAATTTTCGTTAAGCAAAGATTGAATCAATCTACTATTTTCTCAAAGCTAAGCTTCGAATTAAAGAGATATCAAAGAGGGAATTTACATTTCTAGCATATAAATATAATTCAAGCACCAAAGATTCACTAAGCTTTTAACAAGCCATCGCCATGGATGAATTCTTTTTCTCTCTTTCTAACTCTAAGCTTTCGGCCACTAAGGAGAATGAAGAGGATGCCAATATTTTTTGTTTTGTTTCAATGTGTTCTCCCACAATTACATGTGCCCCTCTTCAACAAGAGCCACCTTATCATTCCCTTATCAAAACTTTAATTACCATGCAAGACTAAAATTTTGGTTATTAAACTATATGTTAACTTTAATCTAGTTCTTCCATTTGTTATTCTTTCAATTAGGCCCAACAATTCACAAAAGTGATCACCTATTTTAATTACTTTAAGAATTGTAATAAGACTTTCTCCTAATTCAAAATTTAGGGTGTTACATGTCCTACCTCTTCGATAGCTTAAGCTTTTACCTTGAAGATCGTTTCAAATACCAGCTTGCGTATCATACTGCACTTCAAACATGGGGCGGAAATATAAAATTTAATTTAGGTGTCATAATTTTAATTTTTTTTTAATTGGAAAGAAGAAAGGAAGCTTAAAGATTACAGCATATGCAAGCTATGAGAAACTAATATAGGCAATAAATTTGCAGGAACTTCAGTGAAGACCGATAAATTATAAGACGGGAGGTTGTCGAGCTTCGCTATTGCGTCTGCAGCTTTGTTTCCATCTCGAGGTATCAGCATATCTCTGTCGCCCAGGCTTTGGTTTGCAACCTAGCAATGGCTCGGACAAGGGAACTAGGATTCGCCTCAGCATTTGTGTCATTTAAAAGGGCGACCGCTTCTTTGTTATCGGATTGAACCGTTAGGCTCACAAAGCCAATTGAAAACCGGTACAGAGAGCCCATAATTCGACTTGTAATGGCTGCACAATTCCGATTGATTTGTTGAAAACAAGTATCCAAGACCCGCCATGGTCGCGAAATATACCTCCGATAGAGTCAATGCCGGAAGGTGAAGAGAAGGCTCCATCGATATTCAAGCAAATCCATCCCTCCTCGGGTTGTTTTCAGTGCAAAGGGCCAATAGCAGTCGAAATGGGAGTGCAGCGGTGTAATATCGCACCCATGTAATGCTCTTGTGTGAAATAGCACTGGACGATGAATCCAATTGATTAAAGACCACATCATTCTTGGCCCTGCTTTTCCATGGTTTCCAGAGAGTTGAGACAAAGAGAATTGACCAAGTTAAGTTCAAAATCTGATGCAAAACTTTGGATTGCAGCCATTCTTGTACGTTAGAGTGGAAAAAATTTGAGCAATTGGCAAGGGCAGCACCGTTTGTGCAACCCGACAATCTCTTAGCACATGAATTACCGATTCCACTACTGCAAAGTGTCACGCCCCTGGACTTTGTAACCGAGACGTGCGGCCCTAGGTGCTCTTGAGATGATGTTGCGCCTAGGTTAGCCTTCCGATCAAGGCGAGAATGCCTTGGTCTGTGGGAAACGAATGTAGAAAGAGATGGTGATGGTCGGGAAAGAGTTTGGGAAAAATGTCGGGCGAATGCCCGGTGTTTTTATTATTAACACTCAAAGAGAACAAGGCTTAAAATCCTTGAAGAACAACTTAATGAATAATAATGAGGTGGGGGTAAGCTTCATAAAAATATCCCCTCTATGTCCTAATCCTACTCTAACTAGGATAAACTAATCCCCTACTCCCTCAAGGAGAAGTAATCCTTGTCCCAAAAGGATTCGTGACCCCTAACCTCAAGGAAGGCCTGGTTTGCGCGGAGACTAGGCCCAAGGCCGTGTGCGGACCCGTAGGGTGCATCTGGCTGGCCCTGTCCAGCCCCTCCGTGCGTGCTGTTTTCGGGACCCTAGGGTGCGACGTGATCAGCTTACCCGGTCCTTGAGCGTCAGCCGCTATCGGGACCCTAGGGTGCGGCGTGATCGGCTTGCCCGGTCCTTGAGCGTCGGCCGCTCTCGGGACCCTAGGGTGCAGCGTGATCGGCTTGCCTGGTCCTTGATTGTCGGCCGCTGTAGGGACCCTAGGGTGCGTCGGACTCGGTCAGCTCGGTTCCTCGACACGAGATGCTGTCGGCACCCTGGTGTGCGTATGCATCAAACCCTATGGTGCCGCCCTAGGCCTCCACGGTGTGCACCCTCGGTGCCGGCCCTTAAGCCCCTCGGTGTGCACCCGTGGTGACAGGCCTTAGGCCCCTCGGTGTGCACCCTTGGTGCGGGCCCTTAGGCCCCTTGGTATGCACCTCTGCCGGACCCTTGGGGTGCGGCGGGCTCGTCTTGCTCGGTTCCGTGGCCCGTGCGTTTGGTCCCTTGGCCCGCACGCCCAACCCCGTGGGTTGTGGACGCTTCTGTTCGGTGTGGTGGAATGTACGCATGAGGTGTGGCCCTCTCGGTTTTCCCCGTGCTACGCCCCTCGATGTGTTGCTCCGTCCCTTTGGTGAGCCTAGTGCCTTGATGTGGCTTGGTGCTTCGGATTTGTGGAGGTGCTGGTTTGAATCAGACCCCTTTACCCCTTGATGTGTGGCTTGATCAGGTCGAAAAAATTAGGACGTGACAAAATCAAGAAGGACATGATGATTGATGAGCAATGGATGGACAACAGCGATCTTCATTCGTCAATACTCGCTGCTTATAAGTGATCGAAACTAACAATCGCAATCGCTGAGGCACATGTAACTTCCATATGATCTGCCATATAGGATCAATAGGGTCCCAAAGAGGGATGGAAATCATCTGCCCCCTAAGTATGCCTTCATTTGTGTCTCCACTTTAAAATATTGGGTTTAGGGTTTAAGGTTGGGGCTTAGAGTTAGGGTGTTGGGAATTAGGGATATGGTGTATTTTTCAGGATTTAAAGTTTAAGATTTAGGATATAAAAATTAGAGTTATAGGGTAAGATTTAATTTTAAATTATTTTTTAGGCAAGAGCATAGAATAAGGCATAATTAGAGGCAAGAGATTTTTACCCCTCAAAAAGTAGCTACCAGATTATATTATGCTGACTTAACATCAAATGAGTGTTTAGGATTCCATCGCCAAATCTGTCCGCATCATCCAAGGGGTCGGGCCATTTGAGGCCAATGATATGAGGTATGATTTCCGATGTAAAGAAGGTGGACAGCTTGTTAATATCCCATTGTCCTCCCGATTCTCCATACCTTTATTCTGATTAATCAGATCGACCCACATTGTTAAATTATTTATCCACTAAATTGAGTATACCCACATTGTTAAATTATTTACCCCACTAAATTGAGTATACCCACATTGCACAAGGTCTCGAACTTAAAATCTACTTGAACGATACTAAATTACTTACCCCACTAAACGGAGTATCAATTTGTTTTAAGTAGATAGAAACAAGCAATGAATGTCAAATTTTTTAAAGGGTCACAATTTTCTAAGTAGTTGCAATATTCATTTAAAGTTGTATTAATTTTGTTTTTAACATCATTTTATATTAAAATTATAGAAAAAATATACTCTAAAATTTTTGAGATATCATATGACATTCATGTTCAAGGGGTGGCTCTGCACATGCTTCAAACCTAGTTCTAGAAAACTTAAAAAAGCCAGAAACCAGTAAAATATTTCAAAAAAAAAAAAAAAGAGGTTTGCGTTTACGCCAATAAAACAGTGATATATACTGATAGTGATAAGACCAACTCGGAGTTTTATTTAGAGGGCCAATTAGATAGATAGATACATTCGATTCAAATTCAACCCTTTCACATTACAACATACAAGAGGAACAGAAGACGTCCAAATTTTTACTTCTTTCCAACCAGTTGTTTTGGTTCCAACTTCTTAGTTAAATTCACTCTGACAAGACATGGCAAAACCAAACAATCCAATTTACCCCTCTAGATGATGCCGAGGACGAGGACGTTGGTTCAGGTTCAGGTTCAGGTTCAGGACACGGCTGCTTTGGATAAATTACATTTTAAGAACATCCAAGCAGGCAAGGCTTCCCTGATTCTGATTGAATCCAGCAATGAAATCAGAATATCTGGAAAAACAAACTAGTAGATCCATCACCATATGATCTCAGATCTGCAGGTTTAACCAACGCCCTGCACAAAGGGCAAGTTCTTTCCCTCTCAAACCTGGACAACACGAGATTGTTATAAATAAACCAAACCAACTAATGCAAACAAAAACCAGAACCTATGGGAAGCAATAAGATAACAGATTAAAGCAACGGTGAAGGCTAAGAAACAACAAACTAACCACTCAGACACACAATCTTCACAAAAGATGTGTTTACAGCGTAGTAGTATAGGAGCATGCATCTTCTCTTGGCAGATAGCGCAGAGGTCCCCAGCTGCATTAACCTAAAACATCACAAAAAGTGACTAGTTATAAAACCCAAAGTTTCTTTCTTAAAAACTAGCAATCACTCTTACGAAAAAGGAACATTCATTGCAAATAACAGCCTTGCAACATCTTCTATGTCAACCCTAAATGAATTAACAGCTAAGGCACACCAGCCAATAACAGCCTTGGTACATTATCTTTTCAAACATTCAATTGAAATCAGCTCAAGGTAAGCCAAGCAAGCGACATTTTCCAATTAGTGCTCCAGAACCCTTAATATGTATAGAGGAAAAAGAGAGTGGCAAAAAGACTTAAGATGAGAATGGTGGATCGGTTATAGAAAATAAAGAAATCGACACATCTAGCCAGAACTAGCAACAACAGGAGCTTTATCTAAGTCTTCCATTTTTCCCTTTCTCTAAACATAATGTTCTTGAGTTTCTCGTATGCAATAAATATCAATAAGAACATTTCTTTTGTTTACGTCCTGTTGGCTTGCAAGCAAATAGGAACCTCAAATCTATCTATATATGCATGTTCCGTTCATCAACCCTAAAATGAAATCCAGACTACCTGCTCTGATGTTGCATAAGCACCATAATGTACCTCTTTACGGGATAATGCCTTCAATGCAGCAAAGAAGGATTGCACCTGAAATTTGACAACCATAAAAGGGGAAAAAGCTTAGAAAGAGAAAAGCTATGAGCTGGACTTGCCAGAAGCCCATTTTTCATATGAACAGTAAATTTCTAATGGCTTCAAAAAGTACTCAAAAAAATTTATTTTAATAGAAAAACAAACCTTCTCAACAACAGATGTCAGCTTGAAGGTTAAGTACAGCCCTGTCATTAATGATGAAAAGAGGCTTCCATAGTCTTTGTTTAAGAAGAAACGGTACCAAACTGGAGTTGGCAGTAAGGCACGGTAGAGTAGCATCATATATTCAACCAATGTTAGCATTTGACCCTGGAAGTATGCATCTCTTAAATCAGTATGAAGAAGGATATAGCTACATATGTAGGTATGCATGTTCTAAATTGAAGCTAGGACAAAGCACCGATACTGCTATTTCACCGTTGTGGATTGCAACCTTAACAACACAATCATGCAAAATCACATCCATAATTACAGATTGGAAGTGTTTACTTTCTTCTTCCAAAATTTTCTTTCTACCTCTAGCAACGTTGTTGTTCCATATTTTTTTACCTCGTCAAATTTCAATACTTCATGCATAAACATACATATAGACATGAATGCCTGACTATTTATAAATATTCTAGTCCACTAAAAAGTGTGCTCACCTGCTTCCGGTAGTTTCTGCCTCTGCTGTTCTTGTAATACATTAGCAGAAAGCACTTCAAAACCATTGCTTCCTGTCGAACTAAAGTATCTGAAAGAAGCCAGAATCACGACACCACATCAATGAATAAGGCAAAATAATCCACAATAGAAATGGCCAAACAAGCATCTTGAACATAAGGGCAAGGGAAAGAGGTGGAGCAGCATTTGTATGCATACACATGGAAGGATTTCAAAATATGCTGCTTTGTGTGTGAATTATCACTCATTTTGATAGAGATGATATTCCTAAAAGTGCTCAATTCAGAAGGAAATGTAAGCAACAGATCAATAACCCAATCAACAAATTTATATGGCTAGTCATTGCCTATAAAGAAAATGTTCATAAAGCATCTACTTTAACAAATGAAAACACACTATTCTTACTTCAGCCATTTATTTTGACGGAAACTAATGAGATTGCTGTTGACTGTTGTACATAGGAAAGGTGTACTTGCAATAGACATTGTATAAACACATAGAGCTTGCAAACAGTCTCCATAAAAAGTTTGTTTGCTAGTACAAGACTATAAATTGCATTGCAATTGATAAATATATTTGTAGAAAACAACCCACCATTAACCATGATAATAAAAATAGCATGCCAGAAAGGTGGAATATATTTCGGGGGAAGCATCACTAATGGATACAAAAGATCATCGTTCCAATACCACCAATAGACAGTCATAACATGGAGCGTGAAAGCAAGACAGATGCCAGTAAGAACAGAGATCTTCCTCTCCCCCTGCAACCACCACCAGAAGGCATAATTTATTTTCTTAAGATCGTAGAAGAAAACTTTTTTAAGTACTGGTTTCTTATAAAATATAGGAGTGACAAATAAAGACGATATACAGTTTATATCACCTTCAAAGCAGTTTGTTTCCGTAGAATGTCATTAGACTTGAACATGACAGCAGCAATCCAAATTGTAACAAAGAAACCTGTAAATCTTTGCAGAAGGCAAATGTCATTAACTTGAAATGAACAGTACTTCAGTTTGAGAAGGTATAAGGCCCTGAAAAAGTTCATTTTAACCTTGTAGCAGCCATAAAACCCAAATCAGAGTTCCTACCCCACACATCATGAAGTCCATCAACTTAGTAGTTAGGAACTCGCAAGTATGAGACATAAATTATTACAATATGAAACTTAAAAGGCAGAAAGCGCGCTCTGTAGGTTTGGATCCTTATATTGCTCGACCGAAGCACTTCACCAATGAATATATAGGGGGTGAGCATTTGCTCGGTTTGGTTTAAGAATATTGAAAATCAATTAAACCAAATTAACGTATAAAACCAACCTAACCGACTGAATTAAATTGATTAACCAAAAAAAACAAAAACAAAAAATGAAACCAACTTAAACTGGTTGGTTATGTTGGTTTAATTTCACTTTTTAAAACATAAAATGATAGGTAGTTTGCTCCATTCAGTTAAATCCGATAACCCACCAAACTAACTGATTACACCAATTTTCAAAACTGAATAAGCTGAACCAAATTAATCAAACCTGATCAGTTAAATCAGTTTAAACCAACATATAAAGACATTAATATCTAAAATGTACCATAAAATATGAACACATATGTATTGATCAAACTAGATACCATGTTGGCAAAGAAACGTCCGCTTCATAATATTGACTGATATGTTGCCAAACTGTCATGGCTAACTAAAAGTTATCGTAACAATACTAGCTCCGTTTTTCCTTCACTTTCATTTTCCAAAAAAAAAAAGTTGAGCGTGAACTAAATCACTCATCTTTTTATTCTTCTGAGGTGAGTTGGTATTGTTCTTTCTTTCTACTGAAGGTATAGCTAATAAAAAATTAATAGGAACTAGAACAAAAGTTTAAAATTATATTGCTTGAAAAATAAGAAAATGAGACGAGTCACCTTGCAAATGTTGCCGGATAAAAACAACCAAGAGAAGCAACGAAAAAGGCAGAACTTGCTCGATCCACCTAGCAGCCTGCTGAATGTCATATCTTTGGTAGGAGGAATCTCTACTATTAACACCAGACCCACCCCCATCCCCAGCTTCTGCATCAGCATTAACACTCCCATTGGACGAGTGCGAAACACCTTCTTCTTCTCCAGTAGCCACCCCATGATTGCTGCTCCTGGAGTTTCCTCCATGAACATCAGATGTCCCCGACCCCAGAAACACCTCGTTCTGAGGAGTAACTTCCCCGAGTTGGCCCACCACCATACCAGAGGCGTCCCTCTGGCTCTCATGGGTGTCTGCCGCCCCAATTATCCTAATAGCAACATGTCCATTGTCGGGAGGGGCTGAAGTGGAATTTTCTATAATCGGATTGGGGATAAGAGGGTCAGATTCTTGGTGGCTAGAACGTGATGTACGGAGAAGGCCTGAGTACTCTAACAAGGCTGAAATAGGCGCTTGGATAATATTCGAAGCCGACAGTATTCTGTGTCTTCTTGAATTAGAAGAGCTGCCTCCGTAAGCGTCCGAATCCGTACCTGAAGCATCCATTCGCGGCGATGATGATGATGATGTTGCCCTAACCCTAAACGATCATTTCACGATCTAAATCAGAATTTCAATTGCAATATATTTTTAATTATTTTCATTTCGGGGGATACCAAGAAAACCTAAACAAACGACAAGATACAATATTACTTTCATTGAAAAAAGAGATGAAGAAGATATGCAAATAAATCGGCGTACCTTCAAAGGCAAAACTACTTGGAGAAAAAAAAAATTAAAATCCGAAATGAAAAGAAGGAAAATACCTTAACCCTATCGTCGGAGTCAAAAGGATAAAATAAGCGAAGCGAGGAGAGGCGATTTGACTGAATCTGGGTTCAATCAGGGACGATCAAGACTGTTCCTTTCTCTTCCAATTGTTTGTTTGGTTTAGTTCCCCTCCTCTTCTTTTTCTTTCTTTTTTTTTCCCTATCTCGCTCGCGCGAGGGCAGACAGGCTGCGAGCGAGAGATAAAAAGAAAAAAAAAATAGTCAACTTTGTTTACATTTTATTGTTTCATTTCTTTAAATATATATTCAAATACATATATATCTTTTAAGTTGTGTCGTCAGTTGTGACATGTCATCTGCATATTTAATAAAAAAATTCAACAAGCGTTCTAATAAAAAAATGGATGATATTTATCTTGGAGACACGTGTTTAAATCGCTATGTCTATATGGTGTAGGCATTGTCAAAAGATTAAGAATATTTATGAACAAATACTACCTTATAACCACCTTTAGACTTTAAAAAAAAATTAAAAACAATAATAAATGTAATATTTATTATTTATATATTTTATAAATTTAGTCATATATTAATTAAAAATAAATTAAATTATTAATAAATATATTTTAATATTACTTGTTATTAACTAAATTTTAATCTTAGCTTAGTGGTTAGATGCATTCAATGAATCAAATAAGTCACTTATTTAAATCCACCTCTCAACTTAATTTTGATAATAATTAATATTATTCCTTCCAAGTTTGAGTTTTATCATTTTCTTTTTATATATATTTTATTTATTTATTTTGCAATCAAACGGTGACATGTCTAATCATTTGATTGGAAAAAATATTAAATTATTTTTAATTAGAAAAATGAACAAATTGATAGAATGTGTAAATAATGAGGGCTAAATTTATTAAAATTTTAAATTCTGATTAAATTGATAGAATAACTAAGAGTGTTATTACAAAAATTCTCTTAACCATCACTTTATCCTTTAACAATAATGTTAGGCTCGAATAGATCAAACGAACCGCCAAGAATGTGTTGAATTGGAAAACAAGATATTGTGGTGGAACTAGGGATGTAAACGAGCCAAGTCGAGCTCGAGTAATGCTGAACTCGACTCAGCTCGTTAAGATTTCGAGTCGAGCTTGAGTTCGACTAATTTTTAACGAGCCTGAGAAATTTGAGCTTGACTCGACTCATTAAGAACTTGAGTCAAGTTCGAGCTTGATTTGAGCCCAATAGAGTCAAGTGTTGACTAATCTTTGACCGTGCTAGGCTCAAGTAGCTCGCGATCTACCGCATCTCATTTAAAGCCCTATTAGGGGGAAAATTTGTCACACTCTAATTAATATGCATGAATAATAAAAAAAGAAAAAGGAGGGAGAATGTAGTCAAATGGCTTCAAAACTATGGCCTATAGGATGATGGGTGTATCCTTAGCCATTCGAGCTAAGGCTATTCTTGGTTAAAGTCTATTGTGGTATATTTTTAAATCAATACCTTGTGGTTATAGAAATTATATACAAATTGATATACCCCAATTACCCCTCATCTGTCATTTTGCTTCTTATCGAGAATGAGAGCGTCCAGAGAGTTCTAAAGTTTTTTCCCCGTTCACCAGTTCGATCTCAACCATCGCACCATCGTAGGCGTCACCACCCACACCACCATGTTCACCACCTCAGCTCGAACAAAACCCATATCCCCACGCGTCAGTTGCTCTTGCCGATCATCGCAAATCACCATTTGAAGCTTCGTTGGAGTCTCTAACTTTCCAACTTCGATAACGGTCATACCTGGCGTTCGTCGCGCCAAACTCACCAGCGTGCTCGACGTGTTGAGGAGATCAAAACCCAATCAGCCACTCATCATTTCGACACCGGCAAGGCTTCGTTGGAGTTACGTCACTTTTTTGTCACTTTTTTCCATTCGGTAAGTTTTTCGTCTTGTTTTGGTTGATTTGTGGCAATGGTTAGATTGTGTGTTTGATGATCTCTGTTTTCCGACAGAAATGTGACCATTGGGGTCTCCGGTGACCTTCTTCATTGACCGGCCGGTGGTATGAAAATTCAAAGGTAAAACTCGTTCTGAACCGGCCCAACCTGTAAACCGGTCTGAATTAGTCCAGTTAGTTAATCTTATCCAGGCCCAAACCAACTAACGGTCTAAACCCAAGCCCATTAACCAATTTGGTCTAAGCCCGCAATCCCTAGCCTAAATCTTTGAGTCCAACCCGAATTCAATCCCAAGCCCATCTGACCCGAGTCCGCCAGACCTGACTTGACCCAAGTCCGCCAAACCTAACCCCGAACTCGCCCGACCTAAGTCCAGACCCAACCCGTGAACATGTTGACTAAGTCAACCCTTCTGAGTCAACTCAGTGAATCCACTCGTCTGAGTCAACTCGGTTGACCGTTGACTAGTTGATCGCTGACGTTAGTGTTAATCGATGACTTCAACGTTGACAGATAACATTAGCGTTGACTTTAACCAAAAATTTAACTTTTCCAAAAATATCATATTATATGTTTTTTGACGTCGTAAGTCTGTTTTTGAAGTCTGTTTCACGAAGATCTAACTTGAAAGCCTCCAAATCTGACCTTGAACTCAAGAATGTACGTGTTTAATTATTCAGTTTAAAGGCAATGTGAATAAGAACTAAATTTGGAATTTTTGTAATTAAAGGTATTCACAGTTCCTTGTGTACGAGATGTTGCGAGTCGTCGAATTCAGGTTTGAAAGTGATTGAATGGAGTACCATGCATCGACCGATGTAGCTTGGAGCTGAGGTAATACATTACTACCTCTTGCATGCTTTGTGAAACATGGTATTCGGTTAAAGTATGCATGATTATGATTAAATGTATTTTCAAATCTACTTGAGTCAATTCGATTACGAAATAAAAGAATGGTAACATGGATAAGAACGAACTATTCGAAAGATAAGTGTAATAGACCAAAAGTGTAACCCCCTTAGCCCGCCTAGGCGGTTGACCCGAACTACGAAGATTACACGGGGAAAACCAAAGTCAACCCGAAAGTCAACCTTGATTAACGACCCTTTTTTTCTTTTTAAACTTGTCTAGATGCACATTAACCCTACGTGTACTCTTGAGATAAGCATACTAAAAAATCACAGCAATCGGAAAACAATAAGGGACTCAATTGCGCGACATACAAATTTAGGAACCATTTTGTAAATTCTGGAAATTAAGAGGACTTTGCCAATTTTAAGTTACCATTATGAAATTAGTCATGTTTCATGCATCTCTGGCAAATTTCACCTTAAACGGACATCTCGAACTCAAGCAATTGCACATACAAAAATTAGGACTAAAACGTAAAGCTTGCAAACCTCAAAACCATTCAAATCAGTGCCCAACGGTCAAGTGTTTCGAAACGGGGATAGACCGTTCAGAAACGGGGCTTGGCAGTAGCCAAAGTGTTTCGAAACACCTCTACCCGTTTCGAAACACCCAGGCCAAATCCAGCACCTGTTTCGAAACAGGCAAGGGTGTTTCGAAACACCCTGCCCAGAAACAGCAGAAAAGCCTGTTTTAACTCGTCTAAACACCATCGAACATACTCTAAATCAATCCTCAACAAATCAACAACATACCAAGCATCATAACTACAAAATTGCATTAAAATCTAGATACAAACAACCCCTAGGTGCACCAACTCTTTTAACACATTCAACACTTAATCATGCTTTTTAAAACAAGAAGCATAGCATAACGACTTATGAATAAGAAGATTCAAATGTTGCAAGCGTTAAACCACATAGTTCAAATCATAAACCAAACTTGTCCAACATACACAATCTCATTACACATCAATATAAAAGACTCTCCCCCCATTGCCTTTATTATCTATTGCTATTAACCGAGACATACTTCTCAAGTGGAGCTCTCCTTGAATCCCTTGCTTCTTGCTGTCCCAACTTCAATTATCTGCATTGATGGATAAAAAGGAGCGTAAGCACATAATGCTTAGTGAGGAATGCTCAAAACCAAAACACCATCAATGCAGCGAATTATAAAACCCTTTCTAAAAGTAGATGCAAATCAATAAATCAAAGCATTGGTTGAAAAACCTCTTTTGAAACATCACGCTTTAAACCATGTCTTGATCAACATGAAAACCAACCTTTAGCTTAGAAAAGCTAAACAATTTACCCCAAAACACATTCTTTCAAAAACCGTTATTTAAATCTTCCCATGCATAAACACCACATGCAAGGTTAAAATCAAATTCCGTGGAAAACACTTCCACTTCACAACATACTTTCCGTAAGCTTGATGGCCATTTCAAAGCAAAACCTTTCGAAAACCATTGGTTCCTTCTAACTATCTCATGCATTCAACAAATGCAAAACACATGAACTACCAAAAACAACATTGCACTACATGCCTTTTAAAACAAGTCCTCACAAGACTTCAATGCATTTAAGAGATTCCTTGCACATAAACACCATTCATAAAAGAAGATAAGCACTTGTTCAAGCTTAACAAGTAAAACATGCACTCTTAAACCATTACACACTTCCCATGCAACCTTGCATCATTTCAAGCATCTCATGCTTCATTACATTCAAGAACATTATATTGGCTTCCAAGTGATAATTCACAAACCATCACAACACACACAATCGAATACGCGGATTACAAGCGTTGTCTCACACGCTTCATACACACAACCAAACAACACAAGGTGGAGTTTACCGGTACAATCACAACACCCTCAACACCCGTGATGGAGTTTAACGGTACAATCACAACCCCTCAACATCACTCATTGGAAGTTGTATAACACACTAGCGAGAGCCGGGACACATCACAAGGCTTACACATGGAAGCTTCCTCAACCATTGTAATCACCTTAACCAAGCTCACACATGGGAGCAACCCTCCACCGTTGTGACGCTTAACAAAGTCCACCCACGAGAGCCATCCTCCATCGTGGTGACATTTAACAAGGTTCACCCACGAGAGCCATCCTCCATCGTGGTGGCACTTAACAAAGCCCACCCACGAGAGCCATCCTCCATCGTGGTGACACCATCTATCTCAATCGCTAGGATTCTTGAATGGAGTTTACGGTACCATTATAACCCCTCGACATCCAAGGCGAATCAATTCACGGTGCACCCAATCCTATAGCCGGCTAACTATATCCGATTAAAGTAACCAACAACCACTTACGTCACTTTCCAATACCATCAATTACCATCATCAATTCACTGTTTTAAAGCATTAAACAAAGCCATTAAACAACATGCAACACTATGCATCAATTCCACAATTCTAAAGTACAAAACCAAGGATCTCTTACCTTGAGCATCCTTCAACACATGACTTTCAAAACCAACATTAAACCATGCTAAAACATGCTTTCAAAACAGAATTTAAACATGCAAATCACATACATTGCATCCAACCATCACAAGTGCATTAAAAACAAATTCATAACACAAACCAAGAGAGAAATTCCATTTACTTACTCTTGAGCTTAGCTAAGTTGCTTAGACTTAAACTAAGCTCCCAAAACCTTCAAACATTGGTTTTAAAGCTGAAAACCCCAACTTCACTCACCGATACACAAAACTAGGCTAGCCAACAAGCCTTCCAAGCATTCGAAACCTTCAACGCCACCTCTATTGCTCACGAATCATTCTCCCCTATTTCAAGCATATAACAACAGAGGATTAATGCATCATCATGCATTAAAAACACCAGCAACACAACCAACTCGCTGCTGTACATAAACCCAACATTTCGGCTATCAAACACAACCGAAATCACATCCAAACACTTCCAAAACTTAACCCAGCTAAGATCCATCACTTCTAACCATTATTAAACATCAATTAACATCCAAAATGATCCCAAACCCGTCCTTATACCTCCAGCATTAACAAAACACCAAGATCACCCCAAAAACCACCATTTTCACAAGTAAAAACTTAAGAAAATCAACCTATTCGGGATTGCATTGATTAAACCTCCATTTCACATCTTTTAAACATCCAAAAAACATCAAAAAGACATCTCAAAACAGAGCCCAATCATCCAATACAAATTTCTTCAAAATTAAATCCAAATCTTGCATTTTAAGCCAAAATCAAGATCACAACATTAAAACCTTTAATAAAACTCAATTTAAGGATTGAGAACTTGGGAATTTCAGTAAAGAACTGAGTATTTGGAGGAGAAGGACGTTCATACATCTAAATGTGGATTTCTCCTTGTTTAGAGCCAAAATCCTTGAAAATTCATTAAGCAAATGGTGAGGATTTGATGTATAAATGATTAGAAATCATTTGGGGATTGAAAACTCAACTTTAGATGTGAAAATCAAAGGAAAGGTTGCTGTGGAAATGTGTTTGGCTGAGGGAATTTTGAGAGAAAATGAAATGAGAAAATTTTGGTAAAAGTTAGTTATGAAACTAAAAATATCTTTTTCCCTCTTTTCTTTTTATTAATAAAACATTAAATGAGTCTTAAAAATCAAGAAAAATCTGGAGAAATCATTCCTTGGGTAAATTAGCTCCTTAAAGATTCAACGTTTCAATCCTTTTAAAACAGTCACGAACTTTTCAAAATTTACATTTTAGTCACTAACTCAAAATGTCATATTTCCAAACCTCATTTTGTAAAATTGATTTCACCACCCTCTTATATATATTAAAAGAGGATTTTTAGATATTTTTTTATATTTTTAATGCATCCCGAACTAGGCTTTCCTTAAAACCACCTTTTATATTCGAACCGAAAATCCGACCGGTCCGGTTCAAACCCAAAACTTCTAAGCCCAAAATTGGGGTGTTACAGAAAGTATCCCGAGTTCAGTAAGTGATTAATAAACTAGTGTTAAAGGATTTAATTTCTGAAATGCTAAGTTAAGAAATGAAAGAAATGCCCTTGAGGTGCTAGAATGACTAGAATACCCCTAACAGTAAAAGCGATCTGGGAATCTACATTTGATCTGGTAAAACAATTGATTCATTTGAAAAACCTTAAATTACTTGGAAAGTTATAGAAACAAGATTTAAACCTTTGAGATTGTAAAGTACTTGGATTTTCTTAGATTTTCAATAAATCTCCGAAGAAAAAATTACAGAAAACTATTCGTATGTTTGAATTAATCAAAGTGGCGTGAAATACTTAATTGATTGAAATGACTAAAAGCTTTGGAAATACTGAGAGGGCTGAATTGGGAATGACAAAAAAAAGATAGAAATATCATTGGGCACCAAATTTATAAAGTAACTGAAATGATGGATATACACCCGAGTTCTAAAATGAATGAATAATTGGAAGGACTAAAACAATAAGAATAACTAAAAAACCCGCAGGCATCAAAGTGTCTAAAATACCCTTGAATACCTAAATGACTTAAACACCATCGAGTACTTAAATGATTGAAATACCTACGTGACTTGAGATAAATGGAAGCTTGGAAAATCTTGAGATCATCGATGAATCGCAAATGACTATAATGCCCTTGTGGTTTGAAGATTGACTTATGTAAATCAATCATTCTTAATATTATTACAATAATAGAAGAATATTGCATATATATATGTTCAACCATTCGAGGCTTGTTCCAGGATAATTTGTGACGGTGAGGTGTACCAATTCTAATGCTTGGAAAGTAACGAGTTGATGAGGCATGTTTAATGGAATAGACTTGTAAGCCTAGCAAACCGACAACAATCTTCAGCTTAGTAAATAATTGACTTACCCTATCAGGGTTAAATTACGAAATTTCCCCTGAATGTTAAAATGACCAAAATGCTTTTTTGAGAAAAGTTGACAAGAACTCTCCTGATATATTTGGAATATTGTTTAACCCTGATTTACCCAAATTCTTAAAATTTGTCCTAATATATTTGAATTCTTGCATAATCATGATATACCAGAAATACTGAATGATCTTGAAGTATACTTTCTGAATACCTAGATGAAGTTGATAATTAACGAATTCCTTCAAATAGGGTTCATGATTCTAAAGTCAGTCTAGAATGGACTATAATTTAGTGTCTCATTTATGTAATTTGCAAGGATTCCTAAGTAATAATTTGGACCATTTAGTGTGTTCCCATTATTAATCTTCTTGATTGGAAACCAGTCTATCCATTCTGATCCCAAGTGATCTTGTTATCTGAAGTAAAAACATGACTTATGGTTATTGATTTATGATACAAGTATATCTGATTCATGGTTCTTGATAATTCAGTTCTACTGATTAAACATCTGTCTGTATCCTGAATTCCTGACATACTGTTATTTTTTACTAAATTGATTGTTACAGTTCAAAATTGTTTTACTGGGTACTGAAATACTGATTGAAGATTGTAGGTTCTGCCTTGATCAGGTTGGTAATTTCGCTTGTATTCGGTTCCTATGCTTTGGCTAGGGTAATTTCGCATGTATTAGGTTCCTATACTTTGGCTAGGATAATTCCGCTTGGGCCTAAGGTAACCCCTTAAGTCGGTACCTACGCCCATTGGGCCTAGGTTAACGCCTGTATTAGGTTCCTATGCTTCGGCTAGTTTAATTCCCCTAAGAACTAAGGTAACCCCTTAGGTCAGTACCCACGCCCTTTAGGCCTGGGTTAATGCCTGTATAGATGCAGTTCCGAGGAACTACATATTGGAGTGCAGTTGGAGGGTAGTTAGGCTAATACCAAAATTTTTCTGTCTCCTCCTATGCTTCTGTCAAAATTATACTGATGTCTAACATTTTCTATAGATCCTTCTTGAATTGTGTTTTTTGGAACACACCAAACCTTTTGGCTTAATTCCTATAAAATATTTTTTCTGATTCTTCTAGATTGTAGAATGTCCATCTGATATTCAGAAGTTCAAGTATTGAACAACCATGATGTCTCTAGTATGATGTAATACATGATTCTGTACCGTAATATGACCCTATTAATGTCATGATCTTTATGTATGTGCATGCTTTACCTTATACCTACATGTGCTTACAACATCATATGGTAGTTTTGTATTACTGAGCTTTTCCAAGCTCGCGTTGTTTTTACCATCGCAGGTTAGAAGAAATCTATCATGGTATAGTGACCGACATTAGTGTTTGGAGTTCTCTCGATGTTGCTTTTGGAGCACAGTACTAGTATAGTTAGTGAGCATGTATGTCGTGTATTATTTTATGTTAGAGTTTGTAATATATTTTTGAGTTTTGTTATAGGTTTAAATGATTTCCTCAAATGGTATTTTAACTAGAAGTTTATTTTTTAGTTTTAATGTGGTTAAAAAACATTTTTATGTGGATTTATTTTACCGTGGGTCACTCTCGTGACTCTAATGTGACCTCCTAGATTTAGGTGTGTCACTTAGCCGGATCTAGAGGGTTACATTTAGTGGTATCAGAGCTTAGAGTTGTGTATTTCTGGGTAGATCGGTTGATCGTCTGTCATAGGGTGTCTGGTCTGTGCATGCCCCTAGATCATAACCATACTCCTCCGAGCCAGAACTTCGATGTCGAATCCTTTTCCTGAAATAATTGAATCTAAGTATTTTTTCCTCTATGCTTGATCTATACTGGAAAGGAATGTCTGAACGTTCGTTTGTGATCTGGGTTAACTTGATGGATTTGAATCTAGACAAAGAACCTGAGATGGTTTATGCATATGAAATTGAAGATATGATTCAAATTGAGAATAAATGTTTGATTAGATGTTCGATATAAGATTTCATGTAAGGGTATGCGATAAAAAATATTAGGTTTGAAAATAGAATAGTGGAGACCTGATAGAAGTATTATGAATTTAAAAGAAAGGTGTCCGTGAGCATGGCGAAAGTGTAAATTATGTGGCGACTCTGTTATACACGAAGGGAAAAGTTGTTTGAATATTACACTGAAGGTAAGTGGTATTTGTTCAAAACCTTGGTTATGTTCGATCGACTTGAAGAAATATTTTTTCTTTGAAAATGTGGCATGGTGTATCGTATATATCATCCCTGACTGAAAAATTAATGTTACATCCTGATTCGGGAAGGCCCTGTTAGTGGCCTTGAGTACTTGTCTGAACTTGAGTTATAGTTTTTCAATCGCAACCTCATGGTTAACTTGGTAGGATAATTCAGATTCTGGAAAAATATACCTTTGGGTTGTATGATTGACTTTTCTAGTAGTCAAGAAGGCTTTTATCCCTGACTGAGACCGTTTATAATAAAAGTTATTACACAAGTGTTTGTTTGGCACAATATGAAATTATGTATAGATTCAAATACAATATTTTGATCAATTGCATGCGATGTATGATGGCATGATTTTGGGTCCAAAGTCAGTCCGAGATACTGATGATACTGACAGATTGATCCGTGACCATATGAGAAAATCGAGAAACAAGCATACTCTGATGGAAACTTTCAACAAATGGATGGATGAAATAGTGATTTCTGTTCTTCTTTGACTCTAGTAACTTTTAAGGAAAAAATTTCTTTAAGGGGGAAAGTTGTCACACCCTGATTAATATGCAAGAATAGTAAAAAACTAAAAGAAAAAGAAGGGAGAATGCAGTCCACGGGCTTCAAAATTGTGGCCTATAGCATGATATACCCAATTAGCCACATCTGTCATTTTGCTTCTGATTGAGAGAGAGAGAGAGAGAGAGAGTCTAGAGAGTTCTAAAGTTTTCCCCCGTTCACCGACTCGATCTCAGTCACCATGCCATTGGGAGAGTCAACGCCCACACCACCGTGTTCTCCACCTCACCACGAACAAAACTCATATCCCCACGTACTGATTGCCCCATCCGATCATCGTGAATCACCATTTTGAGCTTCGTCGGAGTCTTTAAGTTTCCAGCTTCAATTCCGGTAGTTCCTGGCATCCGTTCATCGCGCCCACTTCACTAGAATGCTTGACGTGTTGAGGAGATCAAAACCCAGCCGGCCACTCATCATTCTGACACCGGCAAGGCTTCGTTGGAGTTAAATCACTTTTCTGTCAGTTTTGCTCCGTTCGGTAAGATCAGTAAGTTTTTCGGCTTGTCAACAGTTAGATTGTGTGTTTGATGATCTCTGTGTTTCGGCAAAAATGTTACCATTGGGGTCTTTGGTGACCTTCTCCATTGACCGGCCGATGATCTTATAATTCAAAGGTAAAACCCGGTCTGAACTGGCCCAACCTATAAACCGGCCTGAATCAGTCCAGTTAGTTAATTCGGTCCAAGCCTAAACCAATTACTAGCTTGAACCCAAGCCCATTAACTAATCTGGTCTAAGCACAACATTCTTAGCCAAAATCTATGAGTTCGACCCGAATTCAAACCCAAGCCCGTCCGACCCGAGTTCGCCACACCTGACCTGATCCAAGTCCGCCAAACCTGACCTAAACTCATCTGATCTGAGTCCAGACCCGACCCGTGAACCCGTTGACCGAGTCAACCCATCCAACTCAACTAAGTGAGTCTACTCGTCCGAGTAAACTGAGTGAGTCCACTTGCCCAATTCAACATGGTTAACCATTGACCAGTTGACCACTAATGTTAGCGTTGACTGATGACGTCAGTGTTGACTGATGACGTCAACGTTGACTGATGGCGTCAGCGTTGACTTTTACCAAAAAGTAAACTTTTTCTGAAAAACCCTTATCTTATATTTTTCAACGTTCTGAGTATGTTTTTGAAGTCCGCTTCGGTAAATTCTAACTTGAAAGCCTTGGAATCTGACCTTGAACTAAAAAATATATGTGTTTAATTATTGAGTTTAAAAGCAATTTAAATAAGGACTGAATTTGGAATTTGTGTAATTAATGATATTCATAGTTCCTTTATACAAGATGTTGAGGGACGTCGAATTCGAGTTCAAAAGTGATCGAATGGACTACTATGGATCGACCGATGCTGCTCAAAGGCGAGGTAATACATTACTACCTCTTGCATGCTTTATGAAACTTGTTGGTATTCAGTTAAAGTATGCATGATTATGATTAAGTGTATTTTAAACTCCGCTTGAGACAATTCCATTACGAAATAAAAGAATGGTAACCTTGATAAGAACAAACTATTCGAAAGAGAAGTTTAGTATACTAAAAGCATCTTGAGTTCAGTAAGGGATTGATAAGACAATTAATCTTCCATTTCGATTGATAGCGTTAAGGGATTTAATTTTTAGCCCCCTTAGCCAGGCCTAGAGGCCCGACCCGAGCTACGAAGATTACACGGGGAAAACCAAAGTCAACCTTG
Organism: Hibiscus tridactylites; assembly: GCA_958450335.1. Lineage (NCBI taxonomy): Eukaryota > Viridiplantae > Streptophyta > Magnoliopsida > Malvales > Malvaceae > Hibiscus > Hibiscus tridactylites. The sequence continues at coordinate 36,550,223 of OY288266.1, forward strand.
ATTAACGACCCTTTTTTATTCTTTTTATCTTATCTAGATTCACTTTATTAACCTATATGGTTAGCAAATCATTTCAGCGGAAGCGACACATCTAACAAAACTCAAAAAGGGGTTCAATTTCATAGAAACGTCTTTAAGGGACTAAAATGTAAATTTCTAGAATGATAAGGGATAAACAAGTTTTAATGTTACCAATTCATAATTAATCATATTACATGACAGCATGTCAAATTGCATCACAAACGGATCATCCAAACCCATTAAATTAAGCATACATGATTCAGGGACCAAAACGTAAGAAACAGAAACCTGGAACAGTTCAAATTCAAACTTCAACGGTCATGTGTTCCGAAACGCAAAGCCTTGTATCAGAACGGTCGTTTCGAAACCAGGTTGACCGTTCGATACTCGGGTGCGTTCCGAGACCCGTATCAAAACACCCTCTTCTAGTAGAAAAACCGTTTCGGTATGTTCCTGCCCATTCCGAAACCTCATGGCCATTTTAGGCCTCTGTTCCGAAACAGGCAAGGGCTTTTCGATACGCCTTGCCCTGTGACATCAGATTTTGCTGGTTTTTCACATCTTTTCATGTTCGAATACATTCCAGAACATGTTACAACATACATACAACATAACTATGCATCAAGGATCGTCATTACAAAGCCAAAGCTAAAAGCATAGTGTCACGAGGCTAGACTTTAGCTAGGCTAACCGTGCGGCCTTAGTCACCTTCTCGGCTGAATGCTACGACTAAGTCACCTAAATCCCTCGTTACGGAACTAGACTCCTGCTAGCTGGACCATACGGCCTTAGGCAAAGCTCTCATGGCAAACACCTAAGTCTGCTTGGATTCACGCTCTAGAAGATCAAACACTTCCCAAAGCCTACGAACGGAAGATTGTTCTAAGCGGAAGCTCTTTAAAGAACAACAGGAAGGAGTTGGAAGCAATAGGCAACAAGAACACGAAGAACACTCAAGAACAATAAGAACACTCAGAGAGTAGAGTAAATGCTTCTTTTATTACTCAAGTGAATGAATGCAACTGAGCTGGGGAGGCTCTATTTATAGTTGAACTCCCCTAGATCCAACGGTACATTTTGAATTACATCGACGGACGAGATCTATCATATCTCTTAGTTTAATTCTCTAATTATCACCAACATTATCTCTAAGATAATCATATAATAATATAAGTGATAATCACGATGGCTTATCACAGTTACCATCCCAAATTACCCTGGTAAATCCTCCATAGATTCTACTAAGTCTGGTGGGCTTGCGGGCTTTCTAGCATTCTCCAAGTGCCAGGCCAAGTCTGATGGTCTTGGCGAGCCCTAACGCTCCGCGCACAACCTCTCTGCTCGATGTTTGCACCAATGCCTTGGCCCCAATAATTTGGTCTATGACACTCTCCCCCACTGAACTTAGCGACGCCCTCGTCGTTGCTGTTGAACAATCTTGGGCAGGGTCAACTTGTTCACTCGTCGATGCATCGACTTCTTGCAATCCTCCCATATGAACTGCTTGCCTCGGTTCAAACTGCCTTGGACAATCGCGCTCCAAGACGCCACTTGGTACATCATTGAACACCTGTCGAGCTCCCAGAACTCCAAAAGGTCCCTTCCAATCTTTTCCCCCGCAACGAAGGCTAGGTCTCACTTGGCCTACGCTCATCAAAGACGACAAATCAAACTCAAAAACACTAGGAATGTATTTAAGATGTACCTTCCTTTTGATCGTCGTCGACGTCCCCGCATTTACTCTAAAACGTGTCAGCCCTTCTTCGTCTGCGAAGTTTGACACCCCTCGCATCGAACTTTGTACAGTCAAGTCTGTTGCGCAACTCTGATTGCCACACTGCATCAGCCCTTCTCGTACGAGGCCCAGTGCTCTCTGCTTGCATCGACTCTTCTTCCTTGAAGATCGTTGCCTCGACTTGCGTTGGCAATTCTTCCTTGAAGTCCTCCGCTTCTTTCTCACCTTGCCCACATGTGACTTCTCAACGGTTGCTATGTCTCTCAACGGCTTAGCTCCCTTTGACCTTTTCCTGGCTTTGGTACTCAATGATTTTTGTCCGTCAACACCATCAGCTAACACTTCCTTCGGCTCTACAGTGGCCTTAAAAGCGATGTCTCTTTCCCTGGGCACATCCTCGGATAGCGCTGCCTTAGACCCTCTCTCGAGTGTGGTCTCAAAAGCAATTTTCTTCCCTCGAACATCCTCGACAAGCTCTCTCGTAGCCTTAGACATCTTCAACCCATTCTGCTCAGTACATTTGGCAGAACTAGACAACTCTGAACCAAGTTTGATCGGCACGGTGCTCTTGGCCTTGCCCAAACTCTTTGACTCCTTGGCTCGAACTGGGCATCTCCGCAACTTGTGAGGCCTCTTACAGCGGTAGCACTCCAATTGCTTTCTCATCACCCTCGGCTTGATAGCTTTCTGACTCGCTATCGCACCAAGTCCCGTCCCTGGCTTGACTACTGTGGCACTTGTAGTCGAACCATGACTCACACTCACCTTGGCGGCACTGACGAAATAATCGCCCCAAGTCTCGCTACTTATCCATCTGACTCTTCTGTTGTCTTCACCATGGCAGCTAGGCGGTTCTTCTCGGGACATCCTCTTATAAGATGAGGACCATCACAAAAGTAACACTTCAGCTTCTTCTTGCTCACTTTCTTTTCCGACACGGACTTAGCCTCACCATTCCCTTCGTCTATTGAATTGGAACTGGTTGACTCAACACTTGCTTGTTTCCGTTCTACAAGCACACTCAGAGGTTCAATATCATCAACCTCTAAAAGTCTTTGGGCATCACCTTGCTCCACTGTAAGCTTCGCCCCCGGTCTAAGTCCCTCTAAGAAAGGTTTGAGCACGCCCCATTCACTCATTGCGGTCTTGCAATTGAGCAGCTCACTCCTAAGCTCATTCACCTCTTTCCGTAAAGCTTCTACCTCAACTTCACGAGAACAACTCTCTCGAACTGTGTTCAAATCAGTGAGCATACGTTGCGTCTCGTCCTTGAACCTGTCCACCTTGGACTCTAACTTTTCAAGACGGGATTCCACAATACCTTGGATCTGCTTGGACTAATCCCTTAAAGTTTCCACTGTATTCTCTAAGGCATCACCACGCTTAGACATGTTCACATCCATGCCATTAAGAGCCTCTTAAACCTGCTCTCGGATCCCATCCATGGACTTGAGCACTTCAAGATCTAATGAACCCAGCTTCTCTAGGTCTATCGACTCCATCTGTCCAAACATAACTTTGGCCTCCTTCTTAGATTTCAAGAGATGATCCACCCTCGGTATCAAGGTATTCATACCCCCGAACAGTTCATCTACCTATTTCTTAAGATAATCAGTTCTTTGGTCAAAATCTTCAATATGAAATCGGACCTGTTTCATCGTCAATGTTCTCTAGTAGTTTTCACCGTGACACTCCTTATCGGTTTCCTGTTGCGCCATCTCAATCACTCTTTGCCACAAACTAGTCAGCTCGGTTTGACTAACTCGAACAAATCACCACCACACTTGACTACACCTGCAAGCTTGGAATCCATTAACACTTGTCTTTGCTTGCAAGCTGGCTCGAACGCAAGTCACTCCGTCGACTTGCTTTGACGTTGCTTCAAAAAAAAAACGCAAGTCCCCTCCTCGACTCGCACTGACCACCACTTCCCTTAACAGAAAATGGATATGACCACTTCCCTGGTCTACACACGCTTCGATCACCTTCTTGACCGAACACGCTCTGATACCACTTGTCACGGGGCTAGATTTTAGCTAGGCTAACCGTGCGGCCTTAGTCGCCTTCTCGGCTGAATGCTACGACTAAGTCACCCGAATCCCTCGTTACAGTGCTAGACTCTTGCTAGCTGGACCGTACGACCTTAGGCAAAGCTCTCCTGATAAATGCCTAAGTCTGCTTGGATTCACGCTCTGGAAGATCAAACACTTCCCAGAGCCTACGAACGCAAGATAGTTCTAAGCGGAAGCTCTTTAAAGAACAACTAGAAGGAGTTGGAAGCAGTAGGCAACTAGAACACGAAGAACACTCAAGAACAATAAGAACACTCAAAGAGTAGAGTAAATGCTTCTTCTATTACTCAAGTGAATGAATACAACTGAGCTGGGGAGGCTCTATTTATAGTTGAACTCCCATAGATCCAATGGTACAGTTTGAATTACTTCGACGGACGAGATCTATCCTATCTCTTAGTTTAAATCTCTAATTATCACCAACATTATCTCTAAGATAATCACATAATAATATAAGTGATAATCATGATGGCTTATCACAGTTACCATCCCATATTACCCTGGTAAATCCTCCATGGATTCTACTAAGTTTGGTGGGCTTGCGGGCTTTCTAGCATTCTCCAAGTGCCAGGCCAAGTTTGATGGTCTTGGCGAGCCCTAACGCTCCGTGCACAACCTCTCTGCTCGATGTTTGTGCCAATGCCTCGGCCCCAATAATTTGGTCCGTGACAATAGCTTCAATCATGCAAATATTGAAATTATAGGCATGCTCCCTAGTCAATCCTCAAAGGCAATTTATAAACCAAAATAAACAAATCAAACGTGCTTAGGTGTTTAACATCGCCAAATATTCCAAGAGTAGAAATCCCACCCATTGCCTCTTATTACACTAAAGTAAACCACATACTTCGCTTAGACAAGAACTTGGATTATCCCATTGCTTTCTTGCTACCTCTAAAGCTCAATCCTCTACGTTGATGAAACAAATGAGCGTAAGCATAAAGCTTAGTGAGGATCGCTAAAACCAAACATTCATCAATGCATTATATAAAACCAAGATAACATCATTTGCAAACTCATGCTTTTACTAAAAAACATGCCCTCACAAGGCATCAATGCACTTTCCAAAACACATGCTCGTATGCATCACTTAAAAACAGTAAATAAACCTTTGCTTCTACTTTACCAAGCAATATATGCATTCTAGCATAATTCACAAGCATCTCATGCTTTAACCATTAATCTCAACATCATATTGGCTTACAAGTGAACAATCCTCAAACCATACCAAAAACTAACTCAAATGACACAATCGAATACGCGGATTACAATTGTTGTCTCGCACACTTCATACACACTACCGAACTACGCAAGGCTCACACACGGAACTATACCATCAACCGTTGTGACGCCCAAGGTGGAGTCTTCAGTACAATCACAACCCCTCAACACCCGTGATGGAGTCTAACGGTACAATCTCTGCCCCTCAACATCACTCATCGGTAGTTGTATAACCCACTAGAGAGAGTCGGGACACAAAACAAGGCTTACACATGGGAGCTACCTCAACCATTGTAATCACCTTAACCAAGCTCAAACACGAGAGCAATCCTCCACCGTTGTGACGTTTAACCAAGTCCACACACGAGAGGCATCCTCCATCGTGGTGACGTAAATTCCTCAATCACTAGGGTACTTGGATGGAGTTTACGGTACAATCACAACCCCTCAACACCCAAGGGGACTTATTCACGGTGCACCCAATCCTATAGCCGGCTAACTATATCCGATCACAAGAACCAAAAACCACTTTCACCACTAGCCAATATAATAAATCAACATCAATCATCCACTGTTTTACAAGCATAAATACATTGCCATTTCCACAAGCATAACATGCTTTACATCATATACATTTATCATATAAAACCAAGGACCACTTACCTAGTGCATCCTTAACACAATAGCATCAAAATCCATCATTAATCATGCTTCTAACATGCTTTAAAACAGTAATCAAAACCGCATTTAACTCAAGTGCAGTTTCATCAAAACATAGGACATTTCCGAGAGAGACTTTCAAACCACTTACTCTTGAGCTTAGCTAAGTGTTTCAAACTTACACTAAGCTCCCAAGATCACGCTCAAAGCGTTACAAAGCTGGAAAATCCATTTCCACTCACCGATACACAAAACCTCGCTCATCGATGCAAAAAACACCCCTCCGAAGCCTCCAAAAACGTTTCGTTTGCCACTGGATCAAGATCCACTATTTTCACATCATCAAAACAGAGATCCAAATGCATTAAAATGCATTTCAACTCCAGAAACTAAACTCAAACTCGTTGCTCAACCAAACTACACCAAAATACCCATCCAAAACAACCGAAAACTTAGTCGATTGCTTCCTAAACCAAACCCAGCCAACATACATCACTTTCAAACCATTATAAACATCAAAACACATCTAACAAAAAACCTAACCTAACCCAACCTTTGCTTATGTTTTACCAAGAAATACACTGTTGTACAAGCATAAATACAATGCCATTTCCACAAGCCCTCAACACCCAAGGCGACTTATTCACGGTGCACCCAATCCTATAGCCGGTTAACTATATCCGATCACAAGAACCAAAAACCAATTTCATCAGTTGCCAATATAATCATTCAACATCAATAATCCACTATTTTACAAGCATAAATACAATGCCATTTTCACAAGCATAACATGCTTTACATCATATGCATTTATCGTATTAAACAAAGGACCACTTACCTAGTGCATACTTAACACAATTGCATAAAAAATCCAGCATTAATCATGCTTCTAACATGCTTTAAAAAAAGTAATCAAAACCACATTTGACTCAAGTGTATTTTCATCAAACATAGCACATTTCCGAGAGAGACTTTCGAACCACTTACTCTTGAGTTTAGCTAAGTGTTTCAAACTTACATTAAGCTCCCAAGATCATGCTCAAAGCGTTACAAATCTAGAAAATCCATTTCCACTCACCGATACGCGAAACCTCGCTCACCGACGTGAAAATCCCCATATGAAGCCTCAAAAAATGCTTCGTTTGCCACTGGATCAAGATCCCTTGTTTCACATCATCAAAACAGAGATCCAAATGCATTAAAATGCATTTCAACACCAGCAACTAAACTCAAACTCGTTGCTCAACCAAACTACACCAAAATACCAATCCAAAACAACTGAAAACTCAATCGATTGCTTCCTAAACCAAACCCAGCAAGCATACATCACTTCCAAACCATTATAAACATCAATACACATCTAACAAACAACCTAACCCAACCTTATACCTCCAGCAAGCAAGATTCCATCATTTCACCTAAAAAACTCACTTAAAACTAACAAGAAACTCAAGGATCTCAAGGATTTCGGGATCTATGTTATCAAGACTTCATTTCAACACAATAATCAACTTAGAACTCAATTAAAATCAATCCAAACCAGAGCTTAACACAACAAGTCCGAAAATTAAGATTTCAACCTCAATTTTATAAGATTTTGCTCTCCAATCAAAACTATAATGAAAACTCAACCAAAAATAGTAATTAGAAGCCAAATATCTTGGGAATTTCAATAAAGAAATTTGATTAGAGGTTGAGAACGGGATTTACCTCCAATCCTTGCTTTCCTAAATGAATGACAAGTTTTCCTTAGCTAAATCTTGAAGAAATTGAAAGGATTTCTTGAAAATTGATTAGGAAATGTTAGGAGAGTGTTTGGGAGAAAAGAATTCTGGTGAGAAAAGAATGAAAATTGTGTTTGGCTGAAAATGAAGAGGAAATGGTAGTTACATAATTGAATCTCACATTAACTACCCATTTTAATTAATTAAAATAAAATCAATTAAAGCCATTTAATTAAAAGCCATTTAAAACACATGTCATATTAAGGAAATTCTAAATTGCCATAAAGCCCCCTATAGATTCTAAGAATTTGGCTTCTTCTTTAAAAATCACATTTTCCACAATTTTGAAACTTTACAATTTGGTCACTACTCAAAATGTCCCATTTCTGAAACTTTTTTTTGTAAAATTGACTCGACCAACCTCTTAAACATATTTTTAGAGGATTTTTGAAAATTTTACAACATTTTTATCTTATCCCGATCCTTGGTTTCCTTAAATCACCTTACGCGATTCGAATCATTCCCGACCGATCCAGTCTGACGCCCAAAACATCCAGGCCCAAAACCAGGGTGTTACATAATTTTTTAAACCCTAAGTTAAGTAATGACAAAAATCCCCTTGAGGTGCTATAATGACCAGAATACCCCTAACAATAAAAGCGATATGGGAATCTTTATTTGATCTGGTAAAACAACTGATTCATTTGACAAACCTTAAATTACTTGGAAAGTTATGACAACAAGATTTAAACATTTGAGATTGTAAAGTGCTTGGATTTTCTTAGATTCTGAATAAATCTCCGAAGATAAAATTACAAAAAATTATTCGTATGACTGAATTAATCAAAGTGGCGGGAAATACTAAATTGATTGAAATGACTAAAAGATTTGGAAATACTGAGAGGGTTGAATTGATCGTAATGAAAAAAAGACAGAAATATCCTTGGGCACCAAATTTATAAAATAACTAAAATGATGGATATACCATCGAGATCTAAAATGAATGAATAGTTCGAAGTACAAAAAAGAATGAGAATAACTGAAACACATGCGGGCATCGAAGTGTCTGAAATACCCTCGAATACTTAAATGACTGAAACATCATCGAGTACTTAAATGATTGAAATACCTACGTGACTTGAGATAAGTGGAAGCTAGGAAAATCCTGATATTACCGATGAATCGCAAATGACTGTAATGTCCATGGTATTTGAAGCTTGACTTATGTAAATCAGTCATTCTTAATACTGTTACAATAATGGATGAATATGTATATGTATATGTATATGTATATGTATATGTATATGTATATGTATATGTATATGTATATGTATATGTATATGTATATGTATATGTATATGTATATGTATATGTATATGTATATGTATATGTATATGTATATGTATATGTATATGTATATGTATATGTATATGTATATGTATATATGTGTGTATATGTATATGTATATGTATATATATATATGTGTGTATATGTATATGTATATATATATATATATGTTTAACCATTCGAGGCTCGTTCCAGGATAATTTGTGGCGGTGAGGTGTACCTATTCGAATGCTTGGAAACTAACGTATTGATAAGACATGTTTAATGGAATAGAGTTGGAAGCCTAGCAAGCTGACAACAATCTTTAGCTCAGTAAATCACTGACTAACCCTATTAGGGTTAAATTATGATATTGCTCCTGACAGGAACTCTCATAATATATTTCGAATCTTGTTTGATTCTAATCTACCCGAATTCATAAAATTTGTCATGAAGTATCTGAATTCTTTCATATTCACAATATACTAGAAATGATGAATGATCTTGAAGTATAATTCCTGAATACCTAGATGAAGTTGATAATTAACAAATTCCTTCAAATATGGTTTATGATTCTAAAGTCAGTCTAGAATGGACTATAATTATATGTCTCATTTCTGTAATATGCAAGGATTCCTGAGTAATAAATTAGACCATTTAGTGTGTCCCATGATTACATGATTAATCTTCATGATTGGAAACCAGTCTATCCATTCTGATCCCAAGTGGTCGTGTTATCTAAAGTAAAAATATGACTTATGGTTCCTAATTTCTAATACAAGTATACCCGATTCATTTTTCTTGATACTTCGGTTCTACTTATTAAACATATGTCTGTATGTTGAATTCCTAACATTCTGCTACTGATTACTGAATTGACTATTACCGTTCAAAATTGCTTTACTAGGTACTATGACACTTATTGAAGACTGTAGGTTCAGCCCTGATCAGGCTGGTAATTCCGCTTGTATTCGGTTCATATGCTTCGGCTAGGGTAATTTTTCTTGTATTAGGTTCTTATACTTCGGTTAGAATAATTCTGCCTTGGACCTAAGGTAACCCCTTAGGTCGGTACCTACACCCGTTGGGCCTTAGTTAATGTCTGTATTAGGTTCCTATGCTTCGGCTAGGGTAATTCCACCTGGCACCTATGGTAACCTCTAAGGTCGGTACCCATGCCCTTTAGGTCTAGTTTAACGCTTGTATAGATGCAATTCTAGGGAACTACATACTGGATTACGGTTGGAGGGTAGTTAGGCTAACACCAATTTTTTCTTGTTTCCTCCTATGCCCCTGTCAAAATACTACTGATGTATAACATTTTATGTAGATCCTTCTCGAGTTGTGTTTGTTGGGACACATAAAACCTTTTGGCTTAATTCCTGTAAAATATATTTCCTTTATGATTCTTCTGGATTGTAGAATGTTCGTCTGATATTCAGATGTTCAAGTATTGAACAACCATGATGTCTCTAGTATGATGTAATACAAGATTCTATATCGTAATATGACCCTGTTAATGCCATGATCTTTATGTATGTGCTATGCTTTACCTTATATCTACATGTGCGTACAACATCATATGGGAATTCTGTATTACTGAGCTTTTCTAAGCTCACGTCATTTTTACAATCACAAGTTAGAAGAAATCTATCATGGTATAGTAACTAACATTAGTTTCTGGAGTTCTCTCGGCATTGCTTTTAGAGTCCAGTACTGGTACAGTTAGTGGGCATGCATGTCGTGTATTGTTTTATGTTAAAGTTTGTAATATTTTTTGAGTTTCTATTATACGTTTCAATGATTTCCTGAAATGGTATTTTAACTAGAAGTTTGTTTGTTAGTTTTAATATAGTTAAAGAATTTTTTATGTGGATTTATTTTACTTTGGGTCACTCTCGTGACCCTAATATGACATCCTAGGTTTAGGTGTGTCGCATACCCGAGTCTATGGGGTTACATTCAGTAGTATCAAAGCTTAGGGTTGCATCTTTCTGGGTAGATTGGCCGATCATTTGTCATACGGTGTGTGGTCTGTGCATGCCTCTAGATCATAACCGTACTCCTCTAAGCCAAAACTTCGATGTCGAATCCTTTTCGTGAAATAAGTAAATCTAAGTATTTTGTCCTCTATAGCTCGATCTGTACCAGAAAGGAAAATCTGTAACGTTCGTGTGTGATGTGGGTTAACTTGATGGATTTGAATCTTGACAAAGAACCTGAGATGGTTTATGCATGTGAAATTGAAGATCTGATTCAAATTGAGAATAAATGTTTGATTATGTGAGATGTGCGATATAAGATTTCATGTACGGCTATGTGATAATAATGATTAGGTTATAAAATACACTAGTGGAAACCTGATATAAATATTATGAGTTTAAATGAAAAGTGTCAATGAGCATGGCGAAAGTGTAAATTTTGTGGCGACTTTGTTATACACGAAGGGAAAAGTTGTTTGAATATTACACTGAAGTTAAGTGATATCCGCTCAAAACCTTGGTTATTTTTGATCGACTTGAAGAAAAAGGTTTTCTTTAAAAATATGGCATGATGTATTGTACATATCATCTATGACTGAAAATTCGATGTTACATCCTGTTTCGAGAAGGCCCTGTTGGAGGCGTTGAGAATGATGGTTAACTTGGTAGGATAATTCAGATTCTGGAAGATATACCTTTGGGTTGTATGATTGACTTTTGTGGTAGTCGGGAAGGTTTCTTATCCCTGACTGAGACCGTTTATAATAAAAGTTATTAGACAATTTTTCGCTTGCCACCGTATGAAGATCAATATAGATTTGAATATAGTATTATGATCAATGGCCTGAGATGTATGATGGCATGGTTTTGGGTCCAAAGTTAGTCCGAGAAACTGAGGATACTACCGAATTAATCCATGACCATCTGAGAGAATCAAGAAACAAATATACTCTGATGGAAAGTTTTAGTAGATGGATGGATGAAAGAGTGGTTTTTATATTTATTTGACTTTCGAAAATTTCTAGGAAGAAATTTCTTTTAGGGGGAGAGTTGTCACACCCTGATTAATATGCATGAATAATAAAAAAGAGAAGAAAAAAGAGGGAGAATGTCGTCAAGGGGCTTCAAAATTGTGGCCTATAGCATGATGGGTGTATGCCTTAGCCATTCGAGCTAAGGCTTTTCTTGGTTAAAGTCTGTTGTGGTTTATTTTTAACCAATACCATGTGGTGTATGGAAATTATATACAAACCGATATACCCCAACTTCTCTCATATGCCATTTTGCTTCTAATCGAGTCTGAGAGAGTCTAGAGAGTTCTAAAGTTTATTTCCCCCGTTCACCGGCTCGATCACAGCCACCGCGTCGTCGTGGGCATCACCACCCATACCATTGTGTTTGCTACCTCACCACAAACAAAATCCATACCGCCACGCACCGATTGTCCATGTCGATCATTGCAAATTACCATTCGAAGCTTTGTTGGAGTTTTTAAGTTTCCAGCTTCGATTCCAGCCGTTCCCGGTGTCCGTTCGTCTTGCCGACCTCACCAGCTTTCTCGACATGTTAATGAGATCAAAACCAAGCGGTCACTCATCATTCTGACACCAGTAAGGCTTCGTCGGAGTTACATCACTTTTCCATCAGTTTTGCTCCGTTTGGTTTGTTCGGTAAGTTTTCCAGCTTGTTTTGGTTGATTTCTGGAAATGGTTAAAATCTGTATTCGATGATCTCCGTTTTCAACAGAAATGTGACCATTGGGGTCTCCGATGACCTTCTCCGTTGACCGACCAGTGATCTGGAAATTCAAATGTAAAACAAGTCTTAATCGGCCGAACCTGTAAACTGGTGTAAATTTTTCCAGTTAGTTAACCATGTGAGACCCAAACCAATTATCGGTTTGAACCCGAGCCCATTAACCAATCTGCTCTGAGCCCGACATCCATAACCCAAATCTGTAGCATGATTATGAAACATGTTGGTATTCGGTTAAAGTATGCATGATTATGATTAAGTGTATTATTAACTCTGCTTGAGTCAATTCATTTACGAAATAAAAGAATGGTAACATGGATAAGAATGATATATTCTAAAGATAAGTGTAATAGACCGAAAGGATCATGAGTTTAGTAAGTGATTAATAAGACAATTAATCTTCCAATTCGATTGATAGTGTTAAAGGATTTAATTTCTGAAAGGCTAAGTTAAGAAATAACGAAAATGCCCTTGAGGTGCTAGAATGACCAAAATATCCATGATAGTAAAAATGATATTGGAATCTACATTAGATCTGGTAAAACAAGTTATTCAATTGAAAAACCTTTAATTACTTGAAAAGTTATGGAAACAAGATTTAAAGCTTTGAGATTGTAAAGTACTTGGATTTTCTTGGATTCTGAATAAATATTCGAAGATAAAATTACAAAAATATGCTTGGGCACTAAATTTCAGAAATAACCGAAGTGATGGATATTCCCTTGAGATTTGAAATGAGTGAATAGTTGGAAGGACCGAAAGAATCATAATAACTGAAACACCTGCGAGCATCGAAGTGTCTGAAATACCATCGAATACCTAAATGAATAAAACACCATCGAGTACTTATATGGTTGAAAGACCTACGTGACTTGAGATAAGTGGAAGCTTGGAAAATCCTGAGATTACTGATGAATCGCATATGACTATAATTCTGCTGTGGTTTGAAGCTTGACTTATGTAAATCAGTCATTCTTAATACTGTTACAATAATGGAAGAATACTGCATATATATATGTTCAACCATTCGAGGCTCGTTCTAGGATAATTTGTTACGGAGAGGTGTACCTTCGAATGCTTGGAAAGTAACGCATTGTGAGACATGTTTAACGGAATAGACTTGGAAGCCTAGCAAGCTGACAACAATCTTCAGCTCAGTAAATCATTGACTTGCCATATCATGGTTAAATTATGAAATTGCGCCTGCCAGTTAAAATGACAAAATGCCTTTTAAGAAAAGTTGATAGGAACTCTCCTGATATATTCAAAATCTTGTTTGATCCTGATCTACCTGAATTCTTAAAATTTGTCATGATATATCTAAATTCCTGTATAATCATGATATACCAGAAATACTGAATGATCTTGAAGTATAATTTCTTGAACACCTAGATGAAGTTGATAAATAAAGAATTCCTTCAAATATGGTTCATGATTCTGAAGTCAGTCTAGAATGGCCTATAATTTAGTGTCTCATTTCTGTAATTTGCAAGGATTCCAGAGTAATAAGTTACACCATTTAGTGTGTCCTATGATTACATAATTAATCTTTTTGATTGGGAACTAGTATATCCATTCTAATCCCAAGTGATCCTGTTATCTGAAGTAAAAACATGACTTCTGGCTCCTTATTTTTGATACAAGTATACATGATTCACGGTTCATGATACATCGGTTCTACTAATTAAACATCTATTTGTATCCAGAATCCCTAACATACTGCTACTAATTACTTAATAGATTGTTACCGTTATAAACTATTTTACTGGGTACTAAGATACTGATTGAAGACTTTAGGTTCAACCCTGATTAGGCTTATTATTTCGCCCGTATTCGGTTTCCTATGCTTTGATTAGGGTAATTCCGCTTGTATTAGGTTCTTATGCTTCGACTAGGGTAATTTTGCCTGGGACATAAGGTAACACCTTAGGTCGGTACCTACACCCATTGGGCCTAGGTTAACGCTTATATTAGGTTCTTATGCTTCGGCTAAGGCATTGAACCTTAAGTAACCCCTTTTGTCGGTACTCAAGCCCTTTAGGCCTGGATTAAGGCCTGTATAGATGCAGTTCTAGGGAACTGCATACTAGACTACGGTTGGAGGGTAGTTAGGCTAATACCAAAATTTTCTTGTCTCCTTCTATGCCCCTATCAAAATTCTACTAATGTCTAACACTTACTTTAGATCCTTCTTGAATTGTGTTTGTTGGAACTCACCAAAACTTTTGGCTTAATTCCTATAAAATATATTTCTTTTCTGATTCTTCTAGATTGTAGAATGTCCATCTGATATTTAGAAGTTCAAGTATTGAACGACCATGATGTCTCTAGTATGATGTAATACATGATTCTATGCCGTAATAGGACCCTGTTGATGCCATGATCTTTATGTATGTGTTATGCTTTACCTTATACCTACACGTGCTTACAAAATCATATGGTAGTTCTGTATTACTGAGCTTTTCCAATCTCTCATTGTTTTTACCATTGCAGGTTAGAAGAAATCTATCATGGTATAGTGACCGCCATCAGTTTCTAGAGTTCTCTCGGTGTTGCTTTCGGAGTACGGTACTAGTACAGTTACCGGGCATGTATGTCGTGTATTGTGTTTTGTTAGAGTCTATAATATGTTTATGAGTTTCTATTATATGTTTAAATGATTTCCTGAAATGGTATTTAACTAGATGTTTGTTTTTCAATTGTAACGTGGTTAAAGAAAATCTTTTTTATGAGGATTTATTTTAATGTGGGTCGCTCTCGTGACCCTAATGTGTAACGCCCCAGTTTTAGGACTAGATGGTTTAGGCATCAATTTGGGTTAGTCGAACCTAGAATTAGAGATCCGAGCGATTTCCTGAAATGGTATTTAACCAGATGTTTGTTTTTCAGTTGTAACGTGGTTAAAGAAAATATTTTTATGAGGATTTATTTTATTGTGGGTCGCTCTCGTGACCCTAATGTGTAACGCCCCAGTTTTTGGACTAGATGGTTTAGGCATCGGTTTGGGTTAGTAGAACCTAGAATTAGATATCCGAGCCTTTAGAAACGGTTCAGGGAAAACATAGTTCGAGATGAGATAAAATTATGAGAAAATTTGCTAAAATCTTTTGAAAATATATATTGAAAGTTGGTAAAATCAATTTTAGAAAATGAGTCTTGGAAATTCAAGATTTCGAGTAGTGACCATTTTGTAAAAAGTATAAAATTGGTTTTTAAGGACTAAATTAAAAAGAGGACAAGACTTAGAATCTTTAGGGAGCTTATATCTTTTTGGTGGACCATTTCCCTCAAAGTGACCATTTTAATTATACTAATAAAAAGAATTTAAAAAAGTGTTTTCAAATTAAAAATGAATTTTAATTAAACAAAAGAAGAATTTACATAACTAACTTCTCTCATTTTGCACTCAGCCAAACACTCTCCCCTTTTCTAAAATCTAGAGAGATTTCCATCTTTTCTAATCCTTTTTGAATAGCAAAAAATTTCTTTGATTCTCCTATCATTTATCATTGAGTTTACTTAAAGATTTCATCAAAATCTTCTCATTTGAGGAGAAAAGGCAAGGTTAGAGGTAAGATTTCGTTCAACTTCTCTAATCAAGGTTCTATAATAAAATTACTAAGTCTTGTGCCTCCTAAATATGTTTAATAACTTTGTTTTTGTAACCCCATCGACTCGACCTAGCCGATAAACCGAACCGAACAAGTCATACGGGGAATATTGAAGCAAACCGGGAAAGTTTACTTCAATAAGCGACCCTTTTATTTTTCTTCTTTTTATCTTGTCTAGATGCAAGTTAGGTTCCTATGTGTTCAATCAAAGCAACGGATCAAACGACAACACAATCGCTCAACAATTGACACCAATTTCAGGTTTAGGGACAATTTCGTAAAATTTTTCAATTAGTAAGGGTTTTTACCAAATTAGGATTACCAACATTTAATTAGGTTCATTACATGCTTCATTGCAAAAACTCAGCTCAAGACTACCTTCTGAACTCATCTAATAGCATACATGACAAACATGGACCAAATCACAAAGAAACATAAACTCAGAATATTCTAAAAACTAAAATAACAACCACTAGTTTCAAAACAGTGAACCCTGTATCAGAACGGTCGTATCGAAATATTGTTGACCGTTTTGAAATGTGAGTTTGTTTCGAAACTATCTAAGACTCGTTTCGGAACTGAGTTTCATAGAGGCAAAATGTATCGAAACAAGCCTCACCGTTTCGAAACCACAAGGCATTTTCAAGCCCCCGTTTCGAAACATGCAAGGGTGTTTCGAAACACCTGGGCCTGCAATGTTCAAATTTGCTAATTTGGCTCGATTCCAATCATTCGAAACTACTCCGACATATACCCAACATGCTTGCAACTCAGTTACACTTCAACAATCAATGATTCATGACCGAAAATATCATCAAAGCATCATTAGCATTGTCAAAATATCTAACGACATGCATTTCTAAGGAAACAAGCACCAAATGTACAATTCTCAAATCCAAGCAATTACCAACACTTTAAGGCCATTGGCATACCCAAATAGGCATACCAAACTTGCATCAAATTAGAAAGAAACATTCATAACATAGGACGCCCCCATTGCCTTTATTACACTAGTCCAAAACCAAAACTTACCTTCATTCGAAGTCTTCCACCGATTCTTTGCAAGTGCTGCCTCCAAAGCTTAAATTGTCTGCATTTATGAATAAAGAGAGCATAAACATACAAGCTTAGTGAGGATTGCTCAAAACCAAAATCATCATCAATGCACAAAACCATTTTCACTCTTTTCAAAACCATCATGCCTCCTTTGAATAACCATGCACTTTAACATTAAAATCAACATGCTAAAAACCATGCAACATAAATCACATAATTTCAAGCAATTAAACCATTGCTACACAACCATCAAGCCTTCCAAGCATAAACACCATTATGTTAAGCTTATGGTAAACCATGCATTTTTCATAATATGCATCAACAACATTTCCATAGCATTATAATTCATTATATTTACTTTCAAGTGATTATCAACAATCTCATTTCTCAAAAACATATAAAATACACGGATTACCAAGGGTTGTCTCAAACCCTCAAACACCCTACTGGCATCTCAAGGCTCACACACGAGAGCAACCCTCCACCGTTGTGACACTTATGGTGGAGTATTTGGTACAATCACAACCCCTCAACACCACTCATTTTTAGTTGTATAGCCCACTAACGAGAGACGAGACACACACAAGGTTCGCACGCGGGAGCTACCTTCAACCGTTGCAACCTTAAATAATCCTCAATCGTTAGAGGTACTTGGATAGAGTTTTCGGTACAATCACAACCCCTCAACATCCAAGGTGACTTGTTTATAGTGCACTCAATCCTATTGCCGGCTAACTATATCCGATTTCATTTACAAAACACTCTGCACAACATCACTTGCCAATATAATCCATATTTTATGCACACCTTACTATTTTTCCAAAGCATTCATGATAAGCCACAACACAAGCATTAAACCATGCTTCAAACCTCATGCATCATCACATGCATACAAGGATCACTTACCTAGTGCATCCTTAAACCATATGACATCATCAAACACATTTAACAAACTCAAAACATGCTTTAAAACAGTAGGCTAACACAATTAAATCAAGTGCATTCAAAATCTCACAATAGCACAATCCGAGAGAGAAATTCACTTTACTTACTTCCAGACTTAGTAAAGCATTTCAAGCTCTTTCTAAGTTCCCAAAACCTTTCTAAAATGTTCACATGCTGGAAAACCAAGTTCCACTCACCGACTTGCGAAACCAGCATAGCCGATGCACAAATCACCTTTTCTAAACTCATCCCAGCCATCTACCATCACATCCAACACATTTTAAGCATCAATCAACATCAAAAAGCAACCTAAAACCATCCTTATATCTCCAACAACTCGGATTCCACATTACACCCTAAAAACCCAACTATAAACACCTTAAAAACCAAAGATCTCAAGGATTTCGGGATTAACATGATTAAAACACTATTTCAACATCATAAACCTTTCAAAACTCATTTAGAAACCATCTCAAATAGATTAAATCAAGACTCTTTCAAAAATAATATTAAAACCATCTTTTCTAACAAGATTTAACAATTTTATCAAACATATAACAAAATCTCAATTAAAAACATGAATAAAGAGTCAAATATCTTTGGAATTTCATTAAGGAACCTTGATTAGAGGGTTAGCACAAAATTTACCTCCAATCATTGCTTCTCTTTTAATTTGGCAAGTTTAGCTTTTAAGAATCTTGAAGTAAATTGAGAGAAATCACAAAGATGAAGTTGGAAATCAAGAGAGAATTTGAGAGAGAAGAAAATCTAGAATTTGGGAGAAAATTGAGAGTGTTTGGCTGAAATGAAAGCAAAAGAATGAAAATGATCCTCAAAATCTTTTAACTAATTAACTAACTCCTTAATTAGATTAATTAAAGACATTTAAATATTTAATAAACCATTTAAAACACATGCCTAATTAGAGAAAGTGCTTAATTGCCAATTAGCTCTCTAAAGATTCTAAGATCTTGACTCTTTTTGAAAAATACACTTTTTCCACAACTTTAAAACTTTACATTTTGGCCACTACCCTAAATGTATACCTTCAAAAACCCGTTTTGCAAAATTTATTTAACCAACCTCTTAAATATCATTTTAGAGGATTCTAGAAATTTTTATCCTATTTTTATCTCATCTCGAGCCTTGATTTCTCTAAACCACCCTCTAACGATTCGAACAACCGACTACCGGTTCCACTGGCCTAACCCGACTTGCTAAACACCTAGGCCAAAAACCGGAGCGTTACAACTCTCCCCCACTTAGGAAATTTCATCCTAGAAAATTTACCTGAAGGAATAAGATGCGGAAATTGCCTCTACATGTCCTCCTTGCTTTCCTATGTGGCCTCCTCAACTCCTCGGTGTCGCCACAACACCTTCAGTCTTCCGACGAAGAACTTTACTACTTAATCTAGAATTCTCACCGGCTCCTCATCATAATATAAATCCGGTTTCAAATCAATCTCCTCAACGAGCATCACATGAGATGGATCCGATCTATACCTCCGCAACGTAGAAACATGAAACAAATCATGGATCTTTTCCAACTCGGGAGGCAACCTCAACCGATAAGCCACATGACCAACTCGCTCCACAACCTCATAAGGTCCAATAAACCTCAGACTAAGCTTTCCCTTACACATATCTAGTATGGAAACCAACTTTTCCCCACCTCAGCCCAACAAAGAGGCGTTCTACACTTCCTCCCATACAAGGCATCATACGGAGCGATTTGTATACTTGCCTGAAAACTGTTATTATAGGAAAACTCAACCAAAGGAAGATGCTTTTCCCAAGAACCTTGGAAATTAATCACACAACATCGCAACATGTCCTCCAGTACCTGGATAACTTGCTCCGACTGTCCATCCGACTGAGGATGATACGAAGTGCTAAAATTCAACCGCGTACCCAACGCTTGATGTAAACATTCCCAGAGCCTTGCCGTAAACCACAGATCCCTATCCGACACTATGGATTTAGGCACACCATGCAAACACACAGTCTCAGCTATATACAACTCCGCCAGCTTATCCAACGTATACGTAGTATACACAGCCAAGAAATGTGTACACTTCGTAAGACGATCCACAATCACCCATACAGAGTTCTTCTTAGATGGTGACAAAGGTAGACCGAATACAAAGTACATCGTAATCCTTTCCCATTTCCACTCCTGTATCCTCAAAGGCTGTAATAGACTAGAAGGAAACTGATGCTCAGCTTTCACGGGCTCACAAACCATACACTTTCTTACAAATTCGAAAACATCCTTTTTCAACCCCACCCAATAGTACTCATCCTTCAAACCATGATACATTTTAGAACTACGAGGGTGCATAGCAAAAGGACTGCTATGAGCCTCAGTCAGAATAGTGCGCCTCAACTCAACATCTTCCGGCACAACTATTCAACTTTTGAAACATAGAACTCCATCATCATTGAAACAGAAATCTGTTGCATTACCATCCGCTATATCCTGAACATGAGGCATCAACGAATCATCAAGCAACTACTTCTCCTTGATCAGCTGAATCAAGGAAGGTTTCACCTGCAACTCAGCTATCAACCCACCATCTCGCGATAAACTCAACCGAGCAAACATCACTCTCAGCTCAACAACTACCTTCCTACTCAAAGCATCGACCGCAACATTGGCCTTTCCAGGATGATACTCAATTGTTAGATCATAATCCTTAAGCAACTCCAACCACCTTCGTTGCCTAAGATTCAACTCCTTTTGAGACATAAGATACTTCAAACTCTTATAATCAGCGTAAACCACACACCTTCCGCCATAAGGTAGTGTCTCCAAATCTTCAAAGCAAACACCACCGCAGCTAGCTCTAGATCATGAGTAGGATAGTTGCGCTCATGCACCTTCAATTGCCTAGACGCATAAGCTACAACCTTCCCACCTTGTATTAACACGCAACCCAAACCAACATACGAGGCATCACTATAAACTACAAACTCTTTACCCGATTCTGGTTGAATCAAGATAGGAGCTTGCGTCAAACCTTCCTTCAACTTCTCGAAAGCCTGTTGCCTATCATCCGTCCACTCAAAGCGAACATTCTTTTGCAACAACTTGGTCAAAAGAGCAGCAATCTTAGAAAAACCTTCAACAAACCTTCGATAATACCCAACCAACCCAAGGAAACTTCGCACCTTCGTCACCGATTTATGCATTTTCCAACTCATAGCCGCCTCAACCTTGTGTAGATCAACCCGAATACCTTCGGCTGACACCACATGTCCAAGAAAAACCACTTCCCTGAGCCAACACTCACACTTGCTCAGCTTAGCATAAAGCTGGTTATCCAACAACACTTGTAACACAATTCTCAAATGCTTATAATGATCCTTCTCGGTACGCGAGTACACGAGAATATCATCGATAAACACTACCATGAACTAATCTAGAAACTCATGGAACACCATATTCATCATATCCATGAATGCAGCCGGTGCATTTGTCAACCCAAACGACATCACCAAAAACTCATAATGGCCATACCTAGTATGAAAAGCTGTTTGCGGTACATCCACGTCTTTAACCTTTAGTTGGTAATACCCTGACCTCAAATCAATCTTCGAAAACACCGAAGAACTACAAAACTGGTCAAACAAATCATCGGTCCTTGGCACAGGGTATTTGTTCTTAATCGTCAACTTGTACAGTTGCCTATAATCTATGCACATACGCATCATATCATCCTTCTTCTTTACAAACAAGATCGATGCACCCCAAGGTGAAACACTTGGCCTTGTGAACCCTCAGTCAAGCAACTCTTGAAGTTGCATCTTCAACTCCTTCAACTCCTTAGGTGCCATGTGTTAAGAAGCAATGGACATGAGAGTCGTATTCTCATACAATTCACTGCCAAACTCAACTTCTCGGTTTGGTGGCAACCTAGGAAACTCTTCCGAAAAATCACCCGAACACTCACATATTGTTCGTATGTCTTGCACCCACACCTCCTTCGTACCAGGATTCATCATATACGCCAAAAAAGCTTCGCAACCCAACTCCATCATCCAACTTGCTTCAAGAGTCAAAATTGCGTTAGACAAGAACATCACATTCTCGCCTACGATAATTACCTCGTAATCATCTACAAGCTTCAAGGTAACTCGCTTAACATCAAAATACACCACAGCTCGATGCTCAACCAACCAGTCCATTCCAAGAATCACATCAAAACCATAAAAAGATAACTCCATCAAATCAACTAAAACACATGGCCCTGAACAAATAATGGACATCTCCTATACAATTTTCTTGTAAGAACAGTTTCACCAAGGAAACTACTCACACTCCCACATCTAACACTTCCGAAACGAATGTTCAAGCCACAACTTCCAAAGTAACTTGCAACAACATGCGTAAAAAGCTATACCCCACCGATCAAACGTGGACAAGCTATACATCACATGGTCATACGATCCACCTACTTAATGGGTATCAAATGTTACTCAAGCCTTGACACACTGACCCCACAATCTTTGTCCATCGTTACTACAACCTTGCCTCAACCCAGACGATACCCTTTAAGCATGACCATTCGTACACTGGCTACCACTAAACTAGAGTTCACAACTCACTTCCTAGCGCTAGAACCTCTTGTACGAGTTATTAAACCCAGGTTATGCTCAAATACCTCACCCATGTTACCAACTTGTCGAAAACAATGTAGCCAATAAATCAACAAATATGGCTTAACATCATGCATCAATCCATAAAAGTGACAACACGTTGATGTCTCACATCCAATTTTAATCCAGGAACACACATGCTCAACTAAACAATCTGTACCTTAACTCAAGTACAACTTACGATTTTGAACCCAAACCAAAAGTTTACATTTCTCGACATCCAAGTATCTAACCCCCAAATAGTTCTCCTTTAAATCAGTTCAAAAGAACTCTCAGAACACAACATCAGCTTCTATGCCCACAACCACAGTTGTCCACTAACTATACACATCTCTATATAACCGAGATACAACTCATCTTTACACTATGGGCATCACTACACTCCATTTATTTCATAATCTCATTCATACAGGTCATCCACTCCATGGATACATCCGGTGACAACCCCCGAGTTCAACTTCTACTCAAATTATGTAAGTACTAACCGCAGCTCACAAACATCTACCAGCTAGTGCAGTCACGTGCACTTCAGCATTAACAACTTCACAAGCTGTAAACATCGTCTAAATTCCAAGTACCATGCCATCCAACACTTATCCAACGAACTCATGTTGTAATTAGATCGAGGCACATCGAGACGTTTAGCCCCCAAGAGACTTTACACATTCCTTTATTCCTTGCCCAAAGGCAATAACAATTATTCTAGATCGCTACCCTGTTCTCGGTTTATTGTGCTATTATTATTAAGGCATGATAACAACTGACAAAACAAACAAAACAAATTGCTCAGGCCAAATCCAAGCAAGGATCCAAGACTTTGATTCCAACTTAAAACATTCCACTAGGTAATAAGGCAATGGGAAATCCAATTTCCCCCAAGTATAGCACAAAGCATATGACATGTATGTCACAACCATCATGCATTACAAGAATTAAAATCTAGCCCAATCTATCATCATACATCAACTCACATTTATATCACAATCACCATTTATAGCCTCAACATATCATACTCAACATTGACATGCTCAAGACATTCATCGAACTAAGAAAACATCACCAAAATACACATGCACATTAAAATCACTTAAAAACAACTTACCATCATCCCAACCATTCGTAACATGACTCTGATACCACAAAATGTAACCCCCTTGACATGACCTAGCCGATAGACCGGACCAAACATGTCACACATGGAATATTGAAGCAAACTGGGAAAGTTTACTTCAATAAGCGACCCTTTTATTTTTTTTCTTTTTATCTTTTCTAGATGCAAGTTAGGTTCCTATGTGTTCAATCAAAGCAGCGGATCAAACGACAACATGAACGCTCAACAATTGACACCAATTTTTGGTTTAGGGACCATTTCGTACAATTTTTCAGTTAGTAAGGGTTTTTACCAAATTAGGATTACCAACCTTTAATTAGGTTCATTACATGCTTCATTGCAAAAACTCAGCTCAAGACTACCTTTGGAACTCATCTAATAGCATACATGACAAACAGGGACCAAATCGGAAAGAAAAAGAAACTCATAATATTCTAAAAACTAAAATAACAACCACTTCTTTTGGAACAGTTAGCCCCGTATCGGAACGATAGTATCGAAACACTGTTGATCGTTTCGAAACTATCTAAGACCCGCTTTGGAACTGGGTTTCACAGAGGAAAAATATATCAAAACATGTCTCACCGTTTCGAAACCACAAGGCATTTTCAAGCCCCCGTTTCGAAATAGGAAAGGGTGTTTTGAAACACCAGGGCCTATAATGTTCAAATTTGCTAATTTGGGTAAATTCCAATCACCCGAAACTACTCCGACATAAATCCAAACATGCTTGCAACTCAATTACACTTCAACAATCAATGATTCATGACTAAAAATATCTTCAAAGCATCATTACCATTTTCAAAAGATCTAAAGGCATGCATTCCTAAGAAAACAAGCACCGAATGCCCAATTCTCAAATCCAAGCAATTACCAACACTTTAAGGCCATTGACATATCCAAATATGCACACCAAACTTGCATCAAACTAGAAAGATACCAAACAACCAACATTCATAACATATGACGCCCTCATTGCCTTTATTACACTAGTCCAAAACCAAAACTTACCTTCAATCAAAGTCTTCCACCGATCCCTTGCAAGTGCTGCTTCCAAAGCTTAAATTGACTGCATTGATGAACAAAGAGAGCATAAGCATACAAGCTTAGTGAGGATTGCTCAAAACAAAAATCATCATCAATGCACAAAACCATGTTTTACTCTTTTCAGAACCATCATGCCTCATTTGAGTAACCATGAACTTTAACATTAAAATCGGCAGGCTAAGCACCATGAAACACAAATAACATAATTTCCACCAATTAAACCATTGCTACACAACCATGAAGCCTTCCAAGCATAAAAACATTATGCTAAGCTTATAGTAAAACATGCATTTTTCACAATATGCATCAACAACATTTCCATAGCATTATAATCCATTATATTGGCTTTCAAGTGAATATATACAATCTCATTTCTCAAAAACATATTGGATATACGGAATACCGAGGGTTGTCCTAAACCCTTCATACACCCTACCGACATCTCAAGGCTCACACACAGGAGCAACCCTTCACCGTTGTGACACCCGTGGTGGAGTATTTGGTACAATCACAACCCCTCAACACCACTCATCGGTAGTTGTATAGTCCTCTAACGAGAGACGGGACACACATAAGGTTCGCACCCGGGTGCTACCCTCAACCGTTGCAACCATAAACAATCCTTAATCGTTAGGGTACTTGGATGGAGTTTTCGGTACAATCACAACCCCTCAACATCCAAGATGACTTGTTTATAGTGCACTCAATCCCATAGCCGGCAAACTATATCTGATTTCATTTACAAAACACTTTACACAATATCATTTGCCAATATAATCCATATTTTCTGCACACCTCACTATTTTTCCGAAGCATTTATGATAAGCCATAACATAAGCATTAAACCATGCTTCAAACCTCATGCATCATCACATGCAAACAAGGATCACTTACCTAGTGCATCCTTAAACCATATGACAACATCAAACACATTTCACAAACTAAAAACATGCTTTAAAATAGTAGGTTAACACAATTAAATCAAGTGCATTCAAAATCTCACAATAGCACAATCCGAGAGAGAAATTCACTTTACTTACTTCTGGACTTAGTAAATCATTTCAAGCTCTTACTAAGTTCCCAAAACCTTTTCTAAAACGTTCCCATTATGGAAAACCAAGTTCCACTCACCGACTTGCAAAACCACACTAGTTGACGCACAAATCACATGTCTAAAGCCTCCAAAGTCACTTTGTTTGATTCTGGAACACTATCCCCTGTTTCCAACACATTAAAATAGATGTTCAATGCATTAAAATGCATCCAAAACACCAGCACTCAAAAGGAAACCCGCAACCCTTCTCTAAAGCATCAATTTACCCAATTGATACAACCGAAAACTCAATTGATTGATCTTTAAACTCAGCCCAACCATCTACCAACACATTTTAAGCATCAATAAACATCAAAAGCAACCTAAAACCATCCTTATACCTCTACCAACTCATATTCCACATTACACCCCAACAACTCGACTATAAACATCTTAAAAACCAAAGATCTCAAGGATTTCGGGATTAACATGATTAAAAATCTATTTCAACATCATAAACCTTTCAAAACTCATTTAGAAACCATCTCAAACAGATCAAATCAAGACTCCCCCGAAAATCACATTAAAGCCATATTTTCTAACAAGATTTCACCATTTTATCAAACAAATAACAAAATCTCAGTTAAAAACATGAATAAAGAGTCAAATATCTTTGGAATTTCATTAAAGAACCTTGATTAGAGGGTTAGCATTAAATTTACCTCCAATCCTTGTTTTTCTTCTAATTTGGCAAGTTTAGCGTTCAAGAATCTTGAAGTAAATTGAGAGAAATCACAAAGATGAAGTTGGAAATCAAGAGAGAATTTGAGAGAGAAGAAAATCTATAATTTGGGAGAAAATGGATAGTGTTTGGTTGAAGCGAAAGCAAGAGAGACTGAAAATGATCGTCAAAATCTTTTAACTAATTAACTAACTCATTTATTAGATTAATTAAAGCCATTAAATATTTAATAAACCATTCAAAACACATGGCAAATTAGAGAAATGCTTAATTGCCAATTAGCTCCCTAAAGATTCTAAGATCTTAACTCTTTTTGAAAAACTCACTTTTCCCACAACTTTAAAACTTTACATTTTGCTCACTGTCCAAAATGTATACCTTCAAAAACCCGTTTTGCAAAATTGATTTAACCAACCTCTTAAATATTATTTTAGAGGATTTTAGGATTTTTATCATATTTTTATCCCATCCCAAACCTTGATTTCTCTAAACCACCCTCTAACGATTTGAACAACTGACTATCGGTTCCACCGGCCCAACCCGACTCCCAAAACCCATAGGCCCAAAACCGGGGTGTTACAGTTTTATAGTTGATTAATGGAAAATTGGTTGAAAATGGGTTTATTTGGTGATTTTCCAAGCTTTTCGTTGGGCACTGTTTTGGTTAAGTTTATATTAATTTTAAAGTTGTTTCGGATATTAAATGATGTTGAAACAAATGCTCAATCATAATAATCCCAGATTAGGTTGGATCTCTAATTGTTTAGGTTTTTAGTTAAAGGTTTTTGGCTTGGAAATGTGAATCTTGTGTTGCTGGGTGTTTTTAGATGTAATTAGAGCATTTTTGGATGTTGATTGACGGTTAAAAGTGGATGGGAGTGATGGATTATGGCTGGATTAAGTTTCGAGTAAGATTGATAGAGTTTTCGGTTATTTCAGATAGGCTTTTAAGTGCCTTTGGGAAGAGCCGCTGGTTTTTAGTGATTGTTGGTGGTTTTAATGCAGTAAGATGCATTAATCCTATGTTCTTGTGTGGTATAAATAGGGGAGGATTCTTCGAAAGCATTTGGCAAATTCTGGGGACTTCAGACGCTTGATTTTTGCATTGGCGATTGAGGTTTCGTCTGTCAGTGAGTGGATTTATGGTTTCAGCTTAGAAACAATTTTAAAAGGTGGTTTGGGAACTCTGTGTAAGCTTGAAACGCTTTACTAAGTTCAGAAGTATGTAAATGGATTTTCTCCCTCGGATTGTGCTATTATGAGCTTGAGTTTGCACTTGATTTTAAATGCATATTGTCACTATTAAAGCATGATTTGAAGTTATGAGATATTGTTTTCAGTGATATGATGATGAAGGATGCACATGGTAAGTGGTCCTTGTAAATATGTGTTTATACTTAAAGTTTTAAGCATGGTCTAGTGCTTGTAAATGAGGTTTAATGATAATGTTTTGAAAATAGTGAAATATGTGATGAAATGTGGATATATTGGCAAGCGAGGAAATGAAAATGGTTTTTAAATATGATATCGGGTATAGTTAGCTGGCTATAGGATTGAGCGCACTGTAAACAACTCGCCTTGGGTGTTGAGGGGTTGAGATAATACCGGATACTCCATCCAAGTACCCTAACGATTGAGGAAAATAGAGTTGTGTCCCGTCTCTCGTTAGTGGGGTATACATTTACCGATAAGTGGTGTTGAGGGGTTGTGATGGTACCGAATACTCATGACTGATGTCAAAGAAGTGGGGGTAGCTATCGTGTGTGAGCCTTGAGATGCCGATAAAGTGTATGAAGTGTTTGGGACAACACTTGGTAACCTGTGTATCCGATGTTGTTTTTGAGAAATGATCTTGTTAATAATCACTTGTAAGCCAATATGTTGAATGATGTATAATGAAATGTGTTATGATGCATAAGTATTGAGAATGCATGTTTTATTCGTTAAGCTTAGTATATGTGGTAATGCTTGGGATGGCTTAATTTGAGTTTAGCAAATGGGATTTTCTGTTGGTTTGTTAACACATGTTGCATGTGGCTTACATGCTGATTTTGTTAAAGAAAAGTGCATGATTTTGATGGCATGATGGATTCTAAATGATGCTTGTGTTAACTGAAACGAGGTTTCAATGTAGTTTGGAAACGGTTTAAATGCATTGATGATGTTTTGGTTTTGAGAATTCCTCACTAAGCGTATTGTGCTTACACTCTTTTTATTCATCAATACAGACAACTAAAGTCTTGGAGGCAGCACTAGCAAGGAATCAGTGAAAGACTTCGTTTAAATGTATGTTTCGTTTATGAACTAGAGTAATAAGGGCAATGAGGGATCCATAGTTTTTTGGGAGATGAGTTGAAACTCATTATTAGAGCAAGTTTTGTTGCTGGTTTAAAACTTGTAAAAGGCCTTTATTTGTTGGTTTATGCTTTATTTGGAGTTTTGGCTTTTTGAAGGCTTGATTAGCTTGGGAAAATGCCTATAGTACCCTTTGATTATTCTTGCAATGCTTGGTTGTTAATGATGTCATGTATGCTTAAGGATTTATGCCTATATATGATGTATGCATGATTCAAGCATGTTGGATTGTTTACGTATGAGATTGGGAGTGTAAAATCTACATTTTGGGACCTTACAGGTCACAGGGTATCGATACCCTAGGGAGGGTATCGATACAAGCTTGCAAAATGGTATGGGGGTACCGATACGCGGGGGTGTATCGATACCGAATTTGGCTACTGGTTTTAGGTGTACAGATATGGATATCAAGGGTATCGGTAAGGTCCTTGCGTGTTCGAGTTTAAATGTTGCATGAGTCGAGGGCGTATCGATACCCTCAACAAGGGCATCGATACGGTATTTGTGTTTGTAGTTAAAAGTATATTTAAAATATTCTGAATCTTTACATTTGGGTCCCCGATTATTGTGTATGCAAATTAAATGCATTGTAACAGTTTTTTTTTGAGCTGAAAATGAAATATGCTGCATGTAACATGATTAAACTAAGGTTGGTAAAATGATTTTGGTAAAAGTCCCCACAGATCGTATAAATTGCAAAATGATCCCTAAAATCTTAATATGTTCAAATCGAGTCTTTTTCGGATATTTGTTAAATGTGAAATCTGATCCGCTGCAATGTTAAACACTTAGAACTCCAATGAGCATCTAGATAGGATAAAAAGAAAAATTAGGGTCGTTTATTGGAGTAAACCTCCCGGTTTACTTCAATATTCTCCATGTGACCAGTCTGGTTCGGTCTGTCGTCTAGATCAGGTCGAGGGGGTTACATTTGGTGGTATCAGAGCCAGGTTTCGAAAGATTGGGATGTCTGCAAATTGTTGTGGTATGAACTATAATCGCTTGATGATGTTTGCTTAGCACGATGACTATTTTAACATGTTTTTATGAATTGAATGTTGATGATCTTTATGCCTAATGTTTATTATGGATATGTGTGGATATGAAGCTAATATTGTTGTGTGATGTTTGTGATCCATGTAGGAGCTGTTATATGTATTATGATGTTGTGGCCTGAATTTGATTGATTGTGATGCACGACGTTTGTGATATGTACGTTGTATGCCTTATGCTATGTTTGGGGAAATTTGGGATGCCCATTGCCTTATTACTATAGTAAAGTGTTTTTAAATTGAATTTGAAGTCTTGGATCCTTGCTTGAATCTGACCTAATTTCTTGTTTTGTTTTATATTTATGCCTTAATTATAATAGCACAATTGGACCGAGAAGAGAGCTATGATCGGGTATGATTGCTCCTGCTGGCGAGCAAGGAAATCAGGAGAATGAGGTTCTGCAAGGTGGGAATTTACCTTCTCCACCGCCTTCACTTGGGGGGGTGAGGAGCAAGTACAACATGGGTAAGTTGGTCCTGTGTTGGGTGATTTGACGCCTTTGGTTCAAGCGATGACTGGGGCATTCCAGGCTGATGTTGTTGGAGTGCAAGTGCAAGCACCTGATGTTGGGCAACTGGGATTATCGTTAGAATGCTTGTGAAGTTTATGAGGCGTTGATTATTGTGGATTGTCTCCTGAAGCATCCGAGGCTTGGATGGCTAGTACGATCCGGATTTGGATCAGATGGGGTGCAATGATACACGCAAGATGGGATGTGTTGTTTATTTGTTGCACGGTGATGTATACAGTTGGTGGACGAATATGACTACGACTATAGAGCCCAATGAGGTGGATTGGAAGTTCTTCCAAGCTGTCTTTAAGAAGACATATCTAAGAGTTAGATACTTGGACGACAAGAAGCGTGAGTGCATGTCCTTGGTGCAAGGTAACATGAAAGTGCCTGAGTATGAGGTCCAATTCGTACATTTAAGCCAATATGCTTCAAAATTGGTGCCGAGTGATAGTCATCGATGTGATCGCTTCCGTTATGGCTTAGTGCAGGAGGTGAAGACTTTCATGCTAGCCTCCGACTACACAAACATTGATGTGTTGGTGACGCAAGCTAAGGATATCGATCAGAGTTTAGGCTTGTCCTTTCACGTGGGTGGCTCTAGCTCGAGTAAGAGAGCTGTGAATTCTGGTCCTAGTGGTGGACAATATAAGAGGCATCACGATCGTGGGTATCGGCCTGAGGCGAGATGAGGGAATTTTAGGTGAGGTGCGCTAGTTTAGGGTAATCGAGTGAGATCTGAACAAAATACTTGTTGGGTGTGTGGATCTCGAGAGCATTTGAGGTGAGATTGTGCTCGTATGGCTCGATAAGCACAGTCTCTAATGGTTGGGGCTGCTAATTCTCGTTGGAAATGTGGCTCGACTGATCATTTAAGACGTGATTGTCCCTTGTTAGCTGGAGGTGGTCAGGGTCAGGCAACTGTTGCTGCACCACAGAGTGGCCGTGGGCGCGGTCGTGCTAATTTTTAGCATAAGGAGGATGGACATAGACTTGTAGCGCATGTTGTGGCTGTTCAACCCGAGGGTGGTGGTCCCGCGAGGGACGTAATGACACCGATGTGATTGCAGGTACTTTCACTTTGCAATCCTTGTCATTGTTAGCTTTAATTGATTCTGGATCTATGCATTCATACATCTTGAGTGAGCATGCACATTTGCTTGATATCCCTGTTGAAATGTTAGATGTGGGAATACAAGTAACTAGCTCTTTTGGTGAAATTGTTGTTACAAAGAAATTGTATAGGAGATGCCCTTTATCTATTCAAGGCCATGTGTTTTCAGCTGATTTGATGGAGTTGCCTTTCTATGGTTTTGATGTAATTCTTGGGATGGATTTGTTGACCGAGCATAGGCTGTGGTTGATTTTGATGTTAAGCGAGTTACCTTTAAACTTGCTAATGATTACAAAGTGGTAATCGTGGGCGAGAATGTGAAATTCTTGTCCAATGCAATTTCGGCTCTTGAAGCGAGTCATATTATGGAGTTGGGTTGTGAAGCTTTCTTAGCATACGTGATGAACCCTAGTACAAAGGAGGTGCAAGTAAAAGACATACGATTAGTATGTGAGTTTCCATGTGTTTTTTCGGAAGAATTGTCTAGTTTGCAACCGAACAGAGAAGTTGAGTTTGGCATTGAGTTGTATAAAAATACGACTCCAGTGTCTATTTCTCCTTATCAGATGACACCTTAAGAGTTGAAGGAGTTGAAAATGCAACTCCATGAGTTGCTAGATCGAGGGTTCATAAGACCAAGTGTTTCACCCTGAGGTGCGCCAGTCTTGTTTGTAAAGAAGAAAGATGACACGATGCATATGTGCATAGATTATCGGCAACTAAACAAGTTGACGATTAAGATCAAGTACCCTTTTCCAAGGATTGATGATTTGTTTGACCAGTTTCGATGTGCTTCAGTGTTTTCTAAGATTGATTTGAGGTTGGGGTATTATCAATTGAAGGTCAAGGATGTAAATGTGCCTAAGAAAACTTTTCGTACAAGGTACGGGCACTATGAGTTCTTGGTGATGCCGTTTGGTTTGACAAATGCACTGGTTGCGTTCATGGACATGATGAATCATGTGTTCCATGAGTTTTTGGACCAGTTCATGGTAGTGTTTATTGATGATATTCTCGTGTACTCTCGTACCAAGGAGGATCATGATAAGCATTTGTGAATTGTGTTGCAAGTGTTGTTGGAGAATCAGCTTTATGCTAAATTTAGCAAGTGCGAATTTTGGCTCAGGGAAGTTGTCTTCCTTGGATATGTATTGTCGGCCAAGGGTATCCGAGTTGACCCACACAATATCGAGGCGATATTGGATTGGAAGACGCCTAAATCGGTGACGAAAGTGCGTAGTTTTCTTGGTTTGGCTGGATATTATTGAAGGTTTGTGGAGGGTTTCTCTAAGATTGCTGCACCGTTAACTAAATTGTTGTAAAATAATGTTTTCTATGAGTCGACGGATGTTAGACAACAAGCTTTCGAGAAGTTGAAGGAAGCTTTGACGCAAGCTCCTATCTTGATTCAACCTGAATCGGGTAAGGAGTTTGTAGTTTTCAGTGATGCTTCGTATGTTGGTCTAGGTTGTGTGTTAATGCAAGGTGGAAAGGTTGTGGCGTATGTATCTAGGAAATTGAAGGTGCATGAACGCAACTATCCTACTCATGATCTAGAGCTTGATGCAGTTGTGTTCGCTTTGAAGATTTGGAGGCATTACCTTTACGGTGAGAAATGTGTTGTTTACACAGATCATAAAAGTTTGAAATGTCTAATGTTTCAGAGAGATTTGAATCTTAGGAAACGAAGGTGGTTGGAGTTGCTCAAGGATTTTGATCTGACGATAGAGTATCATCCTGGAAAGACCAATGTTGTGGCCGATGCTTTGAGTAGGAAAGTAGTTGTACAGTTGAGGGTGATGTTTTCTCTGTTGAGTATATCGCGAGATGGTGGGTTGATAGCCGAGTTACAAGTGAAACCTTCCTTGATTCAGTTCATTAAGGAGAAGCAGTTGCTTGATGATTCTTTGGTGCCTCATGTTCAGGATATAGCGGATGGTAATACAACAAATTTTTGTTTCAACGATGATGATGTCTTGTGCTTTAAAAGTCGAATAGTTGTGCTGGAGAATGTAGAGTTGAGGCGCACTATTTTGACTGAAGCTCATAGCAGTCCTTTTGCTATACACCCTGGTAGTACAAAGATATATTGTGGATTAAAGGATGAGTACTATTGGGTTGGGTTGAAAAAGGTGTTGTGGATTTTGTGAGCAAGTGTATAGTTTGTTAGTGTGTGAAAGATGAGCACCAGTTTCCTTCCGGTTTGTTGCAACCTTTGAGAATACCGGAATGAAAATGAGAGAGGATTACAATGGATTTTGTGTCTGATTTGCCTTTAACCCCGTCAAAGAAGAACTCCATTTGGGTGATTGTGGATCGCCTTACGAAGTGTGCACATTTCTTAGTTGTGCATACTACGTATACATTGGATAAGTTGGCATAGTTTTACATTTCCGAGATAGTGCATTTACGTGGTGTGCCGAAATCTATAGTGTCAGATAGAGATCCGAGGTTTAAAGCGAGGTTTTGGGAGTGCTTGCATATAAATTTTGGTACAAGGCTTAACTTCAGTACCTCGTATCATCCACAGATGGATGGACAGTCGGAGCGAGTTATCCAAGTGCTAGAGGGTATGTTGAGATGTTGTGTTATAGATTTCCAAGGTTCTTGGGACAAATAGTTGCCCTTAGTGGAGTTTGCCTATAATAATAGTTTCCAGGCGAGTATACAAATGGCTCCGTATAAAGCTTTGTATGGGAGGAAGTGTAGAACACCTCTTTGTTGGGCGGAGGCGGCGCAAAAGTTGGCTTCCTTACCAGATTTGTTTAAGGGAACAATTGAGAAAGTGAAGCTTATATGTGAGCGGTTAAAGGCTGCATCGGATCGTTAAAAAGTCTTACATAGATTTAAAACGTAAGGAGATCGAGTTTGCGGTTGAAGATCGCATGTTCGTAAAGGTATCGCCTTGGAAGAAGGTGATGAGATTTGGACGTAAGGGTAAGCTTAGTCCAAGGTTTATTGGACCTTATGAGCTTGTGGAGCGTGTTGTTCCTGTTGCTTATCGGTTGATTTTGCCTTCCGAATTAGATAAAATCCATAATGTGTTTCATGTTTCGATGTTGCAAAGGTATAGATCGAATCCATCTCATGTTATGCCTTTTGAAGAGATTGAGTTGAATCCATATTTGTCTTATGATGAGGAACCGGTGGGGATTCTTGATTCTAGTAGCAAAGTTCTTCGTGGTAAGACGATTGAACTTGTGAAGGTGTTGTGGCGACATAGAGGATTTGAGGAGGCCACATGGGAAAGCAAGGTGGACATGTTGAGGTAGTTTCTGCACCTTTTTCCTTCAGGTAAAATTTTGAGGATGAAATTTCCTAAGCGGGAGAGAGTTTTAACTCCCCGGTTTTGGACCTAGATGTTTTAGGCATCAGTTTGGGGTAGTCGAACCTAGAATTAGAGACTCGAGCCTTTAGAAGCGGTTCAAGGAAAACGTAGTTCGGGATGGGATAAAATTATGAGAAAAATTACTAAAATATTTTAAAAATATATATTGAAAGTTGGTAAAATCAATTTTAGAAAATAAGTCTTGGAAATTCAAGATTTCGAGTAGTGACCATTTTGTAAAAAGTGTAAAACTGGTTTTTAAGGACTAAATTAAAAAGAGGACAAGACTTAGAATCTTTAGGGAGTTTATATCTTTTTGGTGGACCTTTTCTCTCAAATTGTCCATTTTAATTATTCTAATAAAATGATTTTAAAAATGGGTTTCAAATTAAAAAGAAATTTTAATTAAACAAAAGAAGAATTTACGTAACTAACTTCTCTCTTTTTGAACTCAGCCAAACATTCTTCCATTTTCTAAAAACCAAAGAGGTTTTCATCTTTTCTAATCATTTTTAATAGCAAAAGAGTTCTTTGATTCTCCTATCATTTATCATTGAGTTTACTTGAAGATTTCATCAAAATCTTGTCATTTGAGGAGAAAAGGCAAGGTTAGAGGTAAGATTTCATTCAAATCCTCTAATCAAGGTTCTTTAAAGAAATTCCCAAGTCTTGTGCCTCCTAAATATGTTTAATAACTTTACTTTATAGTTGATTAATAGAAATTTGGCTAAAAATGGCTTTATTCGGTGATTTTTCTAAGATTTCATTTGGGCACCTTTTTGGTTGATTTTAGATTGATTTTAAAGTTATTTTGGATATTAAATGATGTTGAAATAAAGACTAAATCATAATAATTCCGGATTAAGTTTGATCTCTAATTGTTTAGGTTGTTAGTTAAAGGTTTTTGGCTTGGAAATGTGAACCTGGTGTTGCTGGATGTTTTGAGATGTAATTAGAGTGTTTTTGGATGTTGATTGATGGTTAAAAGTAGAGGAGAGTGATGGATTATGGCTGGGTTGAGTTTCAAGTAAGATTGATTCGGTTTTTGGTTGTTTTAGATAGGCTTTTATGTGCCTTTGAATAGAGCTGCGGGTTTTTAGTGATTTTTGGTGGTTTTAATGCATTGAGATGCATTAATCCTCTGTTCTTGTGTGGTATAAACAGGGGAGGATTCTTTGGAAGCATTTGGCGAAGTTCTAGGGACTTCAGATGCTTGATTTTTGTGTCGGCGATTGAGGTTTCGCGTGTCGGTGAGTGGATTTGTGGTTTCAGCTTAGAAACACTTTTAAAAGGTGGTTTGGGAACTTAGTGTAAGTTAAAAATGCTTTACGAAGTTCAGAAGTAAGTAAAAGGATTTTCTCCCTCGGATTGTGCTATTATGAGCTTGATTTTGCACTTGATTTTAAATGCATATTGTCACAGTTAAAGCATGTTTTAAAGTTTATGAGATACTATTTTCGATGATATGATGATGAAGGATGCACATGGTAAGTGGTCCTTGTAAGTATGTGTTTATACTTGTAGTTTTAAGCATGTTCTAATGCTTGTAAATGAGGTTTAATGATAATGTTTTGAAAATAGTGAAATATGTGATGAAATGTGGATATGCTCGCAAGTGAGGAAATGAAAATGGTTTTTAAATATGCTATCGGATATAGTTAGCCGGCTATAGGATTGAGTGCACAGTAAACAAGTTGCATTGGGTGTTGATGGGTTGATATAGTACCGAATACTCCATCCAAGTACCCCTAACGATTGATGAAAATAGAGTTGTGTCATGTCTCTCAGTTGTGGGTGTACATCTACCGATGAGTGGTGTTGAGGGGTTGTGATGATGTCGAATACTCCACCACAGGTGTCACAATGGTGTAGGGTAGCTCTCGTGTGTAAGCCTTAAGATGATGGTAGAGTGTATGAGGTGTTTTAGACAACACTTGGTAATCCGTGTATCCGATGTGGTTTTTGAGAAATGATCGTGTTGATAATCACTTGTGAGCCAACATGTTGAATGATGTATAATGAAATGTGTTATGATGCATAAGTATTGAGAAATGGATGTTTTACTCGTTAAGCTTAGCATATGTGGTAATGCATGGGAGAGCTTAATTTGAGTTTAGCAAATGGGATTTGCTGTTGGTTTGTTAACACATGTCGTATGGGGCTTACATGCTGATTTTGTTAGAGAAAAGTGCATGATTTTGATGGCATGATTGATTGTAAATGATACTTGTGTTAATTGAAATGAGATTTCAATGTAGTTTGGAAACCAGTTTCAATGCATTGATGATGTTTTGGTTTTAAACATTCCTCACTAAGCCTATTGTGCTCACGCTCTTCTTATTCATCAATGCAGACAACTAAAGTCTTGGAGGGAACCTAGCAAGGGATCGGTGAAAGACTTCGTTTGAATGTATGTTTCGTTTATGGACGAGAATAATAAGGGTAATGGGGGATCTATAGTCTTTTAGTGAGATGAGTTGAAACTCCTTATTTGAGCATGTTTTGTTGTTGGTTTAAAACTTGTAAAAGGCTTTTAATTGCTTGTTTATGCTTTATTTAGAATTTTGGCTTTTTGATGGCTTGATTTGCTTAGGAAGTGTGCCTATAATACATTTTGATGATTCTTGCAATGCTTGGTTGTTAATGATGTCATGTATGCTTAAGGATTTATGTCTATATATGTTGTATGCATGATGCAAGCATGTTGGATTGTTTTGGTATGAGATTGGGAGTGTAAAATCTGCATTTTGGGACCTTACAGGTCACAGGGCATCGATACCCTAGAGAGGGTGTCGATACGGGCTTTGAAATGGTATGGGGGTACCGATACGTGGGGGCGTATCATTACCGAATTTAGCTACTTGTTTTGGGCGTACAGATACTGTCACACTCTGATTTTATGGTAAAAAATAATGAAAATGAAATAAAATTTGAGAATGGGGTTAGTGGAGTTCAAACCCGCAACCACACCCCTCTCATCTTTGTATGTTGAACCGTTGAGCCATATGCTCATTTTTGTTAATGGTTGCCTGGAATATCATTAGAATGAGTTTGGGAGGCCCGTTAGTTAAGCCTTAATAACCCATTTAACTCCCCACCTACCCGAGTTTACCATTCATTTTGAATCTCGAAATTTCATGGGTCACTAAAGGTTTTTTCCCACTGTTCCAGCTCCGATATGCCACACCGCCCCGTCGTTTCCGTCACCGCCACCTTGGGTTTGTTCACCGTCGAACCCCGACCAAAACCCCATGCTCCACTCGCCGTCGTTTCATGCCGTTCTCCGGGGAGACTCGTTTGAAGATTCGTTAGAAACCCTTGCTCCACCACTCTGGTTTATCATCATTTCAGCCGCCGTGTGTCGTCTATCCGCAACACGACCACTAGATCTGGTTTCCCCACGTCACGACGGATAAAACCCAGTCAACCGATCATCCGTTTGACACTGATAAGACGTTCATCGGAGATTCAAGCTTTTCGACGAGATTTTGGCATTTTCGGTAATTTCCGACATGATTCCAGCCTATTTTATGTTTATGATGTATGGGTTTTGTTAGGGGTTTGATAAATGCTCTTTTTTTTCTGCAGATTCGACGCAAAAAGGTGTCTCCGATGATTGTTCGATGACCTATTTCATTTTGGGTAAGTAAATCGGCTTGAACCGGTTCAAACCGGTCTGAGTCAACCTAAACCGAACCGGCCTAACCCATTGACCTGACCCCTGAACCCGACCCGTTGACCCGACCCTTCTGCCCGACCCGTTAACCCGATCCTAATCAACCCGTTCGAGTAAACTCAGTGAGTCAACCCGTTCGAGTTAACTCATTGAGTCGGCCCATCCGAGTCAACTCAGTTGACTAATGACGTCAGCGCTGGCCTATGATGATGTCAACGCTGACCTACGATGGTGTCAACGCTGACTCTGACCCATGTTGACCGTTGACCTGCTGAAGTCAGCATTGACTCTGACTCATGTTGACTGTTGACCTGCTGACGTCAACGTTGACCTATGATGACGTCAGCGTTGACTTTGACCGTTGGCCAAAAAGTCAGCTTTTCCGAAAACCCCTATTTTATGTTTTTCAACGTCCTGAGTCCGTTTTGAAGCCCGTTTCGCAAAATTCCGACCTGAAAGCTTCTGAATTTGATCTTGAACCCAAAAAATGCTTATGCGTTTCTTGTTTCGTTTAAAGGTAGGGTGATTAAGGATTAACTGTGAATTTGTTTAATTGAAGGCATCCGCATATCTTCATATCCGCATGGTTGTGGGATGTTGAATCCGAGTTCAAGTGTGTTCGAATTTCGTCCACGAATCGACCGGTGTAATTCGTAGTTAAGGTAATACAATACTACCCCTTGTATGCTTTATGAACATGTTGATATCCGGTTAACGCATGCATGCTTATGATAAAGTGTTTTGTAAACTCTGCTTAACCCGAATCAGATAGGAGAAATAAGTATGGAAATTATTAAAACCAAAATATTCGAATGAGAATACTAATAGATCAGAAGTATCGAAAGTTTTAATAGTAGTAAATAATACATTTAAATCTGCAACTCGATCAATAGTGTCTAAGATTAAATGCCCATAATATGGAGTAAGGGATATTGGATATGAGATTACAAAAATGCCCATGAGGTGTAAGAATGACTAAACTACCCATAATAAACGAAGTGACCCAAAATCTGTATTCGACTTGATTGAAAAAAATCATCCTTACCTAAGATGTATGTTCTTTTGGAAAAGACTTCGACATCATTATTCGAACGCGTGTGGTACTAAAAGAAACTTGGATTTTTCCCCTGAGCTCTGTATAACACATGAAGGTGAATTTACTAGAAATATCGTTGTATTCCTGAGCTGATCCTTACGATGATAATGAATGAATGAATTAGAATGATCGTAATGACCAAAAAGACTTTAGTGCCTTCGAGCACCGAAATTCTTAATTAATTAGAATGACAATTTTACCTTTAAGTTCTAAAATGAGTAAACCGTCTGTAAGGGCCGAAGAGATCAAAACGACTTAATCTCTATGAGGTACGTCAACGACGGTGATGCTAAATAGTAAAATTTGACAAAAGTGTTGGATTTATCCCAATTTCCAAAATGACCGAAAAGCCTTTTTGAGTTAAATAGGCAGTTATGCATTTGATGAAATTCTGAGATTTCTAATAAGACTTTAAGGGATGAAGTGCCCCTAAGTGTTAGGAAGCACACTCATGTATGTTAATCACTCCTGATATTAATTTAAGGTTGGAAGTTTTCTACACAAAATATAAGTTCGGCTACTCTGTGGCAAGTCCTGTGGTGAAATATGAAAACAATCGTTCAGATATACGATACAACTGGATACATTAGTAGGGTTGGTTAGTACTGCAAGGTTGAGATACATTAGTTTGAATGGATTTGGAGCCTCGAAAAATGTTTGGAAATCATAAATATTATAAATCGTCATTTTATCATTTTTGGGCTAAATTACAAATTGCCCCTGTTAGTTAATTGATCAAAATGCCCTCGTTGGCCAAAGTAATTAAAATAGCCTTGAATGTATCTGGTATCGTAAAAGATCTTGACATAGAAATCTCCGAATGCCTGGTTGAAAACCTGATGAGCAAATAGAATTTCTTGAGCAACTGTTCATGCCCCTTTAGTATAAATTACTAGCACGCCCATGTATGATAAAATGATCATAATGCCCTTGTATGCTTAAATGACTAAAGTACTCATAATATATTTGAACTTTCTAAGATCTTGATGTATTAATTCTTGAATACATGATATGAATCGTTTTACGAACCCTTTCTAATAGGGACCTTGTTCTTGAAAATTCGTCCAAATTGTCAAAAGTTCAATGTGTCCCCTTCTATAAGTACCGAGTATCTTTAAGAAATAAAGTGTTCTACCTAGTGTGTTCCATGTGTGCTATATTATGTTGAATGGATTGTATAATGATTTAATCATGAATAATATTATGTTTGACGAATATTTCAACTGTTATTGAGATTGCATCACTATGTTGGAAAATGAGGTGAAATGATCAACTGGATATATGATGACATTCTCTGCGTACCTGGTGTATGTCTGTTCAATATGTATACTTGTTATGTTGTTGCTTGAGCTGTGATGGTATTGCATGGCTGTCTGATGAACTTGATAATATGATCTGTTAGCTTGACCTATGATGGTACAATCTGTTTGCATGATGAATGATGAAAATGTTTTCTCTGCTCAATAGTATACCCAATTATCTGTCAAAAGCATGAACCTTTTATTTCTGATACTCTAAATAGATTGTCTGTCACATGTATTTAATTACTCATGTCTGAAATCTGAATACCGATTACTATTTGGGGTATACTGTTGGGTTATGTTATGAAGTCTTTGTCGGTACAGCCCTGATCCAGCTGTTAAATCCTTAGGTAAATCCTTATGGACCTAAGGCATCCCCTTAGGTGGCACCTACGCCCATCGGGCCTAGGGTAAGTCCTTATGGATGCAGTTTTGGGAGACTTGTTGAGTGTGTAAAAGTTCTATATTTTATCCCCTATTTAACCCATATTTCTACTGCATTCAAGCATAATTCATTGCATTTAGGATAGATT
Source organism: Hibiscus tridactylites (assembly GCA_958450335.1). Classification (NCBI taxonomy): domain Eukaryota; kingdom Viridiplantae; phylum Streptophyta; class Magnoliopsida; order Malvales; family Malvaceae; genus Hibiscus; species Hibiscus tridactylites. The sequence goes on from OY288266.1 coordinate 36,591,892, forward strand.
TCATTCATACATCACAATTATAATATGGGTAAACTACTGCAGGGGTCACTTTCGTTTCCCATTTGTACAGATTTAGTCACCACTTTTGAAAAGTGCCAATAAGTGGTCATCTACGTTTTCGATGTATAAAGACTTGGTCACTCCGACGTTATAGTCCGTTAATCCCCTAACGGATTGCTGATGTGGAGGAATTAATAAAGAATCACTGTGCTCACGTCTAAAAGTGGACTAAAGAAAGTCTAACATGTTGATTCCTCACCGTTAATCCCCTTTCCACCCCTCTCCTCGGCGATTTCCTATCTCTTTCTCTTTGAAAAAAATAAAAATCAAACTTACAAAGAAAATGGTGCGATTTCCTATCCCTTTTATCGAAAAACCACATTTTTTTATCAGATCGTAAAATGACTCCAACTTCGGTACATGGAAAGGAGCTTTTCTTGAAGGGTTTTTGAGCGAAGAGAAAGAGTTGAAGATAGAAAAAGAAAGTCAAGATTATGGCCGAGACTAGGCGCTATGGCCTTACTAATCAACTGGGTACGTATATAATTGACTCTTTTATCATCTTTCATTTTGGGTTTCTGCTGAAAGTTGAATCTTGCTTGTTTTCTTTAGCTCTATTTTGCCATGGTTTAATTTACTGCAATTAGTGTTCACTCCACTCTGTTTACATTTTAGCTCATGAGGTGGGTTTTAATTTTCTTTTGTGAGTTTTGGTTTGGAGGATGGAATAAATAGCTTCATTCGAATCATTCTATGCATAAGAAAAATGGTTAAGCTCAAGGGGTGCTAATTTTTGTTGAAAAGAAAGGGACTTGGGTCAAAATTAAAAAGCAAATGAAACCATGATCACTTATTTTGTATAAAAAGTTTGTATTAATTAAGAATCTTTTTCATTATAAAGTTAATATGAGGATTAGAGTAATTTGGATGTTTTTACTTGATATTAAGGTTTATGCAAAGATTTGAATGAACTCTCATTTTGCTGGGTGCAGATATTGAGCAGATACTCATGGAAGCGCAACACAGGTGGCTACGACCAGCTGAAATATGTGAAATTCTTAAAAACTATAAGAATTATCGCATTGCTCCCGAACTAGCACAAATGCAACCAAGTATGACCTTTTAATTGCATTGTAATGGTTCATGCTATTAGATGATGATAAATTGATTATTATCTTGATAACATGCAAACATTGTTCCTTTGATTTGGAGTTCTATTTTCCTGCCATATAGGATAATATTATCTTTTGCTTTCATGAATACCTACTCAATAGCTTTAACTTGTAAGATTGCAATTTTCTTTTCTCAAAAATTCCTCGAGAGTGTTCACTTTGCTGATGTCGATAGAACCAAAATGAAACAAGCACTGTGTAACGCCCCGGTTTTGGGCTTAGAAGTTTTGGGCTTGGACCGGTTCGGTTAGTGTGCGGTTCGAATATAAAAAGGTGAAATTAGGAAAGCCTAGTTCGGGTTGCGTTAAAAATATGGAAAAATGTTCTAAAATCCTCTTTTAATATATATAAGTGAACTGTGAAATCAATTTTACAAAATGAGGTTTGTAAGGGTGACATTTTGGGCTAGTGACCAAAATGTAATTTTTGAAAACTGCGTGACTGTTTTAAAAAGGATTGAAACTTTGAATCTTTAAGGAGCTATTTACCCAATGGGAGTTTCTCCAGATTTTTTTCTAAGATATTAAATGATTTATTTCTGATTTTTAAACAAAAGAAAAGTGGAGGGAAGATATTTTCATTTCTAACTAACTTTTCTCTCAAATCTTCCATTTTCATTTTCTCTCAAACCAAACACATTTCTCCAGATCTTTTCCTCTGATTTTTGTCATCTAAATCACTCATTTCAATTCTCTTTTGATCTCTAATCATCTCATCAACAAAACCTCACCAATTGCTAATTGGATTTTCAAGATTTTGGTTCCAAAAAGAGAGAAACTCAAGTTTGGAGGTAAGAACGTCCTTCTCCTCTAAACTCTCAGTTCTTTACTGAAATTCCTAAGTTCTCAATCCTTAATTGATGATTTATAAGTGGTTTTAAAGTTGTGTAATGGATCTTGGCTTAAAATGCAAGATTTGCTTGATTTTGGTGAAATTTCGTGTGATCTGTTTGGGCAGTGTTTTGAGGTGTCAAATTGATGTTAAATGAATGTTAAATTGATAAGGAATTGAGGTTTAACAATACAATCCCGAATAGGTTGAATTTCCTAAGTTTTGTTTGAGTTTTTGGTTGTTTTTGGAGTGTTTTTGATGATCTGTTATAGCTGGAGGTATAAGGACGTGTTTGGGATCATTTTGGATGTTAATTGATGTTTAAAAATGGTTAGAAGTGATGGATCTTGTCTGGGTTAAGTTTTGGAAGTGTTTGGAGGTGATTTTGGTTGTGTTTTGTAGCCGAATTGTTGGATTTGTGATGAGCAGCGAGTTTAGTTGTGTTGCTGGTGTTTTTAATGCATAATGATGCATTAATCCTCTGTTGTTGTGTGCTTGAAACAGGGGAGTTTGATCCGTGAGCATTAGAGGTGGTGCGGAAGGTTTCGGATGCTTGGAAGGCTTGTTGGTTAGCCTTGTTTTGTGTATCGGTGAGTGAAGTTGGGTTTTCAGCTTTTAAACCAAGGTTTGAAGGTTTTGGGAGCTTAGTATAAGTCTAAACAACTTAGCTAAGCTCAAGAGTAAGTAAATGGATTTTCGCTCTTGGTTTGTGTTGTGAATTGGCTTTAATAACAATTGTGATTGATGGTTGCAATGCATTTGATTTGCATGTTTTAAATTCTGTTTTGAAAGCATATTTTAAGCATGATTTAATGCTGGTTTTGAAAGCCATATGTGAAGGATGCTCAAGGTAAGAGATCCTTGGTTTTATACATTGAAATTGTGGTTTTGATGCATGGTGTTGCATGATGTTTAATGGCTTTGTGTAATGCTTTAAAAACAGTGGATTGATGATGGTAAATGATGGTTTTTGCATTATGGTTATGCATGTGAATCAAAGGATTAATATGGTAAAATGGTTATATTGGCAAGTGATGTAAGTGGTTCTTGGTTTCTTTGATCGGATATAGTTAGCCGGCTATAGGATTGGGTGCACCGTGAATAAAGTCGCCTTGGATGTGGAGTGGTTAAGAGTGAACCGGTAAACTCCATCCAAGTATCCTAACGAGATGGTTAAGGTCATAATGGAGGTTGAGATTCCATTCGAGGACCTTGGGTAAGCAAAGGTAATAATGGTGGTTAAAATTCCATTGGTGGACCTTGTGCTTGTTAAGATCACAATGGTGGTGTAAAGTCCATGTGTGGATCTTGTATAGGGTGTCCCGGATCTCGTTAGTGATGTTATACAACTACCAATCGGTGATGCTAAGGTTGTATGGTGTTTAAAAGTCCATACATGGGAACCTTGTGCATGTTAAGGTTATATGGTGTTTAAAAGTCCATATATGGGAACCTTGTGTAAGTTAAGGTTGTATGGTGTTTAAAAGTCCATACATGGGAACCTTGTGTAAGTTAAGGTTGTATGGTGATTAAAAGTCCATACATGGGAACCTTGTGAACATTAAGGTTGTATGGTGATTAAAAGTCCATACATGGGAACCTTGTGAAAGTTAAGGTTATATGGTGATTAAAAGTCCATATATGGGAACCTTGTGAATGGTAAGGTCAAATGGTGATTAAAAGTCCATTTGGGGACCTTGGATTGGTAGTGTGTATGAAGCGTAGGGACAACGCTTGTGATCCGCGTATCCGATTGGATGTTGAGTTGAAAAGTGGATTTGGATTATCACTTGAAAGCCAATATGATGTTCTTGATTATAATGAAGCATGAGATGCTTGGATTGATGCATATTTGCATGGGAAGTGTATAATGTATTAAGAATGCATGTTTGCTTGTTAAGTTTGAACAAGTGTTGATTATCTATTGATAATGATGCATGTGTGCATGAAATCTCTTTAGTGCATTGAAGTCTTGCTAAGACTTGTTTTTAAAGGCATATGATACAATTGTTGATGATGTGTTTCATAAGTGCATTTGTTTAAAGCATGTGTTGGATTGAATGAGTAAATGGTTTTAAAAGGGTTCTTGCTTGAAATGATAATCAAGTATGAGAAAGGTATGATGTGAAGAGGAAGTGTATTCTAAAGTTTTGAATTTAACTTTGCATTTGGTATTTATGCATGGAATGGTTAAATTGATGTTTTTGCAAGTTATGCTTTGAAAAGGTTTACTTAGCTTGCTAAGCTAAGGGTTGGTTTTCATGTTTGAGCAATGCATGATTTCGAGCTTGTTGTTGAAAAGGGTTTTCAAACATTGCTTTGGTTTATCAAATCGGGTTTGTTTTAAAAGTGGTTTTATGAGCCGCTGCATTGATGGTGTTTTGGTTTTGAGCATTCCTCACTAAGCATTATGTGCTTATGCTCCTTTTTGTCCATCAATGCAGATATTTGAAGTTGGAACAGCGAGAAGCAAGGGATTCAAGGAGGACTCCACTTGAGATGTATGTCTCGGTTAATAGCTATAGTTAATAAAGGCAATGGGGGGAGAATCTCTTGTGTAGATGTTTAATGAGTTGTGAATGTTGGACAAGTTTGGTTTATGTTGTTAAATCATGTGGATTAATGTTGCAACGTTTGGATCTTCATGTGCTTAAGTTGTATTGCTATGCTTCTTGTTAATAAGCATGAATGCCTTTTGAATGTGATTAACGTGTTGGTACTCTTAGGGATGATCATGTATCTAGATTTTGATGCATTTATGTTCCTTGTATGTTGAGTAACTTGCTGGTGAAGTTTGATGGCTTTTGGAGCATGTTTGGTATGGCAATTTGTTGTTTAAATAGTCTTTCTGCTGCAATCTGTGCAAGCCGTATCGGAACGAGAGCTACCGTTTCGGAACGGGTGCCCTGTAGTAGCCCAGGCGTCCGAAACGGAAGACACCATTCCGAAACGGAAGACACCGTTCCAAAACGGAAAGGCCTCTGCCAACCCTCATTTCGGAACGCGTTGCGGAACGGCCCCGCGTTTCGAAACAGGTTCATCCTATTTCGGAACATCTGACCGTTGGGGGCTGACATTGGCAGTTATATGTTTTGAATTGTTTGCTTTTTGGTCCTAAATCTTGTATGAGCAATTGTATGAGCTTTGGATGTCCGTTTGAGCTGAAACTTGGCAGTGAAGCATGAAATGTGACTAATCTCAAGATGGTAACTTTAATTTGGGTTAAGACCTTATAATTTACAGAATTTTCAATTTGGTCCCTAAAGTTGTAAATTGTTCAATTGGGTCCCTGTTTGATCTCTGATGTTTATGATCTTTGAGCATGTTGTTTGAGTGATCATAACTAGGGTTAATGTGCATCTAGACAAGTTTAAAAAGAAAACAAAGGGTCGTTAATCAAGGTTGACTTTCGGGTTGACTTTGGTTTTCCCCGTGTGACTTTCTTAATTCGGGTCGACCGTCTAGGCCGGGTTAAGGGGGTTACATTTGGTGGTATCAGAGCTGAGTTGCGAATGCTTGGGGAAAACGGTAAGTTGTTGTAGTATGTGTTTGATGTCTGTCTTGATGTATGGTTGAAAGCTGGTTGAAACACGTGTTTCTGAGCAATTGTTGATGTTTTAAGCATGCTTTTTGGTTATGAATCTTGGTTGAGCTAATGTGGACTTGTGCTGATGTTGTGAGTTGGTTTTATGCATGATGAAAGTGTTATGGGTATGATATGTTGATATTATGCTGTTGCGAGGGGATGCTGTTTGATGTAAGCATGATCGATTATGTTTTTGATATGCTTGATGTTGTGATATCCATGTTTTTGTTGACTGTTATGTCATGGAAAAGGGGAGAATACGGGATACCCATTGCCTTATTACTATAGCTATTGTGTTATTTTGGAGTTGGAGTTTGAATCCTTGCTTAAAGCTGGTCTAATTGGTTTGTTTGTTTTGTTGTGATTGCTGTTGTTAATAGTATGGCGAAATCGATGAAAGAATGGCAGTTGGGTGAGATGGTTGCTGCTTTAGGGCAGGTTGTTAAGGCGTGGAATTCACCTTTTAGTGGAGGTGTTTCGTCTCAGTCTTCTGTGCCTGGAGTTGAGGTAGTAGGGCAGGAGACAGAAGCTGATCCTGTGATGAATAGTTCATCACCGGTTGCTCAGGAGGTGTTGGGAGCATTTCAGGCTGTGGTAAAAGTAAAGTCTGTAGACGTGCTGGCTGTGGGATGTGTGGGTTTGTCGAAGCAGCGTTTGCTTGATTTGGGTGTTGTGGAATATCATGGTTCGTCACCTGAGATGTTTGAGGCTTGGTTGGCCAGTGTGGTTCTGATTTTGGATCAGGAAGGTTGTGATTATGCCTGTAAGCTGGGGAGCGTTGTCTCTTTGATGTTGGAGGACGCATGTGCCTGGTGGACATCTGTGGCGGTGGCATCGCACATCCATGATATTGATTGGGACTTCTTTGTGTCTGCCTTTTATGAAAGGTATCTTGGAGAGAAATATCCAAGGGTTAAGCAGTGTGAAGGTAGTGCAAATCTGGGGCAAGTGCTGCTTGAACAAGGAGTGGAGGCTCAGCTACCGGTTTGTGACCGTTGTGGAAGACGCCATGTTGGAGGTTGTTGGGGTGCAGGTGCTTGTTGGAACTGTGGTTCTAAAGAGCATGTGAAGCGAGTTTGTCCTCTTAGGGTGAAGTCAGCTTCAGTGGTAGCCAAAGGGTCTCTGAAGGGTCGTGGGCACGGCCGAGACAAAGTTCGAAGGTGGCAGAAAGAGCAGAAAGTTGTGAAGAGTTTGGGAAATGAAATCTGCTGGAAGTGTGGGTCTGCTGGACATACGAGACGTAGTTGTTTGAAGTTGGCTCGGAATAGCCAGGGTTCTTTACTGCAAGGAGATGGTGGTGACCTTAGTGTGTTAGCTGGTGCTGCAGCGGTGCGGCTGAAAAATGATGGTTCTGTGAGGAAGAGAGCCCGTCTGGTGAAGCTCCAGGGTAGTGAGGTGTTATCAGGTAACCTTGTTAAGTAACCTTTGCCTAGCTATCTTAGTTTGGTTTTTGTTGGTTTTCCTTGCGTAGTGAGTATGATCTTGTTGCTAGCATGTTTGGGTAGTTGTTGTTGTTTTTGAAATATCTTAGTGTGAAGAGGGCTTTAGTGAGTGTCTTATGGATAATGGTTGTTAGAATGTTGGAGTTAGACAAGTTAGAAGTGAGATAGGAGGTTGTTCTTGGACGGACTCTGAAGATGTTATTGGTGGGTGTGAACCGACATTCATGCACAGTTAAAATCATCTGTTATATACTATATCATATATGTACTGGTCCATGCATACATGTGACATGACATTAGAGGTTTTGCATACATGTACATCAGGCATTGATAGGACATATTGGTGACCATGCATACGAACGTTCACACTTGCTAATAGCTAATCGAGTCTGTTAGTGTTGTGTTGGGTTAGCTTGGATGATGGGTTTTTAGAGGTTGTTTGGGTGCTAGAAGAATGTTAGAGGTAATGGAGGGTTTTAAGCGAGCTGTTAGTAATTTGGAGTGCGGTGCAGCATGTTGGTAGAAGGAAAGTGTTTGCTGCTTAAAGAGTTTAGTGGTTTGGTGGAAAGGAGTACCGGTTGAAGTTAGGATCGGTCAGGTGGTTTGATTAGTTAGTGGATGTGTTTCTAGAGTGCTGAGGTATCTTGGCACTGATGTTGTGGTAGAAGGGTTGTTTATGTAGGTGAGGGTTCGTAGTAACCTTCGAGGAGTTGAGAAGATGGTTTGAATATTTTAAGTTGGGTGAGGTTCTTGTAAGCAAGTGTTGTGGTCAAAGTTGTAGTGGAAAAACAGTGTAAGATCGAAGGCCATTGCTGGTGGGACGGATTCTTGTGAGAAGTGGTTGGTTGGTTGTGAATAAGTAATTCTTTTTTAGATCAGCTGGTGGTGTGTGGAATGGTGGGCGGAGTCAAGGTTGGGGTTTGTGACGTGATTATCTGTCGATGAGTGAGCAGTTCTGGTGTGTCGATGGTAAAGATAGCGGTGGATGTGAAGTAAGGACAATAATACGTTGAGAAGTTTGGGTAAGCAGTTGTTGCTTAAGAATTTTTGCTTGTTGGAAAAAAAAATCTTTGAAAGAAGTTGGGGAGTTTGTAAAGAGTTTTAGAAGCAGTGAAGGTTGTAGTTTACATGGTGACTGAATTGGATTGGTTGGTGTCACTGTGTGAACAAGCTTTGGGAGTTGTGTGCTAAGGTGTTGTATGTTGTAAAAGTTTGAGGTTCTTCAGGTTGTTGATGGGGCTATGTGTAGTCCGGAGTTGTGAAGGGTTAAGTTGTGCTTAACCTTGGGTGTTCTGGAATTTGGGAACAGAGTGTGGTAGTGTTGAGTTTGGGTGGAGTTTGTGGAGAGAGTGCTTAGTGGTGGTTAATTCTCCTGTGTTGCCTTGTGTGTTGCTTTGAGAAGTTTGGTTGTTCTCATTTCGCCAGTTGAAATTTCGAGGACGAAATTTCCTAAGAGGGGGACAGTTGTAACACCCCGGTTTTGGGCTTAGAAGTTTTGGGCTTGGACCGGTTCGGTTAGTGTGCGGTTCGAATATAAAAAGGTGAAATTAGGAAAGCCTAGTTCGGGTTGTGTTAAATATATGAAAAAATGTTCTAAAAATCCTCTTTTAATATATATAAGTGAACTGTGAAATCAATTTTACAAAATGAGGTTTGGAAGGGTGACATTTTGGCTAGTGACCAAAATGTAATTTTTGAAAACTGCGTGACTGTTTTAAAAAGGATTGAAACTTTGAATCTTTAAGGAGCTATTTACCCAATGGGAGTTTCTCCAGATTTTTTCTAAGATATTAAATGATTTATTTCTGATTTTTAAACAAAAGAAAAGTGGAGGGAAGATATTTTCATTTCTAACTAACTTTTCTCTCAAATCTTCCATTTTCATTTTCTCTCAAACCAAACACATTTCTCCAGATCTTTTCCTCTGATTTTTGTCATCTAAATCACTCATTTCAATTCTCTTTTGATCTCTAATCATCTCATCAACAAAACCTCACCAATTGCTAATTGGATTTTCAAGATTTTGGTTCCAAAAAGGGAGAAACTCAAGTTTGGAGGTAAGAACGTCCTTCTCCTCTAAACTCTCAGTTCTTTACTGAAATTCCTAAGTTCTCAATCCTTAATTGATGATTTATAAGTGGTTTTAAAGTTGTGTAATGGATCTTGGCTTAAAATGCAAGATTTGCTTTATTTTGGTGAAATTTCGTGTGATCTGTTTGGGCAGTGTTTTGAGGTGTCAAATTGATGTTAAATGAATGTTAAATTGATAAGGAATTGAGGTTTTATCAATGCAATCCCGAATAGGTTGAATTTCCTAAGTTTTGCTTGAGTTTTTGGTTGTTTTTGGAGTGTTTTTGATGATCTGTTATAGCTGGAGGTATAAGGACGTGTTTGGGATCATTTTGGATGTTAATTGATGTTTAAAAATGGTTAGAAGTGATGGATCTTGGCTGGGTTAAGTTTTGGAAGTGTTTGGAGGTGATTTCGGTTGTGTTTTGTAGCCGAATTGTTGGATTTGTGATGAGCAGCGAGTTTAGTTGTGTTGCTGGTGTTTTTAATGCATAATGATGCATTAATCCTCTGTTGTTGTGTGCTTGAAACAGGGGAGTTTGATCCGTGAGCATTAGAGGTGGTGCGGAAGGTTTCGGATGCTTGGAAGGCTTGTTGGTTAGCCTTGTTTTGTGTATCGGTGAGTGAAGTTGGGTTTTCAGCTTTTAAACCAAGGTTTGAAGGTTTTGGGAGCTTAGTATAAGTCTAAACAACTTAGCTAAGCTCAAGAGTAAGTAAATGGATTTTCGCTCTTGGTTTGTGTTGTGAATTGGCTTTAATAACAATTGTGATTGATGGTTGCAATGCATTTGATTTGCATGTTTTAAATTCTGTTTTGAAAGCATATTTTAAGCATGATTTAATGTTGGTTTTGAAAGCCATATTTGAAGGATGCTCAAGGTAAGAGATCCTTGGTTTTATACATTGAAATTGTGGTTTTGATGCATGGTGTTGCATGATGTTTAATGGCTTTGTGTAATGCTTTAAAAACAATGGATTGATGATGGTAAATGATGGTTTTTGCATTATGGTTATGCATGTGAATCAAAGGATTAATATGGTAAAATGGTTATATTAGCAAGTGATGTAAGTGGTTCTTGGTTTCTTTGATCGGATATAGTTAGCCGGCTATAGGATTGGGTGCACCGTGAATAAAGTCGCCTTGGATGTGGAGTGGTTAAGAGTGAACCGGTAAACTCCATCCAAGTATCCTAACGAGATGGTTAAGGTCATAATGGAGGTTGAGATTCCATTCGAGGACCTTGGGTAAGCAAAGGTAATAATGGTGGTTAAAATTCCATTGGTGGACCTTGTGCTTGTTAAGATCACAATGGTGGTGTAAAGTCCATGTGTGGATCTTGTATAGGGTGTCCCGGATCTCGTTAGTGATGTTATACAACTACCAATCGGTGATGCTAAGGTTGTATGGTGTTTAAAAGTCCATACATGGGAACCTTGTGCATGTTAAGGTTATATGGTGTTTAAAAGTCCATATATGGGAACCTTGTGTAAGTTAAGGTTGTATGGTGTTTAAAAGTCCATACATGGGAACCTTGTGTAAGTTAAGGTTTTATGGTGATTAAAAGTCCATACATGGGAACCTTGTGAACATTAAGGTTGTATGGTGATTAAAAGTCCATACATGGGAACCTTGTGAAAGTTAAGGTTATATGGTGATTAAAAGTCCATATATGGGAACCTTGTGAATGGTAAGTCCTTAACCCGGCCTAGACGGTTGACCCGAATTAAGAAAGTCACACGGGGAAAACCAAAGTCAACCCGAAAGTCAACCTTGATTAACGACCCTTTTTTTTTCTTTTTAATCTTGTCTAGATGCACATTAGTCCTAATTGTGATCACACAAACACCATACACAAAGATCGCAAACATCAGAGATCAAACAGGGACCCAATTGAACAAATTACAACTTTAGGGACCAAATTGTAATTTCTGATAATTAGAATGACTTAACCCAAATTAATCTTACCAACTTGAAATTAGTTAGGTTTCATGCTTCTCTGTGAAATTTCAGCTCAAAAGGACTTCTCGAACTCATACAATTGCACAAACAAGATTTAGGACTAAAACGCAAATATTTCAAAACATTTAACTGCCAATGTCAGCCCCCAACGGTCGTCCGTTCCAGAACAGGCAGACCCCGTTTCGAAACACGGGCCGTTCCGCAACGCGTACCGGAACACGGGGTGGCAGTGGCCAAACCGTTTCGAAACGGTGCCTACCGTTTCGGACTCCTGGGTTCATTCAAGGCACCCATTCCGAAACGGTGTGCACTGTTCCGAAACGCCCTGCACAGATTGCAGCAAAATGCATTCTTAAACATGCAATTAATCATCCAATCATGCCCAAATGCTACCAAACTTTACCAGCATGCAATTCAACATATATGAGACTTACTAGCATCATCACTTCATCAAAACAACATCATATGCAAAAAGCCCCAAATCTAAAGGCATGCTTCCTACACAAGCTAGCTATTCAAGCACAAACTTCCAAAACAAGCATGTAATGATCCAACACAAAAACCAGCATTCTTATCATCATTCAACATACTTAGGGAGTTCCAAACACCTCCCAAAACATACACATTTGTCCCCCATTGCCAAATTACCAAAAGCTAAAATGTACTAACAAAACCTTCCATACATTGAGCTCTACTTTCACTTGAATGCTTGCCCTCCTTGCTGCCCTCAAGGTTCCCTAATGTTCTGCATTATTGAATTAAGAAAACGAAAGAGAGCGTAAGCAAAAGCTTAGTGAGGAATGCTCTTAAAAACCATTCAATAATGCACTTAAAAACATTTATAAATCATGCTTTAAATCAACCTTTGCACATGCTCAAAAGCATACTTAAAACAAGCATCTCATGCTTCAACATAACATGTCATATTGGTTCAAGTGATAAATTCCATTTCTTTAAAACAAGTTCATCAACTTTCCCAAGGACTTTTAAACACCTTGGCCCCAAGGACTTTTAAACACCTTGGCCATGGACTTTTAACCACCATGAAAGAGGACCACACAAGGACTTTTAACCACCTTTGTGTCCATAGCTTGATTCACCCCAAGGACTTTTAAACACCTTGGCCCCAAGGACTTTTAAACACCTTGGCCTCAAGGACTTTTAAACACCTTGGCCCCATGGACTTTTAAACACCATGGCTCCATGGACTTTTAAACACCATGGAAAGGATCACCTAAGGACCTTTAACCACCTTAGTGTCCGCAACAAGAACCATCCAAGGACTTTTAACCACCTTGATGTTCTTAAGTAACAAGGCTCACTCAAGGACTTTTAACCACCTTAGTGACCTTAACTCTTTTTAAAACATCACTTGCCAATATACATCATTTTCATCATTTAATCCACTGTTTTTAAGCATTAAACCAAGCCATATTCATCATGCACTTAAAAGGATCAAACCACATTTAATCGATGTACAAAAACAAGGAACTCTTACCTAGAGTTTCCCTCAACATATGGCTTACAACATCAGCAAATACCATGCTAAATCATGCTTTCAAAACAGTATTTAAAACATGCAATAAACCACTTTGCATCACAACAAAATCATGGCCACCACTAGAGAGTAATTCCGAAAACTTACACTTGAGCTTAGCAAAGTTGTTTAGACTTAAAATAAGCTCCCAAGACATTGGTTTCAAAGCCGAAAACCCAATTTCACACACGCACTCACCGATTCCACTTTGCTTCAAGCCAAAGCACCAAATCAAGCTTCCGGATCAACAACTCTTGGATCCAAAGATGCCTCCCCTGTTTCAACACATCAAAGCAGAGGATTAATGCATCATCATGCATTAATTGCTTCAATGAAAGCACCTAAACTCGCTGCTCTCATCCACACACCATTTTCGGCCACCAAACACAACCGAAAATGCATCCAAACCACTTCTAAACAAAACCCAGCCATAAACCAGCAAAACCACACATCCTTTAACATCATATAACATCTAAAAACAACCTATTAACATCCTTATACCTCCAGCAACATCAGATCCACAAGATCACCTCAAAAACAACCTTGAATCACAAGCTAAACTTAGGAAACTCAACCTATCCGGGATTGCATTAATCAAAACTCAATTCCTTATCAATTTAGAGTTCATTTAACATCAAAAACACATCTCAAATCACAGATTTGACCACTTAAAAATCATCAAAAATCATCAAAAACGTAGGAATTTCAGTAAAGAACTGATAGTTTAGAGGAGAAGGACGTTCTTACCTCCAAACTTGAGTTTCTCCTCTTTTTGGAATCAAAAACCTTGTTGAATCAAGTAGCAAATGATGAGGTTTTGTAGATATGTTGATTAGGAATCAAAAGAGAGTTGAAAGGAAGAATTTAGATGAGAAAATCAGATCAAATTCTCTGGAGAGAAAGTGTTTGGGTTGAGAGAAAATGAGAGAAAGAAAATAGGAAAGTTAGTTATCCAAAATAGCCAAATGGCTTTCCCTCCACTTTTAATATGATTTAAAATCAGAATATAGCTTAAAATATCTTAGAAAAATCTGGAGAAACTCCCTTTGGGTAAATAGCTCCTTAAAGATTCAAAGTTTCAACCCTTTATAAAACAGTCACCAAACTTTCGAAATTTACATTTTGGTCACTAGCCAAAATGTCACCCTTCCAAAACTCATTTTCCAAAATTGATTTCACAGTTCACTTAATTATATTAAAAGATGATTTTAGAACATTTTTCCATATTTTTAATGCAACCTGAACTAGGCTTTCCTAATTTCACCCCTTAAGATTCGAACAACACTTTGACCAAACCGGTCAACGCCCAAAACTCCTAAGCCCAAAACCGGGGCGTTACAACTCTCCCCCCTTAAGAAATTTCGTCCTCGAAATTTACCTGAAGGAAAGAGATAAGGAAACTGCTTCAGCATGTCTTCCTTCCGCTCCCACGTGGCTTCCTCAACACCTCGATGCTTCCACAGCACCTTCACCAATTCAATGGTCTTGCCACGAAGAACCTTGCTATCCGAATCCAGAACCTTCACCGGTTCCTCATCATAGGTCAAATCCGGATTCAAAACCACTTCCTCCACAGGCATCACATGCGATGGATCAGATCTATACTTCCGGAGCATAGAAACATGGAACACATCATGAATCTTCTCCAACTCTTGAGGTAACCTCAACCGATACGCAACAGGACCCACACGCTCAACCACCTCATATGGTCCAATGTACCTAGGGCTCAACTTACCCTTCCGACCAAACCTCATCACCTTCTTCCAAGGCGAAACCTTCAAAAACACACGGTCACCCACCGCATACTCTATCTCCTTACGCTTCAAATCCGCGTAAGACTTTTGCCGATCAGAGGCAGCCTTCAACCGTTCACAAATGAGCTTCACCTTCTCGGTGGTCCCTTTCAACAAAGCCGGCATCGAAACCAACTTTTGACCAGTTTCAGCCCAACAAAGAGGAGTCCTACACTTCCTCCCGTACAAAGCCTCATAAGGTGCCATCTGTATACTCGCCTGATAACTATTGTTATAAGCGAACTCAACCAAAGGCAGATGCTTCTCCCAAGAACCTTGGAACTCAATCACGCAGCACCTCAACATATCCTCCAAGATCTGAATAACCCGCTCAGACTGACCATCCGACTGAGGATGATAGGATGTACTGAAATGCAACCTTGTACCCAGAGCTTGATGCAAACACTGCCAGAAACGCGATGTGAACCTCGGATCCCTATCCGACACAATCGACTTAGGCACACCATGCAGCCGCACAATCTCAGCAATGTACAGCTCTGCCAGCTTATCCAAAGAAAACGTAGTATGCACAGGCAAGAAATGCGCACACTTCGTCAGGCGATCCACAATCACCCAAACATAATTCTTCTTTGATGGAGACAAAGGTAAACCAGATACAAAATCCATGGTAACCCTCTCCCACTTCCATTCAGGGATTTTCAACGGCTGCAACAACCCAGAAGGAACCTGATGTTCAGCCTTAACTCGCTGACACACCAAACACTTGCTCACAAACTCTGCAACATCCTTCTTCAAACCCACCCAATAGTACTCATCACGAAGATCACGATACATTTTAGTACTACCAGGGTGCATAGCAAAAGGACTACTATGACCTTCAGTCAGAATAGCACGCCTCAACTCAACATCAGCAGGCACTACTATCCGACTACCAAAACACAACACACCATCCTCATTAAAGCAGAAATCCGAAGGTCTACCCTCCGCGATATCCTGAACATGAGACACCAAGGAATCATCCAGCAACTGCTTTTCCTTGATCAACTGAACCAAAGATGGCTTCACTTGCAACTCAGCAACAAGACCACCATCTCGCGATATGCTCAAGCTAGCAAACATAGCCCTCAGCTCAACAGCTACCTTTCTACTCAAGGCATCAGCAACAACATTAGCTTTTCCAGGATGATACTCAATCGTCAGATCATAATCCTTGAGCAACTCCAACCAACACCGCTGCCTAAGATTCAACTCCTTCTGAGACATCAGATACCTCAAACTCTTGTGATCCGTGTACACGGTACATTTCTCACCATACAGATAATGTCTGCAGATCTTCAGAGCAAAAACCACTGCAGCCAGCTCAATATCATGCGTAGGATAATTGCGCTCATGCACTTTCAACTGCCGCGATGCATAAGCCACCACCTTACCCTCTTGCATCAGCACACATCCCAAACCAACATAGGATGCATCACTATAGACCACAAACTCTTTCCCTGATTCAGGCTGAACCAAGATAGGAGCTTGCGTCAAAGCCGCCTTAAGCTTCTCAAAAGCTTGCTGTCTCGCTTCCGTCCACTCATACTTAACATCCTTCTACAACAGCTTTGTCAAAGGAGCAGCAATCTTGGAAAAACCATCCACAAACCTTCGGTAGTATCCCGCCAAACCAAGGAAACTACGGACCTCATGAACAGACTTAGGAACTTTCCAATTCATCACCGCCTCAATCTTCTGAGGATCAACACGAATCCCCTCAGCTGAGACCACATGCCCAAGAAACACCACCTCCTTAAGCCAGAACTCACACTTGCTCAGCTTAGCATAAAGCTGATTCTCCAACAAGGCTTGCAGCACAATCCTCAAATGCTCTTCGTGCTCCTCCTCAGTACGCGAGTACACGAGGATATCATCAATGAACACCACAACGAACTTTTCCAGGTATTCATGAAACACACGATTCATCATGTCCATGAAAGCAGCAGGAGCATTTGTCAAACCAAACGGCATCACAAGCAACTCATAATGCCCATACCTTGTCCTGAAAGCTGTCTTAGGCACATCCACATCCTTCACCTTCAACTGATAATACCCTGACCTCAAGTCAATCTTAGAGAACACTGCAGCTCCCCGAAATTGATCAAAGAGATCATCAATCCTCGGCAAAGGATACCGATTCTTGATAGTCAACTTGTTCAGCTGACGGTAATCAATACACATCCTCATAGTGCCATCTTTCTTCTTCACAAACAAGACTGGTGCACCCCAAGGTGACACACTCGGCCGGATGAAACCACGATCAAGCAACTCTTGCAACTGCGTCTTCAGCTCCTTCAGCTCCTTAGGTGCCATTCTATAGGGAGTAATGGACACAGGAGTTGTATTCTCATACAGCTCAATTCCAAACTCCACCTCGCGATTAGGAGGTAAACCAGGCAACTCCTCAGGAAAAACACCAGGAAACTCCTTCACAACTTTGATATCTTGCACCCTCAACTCCTTAGAGCTAGGATTCATCACAAAAGCTAGATAAGCTTCGCAACCCTGCCTCAGCATCCTACTCGCCTCCAAGGTACACACCACATTGGCAAGAAACTTCACATTCTCACCAACCACAACAACTTCATAATCATCCGCAAGCTTAAGCGAAACCCGCTTATTTTCACAATCTACCACAGCACGATGCTCAGCAAGCCAATCCATACCAAGGATCACATCAAAACCATAAAAGGGCAACTCCATAAGACCAACATGAAAAACATGTTCTTGTACAACCAAGGGACACCTTCTATAAAGCTTTCGAGTCACAACAGTTTCACCAAAAGAACTAGTGACACGAACACCAACATCCAAAGACTCAACAGGCAAACCAAGCAATTCAGCATGCTCACGCAAAATGTATGAATGCGTAGATCCAGAATCAATCAAAGAAAGCAATGACAAGGATTGCAAAGTAAAGGTACCTGCAATCACATCTGCATCATTCCTTCCCTCACGCTGAGCATACACCCTAGCTTGGCCTCCACCTTCAGGCTGAATAGCCACAACATGAACTACTCCACGACCTCCATCCTCTCGCCTCTGGAAATTACCACGGTCGCGCCCACGACCTCTCTGTGGTGCAGCAACAACAGGAGCACGCTCTTGGCCACCAGCCAACCTCGGACAATCTCGCCTCAAGTGGTCTACAGAACCACAATTCCAGCATCCATTACCAGCTGCCGCTACAGGAGCTTGCACCTCTCTCACAGCACGAGGACAGTCACGCTTCATGTGACCACGTGAACCACAGATCCATCAAGCACTCGGATCAGCTCTAGCATTACCTCCTCTAGCAGGTGCACCACCACCTCTCTTGGCTGAGGACTGATACTTCTGATCACGTCCCCTCTTGTTCCGTCCACCTCCGGAACTAAACTCAGCAGCTCTCTTGCCAGAACTCGCTCCAGCACCTTTCGCAGATAAACCCAAGTTCATCTCAATGTCCTTGGCTCGGCCCACCAACACATCAAAATCATCGTACTCAGTGGCCAACACATACATTTTCACATCCGTCACAAGACCATAACGGAACCTCTCGCACCTTGCTCGCTCATCAGGTATCAGCTCCGGTGCATACTGACTGAGTCGCACAAACTGCACCTCATACTCAGCCACACTCATGCTCCCTTGGGTAAGAGACATGAATTCACGCTTCTTCTCATCAAGATATCTCACTCCTAGATATCTCCGCTTGAACACATTCTGAAAGAATGTCCAAGTAACATCAGCTTCAGCCATCCCAGCTATGGTGGTCGTCCACCACGTATACGCATCGTCCTGCAGCAAGGACACAACACATCCCAGCTTTTGCACATCCGTGCAGCTCATCTGACCCAAGATACGCTTGGTACTCTCTAGCCAAGCTTCAGAACTCTCAGCCGACATACCCCTGAACTCAGTCCCACCAAGACTGCGCAGACGCTCCAAAGGTAGTCTAACTCCAGCATCTCCCTGATGCCCAGCTCCTTGAGCTCCAGCTACTGCTGCTCGAAAAGCACCCGCAATAGCTTGTACCAACATCGACATATCAGGCATAGCTTGCCCCTGACCAACCTCTGGTCCAGCAGCTCCAGCACCAGCTGCAGCTTCAGCTCTCTCACCTCCAGCACCACCACCAGGCGGAGGAGGGGGTAACACCGCACTACCCGTGTTCTCCTCGTTCTCGTTCTCATTGGGAGCCGTAGCTCGCACACTACCTCGTAACTCTCTACGTGGTGCCATACTTTTACCATGCAATCACAATGCAAATAAAACAAAGTCAGGCCCAGCAAGGTAAGCAATCCAAGTATTCAAGCTCAATTTCATTCAAAATCAACATCATTTCATTAGCTTTTGTTTGGCAATGGGTACCCTCAACATGCTACATCACAGCATACATCTCAATTGCATCAAAATCACAAGCCACTAAACATGCTTTCGATCAACAAGCATACAAGCCAAACATACTTCAATCATGCATACATTCATTCCCAATTACTCGAGAACTCAGCTCTGATACCACCAAATGTAACCCCCTTAACCCGGCCTAGACGGTTGACCCGAATTAAGAAAGTCACACGGGGAAAACCAAAGTCAACCAAAAAGTCAACCTTGATTAACGACCCTTATTTTTCTTTTTAATCTTGTCTAGATGCACATTAGTCCTAATTGTGATCACACAAACACCATACACAAAGATCGCAAACATCAGAGATCAAACAGGGACCCAATTGAACAAATTACAACTTTAGGGACCAAATTGTAATTTCTGATAATTAGAAGGACTTAACCCAAATTTATCTTACCAACTTGAAATTAGTTAGGTTTCATGCTTCTCTGTGAAATTTCAGCTCAAAAGGACTTCCCGAACTCATACAATTGCACAAACAAGATTTAGGACTAAAACGCAAACATTTCAAAACATTTAACTGCCAATGTCAGCCCCCAACGGTCGACCGTTCCAGAACAGGCAGACCCCGTTTCGAAACACGGGCCGTTCCGCAACGCGTACCGGAACACGGGCTGGCAGTGGCCTCCTTGCTGCGTACCGGAACACGGGCCGTTCCGCAACGCGTACCGGAACACGCGTACCAGCATTCAAAACAACGTTCAACATACTTAGGGAGTTCCACACACCTCCCAAAACATACACATTGGTCCCCCATTGCCAAATTACCAAAAGCTAAAATGTACTAACAAAACCTTCCATACATTGAGCTCTACTTTCACTTGAATGCTTGCCCTCCTTGCTGCCCTCAAGGTTCCCTAATGTTCTGCATTATTGAATTAAGAAAACGAAAGAGAGCGTAAGCAAAAGCTTAGTGAGGAATGCTCTTAAAAACCATTCAATAATGCACTTAAAAACATTTATAAATCATGCTTTAAATCAACCTTTGCACATGCTCAAAAGCATACTTAAAACAAGCATCTCATGCTTCAACATAACATGTCATATTGGTTCAAGTGATAGATTCCATTTCTTTAAAACAAGTTCATCAACTTTCCCAAGGACTTTTAAACACCTTGGCCCCAAGGACTTTTAAACACCTTGGCCATGGACTTTTAACCACCATGAAAGAGGACCACACAAGGACTTTTAACCACCTTTGTGTCCATAGCTTGATTCACCCCAAGGACTTTTAAACACCTTGGCCCCAAGGACTTTTAAACACCTTGGCCCCAAGGACTTTTAAACACCTTGGCCCCATGGACTTTTAAACACCATGGCCCCATGGACTTTTAAACACCATGGAAAGGATCACCTAAGGACTTTTAACCACCTTAGTGTCCGCAACAAGAACCATCCAAGGACTTTTAACCACCTTGATGTTCTTAAGTAACAAGGCTCACTCAAGGACTTTTAACCACCTTAGTGACCTTAACTATTTTTAAAACATCACTTGCCAATATACATCATTTTCATCATTTAATCCACTGTTTTTAAGCATTAAACCAAGCCATATTCATCATGCACTTAAAAGCATCAAACCACATTTAATCGATGTAAAAAAACAAGGAACTCTTACCTAGAGTTTCCCTCAACATATGGCTTACAACATCAGCAAATACCATGCTAAATCATGCTTTCAAAACAGTATTTAAAACATGCAATAAACCACTTTGCATCACAACAAAATCATGGCCACCACTAGAGAGTAATTCCGAAAACTTACACTTGAGCTTAGCAAAGTTGTTTAGACTTAAACTAAGCTCCCAAGACATTGGTTTCAAAGCCGAAAACCCAATTTCACACACGCACTCACCGATTCCACTTTGCTTCAAGCCAAAGCACCAAATCAAGCTTCCGGATCAACAACTCTTGGATCCAAAGATGCCTCCCCTGTTTCAACACATCAAAGCAGAGGATTAATGCATCATCATGCATTAATTGCTTCAATGAAAGCACCTAAACTCGCTGCTCTCATCCACACACCATTTTCGGCCACCAAACACAACCGAAAATGCATCCAAACCACTTCTAAACAAAACCCAGCCATAAACCAGCAAAACCACACATCCTTTAACATCATATAACATCTAAAAACAACCTATTAACATCCTTATACCTCCAGCAACATCAGATCCACAAGATCACCTCAAAAACAACCTTGAATCACAAGCTAAACTTAGGAAACTCAACCTATCCGGGATTGCATTAATCAAAACTCAATTCCTTATCAATTTAGAGTTCATTTAACATCAAAAACACATCTCAAATCACAGATTAATCAGATCTAACGAAAATCATCAAAAATTACCAAATCTTGCATTATAAGCCAAGATCCATTTCACCACTTAAAAACCTTTAATAAAACATCAATTAAGGATTGAAAACTTAGGAATTTCAGTAAAGAACTGATAGTTTAGAGGAGAAGGACGTTCTTACCTCCAAACTTGAGTTTCTCCTCTTTTTGGAATCAAAAACCTTGTTGAATCAAGTAGCAAATGATGAGGTTTTGTAGATATGTTGATTAGGAATCAAAAGAGAGTTGAAAGGAAGAATTTAGGTGAGAAAATCAGATCAAATTCTCTGGAGAGAAAGTGTTTGGGTTGAGAGAAAATGAGAGAAAGAAAATAGGAAAGTTAGTTATCCAAAATAGCCAAATGGCTTTCCCTCCACTTTTAATATGATTTAAAATCAGAATATAGCTTAAAATATCTTAGAAAAATCTGGAGAAACTCCCCTTGGGTAAATAGCTCCTTAAAGATTCAAAGTTTCAACTCTTTATAAAACATTCACCAAACTTTCGAAATTTACATTTTGGTCACTAGCCAAAATGTCACCCTTCCAAAACTCATTTTCCTAAATTGATTTCACAGTTCACTTAATTATATTAAAAGATGATTTTAGAACATTTTTCCATATTTTTAATGCAACCCGAACTAGGCTTTCCTAATTTCACCCCTTAAGATTCGAACAGCACTTTAACCAAACCGGTCAACGCCCAAAACTCCTAAGCCCAAAACCGGGGCGTTACATATTGAGAATGATGCATGTGTGCATGAAATCTCTTTAGTGCATTGATGTCTTGCTAAGACTTGTTTTTAAAGGCATATGATACAATTGTTGATGATGTGTTTCATAAGTGCATTTGTTTAAAGCATGTGTTGGATTGAATGAGTAAATGGTTTTAAAAGGGTTCTTGCTTGAAATGATAATCAAGTATGAGAAAGGTATGATGTGAAGAGGAAGTGTATTCTAAAGTTTTGAATTTAACTTTGCATTTGGTATTTATTCATGGAATGGTTAAATTGATGTTTTTGCAAGTTATGCTTTGAAAAGGTTTACTTAGCTTGCTAAGCTAAGGGTTGGTTTTCATGTTTGAGCAATGCATGATTTCGAGCTTGTTGTTGAAAAGGGTTTTCAAACATTGCTTTGGTTTATCAAATCGGGTTTGTTTTAAAAGTGGTTTTATGAGCCGCTGCATTGATGGTGTTTTGGTTTTGAGCATTCCTCACTAAGCATTATGTGCTTACGCTCCTTTTTGTCCATCAATGCAGATATTTGAAGTTGGAACAGCGAGAAGCAAGGGATTCAAGGAGGACTCCACTTGAGATGTATGTCTCGGTTAATAGCTATAGTTAATAAAGGCAATGGGGGAAGAATCTCTTGTGTAGATGTTTAATGAGTTGTGAATGTTGGACAAGTTTGGTTTATGTTGTTAAATCATGTGGATTAATGTTGCAACGTTTGGATCTTCATGTGCTTAAGTTGTATTGCTATGCTTCTTGTTAATAAGCATGAATGCCTTTTGAATGTGATTAACGTGTTGGTACTCTTAGGGATGATCATGTATCTAGATTTTGATGCATTTATGTTCCTTGTATGTTGAGTAACTTGCTGGTGAAGTTTGATGGCTTTTGGAGCATGTTTGGTATGGCAATTTGGTGTTTAAATAGTCTTTCTGCTGCAATCTATGCAAGCCGTATCGGAACGGGAGCTACCGTTTCGGAACAGGTGCCCTGTAGTAGCCCAGGCGTCCGAAACGGAAAGGCCTCTGCCAACCCTCGTTTCGGAACGCGTTGCGGAACGGCCCCGCGTTTCGAAACAGGTTCATCCTGTTTCGGAACATCTGACCGTTGGGGGCTGACATTGGCAGTTATATGTTTTGAATTGTTTGCTTTTTGGTCCTAAATCTTGTATGAGCAATTGTATGAGCTTTGGATGTCCGTTTGAGCTGAAACTTGGCAGTGAAGCATGAAATGTGACTAATCTCAAGATGGTAACTTTAATTTGGGTTAAGACCTTATAATTTACAGAATTTTCAATTTGGTCCCTAAAGTTGTAAATTGTTCAATTGGGTCCCTGTTTGATCTCTGATGTTTATGATCTTTGAGCATGCTGTTTGAGTGATCATAACTAGGGTTAATGTGCATCTAGACAAGTTTAAAAAGAAACAAAAGGGTCGTTAATCAAGGTTGACTTTCGGGTTGACTTTGGTTTTCCCCGTGTGACTTTCTTAATTCGGGTCGACCGTCTAGGCCGGGTTAAGGGGGTTACACACTGAAACCCTAATTGTCATTGTGGCAACCTTCCTTCTTCTTCTTCTTCTTCTTCAGAACCAAAACGAAACAAGCACTGAAACACTAATTGTCGTTGTGGAAACCTTCCAACGTTATTATCCACGTGAGAATACACGTGGATATTGCTATTTAATTAATTCCGCCACATCAGCAATCAGTTAGGGGATTAACGGACTATAACGTCGGAGTGACCAAGTCTTTACACATCGAAAACGTAGATGACCACTTATTGGCACTTTTCAACAGTGGTGACTAAATCTGTACAAACGGGAAACGAAAGTGACCCCTATAGTAGTTTACCATTATATTAAATGGCACAAATGCTACTAAAATAGGTTACTTTTGCAGGTAGGTGTTGTAGCAGACGCAGGGCAGTGGAGAAGCAGAGCTGGAACACATGATTACAGACGAGAAGAAGGATGTTGCCTTGGCCGCTATCGTGGCAGCCAATGACGGCATCAATGGTGAAGGGAAGAAGTGAAGTGGAGCTCGACAGAAAGATGAAATTAAGCTGGTCTTTCGTGGAGCACTCTTATATTTTTGTGAGCCCTAGATCAGAATGAAGGCCAAGCCCAAAGTTTAAGGAAGAAACTCCAAGCAAGAAGAGAGGTCGAATTAAACACATCTACTCTGAAGATTTAGTCTTTAATATTGTTGTACTTTAATTTAAACTTGTATTCTTGCCATATTAGAAAACTTGAACCCAAGGCCTATATAAAGGCATATAATTCGACCTAGGGAAGGATATCTTATTCTCTAGCCGTCTTCCCCTAAACCCTAGTTGATTTCCCCCTTCTCATCATGTTCTAAACTTCCCCTAGGGCTAAGGGTTGATTCTGTAAAGTAGTTGCAAGGATTGCATTTGTTTTAGGAATTTTTCTGTTCAATAAAATAGACTTCAAGTTTGCTTATTCTGGTTTTCAACATCTTGCAAGAGTATCGGGAGAGCATTGTGAGATTATACATTTACTTAATATCGGGAGAGTTAAGTATACGAAAGGAATAAGTACGGGTTCTCCAGTTTATGGTTGAACTATCTTTGACATAGGGATAGGACGAGGTTAAGTGGCTAAGGAAGAATTCAACAACATCGGTGTTCATCCTTCGATTCACGCCAGGAGGTATCATCAAAGACGTGTTAATCGACAGACTTGGACCTAGGGATAGGCCAAGGAACATCAGGGATTCTTGCTAAGCTTGAAGTACAGAGTTGTGTGATCGCTGCCGCGACAAACAACAGACCGCTGCTGCGACTGGTGCTGCCGCGACAGGCGCAACGACAGAACAGAGATTCCTAGACTTTGCAACACCTACACTACTGAGCAAATCAATACCGACCCACGCTCTCTATCCTGATTTCTTTACTCTTTTATTTTCAGTACTCTTTATTATTTCGTGACAAACAATTAAACTCTTTCTTTTTCCTCTTGTGCAGCAATCCAAGGTTAAAACTATTAGCCCAGTCCTTGAGGAGACGATATCCGATACTTACGTATCACTTTACTACTTGCGTCGTGTACACTTGCACTCTATTGCGATAGACTCTATTACACGGAACAATTTTTCGGCGCTGTTGCCGGGGACTGGCAACATATCTTTGCCATATTTTTACTGCACTTTTTCTTTTCTTTTTATTTTTTTTTCAATTTTTACTTGGATTGTTCACCTTGTGCTTTTCACAAGGTCTTTTGTTTGCTTATACGCAGATCTCAACGAGGAAAAGAACCTGAGCACCAGTTAGATCCTGAAATCGAACGAACGTGCAACCTCAGGAAATTAGTCTGCCTCCTAGTAGAAAGAAACGAGTATCTAGAGGAACAGTTAGAATAAATGGTGAACGGAAGACACGAGGACAGGAGGAACAACCAAGGGAATCCCCAAGGTCCTGAAGATCCTAACGTAGATGGAGGAAACGGACAGCCTGCCGATCCTCCTGCCGCACGCCGGTCATGCTGAGACTACATGATCAATGATCATGTGGAACTAGAGACCACCCTGCCAGACGTGGAAGCTGAAAATTTCGAGCTGAAACCTGTCATGTTCAGCATGATTAATTCCGCTAGCCAATTTAGCGGTGCTGCTACAGAGGATGCTAGGGAACATTTGAAAATGTTCCAGGAAATCTGTGGTTCGTTTAGACTACCAGGAGTAAATCCGGAGATATTGAGGCTTCAGTTATTTCCTCATTCATTGAGGGACAGTGCTAAAACTTGGTGGAACAAACTAACGACGGGTTCAATAAGAACTTGGGCAGATTTAACTCATGAATTATTGTCTCGTTTTAACCCTTCCCACTTATCTGAGCGATTACGTAACGTAATTGCTACTTTTCAACAGGAAGATGACGAGCCAATGCACGAGGCATGGGATAGGTTTACTACTCTTTTGAGGAATTGCCCGATGTATGGATTCCCTGTTTGGAATCAAGTAATCAAATTCTATAATGTCGCTAACCTACAGACTCGCATGAGAATCGATTCAGCAGCCAATGGGTTGTTGTTAGATAAAGATCCAGAGGACGCCATGGTAGTATTAAAGAATTTGGCGAAGAATGAAGAACAATTCCCCACATCAAGGAGAGGTAAACGAGTACTAGCTGTGAAAGATTACGAAGCTGACAATTCTTTAAAAACAAGTTGCATATCTCACAAAGGCAATAGAAAACTTGCCAAAGAATGATTCTCAACCTGTCTACGCTGCAGAAGAGGTATGTGGAACTTGAAGTGGGAATCATAGTTCGAAAGACTGCCCGCTACAGCTAGAGGAAGGGATGTATGTTGGAAATTATAACAAGCAGAACTACAATTCCAACAATTACAATCCCAACTGGAGAAAGGATCCCAAATTCTCTTGGAGCAACCCGAACAATGCCCTAAACCCTCAAGCACATAACACTCAAAATCAGGGGGCACCTAGAATTCTGACACGACAGCAACCGCAACAGCCACAACTAGTATATTGGAGCAAACCTTGGCCAAGTTTATGTCTCAGACAGGAACTTACATTGAAAACATGAATCACTTCGTCAAGAAAACTGAGTCGATCATGGATAAAACAGAGATGCGGATGACTAACCATGAAGCTACTCTAAAATCATTTGAGACACAGATGGGTCAGGTTTCCCAGCATATAAAGCCAAGGCAGAATGGATGATTCCCTAGCGATACTGAGGTCGCTAGACAACCCACACATGAGCAGTGTAAAGCTATCACAACTAGAAGCGGGAAGAAGTTACCAGGGCTGGAGAAGAAAGCTAAACCAGTTAAGGAACCAGCCCTAGAATCGACTGCCAAGAACGTTGCCCCGACAAAAGACAAACAACCTACTGCCAACACACCTATCACGACAACAGAAGAGACAGAGGAGAAGGATGAAGAACCTAAGCCTCCTCAGATCCGAATGCAGTGGGAAGGACGCATTGAAGATTATCGTCCTCCACCTCATTTTCCACAGCGGCTACAAAAGTTGAAACATGAATCCTAGCTTAAAAAGATCTATGATATTTTTAAGCATGTTCATATTAATATTCTGCTGTTAGATGCCATTAAGGAGATGCCTAGTTATGCCAAATTTCTCAAGGATGCTATGTCAAAGAAATCCAAACTTGGGGAATTTGAGACGGTTAAACTGACAGAAGGATGCATGACTATTCTACACAAGCATCCACCCCAGAAAAAGAAGGATCATGGGAGCTTCATAATACCGTGCATAATCGGAGACAAATTTGTGGGTAAGGCACTTTGTGATCTAGGTGCTAGTATTAATTTAATGTCAAAATCTGTATTTCAGAAATTAGGTATTAGACGAGAATGACCCACAATAGTTATGTTGCAGCTGGCAGACCGCTCTTACGTGCAATCGAAAGCGAAAATTGAAGATATTCTGGTAAGAGTGGATAAATTTATTTTTCCTGCTGACTTTCTTGTTTTAGATTGTGAAGCAGATTAGAATGCACCAATCATCCTGGGGTGACCCTTCTTAGCCACAGAAAGATCACTAATTGATGTAGAAAAGGGAGAACTCACTATGAGGGTGAATGATCAAGAGATCAAGCTGAATGTTCTTCAAGCAATAAAGTACGCTGATGCAGAAGAAGAATGCAAGGCTATCACTGAAGTTATCCTTGACCAACCATGCATCAGATCGGACTACCATGACATCAAATTTGGCCATTGCCATAACAACCATTTAGAAGAGTGTCACAGCAACAACGACGACAGCAGCTCCTCAGATTCTGATATATCTGACACTGAAGGTCATGAAGAGGTAAACTGGATAGGCAATCGTCCAGGTAAGTTATTCGAGCCCTTAAACTATACCTCGAATGAACATATCATCCAAAAACCATCAACTGTAGAGCCACCTATTCTAGATCTTAAGCCCCTGCCAAGGCAGCTCAAATATGTTTTCCTTGGATTAAATGATGCGTTGCTCGTAATCATCTCTTCCAAGTTGATACAGGAATAAGAACAACAGCTGACAGGGATACTGAAGCAGCACAAAAAGGCTATTGTGTGGACGATAGCTGATATCCAAGGCATCAGTCCAGCAGTATGCATGCATAAAATCCTCTTAGAGGATGGTCACAAGCCGACCATTGATGCCCAGAGACGTTTGAATGATGCTATGCGAGAAGTGGTCCGAAAAGAAATTATCAAATGGCTAGACGCTGGGATAATTTATGCCATCTCGGATAGTAAGTGGGTGAGCCCGGTGCAATGCGTTCCTAAGAAGGGAGGAATAACTGTGGTGACCAACAAAGAAAACGAGTTAATCCTAACCAGGACTGTGACCGGTTGGAGGGTTTGTATGGACTACCGGAAGCTTAACAAAGCTACCTGGAATGATCATTTTCACGTGCCTTTTATTGATCAAATGCTTGATAGATTAGCGGGAAAGCCTTATTATTGTTTTCTTGATGGTTACTCAGGTTACAACCAAATATCCATCGCACCAAAGGATCAAGAGAAAACAACTTTCACTTGCCCGTACGGTACTTACGCTTTTCGGAGGATGCCATTTGGACTTTGCAACGCACCATCAACTTTTTAGTGGTGTATGATGGCTATATTCTCCGACATGATGGAGGATTTCCTGGAGATATTCATGGACGATTTCTCTATCTTTAAAGACAATTTTGAATGCTGCTTAGGCAACCTACAAAAAGTGCTCGAAAGATGCGAGAAGGCGAACTTAGTATTAAACTGGGAGAAATGTCACTTCATGGTGGATGAAGGGATAGTCCTAGGCCATAAATTAAGCTGCCGCGACATAGAAGTTGACAGAGCCAAGATCGAGGTAATTGAAAAGCTGCCGCCACCCACCACAGTCAAGGGAATTCGGAGTTTTTTAGGGCATGTCGGGTTCTATCGAAGGTTTATAGCCAATTTTTGAAGATCACCAAGCCGTTATGCCACCTACTAGAGCAGAATCATCCCTTCGACTTCAACACGGAATGTATTGAGGCATTCAAAATTCTGAAAGAGAAGCTAGTAACAGTCCTAATTGTATAGCCACCG
This sequence comes from Hibiscus tridactylites, assembly GCA_958450335.1. Lineage (NCBI taxonomy): Eukaryota > Viridiplantae > Streptophyta > Magnoliopsida > Malvales > Malvaceae > Hibiscus > Hibiscus tridactylites. The sequence goes on from OY288266.1 coordinate 36,620,808, forward strand.
GACTAGAAGTTGCCATTCGAGATTATGTGTGATGCCAGTGATTATGTTGTAAGGGAAACACTTGGGCAGAGGAAGGACAAGCTATTCCATGTAATTTACTACGCTAGCAAAACATTGAACGATGCCCAAGTGAATTACACCACAATAGAGAATGAATTGTTGGTTGTGGTGTTTTCAATTGACAAGTTTCGATCCTACATACTTGGAACGAAAGTGGTGGTCCACACAGACAACTTTGCACAGAAATATCTGTTTCCTAAGAAAGACACAAAGCCCAGATTGATTCGTTGGATTCTGATGCTGCAAGAATTTGACATAGAAATCAAGGATAAAAAGGGGACATAGAATCAAGTTGCAGATCACTTGTCAAGATTAGAGAACGATAAGAGTCTCCCAACAGAGAGACACACATACTGGAGACCTTCCCTGACGAGCAGTTGTTCCCTGCCACAAACACTACCGCGACAGCCATGGTGACAGGTAAGTTTTCTAAACTCCCCTGGTATGCTGATTTCGTTAATTATTTAATTAGCAGAATATTTCCTCATGATCTTACCTATCAAGCTAGGAAGAGGTTCCAAAATGATGTTAAACATTATTATTGGGACGAACCTCTTCTTTTCAAAATGTGTTCAAATCAGATTATCAAGAGGTGTGTACCACAGGATGAGCAGGAAGCTGTGCTTCATCACTGCCATTCTTCACAATATGGAGGACACTTAGGTGGTAACAAAACTGTTGCCAAGTTTTTGCAGTCTAGTTTTTATTGGCCTTCACTGTTCAAGGATGCCAAAGCATTCTACAAAAATTGTGACAAGTGTCAACGGACTGGAAACATCTCCCGGAGACACGAGATGCCGCTGCAAAACATTCTTGAAGTCGAAATCTTCGATGTTTGAGGGATTGATTTCATGGACCATTCCTAGCATCATGTAGGAACCTTTATATCCTCCTGGAAGTGGACTACGTGTGCAAATGGGTTGAAGCAATCGCCACGCAGAAAAATGATGCCAAGACCGTTCAGAGATTTCTACACAAGAATATTTTTTTTTTCTAGATTTGGTATCTCGAAGGCGATTATCAGTGATGAAGGGAGGCAGTTTGACAATAGGGTTATAGTTGTTGCTTTAAATAAATATGGTGTCACACATCGGATTGCAACAACTTATCACTCTCAGACCAATGGCCAGGCCAAAATATCCAACAAAGAGGTAAAGAACATTCTTGAAACGATGGTTAAACCAACTCGAAAGGACAGGTCTCTACACCTCAATGATGCACTCTAGGGCTATAGAACAACATTTAAAACTTCATTGGGAATGTCACCCTACCGGCTGATTTACGGGAAAACATGCCATCTACCTGTTGAGATACAACACAAAGCGTACTAGGCCATCAAGGCAGTGAATATGGACTTGGAAAAGGCAGGAAAAAAAAAGGCTACTTGACTTGAATGCGATCAAAGAAATTCGAGCAATGGCCTATAACAATGCAAGGATTTACAAGGACAAGACAAATAAGTGGCATGAAAAGAAACTGTTGCCACGACAGTTATACCTAGGGCAACTTGTGTTGTTATTCAACTCTAGGTTGAAACTCTTCCCAGGAAAGTTGAAATCTAGATGGTTCGGCGCGTTTCAAGTGGTGCAAGTTTTTCCCCATGGTGCCATCACGATAAAATCTTTAAAAGACGGGCACCAATTTAAAGTCAACGGACAGAGATTGAAGCATTATGAGGGGACTGAACCCCCAAGAATGCAGGAAGTGGTTACTTTAGAAGATGCCCCTCCTGGCATCCCTAATTTAACTTAATTTTATTATTATTATTATTATTATTATTATTATTATTATTATATATTTATTAGTAAATTAGAATTAATTTATATTTTTTAGGAACAAAGTTTTTACTTTAAATAATTTCAGGAAATAAAGGAGACAAGGAGAGGAGAAGAAGTGAACACAGCCCACCATCAGCCCAAAAAGCCCAAAACAGGAGCTTGTCGTTACAGCTACCGCGACAAACACGGAAAATCCAGCCTGTCAACACGTTGTCACGGCAGACACGGAAACGCGTAACAGACGCACATCAGACACGAAAACGCGTGAGAGACGCGTCAAAAACCGCATAACAGCTAGCCCTGTTATTCGCGCCTGTCGTCACAGCTCCAACGGGCAGCAAACTCTTCATCTATATAAACCACGTTTTACTATTCATTATTCACTTCACTTTTACTCTCTCTGCTTGCTTCCTCTCTAGAATTTCATTTGCTTTCATTTTTCTACAGTCCCTTGCAACCATGAGTACCATAAACACCAGACGCAGTGCTGCCTCAGGCTCTACCCCAGCAGCAGCCACTCCTAGCTCCTTCCAAGGCAGAGATATGTGGGAGGAGAAATGTTTAATCTACAACAAACGAACAGAGAATCTCAAGCTCAAACCATTTATAACCCGTAAGATCAGAGCACTACATTGGCAGATGTTTGATGAGCAACCTGAGGAGATGAATGTCACCCTTGTCAGAGAATTTTATGTTGACGTCGACAGCAGAGACGCGACAACAGTGACAGTTCGTGGTAAGGAAGTCCGTTTTGAGCCAGAGTGCATTAACACCCTTTATGGACTCTACGTCGGCAGAAGGGAAGATGGGCATCAGAGATTCGTAGAGATCATGGAGATAACAGACTATGATGCTGTCATGGAAGAACTCACCGAGGAAGGAACCGAATGGAATACAGGCCCTAAACATCCAAGGACGGTGAAACGAGTTCAACTCACTCCCGAGGCGAAACTGTGGAACGCCTTTGTGAAAAAGAGGATCATGCCATCCTCATACAATAGCACAATGGATCAACCTAGGTTAGCTCTTGTTCATTCTATCTTAAACGAGAGACCTATTAACGTTGGTCTCTATATTCAGGAGGGGATTTTGGATTGTGCATTTCGGCCATCGGGACCCCTTGTCTTCCCCTACCTCATAACAGCCCTCTGCCGTGGCCAAAATGTCCCTAATGTTGCAGAGGATATGAGAATCCGAGGAAAAGGATGGACGGAGAGAAACATCCTCAGCTTGATGGAGCTAAAAGCCGGAACACCAATCTCCAGCTTCAACCCACCTGCCGCGGCAGGTGAGCCGATAGAGCCCACCCAGACAGAGCCTGCCGCCACAGAACCGAGGCAGCCCACAGCAGCAGCTTCCCCAGCCGACTCCTCCACACAAATCCTGGCTACCCTGCAGAAAATGGAGGAACGACAGCTGGGCCAAATGAGCTTCATTTGAGACGTCACAACAGCAACGGTACATTTCATTAAAAGCAATTTAAATTTCCCAGATGTACTGTTTCCTGCTTTCCCCGATCACTATTTTGCTGCCCCACCCCTGATCATACCCCTACCCCTGCTGCCACACCAAGAACATCGTCTGCCGCATCCACTTCAACCCTGGCCACTATAGCTGCAGGTGGCAGCCACGCTGTCACAGTATCTGCCAGGGGAGAAAAGAGAAAAGAGCACATGTCTGACCTCGACGAGTTCATAGCTGGTTTCTCCTCTTCCTCAATTTGGGAGGAATCGGATGGCGAGGCCTCTGTCAAGAGGAACCTGTCCAAGGAATTCACCCAGATGAAACGAAAGAAACCAAACACCGGAGTCGAACCATCCGACCAAGGGAAATCTGACGGCAGCAGCGGTAGAAGTGGTAGCAGCAGAAGCAGCAGCTTTTCCGAGGAGGTTCAGGTGCTAGAGAAACCACCCCAGATCTCACCGACCCGCATCCAGCCTCCGAATGAAGCAAAGAAAAAGACCACCTCTACCTCTCCTAGTCGTTTGTCGTCACCAACGAGGAAAGTCACTGCCCGCCGGTAGATTTAGATCAACAGCATTAGCAGCGGCGACATCGCTTAAAATTTAAGTTTCTTTTCTTATCTTTGTTGTCTGGTATTTTGTTATAATTTTAATGTTTTTTTATTTTCTTTTTATCATTTTGTCATCATGCATTGAGGGCAATGCAACCCTTGAGCTTGGGGGTGGCATCCCTCCATTAATGAAGTGTCTTTATGTTTAGAAATTGTGTCTAATGTTTAGTTTATTTTTTCTCCAAAAAATGAAAATTTGGCTTAAGTATTTGAACTTCACTTACCTGCCACGACATATGTTGTCGTGACAGTGCCTTTAGGAAATTTTAGGATCTGTTTAGAGCCTTGCTATTATTCTACCCTGTAAAACATTCTTTGTGACTCTTATGCTTTTTAGATTACGTTAGTACACTAGAATAGGAATGTTTACCCGCTTGAAACTGCCCGTAGAGGTGTCCATCACTAGCTCTAGGAAAACAATAAAGATAGAAAAAGTATTCAGACTCAATAGCTTGCAAAACTGCCTTGCACTTATTTTAGGAGAATTCTTTTTTAGCTAAGTTAGAAAAAACTAAAGGAGCCTAAGAATTGCCTCCAGGAAAGATGCAGTTGAATAAAGAGTCAGAAAAAAACTAAAGGAGCCTAAGAATTGCCTCCAGAAAAAATTGAAATGGCATAACCTCAAGTTTGTAGACATAACTATTCTAGTATACTAAGGTAGTCTAGATGCATAAGTGTTCACAAAACCCACACACACTTCACAAGAATTATAGCATGGTTCCAAATGAATCCATAAATGCCCGACAAGATACTGTTCTTTATAGAATAGAAGTGGTAGGTAATGTAGAGTTCATTGATTTAAGCCAAAGAAAAAATTATTATTATTATGTTAGGTAATATATGCTTGAGGGCAAGCAAAAACTTGAGTTTGGGGGTGTGTTGAGTGTGTAAAAGTTTTATATTTACCCCCTATTTAACACATATTTCTGCTGCATTCAAGCATAATTCATTGCATTTAATATAGATTTCATTCATACATCACAATTATATTAAATGGCACAGTTGCTACTGAAATTGGTTACTTTTGCAGGTAGCTGCTGTAGCAAACACAGGGCAGTGGAGAAGCAGAGCTGGAAAACAGGATTGCAGACGAGAAGAAGGATGCTGCCATGGCCGCTGCCGTGGCAGCCAATGACGACAACAATAGTGAAGGGAAGAAGTGAAGTGGACCTCGATAGAAAGAGGAAATTAAGTTGGTCTTTCGTAGAGCACTCTTATATTTTTCTGAGCCCTAGATCAAAATGAAGGCCAAGCCCAAAGTTCAAGGAAGAAACTCCAAGCAAGAAGAGAGGACGAATTAAAGACATCTACTCTGAAGATTTAGTCTTTAATATAGTTGTACTTTAATTTAAACTTGTATTCTTGCCATATTAGAAAACTTGAACCCAGGGCCTATATAAAGGCATATAATTCGACCTAGGGAAAGATATCTTATTCTCTAGCTGTCTTCCCCTAAACCCTAGTCGTTTCCCCCCTTCTCATCATGTTCTAAACTTCCCCTAGGGCTAAGGGTTGATTCTGTAAAGTAGTTGCAAGGATTGCATTTGATTTATGAATTTTTTTGTTCAATAAAATAGACTTCAAATTTGCTTATTCTTGTTTTCAACATCTTGCAAGAGTATCCAGAGAGCATTGTGAGATATACATTTACTTAATATCGGGAGAGTTAAGTATACGAAAGGAATAAGTACGTGTTCTCCAGTTTATGGTTGAACTATCTCGGACCTAGGGATAGGACGAGGTTAAGTGGCTAAGGAAGAATTCAATAACATCGGTGTTCATCCTTCGATTCACACCTGGAGGTATCATCAAAGAGGTGTTCATCGAAAGTCTTGGACCTAGGGATAGGCCAAGGCACAACAGAGATTCTTGCCAAGCTTGAAGTACAGAGTTGTGTGATCGCTGCCGCGACAAACAACAGACCGTTGCTGCGATAGGCGCAACGATAGAACAGAGATTCCTAGACTTTGCAAAACCTACACTACTAAGCAAATCAGTACCGGCCCATTCTCTCTATCCTGAATTCTTTACTCTTTTATTTTCAGCACTCTTTATTATTTCGTGACAAACAATTAAACTCTTTCTTTTTCCTCTTGTGCAACAATCCAAGGTTAAAGCTATTAGCCCAGTCTATGTGGAGACGATATCTGATACTTACGTATCACTTTACTACTTGCGTTGTGTACACTTGCACTCTATTGCGATAGACTCTATTACACGCAACAGGACTGCATATTGGTGTAAGGTTGGAGGGTAGTTACTAGTAAACCCTTGTATGTACTTGAACATTTGCATTGAATGGTTATGTGTTCTCATGATATGATTGGTATGCATTTATGCCTATTTGATATGCACCATTTGGGACACACTAGGCTTTAAACTCGTTTTTTCCATCTTTGTAAACTATCAACTTGTATAATTCATGTTTGTTACTCGATGATTGAATAGAGAACAAGTACCGTTAATCTCAAGTATAACGTTACACTGAAATGAAAAAAAAGAAAAGAGGACTGTTACTGCTTGGAACATCATGAAAATGTTATGCAAACCATATATTTGCATGAGCTTAAAACATCTTTTGGTAGTTTTGTATTACTGAGCTTCTCCAAGCTCACGTTGTTTTTTACCATCGCAGATTAAAAGAATATATCATGGTATAATGTGTGACATCAGTGTTCTGGGTTCCCTCGATGTTACTTTTGGAGTACGGTGATGTCTAGTTAGTGGGCATGCATGTCATGTATTGTTTTATGATAGAGTTTGTAAAGCACTTTTTGAAATTTCTGTTAAGCATTTAAATGATGTAACCCCCTTAACCCGGCCTAGACGGTTGACCCGAATTAAGAAAGTCACACGGGGAAAACCAAAGTCAACCCGAAAGTCAACCTTGATTAACGACCCTTTTTTTTCTTTTTAATCTTGTCTAGATGCACATTAATCCTAATTGTGATCACACAAACATCATACTCAAAGATCACAAACATCAGAGATCAAACAGGGACCCAATTGAACAAATTACAACTTTAGGGACCAAATTGTAATTTCTGATAATTAAAAGGACTTAACCCAAAATAAAGTTACCAACTCGAAATTAATCAGGTTTCATGCTTCTCTGTGAAATTTCAGCTCAAAAGGACTTCCCAAGCTCATACAATTGAACAAACAAGATTCAGGACCAAAATGTAAACAATTCAAAACATATAACTGCCCATGTCAGCCCCCAACGGTCGACCGTTCCGAAACAGATAGACCCTGTTCCGAAACACGGGCCGTTCCGAAACGGGTTCCGAAACATGGCCTTGGCAGAGACCAAACCGTTTCGAAACGGTGCATACCGTTTCGGACGCCTGGGTTCATGTAAGGCACCCGTTCCGAAACGGTGCACACTGTTCCGAAACACCTGCACAGATTGCAGCAAACTAGCATACCAAAACATGCAATAGATCATCCAAACATGCTCCAAATGTCACCAAACTTTACCAACATGCAATTCAACATATATATGACTTATAGGAATCATCAAAACAACAATCTAACATCACATGCAAAAAGCCCCAATTCAATAGGCATGCTTCCTACACAAGCTAGCTATTCAAAACACCAAACTTCCAAAACAAGCATGCAATGATCCAATCCAAAAACCAGCATTCAAAACAACGTTCAACATACTTAGGGAGTTCCAAACACCTCCCAAAACATACACATTGGTCCCCTATTGCCAAATCACCCAAAAGCTAAATGTTTAACAAAAACCTTCCATACATTGAGCTTTACTTGTACTTGAACTCTTTCCCCTCTTGCTGCCCCTCAAGGTACTCTAATGCTCTGCATTATTGAATTAAGAAAACGAAGAGAGCGTAAGCAAAAGCTTAGTGAGGAAAGCTCTTAAAAACCATTCAATAATGCAATTCAAAACATTTACAAAACATGCTTTAAATCAACCTTTGCACATGCTCAAAGCATACTTTAAACAAGCAATCTCATGCTTCAACATAAACATTAAAACAAGCATCTCATGCTTCACAATATACTTAACATGTCATATTGTCTCAAGTGACAATTTCCATTTCATAAAACAAGTTCAACAACTTTCCCAAGGACTTTTAAACACCTTGGCCCCAAGGACTTTTAAACACCTTGGCCATGGACTTTTAAACACCATGAATAAGGACCACACAAGGACTTTTAACCACCTTTGTGTCCAATGCTTGAATCACCCCAAGGACGTTTAAACACCTTGGCCCCATGGACTTTTAAACACCATGGAAAGGATCACCTAAGGACTTTTAACCACCTTAGTGTCCGCAACAAGACTCATCCAAGGACTTTTAACCACCTTGATGATCTTAAGTAACAAGGCTCACTCAAGGACTTTTAACCACCTTAGTGACCTTAATCTTTTCAAAACATCACTTGCCAATATACATCATATTCATCATTTAATCCACTGTTTTAAAGCATTAAACCAAGCCATTTTCATCATGCATTTCAAAGCATCAAACCACATTATTTCAATGTATAAAAGCAAGGTACTCCTACCTAGAGTTACCTTCAACATATGGCTTACATAATCAGCAAAACCCATGCTAAAACATGCTTTCAAAACAGTAATTAAAAACATGCAAATCATCATCTTGCATCACAACAAAAATCATGGCCACCACAAGAGAGAAAATCCGAAAACTTACACTTGAGCTTAGCAAAGTTGTTTAGACTTAAACTAAGCTCCCAAAACCTTCAAACCTTGGTTTTAAAAGCTGAAATCCAATTTCCACAAACTCACTCACCGATTTCCACTTTGCTTCAAGCCAAAGCACCAAATCAAGCTTCCGGATCAACCAATCTTGGATCCAAAGATGCCTCCCCTGTTTCAACACATCAAAGCAGAGGATTAATGCATCATTATGCATTAATTGCTTCAATGAAAGCACCTAAACTCGCTGCTCTCATCCAACCTCCATTTTCGGCCACCAAACACAACCGAAAATGCATCCAAACCACTTCTAAACAAAGCCCAGCCATAAACCAGCAAAACCTCACTTCCATTAACATCATATAACATCTAAAAACAACCTATTAACAACCTTATACCTCCAGCAACATCAGATCACCAAGATCACCTCAAAAACTACCTTGAAACACAAGCTAAACTTAGGAAACTCAACCTATCCGGGATTGCATCAATTAAGACTCAATTCCTTATCAATTTAGAGATCATTTAACATCAAAAACACCTCTCAAATCACAGATTACTCAGATCTAACGAAAATCATCAAAAATCATCAAAATCTTGCAAAATAAGCCAAGATCCATTTCAACACTTAAAAACCTTTAATTAAACATCAATTAAGGATTGAAAACTTAGGAATTTCAGTAAAGAACTGATAGTTTAGAGGAGAAGGACGTTCTTATCTCCAAACTTGTGTTTCTCCACTTTTTGGAATGAAAACCCTTGATGAATCAAGTAGCAATTGAAGAGGTTTTGAAGATATGTTGATTAGAAATCAAAAGAGAGTTAAAAGGAGAGATTTAGGTGAGAAAATCAGAAACAATTCTCTGGAAATGGAGTGTTTGGGTTGAGAGAAAATGAGAGAAAGAAAATTGAGAAGTTAGTTAAGAAATTAGCCAAATGGCTTTTCCCTCCTTTTTGATATACTTTAAAATCAGATTATAACTCAAAATATCTTAGAAAAATCTGGAGAAACCACTTTTGGATTAATAGCTCCTTAAAGATTCAAAGTTTCAACCCTTTATAAAATAGCCACCAAACTTGCGAAAATTACATTTTGGTCACTAGCCAAAATGTCACACTTCCAAAACTCATTTTCCAAAATTGATTTCACAGTTCACTTAATTATATTAAAAGATGATTTTAGAACATTTTCCCATATTTTTAATGCAACCCGAACTAGGCTTTCCTAATTTAACCTCTTAAGATTCGAACAGCACCTTGACCAACCGGTCAACGCCCAAAACCCCTAAGCCCAAAACCGGGGCGTTACAACTCTCCCCCCTAAGAAATTTCGTCCTCGAAATTTACCTGAAGGAAAGAGATAAGGAAACTGCTTCAGCATGTCTTCCTTCCGCTCCCACGTGGCTTCCTCAACACCTCGATGCTTCCACAGCACCTTCACCAACGCAATGGTCTTGCCACGAAGAACCTTGCTATCCGAATCCAGAACCTTCACCGGTTCCTCATCATAGGTCAAATCCGGATTCAAAACCACTTCCTCCACAGGCATCACATGCGAAGGATCAGATCTATACTCCCGAAGCATAGAAACATGAAACACATCATGAATCTTCTCCAACTCCTGAGGTAACCTCAGCCGATACGCAACAGGACCCACACGCTCAACCACCTCATATGGTCCAATGTACCGAGGGCTCAACTTACCCTTCCGGCCAAACCTCATCACCTTCTTCCAAGGCGAAACCTTCAAGAACACACGGTCACCCACCGCATACTCTATCTCCTTACGCTTCAAATCCGCGTAAGACTTTTGTCGATCAGAGGCAGCCTTCAACCTCTCACAAATGAGCTTCACCTTCTCGGTGGTCCCTTTCAACAAAGCCGGCATCGAAACCAACTTTTGACCAGTTTCAGCCCAACAAAGAGGAGTCCTACACTTCCTCCCATACAGAGCCTCATAAGGTGCCATCTGTATACTCGCCTGATAACTATTGTTATAAGCGAACTCAACCAAAGGCAGATGCTTCTCCCAAGAACCTTGGAACTCAATCACGCAGCATCTCAACATATCCTCCAAAATCTGAATAACCCGCTCAGACTGACCATCCGACTGAGGATGATAGGATGTACTGAAATGCAACCTTGTACCCAGAGCTTGATGCAAACACTGCCAGAAACGCGATGTGAACCTCGGATCCCTATCCGACACAATCGACTTAGGCACACCATGCAACCTCACAATCTCAGCAATGTACAGCTCTGCCAGCTTATCCAAAGAAAACGTAGTATGCACAGGCAAGAAATGCGCACACTTCGTCAAACGATCCACAATCACCCAAACAGAATTCTTCTTTGATGGAGACAAAGGCAAACCAGATACAAAATCCATGGTAACCCTCTCCCACTTCCATTCAGGGATTTTCAACGGTTGCAACAAACCAGAAGGAACCTGATGCTCAGCCTTAACTCGCTGACACATCAAACACTTGCTCACAAACTCTGCAACATCCTTCTTCAAACCTACCCAATAGTACTCATCACGAAGATCACGATACATCTTAGTACTACCAGGGTGCATAGCAAAAGGACTACTATGACCTTCAGTCAGAATAGCACGCCTCAACTCAACATCCGCAGGCACTACTATCCGACTACCAAAACACAACACACCATCCTCATTAAAGCAGAAATCCGAAGGTCTACCCTCCGCAATATCCTGAACATGAGACACCAAGGAATCATCCAACAACTGCTTTTCCTTGATCAACTGAACAAAAGATGGTTTCACTTGCAACTCAGCAACAAGACCACCATCTCGCGATATGCTCAAGCTAGCAAACATAGCTCTCAGCTCAACAGCTACCTTCCTACTCAAGGCATCAGCAACAACATTAGCTTTACCAGGATGATACTCAATCGTCAGATCATAATCCTTGAGCAACTCCAACCAACGTCGCTGCCTAAGATTCAACTCCTTCCGAGACATCAGATACCTCAAACTCTTGTGATCCGTGTACACAGTACACTTCTCACCATACAGATAATGTCTCCAGATCTTCAGAGCAAACACCACCGCAGCCAGCTCAATATCATGCGTAGGATAGTTGCGCTCATGCACCTTCAACTGCCGCGACGCATAAGCCACAACCTTACCCTCTTGCATCAGCACACACCCCAAACCAACATAGGATGCATCACTATAGACCACAAACTCTTTCCCTGATTCAGGCTGAATCAAGATAGGAGCTTGCGTCAAAGCCGCCTTAAGCTTCTCAAAAGCCTGCTGTCTCGCTTCTGTCCACTCATACTTAACATCCTTTTGCAACAGCTTCGTCAAAGGAGCAGCAATCTTGGAAAAACCATCCACAAACCTCCAGTAGTATCCCGCCAAACCAAGGAAACTACGGACCTCATGAACAGACTTAGGAACTTTCTAGTTCATCACCGCTTCAATCTTCTGAGGATCAACACGAATCCCCTCAGCTGAGACCACATGCCCAAGAAACACCACCTCCTTAAGCCAGAACTCACACTTGCTCAGCTTAGCATAAAGCTGATTCTCCAACAAAGCTTGCAGCACAATCCTCAAATGCTCTTCGTGCTCCTCCTCAGTACGCGAGTACACGAGGATATCATCAATGAACACCACAACGAACTTGTCCATGTATTCATGAAACACACGATTCATCATGTCCATGAAAGCAGCAGGAGCATTTGTCAAACCAAACGGCATCACAAGGAACTCATAATGCCCATACCTTGTCCTGAAAGCTGTCTTAGGCACATCCACATCCTTCACCTTCAACTGATAATACCCTGACCTCAAGTCAATCTTAGAGAACACAGCAGCTCCCCGAAATTGATCAAAGAGATCATCAATCCTCGGCAAAGGATACCGATTCTTGATAGTCAACTTGTTCAGCTGACGGTAATCAATGCACATCCTCATAGTGCCATCTTTCTTCCTCACAAACAAGACAGGAGCACCCCAAGGCGACACACTCGGCCGGACGAAACCTTGATCAAGCAACTCTTGCAACTGCGTCTTCAGCTCCTTCAGCTCCTTAGGTGCCATTCTATAGGGAGTAATGGACACAGGAGTTGTATTCTCATACAGCTCGATTCCAAACTCCACCTCGCGATTAGGAGGTAAACCAGGCAACTCCTCAGGAAAAACACCAGGAAACTCCTTCACAACCTTGATATCTTGCACCCTCAACTCCTTAGAGCTAGGATTCATCACAAAAGCTAGGTAAGCTTCGCAACCTTGCCTCAGCATCCTACTCGCCTCCAAGGTAGACACCACATTAGCAAGAAACTTCACATTCTCGCCAACTACAACAACTTCATAATCATCCGCAAGCTTAAGCGAAACTCGCTTATTTTCACAATCCACAACAGCACGATGCTCAGCAAGCCAATCCATACCAAGGATCACATCAAAACCATAAAAAGGCAACTCCATAAGATCAACATGAAAGACATGTTCTTGAACAACCAAGGGACACCTTCTATAAAGCTTTCGAGTCACAACAGTTTCACCAAAAGAACTAGTGACACGAACACCAACATCCAAAGACTCAACAGGCAAACCAAGCAATTCAGCATGCTCACGCAAAATGTATGAATGCGTAGATCCAGAATCAATCAAAGAAAGCAATGACAAGGATTGCAAAGTAAAGGTACATGCAATCACATCCGCATCATTCCTTCCCTCGCGCTGAGCATACACCCTAGCTTGGCCTCCACCCTCAGGCTGAATAGCCACAACATGAGCTACTCCGTGACCACCTTCCTCTCTCCTCTGGAAATTACCACGGCCGCACCCACGACCTCTCTGCGGTGCTGCAACAACAGGAGCACGATCTTGGCCACCAGCCAACCTCGGACAATCTCGCCTCAGATGGTCAACAGAACCACAGTTCCAACATCCATTCCCAGCTGCCGCAACAGGAGCTTGCACCTCCCTCACAGCACGAGGACAGTCACGCTTCATGTGACCACGCGAACCACAGATCCAGCAAGCACTTGGTTCAGCTCTAGCAAAACCACCTCTAGCAGGTGCACCACCACCTCTCTTGGCTGAGGACTGATACTTCTGATCACGTCCCCTCTTGTTCCGTCCACCTCCGGAACTATACTCAGCAGCTCTCTTGCCAGAACTTGCTCCAGCACCTTTCGCATCTAAACCCAAGTTCATCTCAATGTCCTTGGATCTACTCACAAACACATCAAAATCATTGTACTCATCAGCCAACATGTAGGTCTTTACTTCCGTCACCAAGCCATAACGGAACCTTTCGCACCTCTCCCGCTCATCAGGTATCAGCTCCGGTGCATACTGACTGAGCCGCACAAACTGCACTTCATACTCAGCCACGCTCATGCTCCCTTGGGTAAGAGACATGAATTCACGCTTTTTCTCATCCAGATATCTCACTCCTAGATATCTCCTCTTGAACGCATTCTGAAAGAATGTCAAAGTAACATCAACTTCAGCCATCCCAGCTATGGTGGTCGTCCACCACGTATACGCATCGTCCTGCAGCAAGGACACAACACAGCCCAACTTTTGCACATCCGTGCAGTTCATCTGACCCAAGATACGCTTGGTACTCTCTAGCCAAGCTTCCGAACTCTCAGCAGACATACCTCTGAACTCAGTCCCACCAAGACTGCGCAGACGCTCCAAAGGTAATCTGACTCCAGCATCACCCTGATGCCCAGCTCCTTGAGTTCCAGCTACTGCTGCTCGAAAAGCACCCGCAATAGCTTGTACCAGCATAGACATATCAGGCATAGCTTGCCCCTGACCAACCTCTGGTCCAGCAGCTCCAGCACCAGCTGCAGCTTCAGCTCGCTTACCTCCAGCACCACCACCAGGCGGAGGAGGGGGTAACACTGCACTACCCGTATTCTCTTCATTCTCGTTCTCATTGGGAGCCGTAGCTCGCACACTACCTCTTAACTCTCTACGTGGTGCCATACTTTTACCATGCAATCACAATGCAAAATAAAACAAGTCAGGCCCAGCAAGGTAAGCAATCCAAGTATTCAAGCTCAATCTCATTCAAAATCAACATCATTTCATTAGCTTTTTTTGGCAATGGGTACCTTCAACATGCAACATCACAACATACATCTCAATTGCATCAACATCTCAAGCCACTGAACATGCTTTCAAACAACAAGCATACAAGCCAAACATACTTCAATCATGCATACATTCATTCCCAATTACTCGCAAACCTGGCTCTGATACCACCAAATGTAACCCCCTTAACCCGGCCTAGACGGTTGACCCGAATTAAGAAAGTCACACGGGGAAAACCAAAGTCAACCCGAAAGTCAACCTTGATTAACGACCCTTTTTTTCTTTTTAATCTTGTCTAGATGCACATTAATCCTAATTGTGATCACACAAACATCAGAGATTAAACAGGGACCCAATTGAACAAATTACAACTTTAGGGACCAAATTGTAATTTCTGATAATTAAAAGGACTTAACCCAAAATAAAGTTACCAACTTGAAATTAATCAGGTTTCATGCTTCTCTGTGAAATTTCAGCTCAAAAGGACTTCCCAAGCTCATACAATTGAACAAACAAGATTCAGGACCAAAATGTAAACAATTGAAAACATATAACTGCCCATGTCAGCCCCCAACGGTCGACCGTTTCGAAACAGATAACCCTGTTCCGAAACACGGGCCGTTCCGAAACGGGTTCCGAAACATGGCCTTGGCAGAGACCAAACCGTTTCGAAACGGTGTATACCGTTTCGGACGCCTAGGTTCATGTAAGGCACCCGTTCCGAAACGGTGCACACTGTTCCGAAACACCTGCACAGATTGCAGCAAACTAGCATACCAAAACATGCAATAGATCATCCAAACATGCTCCAAATGTCACCAAACTTTACCAACATGCAATTCAACATATATATGACTTATAGGAATCATCAAAACAACAAACTAACATCATATGCAAAAAGCCCCAATTCAATAGTCATGCTTCCTACACAAGCTAGCTATTCAAAACACCAAACTTCCAAAACAAGCATGCAATGATCCAATCCAAAAACCAGCATTCAAAACAACGTTCAACATACTTAGGGAGTTCCAAACACCTCCCAAAACATACACATTGGTCCCCCATTGCCAAATCACCCAAAAGCTAAATGTTTAACAAAAACCTTCCATACATTGAGCTTTACTTGTACTTGAACTCTTGCCCCTCTTGCTGCCCCTCAAGGTACTCTAATGCTCTGCATTATTGAATTAAGAAAACGAAGAGAGCGTAAGCAAAAGCTTAGTGAGGAAAGCTCTTAAAAACCATTCAATAATGCAATTCAAAACATTTACAAAACATGCTTTAAATCAACCTTTGCACATGCTCAAAGCATACTTTAAACAAGCAATCTCATGCTTCAACATAAACATTAAAATAAGCATCTCATGCTTCACAATATACTTAACATGTCATATTGGCTCAAGTGACAATTTCCATTTCATAAAACAAGTTCAACAACTTTCCCAAGGACTTTTAAACACCTTGCCCCAAGGACTTTTAAACACCTTGGCCATGGACTTTTAAACACCATGAATAAAGACCACACAAGGACTTTTAACCACCTTTGTGTCCAATGCTTGAATCACCCCAAGGACTTTTAAACACCTTGGCCCCAAGGACTTTTAAACACCTTGGCCCCATGGACTTTTAAACACCATGGAAAGGATCACCTAAGGACTTTTAACCACCTTAGTATCCGCAACAAGACTCATCCAAGGACTTTTAACCACCTTGATGATCTTAAGTAACAAGGCTCACTCAAGGACTTTTAACCACCTTAGTGACCTTAATCTTTTCAAAACATCACTTGCCAATATACATCATATTCATCATTTAATCCACTGTTTTAAAGCATTAAACCAAGCCATTTTCATCATGCATTTCAAAGCATCAAACCACATTATTTCAATGTATAAAAGCAAGGTACTCCTACCTAGAGTTACCTTCAACATATGGCTTACATAATCAGCAAAACCCATGCTAAAACATGCTTTCAAAACAATAATTAAAAACATGCAAATCATCATCTTGCATCACAAAAAAAAATCATGGCCACCACAAGAGAGAAAATCCGAAAACTTACACTTGAGCTTAGCAAAGTTGTTTAGACTTAAGCTAAGCTCCCAAAACCTTCAAACCTTGGTTTTAAAAGCTGAAATCCAATTTCCACAAACTCACTCACCGATTTCCACTTTGCTTCAAGCCAAAGCACCAAATCAAGCTTCCGGATCAACCAATCTTGGATCCAAAGATGCCTCCCCTGTTTCAACACATCAAAGCAGAGGATTAATGCATCATCATGCATTAATTGCTTCAATGAAAGCACCTAAACTCGCTGCTCTCATCCAACCTCCATTTTCGGCCACCAAACACAACCGAAAATGCATCCAAACCACTTCTAAACAAAGCCCAGCCATAAACCAGCAAAACCTCACTTCCATTAACATCATATAACATCTAAAAACAACCTATTAACAACCTTATACCTCCAGCAACATCAGATCACCAAGATCACCTCAAAAACTACCTTGAAACACAAGCTAAACTTAGGAAACTCAACCTATCCGGGATTGCATCAATCAAGACTCAATTCCTTATCAATTTAGAGATCATTTAACATCAAAAACACCTCTCAAATCACAGATTACTCAGATCTAACGAAAATCATCAAAAATCATCAAAATCTTGCATAATAAGCCAAGATCCATTTCAACACTTAAAAACCTTTAATTAAACTTCAATTAAGGATTGAAAACTTAGGAATTTCAGTAAAGAACTGATAGTTTAGAGGAGAAGGACGTTCTTACCTCCAAACTTGTGTTTCTCCACTTTTTGGAATGAAAACCCTTGATGAATCAAGTAGCAATTGAAGAGGTTTTGAAGATATGTTGATTAGAAATCAAAAGAGAGTTAAAAGGAGAGATTTAGGTGAGAAAATCAGAAACAATTCTCTGGAAATGGAGTGTTTGGGTTGAGAGAAAATGAGAGAAAGAAAATTGAGATGTTAGTTAAGAAATTAGCCAAATGGCTTTTCCCTCCTTTTTGATATACTTTAAAATCAGATTATAACTCAAAATATCTTAGAAAAATCTGGAGAAACCACTTTTGGATTAATAGCTCCTTAAAGATTCAAAGTTTCAACCCTTTATAAAACAGCCACCAAACTTGCAAAAATTACATTTTGGTCACTAGCCAAAATGTCACACTTCCAAAACTCATTTTCCAAAATTGATTTCACAGTTCACTTAATTATATTAAAAGATGATTTTAGAACATTTTTCCATATTTTTAATGCAACCCGAACTAGGCTTTCCTAATTTAACCTCTTAAGATTCGAACAGCACCTTGACCAACCGGTCAACGCCCAAAACCCCTAAGCCCAAAACCGGGGCGTTACAAATGACTTCTTGAAATTTTATTTTAAACAGAAGTTGGTTTTACAATTTAATAAATGTTTTGAGCAAAAAAATTTGCTTTTATGTGTATTTTTACTGTGGGTCGCTCTTGTGACCCTAATGTGACTTTCTAGGATCCGTTGTAACGCATAGGCAGGTCTAGGGGATTACATTTATTGGTATCAGAGCTTAGAGTTGCGTCATTCTGGGTAGATCGGTTGATCGTCTGTCATAGGGTGTCTGCTATGTGCATGCCACTAGATCCCGACCGTACTCAACAAAGCCAAGACTCTGATGTCGAATCTTTTTTCTGAAATATCGAAATCTAAGTTTTATGTCTGGTTTAGCTCGTATTGTACTGACAGGGAACGTCTGCACATTCGTCTGTGAATTGAATTAACTTAATGGATTTGAATCGGGATAGAGAACTTGAGATGGTTTATACACGTGAAATCGAAAATCTGAATCAGGTTAAGAATAAATGTTTGATCATATGAGGTAACCGATATAAGACTAGATGTAAGGTAGCTCGGTGATAACGATATGTTTGAAAATATCCTGATGGAAATTTTTTTGTTGATAAATGTAGTATGAATCTTAAAGAGAGGTGTCTATGAACCCAGCGAGAGAGTAAACTCGGTAGTTACTCCTAGGATCCGTTGTAACGCATAGGCGGGTCTAGGGGATTACCTTTATTGGTATCATAGCTTAGAGTTGCGTCATTCTGGGTAGATCAATCGATCGTCTATTATAGGGTGTCTTGTATGTGCATGCCACTAGATCCCGACCGTACTCCACCAAGCCGAGACTCTGATGTCGAATCTTTTTTCTGAAATATCGAAATCTAAGTTTTTTGTCCGGTGTAGCTCCTATCGTACTGACAGGGAATGTCTGCAACATTCGTCTGTGAATTGAATTAACTTAATGGATTTGAATCGGGATAAAGAACTTGAGATGGTTTATGCACGTGAAATCGAAAATCTGAATCAGGTTAAGAATAAATGTTTGATCATAGGAGGTAACCGATATAAGACTACATGTAAGGTAGCTCGGTGATAACAATATGTTTGAAAATATCCTGATGGAAATTATTTTGTTGATAAATGTAGTATGAATCTTAAAGAGAGGTGTCTATGAACCCAGCGAAAGAGTAAACTCGGTAGTTACTCCGTTATACAAAAAGGAAACAATTGCATGACCTTTACGCTAAAGGTATGTGCAAATCATTTAAAACCTTGGTTATGTTGGATTGATTTGGAGAAAGACTTCCCTGGAAGTGTGGCATGTTGTATAGTTATACATATCATCCCTGAATGTCATTCGGTGTTATGTCTTGATTCTGGAAGGCTCTGTTGGAAGCCTTGAGTACTCCTATGGATATTAGGGACAGTTCTTCATCCGTAAGTCGATGGTCAACCTAGAAGAATTATGAATATAATTTTGGGTCGCATGAATGACATCTCTGATAGTTGGGAAGGCTTATTGTTATTGATTAAGACCCTTTATGACAAAAGTTATGAGACAAGTGTTCGCTTAGCACCATTTGAAGTTCGATAAGAATCCAAATATTTTTATTCTGATTAGTCATCGGAGATGTATGATGGGATGACTTTGGGTGTAAGGATAGTTTGAGTGACTTGGGAAACTGCTAGATTGATATATGACCGACTTGGAGTCTTGAGAAGCGATGATGCTATGATGGAAGAGATTCAGTACAAGAATGGATGAAATAGCAGTTTCTGCATTTCTCTGACTTTGGTAAATTTCGAGGATGAAATTTCTTTTAGGGGAGGAGAGTTGTCACACTCTGATTTTATGGTAAAAAATAATAAAAATGAAATAAAAATTGAGAATGGGGTTAGTGGGGTTTGAACCCGCAACCACACCCCTCCCATCTCTGTGTGTTAAACAATTGAGCCAGATGCTCATTTTTGTTAAAGGTTGCCTAGAATATCATTAGAATGAGTTTGGGAGGCCCGTTAGCTAAGCCTTAATAACCCATTTGACTCCATACCTACCCAAGTTTACCATTCATTTTGAATATGGGAATTTCATGGGTCACTAAAGGTTTTTTTCCACCGTTTCGGCTCTGATCTACCACACCGCCCCATCGTGGCTATCACCGCCACCGTGGGTTTGTTCACCGTCGAACCCCGACCAAAACCCCGTGCTCCACTCGTCGTCGTTCCATGTCGTTTGCCATGGAGACTCGTTTGATGATTCGTTAGAAAACCTTGCTCTGCCACTCTGGTTTATCGTCATTTCAACTGCCATATGTCGTCTATCTACAACATGACCACCAGATCTGGTTTCCCCACATCACGACGAATAGAACCCAGTCAATCAATCATCCGTTCGACGCCGATAAGATCTTCATCGGAGATTCAAGCTTTTCGACGAGATTTTGGCATTTTCGGTAATTTCCGACATGATTCCAGCCTATTTTATGTTTTTGAAGTATGGGTTTTGTTAGGGGTTTGATAAATGCTCTTTTTTTGGCAGATTCGACGTAAAAAGGTGTCTTTGATGACCGTCCGGCGACCCATTTCATTTTGGGTAAGTAAATCGGCTTGAACCGCTTCAAACCAGTCTCAGCCAACCTAAATCGAACCGGCCCAACCCGTTGACCTGACCCGTTGACGCAACCCTTCTGCCCGACTCGTTAACCCGACCCGTTGACCTGACCCTTTTGTCCGACCCGTTAACCTGGTCCGAGTCAACTTAGTGAGTCAACCCGTTCGAGTCAACTCATTGAGTCGGCCCGTCCGAGTCATCTCAGTTGACCGATGACGTCATCACTAACCTATGATGATGTCAGCGTTAACTCTGACCCATGTTGACCGTTGACCTGCAGACATCAGCGTTGACTCTGACCCATGTTGACCGTTGACCTGCTGACGTCAACGTTGACCTATGATGACATCAGCATTGACTTTGATCGTTGACCAAAAAGTCATCTTTTCCAAAAAACCCATGTTTTATGTTTGTCAACGTCCCGAGTCCATTTTTGAAGGCCGTTTCGCAAATTTCCGACCCGAAAGCTTCTGAATTTGATCTTGAACCCAAAAATGCTTATGCGTTTCTTGTTTAGTTTAAAGGTAGTGTGATTAAGGATTAACTGTGAATTTTGTTTAATTGAAGCCATTCGCATATCTTCATATCTGCGTGGTTGTGGGATGTTGAATCCGAGATTAAGTGTGTTCGAATGTCGTCCACGAACTGACCAATGTTACTCGGAGTTAAGGTAATACAATACTACCCCTTGTATGCTTTATGAACATGTTGATATCCGGTTAACGCGTGCATGGTTATGATGAAGTGTTTTGTAAACTCTGCTTAAGCCGAATCAGATACGAGAAATAAGTATGGAAATTATTAAACCAAAATATTCGAATGAGAATACTAATAGATCAGAAGTATCGAAAGTTTTAATATTAGTAAATAATACAGTTAAATCTGCAACTCGATAAATAGTGTCTAAGATTCAATGCCTATAATATGGAGTAAGGGATATTGGATATGAGATTACAAAATTGCCCATGAGGTATAAGAATGACTAAACTTCCCATAATAAAGGAAGTGAGCCAAAATCTGCATTCGACCTGATTGAAAAAAACTTCCCTACCTAAGATGTATGTTCTTTTGGAAAAGACTTCGGCATCATTATTCGAACGCGTGTGGTACTAAAAGAAATTTGGATTTTCCCCCTGAGCTCTGTATAACACATGAAGGTGAATTTACTAGAAATATCGTTGTATTCCTGAGTTGATCCTTACGATACTAATAAATGAATTAATTAGAATGATCGTAATGACCAAAAAGACTATAGTGCATTCGAGCATCGAAATTCTTAATTAATCAGAATGACAATTTTACCCTTAAGTTCTAAAATGAGTAAACCATCTGTAAGGGCCAAAGAGATCAAAACGACTTAATCTCTACCGAGTACGTAAATGATGGAGGTGCTACATAGTAAAATTTGACAAAAGTGGTGGATTTATCCCAATTTCCAAAATGACCGAAAAGCCTTTTTTGAGTTAAATAGGCATTTATGCATTTGATAAAATTATGAGATTTCTAATAAGACTTTAAGGGCTAAAGTGCCCCTAAGTGTTAGGAAGCACACTCATGTATTTTAATCACTCCTAATATTAATTTAAGGTTGGAAGTTTTCCGCACAAAATATAAGTTCGGCTACTCTGTGGCAAGTCATGTAGTGAAATAGGAAAACAACCGTTCAGATATACAATACAACTGGATACATTAGTAGGGTTGGTTAGTACTGCAAGGTTGAGATACATTAGTTTGAATTGTTTTAGAGCCTCGAAAAATGTATGGAAATCTTAAATATTGTAAATCGTCATTTTATCGTTTTTTGGGCTAAATTACAAACTACCCCTGATAGTTAATTGATCAAAAAGTCCTCGTTGGCCAAAGTAATTAAAATAGCCTTGAATGTATCCGGTATTGTAAAAGATCTTAACATAGAAATCTTTGAATGCCTGGTTGAAAACCTGATGAGCAAATAGAATTTCCTGGCAACTGTTCATGCCTCATTAGTATAAATTAGTAACACGCCCATGTATGATAAAATGACCATAATGCCCTTGTATGCTTAAATGACTAAAGTACTCATAATATATTTGAACTTTCTAAGATCTTGATGTATCAATTCTTGAATACATGATATGAATCGTTTTACGATCCCTTTCTAATAGGGACCTCGTTCTTGAAAATTCGTCCAAATTGTCAAAAGTTCAATGTGTCCCCTTCTGTAAGTACCGAGTATCTTTAAGAAATAAATTGTTCTATCTAGTGTGTTCCATGTGTGTTATATTCTGTTGAATGGATTGTATAATGATTTAATCATGAATAATATTATGTTTGATGAATATTTCAATTTTTATTGAGATTGCATCACTATGTTGGAAAATGAGATGAAATGATCAATTGGATATATGATGACATTCTCTGTGTACCTGATTTATGTCTGTTCAATATATATACTTGTTATGTGATTGCTTGAGCTGTGATGGTATTGCTTGGCTGTCTGATGAACTTGATAGTATGATCTGTTAGCTTGACCTATGTTGGTACAATCTGTTTGCGTGATGAATGATGAAAATGTCTGCTCTGCTCAATGGTATGCCCATTTATCTGTCAAAAGCATGAACCTTCCGTTTCTGATACTCTAAATAGAATGTCTGTCACATGTATTCTGTTACTCAAGTCTGGAATCTGAATACCGATTACTATCTGGGTATACTGTTGGGTTATGTTATGAAGTCTTTGTCGGTACAGCCCTGATCCAGCTGGTAAATCCTTATGGACTCAAGGTCTCCCCTTGAGTAGGTACCGATGCTTTAGCACGGGTAAATCCTTATGGACCTAAGATAGCCCCTTAGGTGGCACCTACGCCCATCGGGCCTAGGGTAAGTCCTTATGGATGCAGTTCTGGGGGACTGCATATTGGTGTAAGGTTGGAGGGTAGTTACTAGTAAACCCTTGTATGTACTTGAACATTTGCATTGAATGGTTATGTGTTCTCATGATATGATTGGTATGCATTTATGCCTATTTGATATGCACCATTTGGGACACACTAGAATTTAAACTCGTTGTTTCCATCTTCGTAAACTATCAACTTGTATAATTCCCGTTTGTTACTCGATGATTGAATAGAGAACAAGTACTGTTAATCTCAAGTATAACGTTACCCTAAAATAACAAAAAAGAAAAGAGGATTGTCAGTGCTTGGAACATCATGAAAATGTTATGCCTACCATATATCTGCATGAGCTTATAACATCTTTTGGTAGTTATGTATTACTGAGCTTCTCCAAGCTCACATTGTTTTTTTACCATTGCAGGTTAAAAGAATATATCATGGTATAACGTGTGACATCAGTGTTCGGGGTTCCCTCGCTGTTACTTTTGGAGTACGGTGATGTCTAGTTAGTGGGCATGCATGTCATGTATTGTTTTATGGTAGAGCCTGTAAAGCACTTTTTGAAATTTCTGTTAAGCATTTAAATGACTTGTTGAAATGTTATTTTAAACAGAAGTTGGTTTTACAGTTTAATAAATGTTTTCAGCAAAAAAATTGCTTTTACGTGTATTTTTACTATGGGTCGCTCTTGTGACCCTAATGTGACTTCCTAAGATCCGTTGTAACGCATAGGCGGGTCTAAGGGGTTACAGATACGGGCATCAAGGGTATCGATACGATCCTTGTGTGTTCGAGTTTAAATGTTGCATGAGGTGAGGATTTATCGATACCCTCAACAAGGGTATCGATACGATGTATGTGTTCGTAATTAAAAGTATAGTTGAAATGTTCTTAATATTTACGTTTGGGTCCCTAATTATTGTGTATGCAAATTAAATGCGTTGTAACGATTATTTTGAGCCGAAAAGTCCTTACAAATCGTATAAAATGCAAATGATCCCTAAAATCTTAATATGTTCAAATCGAGTCCTTTTCGGATATTTGTTAAATGTGAAATCTGATCCGCTGCAATGTTAAACACTTATGACTCCAATGAGCATGTAGATAGGATAAAAAGAAAAAAGTAGGGTTGTTTATTGGAGTAAACCTACTAGCTTACTTTAATATTCCCCGTGTGACCCGTCCAGTTCAGTTTATCGTCCAGACCGGGTCGAGGGGGTTACGTAAAGCGACCTCCTAGATTTAGGTGTGTCGCATAGCCGGGTCTAGGGGGTTACAACTTTGATACACATGTTGTGTAAACTCAAGCTTGTTAATTTGAGGGTTTAGGGTGTTAGTTTAGTGTTTAGAAGTTTAGGTTATTGGGTTTAGAATTTAGGATTTAGTTTTTAGGGTTTATGGCTCATGTTTAAGGCTCATGTTTTAGGGGTTTAGGTTTAGGAATTCAGATTTTAAATTTTAAAAAAGAAAAAAATTGTATATTATATTTTTGAATAGCTCTTAATTTTTTCGAGTCGAGTATTAAGTAGCTCGGCTAATAAAGAACTCGAGCCGAGTTTGAGCTCGAGTTGAGTCCAATGGAGTCGATCTTTGACTAAAAGATAAAACTTTACACAATGATTTATAGTGGTTCAAATTCTATGTAACACCCCAATTTTGGGCTTGGAAGTTTAGGGTCTGAACCGGACCGGTTTAAATTACGATTCGAATATAAAAGGTGATTTTAGGGAGAGCCTAGTTCGGGATGCATTAAAAATATGGAAAAATATCTAAAACTCCTCTTTTATTATATGTAAGAGATTGGTGAAATCAATTTTACAAAATGGGGTTTGGAAATATGACATTTCAATTAGTGACTAAAATGTAATTTTTGAAAAGTTGGTGACTATTTTAAAAGGATTGAAACTTTGAATCTTTAAGGAGCTAATTTACCCAAGGGAGGGTTTCTCCAGATTTTTCTAAAATTTTAAAGATTTATTAAAGGTTATTTAATAAAAAGAAAAGAGGGAAATGAGATATTTTAGTTTTATAACTAACTTTTGACAAAATTTTCCCATTTCATTTTCTCTCAATTTTCCCTCAGCCAAACACATTTCCAAAGCCACTTTTCCTTTGATTTTCACACCTAAAGTTGAGATTTCAATCTCTAAATGATTTCTAATCATTTATACACCAAATCCTCATCATTTGCTTATTGAATTTTCATGAATTTTGGCTCTAAACGAGGAGAAATCCACATTTAGAGGTATGAACATCCTTCTCCTCTAAATACTCAGTTCTTTACTAAAATTCCCAAGTTCTTAATCCTTAAATTGAGTTTTATTAAAGGTTTTGATGTTGTGATCTTGATTTTGGCTTAAAATGCAAGATTTGGATTTAATTTCGAAGAAATTCGTATTAAATGATTGGGTTCTGTTTTGAGATGTCTTTTTGATGTATTTTGGATGTATAAATGATGTGTAATTAAGGTTTAATCAATGCAATCCCGAATAGGTTGATTTTCCTAAGTTTTTACTTGAGTTAATGGTGGTTTTTGGGGTGATTTTGATGTTCTGCTATAGCTAGATGTATAAGGACGTGATTAGGTCCTTTTTGGATGTTAATTGATGTCTAAGAATGATTGGAATTGATGGATCTTGGATGGGTAATGTTGTAGAGGTGTTTGGATGTGATTTCGGTTGTGTTTGGTAGCCGAAATGTGAGTTTTGATGAGAGCAGCGAGTTTAGGTGTTTTGGCTGAAGATTTTAATGCATGATGATGCATTAATCCTCTGTTTTGATGTGTTTAAAACAAAGGAGACATCTTCGGATCCTTGTGGTGTTGATCCGGAGGCTTGATCGGCGTTTCGGCAAGCTTGTGAAACGGAATCGGTGAGTGAAGTTCGGTTTTCAGCTTTGAAACCAATGTTGAAGGTTATGGGAGCTTAGTTTAAGTCTAAACAACTTAGCTAAGCTCAAGAGTAAGTTCTTGGAGAAACTCTCTTTTTGATGAACCATGAGATGGTTGAATGCAATGTGTTTTATTTGCATGTTTAAATCCTGTTTTGAAAGCATATTTTAGCATGTTTAATGCTGGTTTTGTAAGCCATGTGTTGAAGGATGCTCAAGGTAAGAGATCCTCGATTTAAACATTGATAAATATGGTTTGATGCATTGTGGTGCAAGATTATTTAATGGCTTTGTTAAATACTTTAAAATAGTGGATTGATGATGGTAAATGATGTATATTGGCAAGTGATGTGTTGGTTTAAAAGTACTTGAATCGGATATAGTTAGCCGGCTATAGGATTGGGTGCACCGTGAATAAAGTCGCCTTGGATGTTGAGGGGTTGTGATTGTACCGTAAACTCCATCCAAGTACACTAACGAGATGGTTAAGATCACAATGGTGGTTAAAAGTCCATGTGTGGATCTTGTGTTGTGTGTCCCGTGTTCTCGTTAGTGATGTTATACAACTACCAACTAGTGATGTGGAGGGGTTGTGATTGTACCGTAGACTCCATCACGGGTGTTGAGGGGTTGTGATTGTACCGGTAAACTCCACCTTGAGTGTTGGTAGTGTGTATGAAGCGTATGGGACAACGCTTGTAATCCGCGTATCCGATTGTGTTTTGAGTTGAAAATGGTTATGGATTATCACTTGAAAGCCAATATGACATGTTGATGTATTGAAGCATGAGATGCTTGGTTTGTATGCATAAATGCATGATAAATGATGTTTTGAAATTAAAGGCCTTGGAAAGGTGTTTTTACAAAGTGCATTACTGTGTTGTTTTATTAGAGCATTTCTCACTAAGCATACATGCTTACGCTCTCTCTTTATTAAACCAATAATGCAGAGCATTGAAGTGCTTTAAGGGCAGCAAGGAGGTCAAGGATCCAAGTGAAAGTCTAAGCTCATGTATGGTGACTATTTTCACAACACTATTAGCTTTTGGTATTTGGCAATGGGAACCTAGGTTGTGTTTTGGGAAGATGTTTTGGACTCCCTAAGTTTGGTTTAATGCCTATGATGATGTTGGAACATGTAAATGGCCATTTGGTATTTGTTTTGGAGATTTGATGATTGCTCGCTTTTCATCATAGGATGCATGCCTTTAGACTTGTGGCTTTTCTTGTTTGAAGCCGTGGTTGAGCTTTGATGATGCAAATATGTTCCTTTAATGTTTTATGACTTGTTTGCATGTTATAGAGGTCATAAGAACATGTTTGGTGGGTCGAAAGAGTGAAAAACATACTTTTCTGCTGTTTCTGGGTAGGGTGTTTCGGAACACCCTTGCCCGTTTCGAAATAGGTGCATATTTTGGCCTGGGTGTTTCGAAACGGGTAGAGGTGTTTTGAAACACTTTGGCTACTGCCAAGGGGTGTTTCTAAACAGCCTAGACCCGTTTCGAAACACTTGACCGTTGGGCACAAAATATGAATGGTTTTGAGGTTTGCAGGCTTTACGTTTTAGTCCTGATTTTTGTATGTGCAATTGCTTGAGTTTGGAGTGTCCATTTAAGATGAAATTTTGCAGAGAAGCATGAAACATGATTATTTCATAATGGTAACTCGAAAATTGGTAAAATCCTCGTAATTTCCAGAATTTATAAATTGGTCCCTAAATTCGTACGTTGTGCAATTGAGTCCCTAATTGTTTTCCGATTGCTGTGATTTTTGAGTATGCTTATCTCAAGAGTACACCTAGGGTTAATATGCATTTAGACAAGGTTAAAAAAAGGGTCGTTAATCAAGGTTGACTTTGGTTTTCCCCGTGTAATCTTCGTAGTTCGGGTCAACCGTCTAGGCCGGGCTAAGGGGGTAACATTCTAAACCAAGTCTACATTCACTAACTTAGCTATCTACACTAAGGAGTTTTCACAAATTCATTTGTCTTTCTTTTAAGGACAAAGAGTAACCTTACACAACTCCCCAAGATTTATACTCAAAATCTTGTAAATCATTTTCATCAAAGTTTGTACCCTAAAAAATTTAAGCTACACTCCCTAAGAGAAATAAAAATTTACAAAACAAAGAAAAGCCTAACAAGGAACTTGTGTTTGCACAATTTCTTCCGTTATTATTGTTGTTTTTATGTACATTTAGGCATATTTAGGTGCATTGCATGCATTATAACAATATCTTCTCTTTTACCATGCTTTCATTGAATATTGTATGTTTGGTTGAGAAAAGTTATTGTTTTAGTTTAGTTTATATTTTCAAGTGCTATAGCTAGGAGAGGAGAGGACAAGAATGCTGGAACCAAAGGAGCTGCACTGAAGCAGCTCAAGATACCGCCAAGGACGTTGTCGAAGCAGCATTGCACCAAGTGCCGCGGGGCAGGAGTTACACCGACTTAGCCAAGATGGGTCGCAATTGAAAGAGGGCAATTTCCTAAGCCTAGTGAACCTAGTCTTGTAATTTTCTGAAGCCTATAGCGGCCGGTGGAGCTGATCCATGACCGATAAGTAGGAGCACTTATTCTTACTTGCGGAAGAAGGCAACATCCAAATAGTCCATATTTAAGTAATAAAGGAGTATGTATTTAATGTAATTTACTTTTAGAACTCCCACTTCAAGAAGGACTCAAATTTAGGCCACGAGCCCTATACATACCCAATTTATGTAAGGGTATAGGAGCATGACGAGGGTGAGGGGATGTGAGCTTGAGCAGCCGCACAATGGAGATGTAGCTAGATAGGTTGGAGTTGTTGGGAGTCGTGGCCCAACTCTTCTAGGGTTTAGGTGCGTGTATGTAAAGTAATTTGAGGGAAACAATTGTAATAGTTTTGAGCTGTTCTCAATAAAATTCCAAAGTTTGCTTAATCTATGCTCTTTGTTATTTCAATTAGTCTACACCAGCTAGCTGAGAGAAAATCCATTTGTCGAGCACAAAAGTGCAAGGCTCATGAAAGGGTTAAGCACGGTCACAACCTGTTGGGGCGTAACTAACTTGGTTCCACACTAGTCCGCAAGTTTCAGCTGCTAAGAGGGATCACCAATTGAATGGACTTGCCTGTGTTAGGTTTACATTGAGATTTCCTGGTATTGCCTACATTACGTAAGTGTTCGAGCATCCTAACCTAGAACTAGGAGGGATCATTGTCGACTAACATGCCGAACTTGGAATGTCTGCTAGACTTGCTGCCAGGACTTCTTTCCGTTCCACCTGCCGAGACAGTACACTCATGCAATGGTAGTGACCTGCTGCGGCCGCGTGACAGGGTCGTAGTTTGCCGCCCGCCATATCCGCTGAGGCAGCAATTCATGGCCGCACAAAACATAATCAAACTTTACAATGCAGTCCACATACTGCTGAGCTACATTCGTCTTACCCAATCTATCGCCCAAATCTCTCCCTATCACTCCTCTCATCACTATCTTTTTTCTATTTGTGTTTTATTATTTCCACATCGTGAGATTTAATTGCGCATTTACTAAATCTTTGTGTAGGAAACCATTCATAGGAGCTGCTACAGTCCCTATGGGAGACGATATATTTTATACTATAACTTGACAAGAGTGTGCACTTGTGCTCATAAATGGAGAACACCCTAATGCTCTACAAGTTTTTGGCGCCGTTGCGGGGGATTGGCAACAGTAACTTTGTTTTAATTTATGCACTTCTATTTAGTTTTTACACATTAAATCTCTTTTCATTTATTTGCTAAAAAAACTTTTTGTTTTCTTCGGTGTGTCCTACTAGGGCAGCAGCAACATCCACCTGTGGAGGGGAAGGACATGCCCAGATGAAATGTCAAACATAAAGCCCTCAAGAAGTGGTTATGCTTGGGAAAAGCACAGCCCAACATAAACCATTTTTTAATTTTTATTTTTAAATTATTTTTATGCATTATGATTAGATTTAATTTTTATTTAATTCTTGTATATAATTTATTTCAGGTTAGAAATGAAGGAAAGATCAAAAAAGATAAAAGAATAAAGGAGAGGCCCAACTAGTGGCCAAGGCATCCCAAGGCAGATAAGCATAACGGCTAGTGGCTTTATAACGGCTAGCCGCAACGGCTATATTTGCCACAACAAGTATAACATATATCTGCGTAACGGCTAGAATGTCGTTATTCGTGCCGCAATAATTGCCGCATGTTGACAGCGTACCCGCCAAGGCAGTGGATAGAAGTAGCTATATAAAGCCAACTATTCTCCCCCCGTTCTTCACTTTGCTTTCTCCTTTACACTTAATTCTTTTTGCAATCTTTGCTTCCAAGATTTCCTTTGCTTTATTCTCTTTTACATTTTCTTTCTTTCTTTAGGAAATACAACCATCTCACAAACTATGGCCTCATCACAGCATCTCGCCGCTACCTCCAAAACCCCTTATCATAGGTTTTTGAACCCAGCTGTTGAAGAGACCTACAAGAAATACTATAGAGAGCAACAACTATGGGAGGAGATGAGTTTCCAATATACACAGTCTAATGGGGATTTTGGCTTAGAACCCTCCCTATTCAAAAGGATTCACAATATGGGCTTGGACCAGTTCGCACGACAGCTAGAACGAATCAACAACAACCATGTGCGAGAGTTCTACGCCCACAAACTGACAGAGGATCGAGCACAAGCATGTGATCTTCACCAAGTATGTAGCGGACGTGCAAGAGGCCTTTCTGGCCTACTTGCTGGACAATTATCAAGATGCCAACCCACAGTTGCCCGCCTTTCCCGCGGAGTTAGTAGCGTCCAAGCCAATCTAGATCACTCCAAGACTAGCTGCTGCTCCTGCCGCCAACGATAGCGAGGGGCCACACCATCGCCTCAAGAGAAGAACCTCTCCAACCCCTATCAAGCCATATGACCTCTCCTCCTCATCATAATCATAGAAGGAGCAGAAAACCACTGATGCATCCCTAGTAGCAAAAGGGGCCGCTGCCAAAAACGATGGCGACTCAGATATGGAGATCTCAAACTCCTTTGATGACGAACCAGCAGATGTAGATAGAAAGAGAAAGGGGCTAGCAACAGAGCCTCATGGTGGAGGAGCTGAAAAACAATCAAAGAAGCCCACCCCAGCCGCATCCAGCCGCCGCGTAGCAAGAAGAAGAGCCCAACTGACAGACCATTTGCTACGCGTCGCCTCATCCAGCCCCCCTCCTCAGCATCCTCCTTTGACGCGGCAGCAACAAAGGGGAACTCCCTCAGTCTATAGCACCATTTTTTCTTTTCTTTTTCTTTTTATGTTTTATTTTATTTTATTTTTTAATTTTTCTTTTTATATTTTATGTTTTGTTTTTAATTTTTGTTTTGTAGAGGCATTGAGGTCAACACCAACCTTGAGTTTGGGGGGAATTAGTCCTCTTTGTTTTAGGTTCATTTAGTAGCATTTAGATGCACATGTAAATTTTTGCCCCTTTAAGCACTTAATGAAATAGAAATCTTTAGTTCAAAACCTTGTGCCTATGCTAGCTTAGTCGACTACATATATTCGTACCATACTAAAAAAAATTTAATCTAACTATAGGAAGAAGCATAAAAAATACTTAGAAATTTTTTCTTTTTTTGCCAATTATCTTTACAATGTCTGTTAAATGCTGAATTTTTCTTGAGTTTTGAGTTTAACACTGCCTGACTCACTTAATAAAAAATTCCTTGATTGAATACAGGTTTGCTGCCACAGCAGCACAGGGCAGCACATCAAAGATGATGAAAACCCTAGAGGTGCTCGAAACAGGCTCTAGGCAGAAAGTTTAAATACCCTAGAGGTGCCCGAAACAGGCTCTAGGAAGGATCATGAGCAAGGATACTCCACTGCTATCAAAGTCCTTGAATCTAAACCAAGTGACGAACAAATTAGCAAGAGTGAATGAAAGTCTTCATGGGATGACTCTATTCAAAGGGTTCGGAGTTTCTTAGGGTGCACCTATCTTAGCTTCAGAACCGGATAATAGTTGTGATGAGCTGAAGCCCTTAAAGACATGGTCAGAAAAAGAAAACAAAAGTGCCCGACTGTGCTACCAATGCATCAACTAGTATCCTTTCTAGTAATTTAATTATTTTAGGCATTCTTTGTTAACTTAATTATCTCAGCATTGTTAGCGTGAGCACAGACCTTCACACACTGCACTTGCATTAAGAAAATTAAAACCTAAATTATTTCATTCCATTCCTATCACTAACATAAAAACAGGTGCCACGGCCTTGAGGTAAGAAATCAAGTTAAAGGCTAATGCTTCTATTAATTTTGTGCTAAGGGCATATTTACTAGCTAGGTTGCATTGCTTGAGGACAAGCAATAGTTCGAGTTTAGGGGTGTGTAGAGTGTCCATAAGTTCTATATTTTGTATACATTCATGCCCTTATTATTGATGTTCTTAAGTCATTTAGGCATATTTAGGTGCATTGCATGTATTTTAACAGTAGCTTCTCTTTTACCGTGCTTTAATTGAATATTTATGTTTGGTTGAGAAAAGTTACTATTTTAGTTTAGTTTATATTTTCAGGTGCTATAGCTAGGAGAGGAGAGGACAAGAAAGTTGGAACCAAAGTAGCTATACTGAAGCAGCTCAAGATACTGCCAAGGACGCTACCGAAGCAGCATTGCCGCCAAGTGCCGCCCGGGCATGAGTTACACCAACTTAGCCAAGATGAGTCGCGATTGAAAGAGGGAAATTTTCTAAGCCCAATGAGCTCAGTCTTGCAATTTTCTGAAGCTTATAGCGGCCGGTAGAGCTGATCAAAGAATGATAAGTAGGAGCACTATTCATTACTTGCGGAAGAAGGTAACGTCCAAAGAGTACATATTTAAGTTTGTATTTAATGTAATTTACTTTTAGAACTCTTACTTCAAGGAGGACTCAAATTTAGGCCATGAGCCCTATATATACCCAATGTATGTAAGGATATAGGAGCATGACGAGGGTGAGGGAATGTGAGCCTGAGCAGTCTCACAACAAAGATGTAGCTAGATAGGTCAGAGTTGTTGGGGGTCGCGGCCCAACTCTCCTTGGGTTTAGGCGCGTGTATGTAAAGCGGTTTGAGGGAAACAATTGTAATAGTTTTGAGTTGTTTTCAATAAAAACCAAAGTTTACTTAATATTTTCTCTTTGTTCTTTCAATTAGTCTACACCAGTCAGTTGAGAGAAAATCCATTTGTCGGGCACAAAAGTGCAAGGCTCACGAAAGGGTTAAGCATGGTCACAACCTGTTGGGGTGTGACTAACTTGGTTCCACACTAGTCCATAAGTTTCAGCGGCTAAGAGGGATCACCAATGGAATGGACTTGCCTGTGTTAAGTTTACATTGATATTGCTAGGTATTGCCTACATCACGTGAGTGTTCGAGCATCCTAACCTAGAAATAGGAGGGATCATTGTCGACTATCGTGTTGAACATGGAATGTCTGCCAGACTTGCCACCTGGACTTCTTTTCGTTCCACCTGCTGAGACAATACACTCCTGTAGTGGTAGTGACCTGTTGCGGCTGCGTGACAGGGTCTTAGTTTGCCGCCCGTCATACCCGTCGAGGCAGCAATTCATGGCAGCACAAAACATACTCAAATTTTACAATGCAGTCCACATGCTGATGAACTACATTAGTCTTACCCAACCTATCGCCCAAATTTGTCCCTATCACTCCTCTCATCACTATCTTTATTCTATTTGTGTTTTATTATTTCCACGTCGTGAGATTTAATTGGTCATTTACTAAATCTTTGTACAGGAAACCATTCATAGGAGTTGCTTCAATCCCTATGGCAGACGATATCTTTTATACTATAACTTGAAAAGAGTGTGCACTTGCACTCATAAATGGAGAACACCCTAACGCTCTACAGGTGCGGTCGCCAATTTCATGGAACCATACCTACAATATTCCCATCAAATGGCCACAGTGGAGACAACCTTGGTTAACAAGCTCCAACCCAATGATCAGGATGACCCCACTATGCTGGAACAAGAGGAACCCACCACAACCAGAAAAAGGCAGCAACCAGATACTGACGCTGGCGCATCCACCCGCCCTACCAAGAAACATGTGTCCACCCTGAACAAAGGCAAGGGTATCATCATCCGTGAACCACCCCAGGAACTCTCTGGGTGGATTTTCTTTTCATATGTTTTAGTTTAATTTAGTTTTTCATTTAGATGTTCAATTTGTTTTTCCTTGATTTGTTTTTCTTTTTTATTTTCTTTTTGAATTAGGGACAATGCTCTTCTTAAGTTTGGGGAGTACATAACTTTACATATATTATGTTAAATTTAGGTAAATCTTTTTAAGAAAAATATTTTTAGAACCGTAATTAGCCTAATTTTCCTGATAGGTTACCTTTTCTACGATTCCTTTGATTCTGAAACTACTGATGCGTTGATTATAACTTCCTATGATTAATATATGTTGATGCTTTACAAGGTGTTAAGAGCTTTCAAGTTTTTGAACTTAATGATAAATTTGTTGTATGCCCTTAAAACAACAAGTTGCATGCAATCAAACACTTAATAAACCTTAGGGGTGCTCTAGGTCGACTTATTAATGCTTAAGCATGAATCAAAAGAAAAAGAACTTAAATGCTCAACATAGAAAAACAAAGGCTAACCACTCCCTGAAAAACCAAGAAAATAAATTAAGACTTGATAATCTAAAAAAACGGTTGAGGGACACTCTTCTATGCATCTTGTTGTCTTAGTACACCAGGTGAGTTGTGTTTGATCCATTTAAATTTCCATGGTAGGAATGATAGTACTAGCAAATAGTGGATGAAAGTCTTCACAGGATGACATTGCTTGTATGGCTCGGGGATGGGTAGTTTGCTCCACTCCATCTTCAAGTATTGAAGGGTTGGTGTGATAAGCTGAAGCCCCAAGGATACAATTTTCAAACATAAAAATAACATGGAGTAAAGATGTGCTGAAAAACAAAAACAATAGATCGGAGCAGAAAAAGAAAGAAACCCTTAAACTTCTCTAAGGCTATTAAGTGATTAATGCATGTAACCGAGCACACACTACACTTACAGTAGACTTAATCTTTTGAATAAAACTATAAGCTCTAATACACTTTCTTATCATCAACATAGACGAGAAATGAATTACTGCTGAAGCATAACTTATAATCACTGTAATCATAGCTTAGCAGGAACCTTAGAACTTATGGGTTGTTTATTATTCTTATCTTCTATTTTTATTTTTCTTGTTTTCACTTTGCATCGCTTGAGGACAAGCAATAGTTCAAGTTTAGGGGCATTTGACGAGTGCTTAATTAACCTATTTTGTATGCCCTTAATTCTTGTCATTTACATGTTTTCAAGCTCACTTAGGTTGCATTTAGGTTAGATTGTACATATTTGCATGTAGTTATGGAGTTACACCGTTTGTGCTTAAATTGTCATATATATTGGTGCTTTTCATGGGAAAGATTGTGTTTTGTCGTGGATGTGCAAGATGCTGGTGGATTCTAGAGGACTGTTGGAGCAGGAGAGGAGTAGATCGTATGGCTGGAACTGACGAGGCATAAAGAGTTGGAGATGAATCAACCTTTGCCCATGTATACTTCTCCCAGATACGCAACATTTATTGAAGCAGGAAACATTAGCTTTCTTTAATGAAGTCGTGTGCACTTTAGAGTATTGAAACCCTAGTTTCACCGCCTATATAAGGAAGACTTTGACAAAGAAAAAAGAGAGAGATGAAAGCCCTAGTTTGAGCTTGCAGAGAACCATCAGGGTGAAGCTAGACGATTCTCCTCATCAAACAACGCTATCAAGAGAGGTTGATAGAAAGCATGCATACAACACAGTCAGATGGCATGAAAGGAGCTTTTTCGAGGATGCTCGACTTCTTTCTTTTCCTTGTTTGATAAAATGTCGCACTCTGTGCTTTTAATTATGGCTAATTTAGACTCAGACATGAGTTAAACCTTTTTAGTTGGGATTATTGCATCCCAGGATTTTATGTTTTGATTATTTATTTCAATACTTTAGTTGCTTTCATCTTCATATTATTATGTTCATGTTCTTAATGCGTAGTTAATTGTAAGAGCTATTCGAGAGAGGTCTGTTAACATTTGATCACTGGCTTAATATTCGAGAGAGCTAAGTTAGACAAGTATGAGTAGTGGTGATAAGCTATCAACTTAGTCTTAATCCGGCTTAGACATAAGTTTAGGGTTTTAATGACTAAAAATGAGTTCTTAAACAAATAATAGAGTTGTTAGGGTTAACGCAGTCATGTATCACCTTGAATACAATGTTATTTACTTCTAGGTATCCAGAGAGTCAGAAGTTCATTAGAAAATCAGTCGAGTAGATGAAGAACTTAAGGGTTTACGCAGACATGTATTGTCCGTCGTTATAGCATTGATCTAGGTAATCAAGCATATATCATTAGAAATAATCCCAACCCTCATAATTAATTGTTAAGTCGTTGGAGTTGTTTGTATTTATCATAGCTATCTTTAGATTAGTTAATTCAATTTTACGTAAACCAACATTCACCAATACTTGCGAACACATTCTTAAGTACAAAAACCTAGTAGTTATTAATCCAATCCTCATGGGTTCGACACTCTAATCTTCACTTTATTACTTGATACGACGAGTATACTTGCTCTAAAGTGCATCACTATTCGACAAGCATCACATACGTTCCAAAATAGAACAATAAAATCAGTAAGTCCCTCCATAGATGTAACCCCCTCCTCCCGGTCTAGACAACAAACCAAACCGAACAGGTTACACGGGGAAAACCGAAGTGAAACCCGTTAAGATCTCACCTCGATTAGCAACCTTATTTTTTTTTCTTTAATTATCTTGTCTAGATGCTTTATTTGACCCTACATGAGATAAGAAAACAACAGAAAAGAAACCACTAATTTGATCCAAGCAAAACTGACAATTTAAGACAAGCCTTTTTATCCATTTAGCTAAGAGCGTATCGATACTCCAAAGGATCGTATCGATACGCCTTCAACGGTCAACCTTCCCCAGAGTCAACTCTGAGAGTTTGTATCGATACCCTCCAAGGCTGGTATCGATACGTTCTCAATGGTCAAAATCTCGAAGTCAACTCTAAGACTGTATCGATACGCCAATTTCTCGTCAAATTCTCAGATTTCTAGAGAGCAAATTTTGTATCGATACGCCCCCGCGTATCGTTACGCTAGGCCTAAAAACAAGGGACTGTATCGATACCGCCCTTGGGCGTATCGATACGCACTGCATAAAAAGTCTGCAAATTTAGATTTTAAGCACAAGGGACTAGCCTAAACAACTTAAGCAGGCATTAGATCATCATATAAACATCCATACAACTTTAGGCAAACAAGAGACATTCATTTAAGGCATTCAAGCACAAAACAAAGCTCAATTCATCAACCAAGGTATAACGAGCAACCAAACATGCTTAACATCCATCAAAAGAGTCAAAGGCCAAAATAAAACATGCTTCAACATTTAGACATGTTATCAACATTAACAATAACAAGACTTAAGAGTTTGAACCCCAACTCCATAATAAAAGCCTAGTATTCACATTGTCTAAGCATTATTACAAAACATAGAAACCATACTATGAACTTATCAAGAACTCCAAGAATTCCTTCCTTGCCCACTTGCTTCCCGGAACTTCTAATGATCTGCATTGTTGGAAAAAGAGAGCGTAAGCTTAGTGAGTGGAGCTCTAAAACACGACAACAATGCAGTTTAAAACATAAAACTTAGTTTAGAAACAAAACCATTTAAGTATGAGATGTAACAAACACTATCATAGACTAGACATGGTTTGCACATACACAACCATTCCCGGTGGGACTACACATCACCGTACACAACAACTAGCATTTTTTATGGGACCACACATCAATGTACTCATATACTAGTCACTACCGGTGGGACTACACATCACCGTATACAACGACTAACCATCACGTAAGGCTTGACATCAACAAGGACTACACAACAATATTAAAACGAAGAGTAAAGGCAATCCTCATTTCACACAAAAACACAAATAATCGCACACACCAACACTTAACGAAACAAGGTAAATTAGCAAACTTATACTTGGGTTTAGGCTAGCCCTTAAGGCTCCACCCAAACCCCCATGAAAACCTCTTGAAACATTTAAAGCTTCAAACCATTACCACTCACCAGTACAAAATTCAATACAAGCTAACGGTTCTCCTTCAAGCTCTCGCAACTCCCGGTGTGACGTCCGAAGGACCCGAATCGTTATCCTCTGCTTCTACCCAAATCAAAACAAGGAATTAATACATCTTTCAACATTCTAACTTGCTGAAATCATTACCATCAAAATTTGACAATAACAAGCATATCATTTCTACTCCAAACTAACCCAAACTATCCTCAAACATACAGTAACCTCAAGTCAGCCATATCCCCCATCAATTTAACATCCAAACCATGTTAAAATGCTCCAAAAACATCAACCCGACAACTCCCAAGCATTAGGAACCCTTCTCCACCATTTCTAAGCCAAAAACCCAAATATTCATTTATCAAAATCACTCATTTTCACAAAATCCGGGATTTCATGTTAACCCCAACATCTTAGTACCATTTACACTCAAAACATCCTTTAAAACTCATTAAAACCATTGTTATCACCATAGAGCCTAAATCCCTGAAAAACCTCATTTTTTACCCAAAATGGAGAACTTGAAAAATCTCCATTCTTTTGAAAAGAAGGTGTTACTAATGAGTTTGAAATGAAAAGATGATTAAGAAATCAAGTTGCTTACCTCCTTCAACTTCCAAATGGTGAAGATTGATGAGAAATAGGTTGTAGCTATGGTTGGAGAGTTTCTAGCGTGAAAAACTCTTGGGGAAGAAGAAGATATTACAAATTTTGTAATAATGTATTTTATTTTAACTTGAAACCTATCTCAAAAATCCATTTGACCACTTTTTACCAAAAGGCTCTTTTTAAAACCCATTTAATTAAAAGACTCTTTTTGTCTATTAAAAATGTTTTCTTTCGATTAAACTAACCCGAACCGGTTTAGCCAAACACGGTTATCTCCCGGGCCCCAAACCCAAGCGTTACAACTCTCCCCCACTTAAGGATTTCGTCCCTGAAATTACTTGACGGAAAAAGATACGGAAATTGTCTTTCCATGTCTTCCTTCCTCTCCCAAGTAGCCTCTTCTACACCTCGGTGTCTCCACAAAACTTTGACTAACTCGATAGACCTCCCACACAACACTTTCCTGTCCATAGCAAGAATCTCAATCGGCTCTTCATCATATGACAGGTCGGGGTTCAACTCAATCTATTCCACTGACATTACATGAGACGGATGCGATCTATACTTCTAGAGCATCGAAACATAGAACACATCATGAATCTTCTCTAACTCTGTCGGCAGTCTCAATCTATATGCAACGGGATCAATCCTCTCAACTACCTCGTAAGGTACAATGAATCTCAGACTCAACTTACCCTTCCTACAAAACTTCATCACCTTCTTCTAAGGCGAGACTTTCAAAAACACTTTTTCGTCCACGACATACTCTATCCGCCTTCTCTTCAAAGCGGCATACGATTTATGTCTGTCTGAAGCTGCCTTCAAGCTATCGCATATCAATTTTACCTTCTCGATAGTTCCCTTAAGCAAGTCTTGCATTGGTAAAAGTTTTTATCCGGCCTCGGCCCAACAAATAGGTGTTCTACACCTCCTACCATACAGAGCCTCATATGGTGCCATCTGAATACTAGCCTGATAATTGTTGTTATATGCAAACTATACTAACGGTAGGTGTTTCTCCCAAGAACCCTGAAAGTCGATGATACAACACCTCAACATGTCCTCCAACACCTTAATAACTCTCTCTGACTGACCATCTAACTACAGGTGAAACGAAGTACTGAAGTTCAACCAAGTACCCAAGGTACGATGCAAACACTCCTAAAATCTAGCTGTAATCCTCGGATCTCGGTCTGATACAATCGATTTCGGTACCCCATGCAACCTCACTATCTCACTGATGTACAAATCGGCCAACTTATCTAAGGTGTAGGTAGTATGAACAAGTATCTAAGGTGCCGCAATCTTGGAAAACCCCTCGACAAATCTTCGATAATACCCCGCCAAGCCTAGGAAACTACGAATTTCGGTCACCGACTTTGGTTGCTTCCAATTCACTATGGCTTCTATCTTCTTGGGATCCACACTAATTCCATTTGTCGAGATCACATGACCTAGGAAGACTACCTTCTTAATACAAAACTCTCATTTACTCAACTTGGCATACAATTGATTCTCAAGCAAAGTCTGAAGCACTAGCCGCAAATGCTCATCATGCTCTTCCCCGGTCCTAGAGTACACTAAGATATCATCTATGAACACTACCACAAACCTATCCAAAAACTCGTGGAACACTCTATTCATCATATCCATAAATGCAGCTGAAGCATTAGTCAACCCGAAAGGCATTACCAAGAACTCATAGTTCCCAAAACGTGAACAGAAGGTTGTCTTCGGTACGTTCACATCCATTACTGTTGAGAATTTGGGGGCTCGATTCGATCAACCAATTTAGCTCACCAAGTGGTGGAGAGATGGATTTTTGGGTGGAAGGGTTGTGGAAGCTAGAATGTAAAAAGACACAATGATTTATAGTGGTTCGGCCTTCTAACAAGCACCTACATCCACTACCTTAGCTTCCCACTAAGGATTTCACAATCAATCCACTAATTGATTCGTCCCCTTTTCTAGGATTAGGAGGAAACCCTTACAACCGATCAAACTTCTACCCAAAGCCTTGATCAAAAACCCTCTTTACAAAGAGACAAAGAAAGCAAACTTAAAACCCTCTAATAGGTGTTTGTTTGCACAATTAAGCACTCACCCAAAACCTAAAACACTTGAGCAAATTTGACAATTTTGGCTCACTAGTGTTTGTCTATACAAGAAATGACAAATTAAGCACTAAGACAATTTCTTGATCATTTGATGTTTGACAATATGAGCATTAGCCTTCTCTTGATGCTTGGAGGTCCCTTTTATACTCCCAAATGAGTTTGTAGCTGTTACTAGCCGTTGGGATCATATTGGAGCCGTTGAGGACTTTAATTCCCACCATAAATGCAATTCTGCAGCTCCCCGTTTCGAAACGCTCGAAGCCGTTTCGAAACACTCTCAATGTAAAAAGAGCCGTTGCAGTCTATCAGGGTACCCGTTTCGGAACACCCCCTTGCCGTTTCGAAACGCGTATCGAAACGCTATGAGCCCGTATCGAAACGCCTGCATTTGAAAGTTGGTTGGGAAAGAGTCGTTGGGTTTTATGACCGTTATGGTCAATGACATGTAGGCGTATCGAAACGGCCTAGCCCGTTTCAAAACGCTGGGCAAAAATCATGTCCAAAGAAAGCCCGTTTCGAAACAAGTTTTGAAACGTTTTGGCTACTGTAAACCCCTGTTTCGAAACGCCCCAAGGTGTTTCGAAACAACAGGACAGTTTTGTGAAATTTGGCTTTGAAAAACATGAAAAACCCTTTTGAAAAATTCCCTAGACATAATTTCAAGTTGTTTGGACTTTAGAAATGTTTTAAATACTTTTTAAATCAGTCCAAAACATTTTTCAATTATTATATCAAAACATTAGTTCTACAATCTCCCCCTTTTTGATATAATAAAACTCACTTGAAAAATTGTTTGGGATTCTCCCCCTTTAACTTTAAAAATGTGAGTAAGAGATTAAAAATTTTAATTCAAATAAAGCTCCCACTTATTCAATTGAAAATTCAATTTTTCAAACCATTTCTCCCCCTTTTTGTTATATCAAAAAGAATTTAAAACATTAAGTTCAAAAATAACAATAGAGGTAAAAACTTAAAAAAATAAGAATTTGGTTTTAAAATGGCTCCCCCTTGCTCAAAGCATCATTAAAAATGTTTGTCCAACATTTATGGCCATCTAGTTGAATAAACTAAAAATAAAACAAATAAATGCTAAAACAACTAGATTTTTACCAACACTTGAACCCAAGGGAGGATGTGAAGCCTTCCTTCTTCAAGTGTTCTTCCTTGTGTGTATGGAGCTCCCTCAATGTTTGACTTGTTGAACATCTCCATCACACCTAGTAATAGACAATCAAGTAATTTTTGGTATCCAAATTGCTTTGGATCTATGAATGTTAGTAGCACAAATTTTAGTCCCCTTAGGAACCCATTTTCCAATGTCATCCTTTTTAATTGAAGTGGTTAGTCCTTTTGGGACCCAAACACTTCTAAAACATTTTCCTTTAATAAATCTAGGGGCACTAGATTGTCTAACATAAAGGTTTGATTTTCCAAGATTGTTTTTCTTTTCAAGCTCTTTGGAAATTAAATCTTTTTCTTCTTGAACTTTTTGAAGCAATTTTTGTAAATCAAAACATTTTAATTCAAACTCTTCAAGTTTTGCTTCAAGTTCAAGTTTGGTTTTAGAAAGCAAATCATTTTGAATTTTTAACTTTGAAATCAATTTATTGCTTTTCAAAATGTGGCTTTTAAAATGTAAAACCAAATCATCGTAGGCATCTTGTAATTCATCAAAAGAATAAGAACATGAAGTAGATGAATTAGAAGTTACCCTTGAATCTTCTTCGATGGCCATAAGGCAAAGGTTGGCTTGATCATCGTCGGTGGAGTCCTCATCACTCCAAGTAGCCACATGTGCCTTCTTCTTATGGCTTGAAGTGCTTACCCTCTCCTTTCTTTTAGGTTCTCGTTCAAGCTCTCTCAAGGCTTTCTTCATGAACGGGGCACACTTCTTGAAGAGATGAACTATCTCTTCATCTTCATCCTCATCTTCACTTGAGTAGACATGATGGCAAGTGGATGATTTGAGAGCCATGGCACTAGCATTGATGCCAAGCCCTTTGATTTTCTTCTCTCCCATAGCTCTAATTTCTTCCCTCTTCTTCTCATCCTCTTTGTTCTTCTTCATGATTTGATGAGTAAGGAGTGACCCCATGAGTTCATCAAGCTTCAAAGTCTTCAAATTTTTGGCTTCGATGATGGCGGTCCTCTTTGAGTCCCAAGACTCGGGAAGTGAGTAGATGAGCTTTCGAACAAACTTTTCCTCGGGGATGACTTCTCAAAAACCTTTAAGACCGTTGGTGATGGTGGAGAACCTATCAAACATCTTCTCGATGTTCTCTTCCGGATCCATTTTGAAGTTCTCATACTCCAAGGTTAGGAGCCCCTTCTTGGTCTCCTTGACTTCGTTTGTCCCCTCGTATGTGACTTCAAGCTTGTCTCATACCTCCTTGGCACTCTCACAAGAAGACATCTTCTCATAGATGGTTGGGCCAAAAGCACAAAACAAGATGTGCAAGGCTTTGCAATTAAGCTCCATCTTCTTGCGATCGTTGGCACTCCACTCCGCTTTACTTCTTTGAGGCACGAACGGACCATCTTCAACTACATCCCATATCTTGTAATTTCGATTTGATGAAGAACTTTATCTTTGTCTTCCAATGGGCATAGTGAGTTCCGTCAAAGAAAGGCGGTTTGTCGATTGATTGTGCCATTTGAGCCGGTTGATGAAATAGTGATCGAGCTCGCCGGATCTTCTCAATAGGAAGTTAATCCTCTTCGAATGAGCCAAGCTCTGATACAAATTGTTGAGATTTTGGGGGCTCGATTCGATCAACCAATTTAGCTCACCAAGTGGTGGAGAGATGGATTTTTGGGTGGAAGGGTTGTGGAAGCTAGAATGTAAAAAGACACAATGATTTATAGTGGTTCGGTCTTCTAACCAGCACCTACATCCACTACCTTAGCTTCCCACTAAGGATTTCACAATCAATCCACTAATTGATTCGTCCCATTTTCTAGGATTAGGAGGAAACCCTTACAACCGATCAAGCTTCTACCCAAAGCCTTAATC
The DNA here is from genome assembly GCA_958450335.1 of Hibiscus tridactylites. NCBI lineage: Eukaryota > Viridiplantae > Streptophyta > Magnoliopsida > Malvales > Malvaceae > Hibiscus > Hibiscus tridactylites. The sequence goes on from OY288266.1 coordinate 36,665,159, forward strand.
AAAAACCCTCTTTACAAAGAGACAAAGAAAGCAAACTTAAAACCCTCTAATAGGTGTTTGTTTGCACAACTAAGCACTCACCCAAAACCTAAAACACTTGAGCAAATTTGACAATTTTGGCTCACTAGTGTTTGTCTATACAAGAAATGACAAATTAAGCACTAAGACAATTTCTTGATCATTTGATGTTTGACAATATGAGCATTAGCCTTCTCTTGATGCTTGGAGGTCCCTTTTATACTCCCAAATGAGTTTGTAGCCGTTACTAGCCGTTGGGATCATATTGGAGCCGTTGAGGACTTTAATTCCCACCATAAATGCAGTTCTGCAGCTCCCCGTTTCGAAACGTTCGAAGCCGTTTCGAAACACTCTCAATGTAGAAAGAGTCGTTGCAGTCTGTCAGGGTACCCGTTTCGGAACACCCCCTTGCTGTTTCAAAACGTGTATTGAAACGTTATCATCCCGTATCGAAACGCCTGCATTTGAAAGTTGGTTGGGAAAGAGCCGTTGGGTTTTATGACCGTTATGGTCAATGACATGTAGGCGTATCGAAACGGCCTAGCCCGTTTCGAAACGCTGGGCAAAAATCCTGTACAAAGAAAGCCCGTTTCGAAACAAGTTTCGAAACGTTTTGGCTACTGTATACCCCTATTTCGAAACGCCCCAAGGTGTTTCGAAACACCAGGACAGTTTGTGAAATTTGGCTTTGAAAAACATGAAAAACCCTTTTGAAAAATTCCCTAGACATAATTTCAAGTTGTTTGGACTTTAGAAATGTTTTAAATACTTTTTAAATCAGTCCAAAATATTTTTCAATTATTATATCAAAACATTAGTTCTACATTTACCTTCAACTAATAGTAACCTGATCTCAAATCAATCTTCAAAAACAGTGAAACACCTCTCAACTGATCAAGCAAGTCATCTATCTGCGGCAAAGGGTACTTGTTTTTTACTGTTACCTTGTTCAACTGCCTATAGTCTATACACATACTCATACTGCCGACCTTTTTCTTCACAAACAAGACCGTAGAACCCCACGAAGAAATAATAGGCCTAATGAAACCTCTATCATACAATTCCTGAAGCCGTGTCTTCAAATCTTTCAACTCTTTCGGTGCCATTCTATACGGAGCAATAGACACGGGTGTAGAATCGGAATACGTCTCAATGGCAAACTCAAATTACCTATCAGGAGGCAAACCTGACAACTCTTTCGGAAAAAAACTCGGAAAATCACATATTGTTATGATGTCTCGCGGTCTAACCTCACTCATGTTTGGATTCATCACATAAGCCAAATACGCCTGACAACCCGATTACATCAATCTCTGAGCTTCTAAGGAAGAAACAACATTGTACAAGAACTTAATGTTCTCGCCAACCACTACAACTTCAAAATCATCCGTAAGCCTTAAGGAGACTCTCTTGGTCTCAAAGTCTACCCTAACTCTATGCTCTACAAGCCAATCTAGCCTAAAATCACATCAAAACCATAGAACGACAATTCCATCATGTCAATCGGAAACACATGGCCCTGAATCATCAAGGGACACCTCCTATACATCTTCTTAACTACCACGGTATCACCGAAAGAACTAGTAACATTTACATCTACTTTTAACCACTCATATTGTAAACCTAGAGACCTTGCATGTTCACCCAAAATATATTAATGTGTCGAACTCGAATCTATCAAAGAAAGCAAAGTCAAAGACTATAACAAGAAATTACCTGCGATCACATCTATGTCATTCCCAGCCTCTCGCTGTGTATACACCCTAGCCGGTCCTCCACCCTCGGTCTCAACTGCCACTATATGAGCTAAGTTCCTCTGACCATCGTTCCTCGGCTGAAAATTACCTCGACCGCGCCCACAACCTCTCTAATGCTCAAATACCCTAGCTGGAGCTTGTCCGCCCCTAGCCGAGTGTGGACAGTTACGCCTCAAATGATCTCGGGAACCACAGTTCTAACATACCCCAAAGGTACCCATACACTCGCTCGGATGGCGTCTCCCGCACCTAGTGCACTTAGGAGTGTGAACAACAGCTAATTGGCCTTGATGGCCCCATCCACGGTTACCGCCCCTATGCCTCGAATCGGGCTGATACCTTCTATCTCTATGCCTCTCAGCATGATCTTTGTCCCAATCCGCATGTCTCTTCCCGGAATTAGACCCACTAGCACGGGTACTCGAGCCCAAGTTTTGTTCAATATCCTTGGCCTTAGAGATCAAAACATAAAACTCGGTGTAGTCAGAGGCAAGTATATAAGTCTTCATATCTCTAGTCAAACCATAACGAAAGCGCTCACACTGTTCCCTCTCACTGGGAACCAACTCGGGAGCATACTAGCTCAACCTCACAAACTGAACCTCATACTCGGACACTGTCTTACTATCCTGAACCAAGGCCACAAACTCTCTTTTCTTCTCCTCCTGATATCAGACTCCAAGGTACATCTTCTTAAAAGCTGTTCTGAAGAATTCCCAAGTGACATCCGCTTCTGCCATATCCGAAGTAACGGTGGTCCACCAAGCATACGCATCTCCCTGAAGCAAGGAGACAACACAACCCAACTTACGAGTGTTTGAGCACTCCATCTGACCTAAGATGCGTGTACTACTCTCGAGCCAAGCCTCTAAACCATCGGTAGTCAAACCACGGAACTCAACTCCGCCTAAACTACGAAGTCTCTCCAGGGTTAAACCAGTCCCCGCACCCTGAGGTGGTGCTGCAACATGCATACCGGCTAAAGATGTCTGAAAAGCTCCAGCTTTAGTCTGAATCAAGTGAGTCATGTCCGCACTTGCCTGTCCCTGACCCACCTGAGCTCCATTACCCCCAACATTTGCACCGGCCTGAGGTCCATTACCATCACCTCCAACATTCGCACCAGCCTGAGGCACATTACCTTCGCCACCCACCCCATTACCATCGGGAGCATGAGGAATAGGACGCATGGGTGCCTTGTCACCCGCTCTAGGTCGCCCTCTCGGTCTTACCATAACGAAGATAAAATCTAAAACATCAAACACATCACACACAAGAAAATATGAAGTTAGCGAGGGCAAGGATCCAAGTTCTCAAGCTCTTTAAACCAAAACCATTTTCCAATAACAACACCTAACAATGGGAACACTCGACTAAACTTCAACCAACAACAAGAACAATAAAGCATGATTTCATACACGGTGCAATAGCAACCAAACCCAAAAAAAAACCAACTTACCTGACTTACCTTCTCGATAGACCTCGTAACCGAGGCTCTGATACCACCAAATGTAACCCTCTCATCCCGGTCTAGCCAACAGACCGAACCGAACGGGTTACACGGGGAAAACCAAAGTGAAACATGTTAAGATCTCACCCCGATTAGCAACCCTATTTTTTCTTTAATTATCTTATCTAGATGATTTATTTGACCCTACATGAGATAAGCAAACAGTGGAAAAGTAACCACTAATTCGATTCAAGAAAAACTGACAATTTAAGACAAGCCTTTTTATCCATTTAGCTAAGGGCGTATAGATACTCCAAAGGACCGTATCGATACGCCTTCAATGGTTAACCTTCCCCAAAGTCAACTCTAAATTCTGTATCGATACCCTCCAAGGCTGGTATCGATACGCTCTCAACGGTCAAAATCTTGTAGTCAACCCTAAGACCGTATCGGTACGCCTAAGGCCCGTACTGATACCCCAATTTCTCGTCAATTTCTCATATTTCCAAAAAACAAATTGGGTATCGATACACCCCCGCGTATCAGTATGCTAGGTCTAAAAATAAGGGACGGTACCGCCCTTGGGCGTATCGATACTCACTGCACAAAAAGTCTGCAAATTTAGATTTTTAAGCATAAGAGACTAGCCTAAACAACTTAAGCAGGCATTAGATCATCATATAAACATGCATACAACTTTAGGCAAACAAGAGACATTCATTTAACGCATTCGAGCACAAAACAAAGCTCAATTCATCAACCAAGGTATAACGAGCAACCAAACATGTTTAACATCCATCAAAAAAGTCAAGGGCCAAAATAAAACATGTTTCAACATTTAGACATGTTAACAACATTAACAATAACAAGACTTAGGAGTTTGAACACCAACTCCATAACAAAAGCCTAGTATTCCCATTGTTTAGGCATTATGACAAAACATAAAAACCATACTTTGAACTTAGCAAGAACTCTTAGAATTCCTTCCTTGCCCACTTGCCTCCCGGAACTTCTAATGATTTGCATTGTTGGAAAAAGAGAGCGTAAGCTTAAAAGCTTAGTGAGCGGAGCTCTAAAACACGACAACAATGGATTTTAAAACATAAACCTTAGTTTAGAAACAAAACCATTTAAGTATGAGCCGTAACAAACACTAGCACAAACTAGACATGGTTTGCACATGCACAACAATTCCCGGTGGGACTACACATCACCGTACACAACAACTAGAATTTTCCGATGGGACTACACATCACCGTACTCATCTACTAGTCACTAGCGGTGGGGCTGCACATCATAGTATACAACGACTAACCATCACGTGAGGCTTGACATCAACAACGACTACACAACAACATTAAAACGGAGAGTAAAGGCAATCCTCATTTCACACAACAATACAAATAATCGCACACACCAACACTTAACGAAACAAGGTAAATTAGCAAACTTATACTAGGGTTTAGGCTAGCCCTTAAGGCTCCACCCAAACCCCCCGAGAAAACCTCTTGAAATATTTAATGCTTCAAACCATTACCACTCACCAGCTCAAAACCTGATACAAGCTAATGGTTCTCCTTCAAGCTCCTCCAACTCCCGGTGTGACGTTCGAAGGACCCGAATCGTTATCCGCTGCTTCTACCCAAATCAAAACAAGGAATTAATACATCTTTCAACATTCTAACTTGCTGAAATCATTACCATCAAAATCCGAAAATAACAAGCATCTCATTTCCACTCCAAACCAACCCAAATTATCCTCAAACATACACTAACCTCAAGTCAGCCATATCCCCATCAATTTAACATCCAAACCATGTTCAAATGCTCCAAAAACATCAACCCAACAACTCCCAAGCATTAGGAACCCTTCTCCACCATTTCTAAGCCAAAAACGCAAATACTCATTTATCAAAATCACCCATTTTAACAAAATCCGGGATTTCATGTTAACCCCAACATCTTAGTGCCATTTTACACTCAAAATATCCTTTAAAACTCACTCAAACCATTGTTTTCACCATAGAGCCTAAACCCCTCAAAAACCCCATTTTCACCCAAAATGGAGAACTTGAAAAATCTCCATTCTTTTTAAAAGGTGTTACTAGCAAGTTTGAAATGGAAAGATGATTAAGGAATCAAGTTGCTTACCTCTTTCAACTTCCAAATGGTGAAGATTGATGAGAAATAGGTTGTGGCTATGGTTGGGTAGTTTCTAACGTGAAAAACTGTTGGGGGGAAGAAGAAGAGATAGCAAATTTTGAAATGATGTATTTTATTTTAATTCAAAACCTATCTCAAAAATCCATTTGACCACTTTTTTTCCAAACGGCCCTATTTAAAATCCCTTTAATTAAAAGACCTTTTTTTGTCTATTAAAAATGTTTTCTTTCGATTAAACTAACTCAAACCGGTTTAGCCAAACTCGGTTATCTCCAGGGCCCCAAACCCGGGCGTTACAATAGATAACGAAGATATTGCTTCGGTAAGCCAAGCTTTTGTTGTTTGTGTTGTGTTGTACTATTGATTACTAGATCCGATATACCACCCATCACGAAAATTTCTTTCGGCTAAGGCAAGACTCTAATAAACGCATGTGTGGCCGTCCCTAGGTTTTGCTCGCATAACTTACATGTATCGTCACCAAATCCTGCATTAAAAGCCTTCTTCTAGTAAGTAGGGCTTCATGGCATAATCACTACGCAAATAATTTAATCTTAGGTAGTGTATGCATCTTCTTAAGTTAATTCCAAATCTTCTTTGTATGTCTCGGTTCAGAACTTTGCTTCAGCAGCTAGTTTTACCTAGATCGCGTATTGTAAGTTCTTGTGGAGTGTTATTCCCATATTATTATTTCTTCTCTCGTGTTTGCTATTGGACATCGTAGAATCTTCTCAACATCTTCCGCTCGAAAAGTATTACGGACAAGAGTTTCATCCCAATGTGGCTCGTCACATATAATAAATTCACCACACAGAATTGGATTGTTCTCATTGTTAACATGAGAATCAGATAGATCAAATCTTTGATGTTCCACCCCATGCTTCTTGGCGCATCTTCACTTTGCTATTGATGCCAACTCTCTAGAACAGTCTCAGATTAATCACTTTCATCGCTCTGTAGATACTCTTCCAAGCGTATGAGGCTTTTTCATTGTGGCTAGCATCGAGTATGTGTCCCTGTGGAAAGTATTTCACCGACATCACCTTGAAGACCAGTGACTCCTTATTATGCAAGAGCCTCCAAGCTTGTTTTCCCAATAGGGAAATGTTGAAACATTGTAAATCCTAAACCCTAAGCCCCCATGCAGTTTTGGTTGGCAAATCTTTGACCATGCAACTAATGGCCAACCTCTCGTGTTTGATTTTCATGTCCACCGGTATGATATCATGGCTTTCACCATCTCATCAATAATTTCTTCAAGTATCATGTAACAGGACATTACATATGTGGGCAATGACTGAGCAACTACTTTGAGAAATACCTCCACTCCCTCGTATGATAGTAGGTTTTTATCCCAAACCATAACGCATCGAAGGAATTTGTCTCACAAGAATCCAAATGCATTTGTTTTGTTTCTTCCTACCAAAAATGGGATTCCAAGATACATTCTAGGATTCAAAACTTCTCTTACTCCTAGGATATTCTTCAGATTTTCACGTTGCTCACTTGGGTTATTAGGGCTAAAATAAACATTCAATTTATCAAAGTTTACTTTTTTCCCCAACGCCCCTTAAAAGATGCCAAGGATTTCTTTAAATCGTGGAGCCTTTACCTCTGGATTCTTCAGGAGCAACAGAGCATCATCCGCGTAAAGTAGGTGGTTAATCTTCGGTCCCCTTACGCTTGCTTGAATCCCTACTGAGGAATCTGTTTGTTGCTCCTTGAGAACATTGTTGATAGAGCTTGAGTACAGAAAAAAAACAGGTATGGGGACAAGAGATTCCCTTGTCTTAAGCCTCTATCTGGAACAATGTCTCTGAAATCTTACTGTTAATCCAAACACAATATGTAACGGAAGTAACACAATTCATAATAATATTAACAAAAGAGGCATCAAAACCAAGTTTCATCATAACATTACGCAGAAAATCCTGTTCTACCCTACCATATGCCTTTTCCATGTCTAATTTCAATGTAGCACCCTTTCTTGGGCCATAATATGAGCTGTGTAAAGAGTGAAAAATTTCATGGGCAATCAGGATATTGTCGGATATAAGTCTCTTAGGGACAAATGCACACTGGTTTTCACTAATGCATCTCATCATCTTTGCTTTGATTCTATTGACAATGGATTTTGAAACAACTTTGTAAAGCAAAGAACACATGCTAGTCGGCCTAGAGTTTTTTTATTGATTTTGGCGATTCAACTTTAGCCATAAGTACAATAATTGTGGAATTAACTGACTCTAAACTGACTTTAGAATTTAAAAAACCAAAACATAAAGAAATAAACTCATCCCCAACTAATGACCAAAATTCACGATAAAAGCTAGCTGGCATATCGTCCAGGCCCGGGACTTTGGTCGAATTAATCTGAAAGAAAGTAGACTCTACTTCCTCTACTATGAATGACTGGCACAATGATATGTTCATCTATGGTGTTATGCACGTCTCAATTGCATCAAGGATTTCCATTGGTGTTGCACCTCTTGAAGATCGATATAGGTTGGTGAAGTAATTCGTTGCTCCTTCAAAGGTCTCATCACTGTCCTTCATCTATTGACCCGAGTTATTTTCAATTCCCTTAATCAAATTCTTCTTCCTTCTGTTGTTGGCTCTAGCGTGAAAAAAACGAGTGTTTTTATCACCATCCTTAAGCCATGAGACTCGGGAGCTTTACTGCCAATAAGTTTCTTCCTTATCTTGAATTACTTTAAGTTATTTTCTCAATAATTGCAGTTCTGTAGCCTGTGTTGCCGATAAGGGGCCTTGCATTTGCTGTTCTATTTCCTGCTGCAGTTGCATTTTACGTTCTGTTGATTCAATCCTCCTTTCCATTTTCCATGGATTGAGAACTGGGGCTACAAACTTTATCTTGATTAGAGGGAGGTGGTGTGTGGAAGAATTACAATGTTGTATGTTGAATGTCTATGCACCGTGCGATGCGGAAGCACAGAGACAGTTGTGGCAACAGTTAGGAGAGCTAATCCTGGATATCACAGGACCATGGTGTATCGCAGGGGATTTTAATTCGATGCGCTGGTTATCCGAATGTGTCGGGTGTAGTTCGGTGGCGACAGGTATAGAAGAATTTTCTGATTTCATTGATAACGTTGGACTCATAGATTTGTCGTTGATAAGGAAGCAATACACGTGGTTTGAGAGGGGTTTCAGGCGTAGTCGTATAGATAGAATTTTAGTATCGTCTACATGGGTAGATCTTTTAACAACATTGGTCAGCATTCTTTGCCGAGAGGGGTATAGGATCACACACCTTTATTATTGTTGTGCGATGAGCAGGAATGGAGGCCTCGACCATTTCGCTTTATTAATTGTTGGTTGGAGGATAAAAACATGTCCTTGAAATGTCTGAGGAATGGTGTCGGTTGTCGGAACGGGGGGTTGGAATTGATAATATTTTGGTTAAGCTTAGAACTATGAAGAGTTTTCTGCGTAGCTGGAACCGTACGGTGTTTGGTGATATTGAGCTCAAAATTCAGTCGATACAAGCAAAGCTGAAGGGTGTAGATGGTGCGGGTTTGGAAGGGGGTCAGCATGAATCCGAAAATGTTTTGATAGAGTGGAAAGGGGAGTGGATGCAACGGTTATGGCAGGCAATCAGGCGTAAGGAATCCATTTGGAGACAAAAATCAAGGGCGAACTGGTTATGTTTAGGGGATCGCAATACAACGTTCTTCCATTGCGCGACAAAACATAGAGCAGTGCAGAATTTAATTACCGGGCCGCTGATAAATAGCATGTAGGAAACATATGTACATCGGCTTCGGAAACACATTGTGGCGGCGTATTCTACGCATTTTGAGGCAGTCAATCAGTTATGTGCTTGGACTATTGTGGGGGATTATGGCAGGATTGATAGAGTGGAAAATGAAGCTTTGGTGGCGCCATTTAATTGTGAGGAGGTGTAGGAGGTGATACGCGGTTGTGATGGATCGAAATCGCCGGGACCGGATAGGTATAGCATGGCACTCTTTAAAACATGTTGGAGTATAGTTCAAGAAGATGTGCTACGGTATCTAGGTGAATTTCACGCATCGGACAAGTTACCTTCAGGCATGAATTGTACTTTCTTAGTCCTGATTCCGAAGATTGATTCACCTAAGGCTCTCAATGACTATCGACCGATAAGCTTTGTGAATTCTGTTTATAAAATCCTTGCAAAGTTTATTGTTAAACAATTGCAGGGGGTGTTGGGTTTGCTGATAAGTAAGCATCAATCAGCGTTTATCCGTGGCCGACAAATTGTAGATGGCATCTTACTAGGAAATGAGGTAATACACTCATTGCAAAAGAGTCCGAAGGGTGGTTTGGTGCTCAAGTTAGATTTTGCTAAAGCCTATGATTGTGTGAGGTGGGATTTCTTGGATTATATGCTCGCTAGTATGGGTTTTGTGAGGTATGGCGTCAGTGGATTATGGAATGTGTGACTACTGTCCCTATGTCTATACTATTAAATGATTGCGCTACGAAAGAGTTTCCATTGGGGCGTGGATTACGACAGGGCTGTCCATTGTCGCCCTTGCTATTTGTTATTGTGGTAGAGGTGTTACATAGCTTGTTGGTTCGGGTTGAGACGACATGTTTGTTTCAGAGAGTATGTGTCGCACCGGAGGTGACAATTTCACATTTGCAGTTCACGGACGATACGATCTTGTTCTTCGAAGCTTCACCTGGATGTGCTGATTCCATCCGATGTTTGCTCAGTTGTTTCCAGGTTTGCTCAGGTTTGCAAATAAACTTTAGTAAATCATCATTATTTGCTATTGGTGTTGAGGAGGATTTTGTTGAGTTGTGTGCCAAGGCTTTGGGTTGTTGACGTGGTTCTTTTTCGTTCATTTATTTAGGGATGTCGTTAGGATCTAATCCTCGCAGTATGGCGATATGAGAACCGGTTATTGCTAATGTTCGTCAGAAACTTGCGGGGTGGAAGCGTAGCTCGATGTCTTTTGCGGCACGGGTTACTTTGCTGAATGCAGTTCTTTCTTCACTACTGATCTATTATATGGGTGTGATTCGTATTCCAAAAGGTGTCATTGCAGCAATTGTTAAGTTGCGACGTGCTTTTCTTTGGGGTGGTGTAAATTTGCATAGAAAGATTAGTAGATTGAGTTGGAAGATGGTGTGTAGGCCGCGTCATTTGGGCGGTTTGGGGTGGCGGGTCTACAAGTGCGTAATACTGCTATGTAAGCTAAATGGTCGTGGCGATATGCCACTGATGCATCTTCATTATGGAGGGCCATTATAGTGGCAAAGTATGGAGAGGCTACCCAATGGTGGCGTTTTAATTCGTCCCGTCAATATGCGATGTCGATTGTATGGAAGCAAATAGTGCAGACAGCTTGTTCGGCCGATGTCCAGCGGAATTTTCATGAAAATTGATGTGGCAAGTGGGGGATGGGAGTCGAGTCCTTTTTTGGTTCGATACTTGGTGCGGGGAAAAGTCGTTAAAGGACATATTTCCACGATTATTTTCATGTGTTTGTAATATGCTTGCTTTTGTCGTGGATTATTAGGTGCAAGGGGTTTTCACCATTCAAGAAGGGGTGATTTTTTCCGTCGTCCCCTTCGCTCTTTTGAGGTTGGGCAGTTACATGATTTATGGGTTGTAGTGGGGAATTTTCGTTTACATATCGGCGTCCGTGACATGCTGATTTGGTCCTCGGATGCGCAAGGTATGTTTACAGTTAAGGCTATTTCTCAAATTTTGATGATTGATCGAGCGGGGGAGAGTGATTTTGGGGCGTGTTTCACATGGAAAATTCTAGTTCCACCTAAGGTACAAGATTTCCTTTGGTTTGTTGGGTTGCGTCGGCTGCCCACGTTTGATTTTTTTAGACGTAGGGGTATTGTGTTTGAGGGACAAAGCACGTTGTGCATTTGGTGTAAGGAGTGTGAGGAGGATGTCGACCATTTGTTGTATTCTTGTCCATTGGTCCTGCGCATATGGGACTGGTTTCGAAGTTGGTGGAGAGTACGTTTACCGCTGCCAAAGAGTCTATCAGAGTTTTTCCTACCGGATTTCCATTTTTCGTTTTCGGGCGTGCTTCGATGCTTCTAGGTGTCGTGCGTGGCATCATTGTTATGGTTAGTATGGTTAGCGCGAAACGAGATGGTGTTCAATAAGAAGTCTCTACCGATAGAGGAGGTATGCTTTTTAATTAAGTTACGCTCGTTTTACTGGATGCGGACATTATGGACTGACCTTTGCATTTGCGAGGCGTTGTGGTGGGATTGCCCAAGTTTTTATTCCGAGTCCCCGATTTCGCGACCAGAGCGTCACGGTATCAGTTGGAAACCTCCGATGGTAAGGGCATTGAAATTTTCTATGGATGGATCCGCGCGTGGCAAGCCGGGTCCTTCATGTTTCGGGGGTGTGTTACGTGATGAGCAAGGTAAGATAGTGGCATTGTTCTCTGGCCCTCTTGGTAGTATTGAGTCCAACGAGGCTGGGTTGCGGGCGATTGCTTTTGCCTTAACTTTCTTTCGGCAATCAGCGTGGGCATCGTATCCTCTAGTGGTGGAGTTGGATTCCATGGTTGCCATTAGTTGGGTGTTACATGTGGATAAACGACCGTGGCGGTATTGGAAGGTGTTTCATGAGATTGACAGTAGTTGTACAAGTTTACATTCGGTGTGTTTCTCACATATATTCCGGGAGGCGAATTGCTTAGCATATGCTTTGGCTAAGGAAGGGGTGGTGCGTGTTTCTTTATTTTGTGCTTGTTAACGTTAGTGGTTGGTTATTGGTTTTTTCGTTTGTTTGTTCGCTTGCTTTCGATGTTTTTGTCACATACAGGTCGTACACTTTTCCTCCGTTAGGTTTAGGGAGGTTTTAACGAGGCGAGTGTTGTGACGTTTGGTTGTATATTTTATCTTAATATACGACATCTTGTTGAGCAAAAAAAAGAACTAGGGCTACTTATTTTGTTTTTTTCGCTGCAATCCCCATATTGGGCTCCCATGCATTTTGGACTTTTTTGAGAACATTCTGCTCGATTGACCATCAAATATCATACTGGAAATAATCATTGCCTATACGTATCCTTCTTCCTTATGCTCCTTTAGTGTCTAGGATTAAGATATGGTGATCGGAATAGCTTGTATACTTAGTAACAACTCGAAAACTCGAGAATTGTCTCAACAAGGTCGGGCACACAATGATTATGTCTAATCTTTCTCGAACTGGATTGCTTGCATCACCATTATACCATGCATACCACCCTTTAGATGGTTTTATATCATGTAAATTACAACAGCTGAGCACATTACGGAAATTGTCCATATCAGCTTGGGACCTCCTAATTTCTTATGTTTGTTAACAGAGCATAAGTATTCCATTGAAATCCCCTCCAATAATCCAAGGTAACTGTGATGCCCCTTTGATACGATCCAAAAGTTTCCATGTCTCATGTTTCCTACGATCACTGTAGCCATGTACTCCAGTAAACTTGAACTTCTCATCTCCAAAACCTATCTCTATGTCGATGTGAATGCTCGAGTAAGCAATAAGATTAGCTTGTGCATTTTCTTTTCACATCATGATTAATCCTATCGACCCCGATCCACTCTCAACTGTAAAACAACCAGTCATTTGCAATCTCCTTCTTAAAGTTTCAGCCTTATTTTTTCTATGTCGAGCCTCACAGATGAAGATTCAATAAGGGTATTTAGAGGTAACGTACCCCTTAGTGCTTGAACTGTCGTAGTGTTCCCCAAGCCACAACAGTTCTAACAAGGCCTATCATGGCCCTTGGTGGGGCTAGTTTACAGCCTCCGCCGGTGTTAATGTTTCTTCTACATCATTCTCACTCTTTCCTTCTCCCAGATCTTCCCTCATTCTTTTGGAGCATTGTGGTGTAGCTACCTCGAAACGCCCTTTTAACATCCCCTTCTCAGCCTGGTAGGGAACCGGGTCGGAGTATGGTACCGATGAACAACTTTGTAGTCGGTGCAACTTTTAATTAGTAACCGGTAACACATTACAATACTATGCATGAAGGAAAGGTCGGTAACTCTATGCGAAGCCATGATTACCAATTTAAGACCCATTTTAAACTTTTACAGTGTTTAGGGGACTAATCTGTAACTTTAGTATCTTAAAGGTTCATTATTGGAATTAGCCTTATTACCACGAGATTCTATCATGGATGAAGGGCATACAAAATTTCATGTCATTTCAACTTCAACTACTCATTCAATTAGGACAATTAACAATCAGTGACCAATATGCAATTCTTCAAAAATTAACCAGAAAACTAGTTGGTAGTCAAGAAAATCGTTTGGTGACCAAGAAAACTAGTTGGTGACCAAGAAAATTAGTTGGTAGCCAAGAAAACCAGTTGGTGACCCAAAAAAACAGGTTGGTGATGAAGAAAAACCAGTTGGTAGCCAATAAAACAAGTTGGTGACGAAGAAAAACCAGTTGGTAGCCAAGAAAACAAGTTGGTGACCAAGAACACCAGTTGGCGATCAAGAAAACAAGTTGATGACCAAGAAAACCATATCCAAATTTCATAGTCACATGAATTCGTTTACTAGGTTTCCCGCTTTAAGAGCCAAGTATGCAAATTTAGTCGCTTTTAGCCAACCTTATACTAGCATTTTGGGCCTCTAAAACTCATACAAAACATAGGCAATGCATACACAACAAGAGAACTAAGAGTAACTAGTTTATCCACTTTGCCCCAATTTAGGAGTTCGTAGGGGTAATATACATTATTTAGCCTTGTAGTGACTTGCCAAAAACCTTCAACTTCCCCGATCTCCCAATGATAATCCTTTTAACCTGAAACGTATGAGATGAAATGCTTTAGACATATAATGTCTAGTGAGGTAGTCATGATCAACAATAAATACGATGGAGCACAATTCCAATAATGCTAGAATGATGACAATAATATAACAATTTCAAGCTATGTAACCATCAATGTTATATCAGTATCAATGTTATGACATTAACTATGCGATGAATATATCATTGCTATGACAATATCTATGCAATGACTATATCAATGCTATGACAATATTCAGTGCTATGAAAATATCAATGCTATGACCATGTTCGATAGTGTATTTGACACTTAACAATAATATTTCCTTGGATCGAAATAAAATAGTGGATACACGAATTCCCAACCAACATCGCCAATCAATGAACGGCCAAATCCTCCAACATCGTCAATAGACCAATATCATGCACTTCCCGCCAACATCGCCAATGTAAGTCTTATCTTAAGGACCGTAGTCCATTCCGTACTGATGATCTCATGAATTCTATGGTATGCCAATTGTATCCAATGTCCATTCGAATCCAAGGTCCGGTGCATTAAGTTGATAACAATAACAATGACAATATTAATAGCAATGACTTCAATGGTTTAATATCACTGGTCAACAAAACGTTACAATGATTCAATGATATCCATGTCGATATTATGCTTTAATAGTCAATAGTTCAATGCCATGAACTTACCGATGCTTACCAATAACTCTCCAATGAGATTTTTGCTATAAGTTGACATGGAAAGATATTAGTAATGCAATGAACAATAATCAATGAAATCGGGAAGGCGCCTAGTCGTTCTCGAGACTCCAACTACACTTACCTTAGCTTTCCGAAGCTTCTAGGGCTCTCGAATTACAACTCCCTTGTTCCTAGCTTTCGATGGAGATGATGGACTTTCTTTCTCAAACTCTTGAGCTAGGAAAAGCACAAGGAACAATATTATCATCCATACAATGATTTAAAAATCAATGCCTAAAATTGAAATAGCTATTAGCGAATAAACCTCCATGGAAACGATTAATTGCTAGAGGGTTTAAGCTTACCCAATCGGTAATAATACGAAGGAATCGAGAAATCAAGAAAAACTCAAGCTTTGAGTTGTTATCAATAGAGGTGCTAGCTTAGCTTCTAAAGGAAGAAGATGAGTTTTAGCTTCTCTAGAAAGTTCTCGGTAAGCCTATCTAATATCTCATTTCTTTTTACTCTTTAATTTGCAAAGCTTCCTTCATACGAAAGAATTGGAGTCACATGAGTAAATGACAAGGCTAAGTAGAGGCTAATCACTAGGTTAGTCCCTCAATTTTCATTCTTCATACCAATGTTCCCCCACACTTTAATTTTCACAAAATAGTCATTAAACAATATTTTGATAAATTCAATGAGATCCTTATTAAACTGAATGACTCAATTAGAGCCTTATACCAAAGAAATTGACCACATGGTCAAATTGAATGCAATATTTGGACCTATTCAGTGTAGGGTTTTCGATCGCCGAAACCCAACTCCAACTAGACCGATTTTCGGGGTGCCACATCCCTTGACTATTTCGTTTCAAACTCATGTTTTTATGGTTGAGGTATTATAATCTACTTCTGGTTTTACCCTTCTCAATGCTTTCCGTAGACACACTTCTTTTATCAATAGTAGCGTCTTTCTTCTTAGGGGAGTTTTCATCTGTGGTCTAGTTATTCTTGACCTAGGTAATCTCATGCACAATAGTTTCTGGTTGGGCCACCTTTTTACTCATAACTAGAATACTCGATCCTTTTTTCTTTACCGTTTGCCTCTTCTTGGTCGTCAAGATCCTCACCCAGTCTCTATATTAGGGTTTGACATTTGTAGAGTGTCCATGAGTTCCATATTTTGTACACATTCATACCCTTATTATTGTTGTTCTTAAGCTCATTTAGGAATATTTAGGTGCATTGCATGCATTATAACAACATCTTCTCTTTTACCCTGTTTTTCTTGAATATTTTATGTTTGGTTGAGAAAAGTTATTGTTTTAGTTTAGTTTATATTTACAGGTGTTATAGCTAGGAGAGAAGAGGAGTGGACATGACAAAACAGCAGGCTAGAACCAAATGAGATGTATTGAAGCAGCTCAAGATGCCGCTAAGGACGCTGCTAAAGCAGCATTGCCGCCAAGTGCCGCCCGAGCAGAAGCTACACCGACTTAGCCAAGATGGGTTGCGATTTCAAGAGGGCAATTTCCTAAGCCCAATAAGCCCAGTCTTGCAATTTTCTGAAGCCTGTAGCGACAGGTAGAGCTGATCCAAGACTGATAAGTAGAAGCACTTATCCTTATATGCGAAAGAAGGCAACGTTCAAAGAGTCCATATTTGAAGTATAAAGGAGTCTGTATTTAATGTAACGAACTTTTAGAACTCCTACTTCAAGGAGGACTCAAACTTAGGCCATGAGACCTATATATACCCAATGTATGTAAGGGTATAGGGGTATCTCGGATAACACCTAGCATATTTAAGGACGAGAGGATAGATGAGGGGATAGTTAGATAGGTTGGAGATGTTAGGGGTCGCGGCCACACTCTCCTAAGGTTTAGGCGTGTGTATGTAAAGTAGTTTGAGGGAAACGGTTGTATAGTTTTGAGTTGTTTTCAATAAAATTATGAGTTTGCTTAATCTATGCTCTTTGTTCGTTCGATTAGTCTACACCAGTCAGTTGAAAAAAATCCATTTGTCGAGCACGAAAGTGAAAGGCTCACGAAAGGGTTAAGCACGGCCACAACTTGCAAAGGTGTGACTAACTTGGTTCCACACTAGTCCACAAGTTTCAACGGCTAAAAGGGATTACCAACCGAGTTGACTAACTTGGTTCCACACCAGTCCACAAGTTAGCTCTCGAGCATCCTAACCTAGAAATATGAGGGATCATTGTCGACTATCCTGCCAAGCATGGAATGTCTGCCAGACTTGCCGTCAGGACTTATTTCCATTCCACCTGCCGAGACAGTACACTCATGTAGTGGCAGTGACCTGCTGCGGCTGCATGATTGTGTTGTAGTTTGTCGCCCGACATCCCGCTGAGGCAGCAATTAATTGCAGTACAAAACATGCTCAACCTATACAATGCAGCCCACAAGCTACTAAGTTGCACTTGTCTTACCCAGCCTATCACCCAAATCTCTCTCTATCATCTCTCTCATCACTATCTTTCTTTTATTTGTGTTTTTATAATTCCACATCATGAGATTTAATTGAGCATTTACTAAATCTTTGTATAGGAGACCATTCATAGGAGCTGCTTCAATCCCTGTGGGAGACGATATCTTTTATACTATAACTTGACAAGAGTGTGCACTTGCGCTCATAAATGGAGAACTCCTAAACGCTCTACAAGTTTTTGACGTCGTTGTCGGGGATTGACAATAGCAACTACGTTTGAATTGCTACACTCCTATTTAGTTTTTGCACATTAAATCTATTTTCATTATTTGCTTAAAAAACATCTTTGTTTTCTTGGTGTATGTCCAGCCAGGGCAGCAAGGTTGACAGCAACATCCACCTGAGGAGGGGAAGGAGATGCCCAGATAAATAGCCAAACACAAAAACCCTCAGGAAGTGGTTATGCTTGGGAAAAGCGCAGCCCAACATAACCTAAATTTTTATTTTATTTATAATTTTTATACATTAGGATTAGATTTAATTTTTATTTACTTCTTGTATCTAATTTATTTTAGGTTAGGAACGAAGAAAAGATTAAGAAAGATGAAAGAATAAAGGAGAAGCCCAACTAGCGGCCAAGGCATCCCAAGACAGATAAGCATAACGACTAGTGGCTTCATAACGGCTAGCCGCAACGGCTATATTTTTGCCCCAGCGAGTGGAATGGATATATGTGTAACGACTAGAATCTCGTTATTTGCGCCACAATAATTGCCGCTCGTTGACAGTGTGCCCGCCAAGGCAGAGGAGAGAAGCGGCTATATAAACCCAACTATTCTCCCCCGATTCTTCACTTTGCTTTCTCATCTACTCTAAATTCTTTCTGCAATTTTTGCTTCCAAGATTTTCTTTGCGTTATTTTCTTTCACGTTCTTTCTTTTCTTTCTTTAGGTAAAACAATCATCCCACAAACTATGGCCTCGTCACACCAAACCGCCGCCACCTCCAAAACCCCTACAAAAGGTTCTTGAAACCTGTTGTCGAGGAGACCTACAAAAAGTTCTACAAAGAAAGGAAACTATGGGAGGAGAAGGGCTTCCAATACAAACAGTCTAATGGTAATTTTGGGTTGGAACCATTCCTATTCGAAAGGATCCACAATATGGGCTGGGACCAATTCGCACGGCAGCAAGAAGGAATCAACATCAACCATGTGCGAGAGTTTTACGCCCACCGGCCAAACCGGGAGAGTCCTTTCATCTACGTCCGGGGAGAAGGTGTCAAGTTAAATGCTGACATGATCAACAACTTTTACAGCATAGAGCTCAGCGATAACCCGCACAGAGAGTGGGAATCATATCTAACAGGGGCTGACTACAACAAGATCAAGGAGCTCTGTAAGCCAAACACCAAATGGCTAACATGAAAAAACAATAGGTCAGTCAACCACCGAGACTTGCTTCCAGAGGCAGCCCTTTGGAGTTACTTTGTCCAGTGCCGCATGATGCCCACCTCGCACGGATCGACAGTAAATAGGTCGCGACTCACCTTTATCTGCAACATTATAAATGGGCGACAAATCAAAATTGGCAAAGTAATAATACAGGAGATCTATGCCCACGTAGAGAAGCCAAGTGCCAAAGGTCCCCTTTTCTTCCTTGCACTTATCACTAGCATGTGTGCCAATTTTAACGTGCCGCTGTACCCAAAAGACAAAATTCTTCCTGCCAAGGAAGGATGGACAAGAAGGGTACGCCAACAGATGATGCAGAGCGCGGAGCCAGACACACCTTCCACCGCCCAGTCGTCGTCCCAAACTGCCGCCACCCCAGCCGCTATAGGCAATACTGAAGCTGTCCTCCCATCCGAGGTGATCCTTTTACTGCGCAGTCTAGTGGAAAGCTTCCGGAGGATTGAGCACAAACATGTGATATTCACCAAATATATAGCGGACGTGCAGGAGGCCTTTGTGGCCTACCCGTTGGACAAGTATCAAGACGTCGACCCACAGTTGCCCGCCTTTCGTACGGAGTTAGCAGCTTCCAAGCCAATCCAGATCACTCCAAGACTAGGTGCTACTCCTACCGCCGATGACAGCGAGGGGCCGCACTGCAGCCCCAAGAAAAGAACCTCTCCAACCCTATCCAACCATACGACCTCTCTTCCCCATTAGAATCAGAGAAGGAGGAAGAAACCATTGATGCCTCCCTAGTAGCCACAACGGTCGCTGCCAAGGACACAATTACTTAGACATTGTGATTTCAGACTCCCTTGACGACGAACCGGTAGAGGCATCCAGAAAGAGAAAGCGGCCATCAGTAGATCCCCAGGGTGAAGATGCTGTAACACAATCAAAGAAGCCCACCCCCAGCCGCATCCAGACGTCACGTAGCAAGAAGAAGTGCCCAGAAGAAAAACCATTCGCTATGCGTCGCCTAGTCCTGCCTGCCTCCTCAGAATCTTCCTCTGACGCGACAACAACAGAGGGGAACTCCCTCAGTTTATAGCACCATTTTTATTTTCTTTTCCTTTAAATTTTTATGTTTTTATTTTTTTGTTTTATAATTTTTCTTTTTATATTTTATGTTTTTTTGTAGAGACATTAAGGACAATGCCAACCTTGAGTTTGGGGGGGAATTAGTCCTCTTTGCTTTAGGTTCATTTAGTAGCATTTAGATGCATATGTAAATTCTGCCCCTTAGCACTTAATGAAATCTTTAGCTTAAAAACTTGTGCCTATTGTCACGCCCCGCCAAAGTGCACCAGGACCGACCGAGAAGTGCCTTCTAGGTGCACTCGGGCCAACCAAGGCAAAATAAAGTGCCTTGGGCGTTTTAAGGCAAAGGATGATCCAAGGAAGGATCTAGAACGGCCTAGAGATGCCCACAACCATCATGAAACGTCCCCACATGAATCTAGGAGGTTTCAGAAGATCCTACACAAGTCTAGAACGACCCGGGAGGCTCTCCAAAGGTCCAGAGACACCTAGAATGCCTTGGAAGATTCTAGAAGATTCTTGAAGGTTCCGAAACATTCTAGAAGAACCTAGAACATGCTAGAAGCATCTAGAACATTCTAGAAGGATCTAGAATGTTATAGAAGATCCTAGAAGACTATGGAAGAATCGGGACTACTCTAGAGATGTCTAGAACATTCTAGAAACCTATAGAAATGTGTAGATCTATAGGAGTTATCTAGAATATTTTAGATCCTTAGAGATATATGTAGAATCCTATAGAAATCTCTAGAATAGTTTAGATCCCTTAGATATTTTAGGAGGCAAAATTGTAGCCGTTGGATTAAAATGATCCTAGCCGTCCGTTGAGGAGGTGGGAGCCTATAAATAAGGCCACCTCCCTCATTTGTAAATAACCTAAGAGTTGTGTACTCAAACACTTGTAAGCTCTCTCTTGTAAGCTTTCCTTGCTTAGTACAAGGTTCTTTCCTTGTAAACACTCTTGCTCCTTTGTTTTCCCATAGCGTTGCGCGAGAAAGGCTGACTAGCATCGTGCCGAGTGTGCTAGTGCCGCACGGATCGAGTTTGAAGAATTAAGTCTGTGACAGTTGGTATCAGAGCAAGTTCCGATCGCTCGGGAGCATGGCCAAGACCGCCAAGAACCAAGTAGCTAGCCCATCCGAGACCGAGGTCACGCATGACGAAGGGGGGCATCAAGTAAAGGACGACCTTGTGGAGACAAGGCCTCGTGCCAAATCCAAGGACCAACTCTCTAGCTTTGAATCGCGCTTGACTCTCGTGGAGGAAAGCGTCTGGGGCATGAGTTCCCACGTGGACGACCTTCAAGAACGGATTGAAGGCCTTGAGGCAGAGGATGCCGAGATCCACACAGTCGTGAGAGCAATGAAGATCAAGCTAGAGGAGACTCTGCGCGCGGAAATGGGTGAAGTACGCGACGCACTCATGGTAGAACTCACAAAGGTACGTAAGTCATTTCAACATGAACTCGACAACATGCATGCTCAACTAGAAGCATTGCAAGGCGACCTTGCCTTGTGCAAACGTGCTATGGCAGCCGGGCCAAGCACCACCGTAGATGCTAGAAGGGTGGAGGTGCCCAAGCCTCAAACTTTTTCGGGGACACACAACGCCAAAGAAGTGGACAACTTCTTGTATGGCTTGGAGCAATACTTAGAAGCCGTTGGCATCAGGGAGGATGCCTCTAGGATCCAAATCGCGACCTTATACCTCGCCGACACCGCCATGCTTTGATGGAGGAGAAGGCATCTCGATGTCGAGAGAGGTACGTGCACCATCTCTACCTTCAATGATTTCAAAAGGGAGCTCAAACGGCAATTCTATCCAGAGAATGCTGAGGATGAGGCAAGAGCTCGCCTACGAAGGTTGAAGCAGTCGAGGAGCATCCAAGACTACGTAAGGGAGTTCACTAGTTTGGTGCTTGAGATCCCCGATCTGTCCGAGAAAGACTCGCTCTTCTACTTCTTAGATGGACTCGAAAGTTGGGCCAAAACCGATTTAAGGCGAAGGGGAGTCCAAACCCTTGTCGATGCAATTGCCGTGGCCGAGAGCCTCATCGACTAGTCGAGCCACAAGGAGACCACCCCTAAGCCGAGGGATGAGAAGAGCGGTCATGTTAAAGGAGGGGGAGACAAGGGCCAACATAAGGAGGGCCATCGAGAAGGCCACTCACCAAGGCACCGAGACTCGTCCCCTTGGAAGAGCAAGGACAAGGGTAAGTCCAAGGAGTTCCAAGGTGCGAGGAAGTCACCACCGAGTAGTTGCTTTATTTGTGATGGTGACCATTGGACTCGTGAATGCCTACAATGCCAAGCCCTTAACTCACTCCTAGCCAAGCACCGAGAAGGTAGTGACACCGACAGTGGCGACGAGGGTGCACAAATGGGATCCATGCAACTCATCTCAGCACTTCAATCAGTGGGGGACACCAAAAGGAACGAGGGAAGTTCCATCTCCAAGGGACAAGACACCGAGGGACTTAAGCCAAGGTCAATGCTCGACATGGAGCACAAGGGCAACCAACCAACTTCAAAGGCCAAGGGTAAGGCCGAGTCACTGACCAAGCTTGCACGGGGTAAGCAAGGTGGCGTCACTAAGGTCAAGTCCACGAGAGGGAATCGTGGCAACACAAAGGCTAAGTCCGCAACAAAGGCTAGCACGATGGTGAAGTGCTACCTATGCGAAGGACCTCATCTGATGAGGTCGTGTCCGATACAAAAGAAACTTGTTTCCTTCGTCAAAGGAGTTGATGGCAAGGCACAACTTGATACGATAGCCCAGGATCGAGCTACCAAGCTGAGGCAAGCTAGGAGCCGAAGGAGGCAAAACAGTAACACCCCAGCAGCTCAACCGAAACGCAACGAGGGCGTCGCGAGATCAGGTGGGGGAGGATGTCACGCCCCGCCAAAGGGCACTAGGACCGACCGAGAAGTGCCTTCTAGGTGCACTCGGGCCAACCAAGGCAAAATGAAGTTCCTTGGCGTTTTAAGGTAAAGGATGATCCAAGGAAGGATCTAGAACGGCCTAGAGACGCACACAACCATCATGAAACGTCCCCACATGAATCTAGGAGATTTCAGGAGATCCTACATAAGTCTAGAACGACCCGGGAGGCTCTCCAAAGGTCCAGAGACACCTAGAACGCCTTGGAAGATTCTAGAAGATTCTTGAAGGTTCCGGAACATTCTAGAAGCATCTAGAACATTCTAGAAGGATCTAGAATGTTATAGAAGATCCTGGAAGACTATGGAAGAATCGAGACTACTCTAGAGATGTCTGGAACATTCTAGAAACCTATAGAAATGTGTAGATCTATAGGAGTTATCTAGAATACTTTAGGTCCTTAGAGATATATGTAGAATCCTATAGAAATCTCTAGAATAGTTTAGATCCCTTAGATATTTTAGGAGGCAAAATTGTAGCCTTTGGATTAAAATGATCCTAGTCGTCCGTTGAGAAGGTGGGAGCCTATAAATAGGGCCACCTCCCTCATTTGTAAATAACCTAAGAGTTGTGTACCCAAACACTTGTAATCTCTCTCTTGTAAGCTTCTGTTGCTTAATACAAGGTTCTTTCCTTGTAAACACTCTTGCTCCTTTGTTTTGCCGTAGCGTTGCGCGAGAAAGGCTGACTAGCATCATGCCAAGTGTGCTAGTGCCGCACGGATCGAGTTTGAAGAATTAAGTCTGTGACACTATGATAGCTTACACGACTACTTATATTCGCACAATTCTAAAAATTTTAAATCTAACTATGGGAAGAAGCATGAAAAACACTTAGAAAATTTTTCTTTGCTAATTATCTTTACACTTGTTTGTTAAATGCTAAATTTTTGCTTGAGTTTTGAGTTTAACACTGCCCGCCTTAATAAAAAATTTGTGATTGAATACAGGTTTGTCGCCACGGCAGCACAGGGCAGCACAAAAAAAATAATCTAGAGGTGCCCGAAACAGGCTCTAGGCAGAAAGATTAAATACCCTAGAGGTGCTCGAAACAGGCTCTAGGAAGTATCATGAGCAAGGACACTATGTTGCTATCAAAGTCCATGAATCTAAACCAAGAGACGGATAAATTAGCAAGAGTGAATGAAAGTCTTCACGGGTTGACTCTATTCAAAGGGTTTGGAGTTTCGTAGAGTGCATCTATCCTAGCTTCAGACCTGGAGAATAGTTGTGATGAGCTAAAGCCTTTAAAGCCATGATTAGAAAAGGAAAATAAAAGTGCCCAACTGTGCTGCCAAGGCAGCAACTCGTATCCTTTCCAGTAATTTAATTATTTTAGGCATTCTTTGTTAACTTTGTAATTTCAGCATATTTTGCATGAACTCAGACCTGCACACACTACACTGGCATTTATAAAATTAATTTTAAGTTATTTTATGTCATTCCCTGTCTCTAACATTAAATAGGTGTCACGGCCTTGAGGTAATAAATCAAGTTAAAGTCTAATATTTCTATTTTGTGCTAAGGGCAAATTTACTAGTTAGATTGCATTGCTTGAGGTCAAGAAATAGTTCAAGTTTGGGGGTGTGTAGAGTGTCCATGAGTTCTATATTTTGTACACATTTATGCCCTTATTATTGTTGTTCTTAAGCTCATTTAGGCATATTTAGGTGCATTGCATGCATTATAACAATATCTTCTCTTTTACCATGTTTATTGAATATTTTATGTTTGGTTGAGAAAAGTTAATGTTTTAGTTTAGTTTATATTAACAGGTGCTATAGCTAGGGGAGGAGAGGAGAGGACAAGACAAAACAGAAGGCTAGAACCAAAGGAGTTGTACTGAAGCAGCTCAAGATGCCACCAAGGACGTTGCCGAAGCAGCATTGCCGCCAAGTGCCGCCCGAGCAGAAGTTACACTAACTTAGCCAAGATGGGTCACGATTTCAAGATGGTAAGCATTGCCGCCAAGTGCTGCCCGAGCAGAAGTTACACTAAAATTAATGTTTTAGTTTAGTTTATATTAACAGGTGCTATAGCTAGGGGAGGAGAGGAGAGGACAAGACAAAACAGAAGGCTAGAACCAAAGGAGTTGTACTGTAGCGGCCGGTAGAGCTGATCCAAGTTCGATAAGTAGAAGCACTTATCCTTACTTGCGAAAGAAGGCAACGTCCAAAGAGTCCATATTTAAAGTATAACAGAGTCTATATTTAATGCAACGAACTTTTAGAACTCCTACTTCAAGGAGGACTCAAACTTAGGCCATGAGCCCTATATATACCCAATATATGTAAGGGTATAGGGGCATCTCGGATAGCACCTAGCATATTTGAGGACGAGAGGATAGATGGGGGATAGTTATATAGGTTGGAGATGTTGGGGTCGCGGTCCAACTCTCCTAGGGTTTAGGCGCGTGTATGTAAAGTAGTTTGAGGGAAACAGTTATATAGTTTTGAGTTATTTTCAATAAAATTATGAGTTTGCTTAATCTATGATCTTTGTTCGTTCAATTAGTCTACACCAGTCATTTGAAGAGAAAATCTATTTTTCGGGCACGAAAGTGCAAGGCTCGCGAAAGGGTTAAGCACGGTCACAACTTGAAAAAGTGTGACTAACTTGGTTCCACACTAGTCCACAAGTTTCAACGGCTAAAAGAGATTACCAATCGAGTTAACTAACTTGGTTCCACACTATTCCACAAGTTAGCTCTCGAGCATCCTAACCTGGAAATAGGAGAGATCACTGTCGTCTATCTTGACGAACTTGGAATGTCTGCCAGACTTGCCGCGGAATGTCTGCCAGACTTGCCGCCAAGACTTCTTTCCGTTCCACCTGCCGAGACATTACACTCCTGCAGTGGCAGTGACTTGCCGTGGCCACGTGATAGGGTCGTAGTTTGTCGTCCGCCATCTCCCCGAGGCAGTAATTCATGGCAGCACAAAACATGCTCAGCCTATACAATGCAGTCCACAGGCTACTAAACTACTACCCATCCTATCACCAAAATCTCTCCCTATCATCTCTCTCATCACTATCTTTTTTTTATTTGTGTTTTTATATTTCCACGTCATGAAATTTAATTGCGCATTTGCAGGAGACCATTCATAGGAGCTGCTCCAATCCCTGTGGGATACGATATCTTTTATACTATAACTTGACAAGAGTGTGTACTTACGCTCATAAATGAAGAACACCTAAACGCTCTACAACATTCGTATCCACTGCTTTCCTATCACAAGCATCCTTCAAGTGTCCAATTATTCCGCAATAATGGCAAAATTTTGGTAGTCTTTCATATTTAAGCATACGTAATCTCGGTTTACTATCAACTCTCCTACAAATATTCTCAGTGGAAGCTTTGCATCAATCTCAACACGTATTCTCGAATAATCTGCCCATATGCCTTCTCCATCACGCATGTCAATAGCTACCATAGAGCCCATGATATTCAAGTTGATGTTCGGTTTGGATCGGATTTGGGTAAATTAAATTTGAGTTATTTTCAATTCGGATGACTTTCGGTTCGGATTGATTTTTGGTTCAACAATTTTCAAGTCGATTTTGGTTCGGTTCGATTTTGGTTCGGGTTTTGGTCTATATCGGGTCTCAGATCAAGTTTACCAAATCTAGTAAAATAGTTGTTATCTACAAAAATTCAACATTTATAACTAAAGAGATCGATCATTTTTCAAATAAATGATCTTTGGATAGACAATAATGGATCAATTTTTTTAGGGGGATCAATCGTTTTACAGTAAATGGCTGGAGCAAACAATCAAGAGCTTTTTGCTCACAAAGGGATCAATCTTTTTATATGTTGAATAAACTTTAAATGTTACTTTTAGTGAGTCTTAAATTTAGAAGTTATGTGGAAAATAAAAGGTCAAGAGTCTTAGTAGATGAAAGGCCAAAGGGTGATATAGGAGTTAGTGGTCTTTATGGTTTTTAATAGAATTTATTGTGTTTAAGTTTTTTTAACATAACAAGTGCCTAGTGTCTATATAAAGGCCTTGTTGATTTCATTTGAGATGTGAAATGAGTAGAAAAGATATAAAAGAGTAAAATAGTTATCCTGGTTATTTTGATTTAAGTTCTTCAAATTGGTATCAGAGCCAATGGCGAATGTAACGGGTCAAATGCCGCTACCACGACTATCGAAGACGAACTACGAAAACTGGAGCATTCAAATGAAAGCTATTCTCGGATCTCAAGATGCGTGGGAGGTGGTCCAAGAAGGTTTCGAAGAACCAACAACTACCACGGGATATACAGCGACTCAAACCAAGGCGTTGAAAGAGGCGCGATCGAAGGATAATGCAGCACTATACATGTTGTTCTGAGCCGTTGATGAATCGGGCTTTGAGAAGATTGCCGGTGCAACTACGTCAAAAGAAGCATGGGACATTTTAGAAAAAGTGTTCAAAGGAGTCGATCGAATCAAGCAAGTGCGTCTCCAAACTATTCGTTGCGAGTTGGAGGGCATGAAGATGAAAGAGTTAGAAAGTGTATCCGACTACATCACGCGTGTACAAGTCGTGGTGAACCAACTCAATCGTAATGGTGAAACATTAACCGATGCGCGAGTTGTGGAGAAGATTTTGAGATCATTAACCTACAATTTTGAGAATGTTGTGTGCGCAATAGAAGAGTCAAAGGACCTTGCGACGCTCACAGTCGACGAGCTCGCCGGTTCTCTCGAGGCACATGAACAACGTAAGAAGAAAAAGAAAGAGGAGACACCGAGCAAGCACTTCAAACCAAGGCATCAATCAAAGACGAAAAGGTACTCTATTTTCAAAATTTTCGAGGTAGAGGGCGTGGTCGTGGAGGTCGTGGAAATGGTCGCGGTGGTCAAGGCGTTAGTCATGAAGGGTTCTATAATGAGAAGGGACAGTCGAGCCAACCAAATTGGCGTGGAAGAGGACGCGGTCGAGGAAGAGACGGCCGATCAAACTATTCCAACATCGAGTGCTACAAGTGTTACAGGTATGGTCACTATGCGAAGGATTGCAATTCCAACAAATGTTATAATTGTGGTAAAGTGGGGCATTTTGTAAAAGATTGTCGAGTCGATAAAAAGGTGGAAGAAACAACCAACCTAGCCTTGGAAGAGGAAGCGAATGAAGGCTTTCTCTTGATGGCTCAAAATGAAGTCAACGACAACAATGACACTTAGTGGTACCTCGACTCGGGCGCAAGCAACCATATGTGCGGTCACGAGCACCTATTCAAAGAGATGCAAAAGATTGAAGATGGCCATGTGTCGTTTGGGGATGCATCAAAAGTGGAGGTCAAAGGCCGAGGTACAATTTGTTACTTACAAAAGGATGGCTTGATAGGGTCAATCCAAGATGTTTATTATGTACCAAATCTCAAGACCAATATTTTAAGTATGGGGCAACTCACGGAGAAAGGTTACTCGGTACTTTTGAAAGACCGGGTACTACACTTGAAGAACAAGCAAGGGTGTCTAATTGCTCGAGTCGAGATGGGTAGAAATCGGATGTACAAACTAAATTTGAGAAGCTTGCGAGAAAAATGTTTGCAAGTCGACGTAGAAGACAAGGCATCGTTGTGGCAGCTCCGCTTTGGTCACCTATATCATGGTGGTCTAAAAGAGTTAGCAAAGAAGAACATGGTGCACGGGCTGCCGGACATGGATTATGAGAGCAAATTTTGTGAAGCATGTGTGCTTATCAAGCAAATGAGAATCTCGTTTCAAAAGAAGGCAGAATATCGATCTAAACATCCTCTCGAGTTGATTCATACCGACATATGTGGACCAATCACCCCCGAATCTTTCAGCGGTAAAAGGTATTTCATTTCCTTTATTGATGATTTCTCACGAAAAACTTGGGTTTATTTTCTGAAAGAAAAATCTGAGGCATTTGAGGCGTTTAAAAAGTTGAAAGTGATGGTGGAGAAGGCAACATGTAGACACATCAAAGTCGTTCGATCCGATAGAGGTGGCGAGTATACTTCGACGGCTTTCATGGAGTATTGTGAGACGCAAGGCATAAGGAGATTTCTAACCACACCATATTCTCCTCAACAAAACGGTGTGGCCGAGAGGAAGAACCGGACCATTCTAGACATGGTACGATCAATGCTTAAAAGCAAGAAAATGCTGAAGCAATTCTGGGCAGAAGCTGTGCAATGTGCAGTCTATGTGCAAAACCGATGTCCACATGTGAAGTTAGATGATCAAACCCCATAAGAGGCATGGAGCGAAAAAAAGCCGACATTTTCCCATCTCAAAGTGTTCGGTAGTGTGGCTTATGCACACGTACCGGATCAACGAAGAACGAAGCTTGAAGACAAAAGCAAAAGGTATATTTTTATTGGGTATGATGAGAAGACAAAAGGGTACAAGCTACTCGATCCAATAAGCAAGAAGGTGACAGTGAGTCGTGATGTGCGAGTGGGACTGGAACAATTCGACAGAGGTTATTATCGAAGTTGGAGAATCATCAGTTGTTGCACCAACAAGCATACCAACAAACTCTGAAACTACCAATGATGAAGATGAACCACGACAACCCAAAATGCGAAGTTTGCAAGAATTGTATGATTCGACAAATGAGGTACACCTTGTATGTCTTTTGGCAGATGATGAAAATATCAGCTTTGAAGAGGCTTTGCGAGACAAGAAGTGGCAAACTGCCATGAATGAGGAGATTAAGGCGATTGACCGCAACAACACATGTGAGCTAACAGAATTGCCGAAAGGAAGTCAACCTATTGGTGTGAAGTGGGTGTTCAAGAAAAAGATGAATGCTCAAGGCGAGATAGAACGATACAAGGCGCGACTTGTTGCGAAGGGATACAAGAAAAAGGCAGGTATCGACTATGACGAGGTGTTTGCTCCCGTTGCAAGAATGGAGACAATCCGATTACTCATTTCACAAGCTGCTCAATTCAAATGGCCGATATTTCAAATGGATGTCAAGTCGGCATTCTTGAATGGTGTGCTTGAAGAAGATGTCTACATCGAACAACCACCCGGGTACATGAAAGTCGGAGAAGAGAAGAAGGTGTTAAAATTGAAGAAGGCGCTTTACGGGTTGAAGCAAGCACCGCGGGCATGGAATACACGCATCGATACATATTTCAAGGAGAACGGGTTCAAGCAATGTCCCTACGAGCATGCCCTTTACGTAAAGAAGAATGGAGGTAACATGTTATTTGTTGCTCTTTATGTCGATGACCTCATTTTTATGGGTAACAATGATGAGATGATAGAAGAGTTTAAGGGCACAATGACACAGGAATTTGAAATGACAGATTTGGGTTTGATGAAGTTCTTTCTTGGTTTTGAGGTTAGACAAGTAGAGACAGGTATTTTTTTATCATAGGAGACATATGCAAAAGAAATTTTGAAGAAGTACAAGATGGCAAATTGCAACCCGGTATCAACACCAATGGAACCAGGTGCCAAATTCTCGAAGTTCGATGGAGGAGAACGTGTCGATGCCAGTAGATACCAGAGTTTGGTTGGAAGCCTTCGTTATTTCACATGCACAAGGCCAGATCTTTCATTAAGTGTCGGCATTGTAAGTCGGTTCATGGAGGAGCCGGTTCATTCACATTGGAAGGCGATGAAGCGAATCCTACGGTACATCCAAGGAACGATGACACTCGGGTTGTTCTACTCGAAAGTAGAAGATTACAAATTGGTTGGGTACTCTGACAGCGATTGGTGCAGAGACATAGACGATCGAAAAAGCACATCGGGATATGTGTTCTTTATGGGAGATACTGCATTTACATGGCTTTCAAAGAAGCAACCGATCGTGACGCTCTCAACATGTGAAGCTGAATATGTGGTAGCATCTTGGTGTGTATGTCATGCGATATGACTTAGAAGTTTGTTGAGCAAGATGGAGCTAAAGCAACTAGGTGCAACCGTGATTCAAGTTGACAACAAATCAATAATTGAGTTGGCAAAGAACCCGATGAACCATGAAAGAAGCAAACACATCGACGTTCGTTTTCACTTTATCCAAGATCATGTGAAGGAAGGAAATGTGGAATTGGTGCATGTGGTGAGTCGGGATCAAGTTGTGGATATCTTCACAAAACCGCTACCGAAAGTACTTCTTGACAAATGCAAGAAGATGATTGGCATGATGGATAGTAGAAGCATTTAAGTTTATGGGGGAGTTTTGTTGAATAAACTTTAAATGTTGCTTTTAGTGAGTCTTAAATTTAGAAGTTATGTGGAAAATAAAAGGTCAAGAGTCTTAGTAGATGAAAGGCCAAAGGGTGATATAGGAGTTAGTGGTCTTTATGGTTTTTAATAGAATTTATTGTGTTTAAATTTTTTTAACATAACAAGTGCCTAGTGTCTATATAAAGGCCTTGTTGATTTCATTTAAGATGTGAAATGAGTAGAAAATATATAAAAGAGTAAAATAGTTATCCTGATTATTTTGATTTAAGTTCTTCATTATATAGGGGTTTGGTTCTTTTTACTTTAGAGCATGGAAATATTATTTTTAAGTGCAAAAACGATTATACTTATTTTAAAAAAGTTTTGCCAAAGTAAGATTTGAATATTTTTGAAATATTTGAACAAGTTCAAAATATTTTTTTACTTAATTTGTTATATGAAAATATTAGGTCAACAATCAACTAAGGCTGAGATGATAATTTTATAACGAAACCATAAGTTTAATGTTTATTTTTGTAACATTTGAAGGTTGAGTTACCAAAACAAATATTTTGAGATAACTACTGGTTGAAAATTGACATGGAAGAAAATTTGAAGTGAAGGGTTTTTATTAGTTTGGAGCATGATGTGAAAAGGAGAGTGCATAATATAATTTTATGTATTCGAATATCAAAATATGTTTTTTACTAAATAATTTATGTATCCCATCTTGTCTCAAGTGTGCTCATTGATTTTCCTTACCTCAGTCCAAGCTTCCTCAATTACTTCACTCAAGGGATCAGGTAGCCTCTATCTTCCATCTCTCTGAACCTCATGAACACCGGCAGCTCTTCTAACATTAGCATCCTTGATATTAATGTTTGGAAATAAGTCCGGTATGGTTTTGCCATGAGCCATGGATCATACCAATACGAGAAATGCTTCCCACTCCCAGCCCCCGACCTATATAGCTTCAACTCTCCTAAACAGCTTGGTTTTAGTCACCCAAACAGGAACAGCCCACGAGCCTTCCATAGTTGTTTACAACTCTATTGTAATTATTTTCCAAGAATAAAAAAGTGAAATATCACAAGTATAGAAATGTGTAATAAATAACAAAAGAGTTAAGATAAATTTGGTGAAGAAAACAGGTACAACCGATGTAATTAAGCATATAAATAACACAAGGAATTGGGTATAAACTAGGCAGCGCAGGAATTACAGTTGCAGGTCTTGGGTACAAAAGCACAGACTCCAAAGGGCTTGTTGGGAAGCTGGCAATCGATGCCAAAGCAGCAAGGCATTGAAGTACAAGTGGAGGCGCTGCAACACTTGCACAGCAAGCACAGCTGGAAAGGAGCAAGCCTTCGCCGTCCATCAGCTCGATACTGTGTTGGCCCTACGGGTTTATATTCTGCTAATGTTGCTGAAGCCTTAACTGCAAGTATGTCTAATGGACTCAATGACGTTTAAGGCAGTGAGCAGATTGATTAATTAATATTTGACTTGAGAGACCAGCATAGGCATACCTAGACAACCGGAGAAGACGAGGATTACAATCCATAATTTCAAGATACGGAGATCAGTGGCCCAGCTGTTCATAGTTGTGCACAAAGATGAAGATAAGAGATGAGTCGGGAGTGATAAAATTTTTGCTCACAAATAAAATTCGTGTGGTGGATAGGAAAGGAGGAGGAGAATTGCTAACAAACGTATGGTACGGTGTGTGTATATATTATTGCAAACTTAACAGATCATGCTGCGTCAGCAGGGCCAATCAAATATAATTCATACAAGCTTTTAATCCAATATCCGAGGGTGTGCTATCGGTTCGTAGAATACATACTCTTAGTTTATGTATTTGTCAAAACTTTCAATTCATTTTCTCTCTTCTTATTTTTCATTTCTATCAAAGAGACCAATAAAAGTAAAATTATTTCTTCTTTCATTTTTCCTCCCCAACTTTTTACTTTTCTTCTTTTTCTTTATCTTACCAATCAAATTCAATTCTTTACCGAGTATTTTTATTTTATTTTTTTAACTGTATTGTTGGAGAGTAATTATTACATGGAAGACCGTTCAACACGTTGTTCATGGTCCCAAAAAATTTAACCAGAAAAAATTAATATTAGAGGTATTTAGTGAAACGGATAGAGTAATATTTAATAATTATAATAAATTAAAGAAAGGAAGTCACCCAGGTTTTCTTTTCTCTAAACCTAAGTTTTCTTTCAAATTTTTTGTGCAGACTTCTTCTTTTCCTTTAATTTTTATTTAGTCGACAGCCGTATCAATTATAATATCGGTTGCCATGTTGTTTATTATTTCTCTTGTTTTTTTTTTTTTATATTATAACCTTTGTTTTTTTCTTGATTTTTTTAGTTTGAATAAGAATATATGTCATTGTGACACGTATTTATTTGCTATTGTGACACGTTTTTTCTCTGCTCTTGTGACATGTTTTTTCTTTGCTCTTATAGCTCGTTCCTTACGAATTTTGGTACGTTTTTCGCATACCTTTCTGGTCGTTTTGTGCTCACACAAAGACGTTCACAATATTTGTTTTCTGATTGATTTGTCGGTGGTTACGTATAATCAAATCCCCTCTTTAGTAAAAGGTTGTTTGATGATATAATCATAATTGTGTAGCGAAGCAACATGCTAGATAGTTTGGTTCACTCACCACTCTTTTATCACTTCGTAAATCGTCTCGTTCGAAACTGACAAGGAGTTTTTATGAAGGTTATTGGGTTCTTTTGATGTTGGATGTCATTCTCAAGGGAAGGTTTTGTTTTTCTTCGTATATTTGGGTTTAATATTTTTATTTATGTGTAATTTTTTTGGTGACTATTGTCTATTTTTTTCTCTATGCTTGGTGTGTTGTAATTTTGAGTCTTTTCATTATTTTTGTTAATGAAATTCAATTTACATTGTTCAAAAAAATTAAAGAAAGAAAAAAAATGGCTATTGTTCTTTAAGTTACCACCCAAGATTTGAGAGAAAGGAAGGATTCTCATCTCTTCACCATTCGTGGATCTTGGTATTTGAGGGAAGGGGGGGGGGGGGGGGGGGGTTCACCATAATTGAAAGAGAGATAAAATTAAGTTTAGATTTAGTAACGCACCCTAAAAAAAAAAAAAGGTGAACACATGCATTGCTTGGTTAGCTTGGAATGTTTGGGTGTAAGGTAAGTGTAATTTGGATGATATGTATGAATGTGTTCATATGATATGTGTATTGTTATGTTTAATGTTATGAATAGGTAATAATTGTGCATCCAATGAGAAATATATGTAAAAATGTATTTGGACCATTGATTCGACATTTCGAAATATGTATGTATTATCTTGATTATGATAGATTTTTCTTCGGCTTTTCCAAAAATATGTATGAAATGAATATATGAATCAAAACCATAAAATGTGTACATGAGAAAGTATATGATAATTGTGAAAGTCAAGTTTCGAACCCTAATTGTCTTAGTGATGTCTCGGATATAGTTGACATGTCATATTGTCATTAGCGTTTATGTACAGATTATACGAGGTATGGATTGAACCACAATGCATTTTCTTTGAATTTTTACAAGATGTGTGGGTTGGAGGCACTCGGTGTCATATCAGTGTAACGACCTGAATTTTCGAGTCAATTGTTGGGTATTGATCCGAGTTATAGACATTCGTGTTAGATTGGATAATTGGACCAATTGAGCTAAGTTTGGGCCTAATTGGATGAGTGTGGAGCTATATGGGTTAGGGAGTGATCATTTTTTAACAAAGGTGAAAGTGGGAGATTTTATGTTACGATTATACCCTCATTTAAAATAAAGGCCGACCTCCTTTAAATTCTAGGGTAAACTTTACCAAAGGTCTCTTTTGTTTGGACCGTATTTTATTTTGGTCACCCATTTTGAAAAAAAGTTATTTTTGCCACTTACATTTTCGATCTGTTTTATTTTGGTCACTATGTCGTTGACACCCATTAGTTTGATGACGTGATACGTTAGTAAAAAAGGTTAATTTTTAATTTAACCCCTAAATTTTAAACAAAATATTAATCTAACCTCTAAACTCTTTCAACCTCACTTTTACCTCCCACAATATAGCTACTCCAGCTATCTTCATTGGTGAGTGATGGCTCCGGTCACCTCTATCTCCTTCTCCATCTTTCCACATCACATTCGTTGTTACCCCCAAACACTTGTGTTTTGTCATTTTCCCATCTGCCTCTCTTTCTCTTGTTAAGCAGTAAGCACCCACTAAAAATGAAATGTTAAGCAGCATTCTGCACTTTCTCTCATTCTCTCTCTAAAACTAGATGTGACATGCATGTATGATGGTAGCATTACAAAAATAAACAATGCAAGATATTAAACTACATTATCTCGTTCAAGCAAAGGAAAAGTGTTAAATCAAATGGCAAGAATGGACAATGATTGACAATTTACAATATTTAAAAGGCAGGGAATCGAGAAATATTATAGCTTCACCAAACATGAATTAAATTACTTATTTATAAAATAACAAAGTATAGAAATAGGGTTAATATTTCTGATTATTTACTAGAGTAAAACAAACTAAATGCACGTGATTTACCTGATATCAAGGCGGTCCACGTTGCATGGACATAGTACAGAAAATTGAAAAAGGCTTAAATTCTTTCCAACCAAGTAGAGGACCATTAAGTTTATAACTAAGGAAAACAGATGAAATCAACTAGGATATAACTTTAAGCAGAAGATTGTTTTTTTCAAGGGGACCCCAAAAGTCCCAAAAAGAGGTGAAAGGAACAAAATGAACCTAAAGATGAGCGATATTCACCTTCACTCTTATATCCTTACTTTTTACAATAGTTTAGGGGACGTATAAAAAGAACTACTTGGATTTACCAGTAAAATCTCCTTAGCGGACAAAAATATGATTAATGCAGTAAAATCGTTGGTAAAATAACTAATTGTTGCCTTCCTTACGGTAAAATTTACAATACTTACTAGTATAAATCTAGTAAAATCTCCTACGCACTTACCAGTAGAGAGGGAGTGCAGAGTGTTGCTTAACGTTTCATTTTTTTGTGGGTGCTTACTGCTTAACAAGAGAAAGAGGGGGGAATGAGAAAATGACAGAACACAAGGGTTTGCGGTAACAACGAAAGTGATGTGGAAAGAAGGAAATGAGATAGAGGTGGTCGAAGCAATTACCCACCAATGAAGATGGCCGAAGCAGATATATTGTGGGGGTAAAAGTGAGGTTGAGAGAGTTTAGGGGTCAAATTAGAAATTAACCATTTTCACTAATGTGCCATGTCATCAAACTAACGGGTGTTAACGACAAAATGACCAAAATAAAATAAATCGAAAACGTAAGTGGCAAGAATAACCTTTTTTCAAAATGAGTGATCAAAATAAAACACGGTCCAAACAAAAAGGACCTCCAGTGAAATTTATCCTAAATTCTATTTGTTTTTATATAGGGGAAAGAGAGATATCACACATCCCTTCCCACCACTTTTTCTTCGTCATCTTCTTTCGCTTTTCTCTCTAAACTCCGCAACTACCAAAGTTTAAAAATCTAAACTTTTTTCATCATTTCTTCCATCCAGATTCAAAAATTAAATATTTTAATCTCTATCTCATAAGCTTAAAAAATGTCTTTTTTTTTTTTAAAAAAAAGTGAGTTAACTATTTATGGGTTTTTTTAGAAGTTTTAAACTTTAAGAGTTTCTATGGAACTTTCCCTTGATTTTTAAGATTGTAATTTCATAGTAGACTCTTCCCAAATCATTTGTCAAAGCTTTGATTCAATTTACATGTTTGTTTGGCAAGAAAAAGCGGTTGGGAAGCTTCTACAAGTTTGAGACAAAAAAGAAGGCTTCATGGAGCTTGTGTAGCAGCTTTAATCCGAGATTTGTTGTTTAAGATTAGTACATCTCTGACTCTTATATTTCTTGAAGACCATATATTGATATTTTGCTTGATTTTACAGTTTTAGTGGGTGTTGTAAATGTGAAACTTGCCTTGGGCGATTAAGTAATATTTTTGAGGTTATAAATGTCGTTAGATGACCCGTATATGCCCATAATTAACTTAGTAAATTTTTGTAATCACTTCGGGTGGATTGGAGTGTTTAGAGACAAGTTTAAGTTGAAAACCATGGCAAAAATGAAGATTTCTGGGTTTTAATACCGCTACTTGGGGAATTGTACCAGTACCGTAAAATTATTATGAAAAACATAATGTAATTTTCGTATCGGTACAGACTGGTCGTACCGATACCCACTATTGGTACCGACTGGTCGTACCATACCCAATATCGGTACCAATTGGTCATACCGATTCTCACTATCGGTACCTGTAGGCATTAGATTTTATCCGACCCGTTACATATATATAATATAATAAAGCCATAAATAAATAAATAGCCTTCCTTTATTAAATAGCAGTCCACATACAATATTAAATAAAACACTTCAAGCCTAATACAGACCGACCCACTTATCAAACATTTTGGCTAAATTTTCAAATTTCCTAAACTCTAATCGTCATGTCATTTGACTCTTCTGATGGCTAATTAATGCAAATGCGGGAATCAAGGGGTGTTTTAATGCTGCACGGGACTTAAGGGAACCCAATTATAATTTCTAGAGAAAACCTACCATCCCAAATTACTCAATGCTTTTGAACGCGCTCCACGCGCTTTCCAAACCTTCTTTTTCTCCGAAACCCTCGTCCCTCAGGTGGTGTTTTGATCCGTCCGTTCCAGTCTTCTTGCTCGGTGCTGCCCGAGGGTGGCTTTCTCCCTCTAAGGACCAACGGTCGCCGGCGCTACGGAGGACGACCCTGGCTGGTGGTTTGGACCAGTGGTATGGAGTGAGTGCGGGTTGGATAGCATCGGGGGAAGTCCCTTTCAGGCGCGGCTCAGATCTACCAACGTTGCCGCAAACGGTTTCCTGCCGGAGCTCCGATGTGAGCAAAGAAGACTTCGTTCGATGGTGGCTCCAAAAAACTGAGGTGGTCCTACCGGAAGCTAGCTTCAGTCTGCGTTCTGGTTGTGAGCCTCTTAAATCTTGCTTTTTGTTTTTTCGGAACCATTACATCGAGGCTCTCAAGTTTTTAAGCTCCGGAAAGAGGGAGGTGGAAACCGAAAAAGGGAGACAAGTTGGCTGTCGGATCCTTTCTGGACAGCTGGGTGGCCCTGCCGCAAAATCTGTGTGGGCTTTGGTTGCCGGAAAAACCATGGACGATGACCTTTGGCTTGGCAATCTTTTTTGGAAACAAGGATGGGTGGTAAGGCCAAGGATTGCGACTGATGACCAGACTCCGCTGCTCGGTTTACGTCTAGGACTCCGATTCAGAAATAGACGATCCGCCGGTAGCTGGCCAGAAATAACTCAGACGTTACCTCCTGGAACATTGTTGGAGAAGGGCAAACTGACAAGGACATTGTGGTCCTTTCCCGTGGGAACATGCCCCTTTCCTTATTTAGCATGCGTTGACTTTTCTCTTAAGGAATGGTTTGATATCTCACTGCTACAGCATCAATTTCCCGGATCTTATGGGATTTTGCTTCTCTTTTCTCAGTTATACCTCGGATTTTAGAAATCTCAACCCACCGGTATTTTATGTTCGCTTAAGCCTCTATCTATTCCGGTGGTTCCCAAGCTGACAGTTGTGTTTGGATGAAGTTTTAGCCTCTTGGTTGTAAGATCTTTTGCTAGCAGACAAGCGGATAACTCCCCTGAGGGTTATCCGCATCAGAAATGATCCCTTTTGTCACCACATTTTTTGATTGGGAGGGTCGAAAGTTGGTGGTCCACATGAACTCTCCCCCATGGTTTTTATCGTGCTTTTCGTTAACGAGCGATCCTATCTTTTTCCAGTTTTTTTCCAGCAACGATGTGCAGGCGTTTGTCGTGGCTTTTTTTGGTAACCTTGTCAAGTCAATCCCAAAGTCCGGCTCTTCGATCCTAGCAATCCAGTTGATAAGGCTCGTGTCT
Source organism: Hibiscus tridactylites (assembly GCA_958450335.1). Taxonomy (NCBI): domain Eukaryota; kingdom Viridiplantae; phylum Streptophyta; class Magnoliopsida; order Malvales; family Malvaceae; genus Hibiscus; species Hibiscus tridactylites. The sequence continues at coordinate 36,704,061 of OY288266.1, forward strand.
TCTGACAGGGGAGCCTGCCTCCGGATGGAGCTCTCACTCGGGTGCCTCGATCGAGTTTCTAGACCGACTATAAGGTTGATAAGGGTTTCTGTCTTGTGGTCTTTTTCCACTCTCAATTTAGGGAAATCCTTTTGGTATGGGAACACCCTTGTATGCTTTTGGCTTACACCCCAAGTTATTGTCGTTGTCTGGTTTTGTGTTTCACTGTTTGTTGTGTGGCACATGGAGGCTCCCTGCTGTGTTGGTTACATTTGGATTTTCTTGTTTCTGCAAGTCTTTTGGTATTTGCTCGTGGGACTGGGCTTGCGGCTTTGTAACTTTTTCTCTACTTAATGCACTTCGTTCTTCCTTGATAAAAAAAGACTTAAGGGAACCCAATTAATGCCGCACAATCTTTGAAGCTCCACGTCAGCCAGATTTTTTCAACCAACGGATTTACGCCACGTCAGCCATTGGACGAGCCCGTGATTTTACGGCTTGCCGCCGGAAGCTACGACCGACTCTTCTTCCCATCTTTAGAGATAAACAAAAAAAGACAAAATACAAATCAATGTAAAAAACATAGCAGATCAAATCAAAAATGGATATGTAGTTTTTTATGTATTTTCTAAATCGTTTATAAATCGAGGCCAACCATTTGTAACAATTATTCTGGAATTTCAAAAAGCAATACAAAAAAAATGCATTTTGGAGGTAGTTTTTCTCCCTATTCATTATAGACATAATAAAACTAGGGTTTCATTTTTACCTCTGGTTTTGTTTCAATTTTCCAGTTGTCTTAAGAGTTCCGATGATGGACGAGTCTCTCTCCGATGATAAGTCATCGGTCCTGGGACTGCATGTGGTGAATCGAATGTTCCTTTGAGAGGGACGTTTTATTTTTTAAAGAGGAAAGGGATTTTTCGAATCTATTTTTTCGTTTTAAAAAAAAGGGTTTGTCTTGTTTTTTTAAAACTGAGTTAGGATCCGTTTTATAAGTAAAAGGGGTTGTTTTTTTATGTTTTGGGAGGTCACCGACGTCAGCGAACAGTGGCCAGTAACGATTCGTGGTGGTTGATACAGCTGAGAATGGTCGGATTCTGAGTTTCATCTTGTGTTCTTGAAGAACTCAATAACCCTAGCAGAGCTCGTTTTGGGATTTAGGAACAAAGGAGTTTTGATTAGTTTTTCAAATGAAGTAAAGAACCTGTTTATGGTTTAGTATTTATACTCGGCTTTAAAGAGGCTATTTACTTATTTAAGGTCCTCTGCCCAACGAGAATCCTTTCCGCGGTCCTTAAACATTTTTCAAACGCTTTGTCTTCTCCTTTTAATTCGGTCCCTATTTTCATTTATTTAAGTTATTTTCTTTTTATTTCACACCTTTTTCTTCCTTTATTTATTTTAGTGCATGTTATTTAGATGTGGTTATCGGCTCGTTTCGGTTTAGTTCATTTCCGGTTTATCTAGAATCAGTTTATATTTCGATTTGGTTCGGTTTGGGTTCGAGTCTAATTCGGGTCTGTGATGAGTCGGATTCGGTTCGGGTATTGGATCGGGTCAAAATCAGATCGGTTGTTTTCGGGTCGGGTCAATATCGGATTGGTCGCTTTTGGTTCGGGTCAAAATCGGGTCGTTCGGGTCGCTTTCGGTTCGAGTCAAAATCAGGTCATTCTGGTCTATTTCGGGTCGGGTCAATATTTGAATTTTCGGGTCAATTCGGTTTAAGTTGGGTTTAGAGTTTGAGGTTTAGTATTTATGGTTTAGTTTAGAGTTATTGGTGTATGAGATTAATTCTGATTCAACTTGTTAATCTATGCATTTCAATTTGATTAAATATTTAAATCAAAGCTTCATGTATCCATATCAAAATTTTGTGTATAATTATATTAAATCAAAGTTTATAATAATAATAATAATAATAATAATAATAATAATAATAATAATAATGTCTGAAATGAATTAATTTATTAAACTTAGGATCTAATTGAGCTAACTAAAATCTACAAGTATAAATCACGGACAAAATTAAAATAATTTTAAAACTAAATGTGAAATTTTAATTAAATTAATCTAAATTGAAACTCAATTAAATTAAGAAAAAGAGAAAGACAATTGGTAAAAGTAGAGAGGAAAAAGACAAAATTTTGGAGGGAAATAAGCCACCGATTTTTAAAGCTAGATTGAAAAAAAAATACAATTGGTAAAAATAGAAAGACAAAATTTTGGAGGGAAATAAGCCACCAATTTTTAAGCTAGAGATTAATTACTTTTTAGGTCATGTTGCATTTAAAATGTTACATTTTAGTACTAATATTCAACTTTAAGTTTTAGTTTAATTTAATTTAGTCACAATTATCCCCACAGTTTAGACTTTGGATATAGAAATCCCCTCTCCGTAGTGATATTTAGTCTCTAAAAGTTTACTTTTAGTCGAAATTAAATAATCTTTGTAATTTAGTCTATTAATTTAATATAATGATATTTTTGTTCATTTTAATTTCTAAGATTTATTTTTTAGCCAAAATGACAAAAATATTATTATACCACAACTTTGACAAGAGCAACGGTCTCTTCCATGGTATAGTACAAAAAGATAATAAAACATACTTCATTTTTTTATTTATTATATTGTTAAAAATAGATAATATTAAAAATAAATTATTCAATTATTTTACCTTAATTTTCGGGTTAAAATCAGGTCGATATTCGGTTTAGCTTTCGGTTCAGGTCAAATCGGTTCGAGTCCATTTCGGTTCAAAAAAAAAATTTAGTTCAATTTTGGTTCGGTTCAGTTTATTTCGGGTTTCGGGTCAACTTTGGATCATCATGTTCGGGTCAAAATCGGGTCTCAGTTTTAATAATTCGGTTCGAGTTTCGAATCTCGGGTAAATTTTCCAGTTATAATATTATTGTTATCCCTTGATTTATTCATATTTGTGTTCTCTTATTTATTTTACACCGTTTTCAATTCTGTTCCTTAATACATGTTTCTTGATTGGTTGATTCATTCTTTACTTTACTTTATTATATATATGGTAATATTCACATTATTGGTTTGGACGTATTTAATTTTTATTGAATTTTAGATTGATATTACCACATGCATATATGTCCATTTTAATGTTTCCGTTTATTTTTAGATTATGCATTTTTGGTGTACATAATTCGTGTATCTATATAGTGGTATATGTGTCATGTTTTTGATATACTGTATATTATGTTATATATATTAATATTAATATTATAACATTTATTTGTTTTTCTTTAGATATGCCGCATACAGGGCCGGCTGTGAGGGGGAGCACCCCGAGCGACCGCTCAGGGCCCCCAACCAGCCTAGGGCCCCTAAATTTTAATTTTTTTCATATTTTTTTATTAATCAAATAATTAATTTAATGGTAAAAATTAATTTTTTTTAGATAAATAAATTAACTAATCTAACAATAAAAATAATGTGTTTGATAAAAATTTAATCATATTTTTATGATTTATTAAAGAAAAGGCTTAACTACAAAATAAGTGTACAACCTATACTCTTTTTTTATTTTTAGACACTAAAATGTTTTTTGGGTCAAAATAAGTATCTGAATTTTACTCTGTGGCCATTTCTAGATAACGACTGTTAAAAAATTAAAAACAAGTGCTCAAATTATGTTGCCTTTAGTTTTAGGTGTCTATTTTTAAAAAAATTAGTGGCCAAATTATGTCGTTTTTTGTTGTTTTAGGAGTCTAAAGTTTCATTTTTATATAAAAAAATAATGATTGATACCTCAAAATGATAACAAAATAAACTTTAGGCACCTAAAGCAAAAAAAAAACGTGTATAGTTTGGACACTTATTTTATAATTAAGACTTAAAAAATATTATTTTGATTATTCAAACTAATAAGATATGCTTTTGTTATATAGAGATCAATTTTCTAATTTTCGCTCAGGGCCTCAAAAATCTCCGAGACGGCCCTGGCCGCATATATATATATATATATATATATGTATATATAATTTTTGTTACGCGTTATATATGTACATATCATAGTCATATATGTTTATGTTTCTCTATATCATGTCATATTTACGGTACATTTTCATTACATCGTAGTCTTTTTGTTCGTTTTTATTAAATATGTTTGCCATGTCTATTCGTACGTCATGCTATCTTGTTATATTTATGTTTCATCCGGGATATAAAGTGTTAGTGCGACGCTCCTTTATTCAAGGGTAAATTTGGCTACATCCAAAAGCGTTGGTTATGTTTATCGTTTATTCTTCGAACATCGAAGCCCTTAAAATGAACTCGCGTGTATAACTAAATTTTAATTTAAATGTCATTTTAACTCGAAAAATCAGATATTAATAAAAATAGTAATCGGTTTAGTACTAAATTTGGGCGTGATGAGGGTGCGAACCCTTCCCCACACGTAACTGACTCCCGAAATCAAAAAGTAAAATTTTTGGTGTCCGGTCTACCTAACCCAAATGACTGGTGGCGACTCCAGTTTCATTTCAAAAATAAGATTTTTAAAAAATTTCCCTAAAATTAAATTTTCAAAAATAGAATATTTGGATTTTTTTAGTTGTTATAGCATGGCGACTCTACTGGGGGCAATTTTTTTTGTTTTTACAAAAAAAAGACTCAGGCCTAAAAACAATTATCACTTTATTAATATCAGAAGTTGCGAGTTGAAGTGACAATTAAATTATTGTTTGTTTATAAATGCGAGTTTAATTTTAACACATTTAAAATTTGACATTTAAACCCGTTCTTTTAAGTGAGGGAGAAATGTTATTGCCTTCGTGAGGATACCGATTATCCGCATAGGCCTAGTAAGTACATTCGGGGCTCGTGTACCTTATGTCTTCGTGAGAATACTGATTCTTCACATAGACATAAGGGAATGAGTCCCCTTGATTTGAACTCGATTGAAAGAAGTCTATAATAAGTGATGATCAGGGTGACTTGCTGCCCTTAGTAGGGGACAACAAGGACAATTTGAGTACCCTTTTAGTACCAACCGTCATGTAGCGAACATAAAGCCCACCCCTCTAAAGCCATGCAGATAATCTAGAGATTAGATAGCATGTGGTTAGGTTTTATTTATGTGCTTTATTTTGAATTATTTTATTTATGTTTTTATTTATATTCAATTTACTAACCCAGTTTCTTTTGTCTTTATTTGTTTTGCATATTATTTTGCATCTACCTGACATCATATAAAGAGTTGATTCACAAGCTATTCGCTCAATTAAGAAAACTTTCACCATGAAAAGAGAAGAGGAAAATTCGAAGGTTCAATATTGGTCCGAAACCACTCAAAGAGAAGAGGGGCAATAGCTTATCAGTAGGCCATGTAACCGATTCCTTGGATTATGCACATGTCATTGTCAAGACTAATGATGTACGAGAATTGAAGGAGATGTGGGAAAATTTCAATTATGAGACAAGAAAAATGTTTTTTAATCTCTATGGTGGTATAGCCTATTCGTTGTATGTGAAGATTGATGAACTGATGCTCAAAGCTTTGATCTAATTTTGGAATCTGGGTTATTGTTGTTTCACTTTCAACATAGAGGATATGATGCCGACAGTCGAACAATATACAACTTTGCTTCATTTGCGAAAAGTTAAAAAGAATCGGGTTTATGCAAAACCTTCAAAGGGCAAGAACAATCATCTAATACTTAAGACTATGGCCGTAATGATTGAAGATTGGGTCAAGGGCTTGATTAAGAAGAAAGGGGAAAATTTTGCTTTCCCATGGTCGTGTCTTGGTGATATAATTCCCCCTCACCCGAAAAAAAGAAGAAATGTGATCTCTTTGTTATAACAATCTATGGTTTGGTCATTTTCCCGAATGTCCTACGTTACATTGATGTGGCTTTGCTAGATTTGTTTGAACAGTTGGAAAGAGAAACTAATCTTGGCGGAGACTTTCATTTCCCTAAACGCGTGTCAGAGGCTTGGAGGTTTGTGTTTCATTGGGTGTGTACAATTGCTTCAGGTTTGGATTCAAAACCATTTTTGGAAAACCCCAAAGCCAGTGCAACTCGGTGTCTTCATATCCAGCTTTTTTCCTTTGAAGGAATTCTTGGCCCCTAAACAAAGAAGTGGACCGACATTTTTAGGGATCGTCGAGATAAAGAAATTGTGTGGAGAGTCCCTTGGTTGGCTCATACCTACATGTTGTACATGTGCGGGGATCATAATTGTCTGATGTTGCTAGGACTTTGGGGAAGAATTGGTTCTGCTTCGCTTTTAGTATCACAACAGTATGGTTCCCGACAGTTTATTCATGTTACTGCTGGGTTGAACACATCTAAATTCGATTTCAAGGTTCAGAGGATCAATGACTCGTGGAAATATTGTTATTACATGAAGCTAGAAGGTAATGAACGATGTAATTTCACTCTCGAGTATGACCTATGGATAACTCAATCCCAAAGCCAACTTATTAAGGATATATGTATATAGAAAGTTAGTTATTTCTGTTAGGGTTTGTTTTATATGTAAGCAAGCCTATATAAAGGCATGCATGGTTCTTTGTACAACAAGAGATTTCACTACGAATAATAATAAAATTCTCTAGTTCTTATATGGTATCAGATGTATTAGTTTTAGCTTCCAATAATCAGTTTCTCTGAGTTGTTTCTCATTTCTTTCAGTTTCTTTTTCTTTTTCCTCAAGTTCTTTCTGCGTTTTCACCAGTCTTGGGAGAAGTTGGCTTGAATGATCAATTCAACAATGATGCCAATCCCTATTATCTTCACCAGTCTGATAGTCCTGGTATGATTCTGGTCACGCAGCAACTTGGGACAGACAATTACAATAGTTGGAAGCATTCAATGTTAATGGCTCTTTCAGCCAAGAACAAGATTGGTTTTATAGATGGATCTATTTCTGCTCCAGACATTGCTCAAGCTACCACTTACAGTGCATGAAAGAGGGCGAATGATCTTATAAATTCTTGAATTCTGAATTCTGTTTCCAAGGATATTGCAGCGAGTTTGATATATCATTCTACTGCTGCTGCGATATGGAAGGATCTTGAAGATCGGTTCCAGCAACATAATGACCCAAGGTTGTTTCAACTTCGCAAAAAATTGATTGATCTTTCTCAAGGGTCAATGTTTGTAAGTACCTATTATACTCAACACAAAATTATTTGGGATGAGTTGTGTTTTGTTAAACCCCTTTGTACCTGTTCAAATTGCACCTGCAATGGGGTTCAGAAGATGATCGATGAACAAGGTAAAGAGCAAGTTTTACAATTTCTGATGGGTCTTAATGATTCTTTTTTCACATACTCGGGGACAAATTTTGTTAATGGATCCATTGCCCTTGATCACTAAAGTTTTTTTCTTTAATAATTCAAGAGGAAAATCAACGTGTTATTAAGATAGATACTCCAGTTACGGAAGCTACCTTTGCTATGCGTTCCAATATTTCATCAGGTTATCCACCCAAGAAGTCTAGGCCACAGTGTAGCCATTGCAATTTAATTGGTCATACAAAGGAAAAATGTTACAGGCTTCATGGATTTCCTCTTGGATATCGTACACGACAGCCTGTTGCTCGTTCGAATGCAGTTTCAAATGAATCTCCTGTGGCTACTCAACAGACTCAAGAAGTTTTTTCTACTCAATAGTGTCAGCAGCTTATTGCCATGCTTACAAATAAGTTGAATGTTGCTTCGATTTCAGAGACACCCTCCACTACTATAAATTTGGCTATGCAAGGTAAAATTTTGCATTATGTTAATCATTTTAGTTCTTTGGATAAAGAAACATGTTGGATTATAGATTCTAGTGCTTCGAGACATGTATGTTGTTTCAAGAATCTTTTTGATTCTTTACATCCCATTTCTGGAGGAAATATTCTCCTGCCCAATAAGACTTTGGTTTCAGTTAAATTTGCTGGAACAGTTCGAATATCTTCAAAATTAATCTTGAACGATGTTCTTTTTGTACCTGAATTTTCCTTCAATCTTCTTTCTATCAGTTCTTTAATAAGTGACTCAAAGATTAATGTTCTCTTTTCTGATTCTCAATGTCTTTTACAGGACCTATGTCAAGTGATTGGGATGGGTGAATTGTATCAAGGCTTGTTTCTTTTAAAAGTTCCATCTATTACAAGTTTTGTTTATGTTAACAATGTTTCTTGTCATGATAGACTAGGTCATCCTAGTGTTCGTGTTTTACAAACTTTGAAAGATGTAATTCATGTAAATAGCAATAAAGATTTTGTTTGTCACATTTCTCCGCTTGCTAAGCAACATTGTTTACCTTTCTCGAGTTCTATCACTCGTGCAAGTATGCCATTTGAACTTGTTCACTGTGATATTTGGGGACCATTCAAGGTTCCTACTCACAACAATCAGAGGTTTTTTGTTACATTAGTTGATGACTTCACTCGTGCAACTTGGACATTTCTTTTGCATCCTAAATCTGATGTGGCTAGTATAATTCCTGATTTCATATGCATGATCAAAAGACTATTTGGATATGATCTCAAAATTTTTCAATCTGACAATGCTAAGGAATTGAAGTTTAGTGAACTTTTTGCTAAACTTGGAATCATGCACCAATTTTCATGTGTTGAAACACCTGAGCAGAATTCAGTTGTAGGAAGGAAGCACCAACATCTTTTAAATGTTGCTCGTCCTCTTTTCTTTCAATCGAAGGTTCCTTCAAACTTATGGGGAGAATGTTTATTAACTGTCACTTATATAATAAACAGATTGCCTTCTCTTATTCTCTCTAATAAATCTCCTTATCAGATGTTGTTTCATAGTCTTCCTGATTTTATGTTCTTAAGAGTTTTTGGCTGCCTTTGTTTTGTGTCTACATTGCGTGCTGGAAGGAGTAAGTTTTCTGAAAGAGCTTTACCAGGAGTGTTTCTAGGGTATTCTCCTGGCGTAAAAGGATACAAAGTGTTTGTGTTAAATACTAAGCAAATTGCCATTTCTCGAAATGTTGTTTTTTATGAAATAATATTTCCTTTTCATAAAATTAAGACTGATATTGTATCCATTGATCCCTTCTCTAACTTGTCTCTACATGGTGTTCATAGTGACACAACACAGGGTTAACAACAAGTGTTTAATGATGCATCTCCATCAAACTCTGAAAATTCTGATGTTCTTACTGAAGTTCATCCTGTTGAGGATATTCTTGAGGTTCATACTGCAGATCGTACTGAAGTACAACCTGAGAATGATATCATTGGAGAAAATGTTAATGTTCCTACTGAGAGAAATACTGAGGTTGGTACAACTGAAAATTACATTGAAGAGCCTACTACTATTGATGATCATATTACTGAGGTTGGTCATAATGAAGTTAGTAATAATGATACCATGCAAGATGTAACTCCTATTCAGGATACTATTACTCAACTTGAACCTCGAAGATCTTCTAGAATTGTTCAAAAAACCTACTTATCTCAATGATTATCATTGTAACAACTTGTCTCTTGTAGAATATCCTATTGAGAATTATGTTTCGAGTGAGAAGCTCTCTCCTAAGTCTGCAACATTCATTGCAAATGTCTCTTATACAACTGAACCTACATTTTATCACCAAGCTTGTAAAGATCCTGCCTGGCAGAATGCGATGCATGAGAAGCTGTCTGCCATGGAACGTTTACAAACTTTGTCAGTAGTGCCTCTTCCAGAAGGAAAGAAAGCAATCGAATGTAAGTGGGTTTATCGAATTAAATATAATCCTGATGGCACGGTAGAAAGGTACATGGCACGATTAGTAGCTAAAGGTTTTACACAAGTGGAAGGAATTGATTATGTTGACACTTTCTCTCTGGTTGCAAAAATGACAACTTTCAAGGTGTTATTGTCATTGGATGCTTCAAAAGATTGGCATATGCTACAGCTTGATGTTAGTAATGCTTTTTTAAATGGATTACTGGATGAAGAAGTCTATATGAAACTTCCACTTGGATACAACATCAACTCTCACAGTTCTAATCTTGTTTGCAAGCTTCACAAATCTATATATGCCCTTAAACAAGCTTCTAGGCAATGGTTCAATGCCTTTTCTGAAGTTGTTTTGAAGCTAGGATTTCAGCAGTCTTCAGCAGAGCATACTTTGTTTATCAAAGGTTCAAATGATAGTTTGGTTGCCATTCTTGTTTATGTGGATGACATTGTCATTATTGGCAAGGATCTTCACCTTTTAACTGAGGTATGTTCTTCTCTTCAACAACACTTCAAGCTCAGAGATTTAGGCCAATTGCGTTACTTTCTCAGGTTTGAAATTGCTCGAAATTCCACTGGAATTTCATTATCTCAAAGCCATTATGATTTAAAGCTTCTAGAAGACACTAGTTCCTTGGCTAAGAAACATGTTGCTACTCCTATGAATCCATCATTAAAGTTAAGTGCCAATGATGGAGAATTACTTGAAGATGCTCAATCCTATAGGCGTTTGGTTGGTCGACTTCTTTATCCTACTCACACAAGGCCCGATATTACTTATGATGTTAATTTACTCAGCCAATTTGTTTCAGCTCCTCGACAACAACATCTAGTAGCAACATATCATCTTTTGTCTTATATAAAACAAAATCCTAGACTAGGGCTCTTCTTTTCTTCAACATCTTCAACTCAGCTTACTGGCTTTGTGGATGCTGATTATAGCTCCTGCATCAACACACGAAGATCGATTACTAGTTACTGCACTTTTTTAGGTGACAACATCATTTCATGGAAATAAAAAAGCAGCATACTGTTAGTAGATCATCCTATGAAGCCGAATATCGCGCAATGGCATCTGCCACGTGTGAATTAGTTTGGCTTACTTCTCTTCTGCAATCGTTTCATATCTCGATTTCTTCTACTTCCTTGTTTTGCGACAACCAATCAGCAATACACCTTGCTCAAAATCAAGTGTTTCACGAGAGGACAAAGCATATAGAAGTGGATTGCCACTTCATTCGAGACAAGGTCAAAGAAGGATTTCTTAAGCTTTTCCATATTCAATCACACAATCAAATTGCTAATATTTTTACTAAGGCTCTTCACAAGCTTACCTTTGTATCATTAGTTGACAAGATGAGATTACTCAATATTCATTGTAATCCATCTTGAGGGGGGTATATTAAGGATATATGTATATAGAAAGTTAGTTATTTCCGTTAGGGTTTGTTTTATATGTAAGCAAGTCTATATAAAGGCATGCATGGTTCTTTGTACAACAAGAGATTTCACTACGAATAATAATAAAATTCTCTAGTTCCTAAACAACTCAAGGTCCGACCATGTCACTTGAAGAACACATGAGGATAGTTCCTTTCGAAGCTGACATTTTGAGGGGTGAGTTAGAAGGGATCAAAGCTAAGAAGGGAGCCTCGCAAACCGAGCATATGGGTGAGCTTCATAGGTTAAGTTTAGATATGGATATGCTTGATGGGACAATCAAGAAGTTAAGGAAAGAAAATACGAGTGAGAAGAACACCCTTTACCAAAGTGATTATCTTAAGCTTCAAACATTTGTGCGAAATGCCGATCGCAAAAGATTTCTAGCAGTTGAGAAAGAAGAAAAAACAACATACGGTTGGTCGAGGAGGAAAGAGAGATGAATAAGCAAGCGATCCAAAAGGAAAGGGAAAACACAAGTTGACCATTGAGAATGAGAGAAAGTCTTTCAAAAGTGCAATCAACTGAGAAAGAGAGAAAGCCAAGAAAGAGAAAGAGAATGGTAAACAAGTGATATATTGGGAGAGGAAAATAGTGCCGCTTGGAAAAGAAAGTCTCACGACAACAAGAACCGTCTGCAAGAGATGCAAGGTTTGTACCACACTACTTTTGAAAGTCTGAATCAGAGTCAAGCTCAGAATGCTTAGCTTGAAGCAAGAATTGTGGAGTTGGATCAGCCTTTCCAAGAGTACCGCAACTAAAATGGCTTCCTTGAGCTTCAAGCCAGTCAACACGAGAATGAGACACTCTGAGCTCAGATTGAGACACTAGAAGCCATACTTCAAGATTAATTGGCTCGAATCATGGTTCTTGAGGAAGTTGTGGAGGGTGGAGATAATTATTTTCTAAGGAGACTTCGTGATGCTACCCAAATGATTCAAGATTAAGATCAATACAATACGACTTTCATGGTTTAGGTGCAAGAAGTAGCTCAGCATGTGAGGACTCTAGGCGCAGAAGTTGAAGCTCTTCGCCCTTTCGTTATCCCAGAGATGGATGAGGCACCAAGATTCTTTCAACTACTTGAGTCCATTGAAGAATTATGAGTTAGGGCCGAGGCTTATCTGTATAAATTATTTTGTCTGCTTTGTAATGAGGATGCTTTGAATTTCAATGAAAGTTGTTCTAGAGTGACCACCTAGAATCAACGCCTTTATTTGCATTTATTCTCATATTTATTTTTATATTATATTTCCATTTGTTCCATGCATTTCATAACACCTATATATATATATCTTGCATTAATTAATAAAACAAGGAAATTAATTGTTAGGAGTTCTGTGACGGAATTCTAAGTAATCAAAAATTTAAGAGGACAATTGGAGTGTGCCCAACAAGATTTGAGGGACACCATAATCAAGTCCCAACAAGACATGATGAAGGAACTATCTCAGTTGATATGGCTCAAGAATACAGAAGACCTGAGAGGAAAGGGATCCATTGAAAGCCCCAGCCACAAGACGAGAAGCCCTACATATTCAACCATTTTTGTTGCCAGCACCCTTAGACGCCCACAAGGGGTGGCTACTCAAGGAGAAAAAAAAACATCGCATCAGGCGGGCGCCTCTACCCATGCTCCATCGGGGTTGATCTTTAGTCAAGTGGAAAATATCAGGGACAATGTCCCAGACTTAGATGAGACAGAGAAACTAAACAAGTTCAAGACAGAATTCTCGAAACAACTCGAAGAAAAAGGAAAGGACCTTAAGGAGAAATTTCGACCGAAAGAGGAAGGAGAGGGGTCTTACAGAATGAATGCTAGAGATCTCGGCTTGGTTCCAAACTTAGAGATTCCACCCAAGTTCAAGACGTCGGAATTTGAAAAGTTTGACGGAACTACTTGCCCTACTGCCCGTATAACTATGTTTTATAGAAAGATGACGAGTTTCATTGACAATGAAAAGTTGTTAATTCACTACTTTCAAGATAGCCTAGCGGGGCCCGTTGTGAGATGATACAATCAATTAACTCGTGCTCAGATCCAATCATGGAAAGACTTGGAAAAAGCTTTCATGGAACAATTTAAGTACATAACAGATATGATCCCGAACCAAATCATGCTACAAGGTTTGGAACAAAGGCACAATGAGAGCATTCGTGAGTACACTCAGCGTTGGCGAGATGTGGTGGTACAATTACAACCCCACTTCAAAAAAAAATGAAATTTCTTCTATGTTTGTGCATACTTTGAAGGAGACACTTTATGACCACATGATAAGTAACCCCATTGGCAATTTCACGTATATGGTTATGACCGGTAAACTCATTGAGGTGCCTATCAGAAGCGGTAGAATTGATAGGGGAGAGAATACCCTAAAGTCAAGTACGGCTTGGATAGCCCATTCGTTATTTCACTCAGGCCGAGGGAAGAGAGTTTAATCCCAAGAAGAAAGTTCTAAGGTGGCTTCTAAGCTTGTAATTTTAGCTCTGGCTATTTTTCCTTTCAAGGACATCCGGAAAGTTCCTTAGAGTTACACTACCAACATTTTAGTACCATAAAGTTCGGAACCCCAAGAAGTCAGCCGGTGAAGTGAAACCAGCATAAGAGGTCGAATCAACGGAGCCAAAAGATAAAATAGTGAATGAGGTGGGGCATTTAACGAGAGGTGGTAGATGCTATTCACTGGAAACATCGAAGGTGGCAGAAGCGCCAAAAGATAGTGGTAAACTAGTATTGACCGAGCATGAAAAGATATTTAGTGAAGAGCCACCTCCGAAAATTAATGAGTCAGTAACAGAGACACAAGCACAAGAATTATTGAGGTTCCTAAAGCACAAAGAGTGCAACATTGTTGAACAACTCCACAAGCAATAAACACGGATTAAAGGTACTTGAGTTGTTGTTTAGCTCAAAAAAGCACCAAAGTGCAGTGTTGAAGGTTTTGAATCAAACGTTAATCTCAAATGACATTTCTCTAAGTAAGTTGGACCGGATAGTGGGCTACATTGCCGCAGATAATTATATCACTTTCAATGATGATGAAATTCCGGAAGAAGGCATGGGATCGCCAAGGCTTTTAACATTACCACCCACTACAAGGGGCATGTCTTGATGGGGGTACTCATTGACAACGAATCCACTTTGAATGTGTTGCCAATGGCAAATTTGAAAAGGTTACCCATAGATAGCTCATATAAGAAGCAATTCTAGAACTCTATTAGAGAATTCGATATGACCCAAAGAGATGTAGTCTGGAAGATCGAAATACCCTTGCTTATCGAGCCAACCAAATACACTATTGAGTTTGTAGTGATTGACATCATGTTAACTTATAACTGTCTGTTAGAAAGACCTTGGATTCATTCAGATGGAACCGTGCCTTCTCATTGCATCAAAAGCTGAGTTTTTTTTATCTTAGGAAAGTTGGTGAGCGTGGGAGCCGAGCAAGACATCATTACTTTTGTGACATCCGATGCTATCTATGTCAGAACTGATGAAGATGTCGTGGAGTGCTCCTTTAGGTCCTTGGAGTTTGTGAACGCCCTAAACTGTTCAATTGTACCAAGATGAAGGTATGAGAAACTTTGGGACAAGGAGCCAAGAAAGGGAAAGGTATAAGAAAGAACCTACAAGGGAGTATGCGCACCAAAAGTGTTATCAACAAGAAGAATCGGTTCGGGCTCGGCGATAAGCCCAATTTTCAGAAAAGGAAACAAGAGTGGAAGAAGAGGGAAGATCAAAGAATGGCTAGATTCAGAGGAGAGCATATTCCTTGAGAGCCAATGACTTTTCCTCACATAAGTGAAGTATTCGTGTTTGGTGGGATCGTCAATACCGAACAATGTGCATGAAGCAATCCAAGAGAATGACAAGCTCAATGATGAAGATATGTTCAATGAATCACTAGGGGGATGTTTGTCAATGAAATAACTGAAGATGGCAATATTGGCAAGTTGTTTTTACCGAAACCCGCCCTTGCTTCCTAAGAGAGACACTAAGCAATTGGACTAGTGTTGACCTACCTATAATTTTTAGGTCTGAATCAGAGTAATGCTCAGAACCAACCCTATTCGCCCTTGCCTGCAAGAAATAGGGATCTTTCGTAAAGGGCTACTATGTTAATTTGCTTGCTTTCAATTTAATGAAAATGGTACTTTTTACGTTTTCTCAAATGGAAAACATCGCATTCATTTATTATTTTTCATTCTTTCATTCATTTCATATATTCATTTCTCTTCCTAATACATATTAATTTCCAAATTCGTGCATGGTCCCTATTATTAACTATTCGATTGATTCTAAATCTAATCCTGAGATAGATTTCGAGCAATCCATGTGTTTGGCGGAAATTGATGAAGGGGAGGATGGGATAGAATGTGAGGTCCCGAACGAATTTCTAAGATTAATGGAAAGCAAGGATAAACATATCCTACCCCACCAAGAATAAGTGGAGGTTCTCAATTTGGGAACCGATGAAGAGAAAATAGAGGTGAAGATTGACACCACTTTTTCATTAAAGACCATACATGATTTGATAGAATTTATTTTAGAGTTCAAGGATATCTTTTCTTGGACTTATCAATATATCCCATGTTTAGATACAAATATTGTGGTGCATAAGCTAATGATAAGGCCAGAATGCAAGCTGGTTCAACAAAAGCTTAGAAGAATAGGGACATATATGTTATTGAAAATCAAAGAAAAAGTGAAAAATCGGTTAGAGGTTGGATTCCTAAAGGTCACCAAGTACCCGAAATGGGTGGCAAATATAGTCCTTGTGCCTAAGAAAGTGTTGCGTGTTTAGAGTGCACGCAAATGGTGCAAGTGTACACGTCGCAAGTAATAAAGTGATAAGTATCAAGTATCATCTTCGCAGGGATTGGTTTGGGCCACTTTTCTTAAGTTATTACACTGTAAAGAAAATAATATTGAAGGCGATAAATATCAAATAAAATAAAATAAATAGAATAAAGTAAATAGAAATAAATGAAAGAGCAATCGACTAAAGAGAGTAGGCCGGGTTATCGTGAGTAGCGGTATGATGTCCGAATGGATTGTCGAGGCAATTGATTGTTGCGGCAACTAGATTGTCGTGGCAACTGGGGCTGGTTCGATTGCCTGAGCAACTGGGTGACTTCCTTCAAAGCTCGGTAGAGCGTCCTTCAAATGTCTCCTTGTTATTCCTAACCGGAAGAACTAGTCAATTTTCCACGCCTTGGTGATACAACCCTACGTTAACCTTGGGTGAACAACAATCAATCTTATGCTCCTTTTAGCTTTTGAAATCCAAATCTTATCCCTAGGTTGGATTAGTCTTCACTATCAATTGATTGAATAAAGACCATACTCATTCGTTTCATGAATCTAACTCTCCCGATATTAGATAAAAGGATATCTCTCGAGTTCCTCCCCCAATTCACTCGGAATCAAAATAAGAACCAAGAATGAACAAACTTTGAATTAAATTGCATTCAAGAACCTAAACAATCTAAATGTTTATCAAAACCACAAACCCAAAATAACCCAAGCTAATTTACATCAAGTCATGACTGGGTTCGAAAGATATACAAAGAATAATCCCCAAACATGAATAGCATAAACTAAAAATAAAGAAGATGAAGCCTTGCAATCTCTCTCTCTCTCTCTCTCTCCCTCGTCCGATTCTCTTCCTTAAAGTAGGCGGCTAGGTTTTCTATTTATAGGAGATGGCCAGGTCAAAGTCTTTCTTGAGGAGGAAGTTAAGTTAGAATTAAATAAAATAAAAGAAATAGATCTCTTTTATTATATACTTATTCCTCCAAAAAATTCTCCTAAAACTCTTGGAATTTAATCTCCCTCTGACCTCTTCATGAAACTCCAACTCTTCTAGGATTTATCCTTGCTTCTCATGATTACCTTGAATTAAATGGATTTACCCTTCAAGAAATCGACAGCCGCTTCATTCTTTCCTCAGATGCTTCGGTAATTTCTAGCTTGCCTGGGCAATCAATCCTACACACATAAAAACACACATCTACAGTACCTTTTTCCACAAAAATCAACCAAATTATGAAATCAAGCATGACGGTGGAAGAAATCATTAAAACATGCATGAGTGTCTAATAATTCAACTAAAATGAGCTTAAGTCTAACAATAATATGAGTAAAAAAGGGTCATAAAAATAGTACTTTTGAACACTCATCACACCCCCAAACTCGAACTATTGCCTGTCCTCAAGTAATGCAAAACTAACAATTATTTGCCAAGACTTTAATCATGAAAATAATTCTTCAAACATGAATTCAAACCTCAAAATCGTTACACAAAGTATGATCACCTTTTAATTTTTTGGATAGCACAAAAATTACCCGGAACCAAACTATAATGCTCGTGATAATGTGTGTGCGTAGTTTTGTACAAGTCGATTTTAAAGATTCTATGTGAACAATAGGTATTTAACAATTTAATTACTTGGGTATTTATTTTTGTTTTCACTGGAGCCAATTTTGGGCACCTCTAGCGATTCTTTAACGTGCATTAACTACTAGAGTCGATTTCGGGCACCTCTAGCAAGAAATTAACTTTTAATTTTCAATTTTAATCTACCCAAATTTTAAGAAACCTAAGTCCACTAAGTTTCTATCAATCAGCAAGTCACAACCGTGTCAATGATATTTAGCGTCATCGTAAGATTCTAAGTTCTTTTCACGCAATCCTAAAATTAAAGGTTCTTTCAATTAAGTGCAGTGGCAAAATTCATCATTAGGTATTCAACAAGTCCAATCAATTAAATCCAATAAAAGGCATGACAAGTAACATCTGCAACTTATATTCAAATACTAAAGATGAATGCAACTAAAGATGAAATAAATAAAAACAAACACCCCCCCAAACTCAAGGGAAGCATTGTCCCCAATGCATGCAATTTCCTTGGCATGGTGGTTGTGAGTCTTGATTTGGAAAGACAAAGAAATCAAAGAAAACATGAAAACTAAAGATACTGAAGAAAGATAAAATATCTCCTAAAATTTCGGAAAATAAATAAAGAAAAAATAACCGAAAATAAAATAAAGGTCTAAAAATTAAAAACAAAAAATTAAAAATTCTTAGAAAGAGCATTTTCATGCATCTTCTAAAGTTACTACATATCCGAGAAAGTTTGAGGAGGGACGTTTCTGATACTTCTTATAGTCCATCCGCACCCTCTATCGAGTTACAATATTGCCCAAAAAGAGTTGGGCCAATGTGTTCGCAGCTATTCCCCTTTGCATTACCATGGTGGAGGTGCCTTTCTTCCTTGTTCCTTTGTAGTCCATGCGTACCTTCCACCTTGGTACTATTCCTAAAGGCATGAATGTATTATTAGGAAAAAGTATATCAACACCCAACCATTTAATTACCTCATTCTCGTTGACTTCCATCATGGTTGGATATAGCCTTCGTTGTCGTGGCAATTGCTGCTCGAGCCAATTGTCGTGGTAATCTTTTGCCAAAATTCGGTGTAAGTCAAGGGAAAAACCAATTTTCTAAAAAGCTTCATGAATCCAAACACTGTTTTATTTAGGCCTCTTGAACATCTCCATCAGTAAAGATTTTGAAGGCTTCAAATCTACCAGCGTTGGTTCCTCAAGAAATACATGCAATGGAAGATGTGAGTTTGTAAAGAATTCAAAAGCTCCAGTCATCACCTGCTCATATTCCATTAGCAAAGTTTCGTCATCTTGTTGATCTAACATTTGGTCGTGCACTTTCCGTGGCAAAGATGGATGAGAGCAATCTACAGATTCCTGCTTCAGCATCAATGCTGTAACATTCTGGACATCAGATTGCTCAGAATTTTCTATGGTATTACTCTTTTCAGCCGCACTTACTGTTGTCGCAACATTGCTCTGTTCAGGCTCCTCAATCTTTGGCGGGGCAATTCGTTACATAGGCTTATCATGTGTTGGGCAGTCTCTCTCATTGGCATCCTCTCGGCTTGGAGGTTTTAGTTGTTCCCCACACGTTAGGTTTCTCTCTTCGCATTGCTCCTTATCCTCTTGCCTTGGGACGTCGGTATTCCTTGGACTTAATTGTTTGTGCATGTTATCCAAGAGATATGTTAATATCTTCGACCGATCTTCCACTTCTCTCAAGAGTACACCCATCTTGTCTATACTCGCATCCATGGAATTTAATGGCTCTTGACGTGGACTACATTGCCAAGAAATGTCTCTTGCTGCGGCAAAATTGTTATGGTAATTTTTTTTTGAGATTTTTGGTCATACCATGAAGAATTTTGCTGCTGGTTCCATCTTTTGTCCTCTATGTGGCCATATGCACCGGAATTGTGAGGGCAATTTTCAGACACGTGATGTTCTCCACAACAAGCACAATAGTTTTCCATGATATAGGATCTTTGGGCTTTCCTCGGTTGGTCTATGTAATCATCGGTGAATTTAATAAATTCTTGATTAGATTGATTCCTATCTTCCGACATCAACTCTCGAATACATTTACTTTTATTTCCCCACATGTTGACGTCCCTTAACTTGTAGCGCACCTGAATATTTTTTTGATAAAACAAACAAAAAGAAAAGTTAGTAAAACTAATAAGAAAAATGCAATAACAAAAACAATTAACACCAATTGTCAATCCCTGGCAACGATGCCAAAAACTTGTTGCGTGTTTAGAGTGCAAGAAAATGGTGCAAGTGTACACATCGCAAGTAATAAAGTGATAAGTATCAAGTATCGTCTTCATAGGGATTGGTTTGGGCCACTTTGCTTAAGTTATTACAATGTAAAAGAAATAATATTTAAGGTGATAAATTTCAAATAAAATAAACTAAAAAGAATAAAGTAAATAAAAAGAAAGGAAAGAGTAATCGATTAAAGAGAGTAGATCGGGTTATCCTGAGTAGTGGTATGATGTTCGAATGGATTGTCGAGGCAATTGATTGCTAAGGCAACTCAATTGTTGTAGCAACTGGGACTGGTTCGATTGCCTAGGCAACTTCCTTCAAAGCTCGACAAAGCGTCCTTCAAATGTCTCCTTGTTATTCCTAACTGGAAGAACTAGTCAATTATGCACGCCTTGGTGATACATCCCTGCGTTAAACTTGGGTGAATAACAACCAATCTTACGCTCCTTTTAGCCGTTGAAATTCAAATCTTATCCTTAAGTTGGATTAGTCTTCACCATCGATTGATTGAATAAAGACCATGCTCATTCGTTTCTTGAATCTAACTCTCTCGATATTAGATAGAATGATATCTCTCGAGTTCCTCTCCCAATTCACTCGAAATCAAAATAAGAATCAAGAATGAACAAACTTTGAATTAAATTGCATCCAAAAACCTGAACAATCTAAACGTTTATCAAAACCACAAACCCAAAATAACCCAAACCAATTTGCATCTAGTCATGACTGGGATCGAATGATATACAAAGAATAATCCCCAAACATGAATAGCATAAACTGAAAATAAAGAAGATGAAGCCTTGCGGTCTCTCTCTCTCTCGTCCGATTCTATTCCTTAAAGTAGGCGGCTAGGTCTTCTATTTATAGGAGATGGCTAGGTCAAAGTCTTTCTTGAGGAGGAAATTAAGTTGGAATTAAATAGAATAAAAGAAATAGATCTCTTTTATTATATATTTATTCCTCCTAAAACTCTTGGAATTTAATCTCTCTATGACCTCTTCATGAAATTCCAACTCTTCTAGGATTTATCCTTGCTTCTCATGATTATCTTGAATTAAATGGATTTATCCTTTAAGAAATTGGTAGGCACTTGATTCTTTCCTCATATGCTTCGACAATTTCCACCTTGCCTGGGCAATCAATCATACACACATAAAAACACACATCCGCAGTACCTTTTCCACAGAAATCAACCAAATTATGAAATCAAGCATGATGGTGGAAGAAATCATTAAAACATGCATGAGTGTCTAATAATGCAACTAAAATAAGCTTAAGTCTAACAATAATATGAGTAAAAAAAGGTCAAAAAATAGCACTTTTGAAAACTCATTAGAAAGATGGGAAGGTTAGCATGTGTGTAGATTATAGAGATCTCAATAAAGCAAGCCCTAAAGATCATTTTCCTTTACCTCATACTGTCACTTTAGTTGACAACACCACAAAGAATTCATGGTTCTCTTTTATAGATAGTTTCTCGGGGTACAATAAAATAAAGATGCATCCCAAAGATACGGAGAAAACTACATTTGTGACAGTTTGGGGCATGTTTTGCTACAATGGGATCCCTTTCAGATTGAAAAATGCCAGGGCAACCTATCAAAGAGCCATTATGACTCTTTTCCATGACATGATGCAGAAAGAGATTAAGGGATATATGAATGATATGATTGCCAAGTTTTGAATTGAGGAGGAGCACATTCAAAACATGAAAAAACTATTCCAAGGATTGAGGAAGTATAAGTTGAAGCTCAATCCGGCTAAGTGTACCTTCCCAGTTACATTCAGAAAGCTCTTAGATTTTGTGGTTAGTCGAAAGGGGATCGAGATTGACCCTGATAAAATGAAAGCCATTCAAAATCTTCCCTCACCTCAAACAAAAAATGAAGTTTGAGGTTTCTTGGGAAGATTAAATTACATATCTCGATTCATTTCTCAATTGACCAATAAATGTGATTCTGCCTTCAGATTGCTTCGGAAGAACAACCTGAGGGTGTGGGATGAGGAGTGCTAAGAGACTCTAGAAAAGATTATGAAGTTTTTGACGAATGCTCCAATCCTAGTAGACCTGTGTCAGATAGACCGTTGATCCTATACTTGACAGTTTACGAGAATTTGATGGGTTGTGTATTAGGGCAACATGATGAGTCTAGAAAGAAATAGAGAGTTATTTACTATTTGAACAAGAAATTCACCGATTGTGAAACACAATACCCTCTAATTCAAAAATTGTGTTGTGCTTTAGTGTGGGCTACCAAAAGGCTCAGACAGTATATGTTGTACCATACCACTAGGTCGTTGTTTAGGTTAGATCCATTAAAGTTCCTGATGGAAGCACCAACGCTAATTGGGAAGATGGCTCATTGGAAAATATTGCAGTCTGAATCTGACATTGTGTATGCGAGTCAAAAAGTAATAAAGAGTAGTGTTATAACGAATTTCTTAGCAAGTCGTGCCTTGGATGATTATGAGTCTTTGAATTTTAATTTTCCGGATGAAGACTTAATGTGTATCACAGTTGAAGAAGAGATCGCTTCGGAGGATAAGGGCAGTGTTTTATTTCGATGGAGCATCCAACGCCTTAGGTCATGGAATAGAGGATGTGTTAATTTCTCCAGAAAATGTATACTACCCTATCACAAGTAGATTGGAATTATTTTGTACAAACAATATATTCGAGTAAAAAGCATGTGTCTGTAACCCCCGAAAATGGGCTTAGGAGTTTAGGTGGTTTAGGTTTTGATTGGGGAATTGGGTTTGGGGTTTGGAATACGTTTCGGGGAATAAATATTTTTGAAATGGGAATTTCAAAGAGGTAAAATTCGTTTAAAGCTTGTAAAATTGTTTAATAATTATATTAAGTGTTTTGGGTTTGAAATAGGAAATCAATTTATCGTTTGCGATGACATTTTGGATTTAGTGACCAAAATGTAATAAACACAAAACTATTTTAATGGCTAAATTGTAAAAGGGGACAAAACTAAGAATCCTTAGAGGGATAATTTTCCTAAAAAACATTAATTGGGTTTTCCACCATAATTAACAAAATAAATTGACGGTTAATTGTTTTGCTAAAATCATTTCCCCTCATTGGCTAATTTCTTAATATTTAACTTCAAAACTTTCTCCCATTTTCTCTCCACAAGATTTTTGAGTTTTTGATTTGTTTTCAATGAGGATTGCATCAATGGATTCCTCTCTCTTGGCTTTGCAAAACCTTGCCAAAGATTTTTTTAAATCCCATTTTATTCAACAAAGAAAGTTTACATCAAATTGCGGTGGAAAGACTTCAAGATAATTTTCTTTTACTCTCTTAAAACTAAGGTTCTTTATTGATATTCCCTAGTCTTTGGCTCTTAAATTGATGTTTAATATCTTAGTTTTGCTATTCAATTCTTGGAAATGATCTTAATTGATATTTTAGATATTTGCCTAAAATCTTGGTTTGTGGGTTAATTGCTGAAGATTTCTAATGGGTTAAATCACATTTTGGTTGTTTAAAAACAATGTGAGATGAGATTTTTGTAATCAATCCTGAAACTATTTAATTATCTATTTTTATGGTGGTTTAATAATGGTTTTGGGGCTATTTTGATAGATTATTGATTGCTGGAGGTATAAGAATGGTTGGAATATGCTTTTTGATGTCTTTTGATATTGTTAGCATCCTAGAATCGTTAGGTTTTGGCTGAAGATCGTTTGGTTGTTGATTGGAGTAGTTTTTGGTGTTTTTTAATGGTTTTCGGAAGCAATTTCGTGGAGATTCCAGGGATGATTATAGGCTGATGTTAGAATGCATGTTGCCTATGGTTTTGTGTTGTCAAAATAGAGGAGGGTCAAGCCTAGCTTGTTTTGTAGAAATTGAATCATTTTAGAAGCTTGGAATGCAACGACAAGCAAGACGTTGTGTATTGGTAGGTGTAAATGTGTTTTAGACACACTTAAAGGGTTGAATAAGGAGTTGGGAGTTTAGATTAATCTTAGCAAGCTTCACTAAACTTGGAAGTAAGTTATCCTTAATTTTACCTTTGAATATCGGCTTGATATGAGATTTGATTTACATTTTTTGGTTTAAAAGCATTGATTGAGTTACTTGCTGTTTTATGCATCTTTCAAGTGATATGCAATATTTAATGGAGTACATGGATGCCTAAGAGAATTGAGAAATTGTACCTAAATGGAATGTGGTTGTTGCCTTGGGAACTGTCAATTTTGTATAAGGAAATGCTTTTGTTAAATGCATACAGAAAACGGTAAGTAAACATGTTTAAAAGTATATAGTGGTAAGTGACAAATGGAAATAAAGTATCGGATATAGTTGGCATTCCATAGGGTTTAAAGTGCACTATAATATGTTACGACGATCACACCATGGTCCTTGAGGAAGCGGTTTAACTAGGCTACTCGGGCTATTGGGTTATCACTTGTGGTATGATGTTTAACTAGGCTACCAAAGTTGATGGTGTACCTTAAGGTAGGATAGAGGTGAGCCTGTCCGGGTCAAGGTATGGTTTGGTAGAGGCGAGTCTAACGGGAAATATGTGTATCCGATATGGTTTTAATGATACAATAATTTGTTTAAAGGTCACTATAATTGCCAATATATGCGAAACTTGTGGAAAAATATTTTTTGCATAAGGATATTATGCATGACATTTTTGAAAAGGGATTCAAATGTATTGGTTTTACACTTATGTTTATTCCATTGTTGAATGTGGAAGAGTCTGGATAGAAAGAGAGAGGATTGTGGGAGATTTGGTGCGAAGGGATCCTAAGACGTCATTTGACATCGTGTATGGTTTAGCTTTATTGCTTTTGGTAACAAAGCAATGTGTTGTCCAAGTTTAGGATTTGTGTTTTGGTTGTTCATGCTTCCATGGATTGCATCTTGTTGGTCTTTAGATTGTTGTTCCGATTTGTGATGTGTGTTAATGGATTTATGTATAGTTTCTATTTCGAATATGCTAGTTGAAACGTTTAAGGAGCATGCCCATAGTTTACGCTTTTGTATCCGAATAAGCATAATTAATGCTTTGGTATGTTGTGGATGAAAACCTATTGTGCCAAATATGTTTAGAATGCATGCTAGGTTGTTTGGGACAAGTTTATATTAATTTGGAGGTCAAAAACCAGATAGAATGGGCATTACAGGCCTTGGAGTATCGATACTCAAGCAATAGTATCGGTATGCGGAGCTTAATCAAGCTATGGGATTTGGAAATTGGTTTGGGTATCGATACAATAGCAAGTGTACTGGTACGAGTTTTTGCTACCAGAATTTGGGATTTTGGCCATTTAAGCCTAGGTATCAATACTCAAGTAGTCGTATCGGTACATGGGCTTTGGTACCGGTACGAACCTTGAGTAATAAGCTCAGTATCAGTATAGTATATCGCGTACAGATACCCAATTTGTTATTTTAGTTGATGTGATGTTATGGTTTGAGATTCTTCTATTTTAGTCTCTGTTTCGTATATATGCTAATAGAAGGTGTTCAAATGCTCCATTTCAGCTGAAAATGAACATTATTTATGCATGCAACCTGACTAATTAATGATTGGTAACTTTAATTTCAAGTAAGTCCTCGTAATTTTCCAGATTTGCATTTTGGTCTCTAAAATGCATGTGCGCGCAATTGGACACCGATTTGATGTTTGATTCTGATGGGAATTTAACCGCTGCAAAATTATTTACTCTAGGTTATAAAGGTGCATCTAGATAAGATAAAAGAAAAAATGGAACTAATTCAAGTTCTTCGCTTCAGGTTTGCTACAACAAACCTAATGTAGCTCGCTCGGTTCAGCCTAACGCTTAGGCCGGGTCAAAGGGGTTACATTTGTCGATATCAGAGCCATGTTTTGAAAGGTTTGGATGCTTTGCTAAATGTTTTGGTTATTTTTAAATTTTTTATGACATGATACTTGTTGTTTGGCATAGATTTTGACTGTTGTGATGTTGTTTTGTTTGGTCATATTATAGTGTGGGTTAAATTGGGGACATGTTGCCTATTACCATTATTTCCAAACGATTTTTACAGGTTATCTTGGATCCTTCACCGAATTCAAGCCTAACTAAAATTGCTTTTGCATGTCTTATTTGTTAGAGAGTATGGGCCCTAGATGTGAGACTTAAGCTAACACAAGTAACGCTCAAAACAATCAAGACCCCAAGGATAGCTTGATTCCTCATACTGGGTTACCTCCTTCCCTGCCTAATCCGCATGTTGGAGCGGGCAGAAGAAATGTACCCTAACTTCCGCAAGGAGCTATTTTTGGGGACGTGACGCCTTTAATACATTCAATGACTGGAATTTTTCAAGCAGCCTTTGTTGGAGGCATGTAGTTGCCGATAATCCTAGATTGCCACTTGAACGTCTATGAAGTCTGAGAGGTGTTGAGTTTAGAGGTTCAACTCTGGATTTGTGGAAGGGTGTCTTGAAAGTACCGAACGTATACTGGGTGAGATGGAGCGCATAAGAGCACGAAAGCTTGGTTGCATTGTGTCCTTGTTGCATGGTGATGCATATCATTAGTGGGTAACCAATATAGCTGGAGTACCAGAGGCTAGCGTCAGTTGGGAGTTCTTCCAAAGGGCTTTCAAGAGGAAGTACCTTGGTCCACAATATCTTGATGCGAAAAAGAGAGTGTTCATGGCTTTGGTTCAGGATCGGATGTCAGTAGCTGAGTATGAGGTAAAGTTTGTTCGTTTTAGTCAGTATGCTCCTAAGCTGGTTTCTTATGATCGCCAATGTTGCGATAGGTTTCACTATGGCCTTATGAAGGACATTAAGATATATTTGCTTGCGACTGACTACACTGATTTAGATGTGTTGGTCAATAGAACTAATGATATTGAGCAGTCTTTGGGTTTAGCTTCCTAGTCTATGAATGTTAACTCGGGAAAAAGGTCTACTGAGTCTGACAATTCTAGGGGTCAGAATAAGAAGTCGCGGGACAAACGTTTCAAGTTAGACTGCAAGCGAGGTAGTGGTAGACGTTAAAACGTTCAAACCGCTGCTGTTGTTGCAGTAGATTGTGAGCGTTGTGGAAGACGTCACCCATGAAAAATGTTGGGAAACACTCGGAGCTTGTTGGGATTGTGTTTTGAAGGATCATCATAAGCGTGATTGTTCGAAATTGGTTGGAGATGCACTGGCTCAAGTAGTTGATGTTGCTACACCTTCTAGGGGTCGAGGCTGCGGCAGGGGTAATTTCCAGAGGCGTGACAAGGGTCATAGGACTGTTGCTCATACCGTGGATATACAACCGGAGAATGGAGGGCAAGCAAGGGTGCATACTCATCGTGAGGGCCGTAATGTCACCGATGTGATCGCAGGTACTTTTACCTTGCAATGTTTGTCATTATTTTCTTTAGCTGATTCGAGTTCTATGCATTCATACATTCTGAGTGAGCATGCACAATTGTTGGATTTTCCTGTTGAGATTTTTAATTTTGGTGTCCTAGTAACTAATTCTTTAGGGGAGACTATTACCGTTAGGAGGATGTATAGAAGATGTTTGTTGGTCGTTCAGGGTCATGTTTTTGTGTGGATTTAATGGAGTTTCGTTCTATGGGTTTGGTGTCATCTTGGGTATGGATTGGTGAGTGAGCATAGAGCTTTTGTTGAGTTTGAAACCAAGAGGATTTCTCTGTGGCTTGCCAATGATTATGTTGTTGTTATGGTAGGCGAGAATGTTAAATTCTTGTCTAGTGTCGTTTCGGCATTGAAAGCGGAGAAGTTGATGAAATTGGGTTGCCATGCCTACTTGGCTTTTGTAATGAATCCGGGTACTAAAGGAGTTCGAGTACATGATATACAGACGGTACGTGATTTTCTGAAAGTAATACCCAAAGAATTGCCTAGGTTGCCACCAGATATGGAGGTTGAGTTTCGTATCGAGACGTACTTCAGTATGACTCTGGTGTCCATTGATCCATATCGCATGGTGCCAAAGGAGTTAAAAGAGTTGAAGATGCAACTTCAGAAGTTGTTAGATCGTGGTTTCATCCGTGTAAGTGTTTCACCTTGGGGTGTGTCAGTGTTGTTTGTGAAGAAGAAAGATGAAACCATGCGAATGTGTATTGATTATCGGTAATTGAACAAATTGAGAACTAAGAATAAGTACCCATTGCCACATATGGATGGTATGTTTGATTAATTATGTGGTGCAGAGGTGTTTTCGATGATTGATTTGAGATTCGGGTACTACCAGCTGAAGGTCAAGGAAGCGAATATGTTGAAAACAACAGTTCACACAAGATATGTACATTATGAGTTCTTGGTGATGTCGTTCAACTTAAATAATGCCCCAACTACATTCATGTATATGATGAATACGGTATTTTATGATTATTTGGATCAGTTTGTAATTGTGTTTATTGATGATATCCTTGTGTATTCTCGTACCGAGAAAGAGCTTGAACAACACCTACGGATAGTTTTGCAAGCTTTAAAAGAGAATCGGTTATTTGCTAAGTTGAGTAAGTGTGAATTTTGGCTTAAGGAGGTGACCTTTCATGGTCTTGTTGTGTCGGTGGAATCCATTCAAGTTGATCCGCATAAGATAGAGCCTACTCTTAATTGGAAGCAACCTAAGATAGTGTTTGGGGTTTCTTGTTTTCTTGGCTTGGCTGGGTATTATCGTCGTTTTATGGATATGTTTTTCATTATTACTGATCCTCTGACTAGACTGTTGTAGAAGAATGTACTGTTTGTATGGACTGAGGATCGTCAGTGTGGTTTTGAGAAGTTAAAAGAGGTTCTAACACACACTCATGTGTTGATTCAACCAGAGGCAGGTAAGGAGTTTGTGATGTATAGTGACGCATCATATGTTGGAATGGGTTGTGTGCTAGTGCAGGATGAGAAAGTTGTGGCCTATGCATCTTACAATGACGAATCAGAAGCTCGAGGGCTAGAATGGGTAAACTCGAATATGGGATAGGGCACCATTTCCATGAAGAAGAAGAAGAAGTGGAAAGCAAGGAGAAGATTGAGATTTACCAACCAGAAAAGAGAAAATGTCTAATTGAGTTTTAAAATCATTGTCATTCATGTATCATACTTAGTTAGACATCCCTAGGTCAGGACCATGCTAACTCATATCATCAAAGCATTTTTCTTATTTTCTCAGGTATTCAGAAACCATCAAAGACTTTGATCTACAACTTTGTGTTTGAAGACGTAGGTCCCAGCAAAGATTTCAATATGCAAACTCATTTTCGGAGAGTGACAAACATCTCTTCATGCCGACGCGATAAGAAAGCAAGACATCCTCTTACGATTTTCAGTCTTCAGCCTTTCGAGAAGTAGTAAAAATCTTTCGGTACTCATGCCATAAGAAAACGAGGTACTATCCCAAAGTGAAGGTTCTATATAGAAAGAACTTGTAACACCATCGCAAAGCAAAAAATTCTATATTAGAAGAACTCGTAGCTCTAAGACTTCAGATGGAGAAGAGCAAAACGAAATGTTCTATATAGGATGAACTCAGAGGCTTTAATGAAGAAAAGAGAAAAAGTTCTATATAAGAAGAACTTGTAGCTCGAAGAATTTGCCAAGAAAAAGCGAAATGTTCTATATAAAAAAAAAACTCATAGCTCTAAGGCTCAAGACGAAGGAAAGAAAAAAATTTTATATAGTAAGGAATACGTAGCTCTAAATCTTCAAACATAGAAGTGAGATAAAATCATTTTGTTATTTGCCCTATTCTCGTTTCACGACAATGAACAAAGATGGTAATTGTAAACACTAGATTCTATTTGCCCTGTTACATAGGGGTGTTCAAAAATACCCGACCGAACTACCCGACTCGCCTACCCGAATAAAATTTACCGGATATTTACATTAAAGTACCCGATTTTTTCGGGTCGGGTACCCGACCCGCAATTTTTTCCAGGTAGTTGGGCCGAATCAGGGCCGAATTTTTTTATAACCGGATACCCGACCCGCTAATTTTAATATTTATATATTTTATATTTTAAATTCTATTTTCATTTTATGTTTCTTATTATTTTTCCTTAAAATTAATTTTAAATCCCTAACTTCTTTTTATACTTATATTATATACTTTTAAGTTTACAATTTTTAAAAAATATTTATATTAATTTGTCAATATGAGAGTCGAAAGAAAAATCACGATCGAGATTAATATTTCTAATATTTTTTGTCGATAAACTTTAATATATATATATATCCAAATATTTTTCTCTTAAAACTAACCTCAAATCAATAATTTTTGTGTTTGAAATATATATTATGAATTTTTATGTGTTTCCTATGTTTTAAAAAAAAAATAGATTTAAAAAATATAAAAAAGTAAACCAGGTACCCGGTACCCAATTTTACAGGTACCCGAATTTTGCGGGTACCCGAATTGCGGGTACCCGTTTTTTATGGGCCAGGTCACGGGCCGACTTTTAAGTACCCGAAATTTAGGGTACTCGGAAGCCCGAGTACCCGGATATGAACATCCCTACCATTACATATATATAATATTAAGTAAAGCCATAAATAAATAAATAATACACCCTTTATTAATAGTAGTCCACTTACAATATTAAAAAAACCCTTCAAGCTCAAAACAGATTGGCCTACTTATCCAACATTTTGGCTAAAATTTAAAATATCCTAAACTGGAGTGTATCGATACGACCTCGTTGATTGTGAGGGGCGTACCGGTACACGGTGTCGTATCGATACCCTCTTTAGTCACTGGAAGAGGGTGTACCGATACGGTACCTCAACATACCAATACAGTCTGGTGATGCAAAGCCTTGGAAGTCTGACCGTTGAGGGCGTATCGATACCCTCCCTAAGGGTACCAATACGCGGGTTTTTAATTTGGTTAAACCTCACTTTTGAATGTTTTGTTTTCTTACGATTTGATCCTCGTTTGCCTTGAATGCAATAGGATGAGTTCTAAATGTCATTTTGAGCCGTGATTTCACCGTTAAGCATGTATCGAACTTAATAAAAGGTTGGTAACTTGAATTTGGCAAAATACCTTATAATTTACCAAATTTATGAAATGGTCCCTGAACCTTATTTGGCTATAATTAATTGGCAATTGTGTTGATGTTTTATCCACTGCTTGTGTACGTACACTTAGGGACCTAAGATGTATCTAGACAAAATAAAACGAAAAAAAGGTCGTTTATTGAGTTAAACTTTCCCGGTTTACTTCAATATTCCCTCTGTGATCCTTTTCATTCGGTCTATCGGCCAGGCCAGGTCGAGGGGGTTACAATATATGACTTTGGTTGGGTGTATATATGGATTCAAAGAGTAAGAAGTTAGTATTTGAGAAAAAAAATTGAGTGAGTTTGAGGTAAATTTTTTTGAAGATATATTCAAAAAGGTGAATAACTTTGAAGTATATTTGCTTGTAGATCGTCTTGATTTCTCACAAGTAAGTAATCTTTTTTAAATGAATTCTTTTTTTAATATGAGAAGGGTTTGTAGATTTTTTTTTGTGATTGAACAGATGTTTGGCGAAATATTCTTATTTTTTCTAGATCGGGTATGTAAATTTAATTTGTTTGTATTCTAAATTATTTATTTATAAATTATTTTTAATATAATTGTCTCGTTATTTTTTGTTGAACGATTTAGAGCACAATTTCTCGGTTTCTCATCTATCATGTAAGTTTTTCGTATTTATTTAATTTTAATTAGTTAATTTTTTAATAGTTAATGTTGTTATATGTAGTTTTTTGTATTTACAAATTTAATAAGAATTTTTTCGTGTATGTTTCTGACTATTTTTTAATATGTAGATATAATGAGCTCATCAACAGATTATGACATTGAAAACCTAGTTGGTCGCTGGAGCGAAACACTTAATTATTTCAGTGAGGATGAAGAAAATATTGTGCCTATTACGAAATATGATGACATTCATTTACTCAATGATGATGATGTTGATATTGATAGGACAATTGCGGCTGAGGGTAATGGTCCGGACGTTGAAGTTGATGTTTGGGTCGCGGCTGTCACTAGGTTTGGGTTAGAAATTGATCAGCTTGTTTGGGGTTATGTTGAACCGGAGCCCATTTATCCAGCTTATGAACCTCCAGCCTACATGTATAAGGTGGACTATGCTGCAATGTGAGATCCGAAATATGAAGCCCACATATTTTGTTCTTCATCAGGTTCCAACAACATATGAAGTTCTCTGTTGCTGAGTCTGATAAGTTTACGTATTGCGTAAGGTGTATTAATTATAAGAGAAAATGTCCTTGGAAGATTAGGATTTCATACCTGAAGAGGAAAACTATATGGGAGGTGACAAGGTTATGCTGTCACTAGGCTTGGGTTAGAAATTGATCAGCTTGTTTGAGGTTATGTTGAACCGGAGCTCATTTATCCAGCTTATGAACCTCCAACCTACATGTATAAGGTGGACTATGCTGCAATGTGAGATCCGAAATATGAAGCCCACATATTTTGTTCTTCATCAGGTTCCAACAACATATGAAGTTCTCTGTTGCTGAGTCTGATAAGTTTATGTATTGCGTAAGGTGTATTAATTATAAGAGAAAATGTCCTTGGAAGATTAGGATTTCATACCTGAAGAGGAAAACTATATGGGAGGTGACAAGGTTCAATGAACAACATACTTGTACAAATATCTCATTCTCACAGGACCACATAAATTTAGACGACAATCTAATATGTGCCTACACTAGGTTGTTGGTTCAACTCTTTTTGAGTCAATAAGTATTTAAGGCTCTTATGATTAGTAAAAAGGTAGCATTTTTTATAGAGATAATGCCTCCAGATTTTCAATGCGAATACAACTACAGCCAATTCAAGATCATGGGTGGGATAGTTTATTTCGTGTGGCTTTAGTTGTCTCGAAGCATAAGCAATAACCTTGCCTTCTTGCATCAATAGGCATCCTAAACTGAGATGTGAAGCATCGTTGTACACTATATAATCCTTATCGGGCTCGGGTTGGGTTAGGGTCGATGCATGAGTTAATACTTGTTTGAGCTGGTGAAAGCTACGTTGTTGGTTCTCGGTCCACTGTTGACTCACGTGAGTGCTTTTCAAAAGGGGTAAAAAATGTATTGGAAATGTATAAAAATAGTGCCAAATAAAAGTCCTTTACGTGCAAGTACACACGATTTGCAAGTAATATAATAGTGAGTTGAGTATCATCTCCATAAGGATTGGCCAAGAGTTTGAATGCTTTGATCGTTTACTTGTCAAGGGAAAAGTGATTTTTATATTTGGGAGTTGTTTGAAAATGATTTAAAATAAATGAAAAATAAAATAAAATAAAATAAAACAACGTTGGCAAGGAGAGTGTCAAATGAGTGATGAGCGTTGGCAAGAGATGCCTGGTTTTCACGCTATTCATGCCATGCCAACCTTTAATAATGCAATGCCTTGGCATCATTTAATGGGAAAATTCAACGTTTGAAATGCCTCTTTCAATGTTCAATGCCCGAAATTAACCATGTAAAACCCCCTATATTTCTATAGTGATATTTTTTAATAAATGAATTTGTTTAAGTCCCAATCTATACTCCTAAAGGGTACATTCACTTCAGAAGTAAGCTCATCTACCTGAACATCTTCTTTTGAAGTATCTTGCCTTAGTATCTGGCAACATATCGTTGCCCCCTAAGTTTGTTAAGATATTAAGGTTTAATAAGCCAACAATGCCAGCTTTCGCTTAGCACAATTTTGATAAAAATTGAAGAACATTCCAAATAGGGAAAACGATGCCAAAACATTACGATTATGAAAAACTAAACATAAAAACAACGTTCAACACAAACATACCCCACCAACTATTAAATTAGTTCATGATGAGGGTATTAAACCAAAAACCTTCATCGTTTTGCAAATAAATAACCATTTAAAAGAAAATAAAAACAACTAAACCAAGAGAATGCGCGAGAAGGGGGTCTCTCGATGCAGTCTTTCAAGGTCCAGGCTCTCGATCAAGCTGGTCGAACCATGTCTCCTTGGTGTAGTCGGTTGTTGATGGATCTTTCGATATCCCAATCGTCCTATCAAAATGCTTGCTTGATCATTCTTTAAATAGGCGTGCAAGGAAGACCTAGGATGAGCTCTTGAGTTTGAATTTTAAATGCTCAAGGGATAAGGGATATGATCATCTTATCCAAAGTTTGAATGTGAACTGATCAGGCTGGAGTTGACGTCATCTGTCGTCACTGCTTTGCCAACCAAGCTTGGCATTATTGTGCCAACCAAGCTTGGAACTATTTTTGCTATTTTTCAGAGTTTGATCCAGTTGCTATTTTCTCGCAGCCTAATATGGTCCTCTTTTTTCAGGTTCAAAAGCTACTTAGCTGGGCATCAAATTCCTCTTATCTACCAACCGGTGCTTTGGCAATATTTGGTCCATCTGTGCCAACAAAATCTCGATATTCTCTTTGGAATTCCTTCGCTATTGTGCTGCTCAGCTTTGCCAACCACTATGCCAAGCCTACAAAAATTCCAACAAAACAACCCTTCACACTGGCATAGACAAAATTCCTAACCCCTTATGCAAATGCATGAAATTAACAACTAAATGCAACTAAATGTACTCAAAAGCAAGCAAAGACATTGTAAAACATGGATAAAAATCAGTAATTTTGAAGAGTTAACACACCCCCAAACCTAGCTCATTGATTGTCCTCAAGTAATGCAAGAAAGCTAAAAAACGAAAAAAGGTGAAAATATTACCTCGACAAAGTTTTGGTTGGAATGCCAACAAGTGCTGGCAAGCAAAATTAAATCTAGCTTTGTCCTTAGTCATCTCAGTGCAGTGATGCCAAGCAAGTAGTAAATTCAAGTGCAGTAATATAACTCTAGTTAAGGGTATGAAAAGTGCATGATGTGTGAGCAATATGAATCAAGTATCCTTTTACTCCCTTAGTCAATTTTACTACCTAAACTCAGAATTTTTATTTTTTTCTTTTATTCTTGCCAAAGGTTTCAGCTGGCATTAAATTAAGCTTGCTTCGTGACATTGTTTGGCGTGAGAAATAAACGAGAACATACCTCGAACCCCCACGTTAATCTAAATATCACTAGGCTTTCTCTTCAACTCATACCCTAAAGTTTTTGACTTGAGAACTAAGATAGAGCAACTGACGAAGCCCCAAGTAACTTATTATCCTAAAGGTAGCAGAGAGTTCAATTTTTTTCATTGCCTTGGAAAACATTGTTTCCTTATTCTTTTCTTTTTACCATGGCATCAATTTTTTCCCTTTTTTAGTTTCAAAAATTTTAAGTTTTCTTGGGAACTAGATGCATACTACGTGTTAAGTGAAAGTCCAATTCCCTAAACTAGAGATCAATAGTCAAGCAAACCTGACATTACTATTCTGTTGGCATAGGCAACTAAATATTTCAAAATTCCTCATTGTAATGCCCCGGTTTTGGGCTCAGAAGTTTTGGGCGTTGACCGGTTCGGTCAAAGTGCTGATCGAATATATATAAGAGTGAATTTAGGAAAGCCTAGTTCGGGTTGCATTAAAAATATGGAAAAATATTCTAAAATCATCTTTTAATATATAAAAGTGAACTGTGAAATCAATTTTGGAAAATGAGGTTCGGAAGGTTGACATTTTGGCTAGTGACCAAAATGTAATTTTTGAAAGTTGCGGGACAGTTTTATAAAGGATTGAAACTTTGAATCTTTAAGGAGCTATTATTCCAAAAAGGATTTCTCCAGATTTTTCTAAGATATTTTAAGGCTTTATTCTGATTTTTAAGTTTATGAAATGTGGAGGGAAATCATTTTAACCATTTCCTAACTAATTTTCCATTTTCTCTCAATTTTCTTTTTCTCTCATTTTCTCTCCACCCAAACACATTTCTCCAGATTTCATTCTCTGATTTTGGCATCTAAATTACACATTTCAACTCTCTTTTGATTCCTAATCATCTCATCTACAAAACCTCTCAAATTGCAAATTGTTTCATCAAGCATTTTGGCTCTAAAAAGGAGAAATTCAAGTTTGGAGGTAAGAACGTCCTTCTCCTCTAAACTATCAGTTCTTTACTGAAATTCCTAAGTTCTCAATCCTTAATTTGTGTTTTGTTAATGGCTTTTCAATTGAAATCTTGATTTTGGCTTAAAATGCAAGATTTGGTGATTTTGGTGAAATTTTCATGTGATCTGTTTGGGCAGTGTTTTGAAGTGTCAAAATGATGTTAAATGAATGCTAAATTGATTAGAAGTTGAGGTTTAATCAATGCAATCCCGGATAGGTTGAATTTCCTAAGTTTGGCTTGAGTTTTTGGTTGTTTTTGGAGTGTTTTTGGTGATCTGTTATACCTGGAGGTATAAGGATGTGTTTGTGATCATTTTGGATGTTAATTGATGTTTATAAATGGTTAGAAGTGATGGATCTTGGCTGGGTTACGTTTTGAAAGTGTTTGGAGGTGATTTCGGTTGTGTTTGGTAGCCAAATTGTTGGATTTGGGTTGAGCAGCGAGTTGAATCTTGTTGCTGGTGTTTTTAATGCATAATGATGCATTAATCCTCTGTTGTTGTGTGCTTGGAACAGGGGAGTTTGATCTATGAGCTTTGAAGGTGTTGCGGAAGGTTTTCGGATGCTTGGAAGGCTTGTCGGCTAGCCTTGTTTTGTGTATCGGTGAGTGAAGTTGGGATTTCAGCTTTTAAACCAAGGTTTGAAGGTTTTGGGAGCTTAGTTTAAGTCTAAACAACTTTGCTAAGCTCAAGAGTAAGTGATTGGGTTTTCGCTCTTGAATTGTATTGTGTTTGGTTTTAAAAGCTATTGTGGTTGATGATTGAGATGCATATGTTTTGCATGGTTTAAATCTGTTTTGAAAGCATACTTTAAGCATGGTTTAATGCTGGTTTTGAAAGCCATTTGTGGAGGATGCTCAAGGTAAGAGATCCTTAGTTTTGTATATGGTAATTGTGATTTTGATGCATGATGTTGCATGTTGATCTATGGCTTTGTATGATGCTTTAAAACAGTGGATTGATGATGGTAAATGTTACTTTTTGCATATTGGTTATGCATGTGAATCATTGGGTTAATGAGGTAATGGTTTTGCATATTGGCTATGCATGTGAATCATTGGACTATTGTGATGATGGTTTTTGCATTGTGATTATGCATATGAATCATTGGATTATCATGGTAAGATGGTTATATTGGCAAGTGGTGAAAGTGGTTCTTGGTTCGTTGATCGGATATAGTTAGCCGGCTATAGGATTGGGTGCACCGTGAATTAAGTCGCCTTGGAGGTGGAGTGGTCAAGAGTGGACCGGGAAACTCCCTTCAAGTATCCTAACGAGATGATTGAGGTCATAATGGAGGTGTTGCCCATTCGAGGACCTTGGTTGAGCAAAGGTTATATGGTGGTTAAAAGTCCATATGTGAGAACCTTGTGCTTGTCGAGATCACAATGGCAGTGTTAAGTCCATGTGTGGATCTTGTGTAGGGTGTCCCGGATCTCGTTAGTGATGTTCTACAACTACCAATCGGTGAATGCAAAGGTTGTATGGTGTTTGAAAGTCCATACATGGGAATCTTGTGCATGTCAAGGTTGTATGGTGGTTAAAAGTCCATACATGGGAACCTTGGGGAAAAGCTAAGGTTGTATGGTGTTTAAAAGTCCATACATGGGAACCTTAGGATGTTGAGGTCAAATGGTGGTTAAAAGTCCATTTGGGAGACCTTGGATTGGTAGGGTGTAGGGAGCGTAGGGACAACGCTCGGAATCCGCGTATCCGATCGGGTTGTTGAGTTGAAAAGTGGATGTGGTTGATCACTTGGAGGCCAATGTAATGTTCTTGATCATAAAGAAGCATGAGATGCTTGAAAAGATGCATGGTTGCATGAAAAGTGTTTAATGCTAGTGAATGCATGTTTACTTGTTATGTTGAACAAGTGTTGATTATCATTTGATAAATGATGCATGTGTGCATGAAATCTCCTTAATGCATTGGAGTCTAGTTAAGACTTGTTTTAAAAGGCATGTGGTGATAATGATATTGTGGCTCATGAGTTGCCTATGGTTAATGCATGTATTGGATTGCTTGGTTAATGGTTTAAAAGGGGTTCTCTTGCTTGAAGTGATGTTCAAGGTTATGAATGAGTAATTTGAAATGGAAGTGTTTTACAAGGTTTTTAATTTAGCTTTGCATATGGTGTTTATGCATGAAATGGTTAAATGGATGTTCTTGCAAGTTGTACATTGGGATGGTTTTCTTAGTTTGCTAAGCTAAGGTTTGGTTTCATGTAAGTGCAATGCATGGTTTAAGCATGATGTTGAAAAGGAGTTTTCAAACCTGGTTTTGGTTTGATAAATCGGGTTGTTTTAAAGTGTTTTGTAACCCGCTGCATTGATGGTGTTTTGGTTTTGAGCATTCCTCACTAAGCATTATGTGCTTACGCTCCTTTTTGTCCATCAATGCAGATTCTTGAAGCTTGGATAGCAAGGAGCAAGGGATTCAAGGTGGACTCCAATTGAGATGTATGTCTCGGTGAATAGCTATAGTTAATAAGGGCAATGGGGGTAGAATCTCTCTGATTGATGTTTTTGTATTCGGGTATGTTCGAACAAGTATGTTTTAATGTTGTTGTGGTTGCTGAAACATGAATTGGCTATATTGAGTTTGGTTTGGAAAGTTTGTACTTAAGTGGTTGCTTGTGTAGGAAGAATGCCTTTAGATTTGGGGCTTTTCTTATATGATGTTAAATTGTTGATTTGATGATGCCTACAAGTCATATATATGTTGAATTGCATGCTGGTAAAGTTTGGTGACATTTGGAGCATGTTTGAATGATCTATTGCATGTTTTGGAATGTCATTTTGCTGCAATCTGTGCAGGCGTTTCGGAACAGTGTGCACCGTTTCGGAACGGGTGCCTTGCATGAACCCAGGCGTCCGAAACGGTATGCACCGTTTCGAAACGGTTTGGTCTCTGCCAGACCCCCGTTGCGGAACGCGTTGCGGAACGACCCCGAGTTTCGAAACGGGCTTTGCCTGTTTCGGAACGGGTGACCGTTGGGGGCTGACATGGGCGGTTAAATGTTTCAAAATGTTTGCATTTTGGTCCTGAAACTTGTTTATGCAATTGTATGAGTTTGGGATGTCCGTTTGAGCTGAAATTTGGATGAGAAGCATGAAACCTGATTAATTTTAAGTTGGTAACTTAAAATTTTGTTAAGTCCTTAAAGTTTTCAGAATTTACAATTTGGTCCCTAAAGTTGTAATTTGTTCAATTGGGTCCCTGTTTGATCTCTGATGATTGTGATCTTTTAGTATGCTGTTTGTATGATCAAATCTAAGGTTAATGAGCATCTAGACAAGATTAAAAAAAGAAAAAAGGGTCGTTAATCAAGGTTGACTTTCGGGTTGACTTTGGTTTTCCCCGTGTGACTTTCTTAATTCGGGTCAACCGTCTGGGCCGGGTTAAGGGGGTTACATTTGCTGGTATCAGAGCTGAGTTGCGAATGCTTGGGGAAAACGGTAAGTTGTTGTGATGTGTGTTTGTTGTTTACCTTGATGTGTGGTTGAAAGTTGGTTGAAACACGTGTTTCTGAGTATGCTGCTGGTGTTTCTGAGTATATTGTTGATGTTTTTGAGTAAATTGTTGATGTTTCTGAGCATGTTGCTGAAGTATGCAAGCATGTTTTATGGTTATGAATCTTGGTTAAGTTTATGTGGATATGTGCTGATGTTGTGAGCTGATGTTATGCATGATGGAAGTGTACTGAGTATGTTATGTTGCTTTTATGCTAATGCAAATGGATGCTGTTTGATGTAAGCATGATCAAAGTATGTTGTTTGATATGCTTGATATTGTGATATCCATGTTGTATTGACTGTTATGTCATGTAAAGGGGGGAGGATTCGGGATACCCATTGCCTTATTAATATAGCTATTGTGTTATTTGGAGTTGGAGTTTGAATCCTTGCTTAATGCTGGTCTAACTAGTTTGTTTGCTTGTTGTGATTGTTTGTGTTGTTAGTTGTATGGCAAAGATGATGGGAGAATGGCAGTTGGGTAAGATGGTTGCTGCCTTGGGGCAGGTTGTTAAGGCATGGAATTCACCCTTTTGTAGAGGTGTTTTGTCTCAGTCTTCTGTGCCTGGGGTTGAGGAGTTAAGGCAGAATGATGGAGCTGGTTCTGTGATGAAGAGTTCATCATCTGTTGTTCAGGAGGTGTTGGGAACATCTCAGGCTGAGGTAAAGGTAAAGTCAGTGGATGAGGTGGCTGTGGGATGTGTGAGTTTGCCGAAGCAGCATTTGCTTGATTTGGGTGCTGTGGAATATCATGGTTCGACACCTGAGGCATTTGAGGCCTGGTTGGCCAGTGTGGTTTTGATCTTGGATCAGGAAGGCTGTGATTATGCCTGTAAGCTGAGGAGTGTTGTTTCTTTGATGCTGGAGGATGCGTGTGTCTGGTGGGCATCCGTGGCGGAGGCGTCACATATTCCTGATATTGATTGGGATTTCTTTGTATCAGCTTTTTGTGAAAGGTACCTTGGAAGGGAATTTCCAAGGGTTAAGCAATGTGAAGATAGTGCTGTTGTGGAGCAGGTGTTGCTTGAGCAAGGAGTGGAAGCTCAGCCACCGGTGTGTGACCGTTGTGAAAGGCACCATGTTGGAGGTTGTTGGGGCATGGGTGTTTGCTGGAATTGTGGTTCCAAAATGCATGTTAAGCGTGATTGTCCCCTTGGAGCGAAGTCAGCTTTGGTGTTAGCCAAAGGTTCTCTGAAAGGTCGTGGGCACGGCCGAGGCAAGGTTCGGAAGTGGCAAAAAGAGCAGAAGGTTGTGAAGAGTTTGGGAAAAGAGAATTGCTGGAAATGTGGGTCTGCTGATCACATGAGACGTGATTGTTTGATGTTGGCTCGGAATAGCCAAGGTTCCTTACCGCAAGGAGTTGGTGGTGACCCTAGTGTGCTAACTGGTGCTGTAGTGGTGCGACAGGAGGATGATGGTTCCGCAAGGAAGAGAGCTCGTCTGATGAAGCTTCAGGGAGGTGTTGTGTTTTCAGGTAATCTTGTTAAGTAATCTTTGCTCTAGTTGCCTTAGTTTGGTTTCTGTTGGTTTTCCTTGCGTGGAAAGTTTAGTCTGGTTGTTAGCATGTTTGGGGTAATGGTAGTTGTTTGGGAACATCTTTGGTGTGAAGAAGGTTTAGTGAGTATCTTGTGGTTAGTGGTTGTTGGTATGATGGAGTTAGATAAGTTAGGAGTGAGTTGGGAGGTTGTTCTTAAACGGATTTGAGGATGTTGTTGGAGGGTGTGAACTGGCATTCATGCACAGTTAAAGTCATTGTTATATGCTATATTATATATGTTGGTCCATGCATACATGTGGCATGACATTAGAGGTTTTGCATACATGTACATCAGGCATTGATAGGGCATGTAGGTGATCATGCATACGATGTTCACACTCGCTAATAACTAATCGAATCTGTTAGTGTGGTGGTTGGTTTGGATGATGGGTTTTAGAGGTTGTTTTGGTGCTGAGTAAGAGTTAGAAGTAATATTAAGCTAGTTGCTAGCATTGGTGAGAGTGGTATAGCCTGTGGTGGAAGGATAGTGTTTGTTTCTTAGAGAGTTTAGTGGTTTGATGGTGAAGGGTACCGGTTGAGGCTAATATCGGTTAAGTGGTTTGTGTGGCTAAAAGGAAGTGGTAGTTCCTTGGTGCTAGTGATGTTGCAGTTTTGTGGTTGTGTTCCCAAGTGCTGAGGTTGCTTAGTTTTTAAGTTGTTGCAAAAGGGTTGTGTTGGTAAGTGCTGGTTCTTGGCAACCTTTGGGGAGTTGAGGAGTTGTCATGTGTGTTTAGATAAGCAATGTTCTGGTAATGCAAGTGTTATGGTTGAAGTTTGAAGTGGAAGGATTATGAAGGATCGAAGGCTTTTGTTTGTTGTTTGGGTTCTTGTGAGAAGTGGTTGGCTGGTTGTGAGTATATGAATTTCTTGTAGTCAGCTGGTGGTGTATGAAACGGCTGGTGGAGTCAAGTTGGGGTTATGATGTAATTCTTGGATTTTGGGTGAGTAATCCTGGTGAGTTGTTATGGTGATGTTAGCGGCGGATGTAAAGGATTGTCAGCTTTTGTTGAAGAGTTTGAGTAATCAGTTGACGATTAAGGATTTCTGCTTGATGGAAAAATCCTTGGAAGAGGTTTGAGAGTTGCAAGAGTTTTAGAGGCTGAGAGGTTTGCATAGTGGCTGAATTGGATTGGTTATCTCTGTGTAAACAGGTTTTGGGAGTTGTGTGTTACAGTGATGTGTACTGTAAGAGTTGAAGTTCTTCAGGTTGAGGTTGGGGCTGTGTACAGTTCGGTTATGTGAAAGATTAAGTTGTGGCTATCTTTGAGTGTTCCGGATTCAATGAACAGCATGTGGTGGTGTTGGGTTCGGTAGAGTTTTGTGTGGGAAGTGTTCAGTGTTGGTTGAGGCTTTTGTGTTGCCTTGTGTGTTGCTTTGAGAAGGTTGTTGTTCTCTTTTCGCCGGTTGAAATTTAGAGGAAGAAATTTCCTAAGGGGGGAGAGTTGTAACGCCCCGGTTTTGGGCTCAGAAGTTTTGGGCGTTGACCGGTTCGGTCAAAGTGCTGATCGAATATATATAAGAGTGAATTTAGGAAAGCCTAGTTCGGGTTGCATTAAAAATATGGAAAAATATTCTAAAATCATCTTTTAATATATAAAAGTGAACTGTGAAATCAATTTTGGAAAATGAGGTTCGGAAGGTTGACATTTTGGCTAGTGACCAAAATGTAATTTTTGAAAGTTGCGGGACAGTTTTATAAAGGATTGAAACTTTGAATCTTTAAGGAGCTATTATTCCAAAAAGGATTTCTCCTGATTTTTCTAAGATATTTTAAGGCTTTATTCTGATTTTTAAGTTTATGAAATGTGGAGGGAAATCATTTTAACCATTTCCTAACTAATTTTCCATTTTCTCTCAATTTTCTTTTTCTCTCATTTTCTCTCCACCCAAACACATTTCTCCAGATTTCCTTCTCTGATTTTGGCATCTAAATTACACATTTCAACTCTCTTTTGATTCCTAATCATCTCATCTACAAAACCTCTCAAATTGCAAGT
Organism: Hibiscus tridactylites; assembly: GCA_958450335.1. Lineage (NCBI taxonomy): Eukaryota > Viridiplantae > Streptophyta > Magnoliopsida > Malvales > Malvaceae > Hibiscus > Hibiscus tridactylites. The sequence continues at coordinate 36,746,926 of OY288266.1, forward strand.
TGTTTCATCAAGCATTTTGGCTCTAAAAAGGAGAAATTCAAGTTTGGAGGTAAGAACGTCCTTCTCCTCTAAACTATCAGTTCTTTACTGAAATTCCTAAGTTCTCAATCCTTAATTTGTGTTTTGTTAATGGCTTTTCAATTGAAATCTTGATTTTGGCTTAAAATGCAAGATTTGGTGATTTTGGTGAAATTTTCATGTGATCTGTTTGGGCAGTGTTTTGAAGTGTCAAAATGATGTTAAATGAATGCTAAATTGATTAGAAGTTGAGGTTTAATCAATGCAATCCCGGATAGGTTGAATTTCCTAAGTTTGGCTTGAGTTTTTGGTTGTTTTTGGAGTGTTTTTGGTGATCTGTTATACCTGGAGGTATAAGGATGTGTTTGTGATCATTTTGGATGTTAATTGATGTTTAGAAATGGTTAGAAGTGATGGATCTTGGCTGGGTTACGTTTTGAAAGTGTTTGGAGGTGATTTCGGTTGTGTTTGGTAGCCAAATTGTTGGATTTGGGTTGAGCAGCGAGTTGAATCTTGTTGCTGGTGTTTTTAATGCATAATGATGCATTAATCCTCTGTTGTTGTGTGCTTGGAACAGGGGAGTTTGATCCGTGAGCTTTGAAGGTGTTGCGGAAGGTTTTCGGATGCTTGGAAGGCTTGTCGGCTAGCCTTGTTTTGTGTATCAGTGAGTGAAGTTGGGATTTCAGCTTTTAAACCAAGGTTTGAAGGTTTTGGGAGCTTAGTTTAAGTCTAAACAACTTTGCTAAGCTCAAGAGTAAGTGATTGGGTTTTCGCTCTTGAATTGTATTGTGTTTGGTTTTAAAAGCTATTGTGGTTGATGATTGAGATGCATATGTTTTGCATGGTTTAAATCTGTTTTGAAAGCATACTTTAAGCATGGTTTAATGCTGGTTTTGAAAGCCATTTGTGGAGGATGCTCAAGGTAAGAGATCCTTAGTTTTGTATATGGTAATTGTGATTTTGATGCATGATGTTGCATGTTGATCTATGGCTTTGTATGATGCTTTAAAACAGTGGATTGATGATGGTAAATGTTACTTTTTGCATATTGGTTATGCATGTGAATCATTGGGTTAATGAGGTAATGGTTTTGCATATTGGCTATGCATGTGAACCATTGGACTATTGTGATGATGGTTTTTGCATTGTGATTATGCATATGAATCATTGGATTATCATGGTAAGATGGTTATATTGGCAAGTGGTGAAAGTGGTTCTTGGTTCGTTGATCGGATATAGTTAGCCGGCTATAGGATTGGGTGCACCGTGAATTAAGTCACCTTGGAGGTGGAGTGGTCAAGAGTGGACCGGGAAACTCCCTTCAAGTATCCTAACGAGATGATTGAGGTCATAATGGAGGTGTTGCCCATTCGAGGACCTTGGTTGAGCAAAGGTTATATGGTGGTTAAAAGTCCATATGTGAGAACCTTGTGCTTGTTGAGATCACAATGGCAGTGTTAAGTCCATGTGTGGATCTTGTGTAGGGTGTCCCGAATCTCGTTAGTGATGTTCTACAACTACCAATCGGTGAATGCAAAGGTTGTATGGTGTTTAAAAGTCCATACATGGGAATCTTGTGCATGTCAAGGTTGTATGGTGGTTAAAAGTCCATACATGGGAACCTTGGGGAAAAGCTAAGGTTGTATGGTGTTTAAAAGTCCATACATGGGAACCTTAGGATGTTAAGGTCAAATGGTGGTTAAAAGTCCATTTGGGAGACCTTGGATTGGTAGGGTGTAGGGAGCGTAGGGACAACGCTCGGAATCCGCGTATCCGATCGGGTTGTTGAGTTGAAAAGTGGATGTGGTTGATCACTTGGAGGCCAATGTAATGTTCTTGATCATAAAGAAGCATGAGATGCTTGAAAAGATGCATGGTTGCATGAAAAGTGTTTAATGCTAGTGAATGCATGTTTACTTGTTATGTTGAACAAGTGTTGATTATCATTTGATAAATGATGCATGTGTGCATGAAATCTCCTTAATGCATTGGAGTCTAGTTAAGACTTGTTTTAAAAGGCATGTGATGATAATGATATTGTGGCTCATGAGTTGCCTATGGTTAATGCATGTATTGGATTGCTTGGTTAATGGTTTAAAAGGGGTTCTCTTGCTTGAAGTGATGTTCAAGGTTATGAATGAGTAATTTGAAATGGAAGTGTTTTACAAGGTTTTTAATTTAGCTTTGCATATGGTGTTTATGCATGAAATGGTTAAATGGATGTTCTTGCAAGTTGTACATTGGGATGGTTATCTTAGTTTGCTAAGCTAAGGTTTGGTTTCATGTAAGTGCAATGCATGGTTTAAGCATGATGTTGAAAAGGAGTTTTCAAACATGGTTTTGGTTTTATAAATCGGGTTGTTTTAAAGTGTTTTGTAACCCGCTGCATTGATGGTGTTTTGGTTTTGAGCATTCCTCACTAAGCATTATGTGCTTACGCTCCTTTTTGTCCATCAATGCAGATTCTTGAAGCTTGGACAGCAAGGAGCAAGGGATTCAAGGTGGACTCCAATTGAGATGTATGTCTCGGTGAATAGCTATAGTTAATAAGGGCAATGGGGGTAGAATCTCTCGGATTGATGTTTTTGTATTCGGGTATGTTCGAACAAGTATGTTTTAATGTTGTTGTGGTTGCTGAAACATGAATTGGCTATATTGAGTTTGGTTTGGAAAGTTTGTACTTAAGTGGTTGCTTGTGTAGGAAGAATGCCTTTAGATTTGGGGCTTTTCTTATATGATGTTAAATTGTTGATTTGATGATGCCTACAAGTCATATATATGTTGAATTGCATGCTGGTAAAGTTTGGTGACATTTGGAGCATGTTTGAATGATCTATTGCATGTTTTGGAATGTTATTTTGCTGCAATCTGTGCAGGCGTTTCGGAACAGTGTGCACCGTTTCGGAACGGGTGCCTTGCATGAACCCAGGCGTCCGAAACGGTATGCACCGTTTCGAAACGGTTTGGTCTCTGCCAGACCCCCGTTGCGGAACGCGTTGCGGAACGGCCCCGAGTTTCGAAACGGGCTTTGCCTGTTTCGGAACGGGTGACCGTTGGGGGCTGACATGGGCGGTTAAATGTTTCAAAATGTTTGCATTTTGGTCCTGAAACTTGTTTATGCAATTGTATGAGTTTGGGATGTCCGTTTGAGCTGAAATTTGGATGAGAAGCATGAAACCTGATTAATTTTAAGTTGGTAACTTAAAATTTTGTTAAGTCCTTAAAGTTTTCAGAATTTACAATTTGGTCCCTAAAGTTGTAATTTGTTCAATTGGGTCCCTGTTTGATCTCTGATGATTGTGATCTTTGAGTATGTTGTTTGTATGATCAAATCTAAGGTTAATGAGCATCTAGACAAGATTAAAAAAAAGAAAAAAAGGGTCGTTAATCAAGGTTGACTTTCGGGTTGACTTTGGTTTTCCCCGTGTGACTTTCTTAATTCGGGTCAACCGTCTGGGCCGGGTTAAGGGGGTTACACTCATGGGACAGATTATTCTAAAACTAGTTAAACTTGCCTAACAAGTGTTAGCATTCTTCAAAATTTGGCTGAGATAAAATTTTCTTTTTCTTTTTTTAGTGGTTCAGTATGCAAGACTAAAACCTAATCTATATGGCATACATGTCATGGAAACATAAATGAAAACATGAATGCATGGCATAAATGTGAGGCAACACACACCCCCAAACCCAAGATGTGCATTTTCCTCAATGTACGAAAACAACACATATATACAAATAAAAAATAAAAATAAAATGCATGAACATACAAGTGCAATGAAATGAAATGCAAAGGAGTCTAGGAAGAGGAGGGCTCCCCTTCGGAGACTTCTTCTCATGTGACTCGGGTCTTCCTCTTGACAAAGCTTCCACGATCGGGTGCTTTGCGCTTTACTCTTGTCATGGCTAGTTTTGCGGTTGTGGAGGCTCCTGTTGAGTGTGTAAAAGTTCTATTATTTACCCCCTATTTAACCTATATTTATGCTGCATTCAAGCATAATTCATTGCATTTAGGTTAGATTTTAGTTATACATCATAAATATATTAAATGGAACAGTTTCTACTGAAATTGGTTGCTTTTGCAGGTTGCTGCTGTAGCAGATGGAGAAGCAGGTGCTGGGCAGTGATACAACAAAGCTGGCACTGGATGAGTAGACGAGGAGGACGATGCTGCCATGGCTGCTGCCGTGGCAGCCAAGGACGACAGCAGTTTTGAGGAGAAGAAGCAAAGTGGGCCTCGACAGAAAGAGAAAATTAAGCCCGTCTGTCGTGGAATACCCTTATATTTTTCCAAGCCCTAGATCAGAATGAATGCCAAGCCCAAAGTTCAAGGAAGAAACTCCAAGCAAGAAGGAAGGACGAATTAAAGACTTATGCTCTGAAGATTTAGTCTTTAATAGAGTTATACTTTAATTTAAACTTGTATTCTTGCCATATTAGAAAACTTAAACCCAAGGCCTATATAAAGGCATGTAATTCGACCTAGGAGAGGATATCATCTATCTCTAGCCTTCTTCCCAATACCCTAGCCGTTTTCCCCTTCTCAACATGTTCTAAATTCCCCCTAGGGCCACGGGTTGATTCGTAAAGTATTTGCAATGATTGCTTTTGTTTTAGGAATTTTCTGTTCAATAAAATAAACTTCAAGTTCACTTATTCTGGTTGTTAACATCTTGCAAGAGTATCGGGAGAGCATTGTGAGGTTATCTATTTACTTAATATCGGGAGAGTTAAGTATACGAAAGGAATAAGTGCGGGTTCTCTAGTTTATAGTTGAACTATCTCGGACCTAGGGATAGGACGAGGTTAAGTGGCTAAGGAAGAATTCAACAACATCGGTGTTCATCCTTCGATTCACGCCAGGAGGTATCATCAAAGACGTGTTCATCGACAAACTTGGACCTAAGGTAGGCCAAGGCATAGCAGGGATTCTTGCCAAGCTTGAAAGTACAAAGTTGTGTAATCGATGTCGCGACTAACAACAGACCGTTGCCGCGACAGGTGCTGCCACGACAGGGAGGACGACAGAACAAATATTCCTAAGACTTTGCAATACCTACACTACTGAGCAACTCAATACTAGCCCATTTTCTCTATCTTGATTCCATTACTCTTTTATTTAAGTATTCTTTATTATCTCGTGACAACAACTTAAATAAATCTCTTCTCTTTCGTGCAGTAATCCAAGGTGAAGCTATTAGCCCAGTCCCTGTGGAGACGATATCTGATACTTCTGTATCACTTTACTACTTGCGGCGTGTACACTTGCACTACATTGCGATAGACACTTTTACACGCAACATGTTTTTGGCGCCCTTGCCGGGGACTGGCAACATAACTTTACCCTACCTTTTACTACATTCTTTTTATTTTTCTGTTTTATTTTGGATTGTTCAACCTTGCTTTACACAAGGTTTCTTGTTTATGTGCAGATCGAGACGAGGAAAGGAACCTGAGTATCCATTAGATCCTGAAATAGAATGTTCGTGCAATCTTAGGAACCGACTTCGCTTCGTACTAGCCAGAAACGAATACCTTGAAGAACAGTTAAAGGCCATGAACAACTAAAGGAATCCCCAGGATAATAACAATCCTACCGGAGACGGAGGGAACGATCCACCTGCCGACCCTCTTGTCGCTGCCGCACGCCGGTCATGCCAAGACTACATGCTCAACGATCATGTAGAACTAGAGACAACCCTACCAGACGTAGATGTTGACAACTTTGAGCTGAAACCTGTTATGTTTAGCATGATCAACAACGCTGACCAATTTAGTGGTGCTGCTACAGAGGATGCTAGGGAGCATCTGAAGACATTCCAGGAAATCTGTGGTTCTTTCAGACTACCATGAGTTAATCCGGAGAGACTGAGGCTTCGGTTATTTCCTCATTCATTGAGGGACAGAGCAAAGACTTGGTGGAATAAACTAACACCGGGTTCAATTAGAACTTGGGCATATTTAACTCGTGAATTTTTGTCTCGTTTTAATCCTTCACACTTATCTGAGCGATTACGTAACGAAATTGCTACTTTTCAACATGAAGACGACGAGCCAATGCACGAGGCTTGGGACAGATTTACCACTCTTCTAAGGAACTGCCCGATGCATGGATTCCCTGTTTAGAACCAGGTAACAAAATTCTATAATGCTGCCAATTTACAAACTCGTATAAGAATTTATTCAGCAGCAAACAGATTACTACTGAACAAAGACCCAGATGAGGCAATGGCAATATTGAAAAATCTAGCAAAAATGAGGAACAATTTCTGACAGCAAGAAGAGGGGGTAAACAAGTTCTAGCTGTAAAAGATTATGAGGCCGACAGTTCATTAAAATCACAGGTGGCATATCTCACTAAGGCAATGAAAAAGCTCTTGAAAGAAGATTCACAGCCTGTCTACTATGCTGAAGAGGTATGCAAAACTTGCGATGGAAATACAGTTCAGAGGAATGTCCATTACAGTTAGAAGAATGGATGTATGTTAGGAACTACAATAAGCTGAATTTTAACTCCAACAACTACAATCCCAACTGGAGAATGGATCCCAAGTTCTCTTGGAGCAATCCTAATAATGCCCTGAATCCTCAGGCACAGAATAACCAGAACCAGGAAGGACCTAGATTGATGACTCGGCAGCAACCGCAGCAGCAGCAACAACCACCAGCTGCCACAACTAGTATACTGGAACAGACTCTGGCTACATTTATGTCTCAAACAGGAACCTATATTGAGAACATGAATCACTTTGTCAAGAAGAAAGAAACATTCATGGATAAAACAGAGATGCGGATGACCAATCATGAAGCTACTCTGAAATCATTGGAGACACAAATGGGTCAGGTTTCCCAGCATATTAAACCAAGGCAGAATGGAGGATTTCCTAGCGATACTGAAAACGCTAGAAAGCCCACACATGAGCAGTGCAAAGCCATCACTACTAGGAGTGGGAAGAAACTACCAGGGCCTGAGAAGGAAGCTGAATTAGTTAAGAGACCAGCCTTGGAGTCAACTGTCGAGGAAGCTTCCCCGACAGGTAACAAACAGCCTGTTGCCGATGAGCCTGTCACGACAACAGAAGGGACAGAGGAGAAAGATGATGAACCTAAAACTCCTCAGATTCGTATGCAGTGGGAAGGACGCATTGCTGATTATCGTCCTCCACCTCCTTTTCCTCAATGATTATAGAAATTGAAACATGAATCACAGCTTAAGAAGATTTATGATATTTTTAAGCAGGTCCTTATCAATATTCCATTGTTAGATGCCGTTAGGGAGATGCCTGGTTATGCCAAATTTCTCAAGGATGCCATGTCAAAGAAATCCAGACTTGGGGAATTTGAAACGGTTAAGATGAAAGAAGGATGCATGAGTATTCTACACAAGCATCCACCCCAGAAGAAGAAGGATCCTAGGAGCTTCATCATACCATGCGTAATCGGAGCCAAATTTGTGGGTAAGGCACTTTGTGATCTTGGTGCTATTATAAATTTAATGACCAAATCTGTTTTTCAGAAATTAGGTATTTGAAAAGCCTAGCCCACAACAGTAATACTGCAGCTGGCAGACCGCTCTTACGTTCATCTAGAAGGAAAAATTAAAGATATTCTGGTAAGAGTGGATAAGTTTATTTTCCCAGCTGACTTTCTTGTCTTAGATTGTGAAGCAGATGAAAACGCACCAATCATCCTGGGGCGACCCTTCTTAGCCACATGAAGATCATTGATTGATGTGGAAAAAGGAGAACTCACCATGAGAGTGAACGATCAAGAAATCAAGTTGAATGTTCTCCAAGCAATGAAACATGTTGATGCAGAAGAAAAATGCAAGGTTATCACTGAAGTTACCCTTGACCAATCCTGCATCAGGTCGGGCTGCCACGACATAAAAATTGGTCACTGCCTCGGTAGCCACTTAGAAGACTATCACGACAGCACCGACGACAGCAGCCCCTCAGAACCTGATACATCTGATACTGAAGATCAAGAGGAGGTAAATTGGATAGGCAATCGTCCAGGTAAGTTGTTCGAGCCCTTAAATTACACCTTGGATAACCATGTAATTCAAAAGCCATCAACTGTTGAGCCCCCTGTTATAGATCTTAAGCCCCTGCCAGGGCAGCTAAAATATGTTTTCCTTGGTTTAAATGATACGTTGCCCATAATCATCTCTTCCAAGTTGATGCAGGAATAGGAACATCAGTTAATAGGGATGTTGCAGCAGCACAAGAAGGCTATTGGATGGACGATAGCTGATATCCAAGGCATCAGTCCGGCATTATGTATGCATAAAATCCTTTTAAAGGATGATCATAAGCCGACCATTGATGCACAAAGACGTCTGAACCATGCTATGCAAGAAGTGGTGCGTAAAGAGATAATCAAATGGCTAGATGCTGGAATAATCTACGCCATCTCGGATAGCAAGTGGGTGAGCCCAGTGCAGTGCATTCCTAAAAAGGAGGAATGACCGTGGTAACCAATGAAGACAACGAGCTAATCCCAACCAGGACTGTGACCGGTTGGAGGGTTTGTATGGACTACCGGAAGCTTAACAAAGCTACCCGGAAGGACTACTTTCCTTTACCCTTTATTAATCAAATGCTTGATAGATTAGCGGGTAAACCTTGCTATTATTTTCTTGATGGTTACTTAGGTTACAATCAAATAGCCATCGCACTGGAAGATCAAGAAAAGACGACGTTCACATGCCCTTATGGAACTTATGCTTTTCGGAGAATGCCTTTTGGACTTTGTAATGCACCAGCCACCTTTCAAAGGTGCATGATGGCAATATTCTCAGATATGGTGGAGGATTTCCTAGAAATATTTATGGATGACTTTTCAGTCTTTCGAGACAACTTTGAAAGCTGCCTAGGTAACCTACAGAAGGTGCTCGAGAGATGTGAAAAAGCAAACTTGGTATTGAACTGGGAAAAGTGTCACTTCATGGTGGATGAAGGGATAGTCCTTGGCCATAAAATTAGTTGACGTGGCATAGAAGTCGACAGAGCTAAAATAGAAGTGATCGAAAAGCTGCCGCCACCCACCACAGTTGTAACCCCCTTAACCCGGCCCAGACGGTTGACCCGAATTAAGAAAGTCACACGGGGAAAACCAAAGTCAACCCGAAAGTCAACCTTGGTTAACGACCCTTTTTTTTCTTTTTAATCTTGTCTAGATGCACATTAACCTTAGATGTGATCACACAACAACATACTCGAAGATCATAAACATCAGAGATCAAACAGGGATCCAATTGAACAATTTACAACTTTAGGGACCAAACTGTAAATTCTGAAAACTTAAAGGACTTAACCAGATTTTAAGTTACCAACTTAAAATTAATCATGTTTCATGCTTCTCTGTCAAATTTCAGCTTAAACGAACATCCCAAACTCACACAAATGCACAAACAAGTTTCAGGACCAAAATGCAAACATTCCAAAACATTTAACTGCCAATGTCAGCCCCCAACGGTCACGTGTACCGAAACTGGCGGAGCCCGTTTTGAAACGCGGGGCCGTTCCGCAACGCGTACCGAAACACGGGCTGGCAGAGGCCTTTCGGTTTCGGAACGGTCCCACCCGTTTCGGACGCCTGGGCTGGTTCAGGGCACCCGTTCCGAAACGGTAGGCACTGTTCCGAAACACCCTGCACAGAAAGCCACAATATGCATACTTAAACATGCAATTAAACATCCAATCATGCTCCAAAAACTACCAAACTTTACCAGCATGAAATTCAACATATAAGAGACATACTTGCATCAACAATTCAACAATATATCAACATATACGAAAAGCCCCAATTCTAAAGGCATGCTTCCTAAACAAGCAACCATTCAAACTCAAAACTTCCAAATCAATCTCATAAATCCAAATACAAAACCAACGTTAACAACAACGTTAAACCATTCTTGTCCGAACATATACGAACACATAAACATCAACCCAAGAGATTCTACCCCATTGCCTTTATTAACTATAGCTATTAACCGAGACATACATCTCAAATGGAGTCCTCCTTGAATCCCTTGCTTCTCGCTGTCCAAGCTTCAAGAATCTGCATTGATGGACAAAAAGGAGCGTAAGCACATAATGCTTAGTGAGGAATGCTCGAAAACCAAAACACCATCAATTCAGCGGGTCATAAAACCACTTTTAAAACAAACCCGATTTGATGAACCAAAGCAATGCTTTGAAAACCCTTTTAAAAAACAAACTCAAAATCATGCATTGCTCAAACATGAAAACCAACCCTTAGCTTAGCAAGCTAAGTAATCCCTTTTCAAAGCACAACTTACAAATCATCAATTTAACCTTTCAATGCATAAACACCATATGCAAGTTAAATTCAAACCTTGGAAAACACTTCCATTCATATCATACCTTTCCCATGCTTGAATGTCATACCAAGCAAGAAACCATTTAAAAACCATTTATCCAATCAATCCCACATGCATTTAGCAAAGGCAATACATGAACCACAATATCAACATTACATGCCTTTAAAAACAAGTCTTAGCAAGACTACAATGCACTAAAGAAATTCCATGCACTCATGCATCATTCACCAATGATAATCATCACATGTTCAACTTAACAAGTAAACATGCATTTAAAATGCATTATACACTTTCCATGCAACCATGCATCTTTTCAAGCATCTCATGCTTCTTTATAATCAAGAACATTATATTGGCCTCCAAGTGATCAACCACTTTCACTTTTCAACTCAACATCCAATCGGATACGCGGATCACAAGCGTTGTCCCCACGCTTCATACACACTACCAATCCAAGGTCCCCAAATGGACTTTTAAACACCATTTGACCTCAACATTCACAAGGTTCCCATGTATGGACTTTCAAACAACATACAACCTTAACTTTTCACAAGGTTCCCATGTATGGACTTTTAAACACCATACAACCTTAACTTTTCACAAGGTTCCCATGTATGGACTCTTAATCACCATACAACCTTAACTTTCCTAAGGTTCCCATGTATGGACTTTTAAACACCATACACCCTTAGCTTACACAAGGTTCCCATATATGGACTTTTAAACACCATATAACCTTAACATGCACAAGGTTCCCATGTATGGACTTTTAAACACCATACAACCTTAGCATCACCGATTGGTAGTTGTATAACATCACTAACGAGATCCGGGACACCCTACACAAGATCCACACATGGACTTTACACCACCATTGTGATCTCAACAAGCACAAGGTTCCCATATATATGGACTTTTAACCACCATATAACCTTTGCTTACCCAAGGTCCTCGAATGGGCACTCAACCTCCATTATGACCTTAACCATCTCGTTAGGATACTTGAAGGGAGTTTACCGGTTCACTCTTAACCACTCCACCTCCAAGGCGACTTTATTCATGGTGCACCCAATCCTATAGCCGGATAACTATATCCGATCAAAGAAACCAAGAACCACTTACATCACTTGCCATTATAACAAACTTACCACATTAGTCCAATGATTCACATGCATAATCATAATGCAAAAACCATCATTTACCATCTTCAATCCACTGTTTTAAAGCATTACACAAAGCCATTAAACATCATGCAACACCATGCATCAAAACCACATTTTCAATGTACAAAACCAAGGATCTCTTACCTTGAGCATCCTTCACATATGGCTTTCAAAACCAGCATCAAACCATGCTTAAAATATGCTCTCAAAACAGAATTTAAATCATGCAAACCAAATGCATTGCAACCATCAATCACAAATACTTTTTAAGCCAATTCACAACACAAACCAAGAGCGAAAATCCATTTACTTACTCTTGAGCTTAGCAAAGTTGTTTAGACTTAAACTAAGCTCCCAAAACCTTCAAACCTTGGTTTAAAAGCTGAAAACCCAACTTCACTCACCGATACACAAAACAAGGCTAGCCAACAAGCCTTCCAAGCCTCCGAAACCTTCCACACCACCTCTAAAGCTCACGGATCAAACTCCCCTGTTTCAAGCACACAAAAACAGAGGATTAATGCATCATTATGCATTCAAAACACCAGCAACAAGAATCAACTCGCTGCTCATCCCAAATCCAACATTTCGGCTACCAAACACAACCGAAAACACCTCCAAACACTTCCAAAACTTAACCCAGCCAAGATCCATCACTTCTAACCATTCATAAACATTAATTAACATCCAAAATGATCACAAACACGTCCTTATACCTCCAGGTATAACAGATCATCAAAAACACTCCAAAAACAACCAAAAACTCAAGCCAAACTTAGGAAATTCAACCTATCCGGGATTGCATTAATTAAACCTCAACTTCTAATCAATTTAGCATTCATTTAACATCAAAAACACACCTCAAAACCCTGCTTAAACAAATCATACGAAAATTCCACCAAAATCAAGCAAATCTTGCATTTTAAGCCAAAATCAAGATTCCAATCGAAAAGCCTTTAACAAATCACAAATCAAGGATTGAGAACTTAGGAATTTCAGTAAAGAACTGAGAGTTTAGAGGAGAAGGACGTTCTTACCTCCAAACTTGAGTTTCTCCCTTTTTGGAACCAAAATCTTGAAAATCCAATTAGCAAATTGCAAGGTTTTGTAGATGAGATGATTAGGAATCCAAAGAGAATTGAAATGAGTGATTTAGATGACAAAATCAGAAGAGAAAATCTGAAGAGAAAGTGTTTGGGTTGAGAGAAAAGGAAAATTGGAAGAAAATGGAAAGTTAGTTATAAAATAGCAAAAATGATTTCCCTCCACTTTTCTTAGCTTTAAAAATCAGAATTTCACATTAAAATATCTTAGAAAAATCTGGAGAAACTCCTTTTGGAATAATAGCTCCTTAAAGATTCAAAGTTTCAATCCTTTATAAAACAGTCACGCAACTTTCAAAAATTACATTTTGGTCACTAGCCAAAATGTCACCCTTCCAAACCTCATTTTTCAAAATTGATTTCACAGTTCACTTTATAAAACAGTCACGCAACTTTCAAAAATTACATTTTGGTCACTAGCCAAAATGTCACCCTTCCAAACCTTATTTTTCAAAATTGATTTCACAGTTCACTTTTATATATTAAAAGATGATTTTAGAACATTTTTCCATATTTTTAATGCAACCCGAACTAGGCTTTCCTAAATTCACTCTTATATATTCGATCAGCACTTTGACCGAACCGGTCAACGCCCAAAACTTCTAAGCCCAAAACCGGGGCGTTACAACTCTCCCCCCCTTAGGAAATTTCGTCCTCGAAATTTCAACCGGCGAAAAGAGAATAACAACCTTCTCAAACCAACACACAAGGCAACACAACAGCCTCAACCACCACTGAACACTATCCACACAAAACCCAACACCACCACACACTGTTTGCAAATTCCAAAACACCCAAAGATAACCACAACTTGACCTTTCACATTTCCAGACTGTACACAGCCCCAACATCAACCTGAAGAACTTCAACTTTTACAGCACACATCACTGTAACAAACAACTCCCAAGATTTGTTTACACAGTGACATTAACCAAACCCATTCAGCCACTATGCAAACTTCTCTGCTTCCAAAACTCTTGCAAACTCCCAAACCTCTTCCAAGGATTTTCCCAACAAGCAAAAATTCTTAAGCATCAACTGTTTACTCAAACTCCTCAACGAGTGCTGATAATCCTTCACATCTGCCACTAACATTACCATAACGACTCACCAGGACTACTCACCCACAATCCAAAATTTACATCACAACCCCAACTTGACTCCGCCAGCCGCTCCATACACCACCAGCTGACTACAAAAGAAGTTCACATACTCACAACCAGCCAACTACTTCTCACAAGAATCCTTTCAAACAACACTGGCCTTCGATCTTTCATTGCTTTTCCACTTCAAACTTTGACCACAACACCTGCCTCACCAGAACATCGCTCAACCTAACATACATAACATCTTCTCAACTCCTCGAAGGTTACTAAGAATCAACACTTACAAAAACAACCCCTCTACCACAACATCAATGCTACGCTACCTCAGCACTTGGAAACTAAACCGCAACATCACTTAGCACCAAGGAACTACCCCTTCCACTAACTGTTCAACCACTTGACCGATTCTACTTCAACCGGTACTCCTCACCACCAAACCACTAAACTCCTAAAGCATCAAACACTATCCTTCTGCAACATGCTATACCACACTCACTATCGCTAGCAACTAGCTTAATATACTCCATTACTTCTAACTCTCACCAGCACCAAAACAACCTCTAAAAACCCATCATCTAACCAAACCACCACACTAAAAGATTTCGATTAATTATTAGCGAGTGTGAACGTTCATATGCATGGCCACCAATATGCCCTATCAATGCCTGATGTACATGTATGCAAAACCTCTAATGTCATGCTACATGTATGCATGGACCAACACATATATAATATAGCATATAACAATGATTTTAACTGTGCATGAATGCCAGTTCACACCCTCCAATAACATCCTCAGAATTCGTCTAAGAACAACCTCCTACCTCACTTCTAACTTATCTAACTCCATCATACCAACAACCATTAACCACAAGATACTCACTAAAGCCTTCTTCACACCCAAGATGTTTCCAAACTGCAACTATTACCCCCAACATGCTAGCAACAAGACTAAACTTACCACGCAAGGAAAAACCAACAGAAACCAAACTAGGGTAACTAGAGCAAGGATTACTTAGCCAGATTACCTGGAAACACCTCACCACCCTGAAGCTTCATCAGACGAGCTCTCTTCCTCGCAGAACCATCATCCTCCTGCCGCACTGCTGTAGCACCAGCTAACACACTAGGGTCACCACCAACCCCTTGCGGTAGGGAGCCTTGGCTATTCCGAGCCAACATCAAACAATCTCGCCTCCTATGACCAGCAGACCCACATTTCCAGCAATTCTCATTTCCCAAATTCTTTACAACCTTCTGCTCTTCCTGCCACCTCTGACCCATGCCTCGGCCGTGCCCACGACCTTTCAGAGACCCTTTGGCTATCACTAAAGCTGACTTCACCCCAAGAGGACAATCGCGCTTCACATGCACTTTTGAACCACAGTTCCAACAAACACCCGCGCCCCAACAACCTCCAACATGGCGCCTTCCACAACGATCACACACAGGTAGCTGAGCCTCTACTCCTTGCTCAAGAAACACTTGCTCCACAACTGCACTATCCTCACATTGCTTAACCCTTGGGAATTTCTCTCCAAGATATCTCTCATAAAAGGCAGATACAAAGAAATCCCAGTCAATATCATGAATATGTGACGCCACCGCCACAGATGTCCACCAGGCACACGCATTCTCCAACATCAGAGAAACAACACTTCCTAGCTTACAAGCATAATCACAGCCTTCCTGATCCAGAATCAGAACCACACTGGCTAACCAAGCCTCAAACATCTCCGGTGAAGAACCATGATACTCCACAGCACCCAAATCAAGCAAATGTTGCTTCGGCAAACCCACACATCCCACAGCCAGCACATCCTCTGACTTTACTCTTACCACAACCTGAGATGTTCCCAACACCTTCTGAACAACAGGTGATGAACTCTTCACCACCGAACCAACTTCTTTCCCTTGCCTTACCACCTCAACTCCAGGCACAGAAGACCGAGACGAAACACCTCTACAAAAGGGTTAATTCCAAGCCTTGACAACCTGCCCTAAGGCAGCAACCATCTCACCCAACTGCCATTCTTTCATCGTCTTCGCCATACTACTAACAACAACAAACATTCACAACAAACAAACAAACCAGTTAGACCAGCTTTAAGCAAGGATTCAAACTCCAACTCCAAAATAACACAATAGCTATAATAATAAGGCAATGGGTATCCCGAATCCTCCCCTTTTACATGACATAACAGTCATCACAAACATGGATATCACAACATCAAGCATATCAAACAACATATTCGATCATGCTTACACCAAACAGCATCCACTGGCAACAGCATATTATCAACATAACATACTCATAGAACTTTCATCATGCATAACACCAGCTCACAACATCAGTACAAATCCACATAAGCTCAACCAAGATTCATAACCACAAAGCATGCTTGAATACATCAACAATTTACCCAGAAACACGTGTTTCAACAAGCTTTCAACCATACATCAGGGTAAACATCAAACACACATTACAACAACTTACCGTTTTCCCCAAGCATTCGCAACTCAGCTCTGATACCACCAAATGTAACCCCCTTAACCTGGCCCAGACGGTTGACCCGAATTAAGAAAGTCACACGGGGAAAACCAAAGTCAACCTGAAAGTCAACCTTGGTTAACGACCCTTTTTTTTCTTTTTAATCTTGTCTAGATGCATGTTAACCTTAGATGTGATCACACAACAACATACTCGAAGATCATAAACATCAGAGATCAAACAGGGATCCAATTGAACAATTTACAACTTTAGGGACCAAACTGTAAATTCTGAAAACTTAAAGGACTTAACCAGATTTTAAGTTACCAACTTAAAATTAATCATGTTTCATGCTTCTCTGTCAAATTTCAGCTTAAACGAACATCCCAAACTCACACAAATGCACAAACAAGTTTCAGGACCAAAATGCAAACATTCCAAAACATTTAACTGCCAATGTCAGCCCCCAACGGTCACGTGTTCCGAAACAGGCGGAGCCCGTTTCGAAACGCGGGGCCGTTCCGCAACGCGTACCGAAACACGGGCTAGCAGAGGCCTTTCCGTTTCGGAACGGTCTCACCCGTTTCGGACGCTTGGGCTGGTTCAGGGCACCCGTTCCGAAACGGTAGGCACTGTTCCGAAACACCCTGCACAGAAAGCCACAATATGCATACTTAAACATGCAATTAAACATCCAATCATGCTCCAAAAACTACCAAACTTTACCAGCATGAAATTCAACATATAAGAGACATACTTGCATCAACAATTCAACAATATATCAACATATACGAAAAGCCCCAATTCTAAAGGCATGCTTCCTAAACAAGCAACCATTCAAACTCAAAACTTCCAAATCAATCTCATAAATCCAAATACAAAACCAACGTTAACAACAACGTTAAACCATTCTTGTCCGAACATATACGAACACATAAACATCAACCCAAGAGATTCTACCCCATTGCCTTTATTAACTATAGCTATTAACCGAGACATACATCTCAAATGGTGTCCTCCTTGAATCCCTTGCTTCTCGTTGTCCAAGCTTCAAGAATCTGCATTGATGGACAAAAAGGAGCGTAAGCACATAATGCTTAGTGAGGAATGCTCGAAAACCAAAACACCATCAATTCAGCGGGTCATAAAACCACTTTTAAAACAAACCCGATTTGATGAACCAAAGCAAAGCTTTGAAAACCCTTTTCAAAAACAAACTCAAAATCATGCATTGCTCAAACATGAAAACCAACCCTTAGCTTAGCAAGCTAAGTAATCCCTTTTCAAAGCACAACTTACAAATCATCAATTTAACCTTTCAATGCATAAACACCATATGCAAGTTAAATTCAAACCTTGGAAAACACTTCCATTCATATCATACCTTTCCCATGCTTGAATGTCATACCAAGCAAGAAACCATTTAAAAACCATTTATCCAATCAATCCCACATGCATTTAGCAAAGGCAATACATGAACCACAATATCAACATTACATACCTTTAAAAACAAGTCTTAGCAAGACTACAATGCACTAAAGAAATTCCATGCACTCATGCATCATTCACCAATGATAATCATCACTTGTTCAACTTAACAAGTAAACATGCATTTAAAATGCATTATACACTTTCCATGCAACCATGCATCTTTTCAAGCATCTCATGCTTCTTTATAATCAAGAACATTATATTGGCATCCAAGTGATCAACCACTTTCACTTTTCAACTCAACATCCAATCGGATACGCGGATCACAAGCGTTGTCCCCACGCTTCATACACACTACCAATCCGAGGTCCCCAAATGGACTTTTAAACACCATTTGACCTCAACATTCACAAGGTTCCCATGTATGGACTTTCAAACACCATACAACTGTAACTTTTCACAAGGTTCCCATGTATGGACTTTTAAACACCATACAACCTTAACTTTTCACAAGGTTCCCATGTATGGACTCTTAATCACCATACAACCTTAACTTTCCTAAGGTTCCCATGTATGGACTTTTAAACACCATACACCCTTAGCTTACACAAGGTTCCCATATATGGACTTTTAAACACCATATAACCTTAACATGCACAAGGTTCCCATGTATGGACTTTTAAACACCATACAACCTTAGCATCACCGATTGGTAGTTGTATAACATCACTAACGAGATCCGGGACACCCTACACAAGATCCACACATGGACTTTACACCACCATTGTGATCTCAACAAGCACAAGGTTCCCATATATATGGACTTTTAACCACCATATAACCTTTGCTTACCCAAGGTCCTCGAATGGGCACTCAACCTCCATTATGACCTTAACCATCTCGTTAGGATACTTGAAGGGAGTTTACCGGTTCACTCTTAACCACTCCACCTCCAAGGCGACTTTATTCACGGTGCACCCAATCCTATAGCTAGCTAACTATATCCGATCAAAGAAACCAAGAACCACTTACATCACTTGCCAATATAACAAACTTACCACATTAGTCCAATGATTCACATGCATAATCATAATGCAAAAACCATCATTTACCATCTTCAATCCACTGTTTTAAAGCATTACACAAAGCCATTAAACATCATGCAACACCATGCATCAAAACCACATTTTCAATGTACAAAACTGTAACCCCCTTAACCCGGCCTAGACGGTTGACCCGAATTAAGAAAGTCACACGGGGAAAACCAAAGTCAACCCGAAAGTCAACCTTGATTAACGACCCTTTTTTTTCTTTTTAATCTTGTCTAGATGCACATTAATCCTAATTGTGATCACACAAACATCATACTCAAAGATCACAAACATCAGAGATCAAACAGGGACCCAATTGAACAAATTACAACTTTAGGGACCAAATTGTAATTTCTGATAATTAAAAGAACTTAACCCAAATTAAAGTTACCATCTTGAAATTAATCAGGTTTCATGCTTCTCTGTGAAATTTCAGCTCAAAAGGACTTCCCAAGCGCATACAATTGAACAAACAAGATTCAGGACCAAAACGTAAACAATTCAAAACATATAACTGGCCATGTCAGCCCCTAACGGTCGGCCGTTCCGAAACCGATCGACCCCGTTCCGAAACACAGGCCGTTCCGAAACCGATCGACCCCGTTCCGAAACACGGCCTTGGCAGAGACCAAACCGTTTCGAAACGGTGCATACCGTTTCGGACGCCTGGGTTCATGCAAGGCACCCGTTCCGAAACGGTGCACACTGTTCCGAAACGCCTGCACAGATTGCAGCAAATTGGCATTCCAAAACATGCAATTGATCAATCAAACATGCTCCAAATGTCACCAAACTTTACCAGCATGCAATTCAACATATATGTGACTTATAGGAATCATCAAAACAACAATCTAACATCATATGCAAAAAGCCCCAATTCTGTAGGCATGCTTCCTACACAAGCTAGCTATTCAAACACCAAACTTCCAAAACAAGCATATAAGGTTCCAATTCAAAACCAGCAATCTCAACAACATTCAACATACTTAGGGAGTTCCAAACACCTCCCAAAACATACACATTGGTCCCCCATTGCCAAATCACCCAAAAGCTAAAAAGTACTTATAAAACCTTCATACATTGAGCTTTATTTGAACTTGATTGCTTGCCCTTTCTTGCTGCCCCTCAAGGTACTCTAATGCTCTGCATTATTGAATTAAGAAAACGAAGAGAGCGTAAGCAAAAGCTTAGTGAGGCATGCTCTTTAAAAACCATTCAATAATGCAATTAAAACCATTTATAAACATGCTTGAAATCAATCTTTGCACATGCTCAAAAGCATACTTAAAACAAGCAATCTCATGCTTTAACATAAACATTAAAACAAGCATCTCATGCTTCACAATATTCTTAACATGTCATATTGGCTCAAGTGATACATTTCATTTATTAAAACAAGTTCAACAACTTTCCCAAGGACTTTTAAACACCATGGCCCCAAGGACTTTTAAACACCTTGGCCATGGACTTTTAAACACCATGAATAAGGACCACACAAGGACTTTTAACCACCTTTGTGTCCAATGCTTGAATCACCCCAAAGACTTTTAAACACCTTGGCCCCAAGGACTTTTAAACACCTTGGCCCCATGGACTTTTAAACACCATGGAAAGGATCACCTAAGGACTTTTAACCACCTTAGTGTCCGCAACAAGACTCATCCAAGGACTTTTAACCACCTTGATGATCTTAAGTAACAAGGCTCACTCAAGGACTTTTAACCACCTTAGTGACCTTAATCTTTTCAAAACATCACTTGCCAATATGCAACATATTCATCATTTAATCCACTGTTTTAAAGCATTAAACCAAGCCATTTTCATCATGCATTTCAAAGCATCAAACCACATTATTTCAATGTATAAAAGCAAGGTACTCCTACCTAGAGTTACCTTCAACATATGGCTTACATTATCAGCAAAATCCATGCTAAAACATGCTTTCAAAACAGTAATTAAAACATGCAAAACATCACTTGCATCACAACAAAAATCATGGCCACCACTAGAGAGAAAATCCGAAAACTTACACGTGAGCTTAGCAAAGTTGTTTAGACTTAAACTAAGCTCCCAAAACCTTCAAACCTTGGTTTTAAAGCTGAAAATCCAATTTCCACAAACTCACTCACCGATTTCCACTTTGCTTCAAGCCAAAGCACCAAATCAAGCTTCCGGATCAACCACTCTTGGATCCAAAGATGCCTCCCCTGTTTCAACACATCAAAGCAGAGGATTAATGCATCATCATGCATTAATTGCTTCAATGAAAGAACCTAAACTCGCTGCTCTCATCCAACCTCCATTTTCGGGATCACCAAGATCACCTCAAAAACTACCTTGAAACACAAGCTAAACTTAGGAAACTCAACCTATCCGGGATTGCATCAATCAAAACTCAATTCCACATCATTTTAGAGATCATTTAACATCAAAAACACCTCTCAAATCACAGATTACTCAGATCTAACGAAAATCATCAAAAATCATCAAAATCTTGCATAATAAGCCAAGATCCATTTCAACACTTTAAAACCTTTAATTAAACATCAATTAAGGATTGAAAACTTAGGAATTTCAGTAAAGAACTGATAGTTTAGAGGAGAAGGACGTTCTTACCTCCAAACTTGTGTTTCTCCACTTTTTGGAATGAAAAACCTTGATGAATCAAGAAGCAATTGAAGAGGTTTTGAAGATATGTTGATTTGGAATCAAATGAGAGTTGAAAGGAGGAATTTAGGTGAGAAAATCAGAAACAAATCTCTGGAAATGTAGTGTTTGGTTTGAGAGAAAATGAGAGAAGGAAAATTGAGAAGTTAGTTGAGAAAATTGCCAAATGAGCTTTTCCCTCCTTTTTGATGTCTTTAAAATCAGAAAATAGCTTATAATATCTTAGAAAAATCTGGAGAAACCACTTTTGGATTAATAGCTCCTTAAAGATTCAAAGTTCCAACCCTTTATAAAACAGCCACCAAACTTGCGAAAATTACATTTTGGTCACTAGCCAAAATGTCACACTTCCAAAACTCATTTTCCAAAATTGATTTCACAGTTCACTTAATTATATTAAAAGATGATTTTAGAACATTTTTCCATATTTTTAATGCAACCCGAACTAGGCTTTCCTAATTTAACCTCTTAAGATTCGAACAGCACTTTGACCAACCCGGTCAACGCCCAAAACTCCTAAGCCCAAAACCGGGGCGTTACAACTCTCCCCCCCCTTAAGAAATTTCGTCCTCGAAATTTACCTGAAGGAAAGAGATAAGGAAACTGCTTCAGCATGTCTTCCTTCCGCTCCCACGTGGCTTCCTCAACACCTCGATGCTTCCACAGCACCTTCACCAACTCAATGGTCTTGCCACGAAGAACCTTGCAATCCGAATCCAGAACCTTCACCGGTTCCTCATCATAGGTCAAATCCGGATTCAAAACCACTTCCTCCACAGGCATCACATGCGAAGGATCAGATCTATACCTCCGGAGCATAGAAACATGGAACACATCATGAATCTTCTCCAACTCCTGAGGTAACCTCAGCCGATACGCAACAGGACCCACTCGCTCAACCACCTCATATGGTCCAATGTACCGAGGGCTCAACTTACCCTTCCGGCCAAACCTCATCACCTTCTTCCAAGGCGAAACCTTCAAGAACACACGGTCACCCACCGCATACTCTATCTCCTTACGCTTCAGATCCGCGTAAGACTTTTGCCGATCAGAGGCAGCCTTCAACCTCTCACAAATGAGCTTCACCTTCTCGGTGGTCCCTTTCAACAAAGCAGGCATCGAAACCAACTTTTGACCAGTTTCAGCCCAACAAAGAGGAGTCCTACACTTCCTCCCATACAGAGCCTCATAAGGTGCCATCTGTATACTCGCCTGATAACTATTGTTATAAGCGAACTCAACCAAAGGCAGATGCTTCTCCCAAGAACCTTGGAACTCAATCACGCAGCATCTCAACATATCCTCCAAAATCTGAATAACCCGCTCAGACTGACCATCCGACTGAGGATGATAGGATGTACTGAAATGCAACCTTGTACCCAGAGCTTGATGCAAACACTGCCAGAAACGCGATGTGAACCTCGGATCCCTATCCGACACAATCGACTTAGGCACATCATGCAACCTCACTATCTCAGCAATGTACAGCTCTGCTAGCTTATCCAAAGAAAACGTAGTATGCACAGGCAAGAAATGCGCACACTTCGTCAAGCGATCCACAATCACCCAAACAGAATTCTTCTTTGATGGAGACAAAGGCAAACCAGATACAAAATCCATGGTAACCCTCTCCCACTTCCATTCAGGGATTTTCAACGGTTGCAACAAACCAGAAGGAACCTGATGTTCAGCCTTAACTCGCTGACACTCCAAACACTTGCTCACAAACTCTGCAACATCCTTCTTCAAACCCACCCAATAATACTCATCACGAAGATCACGATACATCTTAGTACTACCAGGGTGCATAGCAAAAGGACTACTATGACCTTCAGTCAGAATAGCACGCCTCAACTCAACATCAGCAGGCACTACTATCCGACTACCAAAACACAACACACCATCCTCATTAAAGCAGAAATCCGAAGGTCTACCCTCCGCGATATCCTGAACATGAGACACCAAGGAATCATCCAACAACTGCTTTTCCTTGATCAACTGAACCAAAGATGGTTTCACTTGCAACTCAGCAACAAGACCACCATCTCGCGATATGCTCAAGCTAGCAAACATAGCTCTCAGCTCAACAGCTACCTTCCTACTCAAGGCATCAGCAACAACATTAGCTTTACCAGGATGATACTCAATCGTCAGATCATAATCCTTGAGCAACTCCAACCAACGTCGCTGCCTAAGATTCAACTCCTTCTAAGACATCAGATACCTCAAACTCTTGTGATCCGTGTACACAGTACACTTCTCACCATACAGATAATGTCTCCAGATCATCAGAGCAAACACCACTGCAGCCAGCTCAATATCATGCGTAGGATAGTTGCGCTCATGCACCTTCAACTGCCACGACGCATAAGCCACAACCTTACCCTCTTGCATCAGCACACACCCCAAACCAACATAGGATGCATCACTATAGACCACAAACTCTTTCCCTGATTCAGGCTGAATCAAGATAGGAGCTTGCGTCAAAGCCGCCTTAAGCTTCTCAAAAGCCTGCTGTCTCGCTTCCGTCCACTCATACTTAACATCCTTTTGCAACAGCTTCGTCAAAGGAGCAGCAATCTTGGAAAAACCATCCACAAACCTCCGGTAGTATCCCGCCAAACCAAGGAAACTACGGACTTCATGAACAGACTTAAGAACTTTCCAGTTCATCACCGCTTCAATCTTCTGAGGATCAACACGAATCCCCTCAGCTGAGACCACATGCCCAAGAAACACCACCTCCTTAAGCCAAAACTCACACTTGCTCAACTTAGCATAAAGCTGATTCTCCAACAAAGCTTGCAGCACAACCCTCAAATGCTCTTCGTGCTCCTCCTCAGTACGCGAGTACACGAGGATATCATCAATGAACACCACAACGAACTTGTCCAGGTATTCATGAAACACACGATTCATCATGTCCATGAAAGCAGCAGGAGCATTTGTCAAACCAAACGGCATCACAAGGAACTCATAATGCCCATACCTTGTCCTGAAAGCTGTTTTAGGCACATCCACATCCTTCACCTTCAACTGATAATACCCTGACCTCAAGTCAATCTTAGAGAACACAGCAGCTCCCCGAAATTGATCAAAGAGATCATCAATCCTCGGCAAAGGATACCGATTCTTGATAGTCAACTTGTTCAGCTGACGGTAATCAATGCACATCCTCATCGTGCCATCCTTCTTCTTCACAAACAAGACAGGAGCACCCCAAGGCGACACACTCGGCCGGATGAAACCACGATCTAGCAGCTCTTGCAACTGCGTCTTCAGCTCCTTCAACTCCTTAGGTGCCATTCTATAGGGAGTAATGGACACAGGAGTTGTATTCTCATACAGCTCAATTCCAAACTCCACCTCGCGATTAGGAGGTAAACCAGGCAACTCTTCAGGAAAAACACCAGGAAACTCCTTCACAACCTTCATATCTTGCACTCTCAACTCCTTAGAGCTAGGATTCATCACAAAAGCTAGGTAAGCTTCGCAACCTTGCCTCAGCATCCTACTCGCCTCCAAGGTAGACACAACATTAGCAAGAAACTTCACATTCTCGCCAACTACAACAACTTCATAATCATCCGCAAGCTTAAGCGAAACCCGCTTATTCTCACAATCCACAACAGCACGATGCTCAGCAAGCCAATCCATACCAAGGATCACATGAAAACCATAAAAAGGCAACTCCATAAGATCAACATGAAAGACATGTTCTTGAACAACCAATGGACACCTTCTATAAAGCTTTCGAGTCACAACAGTTTCACCAAAAGAACTAGTGACACGAACTCCAACATCCAAAGACTCAACAGGCAAACCAAGCAATTCAGCATGCTCACGCAAAATGTATGAATGCGTAGATCCAGAATCAATCAAAGAAAGCAATGACAAGGATTGCAAAGTAAAGGTACCTACAATCACATCAGCATCATTCCTTCCCTCGCGCTGAGCATACACCCTAGCTTGGCCTCCACCCTCAGGCTGAATAGCCACAACATGAGCTACTCCGCGACCACCTTCCTCTCTCCTCTGGAAATTACCACGGCCGCGCCCACGACCTCTCTGTGGTGCAACAACAGGAGCACGATCTTGGCCACCAGCCAACCTCGGACAATCTCGCCTCAGATGGTCAACAGAACCACAGTTCCAACATCCATTCCCAGCTGCCGCAACAGGAGCTTGCACCTCCCTCACAGCACGAGGACAGTCACGCTTCATGTGACCACGCGAACCACAGATCCAGCAAGCACTTGGTTCAGCTCTAGCAAAACCACCTCTAGCAGGTGCACCACCACCTCTCTTGGCTGAGGACTGATACTTCTGATCACGTCCCCTCTTGTTTCGTCCACCTCCGGAACTATACTCAGCAGCTCTCTTGATAGAACTTGCTCCAGCACCTTTCGCAGCTAAACCCAAGTTCATCTCAATGTCCTTGGATCGACTAACCAACACATCAAAATCATTGTACTCAGCAGCCAACGTGTAGGTCTTTACTTCCGTCACCAAGCCATAACGGAACCTTTCGCACCTCTCTCGCTCATCAGGTATCAGCTCCGGTGCATACTGACTGAGGCGTACAAACTGCACTTCATACTCAGCCACACTCATGCTCCCTTGGGTAAGAGACATGAATTCACGCTTTTTCTCATCCAGATATCTCACTCCAAGATATCTTCTCTTGAACGCATTCTGAAAGAATGTCCAAGTAACATCAACTTCAGCCATCCCAGCTATGGTGGTCGTCCACCACGTATATGCATCGTCCTGCAGCAAGGACACAACACAACCCAACTTTTGCACATCCGTGCAGCTCATCTGACCAAAGATACGCTTGGTACTCTCTAGCCAAGCTTCCGAACTCTCAGCAGACATACCTCTGAACTCAGTCCCACCTAGACTGCGCAGACGCTCCAAAGGTAGTCTGACTCCAGCATCTCCCTGATGCCCAGCTCCTTGAGCTCCAGCTACTGCTGCTCGAAAAGCACCCGCAATAGCTTGTACCAGCATAGACATATCAGGCATAGCTTGCCCTTGACCAACCACTGGTCCAGCAGCTCCAGCACCAGCTGCAGCTTCAGCTCGCTCACCTCCAGCACCACCACCAGGCGGAGGAGGGGGTAACACTGCACTACCCGTATTCTCTTCATTCTCGTTCTCATTGGGAGTCGTAGCTCGCACACTACCCCTTAACTCTCTACGTGGTGCCATACTTTTACCATGCAATCACAATGCAAAATAAAACAAGTCAGGCCCAGCAAGGTAAGCAATCCAAGTATTCAAGCTCAATTTCATTCAAAATCAACATCATTTCATTAGCTTTTGTTTGGCAATGGGTACCCTCAGCCTGCAACATCATAACATACATCTCAATTGCATCAACATCACAAGCCACTGAGCATGCTTTCAAACAACAAGCATACAAGCCAAACATACTTCAATCATGCATACATTCATTCCCAATTACTCGCAAACTCAGCTCTGATACCACCAAATGTAACCCCCTTAACCCGGCCTAGACGGTTGACCCGAATTAAGAAAGTCACACGGGGAAAACCAAAGTCAACCCGAAAGTCAACCTTGATTAACGACCCTTTTTTTTCTTTTTAATCTTGTCTAGATGCACATTAATCCTAATTGTGATCACACAAACATCATACTCAAAGATCACAAACATCAGAGATCAAACAGGGACCCAATTGAACAAATTACAACTTTAGGGACCAAATTGTAATTTCTGATAATTAAAAGGACTTAACCCAAATTAAAGTTACCATCTTGAAATTAATCAGGTTTCATGCTTCTCTGTGAAATTTCAGCTCAAAAGGACTTCCCAAGCGCATACAATTGAACAAACAAGATTCAGGACCAAAACGTAAACAATTCAAAACATATAACTGCCCATGTCAGCCCCTAACGGTCAGCCGTTCCGAAACCGATCGACCCCGTTCCGAAACACGGGCCGTTCCGAAACCGATCGACCCCGTTCCGAAACAAGGCCTTGGCAGAGACCAAACCGTTTCGAAACGGTGCATACCGTTTCGGATGCCTGGGTTCATGCAAGGCACCCATTCCGAAACGGTGCACACTGTTCCAAAACGCCTGCACAGATTGCAGCAAATTGGCATTCCAAAACATGCAATTGATCAATCAAACATGCTCCAAATGTCACCAAACTTTACCAGCATGCAATTCAACATATATGTGACTTATAGGAATCATCAAAACAACAATCTAACATCATATGCAAAAAGCCCCAATTCTATAGGCATGCTTCCTACACAAGCTAGCTATTCAAACACCAAACTTCCAAAACAAGCATATAAGGTTCCAATTCAAAACCAGCAATCTCAACAACATTCAACATACTTAGGGAGTTCCAAACACCTCCCAAAACATACACATTGGTCCCCCATTGCCAAATCACCCAAAAGCTAAAAAGTACTTATAAAACCTTCATACATTGAGCTTTATTTGAACTTGATTGCTTGCCCTTTCTTGCTGCCCCTCAAGGTACTCTAATTCTCTGCATTATTGAATTAAGAAAACGAAGAGAGCGTAAGCAAAAGCTTAGTGAGGCATGCTCTTTAAAAACCATTCAATAATGCAATTAAAACCATTTATAAACATGCTTGAAATCAATCTTTGCACATGCTCAAAAGCATACTTAAAACAAGCAATCTCATGCTTCAACATAAACATTAAAACAAGCATCTCATGCTTCACAATATTCTTAACATGTCATATTGGCTCAAGTGATACATTTCATTTATTAAAACAAGTTCAACAACTTTCCCAAGGACTTTTAAACACCTTGGCCATGGACTTTTAAACACCATGAATAAGGACCACACAAGGACTTTTAACCACCTTTGTGTCCAATGCTTGAATCACCCCAAGGACTTTTAAACACCTTGGCCCCAAGGACTTTTAAACACCTTGGCCCCATGGACTTTTAAACACCATGGAAAGGATCACCTAAGGACTTTTAACCACCTTAGTGTCCGCAACAAGACTCATCCAAGGACTTTTAACCACCTTGATGATCTTAAGTAACAAGGCTCACTCAAGGACTTTTAACCACCTTAGTGACCTTAATCTTTTCAAAACATCACTTGCCAATATACAACATATTCATCATTTAATCCACTGTTTTAAAGCATTAAACCAAGCCATTTTCATCATGCATTTCAAAGCATCAAACCACATTATTTCAATGTATAAAAGCAAGGTACTCCTACCTAGAGTTACCTTCAACATATGGCTTACATTATCAGCAAAATCCATGCTAAAACATGCTTTCAAAACAGTAATTAAAACATGCAAAACATCACTTGCATCACAACAAAAATCATGGCCACCACTAGAGAGAAAATCCGAAAACTTACACTTGAGCTTAGCAAAGTTGTTTAGACTTAAACTAAGCTCCCAAAACCTTCAAACCTTGGTTTTAAAGCTGAAAATCCAATTTCCACAAACTCACTCACCGATTTCCACTTTGCTTCAAGCCAAAGCACCAAATCAAGCTTCCGGATCAACCACTCTTGGATCCAAAGATGCCTCCCCTGTTTCAACACATCAAAGCAGAGGATTAATGCATCATCATGCATTAATTGCTTCAATGAAAGCACCTAAACTCGCTGCTCTCATCCAACCTCCATTTTCGGCCACCAAACACAACCGAAAATGCATCCAAACCACTTCTAAACAAAGCCCAGCCATAAACCAGCAAAACCTCACTTCCATTAACATCATATAACATCTAAAAACAACCTATTAACAACCTTATACCTCCAGCAACATCAGATCACCAAGATCACCTCAAAAACTACCTTGAAACACAAGCTAAACTTAGGAAACTCAACCTATCCGGGATTGCATCAATCAAAACTCAATTCCACATCATTTTAGAGATCATTTAACATCAAAAACACCTCTCAAATCACAGATTACTCAGATCTAACGAAAATCATCAAAAATCATCAAAATCTTGCATAATAAGCCAAGATCCATTTCAACACTTTAAAACCTTTAATTAAACATCAATTAAGGATTAAAAACTTAGGAATTTCAGTAAAGAACTGATAGTTTAGAGGAGAAGGACGTTCTTACCTCCAAACTTGTGTTTCTCCACTTTTTGGAATGAAAAACCTTGATGAATCAAGAAGCAATTGAAGAGGTTTTGAAGATATGTTGATTTGGAATCAAATGAGAGTTGAAAGGAGGAATTTAGGTGAGAAAATCAGAAACAAATCTCTGGAAATGTAGTGTTTGGTTTGAGAGAAAATGAGAGAAGGAAAATTGAGAAGTTAGTTGAGAAAATAGCTTTTCCCTCCTCAATGGTCTTGCCACGAAGAACCTTGCAATCCGAATCCAGAACCTTCACCGGTTCCTCATCATAGGTCAAATCCGAATTCAAAACCACTTCCTCCACAGGCATCACATGCGAAGGATCAGATCTATACCTCCGGAGCATAGAAACATGGAACACATCTTGAATCTTCTCCAACTCCTGAGGTAACCTCAGCCGATACGCAACAGGACCCACTCGCTCAACCACCTCATATGGTCCAATGTACCGAGGGCTCAACTTACCCTTCCGGCCAAACCTCATCACCTTCTTCCAAGGCGAAACCTTCAAGAACACACGGTCACCCACCGCATACTCTATCTCCTTACGCTTCAGATCCGCGTAAGACTTTTGCCGATCAGAGGCAGCCTTCAACCTCTCACAAATGAGCTTCACCTTCTCGGTGGTCCCTTTCAACAAAGCAGGCATCGAAACCAACTTTTGACCAGTTTCAGCCCAACAAAGAGGAGTCCTACACTTCCTCCCATACAGAGCCTCATAAGGTGCCATCTGTATACTCGCCTGATAACTATTGTTATAAGCGAACTCAACCAAAGGCAGATGCTTCTCCTAAGAACCTTGGAACTCAATCACGCAGCATCTCAACATATCCTCCAAAATCTGAATAACCCGCTCAGACTGACCATCCGACTAAGGATGATAGGATGTACTGAAATGCAACCTTGTACCCAGAGCTTGATGCAAACACTGCCAGAAACGCGATGTGAACCTCGGATCCCTATCCGACACAATCGACTTAGGCACACCATGCAACCTCACTATCTCAGCAATGTACAGCTCTGCTAGCTTATCCAAAGAAAACGTAGTATGCACAGGCAAGAAATGCGCACACTTCGTCAAGCGATCCACAATCACCCAAACAGAATTCTTCTTTGATGGAGACAAAGGCAAACCAGATACAAAATCCATGGTAACCCTCTCCCACTTCCATTCAGGGATTTTCAACGGTTGCAACAAACCAGAAGGAACCTGATGTTCAACCTTAACTCGCTGACACACCAAACACTTGCTCACAAACTCTGCAACATCCTTCTTCAAACCCACCCAATAGTACTCATCACGAAGATCACGATACATCTTAGTACTACCAGGGTGCATAGCAAAAGAACTACTATGACCTTCAGTCAGAATAGCACGCCTCAACTCAACATCAGCAGGCACTACTATCCGACTACCAAAACACAACACACCATCCTCATTAAAGCAGAAATCCGAAGGTCTACCCTCCGCGATATCCTGAACAAGAGACACCAAGGAATCATCCAACAACTGCTTTTCCTTGATCAACTGAACCAAAGATGGTTTCACTTGCAACTCAGCA
Organism: Hibiscus tridactylites; assembly: GCA_958450335.1. Taxonomy (NCBI): domain Eukaryota; kingdom Viridiplantae; phylum Streptophyta; class Magnoliopsida; order Malvales; family Malvaceae; genus Hibiscus; species Hibiscus tridactylites. Next base: position 36,778,039 of record OY288266.1, read on the forward strand.
ACAAGACCACCATCTCGCATGGGCGTTACCCATATATATGGACTTTTAACCACCATATAACCTTTGCTTACCCAAGGTCCTCGAATGGGGACTCAACCTCCATTATGACCTTAACCATCTCGTTAGGATACTTGAAGGGAGTTTACCGGTTCACTCTTAACCACTCCACCTCCAAGGCGACTTTATTCACGGTGCACCCAATCCTATAGCTGGCTAACTATTTCCGATCAAAGAAACCAAGAACCACTTACATCACTTGCCAATATAACCAACTTACCACATTAGTCCAATGATTCACATGCATAATCATAATGCAAAAACCATCATTTACCATCTTCAATCCACTGTTTTAAAGCATTACACAAAGCCATTAAACATCATGCAACACCATGCATCAAAACCACATTTTCAATGTACAAAACCAAGGATCTCTTACCTTGAGCATCCTTCACATATGGCTTTCAAAACCAGCATCAAACCATGCTTAAAATATGCTCTCAAAACAGAATTTAAATCATGCAAACCAAATGCATTGCAACCATCAATCACAAATACTTTTTAAGCCAATTCACAACACAAACCAAGAGCGAAAATCCATTTACTTACTCTTGAGCTTAGCAAAGTTGTTTAGACTTAAACTAAGCTCCCAAAACCTTCAAACCTTGGTTTAAAAGCTGAAAACCCAACTTCACTCACCGATACACAAAACAAGGCTAGCCAACAAGCCTTCCAAGCCTCCGAAACCTTCCACACCACCTCTAAAGCTCACGGATCAAACTCCCCTGTTTCAAGCACACAAAAACAGAGGATTAATGCATCATTATGCATTAAAAACACCAGCAACAAGACTCAACTCGCTGCTCATCCCAAATCCAACATTTCGGCTACCAAACACAACCGAAAACACCTCCAAACACTTCCAAAACTTAACCCAGCCAAGATCCATCACTTCTAACCATTCATAAACATTAATTAACATCCAAAATGATCACAAACACGTCCTTATACCTCCAGGTATAACAGATCATCAAAAACACTCCAAAAACAACCAAAAACTCAAGCCAAACTTAGGAAATTCAACCTATCCGGGATTGCATTAATTAAACCTCAACTTCTAATCAATTTAGCATTCATTTAACATCAAAAACACACCTCAAAACCCTGCTTAAACAAATCATACGAAAATTCCACCAAAATCAAGCAAATCTTGCATTTTAAGCCAAAATCAAGATTCCAATCGAAAAGCCTTTAACAAATCACAAATCAAGGATTGAGAACTTAGGAATTTCAGTAAAGAACTGAGAGTTTATAGGAGAAGGACGTTCTTACCTCCAAACTTGAGTTTCTCCCTTTTTGGAACCAAAATCTTGAAAATCCAATTAGCAAATTGCATGGTTTTGTAGATGAGATGATTAGGAATCCAAAGAGAATTGAAATGAGTGATTTAGATGACAAAATCAGAAGAGAAAATCTGAAGAGAAAGTGTTTGGGTTGAGAGAAAAGGAAAATTGGAAGAAAATGGAAAGTTAGTTATAAAATAGCAAAAATGATTTCCCTCCACTTTTCTTAGCTTTAAAAATCAGAATTTCACATTAAAATATCTTAGAAAAATCTGGAGAAACTCCTTTTGGAATAATAGCTCCTTAAAGAATCAAAATCCAATGAGCTTAAACCTGTCACGCAACTTTCAAAAATTACATTTTGGTCACTAGCCAAAATGTCACCCTTCCAAACCTTATTTTTCAAAATTGATTTCACAGTTCACTTTTATATATTAAAAGATGATTTTAGAACATTTTTCCATATTTTTAATGCAACCCGAACTAGGCTTTCCTAAATTCACTCTTATATATTCGATCAGCACTTTGACCGAACCGGTCAACGCCCAAAACTTCTAAGCCCAAAACCGGGGCGTTGCAACAGTAAAGGGAATCAGAATTTTCTTAGAACCGTCCCTTCGACTTTAACGCTGAATGTACTGAGGCATTCAAGGTTCTGAATGAAAAGCTGGTAACAGCCCCAATAGTACAGCCACCAGATTGGACACTGCCGTTTGAGATCATGTGTGATGCTAGTGACTATGCTGTCGGGGCAGCACTTGGGAAGAGGAAATACAAACTTTTTCATGTCATATACTATGCCAGCAAAACACTAAATGACGCCTAAGTGAACTACACCACCACAAAGAAGGAACTATTAGCTGTGGTATTCTCCATTGACAAGTTTCGTTCCTATATACTTGGAACGAAGGTCATAGTCCACACAGACCACTCTGCATTAAAGTATCTGTTCACCAAAAAGAATGCAAAGCCTCGACTGATACGTTGGATTCTGCTACTGCAAGAGTTCGATCTTGAAATCAAGTGCAAAAAGGGGACATAGAATCAAGTTGCAGATCACTTGTCAAGGTTGGAGAAGGGAAAGAGTCTACCGACAGATGAGACAAACATACTGGAGACGTTCCCTGATAAGCAGCTGTTTGCTGCCACAATCACTACCGTGAATGCCATGGCGGCAGGTAAGTCTTCTGAACTCCCCCGGTATGCTGATTTCGTTAATTTTTTAGTTAGCGGGATAACTCCTCCTGACCTTAATTATCAAGCTAGGAAGAGGTTCCAAAATGATGTTAAGCATTATTATTGGGACGAACCTCTTCTTTTCAAAATTTGTGCATATCAAGTTATACGGAGATGTGTACCACAAGATGAACAGGAAGATATACTTCATCACTGTCATGCTTCACAGTATGGAGGACACTTAGGAGGTAACAAAACTGCTGCCAAGGTTTTGCAGTCGGGATTCTATTGGCCGTCACTGTACAAAATGCTCAAATATTCTACAAGAACTGTGACAAGTGTCAACGAACTGGAAACATCTCAAGGAGACACAAGATGCCGCTGCAAAATATTCTTGAAGTCGAGTTCTTTGACGTTTGGGGGATAGATTTTATGGGACCATTCCCATCTTCATGTGGGAACTTATATATCCTCCTAACATTAGATTATGTGTCCAAGTGGTTTGAAGCAATCGCCACTCAGAAAAATGATGCCAAGACGGTTCAAAGGTTTTTGCATAAAAACATTTTTTCGAGATTCGACATCCCTAAGGCGATCATCAGTGATGAAGGGAGGCATTTTGACAATAGGGTTATAGCTGCTGCCTTGAAAAAGTATGGTGTCAAACATCGGATTGCAACAGCATACCACCCTTAGACCAATGGATAGGCTGAAATATCCAATAGAGAGGTCAAGAACATTCTTGAAAAGATGGTTAAGCCAACTCGGAAAGACTGGTCTCTACACCTCAATGATACATTATGGGCCTACAGGACAGCGTTCAAAACTCCATTGGGAATGTCTCCTTATCGGCTAATTTACGGGAAAACGTGTCATTTACCTGTCGAGATTGAGCACAGAGCATACTGGGCCATCAAAGCAGTTAATATGGACTTGGAAAAAGCATGACGGAAAATGCAACTTGATCTGAACGAAATTGAAGAAATTCGAACAATGGCCTATGACAACGCAAGAATTTATAAAGACAAGACCAAAAAGTGGCATGACAAGAAGTTGCTGCCACAACAGTTCTACCCAAGGCAGCTTGTGTTGCTTTTTAACTCTAGGTTGAAACTCTTCCCAGGGAAGATGAAATCTAGATGGTCTGGCCCATTCCAAGTGGTGCAGGTTTTTCCCCATGGTGCCATCACGATCAGATCTTTAAAAGACGAGCACCAATTCAAAGTCAATGGACAATGATTGAAGCATTATCGGGGGACTGAAGCCCCAAGAATGCAGGAAGTGGTTACCTTAGGAGATGTCTCACCTGGCATCCCTAATTTAACCTAAATTTTATTTTTATTTATTTTTATTTTTATTATTTATTATTTATATAATAGGAAATTAGAATTATTCTATTTTTTGGAAATAACGTCTTTATTTTTATTATTTTTAGGAAATAAAGGAGACAAGAAGAAAAGGAGAAGTGAATTCATCCCACCATATTTCCATCATCACATAAAGCCCAATTTTGGAGCCTGTTGTTACAGCTGCCGCGACAGACGCGGAAAATACAGCCTATCGAAACGTTGTCGCGGCAGATACGCAAACGCGTAACAGACACGCAGCAGACACAGAAACGCGTGACAGACGCGTCAGAAACCACGTAACAGCTGGCCCCATTATTCGCGCCTGCCGTTACAGCTCCAACAGGCAGCAAACTCTCCCCTATATAAACCCAGTTTTACTATTCATTTTTCACTCACTTCTACTCTTTCTACTTATCTTCTTTAGAATTTTCACTTGCTTTCATTTTTTTCTTTCACAATCCTTGCAAAAAATGTCTTCTAGAAACATCCGCAGAAGTGCTGCTTCAGGCTCTGCCCCGGCAGCATCAACCCCACGATCCATCCAGATTCGTGACATGTGGGAGGAGAAGGGCTTTATCTACACTTCCAAGGAGGGGAACCTGGGATTGCAGCCATTTATAGCTAGGAAAATCAAGGCTCTGCAGTGGCAGATATTCGCAGAACAACCACAGGAGATGAATGTGTCTCTTGTCCGAGATTTTTATGTTAACATCGGCAGCAGAAATGCGACAGTAGTAACAGTCAGAGGGAGAGAGGTGCCCTTCGAGCCAGAATATATCAACACTCTCTATGGATTTTATGTGGGCAGCAACGAAGATGACCACCAGCAATTTCTCGAGAGTCTAGACCATGCTGCCTAAGACGTTGTCATGGCACAGCTCACGGACGAAGGTACCCAGTGGAACACTAATCCGAAAAACCCGAGGACGATGAAGAGAGTTCAACTCACCTCGGAGGCCAAACTGTGGAACGCCTTCATCAAAAAGCGAATCATGCCATCCTCGCACAATACAACCGTAGACCAACCCATGTTAGCCCTTATTCATTCTATTCCACATGAGAGGTCGATTAACGTTGGCAGCTACATCCGGGAGAGTTTATTGGAATGTGCACACCGGCCGACAGAACCACTCTTTTTCCTATATCTCATCTCCGCTCTCTGCCGCGGCCATCATGTACCAGAAGCTGCCACTGATTTACGAGTCCAAGAGAAAGGCTGGACTGAGCGAAACATACTCAGCTTGATGGAACTCACTGTTTCCACCCCGCTGTCGTCTTTCGACCCCACTGCCATAGCAGCAGAGACGACATAACAACCGACACCGAGCCTGCTGCCACAGAACCCAGGCAGCCTACAGCAGCAGCACCTCCGGCCGACACGTCCTCCCAGATCCTTGCTGCCATACAAAAGATAGAGGAATGACAGCTCGACCTCATGAGTTTCATTAGAGATTTCACTACATCCACGATACAATTTATTCAAACCTCTCTTAATTTCCCTGATGCTGCATTTCATGCCTTCCCAAACCAGTATTTTGCTGCCACTACTCCTGCCCATACCCCTAAACATGATGCCACGCCCAAGACGCCTTCTACAGCGTCCACACCGACCCCTGCCACAACAGCTGCAGGCAGCAACCGCGCAGACGACACCTCTGCCCGAGGAACCAAGAGAAGGATGCCTTTAGAAGAACTCGATGCCTTCATAGCGGGTTTCTCCTCTTCCTCAATTTGGGAGGAATCCGACAAAAAGCCCTTTGTCAAGAGGAATTTCTCCAAAGAGTTCACACCAATTAAGCGGCAGAAAATGGTGGCAGACAAGAACAAGAAAGATAGTGGTAGCGGCAGTAGCAGCAGCGACAGCAGTAGTAGCAGCAGCAGCTCCGAGGTTCAGGTAGTGGAGAAACCTCCTCACATCTCCCCTACCTGTATTCAACCTCCAAGGGAGGCCAAAACGAAGAATACATCTGCCTCCCCCATCCGCCAGCCAGCCAAGAAGGCCCCTGTTGAGTGTGTAAAAGTTCTATTATTTACACCCTTTTTAACCCATATTTCTGCTGCATTCAAGCATCATTGCATTGCATTTAGGTTAGTTTACGGCAAAACATCACAAATATATAAAAGGCACGGATTCTACTAAAAGATGGCTTATTTTGCAGGTTGCTGCCATAGTTGACGGAGAAGGCAGGCGCAGGGCAGAGAAGCAGAAGAGCTGAACTGGACGAGCAGACGATGAGGACGATGCTGCCATGGATCTGTCATGATAGGAGGACGACAACAAATTAGTGGAGGAAAAGCAAAGTGGACCTCGATAGATAGAGAAAATTATGCTCGTCTGTCGTGTGAACACCCTATATTTTTCCAAGCCCCGGATCAAAAGATATGTCAAGCCAAAGCTCAAGGAGAGGAAAACCCATGAAACAAGGAGGCGGCTGAAAAGTAGGATACTTAGAGATTAAGTCTTTATTAGAATCTTACTTTTAATTAAAATTGTAATCCTTGTTAACTTAGAATACTTGAGCCCAAAGCTTATGTAAGGGCATAGATTTTAACCTAGGAGAGAATAGATCCCATAACCGATAACCAAACCCCTCCGCCGTCTGTCCGTCGCCGACATGTTCTAAATTCCCCCTAGGGCCACGGGTTGTTTTTTTAAAGTAGTTGCAAGGGTTGTTTTGTTTTAGGATTTTCCAAGTTCAATAAAATAAACTTCAAGTTCTCTTATTTTGGTTATTAATATCTTGCAAGAGCATCGGGAGAGCATAGTGAGGTTATCCATTTACTTAGTATCGGGAGAGTTAAGTATACGAAAGAAATAAGAGCGAGTTCTCTAGTTTATAGTTGAACTATCTTGTGCCTAGGGATAGGGCAAGGTTAAGTGGCTAAGGAAGAATTCATACACATCGGTGTTCATTCTTCGATTCACGTCGGGAGGTATCATCAAAGACGTGATCATCGACAGACTTGGACCTAGGGATAGGCCAAGGCAGATCTGGGATTCTTGCCAAACTTGAAGTACGGAGTTGGTGTGTTTGCTACCGCGACAGCCAACGGACAGCCGCCGCGACAGGTGCTGCCGCGACGGGCACGACGACAGAACTGGAGTTCCTAAGCAATCCAATACCTGCACTACTGAGCAATTCAATACCAGCCCATTCTCTCTATCTTGATATTCCAACTCTTTTATTTACGTTTTTCCTTATTATTTTCGTGACAATTCTCTTAAATATTTTCTTTACTTCGTGCAGTGAAATAAGGTGAAGCTATTAGCCCAATCCCTATGGAGACGATATCCGATACTTCGTATCACTTTACTACTTGCGTCGTGTACACTTGCACTACAATTGCGATAGACTCTTTTACACACAACAAGTTTTTGGCGCCGTTGCCGGGGATTGGCAACATAACTACACCTTTCTTTTATTGCACTTTTCGTTTTTGTTTTTGTTTTTCTTTTAATTTTTCTTTTCCTATCTTTCGTTAGTACTTTCAACTCTTGCTTTTCACGAGGTTTTCTTGTTAATGCGCAGATCTAAAAGAGGTGAAGATCCTGAGTATAAATTAGATCCGGAGATCGAACGTTCCTTCAATCTCAAGAAACAACTTCGCCACCTTTTAGACAGGAACGAATACCTTGAGGAACAGCTAGAGAAGATGGCCCGTAATCCGCCCGTTGGTGGAGGTATACCGCTTGTCGGCGACCCGCCTGCGGCAGATGGACGACGGTCATGTCGAGACTACATGCTGAACGATCATGTAGAACTGGAGACCACGCTGCCAGATATTGAAGTTGATAACTTTGAGCTTAAACCTGTCATGTTTAGTATGATCAACAATGCCGGGCAGTTTAGTGGTGCTGTGACAGAAGATGCGAGGGAGCATCTCAAAACGTTCCAGGAGATCTGTGGTTCGTTTAGACTGCCAGGAGTTAGTCCGGAGATACTGAGGCTTCGGTTATTCCCCCATTCATTGAGGGACAGAGCTAAAACTTGGTGGAATAAACTTACGCCGGGTTTAATCGTAACTTGGGCAGATTTATCTCGTGAATTCTTATCTCGTTTTAATCCTTCGCATTTATCTGAGCGATTACGTAACGAAATTGCTACTTTTCAACAGGAAGATGACGAGCCGATGCACGAGGCCTGGGACAGATTTACTACTCTTCTTCGAAACTGCCCAATGCATGGATTCCCTGTCTGGAATCAGGTAACTAAATTCTATAATGCTGCTAACTTACAAACTCGCATTCGAATTGATTCTGCAGCAAATGGACTATTATTGGATAAAGATCCGGACGAAGCTCTGCAAGTTTTGAAAAATCTAGCCAAGAATGAGGAGCAGTTTCCGACTGCAAGAAGAGGGGGTAAACGGGTACTTGCTGTCAAGGACTATGAGGCCGACAGCACTATGAAATCACAGGTAGCCTTCCTTACTAAAGCAATGAAAAGGTTATTGAATGAAGATGAATTACAAGGATTCGCTGTCGAGGAAGTTTGTAACATCTGTGAGGGAAATCATAGTCGGGATGAGTGCCCAATACAAATAGAAGAGGAAAAATATGTTGGAAACTACAAGCTAATATACAATTCCAACAATTATAATCCCAATTGGAGGAAGGATCCCAAATTTTCCTGGAGTAATCCTAATAATGCCTTGAATCCGCAAGCAGACAATCAGAATCAGGGAGGACCTAGATTGCTAACGCGACAGCAACTGCCGCAGCAACTGCCACGAGAAGCATATTGGAACAGACACTAGCCACTTTTATGTCTCAGACCGGTACGTATATGGAGAATATGAATCAGTTTGTCAAGAAGACAGAAACCTTTATGGATAAAACAGAGATGAGGATGACAAATCATGAAGCTACTTTGAAATCTCTGGAGACACAAATGGGTTAGGTTTCTCAACATATTAAGCCGAGGCAGAATGGAGGATTTCCTAGCAATACTGAAAATGCTAGACCACCCACACAATAGCAATGTAAGGCGATCACTACTAGGAGTGGGAAGAAACTACCAGGGCTGGAAAAAGAAGCTGAAACAGAAAAGGAACCTGCCTTGGATAAACATGCCGAGGAAGCTGCCCCGACAGGTGATAAACAGACTGCTGCCAATGGGCCTGTCACGACAGCAGAAGCGACAGAGGAGAAAAAAAATGATGACCGTCCGCAGATTCACATGCAGTGGGAAGGACGTATAGCTGATTATCGTCCTCCACCACCTTTCCCTCAACGGATACAGCAAGCTAAACATGAATCTCAACTTAAAAAGATTTATGATATTTTTAAGCAAGTTCATATTAATATTCCGCTATTAGATGTCGTTAGGGAGATGCCCGGTTATGCTAAATTTCTCAAGGATGTTATGTCGAAAAAATCTAAACTTAGGGAACTCGAAACGGTAAAGATGACAGAAGGTTGCATGAGTATTCTTCATCGGTAGCCACCCAAGAAAAAGAAGGATCCGGGGAGCTTCATCATCCCTTGCATAATCGGAAACAAATTTGTGGGTAAGACACTTTGTGATCTTGGTGCTAGTGTTAATTTAATGCCAAAGTCTGTTTTTCAGAAATTAGGTATTGGAAAGGCGCGGCCCACGACAGTAACTCTGCAGCTAGCAGACCGCTCTTACGTTCATCCAGAGGGAAAGATTGAAGATATTCTGGTAAGAGTGGATAAGTTTATTTTTCCTGCTGACTTTCTTGTTTTAGATTGTGAGGCAGACGAAAACGCACCAGTCATCCTTGGGCGACCCTTCTTAGCCACGGGAAGATCACTGATTGATGTGGAGAAAGGAGAACTCACCATGCGAGTGAACGATCAAGAGATTAAGTTGAATGTTCTCCAAGCGATGAAACATGCTGATTTGGACGAGGAATGCAAGGCTATCACTGATGTTACCCTTGATCAACCCTGCATCAGGTCGGGCTGTCACGATATTAAATTTGGTCACTGCCGCGGCAGCCACCTACAGGCCTGTCACGACAGCAACGACGATAGCACCGACAACAGCAACTCCTCTGAATCCGATACATCTGATACTGAAGATCAGGAGGAGATAAACTGGTTAGGCAATCGTCCAGGTAAGTTATTCGAACCTTTGAATTATACTTCGGATAACCATGTAATCCAAAAGCCATCTATTGTTGAGCCACATGGCTTAGAACTTAAGCCCCTGCCGGGGCAGCTTAAATATGCTTTTCTTGGTTCAAATGACACACTGCCCGTAATCATCTCTTCTAAGCTGCCGCAGGAACAGGAACGACAGCTAATCGACATGCTAAAGCAGCACAAAAAGGCGATTGGATGGACGATAGCAGACATTCAAGGCATTAGTCTGGCGTTATGCATGCACAAAATTCTTCTAGAAGAAGATCATAAGCCGACTATTGATGCACAAAGGCGGCTAAACCATGCTATGAAGGAGGTAGTGCGTAAAGAGATAATCAAATGGTTAGATGCTGGTATTATTTACGCCATCTCCGACAGCAAATGGGTGAGCCCGGTGCAATGTGTTCCAAAGAAGGAGGAATGATCGTGGTAACCAACGAGAACAACGAGTTAATCCCAACCAGGACTATGACCGGTTGGAGGGTTTGTATGGACTATCGGAAGCTTAACAAAGCTACCCGAAAGGACCATTTTCCTTTACCCTTTATTGATCAAATGCTTGATAGATTAGCGGGTAAACCTTACTATTGTTTTCTTGATGGTTATTCATGTTACAATCAAATTGCTATTACACCGGAGGATCAAGAAAAGACGACTTTTACATGCCCCTACGGAACATACGCGTTTAGGAGGATGCCGTTTGGACTCTGTAATGCACCAGCCACCTTCCAAAGGTGCATGATGGCTATATTCTCCGACATGGTAGAGGATTTCCTGGAAATTTTTATGGATGATTTTTCCGTCTTTGGAGACGATTTTGAGAGTTTCCTCGGCAATCTACAAAAGGTACTTGAAAGATGTGAAAAAGCCAATCTTGTTTTGAATTGGGAAAAATGCCACTTTATGGTGGATGAAGGAATAGTCCTTGGCCATAAAATTAGCTGCCGTGGGATAGAAGTCGACAGGGCCAAAATAGAAGTGTTTGAAAAGCTGCCGCCGCCAACAACAGTCAAGGGCATTAGAAGTTTTTTAGGGCATGCTGGTTTTTATCGAAGATTTATTACAAATTTCTCAAAAATCACCAAGCCCCTATGCCATCTCTTAGAGCAGAACCGACCCTTTGACTTTAATGATGAATGTACTGAAGCATTCAAGGTTCTGAAAGAAAAACTAGTGACAGCCCCCGTAGTACAGCCACCAGACTGGACACAACCATTTGAGATTATGTGTGATGCTAATGACTATGCTGTCGGGGCAGCACTTGGGCAGCGCAGAGATAAGCTGTTTCATGTCATATATTATGCCAGCAAAACATTAAATGACGCCCAAGTGAACTACACCACCACAGAAAATGAGGTGTTAGCTGTGGTATTCTCCATCGACAAGTTCCATTCTTATATACTTGGGACGAAGGTAATAGTGCACACGGACCATTCTGCCCTAAAGTATTTGTTCGCAAAGAAGGATGCAAAGCCTAGATTGATATGGTGGATCTTGCTATTACAAGAATTCGACCTTGAGATCAATGACAAAAAGGGGACAGAAAATCAGGTGGCAGACCACTTGTCAAGGTTGGAGAAGGGACAAAGTCTACCAATCGATGAGACAAACATATTGGAGACCTTCCCAGATGAGCAGCTCTTTGCTGCCGCAATCGCTGCCGCAACAGCCATGGCGGCAGGTAAGTCTTCTGAACTCCCTTGGTATGCTGATTTCGTTAATTTTATAGTTAGCGGAATACTTCCTTCTGATCTTAATTATCAAGCTAGGAAGAGGTTTAAAAATGATGTTAAGCATTATTATTGGGACGAACCTCTTCTTTTCAAAATGTGTGCAGATCAGGTTATAAGGAGGTGTGTACCACAAGAAGAGCAAGAAGACATTCTCCATCACTGCCATGCTTCACAATATGGAGGTCACTTAGGAGGCAATAAAACTGCTGCCAAGGTGCTGCAGTCTGGGTTCTACTGGCCGACACTATATAAAGATGCACAGGACTTTTACAAGAACTGTGACAGGTGCCAGCGGACAGGTAACATCTCGAGGAGAAACGAGATGCCACTGCAGAACATTCTAGAAGTCGAGATCTTCGACGTTTGGGGATTGATTTTATGGGACCTTTTCCATCTTCATGTGGAAATCTATACATCCTCTTAGCAGTGGATTATGTCTCTAAGTGGGTAGAAGCTATCGCCACTCAAAAGTATGATGCCAAGACAGTCCAAAATTTTTTGCACAAAAACATTTTTTTCTAGATTTGGCATCCCTAAGGCGATTATCAGTGATGAAGGGAGACATTTTGATAATAGGGTAATTGCTGCCGCCTTGAAGAAATATGGTGTCAAGCACAGGATCGCGACAGCATACCACCCACAGACCAATGGACAAGCTGAGATATCCAATAGGGAAGTTAAGAACATTCTTGAGAAGATGGTTAAGCCAACTAGGAAAGATTGGTCTTTACTCCTTAACGATGCATTATGGGCATATAGGACAGCTTTTAAGACTCCATTGGGCATGTCTCCATACCGATTGATTTATGGAAAAACCTGTCATCTGCCTGTCGAGATAGAGCACAAAGCATATTGGGCAATCAAGGCAGTGAACATGGACTTGGACAAGGCAGGCCAGAAAAGGCTGTTAGATTTAAACGAGATCGAAGAAATACGGACAATGGCCTACGGCAATGCAAGATTTTACAAGGAGAAAACTAAGAAGTGGCATGATAGGAAGTTGCTACCACGACAGTTCTGCCCAGGGCAGCTTGTGTTGTTGTTTAATTATAGACTGAAACTCTTCCCAGGAAAGCTAAAGTCTAGATGGTCTGGCCCCTTCCAAGTGGTACAAGTTTTTCCTCATGGTGCCATTATAATCCGATCATTAAAAGACGGGCACCAATTCAAAGTCAATGGACAGCGCCTCAAGCATTATCAGGGGACTGAAGCCCCAGGAATACAGGAAGTGGTTACTTTAGGAGATGCCCCACAAGGCATCCCTAATTTAACCTAAATTTTATTTTTATTATTTATTTTTATTATTTATTATTAGGAAATTAGGTTATTTTATTCGAATAATGTTTTTATATTTTCTATTTTTAGGAAATAAAGGAGTCAAGAAGAAAAGGAGAAGTGACCCAAGCCCACCATCCATCCATCAACCCAACAGAGCCCATTTATTGCAGCCTGTCGTTTCAGCTGCCGCCGCAGATACGGATAAGACAGGCTGTCAACAGACTGACACGACAGACGCAGAAGCGTGTGGCAGACGCGTAACAGACGCATAAATGCGTGTCAGTCGCGTTAGACACGCCAAATCTTATCAATGGCCCTGTTATTCACGCCTGCCGTTACAGCATTAAATGGGCAGCAACTCGATCGCTATAAAACCCCGTTCTCATTTTCATTTTTCCTCACTTCTGCTTATTCTTACTTGCCTTCTCCTCTTGTTTTTATTAGTTTTCTTTACTTTCACAACCCTTGCAACTAAAATGTCTTCCAGACGTACCCGCCGCAGTGCTGCTTCAACCTCTTCCGCAGCAGCACCCACACCGTAGTCGTTCGCAACCAAAGACTTATGGGAGAAAGAGGATTCATCTACGTCCGCAAGGCAGCAAACATGGGGCTACAACCATTCATCGCAAAGGTGATACGGACTCAGCTATGGGAGCAGTTCGCCGCACAACCTGTAGAACTTAATGATACGTTGGTGTGGGAATTCTATGCTGCCATCGACAGCAGAACGGCAACATCAGTCACCGTCCGAGGGGTAGAGGTACCATTTACAGCTGACAGCATCAACCACATGTGTGGCCTATATTTTGGTCCCAACGATGATGCCCATCAGGAATTTTTAGACACCCTCGATTCTGCCGCCTACAGTGTTGTCATGGCGGAGGTGACAGAGGAAGGAACAACATGGACCACGAGCAAAAAGAACCCCAACTCTTTAAAAAGGGGGCAGCTACTCCCAGAAGCCAAACTCTGGAACGCTTTCATCAAAAAGCATATCATGTCGACCTCCCATCACACGACGGTGGACCAGCAGCGGCTCGCCATCATTCATTCGATCATGCACGACCGGCCTATCAACGTGGGCCGCTATATGAGGGACAACATCTTGGACTGCACATTCCGTTCCACCTCCCGCATTTGCCTACCGTTCACGATCACTTCTCTTTGCCGCTGCGCTGCCGTCCTAGAGGCCACTGCCGACAAACTGATCCAAGGCAGAGGCTGGACAGACAACAACATTAACAGCCTCATGGAGCTGATAGTCGCAACCCCCGTCTCATCCTTCAACCCGGCTGCCTCCCCAGCAGAATCATCCGAGGAGCCTGCCCCTGCCCCTGCCGCCGCCACCACCCAGACAGACCAAGCTGCCTAGATCCTTGCTGCAATACAACGAGTGGAAGACAGACAGATGGGGCTGATGACATTCATCCGGGATTTCGCGAACTCAATGGTAAATTTTATTACCAATACTTTAAATTATCCCGATATTATTTTTTCCACTTTTCCTGCCCACTATTTCCACATCCCCTCCCCTGTCCACACACCTACACCACCTGCCTCCCCACACACCCACTCTACTGCTTCCACCCCATCACCTACCCCGACGGCAGCTGGCAGTCCAACAGCCAAAACCTCTGCCCGAGGAACGAAGAGACCTGCCTCACATGACAGCGAGTCAGACCCTCCTATTAGGAGGAACTTGGAGAAGGAGTTCACGCTTGTCAAGAGGCAGAAACACGTGGCAGACAGAAAAAGAATGCCCAAGGGCAGCACCACCACCAGCAGCACTTGGGATAGTGGCAGCAGCTCAGACATCCAGCTCGTGAAGCAACCTGTCCAGCCTCCTCCACAGCCCAGACGCTGCCGCCAGATCTGTGTCAGCAGCAGCAGTGAAGACAACGATTAAAATTTAAGTCTTTTATTTTCCTTTATTGCTGCCTCCTCTATTTATTTTTTGTGATGTACCTGCCTTCATTTTATCTGTCATTTGCATTGAGGGCAATGCAACCCTCGACTTTGGGGGTGGCAACCCTCCATTTTAATGGAGTCTTAGTACATCTTTAATTAATTGTTGTGTCTTTTAAGTTCTCTTAAAAAAATCAGAAAAGATTAAACTGTTGGCTTAAAACTGTGAAGTAACTTACCTGTCATGACAGCTCTGTCGTGGCAGCATCTTTAGGACAGTTTAAGGAGAAGTTTAGAGCCTTTCTATAGTTCTGAAAAACTTAAACACCATTGTGACTGTTATATTGCTTAGATTTCTTTTAGCCGAACTAGAATAGGATGCTTAGTACTTGAATAGCCCCTAGAGGTGCCTAACACTGGCTCTAGGAAAGAAGTTTAGCAAAAGAAACTCAAAACCCTAGAGGTGCCCGAAACCGGGTCTAGGAAGCTAACTAGAGGTGCCCAAAACTGGCTCTAGAAAAATTTTAGCTTGAAAATAGAAGAAAAAGAAGCATGAAAATGTGTCTTCAAGAAATTAAACTTTGGCATAAAAATTCGAGTTAAAAAGTTGAATATTCTAGTGAAACTAAGAGAGTCTTAGCATATAATTGTTCACAAGCATGCACACACTGCACGAGAACTATAGTGAGATTCCGGACAGATCCTAATCTCTCCGACAGGTTGCTGCCGCCACAGAGAATGAGCGACGGGTAAGGGACAGTTCACTGTTTGAAAGCCAACACAAAAATATTCATTTTTCTTTTAGGTCTTAATTGCTTGAGGGCAAGGAAAATCTTGAGTTTGGGGGTGTGTTGAGTGTGTAAAAGTTCTATTATTTACACCCTTTTTAACCCATATTTCTACTGCATTCAAGCATCATTGCATTGCATTTAGGTTAGTTTACGGCAAAACATCACAAATATATAAAAGGCACGGATTCTACTAAAAGATGGCTTATTTTGCAGGTTGCTACCATAGTTGACGGAGAAGGCAGGCGCAGGGCAGAGAAGCAGAAGAGCTAAACTGGACGAGCAGACGATGAGGACGATGCTGCCATGGATCTGTCGTGACAGGAGGACGACATCAAATTAGTGGAGGAAAAGCAAAGTGGACCTCAATAGATAAAGAAAATTTTGCTCGTCTGTCGTGTGAAAACCCTATATTTTTCCAAGCCCCGGATCAAAAGATATGTCAAGCCAAAGCTCAAGGAGAGGAAAACCCATGAAACAAGGAGGCGGCTGAAAAGTAGGATACTTAGAGATTAAGTCTTTATTAGAATCTTACTTTTAATTAAAGTTGTAATCCTTGTTAACTTAGAATACTTGAGCCCAAAGCTTATATAAGGGCATAGATTTTAACCTAGGAGAGAATAGATCCCATAACCGATAACCAAACCCCTCCGCCGTCTGTCCGTCGCCGACATGTTCTAAATTCCCCCTAGGGCCACGGGTTGTTTTGTAAAGTAGTTGCAAGGGTTGTTTTGTTTTAGGATTTTCCAAGTTCAATAAAATAAACTTCAAGTTCTCTTATTTTGGTTATTAATATCTTGCAAGAGCATCGGGAGAGCATAGTGAGGTTATCCATTTACTTAGCATCGGGAGAGTTAAGTATACGAAAGAAATAAGAGCGAGTTCTCTAGTTTATAGTTGAACTATCTTGTGCCTAGGGATAGGGCAAGGTTAAGTGGCTAAGGAAGAATTCATACACATCAGTGTTCATCCTTCGATTCACGCCGGGAGGTATCATCAAAGACGTGATCATCGACAGACTTGGACCTAGGGATAGGCCAAGGCAGATCTGGGATTCTTGCCAAAATTGAAGGACGGAGTTGGTGTGTTTGCTGCCGCGACAGCCAACGGACAGCCGCCGCGACAGGTGCTGCCGCGACGGGCACGACGACAGAACTGGAGTTCCTAAGCAATCCAATACCTGCACTACTGAGCAATTCAATACCAGCCCATTCTCTCTATCTTGATATTCCAACTCTTTTATTTACGTTTTCCTTATTATTTTCGTGACAATTCTCTTAAATATTTTCTTTACTTCGTGCAGTGAAGTAAGGTGAAGCTATTAGCCCAATCCCCATGGAGACGATATCCGATACTTCGTATCACTTTACTACTTGCGTCGTGTACACTTGCACTACAATTGCGATAGACTCTTTTACACGCAACAGCCCCTGCCCACCGACAGATCTGACTGAGCAGCAGCAGTGACGACAACGCCTAAAATTAAGTTTCTTACCTTATATTGTTGTCCGCCTTTTGATATTTTGTGATGTACTTTTTATTTTCTTTTTACTGTCATTTGCATTGAGGGCAATGCAACCCTTGAGTTTGGGGGCGGCATCCCTCTATTAATGGAGTCTTATTTAGTTGAAAAATTGTGTCTTTCACTTAGTTTATTTTCGCTTAAAAATGAACATTTTGACTTAAGTCTTTGAACTGAACTTACCTGTCGTGGCAGTGCCTTTAGGATAGTTTTAGGAGCAGTTTAGAGCCTTTCTATAGTTCTGAAACTTAAACACCATTTGTGATTGTTATATTGCCTAGAACTCTACTAGTAAACTAGAATAGGAAGCTTAACACTTGAATAGCCCCTAGAGGTGCCTAACACTGGCTCTAGGTAAAGAAGCTAAGAAAAATAGACTCAATACACCTAGAGGTGCCCGAAACCGGCTCTAGGAAGTTAGCTAGAGGTGCCCAAAACCGGCTCTAGTCAAACTTAAGCTTGAGAAAATAAAATTGAGTCTGAATAAAAACAAAAGGAGCCTAAGAATTGCCTCCAAAAAGATGAAATTTGGCATAAAAATTCAAGTTAAAGGCTTAACTATTCTAGTGAAACTAAGGGAGTCTTGTCATATAATTGTTCACAAGCATGCACACACTACACGAGGGTTATACCAAGGTTCTAGACGAATCCTAAATTATCTGACAATGTGTTGCTCTCAATAGGGAATGAGTGGTAGGTAAGGGAAAGTTCACTGTTTTCATCCAAACAAAAATATTTTCTTTTAGGTTTGAATTGCTTGAGGGAAAGAAAAACCATGAGTTTAGGGGTGTGTTGAGTGTGTAAAACTTCTATTATTTACCCCCTATTTAACCCATATTTCTGCTGCATTCAAGCATAATTCATTGCATTTAGGTTAGATTTCAGTTATACATCACAAATATATTAAATGGCATAGTTTCTACTGAAATTGGTTGCTTTTGCAGGTTGCTGCTGTAGCAGATGGAGAAGCAGGTGCTGGGCAGTGATACAGCAAAGCTGGAACTGGATTAGTAGACGAGAAGGACGATGCTGCCATGGCTGCTGCCGTGGCAACCAAGGACGACAACAGTTTTGAGGAGAAAAAGCAAAGTGGGCCTCGACAGAAAGAGAAAATTAAGCCCGTCTGTCATGGAATACCCTTATATTTTTCCAAGCCCTAGATCAGAAAGAAAGCCAAGCCCAAAGTTCAAGGAAGAAACTCCAAGCAAGAAGGAAGGACGAATTAAAGACTTATGCTCTGAAGATTTAGTCTTTAATAGAGTTATACTTTAATTTCAACTTGTATTCTTGCCATATTAGAAAACTTGAACCCAAGGCCTATATAAAGGCATGTAATTAGACCTAGGAGAGGATATCATCTATCTCTAGCCTTCTTCCCAAAACCCTAGCCGTTTTCCCCTTCTCAACATGTTCTAAATTCCCCCTAGGGCCACGAGTTGATTTGTAAAGTAGTTGCAAGGATTGCTTTTGTTTTAGGAATTTTCTATTCAATAAAATAAACTTCAAGTTCGCTTATTCTGGTTGTTAACATCTTGCAAGAGTATAAGGAGAGCATTGTGATGTTATCTATTTACTTAATATCGGGAGAGTTAAGTATACGAAAGGAATAAGTGCGGGTTCTCTAGTTTATAGTTGAACTATCTCGGACCTAGAGATAGGACGAGGTTAAATTGCTAAGGAAGAATTCAACAACATCGGTGTTCATCCTTCGATTCACGCCGGGAGGTACCATCAAAGACGTGTTCATCGAGAAACTTGGACCTAGGGATAGGCCAAGGCATAACAAGGATTCTTGCCAAGCTTGAAAGTACAAAATTGTGTAATCGATGCCGCGACTAACAACAGACCGCTGCGCGACAGGTGCTGCCGCGACAGGGACGGCGACAGAACATATATTCCCAAGACTTTGCAATACCTACTCTACTGAGCAACTCAATACCAGCCCATTCTCTCTATCTTGATTCCATTACTCTTTTATTTAAGTATTCTTTATTATCTCGTGACAACAACTTAAATAAATCTCTTCTCTTTCGTGCAGTAATCCAATGTGAAGCTATTAGCCCAGTCCTTGTGGAGACGATATCCGATACTTCCATATCACTTTACTACTTACGTCGTGTACACTTGCACTACATTGCGATAGACACTTTTACACGCAACAGCTCCAATATCACGAAGAACTTCCTCCACAACCTTGAAAGGTTCCGACACAACATAGGCGTCAGTGGCATCAGACTGTGCCGACGCGATAGGCGTTGTGGTAGACTTGGCTTTGGTTTCCTTTGATTCAATCAGAGAGTCAATACTAAAAGATTCAACATGGACTGGAGACAACATGACTGTGGCATCAGATGGAGTATGAGCTGATTGGGGACTGGTTGGCATTGCATCGTCACTAGCAAAGATCTCTGTATGGAAATCTAGGAAAGCTGGCAAGAAATTTAGGGATATCTTCTCAAGGGTCTCCATGATGGCTATATCCCTAGCATGACTATACTGCCAAAGCTTGACATTCCGCTCATCGACATTCTCTAATTTAAGGAGAATAATCTCCTGGCCATGGCTAATTTTTGAGAGCAATGCCACTCCACTAGCTGGCATGGGAGCGTTAGATTCTGCCTTTGGCACCTTAGGCATTGGCGTAGTTGTCTTCCCTTTTCCTTTGTCCTTGGTCTCGGTGGTAGTGAGTTGTCGCCACAGTGCCGACATGATTGTGGTGCCCTTGATTTCTAGGCCTTTGTCTGAGTCGATATTTGGCACACCATGTCTCATGCAAATGTTAGAAATTAACAAAGAAAAGAATAGATTGCCGTTAGGCTTACCCATACATTTATATGTCTCCTCGACGATGATCCAGCCGAGATTGATTTTTCGGCCAACTATGATTGAGTGCAGTAGTGCCAGCCGTTCCTCTGACATCATTTCATTGTGGTTGGTTAACATCAAGTTTGCCTTGAGAAATTGGTTACACCCATTTGGCTGAGATTTCAATGCCAGTCTTTTGACGGTTCAGTGGCCCTTGGAAGACAATATCCACGTCGTGCCTGGTTCACGCAGATCTTCCAACAACTTCTACCTTTTGGCAACGATTATTGACTCAACATACTCTAGATGCTCATCCTCAGCATCCCCCAAATTTAACATGGCATTGATATAACCTTCATCAAAATGAAAGCATGTATCTCGTATAATTAAGAACAGACTGTCCTTGGTGGTCAAGTGGGCATAAAACTCCCAGACAATATTCGCGTAAACCTCCCTTTTTGCTGGCATAATAGCTCCCATTTGTGCCGGTTGACTACCACCATAAAATCATCAGAAAATCCCACGGTTGGTTCACCTTTGAATTTGAAATGCTTCTAAAAACAAAAGGATCTTGAGGTGAAATTTTCTACATGCTTTTTCTGGATCTCCTTATTGAAAAAGATTTTAAAGGCGGATGATGAAGAAGCCATTGAAACGTGATGAAGCTTTGGGCGTGTTGAACAAAGGAAGAAGAAGAGAAAAGATGAGTCTTGGTTTCTTGCTTGATAATGAAAGAGAGAAGTGAAAAGGGTTATGTTTCTTTGAACGGTTAGGGTAGGTGGAAAGTAAATGGTTGAGTGTTTGATGGGATTTAATAAAGTAGCTGAATTTAATGAGGATAATGATGGAAATGAAAAAGATTTGATTTGATAAAGGGTTAAGTGATAAGGGTGATGTGATAAGGTTGTAAGTGATAGGAGAGGTTTAAAGAGTGGAGTGATAAGGTGATTAAGTTGAATTTAAATTTCAACCTAATAGTTTGGACAGCTCAGGTTAAAATTCAAAAGGAAACAATTTTCACTCTCATGGGCCGAATTTAATCAACCTAATAAAGTAGCCTCTGCGTTGGCATTTTGCGTGGCACGCAGATTGTGTCAACGTCTCATGTAAAGTCTTGCCTTGCTATTATACCCGACATACTAATCTGCACATACTCAAAGAAAACCTTTCAACGCAGCAAAGGAAAATTTAAAACTAAATGATGAAAAATAAAAAAAATAAAGAAAACGGTGAAAAATAAAAACATCTAATCCTAATATTTATAGAAAGTAAACCACGATGATGATGTTACGGCACATCTTCCAAGAGGATAACCTCTTTGGCATGCTTCTTATATCCTTCCAAATAGTGCTTTAAACGTTGGTCATTCACCTTAAAAATATCCTCCGTCTTCAAATTCTTGATATTCACAGCTCCATGGACATAGCGCTTTACAAATTCATAAGGACCCATCCATCTAGATTTGAGTTTACCTGGAAACAATTTTAGCCGTGAGTTAAACAACAAAACTTGTTGGCCTACCTCAAATTGTCTTAGAATTATCCATCTGTCATGTTAGCGTTTTGCCTTCTCCTTGTAGATTTTGGCATTCTCATAGGCTTGTGTCCAGAATTCTTCCAACTCATTTAGGTATAGTAACCTCTTTTCTCTAGCAACTCTTCGTGCCATGTCAAGTGTTCTGATGGCCCAAATAGGCTTTATGTTCCAGCTCTACTAGCAGATGACACGGTTTTCCAAAAACAAGTCAAAATGGTGAATGCAAGCATCGTAATTGTCCAATAAATTATCTTTAATCTCAAATTAAATAGATAAATAATGTAGAAATAGAGAAGAAGGGTCGATCCGCAAGGACTAAGGAGCTTCTGTTATCTGGAGGTTTTGATTCTGACTGAAGCGAGAAAATATGGTCAAGAGAGTAGAAAATTAAATCAAAAATGAGGAAAGTAAATTTTGAAAATAAAATCAATTAAATGGTATAGCCTCAAGCTTCGCATTGCCTCAATTCCGACTGATCATCGAAGAAGATTTTACTCCGAATAAATGGTATAATCCAAAATCAATTTTGAATTTCAGTTTTTTGGCTAGACTAAACATGATTATCGCCGGTAGAATAAAATATTTTTAAAATCTAGAAAAACCCAACTCAGACTATGTTGTCTCAATGAGAATCAAATTCGATCTCAATTTTGTTGAGTGGATCAAATTAACCGATATCACCAAGAGGAGGGAGGGTGAATTGGCACTTTAAAATTTGGAGGGAGCAAAAAGAACAAGTAGAAATGATATACAAGGCACTTATAGTGGTTCAAGCTTCTAAACAAGCTCTACATTCACTACCTTAGCTCCGACTAAGGATTTCAACAAACTCTCCACTAATTTGTTCTTCCCCTTTTCTAGGCTAAGGAAACAACCTTTACAAATGTTCAATCTTTCTACCCAAAGATTGAACCACAAGACTCTTACTTTACAAAGAAGAATATTGGCAATTACAATTGATCACTCACAAGATAAATATAGCCCAATTGATTTACAAACACTCCCCAAAACTCCTAAATTTGATTTACAATGAGAAATCAAGGAGTTGGGTGCAAGAATTTGACAATAAGTACTAAGGTTTGGATTTGATTTCTTGGATGTTGCTTTGAGGTTCAATAGTTGTTACTGAAGCTTTTGAGGCTTGTATTTATACCCTTGCATTGATTTCTAGCCGTTAGGATGATTGAGGTCATCAATAAAGATGTTGGAGCCTTTATTTCCAACCATAAATGCACTTCTGCACCTTCTCGTATCAAAACACGAAGGCCCGTACCGATCTTTATCTCAAAACAGAAAGAGCCGTTGCAGGTAATAAATAAGGGTGTATTGAAATGAGTGAACGCATATTAAAACAATTTAAGGGGTCGTATCGAAACGAATTTGGTCGTACCGATGCAATTTTTCTCACTTGAGGTACTGCCAAAATCCGTATGGAAACGACCCTAAGGCGTACCTATACGGGTTAACTGCCTTTTAAAAAATTGCTCATTCCCAATAACTGGCAAGTAACGGTCAAAATTAAAAAATGCTAATATTTTACATATCTCTCAGACCATATCAAAACGGCAAGGCCGTATCAATACACGATGCTTAAAATTCTTAAACCCTAAAAAAGTTGTATCGAAACAATATAAGCATGTATCGAAACGATTTCATCTAGTAGCCAAATAAGGTTTCGCCGTATCAAAACACCCTTGGGTGTATCGAAACGCATGTACGTTTTTGTATTGTTTGGCTTAAAATTCTTAGAAAATTTTATAGGGTTTAAGTTTTGAATTTGGAAAACAATTTGGGATTAAAAATACTTGTCAATTTTGAGACTTTAAAGTACTTAAAATTTTATTTACTTTGCAAATAAGTCCTTAAAACAATTTGTTATATCAAAATCAAACATAGGTTTTACAATCTTCCCCTTTTTTATATAACAAAACCAGAGTAAATTTTTAAGTACTCCCCCTTTCTTTAATCTATGTTTTGAAAAAAAATATAGCTTAACCCTTGTCCCCCTTTTTGTTAGATCAAAATCAATGAAGAACAAAAGGATATAACCAATATATAAAGCAATAAAGCATAAGACAAAGCAAAATTAAAGCAACATAATATCACAAGGCATAATAAACCAAAGCAAAGGTTCCAAAATATCCAAACTTGAATCCTAAGAACAAGAAATCAAAGCATAGGTCCTAAAAGGAAAAACATAGATAGATGCATAAAAGGGAAATCTTAAAAGATGATATGTAATGAGATATAAAATTCATGGTTCGTCTTCATCGTCATCTTCACCATCATCATCATTCTTCCTAGATTGCCTCCACTCATGATGAAATGCTGCGAGAGACATGTCCAAAGAAATTTGTAAAGAAGCAATCAAAGCAACACGATCATCAAGGGACTTGTGGTGATTCTCAAGGACGGCGACTCGCTCTTCCAAAGATGTGAAGCGAGTATCAATAGCGGCAAATCCGGCATTCATGTTGGTGTCCATCGAGCCAATAGATGTGTGCAAGCTTGTGAATTGCTCGGTGAGAGGTCAGAAGTTTCATGTTGTCCGTTTGAGCACCTTGAGGTGGAGCTGCTTGAGGAGCCGCTTGACGAAGTTCGTCGGGAATAGCATCGGTGGAAGCTCAGTGAGACGAACCCACTCATTCTTGATGTAGTGAAACTTAGCACGTATGAAGGAAGTCTCATTGATTTGATCCTTAAGACGCGATGGTTCATCATGAGAGCAATCTATCTCGAATTGAGTAAACAAGTAACTCAAAGTGGTGTCGTAGGTGAAAGAAGTAATATGATCGGTGTGACAATATTAAACAAGGTAAACCATCTCGGAAAACATGATTTGAGAAAGATTTGAGCGTTTCTCTTCACGGAAGCATCGAAGCCAAAAATCATCAACTTGGCGGATGGATGAAAATTTTCCACCGGATGGACGGAACCACCAAGTGATCATCAAGTGAAGAATGCGATCATGAGCATCGAGAACGGTAACGAAACCACTCAAGACATGTCTTAATGAGTCCTCATCAGCTATACTCAAATCTTCAAGACCAAAAGTATCGGTTAAAGTCTTAACGGTAACCCAAAACTTCTTTCCCATCAAATAAGATTCAATAGCAACCATGGTCTTTTTTGCGGGACCAACAATACACTTGGCATTGAAATAAAAAAAAATCAAAACAAGATATTTGTAGACAATAGGTGGTAATGCCAAAAATTTCATAAAGCTCCAACGCCTTAAAAGATGAAGATATTGAAATTGAAAGCGTTCGAAATCTAAAAAGGGAAGAGATACAACCCGATCGCGACGGATATCATGAGTTTGAAATTGGCGAAAATAGTCCATCTCATCTGTGGTGCGAAAACACCTTGGGTAAATAACCGCAAGATTTGGGCGAGTAATCTCATCATTCTCAACATTGGAGGATTCTCCAACTTCTGTAGTTCTTGCTCTCTTTTTAGGAGCCATAGGAAAATCTAAAAATAAATTAAGGCACAAGAAAACAATGTATGCATAACCATCACATTCGATCCAAAAATAATCTAATTGATCAAGGTAGGAAAAGAAAATTCTATACAATATAGGTTAAAAACATATACATATGTAAAAGGAATTTTGGTAAGAAAAATTAAAAAACAGTAAAATTAAATATACGATATAATTTTATATTCAAAACACAAATTTCGGATTTTGAAATAAATTTTGCAAAATCTTGAAAACTCATACTATATATGTATTTTATGTACAAAAATTAGCATAAAAGTATAGTAAAATAAACAAAATTGAAAAGAAAAGACGATGCACAATTTTATGAAATAGCCTTGAGTTTTGAGTTGTGGAGTAAAAACCCTCAAAGATTTGTGTGAAAAACAAAGGGTTTTGATGGGTATTTATAGAATGAAAACGTAGGGGTTTTGGGGCAAAAGAGATTGAGTTTTAATGAAAGCAGGTTTGAAGATTGAAACCAATTAATGACTCAAATTAATGATATGTGGCCGCGCGTACCGATACGCCATAAGGTGTATCAAGACATGTGTATCGAAACATGTTTACGCATACCGAAACACCTTACCATACTTGTACATGTTTAACTGTACCGAAACCCGATTAAGCTTCCTCGTATCGAAACATGTTTAACCGTTTTGATACCATCTACCAAAGATTTAAGTTTAGGGATTTGCTCAAGCATGTCTTATCGAAACAACCTTACCTGTTTCGATACACCTTGCCCAAAAGATACATTTTTGGCACAAAGGTGTCCAAAATTGGATTTCTAATGATCCTAAATGCATGGACATTAGATATGAACAATATATATGAACTAAAGCAGATAGATACCTCCCCTAACAACAAGCATAGATGCAAAAGGAGGAAAATCACCATAAGCACGAGCATCAAATAATTTCAAGCACATTTTTGGTCATTTGAGACCTAAAAGTGTCAAGGAAGGATGGTTAAACCTAACTCTCTTTTAAGGGTACAAAAATGTTCTTTATCTAAAGGTTTGGTAAATTTGTCCGCTAATTGGTTCAAGGTATCAAGATATTCTAGAACTACATCATTTTTTAAGACACGATCTCTAATGAAATGATGTCTAATTTCTATATGTTTGGTTCTAGAGTGTTGGATGGGATTCTTAGTGAGACAAATGACACTAGTGTTGTCACACTTAAGGGGTATGGTATCTACTTGAACACCGTAGTCTAAGAGTTGTTGCTTCATCCAAAGAACTTGAGCACAACAACTCCTTAAGGATATGTACTCCGCTTCGGTGGTAGATAAGGCTACACTATTTTGTTTCTTAGAGAACCAAGATATGAGCATACTACCTAAGAATTGACATGTTTTGGAGGTACTTTTCCTATCTATCTTACATCCCCCATAATCCGCATCGGAGAAATCATGAAGGTCAAATGAGGAATTCCTAGGATACCAAAGACCTAAATTAGGTGTATCTCTAAGGTATCTAAAATTTTCTTAATGGCAACTAGGTGTGGTTCTCTTGGGCTAGCTTGAAACCTAGCTAGAACACAAGCAAACACTAAACATAATATCTGGTCTACGGTAAGGTAAAGCAAAGAGCCAATCATATATCTATAAAGCTTAGAATCGACACACTTACCTTCCTCATCTTTGTCAAGCTTGATTGATGAGCTCATTGGAGTGGCTTGAGGCTTTACGTTCTCCAAGCCAAACTTCTTGAGCATGTCATTTATGTATTTTGCTTGATTGATGAAGGTTCTATCTTTCCTTTGCTTGATTTGGAGCCCCAAGAAAAATGAGAGCTCTCTCATCATGCTCATATCAAATTCACCTTGAATTAGCTTAGAAAATTTTTGCAAATAAAATTCATTAGTATAGCCAGAAATAATATCATCAACATATATTTGAACTACTAAGATGTCATTGCCATTTCTTTTATTTTTTTTGAAAGATGAGCGGGCCTCGTTAAAAACCCCTTTCCTAATGAAAGGGGAAAAGAGTGCCCCGACTAAAAATTTATTAATAATAAGCGAAACCTTACAAAAAGTTTAGAATCTTTACACCCAATGAAACCGACATTGACAGCCACTAAGACGACGATATAGAAAACAAAGGAAAGAAAACAAATATAACCTATCCAATTCCTAGTTTTGCCAATGTATTCGCCCTGCAATTGTAGCATCTCTGTATCCATTTTAAAGCAGCCCTGGATTGTTTGATTAGGAGACCAATTTCAGTTACATCATGGCTAGCATAAGACGGAGGGACCGCGGCACCAATCAACCAATCGAAGATTTTTCTGCAGTCTGTTTCGACTATGAGCTGAAACTTACCACACCACTCCGATGAAGAGAATCGCCGTAGCCCTTCCTTAACAACGGCTAGTTTCGTCAAGACTGGAGAGCCACAGTTGATAGGAGCTGAAAATTCCAGTAAAACACTGCCCTTTGAGTCTCTGAGGATACCTCCTATACCACCACGACCCGACTACACGGAGAAAGCTCCATCTACGTTGAATTTAAGAAAGCCAATAGGGGGTCCAACCAACCACAATAGAGGACAATTTTTTCATTGCGTACACTTGAGAAGCTAAGTTCGGTTAAATAACAGGTTATCAACCGACAATGAGCAATCTTTATGCGAAGCGATAAGCCAAGAAGCCCATCGAAACCGAATTAGGAAAAATATTTGATCCCAGTCCACTACTTTGTGATGGAAAATGATGTCGTTACGTAATAACCAAACTGACCAAATGAGAGCGAAAGGAAAAGACGCGTACCATTTAAGGCCTGAGGTGTCGACCAACCCTTTCCACGCAAGGAGAAAATAGTCAGCTTGAACTGGCCAAGTAGATTGGAAACCAATGAGCTTGCACAGTTGCATCCAAATTTTCCACACGCCATGGCATCCAAAAAAGAGGTGATTTATCGATTCTTCATGTGCCTTGCACAGTGGACAGCTTGAGTCTAAAATGCCTTGTACACCCCTTTTAATGACCTCTCTCGCAACCGGAACACGACCGAGAATAACTCTCCAGATAAACACTTCCACTTTAGGAGGAGCGACTCCCAACCATACCACGTCGTTCCATTGAAACATGTGATCGACCTCTTTATCCAACTCATGTCGAAGCTGTTTAACCGAATAAGTCCCGTCACTTGAGCCCCGAACACTAACCCAATCCTTTGGCAAAAAAGAAGAACGAAAATCATTCAAAGTTTTCATAAAGAGAGCCCACTGTTCGTCTTCCCATTCATGAAGAGGTCGACACAAATCGATTGACCACTTCCAAGATCCTTTAAGTTTTTTTTGCTGAACTTGCTGATAGTACCATCTTTGCGGGTAGCCAGGATAAAGATCTGGGGGAACTTCTGTTTGAGCGAGAACGGACCGAGCCATAAATCAGTCCAAAACAGTATGCTTTTACCATCTCCTACCTGTAGTACCAGCTTATTCCTAATGAGGTTACCAAAAGCATCATTTGAGAAGAAAGTTTTAGAAATGCCCTTCCATATCCAAGAGGCATGAGTGGAAGAAGATTGAACCGGCAAAATGCTGGAACTTGAAGCTGGCACTCGAGCCGAAATCACACGTCTCCATAACGCAGAAGGCTTGTTCCCATATCTCCACGCCCATTTACCCATGAGAGATTTGTTAAGTACATCTAAGTTTACTACGCCGAGACCCCCAGCGTTCTTGCTTGAGCAGATGAGGTTCCAGTTTACCCAGAGAATTCTTGATCTATCTCTCGAGGCACCCCACAAGAAATTTTCCATCAGACTATTTAGTTTTTTAAGTACCATAGCCGGGATCCTAAAGAGTGACAGGTAATAGATTGGTAAACTAGAAAGGACCGATTTAATGAGGGTCAATCTTCCAGCAATTGATAAGGAGCATGTTTTCCAACCGGCTATTTTTTTCAAAAAATTATTGAACACCGGTTCCCACAAAGCCATAGTGTTCCTACGAGAACCCAAAGGCAGTCCCAAATAGGTCGATGGAAGCTTGTCATGTATGCAACCAATTTTAGAAGCCCACTCGCCGATCAAAGGATCAGGGATGTTGACACCAAACAATCTACTCTTCATTAGGTTCAACTTTAAACCTGCTGCCAGCTCAAAAACGTGAAGAACACGCTTGACATTACAAACTTGTCGTTCTTCTCCACCACAAAAAATAAGGAGGTCATCGGCAAACTGAAGATGAGAGATGTCGAGATCAGAATCTCAATTGCCCACGCCCACTCCACTGAATAATCCAGAAGAGACCGCCTTTTTTAGCATTAAGTTTAGAGCTTCCCCCACAATATTAAACAGGAGGGGTGAGAGAGAGCAGCCTTGCCGTAGACCACGTGAGATAGAAAAAGAATCCGACGGAGAGCCATTTACCAGAATGGAAATAGAGGTCGTGGATATACATTTATAAATCCAGTTGCACCAAAGTTCGCTAAAACCACATTCTTTCAAACATCGTATTAGGAACGGTCAGCTTACCATGTCATAGGCTTTCTGGAAATCTACCTTGAAAGCCACACCACGTCTTCCAAATTTCACCATCGAGTCTATTACCTCATTCGCTACAAGAGAGCAATCTAGGATTTGCCTTCCTTGAATAAAAGCGAATTGTGATTCGCCAATAATTAGCCCCATGACTGGCCTTAACCTTCTTGCAAGAACTTTAGATAGAATTTTGTAGACCCCACCGATTAGGCTTATAGGACGATACTCATCAAGTGAAGACGGATTAATTACCTTAGGAATGAGCGTAATAAAGGAGTGGTTGATGCCCACTTCCCACGGCCTCTCATGATAGAAATCATCGAAAAAAGCCATTATACTTGGCTTTAATTGAACCCAGAAACGCTTAAAGAAACCCATATTGAAGCCATCCGGGCCCGGAGCTTTGTTGCTGTCCATTGATGCTAGGGCCGTCCACACCTCTTCCTCCGAGAAACGATCAGTAAGAATATTTGACTGAGAGGTGGGAATCTTCTTGAAATCTAAAATCATTCTTTCGACCTCTAGAGCGTTGTTATCATTATAAATTTTGCGGAAGTGATCTCTGATATAGTCTTTAATTGCCGCAGGTTCAGTTAACAAACCGGAATCATTTCGAATGTTAGGGATGGCGTTGTACCTTCTTCGGTTGGAAGCCACCGAGTGGAAAAAAATGTGTGTTCCGATCCCCCTCTAAAAACCAATGTTGCTTGGATTGTTGGATCCATTTACTTTCCTCCTTTCTGTATAGAGCCCATAGGTCTTTCCTCATGCAACTGAGTTTCTGGAAATCTAAATTTATTGCCCGGCCATTCTGCATACTTAATTCAAGAAGAGAAATATCCCTTTCTAGGTTCTTAATATTCGATCCAATTGCCAAATGTTTATTGCTTGCCCATTGTTTCAATTTTCCTTCGAATGCTTCAGAATCAGACCAATTCTTGGTCGATTATTCTTTGCAGTAGATGCGCACAAAGCTGCCAAGACCACCTCTTCGAGACCTTCCTCTAACATCCAATAATTAAAAAAGCGAAAAGGCTTGGGACCCCAATTCAAAGAGCTTTCTTCGAGAATAATGGCGTTGTGATCCGATAAGGACTTATCGAGCAGCGATTGAGTAAGAGATTGAAACTGATTCTCAAATAATAAATTGATCAAGAATCGGTCCAACCGAACGAAAGTTGGAATCTCCCGATTATTAATCCATGTGAACTTGCCACCGATCAAAGGAATGTCCATAAGCTCAGAACTAGAAATGAAATTTCTAAATAATTCCATAGAGGCGAAAATAAAGGATCTTCCAATTTTTTCCTCTTGATCCAAGATGATATTAAAATCCCCCGCTAAGCACCATGGAAGATGAAATTGGCTTAATAAATTATTCAAATCATCCAAAAACAGTTCCTTCTCCGATTCCACCGACGGGCCATAAACATTTAGAAAACCAACTTGAGAATTACTATGTTTGATACTTCCCATGAGACAGATGTATCTGGAATTAGTAATAATATTTTGTACCTGGAAAAAATCGGAATTCCACAGACTGATGAGACCCCCGACAGTGCCCGATGCTGGAGATACGGCAAATTCGATATTATGTTTGTTCCATATTCTTCTAATATCCGAAGAAGAAAAAGACTGCAGTTTGGTTTCTTGTAGAAAAACCAGATTATCTTTAGTTTTCAGAATAATCTTCTTTACCGCCCTTTGCTTCTCTTTCATCCGTAAACCCCTAATATTCCATGACACCATCTTCAATTCAAGGTTCATTAAATTGGTTGAGAAAGACCACACGAAACAGCACAACAGCGAAGCAGTTATAAACCCCCTTTTTCGAGTTCCATGACTCGATTAATCACCCTTTCCTTTCCTCCTCTAAAAGATACCTCCAAGATATTGCAAATTTCCCACACCGATTCGGCTTCAAGCCCTACCACTGAGTCGTCTGATAGGTACTGCCGACCCGAAGCCTCAACTTTGCCCTTATCAGCTGTTTCTTCCAAGGAATCCTGAATTAAACGTCGAAAAATCCTCCTCGAATTAGCTCTAAAGAAACCCACAGGAACTTGGGAGGTGGCCGGGACAATTGGCAAATTGCCACCCATTAGAAGAGAGAAATTTGACGAAGAAGGGAGGTTGGGATTCTCGAAGCTATCAGGGATGATTTCAATGGATAAATCTTTACCCGAGATTGGCGATTTATGCGGTAGAGGTAAGTGGGTACAAAAATGAGCCGACCCAGAGGGAGCGGGGTAGGATGATGGGCCCAGGCCGACTATTTCAAGGCCCACTAAAGGAGACAAGTGATCCACATCCTGAGGATCCAATTCCGAGTTGTCCTCTGACTCACAAGATTCCATGAATCTACCACCACAACATTATTGATAATATTGGACCCACTGAAATTCCCCAGGTTGTTGGGAGAAAGGAAATCATTAACATTCTCTGCACACTGATTGCGAGGAGACCCCTGTTGAGAAGGAGACCCTTGCACTTCCACGCCCTCTCTGATCGGAGACGAATTGGACCTGGACATTTCGCCGATATCATCACCGGATTTCGAATTAGAATCTTCCGAGTCTGACCATATATCTGCAAATTTACCTTCTGAGTCAGGGGGATCCAAGGCATCCTCTCTGAGCATTCCAAGTTTTACTTTGATAGAATATTTCCCCATGGAAACAAGGTTAATGTTTGTTGGGATGACGGAAGGACAAGCCACCCGAATAGTGATATGTGCAACGTCGAGTCTGCTTCTAGAGGAGGTGTTGGGATGAATAGAAACGTGAGATCCCCATCTTTTGCCCAATGCTTCAAAGAAATGATCGTTCCAACAATAAAGAGGTACTCCCGTGAGAAGGATGGAAGTAAAATATAAGGGAATCCCATCGACCAAAAGATAGTCAATCTGCTCAAACCAGTAACACAGTTCATCATGCTTCCTTGACCAAACCTCTTCCATATCTTCAATTGTTTTGAACATTATGATGAAGGAATCGAAGTTGTATCCCCATCTAATGATTTGGACGTCAATACCATCATTATAGAGTGCTCGTTGAACGAAATCTTGTTCAAAACTCGGTTTGAAGACAGCCACCAAGCATCGTTTTAACCATTGTGTTTCCGATACCGGAGCATAGAAATTAGTTTGAAAGATTTTAGGAGGTCCATTTTGAAAGGACCGCTCAACGGAAACTGGATTAGAGGGATCCGACGTATCATTGCCCAATGGCGAAAGGTCATCTGCAAGAACCTCGCGATACGTTCTGGGGCCTGCCACATTTCGAATAGGGCTGGCACCACTAATATTACGAAAACCTTGATTTGGATCTTTACCACGCCCTGATCTCTGATTATTCAATACCGAAGGATCACCATGCATTTTCCTGGGAAATCTTGCCTTAAAGACCCTGATAAAAGAGCCATCAATTTTTGCACCATTCATCTCTTGAATAACCTTCCACATATCCTCTTCAGAAGCCATTGTGACGAAAGAAAAGGTGCAAGATTTGTACTTCGACTTGTTATTCTTCATAGGAATGAAAACTCGTAGTACCTTACCATGAAACCTTATGCGAGCTTTCAGAACCGGATGGGTAACCCGTTTACTCAAATTGTCAATGAAAACAGTCCACTCTGAGCCTTTCTGATCCTTATTGCCAGTATCCCGATTGAGAAAAGTATTATCCGCTACTTCAAAGGTGCCGCCACCCTTTGCAAAACTCTGACCATGCGCATGCCGACCCGTCACTTCAGCTCCCGAAGCCGCTCTCGAAGCCACCCTCTCCATCATTATTTGAATGGATGTGTTTAACATGTGATGCCATTTCTTTTAATGAAAAGTGTAGTATCCATCTTGCCTTCTTCAAAACCTTTTTGTATCAAAAAGTCTGAAAGCCTTTAATACCAAGCTCTAGGAGCTTGTTTTAAACCATAAAGAGCTTTAGATAGTTTGAAAACATGATTTGGAAATTGTGGATCTTCAAAACCCGGTGGTTGTTCAACATACAATTCTTCATTTATAAAACCATTTAGAAAAGCACTTTTCACATCCATTTAAAAAAGCTTGAAATCATGATAGCATGCAAATGCAAGAAGTATCCTAATAGCTTCCATTCTATCTACGAGTGCATATGTTTCATCAAAATCAATTCCCTCCTCTTGAGTGTAGCCTTGAGCAACAAGCCTAGCCTTGTTCCTCACTATGTTACCACTATCATCTAGTTTGTTTCTAAATACCCACTTAGTTCCTATAGTAGATTGATTACTAGGTTTATCAACAAATGTCCAAACTTTACTTCTCTCAAATTGATTAAGTTCCTCTTGCATAGCCAATATCCAAAAATCATCTTTTAATGCTTCTTTGATATTTTTAGGCTTTATGCATGAGATGAATGTAACATGATTCATAAGTTTGAGAGAGGATCTAGTTGTTACCCCCTTGGATGGATCACCCATGATTTCACCACCTTTGACATAATTGAATTCCCTTGGGTATGTCACCTCCGATTCCTCAAGAGCCAAGTCCTTCAAGGCTTCAAGGCCTCAAGACCCAAGATCTTGTGCTTCCTCTTCTTTAGTTGGAATTTCATCCACCTTTGATGTTTGTTCTCCATCAATGGCTTCAAAGATCCATACATCATCATCTTCACAAGATTACTTCCTCGAAAGGAGGTTATCATCGAAAACAACATGTATAGACTCTTCAACAACCAAAGTTCTTTTATTAAATACTCGGTAGGCTTTAGAGTTTAGGGAATAACCCAAAAATATTGATTCATCAATTTTAGCATCAAATTTACCTAAGTTGTATGTCTTTTCCATTGTATAAAACGAGACATTTACAACCAAAAGGGTGGAAATGGCTAATGTTAGGCTTTTTGGATTTCAAAATCTCAGATGGTGTTTTCTTTAAAATACGTGTAATCATTACTCTATTAATAATATAACAAGTCGTATTATTGGCTTCCGCCCAAAAATACTTAGGTAAATTGTTTTCACAAAGCATGGTCCTAGCCATCTCTTCTAAAGTTCTATTTTTCCTCTCAACTACCCTATTTCGTTGAGGAGTGCGAGGAGCCGAAAAATTATGGCTAATGCAATTTTCATTACAAAAATCTTCATAACCCATATTTTGAAATCTGGTTCCATGATCACTTCTAATATGTGAGATTTTAAGATCAAAATCATTTTGGGTAATTTTTGTAAATGTGATAAAATTTTCTAAAGCCCCATCCTTAGTACTTAAGAATAGAACCCAAGTGTATTTGCAAAAGTCATCTACCATTAAAAATTCATATGACTTACCACCCAAGCTCATAGTTCCAATAGGCTCAAATAAATCCATGTGGATTAATTGTAACACCCAACTAGCCGAAACATCATTAATGGGTTTAAATGAGGTTCTCTTTTGTTTACCCTTAGCACAAGCATCACATATTTTATCTAATGAAAATTTTAGTTTGGGTAAACCTCTAACTAGATTTTGGGTAACCAATTTTTCTAAAACACTTATGCTAGCATGACCTAGTTTCCTATCCCACAACCATGCATCATTCTCATCATGTGCAACTAAACATGCATGGGATGAATGTATGTCATCTAAATGCATCATATAAATGTTTCCTATGCGATGACCAATGATCATTATTTTATTTGTTTTAATGTTCACAATTGTACACCCATTTTTATCAAAATGAACATCAAAACCTTTGTCACAAAGTTGACTAATGCTCAATAGATTATGTTTAAGATCATTGACATGTAATACATTTTCAAAAAGAATGGAAGAGCGGTTACCAATAGAGCCAATGCCCTCAATATGGCCTTTGGAGTTTTCACCGAAAGTTACCACTCCACCATGCTTTGGCTTGAGCTCTATGAATCTACTCTTGTCTCCGGTCATGTGTCTTGATCATCAAATATCAAGGTACCATGTGTTTTGACATGATGTTTTGGCCTTGTAGCAATGCCACCCCTACAAACAAAGATTAGTTCTTTGATTTTGGTACCCAAACCATCTTGGGTCCATATGTGTTTGGTCACAAAAACTTGGTTCCCTTAGGAATCCAAGATAAAATAGCAAGAATAATATTAGAAGCTACAAGTTCCTTAGGAACCCATACACCTCTAATCCTCTTAGCTCTAAGATGCCTTTGAGAGCCACTTTGTTTGTAGTTAAAATGCTTTCTCTTTACATATTGGGTTTTTGAAGAACTACCCTTTTCAAAACCACTTTTCCCAATAGCAAGAGAAGTTTTAAGATTATCCACTTCCTTAGTGTGATAATCTTAGAAATAAAAAAGAAGTTTTTCAACATCAATATTTTCTTTTTAAGCTTATTTGAAAGATTTATCAAGTATAAAACCTTCTTTTCCAATTCGGAATTGGTTTTTGAAAGAGATTCATTTTGAGATTTCAAATCGGAAATATTTTTCTTATTTTTTCAAAATACTCTTTATATTTCTCAACCAATTCATCGTAAACATCTTGCAACTCATCATAGGCATCATATAGTTAATCATAAGTAAGAGATGATGAGTTAGAGTTTACCATAGGTTCCTCCTCAAGGGCCATAAGGCAAAGGTTAGCCACTTCATGCTCCTCATCCTCAGATGATGACTCTTAATCACTAGAAGTTGCCACTTGAGCCTTGAGCTTCTTCTTCTTCTCAAAGCTCTTCTTCTTTAGTTGAGGAGAATCGATGCGAATGTGACCCGACTTCTTGCACTCATAGCAAATGAGTTGGTATTTTTCTTGAAGTCTCTTCTTCTTGAAAACTTTCTACCACGATTGGACTTCATGAACCTTGAGAATCTTTTAGCTATCATAGCAAATTCATCAAACTCTTCTTCCCCACTAGAAGTGCTCTCCTCTTGTGGTAGAGAGGCTTTGAGAGATACTCCTTGCTTCTTTTTCTCTACCTCTTTCTTGACTACTTTTCTTTCTTCTTTTCTCTTATCTACTTCTCTCCCTTGTTTCATGATCTCATGAGTAAGGAGAGATCCTACCAACTCATTGAGCTTCAAGGTCTTCAAATTCTTTGCCTCGATGATTGCGGTTCTCTTCCCACCCCATGATTCGTGAAGTGAGTAGAGAAGCTTCTAGACTAACTTGTCTTTGAGGATGATCTCTCTGAAGCCCTTTAAACCATTTACGATGACAGAGAAGTGATCAAACATCTTGGTTACGGTCTCATCGGCCTTAATCTTGAAGTTCTCGTAACAAAGGTTGAGGATCTCGATTTTTGTCTCCTTCACATTGTTTGTTCCTTCGTACGTGGTCTCAAGAGTGTCCCACACTTCTTTAGCACTTGTGATCAAGGACACTTCGGAGTAGATGTCCATTCTAGGTAAGCAAAATAACATGTGCAATGCTTTGTCATTCACTTGCAACTTCGTCCTATCCTCTTCACTCATCTCCACCTTCTTTTTGGGAACAAGCCTTCCTTCTTTATCTCTCTTCATTGGAATGATTGGTCCATCTTCTACCACATCTCATATGCTTTATTCATTTGAATTGATGAAGAGGTGCATTCAGTTCTTCCAATAGGGATAGTTATCCCCATTGAAGAAGAGTGGTTTGGTGATAGATTGGGACTTGTACTTGCTTGGCCCGGAGGTAGATGCCATGTCTTGACTTGAAAGTTGATCAACACTCTTCTAGGATCTCCTCTTGTGGTTGTGAAGCCTTCAAAGAGGTAGGCTCTGATACCAATTGTTTAGTGGATCAAATTAACCGATATGGCCAAGAGGGGTGAATTGGCACTTTCAAAATTGAAGGGAGCAAAAAGAATAAGTAAAAATGATAAACAAGGCACTTATAGTGGTTTAAGCTTCTAAACAAGCTCTACATCTCCTACCTTAGCTTCCACTAAGGATTTTCAACAAACTCCCTATTAATTTGTTTTTCCCCTTTTCTAGAAGGCTAACGAGGCAACTTTTACAAATGTTCAATCTTTCTACCCAAAGATTGAACCACAAGACTCTCATTTTACAAAGAAGAGTATTGGCTATTAGAATTGATCTCTTACAATATAAATATAGCCCAATTGATTTACAAACACTCCACAAACTCTCAAACTTGATTTACAATAAGAACTTAAGGAGTTGGGTACAAGAATTTGACAATAAGTACTAAGGTTTGGATTTGATTGCTTGGATGTTGCTTTGAGGTTCAATAGTTGTTTCTCAAGCTTTCGAGGCTTTTATTTATACCGTAAGATTGATTTCTAGCCGTTAGAATGGTTGAGGTCATCAATAAAGACGTTGGAGCCTTTATTTCCCATCATAAATGCACTTCTGCATCTGCTCGTATCGAAACACGAAGGCTCGTACCAATCCTTGTCTCAAAACAGAAAGAGACGTTGCAGGTAATAAATAAGGGCGTATTGAAACGCGATAACGTGTATCGAAACATTTTAAGGGGTTATATCAAAATGGCTTTGACAGTACCGATGCAATTTTTCTCACTTGAGCTACTGCCAAAATCCCTATCGAAACGGCCCTAAGACGTATCGATATTGGTTAACTGCCTTTTAAAAAATTGCTCGTTCCCAATAACTGACAAGTAATGGTAAAAAATAATAAATGCTAAGATTTTACAAATCTCTCAGACCGTATTGAAATGACAAGGCCGTATCGATACAAGATGCTTAAAATTCATAAACCCTAAAGAAGGTTGTATCGAAACAATATAAGCATGTATCGAAATTATTTCATCCAGTAGCCAAATAAGGTTTGGCCGTATCGAAACACCCTTGGGTGTATCAAAACGCCTGTATGTTTTTGTACTGTTTGGCTTAAAATGCTTAGAAAATTTTACAGGGTTTAAGTTTTGACTTTGGAAAACAATTTGGGCTTAAAAATACTTGTCAATTTTTAGTCAATTGTGAGACTTTAGAGTACTTAAAATTTTATTTACTTTACAAATAAGTTCTTCAAACAATTTGTTATATCAAAATCAAACATAGGTTTTACAAATTTCCCTTAGCGGACTGTCGCTAAGTGTGTTCACAATAATTCGAAAGTGCTACAAGCCGAACCTTCCTCCCAACTATAAATCGAAACAACATTCAAACCATTGGGCCCTTTTTGAATTTGAAAGTGTAAGGATTTTAAAAGGAAAGACCGATTGCCAATCCAAGTTTGTAGAAAATTGATACATATATTCGAATATATTATGTGCTTTTTAATTCTCACGATCGGAATGAGTTGTTGCTTTAGCCTTAAGCTTGTTGGAAAATTAGCCAAGCATGATTATGATAGAAATCATACTCAGCGTTTTAAAAGAAAATAAAATGAATACTTAAAAATAAGAACGTAAAGAAAAAGAGAATTTAATAGAACTTAGAAAGCAAGAACAAAACTAAGAATGAGATGTGTTTCTAGCTTACCCCAAGGGGATATTTATAGTTTTCTAAAACCCTAAAAATAACCTAGAAATGATAAAATATACTTCTTGAAAAAATTCAAATTAAAAATCCTAAAAACAAAAGATAATTTATAATTTGAATTTCAAATGCAGTTGATCCTGCTCGTCCGTCCATGCTGACTAGACCTTCTGAAAGCTGCTGACTAGACCTTCTAGAAGCTGCTGACTGGATACCACATATCATAGTCACAAGAATATATACATTACTAAATGATGGAGCACAAGACTTGGTATAGAAATTATGTTTTGAATTAGACTATAAGTAATAAGGGCAATGGGGTTTCTATTGTTAATTTGGGAGATGTATGTTAAACTCCCTGTTTAATCATGTTTGAATTGTTGTTTTTGACTTTACATGGCCTCTAATGGTTGGTAATTTCTTTGGTTTGGTTTTTGAGCTTTGTTTGGCTTGGTTACAGAAAGCATGCCTATAGTTTACCAATTGAAGCATGATGAAATGAATTGATGTTAATTTTGATATGTTTGGTTTAGGATCGATCCTTAGGTATGTTGGATATATGTTAGAAGCATGTTTAAGTGATTTGGACTGCTCTAAAGTTTGATAAACCAACAAATTTGGACATATCAAGTACAAGTGTATTTGTGCGCAGGGACTCATTTCGGTACAGGTCATGTGTAAATGGCAGGGTGTTTCAATACGCGAGGTCTTGTTTCGATATGGGTCATGTGTAAATGGCATAACATTTCGATACACGAGGGCGTATTGGTACAGGTTTTGGCTAATAGAATTTGGGGATTTTAAATCAAGCAAAGCATATCGATACAGGCCCTAGTGTACCGATGTGGGTAGTCTTAATTCGATTACTTGGTTTAATGTGAAGTTTTGGTTTCTTACGTTTTAGTCTCTAAATGTTGTGGATGCAATTACATGAGTTGGATGATTGAATTGAGTTGATATTTGACATGAATGTAGGAAACCTGATTAATTAAAGGTTGGTAACATCAAAAGGGGTTAAGTCCTTGTAATTTTCCAGATTTTCAATTTGGCCCCTTAACGTTCGTGATTGCAGTTGAATGCTCTATTGATGTATGATTTGAGTGAGTTTTGAACTGTTTCTAGCATGTACAGTATAGGTTAATAATTTGTATCTAGATAAGATAAAAAAATATAGACGTGTTTAGAGTTAATTCTTTCTGGTTTGCTTTGACAAACCTAATGTAGCTCACTCAGTCTAGTCGGGCATCTAAGTCGGGACGAGGGGGTTACATTTGTTGGTATGGAAGCCAGGTTTGCGAACCACCTAAATCTATGTCGTAAGTTCGCAGTTTTTCTTGGGTTTGCTAGTTATTATCGTAGGTTCGTGGTTTGTTTTTCGAGGATTGTTGCTCCCTTGTCCAAGTTGTTGCAAAAGAATTTTCGTTTTGAGTGGACAGAGGATAGACAACAAGCTTTCGAAAAGTTGAATGAAGCTTTGACGCAAGCTCCTATCTTGATTTAACCTGAGTCGGGTAAGAAGTTTGTAGTGTATAGCGATGCATCATACATTGGT
This sequence comes from Hibiscus tridactylites, assembly GCA_958450335.1. Classification (NCBI taxonomy): domain Eukaryota; kingdom Viridiplantae; phylum Streptophyta; class Magnoliopsida; order Malvales; family Malvaceae; genus Hibiscus; species Hibiscus tridactylites. The sequence continues at coordinate 36,818,503 of OY288266.1, forward strand.
TTGGGTTGTGTGTTGATGCAAGAAGGAAAAGTTGTGGCTTATGCATCTAGACAATTAAAGGTGCACGAGCGAAATTATCCTACCCATGATCTTAAGCTTACCACAGTGGTGTTTGCCTTAAAGATTTGGAGGCATTATCTTTACTGTGAGAAGTGTATTGTCTACACGGATCACAAGAGTTTGAAATATTTGATGACTCAAAAGGATTTGAATCTTAGGCTGTTGGAGTATGCCCAAAGACCAATCATGAGATGATTGTAAAAGACATACTTATTTTATCTTGTTTATTAATAAAGCCATTATTATTATTTTAGTCTTATTCTGTGCATCTATAAATAAACTAAATTATAATAAAGTCCTTAGAATAATATAGTTATTCTTGAATGTCCTTAGTCGAGAATTATTGTGGGCGTGGAAAACAATAATATATTAAGACTAATATGTAGTTGATTGATAACAAAGTGTTGTTATTGACATAGAGATGTCAAAATCAAGACATAAGTATGTGTCAGAGAACGACATACTGGACTGACCCGCTATGAGCATGTTTCTTGGATTATTATGTGACAGTCACAACATTGCTCATGGTGATAACTAATTGTATGATCCTCAGACTTGAGATCATCATTATTTCAATATCGAGAGTGACATATTTGATGTAGTCAAACGTGTGTTGTAACAGACTACACTATAAAAACTGATATTGGATATGTCACACTCTATATAGTGAAATATGGTTGATCAAGATAGGATTTGTCCCTCCTACATAATAGGAGTAATATCGTAGGCCACTTGATTGAGTGAGACTAGAAAATGCATGATCATGCTCGAATAAATTGATATGAGATGTCATAGTTATTTGTTTATCATAGTCTACTCAAGATATCAAGAAATATTAGATGGACTATACAAGTGTGACTAATCCATGACTTGTGTTCGATCTAGATATGAGGACAAAAGGATGTAATACATAAAAGAAGTTAATCACGGAAAAAGGTAAAGTCGAACCATGACTTCATGTAACTTAGGTAGCAATGATGTATTGCTAGATACCACTCATTGTTTGCAATATTAGAATTGTTCTAGATATTACTACTAATGTTACATGAACCTACAAGGGTCACACTCTATGATTGAAATGAACAAATATCGACTAGATAGCATGTGTACAAACTTGTTGTACATGTAATAATTATTAAAGACGAAATTAGTATAATTATTGTAATTATAGATAATCTCGTTTATATATATATATATATATTTATTTAATAATTAGATAATTATTGTAATTATCAAACACTATGAAAATATATATCCCTAAAGAAACCTAATTAAAGTAGAATTATATTCTACATATTTAATTGTATTCGGTTAAATATATTGTATATTTAATGAATTCAAATGAAATTAGAATTATATTCTACATATTTAATTATATTTGGTTAAATATATTGTATATTTAATGAATCCAAATTTAATTAGAATTAGGTTTTTGAATGCTATATAGAGGCATAAGGTCTAGCAGCCAAATATGCTTTTTCAAAAAACGTCTCTAATAGTTAGAGAAGAGAAAATATTGTTCGTTTCATTCGGGTGGACTGCGTAGAGGTCGGAGCGCTATTGTGAAGACTTAGATTCAATTAGGTTTATCCTAACTCCCTAAGGATATCAAGATACCAGAGTTATTAAGGTAATATTTCATCCATACTCACCCTGAATTCGTCCCTTGTACATGGATCACTAGCGGAATTCGCCGGATAATTTTTCCCTACGACATGGGGTGTACTGGTGTTTCCCTACATAGAGCAATGTTCGCACGATTGAGTGTGACGCAAGATGGTGCTCTCCTACCCGAGTTGAAAGTGAAACCATCTTTGTCAGAGTTGATAAAGGACAAACAACTTTATGAAGAGGAGTTGGTGCCGCATGTTAAGGATATTATGGATTGAATGCCGACATATTTTCATTTTAATGATGATGGAGTGTTGTGTTTCAAAGATCGGATAGTGGTGCCTAATGATGATGAGTTGAGGCGTACCATTTTGACCAAAGCGCATAATAATCCTTTTTCTATGCATCTCGATAGTACTAAGATGTATCGAGGCTTGAAAGAATAATACTATTGGGTTGGTTTAAAGAAAGACATGGCTGATTTTGTTGCTAGGAGTATGGTGTGTCAACGTGTTAAGACTAAAAATTAGTTTCCTTTTGGGTTGTTGCATCCATTGAGGATACCAGAAAGGAAATAAGAGAGAATCACCATGGATTTGTGTTTGGATTGCCGTTAACGGAAACTAAGAAGGATTCCATTTGGGTGATTGTTGATCAATTTACAAAGTGTGCACATTTTGTGCCTGTGCATACGACGAATACTTTGAATAAGTTGGAGGATTTGTATATTGTGGAGATTGTACTCTTGCATAGAGTGCCTAAATCCATAGTTTCGGATAGAGATTCACGATTTACAACAAGGTTTTAGGGGTGTCTACATCGAGGTTTAGGTACACGGTTGAATCTTAGTACTTCATATCATCCTCAGTCGGATGGTCAATTAGAACGTGTGATCCAAGTTTTGGAAGATATGTTGAGATGTTATATCATTGAGTTCCAAGGAACCTGGGAGAAAAAATTGCCTTTGGTAGAATTTGCGTACAATAATAGTTACCAAGCTAGTATACAAATGGCACCATATGAGGCTTTGTATGGTAAGAGGTGTCGTACGCCTCTGTGTTGGGCTGAAGTTGGGGGAAAACGCATTTCTTTGCATGATGTATTGAAAAGAACAAATGAGAAAGTGAAGCTTATTGTTGAGTGTGTAAAAGTTCTATTATTTACACCCTTTTTAACCCATATTTCTGCTGCATTCAAGCATTATTCATTGCATTTAGGTTAGTTTACAGCAAAACATCACAAATATATTAAAAGGCACAGTTTCTACTAAAAATAGCTGTTTTTGCAGGTTGCCGCCGTAGCAGACGGTGAGGGCAGGCGCTGGGCAGTGAAGCAGAAGAACTGAACTGGACAAGCAGACAAAGAGGACGATGCTGCCATGGTTGTTGCCGTGACAACAGAGGACGACAGCATTTCTGTGAAGAAGAAGCAAAGTGGACCTCGATAGATAGAGAAAATTCAGCCCTCTGTCGTGTGAAAACCTCATATTTTTCCAAGCCCCAGATCATAAGATATGTCAAGCCCAAAGTTCAAGGAGAGAAAATCCCAAGCAAGAAGATAACGGCTGGAAAGTAGATTCCTTGAAGATTTAGTCTTTATTATAATCACACTTTTATTTAAAGTTGTATTCTTGCTATTTTAGATAACTTGAGCCCAAAGCTTATATAAGGGCATGTATTTTAACCTAGAGGGCATATAATCGATTACCCTAGCCTCCTTCCCAAATTCTAGTCGTTTTCCTTCCCACACCATGTTCTAAATTCCCCCTAGGGCCACGGGTTGATTTGTAAAGTAGTTGCAAGGGTTGTTTTGTTTTAGGAATTTTCAGTTCATAAAATAAACTTCAAGTTCTCTTATTTTGGTTATTAATATCTTGCAAGAGCATCGGGAGAGCATTGTGAGGTTATCTATTTACTTAGCATCGGGAGAGTTAAGTATACGAAAGAAATAAGAGCAAGTTCTCTAGTTTATAGTTGAACTATCTCGGACCTAGGGATAGGACGAGGTTAAGTGGCTAAAGAAGAATTCATACACATCGGTGTTCATCCTTCGATTCACGCCGGGAGGTATCATCAAAGATGTGATCATCGATAGACTTGGACCTAGGGATAGGCCAAGGCACATCTGGGATTCTTGCCAAACTTGAAGTACTGAGTTGAGTGTTTGCTGCCGCGAAAATCAACGGACTGCTGCCGCGACGGGCACGACGACAGAACTGGATTTCCTAAACTCTGTAATACCTGCACTACTGAGCAATTCAATACCAGCCCATTCTCTCCATCTTGATATCTCTACTCTTTTATTTACGTTTACTTTATTATTTTCGTGACAACTTCTCAAATATTTCCTTTACTTTCGTGCAGTGATTTAAGGTGAAGCTATTAGCCCAATCCCTGTGGAGACGATATCTGATACTTCGTATCACATTACTACTTGCGTCGTGTACACTTGCACTACCATTGCGATAGACTATTTTACACGCAACACTTATTTGTGATCGTCTAAAAGATGCCCCGTAATCATCTCTTCTAAGCTACCACAGGAACAGGAACGGCAGCTAATAGGGATGTTGCGGCAGCACAAAGAGGCAATTGGATGGACGATAGCTGATATTCAAGGCATTGGTTCGGCGTTATGCATGCACAAAATCCTTTTAGAGGAAGATCATAAGCCGACTATAAATGCTCAAAGGCGGCTAAACCATGCAATGAAAGAGGTGGTGCGTAAAGAGATAATCAAATGGTTTGATGCTGGTATTATTTACGCCATCTCTGACAGCAAATGGGTGAGCCCGGTGCAATGCGTTCCCAAGAAAGGAGGAATGATCGTGGTTACCAATGAAAACAATGAGTTAATCCCAACCAGGACTGTGACCGGTTGGAGGGTTTGTATGGACTATCGAAAGCTTAACAAAGCTACCCGAAAGGACCACTTTCCTTTACCCTTTATTGATCAAATGCTTGATAGATTAGCGGGTAAACCTTACTATTGTTTTCTTGATGGTTATTCAGGTTATAATCAAATAGCTATCGCACCGGAAGATCAAGAAAATATGACTTTCACATGCCCCTACGGAACGTATGCTTTTAGGAGAATGCCGTTTGGATTATGCAATGCACCCGCCACCTTCCAAAGGTGCATGATGGGCATATTCTCCGATATGGTAGAGGACTTCCTTGAAATATTTATGGATGATTTTTCAGTCTTTGGAGACGATTTTGAGAGCTGCCTCGGCAATCTACTAAAGATACTTGAAAGATGTGAAAAAGCAAACCTGGTCTTAAATTAGGAAAAATGCCACTTTATGGTGGATGAAGGGATAGTCCTCGGCCATAAGATTATTTGTCGTGGAATAGAAGTCGACAGGGCCAAAATAGAAGTGATCAAAAAGCTGTCGTCGCCGACCACAGTCAAGGGTATTAGAAGTTTCTTGGGACATGCTGGTTTTTATCGGAGATTCATTGCCAATTTCTCAAAAATCACCAAGCCCCTATGCCATCTTTTGGAGCAGAACCGACCCTTTGACTTTAATGATGAATGTACGGAAGCATTCAAGGTTCTGAAGGAAAAACTAGTAACAGCCCCAATAGTACAGCCACCAGACTGGACACTGCCATTTGAGATCATGTGTGATGCTAGTGACTATGCTGTCGGGGCAGCGTTTGGGCAGCGGAGAGATAAGTTATTTCATGTCATATACTATGCCAACAAAACACTGAATGATGCCAAAGTAAACTACACCACCATAGAGAAAGAGTTATTAGTTGTGGTGTTCTCCATTGACAAGTTTTGTTCTTACATACTTGGAACGAAGGTAATAGTGCACACAGACCATTCTGCCCTGAAGTATCTGTTCGCGAAAAAGGATGCAAAGCCTCGATTGATATAGTGGATCCTGCTATTACAAGAATTCGACCTTGAAATTAAGGACAAAAAAGGGACAGAAAATCAGGTGGCTGATCACTTGTCAAGGTTGGAGAAGGGACAAAGTCTACCAACAGATGAGACAAACATATTGGAGACCTTCCCAGACGAGCAGCTCTTTGCTGCCGCAATCACTGCCGCGACAGCCATGGCGGCAGGTAAGTCTTCTGAACCCCTCTAGTATGCTGATTTCGTTAATTTTATAGTTAGCGGAATAATTCCTTCTGATCTTAATTATCAAGCCAGGAAAAGGTTCCAAATTGATGTTAAGCATTATTATTGGGACGAACCTCTTCTTTTAAAAATCTGTGCAGATCAGGTTATAAGGATGTGTGTACCACAAGAAGAGCAAGAAGATATTCTTCATCAATGCCATGCTTCACAGTACGGAGGTCACTTGGGAGGCAACAAAACTGCTGCCAAGGTGCTGCAGTAAGGGTTTTATTGGCCGTAACTGTATAAAGATGCACAAATCTTCTACAAGAGATGTAACAGGTGCCAAAGGACAGGAAACATCTCAAGGAGAAACGAGATGCCGCTGCAGAACATTCTAGAAGTCGAAATCTTCGACGTTTGGGGGATTGATTTTATGGGACCTTTCCCATCTTCATGTGGAAATCTATACATCCTCTTGGCAGTAGATTATGTCTCTAAGTGGGTTGAAGCTATCGCCACTAAAAAGAATGATGCCAAGACAGTCCAAAGGTTTTTACACAAAAATATCTTTTCTAGGTTTGGCATCCCTAAGGCGATTATCAGTGATGAAGGGAGACATTTCGACAATAGGGTTATTGCTGCCACCTTAAAAAATATGGTGTCAAGCATCGGATCGTGAAAGCATATCACCCACAGACCAATGGACAAGCTGAAATATCTAATAGGGAAGTTAAGAACATTCTTGAGAAGATGGTTAAGACAACTAGGAAAGACTGGTCTTTACTCCTCAATGATGCATTATGGGCATATATGACAGCTTTTAAGACTCCATTGGGCATGTCTCCGTACCGATTGATTTATGGGAAAACATGCCATCTGCCTGTCGAGATAGAGCACAGAGCATACTGGGCTATCAAGGTAGTGAATATGGACTTGGACAAGGCAAGCCAGAAAAGGCTATTAGATCGGAACGAAATTGAAGAAATCCAGACAATGGCCTACGACAATGCAAGAATCTACAAGGAGAAAACTAAGAAGTGGCATGACAGGAAGTTGCAGCCACGACAGTTCTGCCCAGGGCAGCTTGTATTGTTGTTCAGTTCTAGAGTGAAACGTTTCCCAGATAAACTGAAATCTAGATGGTCTGGCTCGTTCCAAGTCGTACAATTTTTTCCCCATGGCGCCATCACAATCCGATCATTAAAAGACGGGCACCAATTCAAAGTCAACGGACAGTGCCTCAAGCATTATCAGGGGACTGAAGCCCCAGGAATGCAGGAAGTGGTTACCTTAGGAGATGCCCCACCTGGCATCCCTAATTTAACCTAAATTTTATTTTTATTTATTTTTATTATTTATTATTTATTAGGAAATAAGGTTTATTTTATTCGAATAATGTTTTATGTTTATTGTTTTTAGGAAATAAAGGAGTCAAGAAGAACAGGAGAAGTGAACTCAGCCCACCATCCATCCATCAGCCCAACAAAGCCCAAATAGTGAAGCCTGTCGTTACAGCTGCCGCGACAGACGCGGAAAATACAGGCTGTGACCATGATGTCACGACAGACACGGAAACGTGTGACAGACGCGTAACACACGCAGAAACGTGTGTCAGACGCATCAGACACGCTAAAGCTCGACAGTCGCCCCATTATTCGCGCCTGTCGTTACAGCTTCAACGGGCAGCAATTCCTTTTCTATAAAACCTTATTTCATTTTCATTTTCACTCACTTCTGCCTTTCTTACTTACTCTCCATCTTTAGTTTTCATTTGCTTTCATTTACTTTTCACAAGCCTTGCACTAACATGTCTTCCAGAAAAACCCGCCGCAATGCTGCCTCTACTTCCTCACCGGCAGCAACTCCCCCACAGTCCTTTGCAACCAGAGACATGTGGGAAGAACGAGGCTTCATCTATACACCAAAGGCAAAGAATCTGGGCCTTAAGCCTTTCATAGCCAGGAAGATTAGAGCTCTATTATGGCAAACATTTGTAGAGCAACCAGAGGAGATGAACGCGACGCTGGTGAGAGAAATTTATGCTGCCATCAACAGAAAAACGGCGACAGCAGCGAGCGTTAGAGGGAAAGAAGTATCGTTTACAGCCGAGCACATCAACTCTTTATATGCCCTCTACATAGGCCCCAATGATGATGCACACCAGCAGTTCCTCGACACCTTGGATGATGTTGCCTATGATGATGTCTTGGCAGAACTAACGGAAGAGGGAACTGAATGGAATACCAGCTGGAAAAATCTACACACGGTGAAGAGGGGTCAGCTGCTGCCGGAGGCAAAACTATGGAATGCCTTCATCAAAAAGAGGATCATGCCGTCGTCACACCATACAACCGTTGACCAGCAAAGGTTAGCCTTAATACACTCTATTTTAAATGAACGGCCCATTAATGTGGGTAGCTATATTCGTGAGAGTATTTTGGAAAGTGCACATCGACCGATGGGCCTCCTTTTCCTCCCCTACCTCATCACATCACTCTGTCGCGGCCATAACGTGCCGGAAGCACAAACTGATTTAATAGTCAAAGGACGGGGTTGGACGGAAAAGAATATCCTCAGCCTCATGGAGCTGACCGTGGCCACCCCTCTATCATCATTCAACCCCGCTGCCGCCACAGCTGAATCATCAGAGTAGCCAAATCCTACACCTGTCGCCGCAGCAGTTGCTCCGACAGACTCCTCCAATCAGATCCCAGCTGCCATTCAAAAGATGGAGGAAAGACAGTTGGGCCTCATGACATTCATCAGGGACTTCACCGCCTCTACGGTAAATTTTATTCAAAATACTTTAAATTTCCCTGATGTTGTTTTCCCCACTTTCCCTGCCCATTACTTCAATGTCACCACCCTTGTCCACACACCTACACATGTTGCTACCTCACAAACACCATCTGCGCCTCTATACCATCGCCTGCCCCGACAGCAGCTGGCAGCACTCATGTCGAACCATCTGCTCGAGGAACAAAGCGACCAGTGCCATTGGATGACCTTGCTGCCTTTGTTGTTGGGTTCTCTTCCTCCTCCGTTTGGGTAGACAGTGACGATGAACCCTCTATTCAGAGGAACCTGTCGAACGAATTTACACCGGTAAAGAGGCAGAAAAGAATGGCAGATAAGAATACTCTGCCAAAGGCCAGCAGCAGCAGTGATAGCAGCGGTAGCAAATCTGAGATTCAGGTTGTACAGCAACCACCCCAGCCTGCCCCGAGAACCAGAATCCATCGCCAGATCCGCCTCAGCAGCAGCAGCGAAAACAGCGCCTAAATTTAAGTTTCTTATCTTCTTATTGCTGCATGCCATATATATTTTGTGATGTACTGCCTTCATATGTTGTCATTTTTATTTTTGTCATTTGCATTGAGGGCAATGCAACCCTCGAGTTTGGGGGTGGAAACCCTCCTTATTAATGGAGTACATCTTAGTTAAATTTTGTGTCTTTGACTTAGTTATTTTTCTATAAAAAAAATCTGAAAATATCAAAAATTTTGGCTTAAAACTATGAACTGAACTTGCCTGTCGTGACAGCTCTGTCGTGGTAGAAACTTTAGGATAGTTTTAGGAGAAGTTTAGAGTCTTTCTATAGTTCTGAAAACTTAAACACCATTGTGACTGTTATACTGCTTAAACTTCTTTTAGCCAAACTAGAATAGGAAGCTTAGCACTTGAATATCCCCTAGAGGTGCCTAACATTGGCTCTACGAAAGAAGTTTAGCAAAAGAGACTCAACAAGCCCTAGAGGTGCCCGAAACTGGCTCTAGGAAGTTAACTAGAGGTGCCTAAAACTGGCTCTAGTAAAACTTAAGCTTAAAAATAGAGAAATCGAGTCAAAACAAAAAAAAAATCAAAGGAGCATGAAAAAGTGCCTTCAAAAGATAAACTTTGGCATAAAAATTCAAGTTAAGAGTTGAATATTCTAGTGAAATTAAAAGAGTATTGGCATATAACTGTTCACAAGCATGCACACACTGCACGAGGACTATAGTGAGATTCCAGACATATCCTAAATTATCCGACAGGTTGCTACTGTCACAGGGAACGAACGACGGGTAAGGGAAAATTCACTGTTTGAAAGCCAAAACAAAAATATTTCATTTTTCTTTTAGGTCTTAGTTGCTTGAGGGCAAGCAAAAACTTGAGTTTGGGGGTGTGTTGAGTGTGTAAAAGTTCTATTATTTACACCCTTTTTAACCCATATTTCCGCTGCGTTCAAGCATTATTCATTGCATTTAGGTTAGTTTACAGCAAAACATCACAAATATATTAAAAGGCACAGTTTCTACTAAAAAAATTGTTTTTGCAGGTTGTCGCCGTAGCAGACGGTGAGGGCAGGCGCTGGGAAATGAAGCAGAAGAACTGAACTGGACAAGCAGACAAAGAGGACGATGCTGCCATGGTTGCTGCCGTGACAGCAGAGGACGACAGCAGTTTTGTGAAGAAGAAGAAAAGTGGACCTCGATAGATAGAGAAAATTCAGCCCGTCTGTCGTGTGAAAACCTCATATTTTTCCAAGCCCCAGATCAAAAGATATGCCAAGCCCAAAGTTCAAGGAGAGAAAATCCCAAGCAAGAAGATGACGGCTGGAAAGTAGATTCCTTGAAGATTTAGTCTTTATTAGAATCATACTTTTATTTAAAGTTGTATTCTTGCTATTTTAGATAACTTGAGCCCAAAGCTTATATAAGGGCATGTATTTTAACCTAGAGGGCATATAACCGATAACCGATTACCCTAGCCTCCTTCCCAAATTCTAGTCGTTTTCCTTCCCACACCATGTTCTAAATTCCCCCTAGGGCCACGAGTTGATTTGTAAAGTAGTTGCAAGGGTTGTTTTGTTTTAGGAATTTTCAGTTCAATAAAATAAACTTCAAGTTCTCTTATTTTGGTTATTAATATCTTGCAAGAGCATCGGGAGAGCATTGTGAGGTTATCTATTTACTTAGCATCGGGAGAGTTAAGTATACGAAAGAAATAAGAGCAAGTTCTCTAGTTTATAGTTGAACTATCTCGGGCCTAGGGATAGGACGACGTTAAGTGGCTAAAGAAGAATTCATACACATCGGTGTTCATCCTTCGATTCACGCCGGAAGGTATCATCAAGGACGTGATCATCGACAGACTTGGACCTAGGGATAGGCCAAGGCACATCTGGGATTCTTGCCAAACTTGAAGTACTGAGTTGAGTGTTTGTTGCCGCGAAAATCAACGGACTGCTGCCGCGACAGGTGCTGCCGCGACGGGCACAACGATAGAACTGGATTTCCTAAACTCTGCAATACCTACACTACTGAGCAATTCAATACTAGCCCATTCTCTCCATCTTGATATCTATACTATTTTATTTACGTTTACTTTATTATTTTCGTGACAACTTCTCAAATATCTCCTTTACTTTCGTGTAGTGAATTAAGGTGAAGCTATTAGCCCAATCCCTGTGGAGACGATATCTGATACTTCGTATCACTTTACTACTTGTGTCGTGTACACTTGCACTACCATTGCAATAGACTATTTTACACACAACACTTATTTGTGATCGTCTAAAAGATGCCTCGGAACGTTAGAAATCCTACAAGGATTTGAATCGTATGGAGATTGAGTATGCGATTGGTGATTGTGTGTTTTTGAAAGTGTCGCCTTGGAAGATGTAACCCCCTTAGCCCGGCCTAGACGGTTGACCCGAACTACGAAGATTACACGGGGAAAACCAAAGTTAACCCGAAAGTCAACCCTGATTAACGACCCTTTTTTTCTTTTTAAACTTGTCTAGATGCATATTAACCCTAGGCGTACTCTTGAGATATGCATACTCAAAAATCACATCAATCGGAAATCGATAAGGGACTCAATTGCACAACATACGAATTTAGGGACCAAATTGTTAATTCTGGAAAGTAAGAAGACTTTACCAATTTTAAAGATACCATTATGAAATTAGTCATATTTCATGCTTCTCTGCCAAATTTCACTTCAAACGGGCATCCCAAACTCAAGCAATTGCATATACAAGGTTCAGGACTAAAACGTGAAGAATTCAAAATATAAAACTATATAATTCAGTGCCCAACGGTCAAGTGTTCCGAAAAAGTGGTTGACTGTTCTGAAACGCGGGACCGTTTCGAAACTTGTTCCGAAACAGGGCTTGGCAGTAGACAAAGTGTTTCGGAACGGCTCTACCCGTTTCGAAACACCAAGGCCATTTCAGACCCCTGTTTCGAAACAGTAGCACCCGTTCTGATACAGGATGCCCATTTCGACCCATCAAACTCATCCCTATGACCCCCAAATCATGCCAACAAATCATCATACATTAAAGGAGCATATTTGCATCAACGAAACATATTCATGGCATCAATTAGGGAAAACTTCAATCTATAGGCATGCATCCTATTACCCAAAACCCACAAACATCAAACCAACATAGAAAACACCAAAAATGGCCAATTACATATCCAAAACATCATAGGCATCATGCCAAAATTAGGGAGTCCAAAACATCTCCCAAAAACACAATCTAGGTTCCCATTGCCAAATACCAAAACTAATAGTGTTGTAAAAATAGTCACCATACATGAGCTTAGTCTTTCCCTTGGATTACTTGCCCTCCTTGCTGCCCACAACCACTTCAATTCTCTGCATTATTGATTCAATAAAGAGAGCGTAAGCACATATGCTTAGTGAGGCATGCTCTAATGAAACAACACAAAAATGCACTTTGTAAAACACCTTTCAAAGGTCTTTAATTTCATAATCATCATTTCTCATGCAACAATGCATACAAAACAAGCATTTCAAGCTTCTTTATATCAACATGTCATATTGGCTTTCAAGTGATAATCCTTAACCATTTTCAACACAAAACACAATCGGATGCGCGGATTACAAGCGTTGTCCCATACGCTTCATACACACTACCACACACAAGGTGGAGTTTACCGGTACAATCACAACCCCTCAACACCCGTGATGGAGTCTAACGGTACAATCACAACCCTCCACATCACTCTTTGGTAGTTGTATAACATCACTAACGAGAACACGGGACACACAACACAAGATCCTCACATGGCATTTTAACCACCATTATGATCTTAAACATCTCGCTAGTGTACTTGGATGGAGTTTACGGTACCATTACAACCCCTCAACATCCAAGGCGACTTTATTCACGGTGCACCCAATCCTATAGCCGGCTAACTATATCTGATTCAAGTACTTTTAAACCAACACATCACTTGCCAATATACATCACTTACCATCATCAATTCACTGTTTTTAAGCATTAAACAAAGCCATTAAACCATCATGCATCACTATGCATCAAAACCACATTTACCAATACCAAAACAAGGATCTCTTACCATCTCATGGTTCATCAAAGAGAGAGTTTATCCGAAAACTTACTCTTGAGCTTAGTTAAGTTGCTTAGACTTAAACTAAGCTCCCATAACCTTCAAACATTGGTTTCAAAGCTAAAAACCAAACTTCACTCACCAATTCCGTTTCGCAAGCTTGCCGAAACGTCGTTCAAGCCTTCGGATCAACACCACAAGGATCGGAAGTTGTCTCCCTGTTTTAAGCACATCAAAGCAGAGGATTAATGCATCATCATGCATTTAAATCCTCAGCCATTATACCTAAACTCGCTGCTCTCACCAAAACTAACATTTCGGCTACCAAACACAACCGAAAACTCATCCATACACTTCCACAACATTACCTAGCCAAGATCCATCACTTCTAAACATTCTTAGACATCAATTAACATCCAAAAAGTGCCTAATCACGTCCTTATACCTCCAGCTATAACAGAACACCAAAATCACCCCAAAAACCACCATTTTCACAAGTAAAAACTTAGGAAAATCAACCTATTCGGGATTGCATTGATAAAACCTCAATTACACATCATTAATCATCCAAAATACATTAAAAAGGCATCTCAAAACAGAGCCCAAACAACCTCCACGAAATTCTTCAAGATTTGATCAAAATCTCAAGTTTTAAGCCAAAATCAAGATCATAACATTAAAACATTTAATGAAACTTAATTCAAGGATTGAGAACTTGGGAATTTCAGTAAAGAACTGAGTATTTAGAGGAGAAGGACGTTCAAACCTCTAAATGTGGATTTCTCCTTGTTTAGAGCCAAAATCCTTGAAAATTCAATAAGCAAATGGAGAGGATTTGATGGAGAAATGATTAGGAACCATTTGGGGATTGAAATCTCATCATTAGGTGTGAAAATTAAAAGAAAAGTTGCTGTGGAAATGTGTTTGGCTGAGGGAATTTTGAGAGAAAATGAAATGGGAAAATTTTAGCAAAAGTTAGTTATGAAACTAAAATATGATTTATAATGTTGATGTATCATGAAAAGGTTTATATTTTATAATGTGATTTACACCTGTTTACTCTTTAAGCTTTGCATATGATTTGTTATGCATGAGAAGGCTTAAATCGAGTGCTAGCAATGGGATTTGTTGTTGGTATTTGATACATGTTACGTATGTGTTGGGTTTGTAGCACGCTCGAATCCATCACCGAAACCGCCAAGGAGGGTTGTAAGTGTTTGGTGGTTGAATTGGCTAAAATCGAAATAAAGGTAGACAAGTGACACAATGATTTTAGAGTGGTTCGGGCTATTTACTAAGCACCTACATCCACTACCTTAGCACACCACTAAGGATTTCCCATTTCACTCAACAATGAATTCGTCCCCTTTTCCCGGTTTAGGAGGAAACCGTTACAACCCTATCTTTTGGACTTGGCTAAGATGGAACCAACTCTAGTTTTTTTTTTAAGGCTAAACTAGAACCTCTCCTTTTACAAGGGATTTGTTTAGTAAACTAGAATACCTCACAAGGTGGGTGTTTTCACAACTTAAGCTAACAATAGTACAAGGATTTACAATTTAGCACTCTCTCTAAAGACTATGTACAAGAGAATAGTAAAGTAAAGATTTAGACTCTAATTCTCTTGATCATATTTCTTGGATGTTGTCTCTAACCTTCTTCAAGTGTTCCAGCCTTCAATTTATAGTCCCAATTGAGTTTGTGGCCGTTACTAGCCGTTGGGCATGTTTTGGAGCCGTTGGAGACTTTATTTCTCAAATTAAATGTAGTTCTAGAGCCTTCCGTATCGATACACGTGGACCTGTATCAGTACGCTCTTCTTCAGAAACTAGCTGTTGGGCTCTTGCCAACCTGAGCATATCGATACGCTTGAGGGCGTATCAGTATGGTATGTCATTTAAAAGACCGTTGGGAAATAGTCGTTGTGGTTGTTAAAATAGGGATCGATACGCTTAAGGGGTGTATCGAAATGATCCCTATTCGTAACGATACGGTCTCACCCGTATCGGTACGAGTTTTGCAGATTCAAAACTTGGGCAAAAGGGTATCGATATGGGGTATACCGTATCGGTACGAGCTTGCTGAAAAGTCAAGTTTGGCTATTTTAAAGCATTAAAAACTTTGCCAAAAACCTTTTAAAATACCTCAAACATATTTTCAAGTTGTTTGGACTTAAAGACATGTTTTAAATTCTTTTCAAATTAGTCCAAAACATTTTTCAATTATTATATCAAAACATTAGTTCTACAATCTCCCCCATTTTGATATAATAAAACCAACGTGAAAATATGTTTAGGATTTCTCCCCCTTTGTGAAATAAATTTTGAATAAGATAATTAAGATTCAAAATCAATTAAAGCTCCCCCTTATTCATTTGAAAATTCAATTTTTCAAACCATTTCTCCCCCCCTTTTGTTATATCAAAAAGAATTTAAAACGCTTTTAAGCTCAAAATAACAGTAGATGTTTAAATTTTGAAATTATTAAAATGTTTGGTTTTTAAAGTGGCTCCCCCTTACTCAAAGCATCATATTAGGCTTAATAAAATAATCCAAGACTTTAAACAAAAGTTAGATAACCAAAAGTATAAAATAAAAACATTAAGCTTAGAGGTTGCCCAATCTTCTTCTCATGTGTGATTTGAGCATTCTTCGATTTTGCTTTGCTTGCCATTGCTCCAACACACCTACAAAAGACATTCACTTGATTTTTGGTATCCAAGCTGCTTTGGATCCATTTACGTTAGTCACAATGTATTTATTTCCATTAGGAACCCATATTTGTCTAATCCTATAAGATTTTTTCTTCTTAATAGGACAAGTATGTAAGGAATGACCATGATAATGGCAATGTGAGCATTTTTCCATTATGTGACAAGATGAATTATTGAAAATAATTTCTTTTTCTTTTGTTAAGCTTTCAAGCTTAACTTTTGAATCAAGATTTTCTTTTTCTAAAACATCTTTGCGTGTTTTTGAAAACTCTAAATCATTTTTCAAAATTTCATTTTGGTTTCCAAAATCCACTTTTGTTTTTAAAAGAAAATCATTTTCAATTTCAAGTTTTGAAATCATTTTCTTAAATTTGGAATCCATGGTCTCAAATTCCAAAAATAATTCATCGAAAGCATCTTGCAACTCATTGAAAGAGTAAGAATTAAGCTCACTAGAGTTAGAAGATACCTTAGGCTCATCGAGAGCCACAACACCATCCACTTATGGATTGGAGAGAAGGTTTGCACAAGATTGATCATCGTCTTTCTTTTCTCCCTTCTTGTTGCCATAAAGCTTCTCAAGTATCTCCTATAATTCTTTGGCACTTTTGCATATGGATAACTTCTTGGAAACTTCTTCGTTAAGGCCACAATAGAGAATGTGCATTTCCTTGGTGTTTAGCTTTGCCTTCGTGTCGTTGGCACTCCTTTGCTTTTTCTTCTTCTTTGGAGCTTTCAAATACCCATTTTCAATGATGTCCCAAATCTCATAGTCTTGAGAATTGATGAAGAATTTTATGGCATTTGCCCATTGGAAGTATGTTTCTCCTTCGAAGAGCGGAGGACACGAGATAGAGCGACCTTCTTCAAATCTTGCCATTTTCTTAACGGTGGACTTCAAGCAAATGATCTTTACTCCCAGATGTTAGTCCTTCGATGGAGACAAGGCTCTGATACCAATTGTTGGGTTTGTAGCACACTCGAATCGATCATTGAAACCGTCAAGGAGGGTTGTAAGTATTTGGTGGTTGAATTGGCTAAAATTGAAATAAAGGTAGACAAGTGACACAATGATTTTAGAGTGGTTCAGGCTATTAACTAAGCACCTACATCCACTACCTTAGCACACCACTAAGGATTTTCCAATTCACTCAACAATGAATTCGTCCCTTTTCTCGATTTAAGAGGAAACCGTTACAACCCTATCTTTTGGACTTGGCTAAGATAGAAGCAACTCTAATTTTTGTCTATGGCTAAACTAGAACCTCTTCTTTTACAAGGGATTTGTTTGTTAAACTAAAATGCCACACAAGGTGGGTGTTTACACAACTTAAGCTCACAAGAGTACAAGGATCTTGAATTTAGCACTCTCTCTAAAGACTATGTACAAGAAAATAGTAAAATAAAGATTTAGACTCTAATTCTCTTGATCATATAGCTTGGATGTTGTCTCTAACCTTCTTCAAGTGTTCCAGTCTTCAATTTATAATCACAATTGAGTTTGTGGCTGTTACTAGCCGTTGGGGATGTTTTGGAGCTGTTGGAGACTTTATTTCCCACATTAAATGCAGTTCTGGAGCCTTCTGTATCGATACACGCGGACCCGTATCCGTACGCTCTTCTTCAGAAACTAGCCGTTGGGCTCTTGCCAGCCTGAGCGTATCGATACGCTTGAGGGCGTATCGGTATGATATGTCATTTAAAAGACCATTGGGAAATAGTCGTTGGGGTTGTTAAAACAGGGATCGGTACGCTTAAGGGGCTTATCGAAACGATCCCTATCCGTATCGATACGGTCTCACCCGTATCGGTACGGGTTTTGGCAAATTCAAAACTTGGGCAAAATGGTATCGATACGGGGTATACTGTATCGGTACGGGCTTGCTGAAAAGTCAAGTTTGGCTATTTTAAAGCATTAAAAACTTTGCCAAAAACCTTTTAAAATACCTCAAACATATTTTCAAGTTGTTTAGACTTAAAGATATATTTTAAATTCTTTTCAAATTAGTCCAAAACATTTTTCAATTATTATATCAAAACATTAGTTCTACAATGTGGTTTAATATGCTGGTTTTTGAAAGTGATAACTGCATGGTTTAGAAGACATGATGTTCAAATGATGTTTTGAAATGATGAGTTCAATTGTTTTGAGAGAATAGTTTTAAATGCATTGATGGTGTTTTGTTTTAGAGCACTCCTCACTAAGCCTTGTGTGCTTACGCTCTCTTTGTCCATCAATTCAAAGAATTAAAGTCATGGACAACGAGGAAGAAATGGATCGCACAAGACTTGATATTGAATGTATGTTTTGAATTAGACTATAAGTAGTAAGGGAAATGGGGTTTTCGTTGTTAATTTGGGAGATGTATGTTAAACTCCCTTTTAATCATGTTTGAGTTGTTGTTTTAGACTTGTCTGAGTTCGAGTTCCAAGAAGAATTTAAAGAGAAGGTCCAGACTATCTATGACTCATGGAAGAACTGTTATGTTATGGAAATAGAGCATTACAGTAAGTGTATATACACCCCCAACTATGATGTATAGAGACATGTCAGGATGAATGGCAAAATTTTGCCACCCACCCCTAGTCAGGCTAAATCCTTAGAAGAACTGTTAGGCTCAATGTCTTTAACTGAAATTAACGTCGATGAAGGGTGTAGAGGTTTCTTTTGAAATTGAGAAAACAAAAACCGAAAATGAATTGACAATTTGACATGATCGATTTTAGAGTGGTTCAACCTTCTAATCAAGGTCTACATCCACTACCTTAGCATTCACACTAAGGATTTCCCAAAATCACTATGAATTTCTTCCATTTTTCTAGGCTCAAGAGGAAACCTTTACGACCTTATCTTTTCACGGGCTAAGATAGAACCCTCTCCCTAGTTTTTATAAGGATCAACCAAAACTTATCTCTCAACAATGAGGTCTTGAATATGTAAACTAATAACTTCTCTAGGTGGGATATTTACACATTTTGGCTCACTAGGATTGGACTAAAAATACAAGAGATTACAAAATAAAACAATAAAAACTCTACTCTCTTGATCTGTAAGCTTGGATGTCCATCCTCTCTACTCTTCAAGTGTCATTGGCTTGTAATTATAGTGTAGAATGAAAAAACTAGCTGATAAAAATTAGCCGTTAGAGAACTAACCGTTGGAAAACTAACCGTTAGTACCTTTTAAAATACTTGAAAATATTTGTTTGATCAAGAACACTTTTCAAAAACCTTTCAAAAATATCTTTTCAAGATGAATGGACTTTGAATTAATTTTGCAATATTTGTTCAAGTCCAAAAATATTTTTCATTAAGTTACATCAAAATATATATCTCAACAATCTCCCCCATTTAGATATAATGAAACCACTTGAAAATTTTGTTTTTGAAATATCTCTCCCTTAGAAAAATAAATTTAGAAAAAGATAGTATTTTGAAAAAATATTAAAGCTCCCCCTTTTTCTTTTTAAAATTTAATTTTTAAACTTATCTCTCCCCTTTTTGTTATATAAAAAATAATTCAAAATCATGTAAGGTTCAGTGGAGAGTAAGTAAATTCTTTTGAAAATTAAAGATCCCCTTAATAAGTGCATTCCACTTTAAATTTTAGCTCAAAATACTTTGACACTTAAGAAAATCATTGAATTTCAACAAAAAATCAAGTTTTCAAATCCATGAAATTCAATTTATACAAGCTTTTTAGAGTTTATGCAAAAAATAAGAATGGGCATGTTAAACACATTTTTGCATAAAAACTCTTTCGATGTCATGCATTTATAAAAATTTAATAATTAAAAATATGCATGAGCATTCAAAAAATCATTAAAAATAAGTAACCAAATAATCAAAGAGATTAAGCATAGAGGTTACCCATCATTAATGTGTGAGTATATCACCGTTGTGAATGAGAGGAAAACTAGTTCATCTTGATTCCTTCAACTTGATGTCGAACATATTAGCTCTTTAAGGTTCGTTGAATGTAGAAATGGATCGATAACTCCTAGGGTCTTCTCAGAGGTTGTTAGACCGTCGATTTAAGTCTCGCTCTGATACTAATTGTTAGGCTTGTAGCACACTCAAATCGATCACCGGAATCCCGTCAAGAGGGTTGTTTTTTATCCTTGGTTGAATTGGCAAAAACCGATATAAAGATGGACAATTTGCACGATGATTTTAGATTGGTTCGACTACCCAACCAAGTCTACATCTACTACCTTAGCACACAACTAAGGATTTTCAAATTCACCATGAATTCTTCCCCTTTTCTAGGTTAAGGAGGTAACTCTTACAACCCTATCTTTTAATGGCTAAGATAGAACCACTCTATTTTTTCACTAAGGCTAAACTAGAACCTCTCCTTTTACAAGAGACTTGTTTGGTAAACTAAATATCTCACAAGGTGGGTGTTTACAGAATTTAAGCTCGCTAGAAAGAGTGAAAGATTTACAATTTAAGCAATCTTTTAAACTATGTACAAGAGAAATGAAGAAATGTGATTGAGAGTCAAATTCTCTTGATCATCTTGCTTGGATATGTTCTCTGACCATCTTCAAGTGTTCCACCCTTCATAATATAGTTAGGAATGAGCTTGTGGTCGTTGGTGACCGTTGAGATTGAATTGGAGCTGTTGGGGCCTTTTTTCCCACAATAAATGCAGTTCTAGGCAGTAGGGTATCGGTACTCGTGTTACCATGTCGGTACGCCCTTCTAGAAAACTAGTCGTTAAGTTCTGAACTACCTTAGGTATCGATATGCTTCATATCGTAGCAGTACGACTTGCTTGGGAAAATAACCATTGGAGGTTTTTCAAAAAGTCGTTGGGAATTTAAAATATAGGGTACCGGTATGCCACATAGTGTATCGGTACGACCCTATCCGTATCGGTACGCTTAAGTTGTACCAGTACGGTATTTCGATTCTGGAATTATATTGTAGCTGAAACCCTAGAATTTATCGATACGGGGTATACCGTATCAGTACGGTGGCTTGAAAAGTAAAGGTTTGGCTATTTTAAATACATTTTAAATCATTCCAAAGCCTTTTAAAATTCATCAAACATATTTTCAAGTTGTTTGGACTTATTAATATTTTGAAACCTTTTCAGTTTAGTCCAAAACAATTTTTCTATTATTATATATAAAAAAACACCTCAACCATTGTTAGGCTTGTAGCACGCTCAAATCGATCACCGAAATCCCATCAAGATGGTTGTTTTTTATCCTTTGTTGAATTGGCTAAAACCGATATAAAGATAGACAATTTGTACGATGATTTTAGAGTGGTTCGACTACCCAACAGAGTCTACATCCACTACCTTAGCACACCACTAAGGATTTTCCAATTCACTGTGAATTCTTCCCCTTTTCTAGGCTAAGGAGGTAACCCTTACAACCCTATCTTTTAATGGCTAAGATAGAACCACTCTAGTTTTTCACTAAGGCTAAACTAAAACCTCTCCTTTTACAAGGTATTTGTTTGGTAAACTAAATACCTCACAACGTAGGTGTTTACGCAATTTAAGCTCACTAGAAAGAGTGAAAGATTTACAATTTAAGCAATCTTTTAAACTATGTACAAGAAAAATGAAGAAATGTGATTTAGACTCAAATTCTCTTGATCATATTGCTTGGATATATTATCTAACCATCTTCAAGTGTTCTAGCCTTCATAATATTGTAACACCCTCAACTATACCCTAAAAGTTATTTAAATTAATTTGTTAAGTGATTAATTTTATTAAACAAAATTAAACTTTAGATTCAGTTAATAAGGATTAAATTAGAAGAAATGCACTAACCGAATGACTTAATTGGGGTGATTAAATTAAGAATTGTGTAAAACACCAATGGTTGCATGGAAATATAAGTGAGTTCCCTAATTCACCTTGGCTGAAAATTCCTTAAAAGCTAACTTAGGGACAAAAATGACAAAACCTAATTCTAGTGTCTTACACAAATCCACTAACTTAAGAGAGTGTCTTTTCCTTCCCACTTTTCTTCTCTTCAGTCGAGAAAGAGAGAGAGAGCTTAGAGGGAAAGTTTTTGCTGGAGAAAACTCAAGGAGAGCTGAAAATTTACTTGCATGTTGATCATCTTGCTATAGAAATCAAATTAGAAAGCTAGGTAAGTGTTTCTACTCAACTAGTTCATCAAATTATCATGTTAGATTGTTTGTATAATCTGAAATGTTACACTTGATTGTGGTAAATGATGATTTTAATTATGGAAATTTTTTGTAAGATGATAAGAAACATGTATTTAGTTGGGTTGTATGATAAGAATCAAAATCGGTCACATGCAAAGACAAGATAGTTAAGGGATTGTTTTGGAGAAGTTGAAAAGACAAAGCCCAAATTGATCCATAATAAATCTGGAAATTTATGTTTAAAAGTGTTAAATATGATTATGAGAAAATGTAGAAGTAGCTGGTAAAATAAGATTAGGTGGTGAAGCTAAGAATATAAGTTGTAAGGAGCTTAAGTTAGAAGTTAGTGTAATATGCCCAGCACTGCCACGTTTTGGACAGTAACCTTCACAAATTCACCAAAAACAAAATACATGGAATTTAGACCTCAAATTGTGATAGAAAATACTTGGGGAAGTCTATTTTAACTAGAAACAAACGGCACTAAAGTTTGATCTCTATAGAAAAATCTGGAACCAAAATTGTGAAGGTTCTACAAACTGCCTAGAAATGCAAAATGGCCTATGTTTAAATAGTAAATTGTATTGATTGAGAAATGAGAAAAATATGCATCATACATGTTTGTAAATCTGTGTAAATAAGATTTATATAATGGTAAAGTAATCGAAATTTGGATATGTGTGTAAAAAGATATGCCCATATTAGTAACAAGTATTCAATTTGCCAATAAGAAAAACGGTTTTGAATGTTAATGTGTGTATTTGTGTAAATGAGCTTATCTGTTTACATTGAATTATAATATGTTTCATATATGTTTGTATATAAATGTTAATACCAAGAATTCGAGGAAACCTTGGAGGAGTCAAGAGTTGGTCCAACTTGTAAGAAGAATAAGGGAATAATAATCAAGGATCAAGACTAGCTAAGCTTGGAGTATTGTGAGTGTAGTTAATTTTTAGGGTTAGGACTAGTGTCCTAACCAATGTTTTCATTTTAATATATGATGTCTTGAAATCATGAAATGCGCCTAATTAATATTTGGTAAATGTTCTAAGGGATGAAGGTTAAATGGAAAAACATTTGCTTATGTTTGCTACGAGTTTGGTACTATTGTGTGATGCATGGTATATGAACTTGATTGATGGATAGTATGAGTTCTATGTGATTGTTGTGCTACTTCCCATTAGTGTTACATGTTGTATGAATGGATATATGTGACTGATACAAGTTAGAAACAATGAGACCTTGACCAAAGGTAGACTTTATATGCTAGCAACATGCTATGAGTTACATGATTGATATGTTGGCTTGTTAATGACTTGCCTTGTGATTGTTTGAATTAAAAGACACTATAAGCCCTTGGTTGAATAGTTGGTCTTAGGTAGAACGACATGCCTTAGAGTCTAGAGCTCCTCTTAAATTAGAACTTTGTGTACTCTCTGTTGGTGTTGTTAACACCTTGTGTAATTGATGCTTTGAGCATCCTCTATTGATCATTTGGTTACCTTGTGATGGTGTGGAAGACACCTTGGTGCATTGTGCACCCTCTGATTTTGATGCATTGTGCATCCTTTGATTCGGTACTTTGTACCCATTGCGACTCGATTACCTAGTCCCACTAATCTACCAAGGCAAAATATTATAAGTATTTGAATAAAACATGTGACAAGAGATATATGTGACTTGATATGTTATATGACTGTGGTTATATGAAACAAAAGTTCAAGACATTAAAGTTGTAAACGTCAATATGATTTTTCTCGAAACATACATGATCTACATGTCTAAGATGCCTATTCGAATGGTGATTATATGATATGCTTATGTATTACTTGATCGATTACATGTTTGTTCCATGTACATGATATGTTATGAGATCATTGGTTGTATTGTTAAATGATGGTTTGTTAACATTGGTCTTTGATGCAAATATGCCTACATGTCTACTTGTTGTGTCCATGCTTCTAAAACTAGCTAAGTGATTCTTGATCATGTTTAAACTAGTTAGGTGATGCTTATGTAATATGAATCCTAGCTAGGTAACCTTGGCTAATTGAAATAAGACACCTAAAAGACTAAGCTAATAGATTTAAGTACTACCTCACTAAGTACATCTTTTGTACTTATCGCTCTTTATTTCCTCCTTCCCAAACCAACAGGTTGTGTTGATTGAAAGCTGCCCAATCCGTTCTTGGAGCACTAATTTACAAGCAAGAATCGTGTATGATGTGATATTTTGTTTAGGCTTCTAGGAAGTGGCATAGGCTTGTGTATTAGAGTGGTGTCACGTGCATTTTGATTGACTTACATGTTAAATGTGAAGACATGACTTGTTATGCATATAAAGTTTAAGTTAATGGTTTGTAATGACTAAGTTATGTTTGTATTAAGTCTCGTATGACACTTTTGCCAAGTTTGTATATATAAACATGATATTTGGTTAAATTATGACTTATGATATGATCATATGTGTTTATGAAGTTCGAGATATTCCTATATATGGGTGTGGCGTTCGAATGGTCTCATAGCAAGAGTGTTGAGTGTATGAACTTAATAAGCTTGAATTTGTATTTAGCTCACATGTATATTATCATGCTTTAATCGAATGGAGTGAAATGCAAATGCCCAAGTTTAGTTCGAATATGGTTAAGATTATTCAATTAGATTTCCATGTTGGTTCAAATGCCTCATGATAGGCTAATCAAGTTTGTTTGATTACAGGGTCCTTGAATGAGTAAATGTGTTTGATTGATTGCGAATGTTTACATGTTTAGACACGTTAAGTTGTAATAAGAACTTGTTATGTTAAAAGTTTTTATTAGCCCACCTAAATGACTAGTTACATCTATGATTAACCTATGTTAATTGTAATTAAGTGTGTATTGGCTATGTTACTTAAAATGGATTGCTTGAATATCACATTTTAAGTCTGTTCGGTTTGACTTATATGTTATATGTTATATGTGTATAAGTCTGTTGCGCGTCGTAATGCTCCTCACTCCTAACCCGGGCGAGGGGTGTTACAAATATACTTAGGAATGAGCTTGTGGCCGTTGGTGACCATTGGGATTGAATTGGAGCCGTTGAGGCCTTTATTTCCTGCAATAAATGCAGTTATGGATGGTAAGGTATTAGTACGCCCTTCTAGAAAACTAGCTGTTAAGTTCTGAAATGCCTTCAAGTATCGGTACGCTTAATAGCGTATCAGTATGACCTATTTGGGAAAATAGTCGTTGGGGGTTTTTCAAATAGTCGTTGGGCATTTAAAATATAGGGTATCAACACGCCACATTGCGTATCGGTACGACCCTATCTGTATCGATACTATTTTTTGGTTCTAGAATTATACTGTAGCTGAAACCCTAAAGTGTATCGATACGGGGTATACTGTATTAGTACGGTGGCTTGAAAAAAAGGTTTGACTACTTTAAAGACATTTTATATCATTCCAAATCCTTGTAAAATTCACCAAACATATTTTCAAGTTGTTTGGACTTATTAACATTTTCAAACCTTTTCAATTTAGTCCAAAATAATTGTTCTATTATTATATTAAAACAAACATCTCAACAATCTCCTCCTTTTTGATATAATAAAACCAACTTGAAAAATTGTTTGTAATTCTCCCCGTTAGTATTTAAAAATTTGAATAAGAATTTTTAAAATTTAGAGTAGTTAAAGCTCCCCCTTATTCACATAAAAAATCAATTTTTCAAATCATTTCTCCCCAGTTTTGTTATATCAAAAAGAAATTTTGAAACATTAAGTTCAAAATAACAAAGGAGGTAAGATAAAATTTTGACAAAACAAAAAAAACTGGTTTTAAAATGGCCCCCTTACTCAAGCATCAATTTGAGGCTCAAAATTATCCAAGACTTTAAAATGAAAATTAGATAACCAAAGATAAAAAAAATAAAAGCTTTAAGCTTAGAGGTTACCCAATTTCTTCACTTGTGTGACTAGAGCATTTTTCATGTCTTTGCATTTCCTCCCATTGCTCCAACACATCTACAAAAGACATTTAATTGATTTTTGGTATCCAAATTGTTTTGGATCCATTCACATTAGTCACAATGTCTTTAGTTCCCTTAGGAACACATACTTGTCTAATCCTATAAGATTTTTTCTTCTTTATAGGACAAGTATGCAAGGAATGGGTTGATGAAAGTTGAAATACCGCAGAAACTCTGTCAACACAATGATATTCAACAGTAGGCAAATGGATCAAAGGCACAACTGCACCCCCAGAATGTTCTACATTCATGCACACTTTCTGGTATGCAAGCCTTGATTGTTAGATTCTCGTACGGCGGCCAAAAAAATTGGAAAAACAAATATTATTATACATACACAAACGGAACATTAGTTTAAACTATACTAAGTTAGAAAAGTAATTTTAGAACTTTATGATACCTCATTTTTTCTATTATTTGGGTCTTTAGTCTTATATCTCTAACATTGTTGTGCACCACCCTCGCGTTCTTCAACTTATGTCTCCATCTGTAAAGGTATTGAACTTATATTTCTAAGTCATTCCAGATAAATATTAGATCAATACAATATTTATAACAACTGTAATCATAGTATTACCTTCCAGCAAGTAGAAATTATATAGGTGCTTCCATAATGGGCGTTAGATAAGGAAGCCTATACCAAGCCCATGATTGCAATAAGATTAGGCATCCACCAATATCTCATATCATATTATCAACAATTATAATTGAGGCATTGTAGTTTTCATGGTACAAGAATGTCAATATTGCAAATCCCCAGCTATATTCACGAGTTGTGTTAAAATCATCGAAGAACGGCATATATTATGTATGAACCAGATTACCAGATGTATCTAGCATCAATATTCCACCAATGATTTGCGGCATATATGCTCGAGCTGCATACATAAGTTCTTGCCAAGTAGATCTATATGTTACAATAAATTCACTTTGCAACCATATAATTCACACACGTAGACCTTTCACATCTTCTTGAGGAGGAATTTTCCCGAGGTACTGACTACAAAAACCAAATACATGATATGCATTTGCTCCAACCAACGGATTCTCATTTATTGGGACACCAAGCTATACAGCTACATCTTCCAGGGTTATCATGCATTCGCCGAATGGAAAATGAAATGTTTGCGTCTCTAGTCTTTATCGTTCAATCAATTCAGTTATCAACCCAGGGACAATCTTAAATCCACGAAGACATGAACCATTATAAAATCTGGCGAGTTGTAAGTAATAAACTATCAGGCCAAAAGGTTCCTTGATCTTCGTTCCTCAAAGACGAAGGTATGCTCTTGACCCTATAATTAATTTATTATAATAAATTATTTCGTATTACACATGACATAATAAATTTCATATTATTTACTTTTTCTTCACGAATATGAGAGGAAATGTGATCATGGTCACGGTACAAGAAAACTTCTCCATATGTCATTTTCAAACAAATCTGCAAAACAATTATTTTGAATTTATTTATAAAAATTTTACGAACATATCTTAAATCTATTTTGAATCTAATTATAATATTTTGAATCTAAACAACATTAACTATTAAAATATTAACAAATTAAAATTAAATAAATACAAAAAAAATACATGATAGATGAGAAACCAAGAAATTGTACTCTACATCCTCCAACAAAAAATAATTAAACATATATATTAACAATTGTTCAATCACACACAAAAATTCTACAAACCCCTCTAATTTAAAAAATTAGATTAATGAAAAAATAAATTACTTACTTCTGAGAAACTGAGAAGATCTACAACCAAATATACTTAAAAAATTTCACCTCTTCCAATATATCTTCGAAAAATATCACTAAAATTTTCACCTCAAACTCTCTCAATTTTTTTCTCAAACCCTATAAAATCTTCTTCTTTGTATCCACGTATATATACAATATTGTCAAAAAAATTAAAAAAAAATCAAACTTATCCGCTTTCACGTGAAAGTTGCCAACTGCATGCATGCTAACTAACGAGGAAGACACCATCGCGAAGTGGCATCCTGCCACCTAACCCGCCAGCTACACCTAGCATTGTCATGAGAAACCTGAGTCGGCAGCTGATTAAATTTACCCCAGCAGCTACACCAATCGGTTGACAAGGCTTATCAAAGTCGCGACATGGTGTGCATGTGGTGTCCTGCCACCGACCTAAAAACAAATATTAAAAAATGGCAAGACGCCATGTGCACATAGTATCATCCCCTTGGTACTGTAGAAAATTTCGTATATCCCCGAATATCCTCCACACACCCCTTTTCCAAATATTCTCCCCCATTTGCATTATCCCCCAATTTTTGCTTGAAGTATCGATATTACCCCGGGTATCAATATCCAATATAGAAAACTAATGTCAAACAATTATTTGGTTTTAGTACCCTGTAAACTGTATTAGTATCATTGTATGGGTGTCGGTATCGATGTTTGTGGTATCAACACCGAATGATTAAATTATAACAATCTGGAACAAGAAATGGAATTTTAATGGGGTAAGGAAAATAAATGAGCAAAGATAGAAGAGAAAATCAGAGAATTTTGGGGAGAGATAGAACTCAATTCATTTCAACAGTAAGAGGGCTAGCAGTGTGTTGCACCCGTTTAAGCCTAAGGCCACAAAAGATCGGGCGAAACAACAACATTTTGACACATTACAAGATTTATGAAATGCAATGTTTCAACCAAATTGTTTAAATGGCTATTTATTAACATAAATAAAAACTTAATTAACATGACTAATTACAATACTCCCTCCTTCAATACATCATTGTCCTCAAGGATGAAAATTTAGAAATTGTTGCTGCAAGTGATGGAAATTCTCCCATGTGGCATCCTCAAGAAAAGCATTGGTCCACTCCACAAGTACCCCAGTCACTGCCTTGTTCCCTTTCTTTGTAATTCTTCTGTCTACAATCTTTACAGGTTCCTTAGCAATAGTTCCATCTTGTCTTATCACTGATAAATCTGCTTGAAAAATATCAGCACTAATATGTCTCTTGAGTTGAGAAACATGGAATACTGGGTGAACCTTTGACCCCACTGGTAGTTCCAATCTGTAAGCCATTTTTTTCACACACCTCACCACTTTATAAGGGCCAAAAAACTAGGGAGCTAGCTTTTGACACACTATTCTTTGAACCGTTTGATGCTTGTAAGGTTGCAATTTTAAGTAGACCAAATTCTCAATCTGTAATTTATAATCCGACATTCCCTTATATACATATTGTTTAATTCTTTCTTGAGCCCTTTGCAAATAAAACTTAATCATCTTGATAGTTGCTTCCCTTTGCTGCAAGATCCTATCCACAGCAGCCACCAGTGTTTCCCTAGCCAGATAAGGTAGATGAACATAAGGGTTTTTTCCATACAAGGCTAAATGAGGGGTGAATTTAATGGAAGAGTGATATGAAGTGTTGTATAACCACTCAACCAAATACAGCCAAAAACTCCACTCTATTTGCTTTTCTACTGTTATACACCTGAAATAAGTCTCCACACACTTGTTCACCCTCTATGTTTGGACATTTGTCTTAGGGTGATATATTGTAGGTGGTATAATTGTCACTCCAAGTCTTTTAAAAGAACTCTCTACAGAAGATGCTCATAAATACCATGTCCCTGTCACAAATTATGTCTCTGGAAACCCATGAAATTTTAACACATGTTCCATAAACACTTGAACAACGTCCCTTGTTGTATAAGGATGAGATACTGTAATGAGATGGTTGTACTTAGTTAGCTTGTCTACCACCACCATAATCACCTCCTCCCCTTTGGACACATGTAAACCCTCAATAATGTCCATACTAATGGATGTCTAGGCCCTTTCTGGTATAGGCAGAGGTTGCAGCCGTCACCTTGGATGTTGCATATCACTTTTATTTTTCTGGCAAGTGATGCACTCTCTGACCATCCTTTCTTACATATTTCTAATATAGCACTACAGAAATTCTTTTAGTGGTTGTATGGGCTCGAGAATATCCTCCAAAAGGGCTCCCGTAGAAGAAATCAAGCAATTCCTTCTTTAAGTCTTGGTTATTTCACTTAATGAGCTTCCTTTTTCTTCTCAAAATCTTCCTATCCCAATTGTACTTAGAATGAGAAGTGCTTCCTCCTTTCAACTCAGAAACAATCTTTTTTCAATTTTTCATCCATCTCTCAAGAGTCAACCACCTTAGCCATCAAATCAACACTCACATTGATCATTGCCATAGTTTGACATTTAACACATGAAGGATTTCTAGATAACAAATCAGCCACCTTATTGTGTATTCCTTTCCTATACACAACCTCATAGCCATACCCCCATCATTTTCACTACTCGTTTTTTTTTTGGGGGGAATGGATAATTGCTTGTTAGCTAGTTAAGATATTCATACTTTGGCGATCAGTCTTGATCTTAAAGTGTCTTACCAATAAATAAGTAGACCATTTCTTCATTGCCATCAGTACATTCATCATCTCTTTATTATAAATGGATACACTATGGTGCCTAACTCCCAAACTCTTGTTGAAAAATGCCAAGGGCTTCCTCTTTTGCACCAAGACAGCTCTCACTCCTACAACTGAAGCATTTGTTTCCACCACAAATTCCTCATTGAAGTTTGGTAGTGCTAAGACTGAAGCAGTTTTCACAGCCTCTTTAACCTCTGAAATGTTTCTTCCTTATCGACTAACCATTTCCAACCTCCATTCTTCGGTAGATCAGTAAGTGACTTTGCAATGTTGCCATAGCTCTTTATAAATCTCCTATAATAGCCTGAGAGACCCCAAAATCCTCTTAAATCTTTTACTGACTTAGGACTTGGCCAATCATATATGCATTGTACTTCGGTTGTTTCAATAGATATAGACCCTCCAAAAATAACATATCCTAGATAGTCCACCTCTCTAGCTCTAAAACTGCATTTACTATGCTTAACATATAGTTTGTGAGTTCTCAGCAACTCCAAAACCTCCCTCAAGTGCTGAATATGGTCCTTCCAATTCACAGAATACACTAGAATGTCATACATGAAGAATGTAACTATTTTCTTCAACTGCTCTTTAAACACTTTGTTCACCAACCCTTGGAGTGTGGCAGGAGCATTAGTCATCCCAAATGGCATGACTAAAAACTCATAGTGACCCTCATGAGTTCAAAAAGTTGTCTTAGCTATGTTTGTTGCGTGTAAAATAGTCTATCGCAATAGAGTGCAAGTGTACAAGACGCAAGTAGTAAAGTGATACACGAAGTATCAGATGTCGAATCCACAGGGACTGGAAATAGCTTTATCCTCGAATTGTTGCACGAGAGAGAAAGAAGAGAGTTTAAATTGCTGAGAATTGATATTGGAGAATACTGAATATAAAAGATTAAAAGGTTCAGGGTAAAAAAATAGGTCAGTATTGATTTTCTCGGTAGTCCGGGTGTTGCACTGTATAAGAAGTCATGTTCTGTTGTTGTCCCTGTCGCGGCAGCACCTGTCGCAGCAGCAATTTGTTATTGTCGCAGCAGCGATCACACAACTTTGTACTTCAAGCTTGGCAAGAATCTCTGCTGTGACTTGTCCTATCCCTAGGTCCAAGACTGTCGATGAACACGTCTTGGATAATACCTCCCGGCGTGAATCGAAGGATGAACACCGATGTTGTTGAATTCTTCCTTAGCCACTTAACCTCGTCCTATCCCTTGGTTTGAGATAGTTCAACCATAAACTAGAGAACTCACACTTATTCCTTTCATATACTTAACTCTCCCAATATTAAGTAAATAGATAATCTCACAATGCTCTCCCGATACTCTTGCAAGATGTTGAAAACCAGAATAAACAAACTTGAAGTTTTATTTCAATGAACAGAAAATTCCTAAAAACAGTACAATCCTTGCAACTACTTTACAGAATTAACCCTTAGCCCTAGAGGAAGTTTAGAACATGATGAGAAGAGGGAAAACGACTAGGGTTTTAGGGAAGACGGCTAGAGAATAAGTAATCCTTCCCTAGGTCGAATTACATGCCTTTATATAGGCCTTGGGTTCAAGTTTTCTAATAAGGTAATAATACAAGTTCAAACTAAAGTACAACTCTAATTAAGATTAAATCTCCAAAAAAGATGCCTTTAATCCGTCCTCTTTTCTTGCTTTGGTTTTTTTCCTTGAACTTTGGGCTTGGCCTTCATTCTGATCTAGGGCTCAGAAAAATATAGGAGTGGACCACGACAGACCGGCTTAATTTCCTCTATCTGTCGAGCTTCACTTCACTTTTCCCTTCACCATTGCTGTCGTCATGGCTGCCACAGCAGTGGTCACGGCAGCGTCCTCCTTCTTGAATCCAGTCTTGTGTTCCAGCTCTGCTTCTTCACTGCCCTAAGTCTGCCACAGCAGCTACCTGCAAAAACAGCCAAAATCAGTAGCAATTGTGCCATTTTATATAATTGTGATGTATATGTGAAATCTAATCTAAATGCAATGAATTATGCTTGAATGCAGCAGAAATATGGGTTAAATGAGGGGTAAAAAGTAGAACTTTTGCACACTCAACAATGTCTACCTCAAACATCTTGATTTGGTGTGTTAGGCTTGATAGGCTCGATTTCTTTCAACCGATTTAGCTTGCCAGGTGGTGGAGAAGTTAAGCTATTAGGGTGATTGGTGGTGGAAACGAAAAATAAAAAGACACGAAGATTTAGAGTGGTTCGACTTTCTAACCAAAGCCTACATACACAACCTTAGCTTCCCCACTAAGGATTTCAACCAATTTCACTAAGAAATCCATCCCCCTTTTTTCAGATTAGGAGGAAACCCTTACAACAATCAAAGCTTTCTAACCCGAAGCTTGATCAAACCCTCTTTACAAGAGATAAAGATAAGCAAACTAAAAATCTCTCTTACAAGGTTGATGTTTGCACTCTTAAGAACTCACCCAAAACCTAATACACTTGAGAATACATAAACATTTAAGCTCACAAGTGTTTTGTCTATACAAGAATGACACAATTAGACACTAAGACAAATCTTTGACCATATTATTGTTGACAAATGAAGCATTAATCTTCCATGGATGCTTGGAGGTCTCTTTTATACTCTCAATTGAGCTTCTAGCCGTTGTAGACTATTGGGATTGAATTGAAGTCGTTGGGGTGCATTTTTCAGCATTCATTGTTGTTCTAGAGCTCGGCGTATCGGTACTCGAATGATCGTATCGGTACGGTCCTCGTCATGAAGTAGTCGTTGAGCTCTTCTAACTAATGCTTACCGATACTGTTGAGCTCGATGGTCACAATCGAGATGCTTGCCAAGTGTGGAGAAGATTGAATTTGGGGTGTTTTTGTGGAAGCTAAAAGATAAAGAAAATTGACAAGAGATTTAGAGTGGTTCAGCTTTCTAACCCAAAGCTTACATCCACTACCTTAGTTTCCTACTAAGGATTTCAACCAAATTTACTAAGAGTTTCGTCCCCTTTTCTCAGATTAGGAGGAAACCGTTACAACGATCAAACTTTCTACCCAAAGCTTGATCAAGCACTCTCTTACAAGAGAAATTCTAAGCAAACTTGAAATCCCTCTAATAGGTGTATGTTTGCAATTCTAAGCATTCACCCAAAACCTAAACACTTGAGCGAATTTGACAATTAAGATCACAAGTGTTGTCTATACAAGAAATATACAATTTAAGCTCTAAGACAATTTTTTCATCATAATGTTGTTGACAATTGAAGCATTAGTCTTCCCTTGATGCTTGGAGGTCTCTTTTATACTCCCAATTGAGTTTGTAGCCGTTGAGGACCGTTGGGGTTGTTTTGGAGCTGTTGGAGACTTTATTTCCCACCATAAATACATTTCTGGTGATGTTCGTATCGGAACACACTGAGTCCGTATCTGAACGACCTTCTTCAGAACTAGTCGTTGAAGCCTGATGCAGCAAGTCGTATCGAAACGCCTCTGGCCGTTTTGAAATGGTATTGAGCTGTATCGAAACGGTTACAAACTGTTTCTTTACGAGTGACAGTTGAGCTGCAATTTGAAATACCGTTGGGAAATAGCCGTTGGGGGTTTTGACCGTTGAGGTCTTTGCCACATAGGCGTATCGAAACGGTGAAACCCGTATAGAAACGCTATGTAAGAACCCTCACCCAGATCAAGCCCGTTCCGAAATAGACAGAGATATATCGAAACGTTTTGACATTGTAAATGGTCGTATCGAAACACCTAGGGGTGTTTCGAAACACTTGGGTTGTTTTGTAAAATTTGGCTTTAGAAAACGCATTAAAACCCCTTTAAGAATTCCTCAAACATATTTTCAAGTTGTTTGGACTTAAAAGTATTTTGAAATCTTTTCAATTTAGTCCAAAACTATTTTTCAATTATTATATCAAAACACATATTTCTACAGATACGCTTACGAGCGTATCGATATGGCCTGCCTTTCAAATAGCCATTGGAAAAATGACCGTTTGGAGCAGTTAAGGCGTATTCGTACATGATACAACCGTATTGGTACGCGAACTAGCCATTGGGGAGTTTTAAAGCACTATGTATCGATACGACAAAAGCGTATCGATACAGGTTTTGGATACTGGAATTTCCTTGTAGCTGAAACCCTAAAT
Source organism: Hibiscus tridactylites (assembly GCA_958450335.1). Taxonomy (NCBI): domain Eukaryota; kingdom Viridiplantae; phylum Streptophyta; class Magnoliopsida; order Malvales; family Malvaceae; genus Hibiscus; species Hibiscus tridactylites. The sequence continues at coordinate 36,853,081 of OY288266.1, forward strand.
CGTATCGATACGGTGTATACCGTATCGGTACGGTGACATTAAAATCATAGGTTTTGCCTTGTACAATCCCTTAAACATATTTTCAAGTTGTTTAGACTTAAAAAACATTTTGAAATCTTTTTCAATTTAATCCAAATCAATTTTTCAATTATTATATCAAAACATATATCTTAACATGGTGGATCTAAGATACAATTTAGAAAGGAATTGCGCATTCCCCAATTCATCCAACAATTCTTCAATCATTGGTGTAGGGAACTTGTCTTTCACAGTTAGTTGGTTAAGTCTCTTATAGTCCACACACATCCTCCAGCTTTCATCCTTATTCTTAACCATCACCACTAGAGAAGCAAAGGAGCTATTATTACCCTTGATGAATTCAATACTGAGCATCTCCTTAGTGAGCTTTTCAATTTCATCTTTTTGATAAACTAGATATCTATAAGGCTAAATCTTGACCACTGCCCTTTCATCAATTAGGGGAATTTTGTGATCTTGCCCTCTTTCAAGTGGAAGGCCCCTTGGTTCTTCAAATATATCTTAAAATTCTGCCAGAAATTCTTTCATCTCAACTGAACCAAATTTTTTCCTAGTTTGATGTCCAACTGAGACTCCATCATCAAAGGACCAACACCATTTCTCAAAGCCTTCAAGCATGACTTTGAATTCATATATTGCAAAGATTTTGGATTTCCTATAATTGTCTATGCTCCCCTTCATACTGAAAGTTCATGGTCAAAGCAAAAAATTTCTATTCTATGAATCTCATAGTAGATAACCATTGGACCCTTAATACCATGTCACAATTCTTTAGAGGCAAAAGTAAGATGTCAGTGGCAAACTGATAGTTCCCAGTGGCTCATTCACTCCCTTGCAGCAACCTAAAGTCTCCAACCAACCTCCATCAGCTATTGTAACCCTCAGATTACATTTTTGTTCCATTGATAGACCTAGTCTCCTAGCCATCACAATATTTAAGAAGTTGTAAGTGCTGCCTGAATCTACAACAACCACCAATTCAGTGCCTCCCAAGTTTACCTTCAACCTCATAGTTTCATAACCAAATATTTCCCACATGACCTAAAGAGAGAGTACTAGATTTTCCCCTTTACTATTCTCCAACACCTTCATATTTCCTTCCTCACAGTCTAAAAAAATCTCATTCTCTACAGCTTCCTCTTCTTGTCCTTCCACCATTATCTGAAAAAGATGAGTCTTAGTGCATTTGTGACCAGAAGTGTACTTAACTGCACACCAAAAATATAATTTTTTCTTTCTCATATCCTCAATTTTAGTAGGAGTTAATACTTTACTAATATTTCTTGCACCACTAACAGTGTGAGTTCTGTTCAAACCATGTTGATTTGGAGAGACACTTTTAGAGTTATAAGCAGTAGTGGGGGCACTAAAAACACTCCTCAAAGTGTTATTTAGTAAACTCACTCATTTTGGTTTCTATTTTGTTGTCCAGTTTGAACATGTCTAATCTAACTGTAAAAATCTCATCTTGTAATTGGACTACTTCCGACAGTTACTGGGAAGCTTGGGTTGGCTCGGAAGCCGCCGCCTAAGTCTTCAATTCCAATTGAGCTGACTGATGGCGTGTTAGGACACCATCCACCATCTTCTCTAAGGATCGACAATAGCTCTGATATATTTGTAACACTCTCAAACAAGAAACAAAAATTTAAGGGAGTAAGAAAAATAAATGAGCAAAGATAAAAGAGAAAATCAGAGAATTTGAGGGGAGATAGAACTAAATTCATTTCAACCATAAGAGGGCTAGTGGTGTGATGCACCCCTTTATCCCTAAGGCCACAAAGGACAACGTTTTGTCACATTACAAAATTAATGAAACGCAATGTTTCAACCGAACTGTTTAAACGGCTACTCAATAACAGAAATTCAAACTTAATTAAAACGGCTAATTACATAAATTCAAACACCAAACCTATTGGGATTTCTTTGTGAAAGAGTACCGTCGAAAGTATATCAACGAGAATTATATAGCCGAAAAGCGTCGACGGTTCCTTCAACTCAAACAAGGATATATGTCAGTTGATCAATGTATTCGAGAGTTCTGTAGGCTCTGTAGATAAAGGATATATGTCAGTTGATCAATGTATTCAAGAGTTCTGTAAGCTCTGTAGATAAAAGATATATGTCAGTTGATCAATGTATTCGAGAGTTCTGTAGGCTCTGTAGATAAAGGATATATGTCAGTTGATCAATGTATTCGAGAGTTCTGTAGGCTCTGTAGATATGGGGTTGATCGTGTCAAAACTGCTTCCGAAAAGTTTCCAATGATTTGTGGATGGCTCTGTAAATATCCAAGATTTTTAGAAATTAATCAACCAAGTTATCGCAAACACACACACACACAAAAAGAAAACTAAAACTCGTTGCCATCGTTGCAAATTAGTAGCCAATTCTCATTTCCAGAGTTGCTGTCAACATTTTCCATTGCCTATCATGTTCATGAAAAGCATCTACTTACAATTCTGAAACTACATGCTTTAAAGCTGAAGACAACTTTCCAACAGGAAATTACAGTGGCAAAGGAAAAAGTGATACAAGCTTCATTTGAATAGCATAATCAACACAGACTACAAACTACTTACACATTAAGTACAATTAAGTAAAACCACCCTTGTCTAACAAGCAAATTTGTCACACTGTCAGGGGGGGCATACCCCAAAAGCCACACCAAACAAGTGTATAAGTAGGTGACAATTTCATCTAACTCTGCATGCTGCTGGGCCACCTGGGGAACAATTTGGATTAGGTGATCTACAAATGGCACCTGGTCCAACATTGTTGGAAAATCTGTGATGCAGTCGATAATCTGGAACTCCACCCATCCCAAACGGACCAGAACTACCACCTGTTAGTTTTGAGTTTAAAGACGAGGAGACTTCATCTGCACTACCACCAGTGCATTGTAGTGGTTCCAGCGTCTCAACTACATCACTCATTAACGGCCTCGCTTTTGGATTCTGGCTCAGACAGTAGTATGCCAAGCTGCATGCCTTCTGGGCTGCCCTTGCTGAATATTGGTTCTCCAATCTTGGGTCAATTATTTGAAGTAATTTTCTCTTATCATTCAGTTTTGGACGAGCCCAATCCACTAAGTTCTGCTCCTTGCTTGGTCTTGTCTTATCAACGGATTTTCTTCCCGTCAAAAGCTCCAAAAGAACAACTCCGAAGCTGTATACATCACTCCTTGCAGTCAGATGACCTGCCCATTTTGTAGACAGAAATAATTAACTGTGCATATCAAATATAACTGCTTCTTAATTTGTTCAAACCATCAGAAGAAAAATGTGAAGATCAAAGAAGTATTAGACAATATGATAAATGCACAAATGTACGAAGTCCCAGAACTTGTGTAACAGCCACTTAAGAATATATTGTCAAATTCGAACTGCATATATCCTTGATAACTCTTTTATTCTGTTAGACCTAAATCATAGCACTGTATCCCATTCAAAAATCTTGAGAAAAAAAGATCTATTTGCATTTACTTTCATAATTCTTCATAAACAGAAGCGTGTTAAAATACAAAATTTCCATTTTTTGGTCTTTGTATCCCAATACAATATTAATGATGAGAATCCAGAATCATCAACCTGTTTGACACAGCCTAAGCCCCAAAACTAATGCAACAAGTTAGTTATGCACTCACACATCCAAGAAGCAGAAAACCCCCAAACTAATGCAACAAATTCCTTATTCACTCTCACATACAAGAAGCAGAAGGCACAGTTATCAGCAACAGTGATGCAAAAGGACCAATACCTATCTACAGTGGCGGAGCCACATATAGGATAGGGGTTTCACATGACACCCCCAACTTTTAAAAAAATGTATATAAAATAATTAAAATAAAATTGACACCAATTTAAAAGAATATTGACACCACTTTAAAAAGTATTATGTATTAATTTTCTAAATTCTGACACTGCATTCTAAATTTTCTGGTTCCGCCCCTGCCTATCTATATGATGAATCAGCTAAATTTTTATTGGTTGCCGGTCGCTTGCATCCAACATGCTTTCAAGCACTGCCTTTCTCTAAGGCAGACAGAGAAGTAATGTTATAGTAAATGCATGGTCTTTCTCTATTTTTATCTAAGATGCGCATCAACTCATTTCCTCAATTGGCTGGACTCCATTCTTCTGATAAATGTTAATATGATGTATCACACATTAGATTTCAGTAGGTCATACCAGTCATAACATATTCAGGTGCGGCATATCCATATGTTCCCATCACTCGAGTTGAGACGTGGGTCTCATCACCTTGTGGTCCAGCTTTCGCAAGCCCAAAATCAGAAAGTTTGGCTGTATAATCCTGAATATTCAGGGGACAAACTCGTGGTTGAAGATAAATAGAGATCCCTTAAATCAGAGTTATGGTAGTATATGACTGAATGGATTTTTCTTTTTTTCAACTAGCAGTCTAGCACAGAATAAAGGGGACAACAAATTCAACAATCAAGGGAGAAAAAGACGAGCAAGCTCTTGAATGACCAATTTATGCAAATACTTACAGAGTCCAATAATATATTGGAGGTTTTAAAGTCCCTATATATTACGGGTCTTTCAGCATTGTGAAGGAAAGCAAGCCCTTTAGCAGCTCCTAGAGCAATCATCATTCTTTTCACCCAGGATAAAGGAACAGTTGCCTCTGAATGGAACAGGAAAGCAATGCCAACTTTGTTAACAGTAGACAGAAAAGATACCACAGACAAAAATAGAATCATACGAATTTCGAAAAAGGAAGAGGCAAAAGGAAACCATTGAAGTACTTAGAGGCTTTAGGTTCTAACTCGGATACTTTATTAATAAGCATGAGACACGAGAATTTTAATTCCAAAGGAACCTAGGAATACCGATGGCGGATGCTACATATCTAGTAGAGTGTGCACATACAACATATGTTTATATTAATATAATTGAATCATTGATCAAATAAGTTTAGGAGAAGATATCTTAGAGCCTTGCAACAAAAGAGGAGATGATCTATCATGATATCAGTTTATTTGGACGCCAAGGCTCTTAGGAAAAGAAAAATAGAATTGCATAAACCAATTTTTGAACAAATGCCCTTAATTCAAGTGTCAACCCCACTAAATTCCTCTCAAGATTAAACTCGTATCAACTTCACTTCTCTTGTTCTCTTCCATATAAATTAGCAATATTGATGGTGTATTGAAATGATTTTGAAACAAAAATCTTAAAACCAGCGCCTATTACAAAGAGATGTTTACGGCCTTGCAGGCCTCTTGTAGCAGTTAAACTGCTATCTTGGATAAAAAGAAAAACGATACAATAATCCAAAAAATTGGTGCTGATGAAAGATCATGAAGGAGATACACCAAGCAAGTTGGTATACGGTAGAGAATTCTGTCATGAAAAAAGGAAGAAACAATGCATGGGCAAATATGACACTAGAATATTTGAAGGCAAGATTGATGGGTTGTTTGTAAGCAGATAACAAAATTTACAGAGGCTAGTTGATAAGAATAGAAGCATGGGTAAATAAAGGAATGATGTGAAATGCAAAAAAGGAATAAAAGAAGTGAAGATATGCCTACTTCGGAAGAGGTGGTTCTCAAGGCTTCCGCGGAACATGAATTCGTATACAAGAAGCCTATGATCATCCTCGCAACAATAGCCGATCAGCTTAACCAGATTGGGATGCCTGAGCTGGCCGAGGAAGTTGACCTCAGTCTGAATATGGATAGCAGTGTTAGGGAATTGAAAAAGATGGGGAGAAAGTTAAAGAGAGAGTATACGTACAAGCCATTCGCGGTGACCCTGAAGGCCCTCTTTGTTGAGGACCTTGACAGCGACAGGCAGAGATTTGAGGCCAACCCGCACATTCTCGTCAATGTAACCTTTATAGACGGTTCCGAAACCACCTTCTCCGAGAATGTAGTCAGAACGGAAGCTCTTGGTAATAGTCTCCAGCTCGAATAAAGTGAAGGCAATGATGTGGGTATAGAGAAGGGCGTTTCTTCTGGAGTCCTCCAAGTCGCTCAGATCTGAACTCTGGCTTTGAGTAAGCTTCTTGTCAGATAAGATGTGGTTGTGGAGCTGTTGAACTGCAATTTTTGGAGAATGAGAAGGAAGAAAGGGGAATCCTAGGGCTGGGGAGATGGGAAAAAAATAAATTAAAACCTAACCTTGAGCATGAGTAACAACTGCATCAGATTCCTCTCTAGTGCCACAGTTGCCCATGACCGAAGAATGAGTTCACAATCGCAGCAGCTTCTTCGGCTTCCCAATTCCTCTCGCTGGGACCGTCACTTTGTTTCATTCTGTGCGTCCAAATAAAATAATGTTACTTTGGGGATGAATTGAAATGAATCAATGCCAGAGATTGCTTCTTTTCAGCCCGTACCCATACCCGTACCCGTACCCGTACCCGTACCCGTACCCACACCCATACCCATACCCGTACCCGTACCGTTTGTGGAAATAAAATAATGTTACTTTGGGCTCTCAGCATACTTGCCCTCCTTTTCAATCTACTCGGTTACTCGCGTCACACTCCAAAGGCACGGAATGCAATATGCTTTTTTTTAGATACAACTCAAAATACGGTATTTAAGGGCATTTTTAAATCAATAACCGTTTTTAATTATTTAATTAGAAGAACGATCCTGCCATAATTATTTGGAAAAATGACTCTCAAATCGCCCATGTAGGAATGCCTCGTGTTTTACAAAATGCGTTTATTGACCTCGCTTTCTGCAAGATACGAGGTTCGTCCGACGTGGAAAATTTTTTAAGATGACTCAATTTAAAATTTGTAAGCTTGGAGGCATAGTATTGGAACTTATCTTTATGTTGATGCTAATATTGGCACATACGAGGAATTATAAACGTGGTAAAAATCGTGTTGAAAATGGTTCCAAAGCTTGGTTTTGTGCATGAAGAACAAGCTAAAATAGCTTGATATGCATGTTCGAGGGGGTTTTCCGGGAAGCTAATCGCAAAATTGGCGTAATTTTTAAGCTTAGAGGCTTAGTATTGGAACTTATCTTTTACTTGAGACTGATATTGACACATATGAAGCATTATGAACGAGGTAAAAATCGCGTTGAAAATGGTTCCAAAACTTGGTTTTGTGCATGAAAAACAAGCTAGAATGGCTTGATAGGCATGTTCGAGTGGTTTTCTGGGATACTAATCGGAAAGTTGGCGTAATTTTTAAGCTTAGAGGCGTAGTATTAGAACTTATCTATCAGTTGAGACTGATATTGGCACATACGGAGCATTATAAACAGGGTTAAAATCGCGTCGAAAATGGTTCCAAACCAAAAGAAATTGAAACTTAACGAAGAGATTTTGTTAATTAGAAAAGTAGTAGTACAACTAATCGATGTGAGGGTCTTACCGATTAGGACATTTGTTCTTGGTGTGTCCGATATTTCTACATCTAGTGCATAGTTTCAGCTGTTCTGTTCTTTCTTGATGTTCGACCAAATTTTCGGCACAGTAAATCTGTGTTGATCATGGGCGACCCTTTTTCGTATCATAGTGCGAGATCTTGTCATATTGTAAGTTCATCATCAAGTACATCTGGATCACATTCATTTCCAATGGGGGAAACTCGTACTGATAAACCTTGAATAAGGTTTCAAGTAAATATATCGGATCAATGAATGTCATGTAGTGAATCTCTACAGAAGAACAAGCAACAATGGCGTGCGCACATAGGTATTTGAATGTTTAGAAGACTCCGCATTGGCAGTTTCTTTGTCGTAGATCAACCACGTAGGTGTTGTGTTGTTTGCCTTCCAACGGCCTCGAATATTCTGAAACACAAAATAAATTTTGTTCGCGAGAGAAGCAAGTTGAATTCATCACATTTGAATGCTGCACAAATGTTTGAAATTTTATGAGGAGGTATAGGTGGACTCTGTGGCCACCTGCCATCCAGTCAACTGTTTATTTTTCTAAGGATGTAAAAAGGGTAGCCAACCGATAATGTGTTACTTTGACAATGAAAGTGATAGGCAAATGTCGCACTCTCTTCAGTGATGAATTGATCGACTCAGCCATGTTTATTGTCATGTGACCATATTGTTTACCCCCATCAAATGATCGAAACCATTTCTCTCTTGAGATTTTAGCAAGGTAGTTATAGCCCTTTAAATTCATGACTCTCACTTGTTCAAGCAGCTCCTCAATGTCATGTACGAAATGCGTGTGGCATATCCAAAAAATAGAATAGTTAATGATGAATAATAAATACAAAGATATCTTAAACCCAAAGGGGTGAAAGACGTACCCATTTAAAGCACCATTAGACATTCATCTTCACTCTTGTACCTTTGAAAATAATTTGAAGCAATGTGGCGTAAACAGTATCAGTGATAATTATAGGGAGGTTTCCAAGACCGGCCCATACGCTCGATTGTGTATTTGATCGATGCGCCTCTGTCAGAAATAACACATATCTCATCATCTCTATCACGCATAACACGAGATAGAACATGTCTTCGTAAGTTCTTAAGGAAAAATTCCCAAGATTCGGTATCATCCTTTTCGACTATTGTGAAGGCAATGGGAATAGTTTTCTATTGTCATCCTGTACAACCGCCAATAATAGTATTTGTGTGTATCTGTCGTACAACCAAGTGTCTTCGATCTGAACCATTGGCTTGCACTAGCGGAATGCATTAACGCACTGTGGAAATGTCCAAAATAGCCACTAGAATTTGCATACACCTTGTACAACACGATCATTTTCATATGTCAGTACAGTTTCCAGTTTCACAATCGTTCCTAGTATTTGTTTCTGCATCATTTTTAGCCATGACCCCAATTCTTTGTACGATTCCTCTCATTGGCTATACAATTTTTGTAGGGCCCGATACCTTGCATACCATGCTTTATGGTAATCAACTGTGTAGTCGTATTGAGATGTAATTGATGTCATACAAGTCGCAACTGTTATACGTGGATTTGCTTTGACCAGTGGAATGAAGGCAACACAAAGCACATTGTGGTGTGTTTTAGGTGTTCTCTATTGATGAGCGTAAGTGCACACTCTTGTCAAGTTATAGTATAAAAGATATCGTCTCCCACAGGGATTGGAACGACTCCTATGAATGTTTTCCTGCACAATCATTTAGTAAATTGCACAATTAAATTTCAAAATGTGGAAAAATAAAAACACAAATAAAATAAGATAGTGATGATATGGACGATAGGGAGAGATAAGGTCGATAGATCGGGTAAGGTAATTGTAGCTCAGTAGAGTGCAAATTGTATTGTAAAGCCTAAGTGTGTTTTAAGCTGCCACGATCTGCTACCTCGGTAGGTAATGGCGGACGGCAGCTATGACCCTGTCAAGCGGCCGCAACGGGTCTCTACACTCGCAACTTTCGTTGTCTCGGCAGGTGGAAAGGAAATATGTCCTAGCGGCAAGTCTGGCAGATACTCCAAGGTCGGCAGAGCAATTCTAAAGTGATCCTTCCTATGTCTAGGCAAGGATTCTGTCACCACATGATGTAGGCAATACATAGGAATCTCAGCATAAACCTAACATAGGCAATCGATGATTGGTTACTCCTTTTAGCCACTTAAATTTGAACTTATATCTAAGCTGAATTAGTCAACACCTCGACATGATGAGACCGTACTTAATCCTTTCGTGAGTCTTACACTCTCATGCCCGACAAATGGATTTCCTCAACTGGACTTTTGGAACTAATAGAAGAATTGAAGAACATGAATTAAGCAAACTTGAGAATATTTTATGGAAAACACACTTAAACTATCACAACCGTTTCTCACAACTACTTTATATACAAAAACCTAAACCCAAATAGAGTTGGGTCGCGACCTTCAACACCTTTTTAGTCTATCTATCTACCTCTCCGCTATATCCCATCATCCGTGCATCTAAGCATAAGCATGCCCCTATACCCTCACATACATTAGGTATATATAGGGCTCATGGCCTGAGTTTTAGACCTCTTTGAAGTAGAAGTCCTAAAAGTAGCTTTATATTAAATGTTGACTCCTTTTTTACTTGAATGTGGACTCTTCGGACGTTGCCTTCTCCCGCAAGTAAGGATAAGTACTCCTACTTATTAGACTTGGATCAGTTCTACATGCCACTACAGGCTTCAGAAAATTGCAAGATTGGGCTCATTGGACTCAGTGAATTGTCCTCTTTCAATCACAACCCATCTTGACTAAGTCGGTTTAACTTCTGCCTGGGCAGCACTCGACGGCAGCGCTGCTACGGCGACGTCCTTGGCGGCACTTGGAACTGCTTTAGTACAACTCCTTTTTGCTCCCAGCTTTCCTGTCCTCTCCGGTCCTCTCCACATCTACCATCTACAGCACCTAAAAATAAAAACTAACCTAAAACAATATCTTTTATTAACCAAACATGAAATATTCAATAAAAGCATGGTGAAAGAGCAAATATTGTTATTATGCATGCAATGCACCTAAATATGCCTAAATGAGCTTAAGAACAACAATAATAAGGGCAGAAATGTGTATAAAATATAGAACTGATGGACACTCTACACACATGCACATCCAAGGTATGATGATCTTGACAACGGTTGTTGACGGTGCATGTATTAGGTTGGACGCATTTTCTGATCTTCTATAGGTTGTTCATCTTCTTCAAGCATAATACACGAACCCTCTAATTACATCCATGGTTCTTGTGGACACATTCAGTAATGTACTTGTCCGCTGTAATTTTTTCCACGGTTGACGTAATTGAGCAACGTATATTGTAGCTCTTAATGGTAGCCACGATGAGTTCTTTTGTCTTGAATACCATTCCAATATAGACTTCACCATCACCATGTTGGTTGTATTGCTTAATATTTGTGAATTGCGAAAATTCCAAAGCGTTGAAGGCTTCTATATCAATCGTTGTGAAGTGGGATGGTGAATGGTAATAAGAAATATGAGCGACAGCATGTGGAACGTTGATAGGTGCGACATATTCTTCGTTTCCTTAGACATTATCCTCTGGTTTTTCTAGCATGTCAAGTTCTTCTTGTTCTTCATAGAAGGGGCCTATCTCGTCACTACAAGGGCCGGTCTTCCTTACTAGTTCTTCGTTAGAATGATCCCTTTCAAATTAGAATAGTTCTAGGTCACTGAATGCTATGGTAACAAGTGTAGTAGTTGCGCATCGATCACGAGACGACTTACGAGATCGCTCACGAACCGTATTACCCAGATCAAGGTCGACAACACCAGCACAAGAATGTCTACCCATAAATGGTGACATTTAATCAGCACTAGGGATATACATTGAATATCGTCTAGATGAGAAATCATCGAATGCGGTAAACGTTTCATGGTCTGTCGACCTCATGTCGTTTTGAGATGATGATGTAGCCACACCCATAATGTATGGATTGTATGTTGAATGTTGGGTTGGTGGCAGATTCAAGTCAAAGTTGAAGCTAGATACGCAAGAATGCCTTGGAATTCTTGACGATGATGCACCCAAGTCGTTGCGTGTACTATGTACTTAATAAGTTGAAGTCATTTCGTAAATTGGCTGTTAGATTCTGAGAGGTCAAAATCTGCTCGTATCCAATTTTAGAATCTGGTAGCATCATCATCATCGGCAAACATTGCATACAGCTCTAGGGGCTTTCCTAATGAATATTGGAAGTGGGATGCCACCATCAATTCCACATCACCGTTGTCTGCAACATGGTACATTGAGTATGTTAATGGTTCTAACGATGTCGGTAGTCAATATTTCAATGGTTCTAGTCTTTTTTCGCGAGCATGTGGAACATTGTTCTTCACTTCATTCAATAACACCTTATATGTTAATTTCCTCGGCAACGTTATCGTAATAATATTTGAGGACTAAAAGACGACGTCGAGAGATGCATCATCGATCATATGGCCATCATAGTATACCAAAGCAGTAATAGTTCCTCTTCTCGACATATTTTGAGAATATCTACGATCATCCAGAGAGAAGAACAAACATTAGCTAAATTGTAATGACTTCAAACTATATAAGAATCGAGAAGTCTCGCATAAACTTACAATTAAAACACTTATCTGAAAGTGAAGTCTGGAAAATTAAGTTGGTGATCTACACTTCACTTGTCTGTGCCTTCTATGAACTACTATAATGATAGCAATGGATATGGTTTGCTTGCCTTCACTTATGTCTGATATAAGGGTACAATAACATACTTTTGCGTCCTTCGAAATGTGAGGACTCTTTATTTTGAGGGCGTGTCAGACACGTTTCGACAACCAATCTGACATGACAGGGACCTCACATTCTGCAGAAAATGAGTTCTGCAGAGATTCTTGACGTGGCAAGGACTTTGTGTTCTACAAAAAGTGAGTTCAGCAAAGATTCATGGCGTGTTAGCATCAACATACGCCATTGATGTGACATGTCAATAAGCCTTACGTTTTGCAGAGCGCAAGGTTCATATAATTTTTTTTAAAAAGTGAATATTCCTTCGTCTATAAAAACGTCCATTGTGTATGCACATTCAACGAAAAGTTAAATAAAAAAACCTTCCAACCCTTATCAAAATATGGCTAGATTTTCTACAACGGTGTTCCACTACGGAACTTATTTCTACACTTCCTTCAACGGCAAGATCAAGAAAGATGAGTTATATGATTTGATTTCAACGCAACTTAGAAAATCTACAACACGACAAATGTTTTCGTTGAAAGCGAAAATACCAGTTGATGAGCCCGACCCTGAAGCGTATTACATGATGACCTTATCAAATGCAAGCGACATTCACAAGATGTTTAGGAGTTACACGCGTTTTGAGGGTACGAACATTGAGTCGATTGTAAATTTTTTTGAAGAAGCATCTTCATCAAAAAACGCATAAGTAACTCCGTTGTCACAAGACGAAGAGGCAATTCTGCTACGTAATTATAGAAAGCGATAGGAGAAAGAGCAAAAAAATGAGGAACTAAACTTAACATCATACATGTCTACAAACTACGATGACACGGAAATAGAGTCCTCTTCAATTCATTTAAACTAAGCGTAGCTTCATGTATCTTTTTTATTAAGTTTACAAATTAGTATTGAAATAAACTAATGCGTTGTTAAAAAAAATCCATAAAATATGACGGGTCAAAAGAATTTATGCATCGAACTAAACAAACAGTTATCATATTTTTTTCATTAATATAAAAATTGTTAAACATTACATAGTTATGATTAATACATAAAAACACCTAATGACGTCTATGTCCACATGTACCACACTATGGTGGACGATGAGCTCTACACGGATTTCTTCGAATCAATCTAGCTTTATCACCACCACCACCATCATCACCATCGCTAATTGCATATGGAGTACCACCGTTGGCATTGGGACCGGTGTAGAATAGGCTCTACCGCGGCGTTTGGTCAACAATACCATATTTGAAGTGTGTTTCCAATGGTGGAAATAGATATAATGGTGGAACAGATGCAGAAGGAAATAAAGGATAATATGCTGGTACAAGTACAAGAAGAGCCGATGTGCCCACAAGAGTTGTATAAGGACAAAATGCGTTCTTGAAAAAATCTTCCGACGGACTCCCATATACTGATATGATGGACTCCCCATATGGTGAAATGATGAATGAGTTGAGTGGGTGCATACAGGTGGTGGCATCGGTGTCTCAGGCTCTACTGTTGACTCTGCAGGTGTCTGTGTTGTTCTCGATGACGAGGCTGGAGCGTGTGTTCTTCTTCTCTGGCTTTGTTTCCCTATTCTGCTACCACGTTGCGTTGGCGAACGTTGCATCGATGGGCGGTTTGGGGGAGGTACATTTATTTCTCGTTCTCACTCCTCTTGGGTTAGTATATGTGGCTTTCCATTTTGTTCAAACCACTGCATGTAATCATATGCAACATTATGGTCGACAATGGGTACACAAATGGGTCGCCTACCAAATCTTGCCCTCCACTGGTTCATCCACACCACATGATGATCCCCCCAATTAACATTCGTCTTCCCTTGTAGCGATAAGCGCTGCGATTCATCCAACTTTATAGGTGGTAGCAGAATCCCTTGGACACAATTGAATTGTCACGTCACGCGATCGGTAGGATGCCACTAAACTATTTCATAATATATCAACGAGATCCTCAACATCCAAACATTCGAACTCTAAAATATTTCATTTGGGATACATGCACTAACATTAGGATCATTGTACGACGTCCACAAGAACTACACAAAAAAAAAATTCTTCTAAGTTAAATAAACTCGATTGAAAAAAATGATTTTTAAATTAAAAAATAAAATCGATAAAAAAATACTACCCTATCTCTCATCTCAATCAACAGTCTAAAATCTCGTTGAGTTGTTGGTAGTCCCACGTGAGATAATGGACCACTCCACCTATCATTCATACAACAAAATATTATTATTGTCATATTATAAAAAAACGTATAATATAAACTTAGTTTATTTTTCATTACCTCCGAAGTAGTGGAAATTCGAATGGAGTCAGACCATGTTGTTTAAGAGTCGGGCATAAAAATGGAATTCGGAACCAGGCTCATGATTGCACCACATAGGACACCCTCTAATGGCATGTTTCTCCGGATCGACGATTTTACATAGCTCCCTAAACAAATATGCCAAGACTGCCGATCCCCAACTCCTATTTCTCGATTGCTCAAAATTGCGTTGATGAGGTAACCACATTAAATGCACTTTATTGCGAGATTTGTCTGGCATCAAGATCTCTCAATAATTCATAAAATATGGGCACGAGCAAATCACTTTAAAATTAATAATTACTGATAAAAGTTTAAATAAAATAAAATTTTAAAATTATAAATAACGAAATAAATAATCATAAATAAAAATTATATTAACTTTCTTAATTTTTTCAGAAGCATTCTGGGGTAAATCTGTAAAATTTTTGTCCAAAAAAGTTATAAAAATTTGAACACCATCCAACTTGTTTGGAGGAATTCCGATGAATTCACATTACAAGAGGTACCAATCATATCCGACAACACCGATTATAACATATGGCGGGGTAATAGTAGCCACACCACACGGAAGATAAAATGTGTGTGTCTCCGGCATCCATCTTTCTAGTAATGCGCTTATCGATAGAGGATGCAACTTGGTACTGGCAATTATAGTGCTAACATGGCCAAAATCAGCTTTTTCCAAATACGGAACAATATCCGAATGAGGTGGCCTCGTGATATGGTTGAGATAACAAGTCAACACACGTTCACCCCTTGAAATTAAATTTTAAAAATAATAACAAACTACCTAATTAAATAAATAACAATTGATAAAAATTTAATTAACTAAATAAAAAAGTAAGATTTTACTGAATCATTTGTCTGAAAGAAGTCGAAGACGTATCTCTGATCTAGTCTGAGTAACCCCACCATAATATCAAATATTCGAACTTTTAATTTAATATTTGCTAAGAAAAAACAGTATACAAGAAGAAGAAAAGAAGTGATGTGTGAGATTAGGAGAATGAGGCCTCTATTTATAGCAGTCCTTGCATCCCTTACAAAAGCGACTATTCAATGGAACTCGCTTTCTGCAGAATGTGAGGTCCATTAAAAAGACGCCGATTTTCAATCAAATCAATTTTAACATGTCAGAAGTGAACTCGCTATGTGCAGAAAGTGAATTCCTAGGAATTTCAAATTTTAACTTTTATTTTTTTTTATTTTACCCTAATAATTATTTTTTATATTAGTATGAATAAATGAAAATAATTCACCTCAATTATTTATAATATTATTCAGTTTTTTATATAAATAAAATTTCAATGTTTTTTATTTTGATATTTTCTGTTTTATTTTTATTCGAATATAATATTTTTTTTTCTATTTCTTCATATTCAATCAATTAAAATATTATCTTTTTTATTTATATTTTTTTCTTTGAGTAGGTAACGTTTGGTCTGATAAATTCACTTAATATCTACCATGTCATTCAGAACTCACTTTTTGCAGAAAGCGAGTTTCCGAGATTTTTAAATTTTAATTTTAAATTCTTTTTTAATTATTAAGATAATTCATTTTTATAATATTATGGAGATAATTCAGGATTTTTAAATTTTAATTTTATTATGAAGATAATTCATTTTTATAATATTATGAAGATAATTTAATTACCATCTCAATTTTAAATAATATTTCAATATTTTTAATTTTGTTATTTTTTCTGTTTTTTATTTATTCGATTATAATATTTTTTTATTAAAAGATGAATGAATCTCCTATTAATTAATGTTTACCATCTTCTTTTAATTATATTTTATTTAATTATGAATTTTTAATGAGACCTTTTAAAATATTTTAAAATTATGTTTTTTTTAAAATTAAATAAATGAATCTCCTAAAAATTAGGATTTTTTAAATTTGGGTTTTTAATTATCATCTTTTAAAATATTTAAAAGTTAGGATATTTTAAGAACAATTATAATTTTGTAAGAACAATTATAATTTTTTCAATTAGTTACGTCTTTTCGGCCAAAACTGCTGCCATGTAAGACCGACATCGCTTTCTGTAGAAAGCGAGTTTCGTATAATAAATCCCACGAGATATTAGTCCACTGCTTCAATTTCTCCGGGACCCCGTTATATGCAGAACGTGAGGTCCTTTTTTCAAATATTAAATTGGGTTATTTGAAAAGTCCTTTCACGTTGGGTGTAACTCGCTTTGTAACCCCTCGTCCCGGTCTGGGCGACTGACCGGGCCGAGTGGGCTATACGGGGAAAACCGAAATGAAACTCGCTTGGGCCCCACTTAGGTTAGCAACCCTAGAAAATTTCTTTTAATTATTATCTTGTCTAAAGGCATTCATACATCCTATGCGTGACACGACAGCGGTAGGACAACAAGCGATGGGAACAACCAAGCAAACAATTTAAAAAAGTCCATTTTATTTTATTCAGCAGGTCGTATCGATACTCTTGAAGAGGGTATCGATACGCCTTGACCAAGTCAACAACCCATAGTCAACGTAGGGAGACCGTAACGGTACACAGCTTGACCGTATCGATACGCCCTTACTAGTCAACTTCTCACGGTCAACGATACAAGACCGTACCGATACACCCTAGACTCGTACCGATACGCCAAAATCTTGTCAAATTCTCAGATTTCCAAAGAGGCTTTAGCGTATCGATAAACTCACGCGTATCGGTACGCTAGGCTTAAACTGAGCCCCAAAGTGTAGGACCGTATCGATATGGCCCTTGGGCGTACCGATACAGCCCTTGGGCGTACTGATACGCCCTGCATGGCAACACTCAAAATTTCAGCTAAGGACTCCAAACCATAACTCTAGATGCAAATTAAGACTCGCCTAGGCACTAGCAAGCATACATACGACATTTAACAACCAAGATTCAGCATACGAGTCATTCGAAACGAACGAGGACCATACATTCAAAGGATTTAAGAATTTATTCAAAAGGAGGCATACTTAGCATTTATAAGGTTTCATGCTTTAAACAACCATACATAAAGCATTCATAGAAACAAAATATAAACTTCCAAGCACAAGGCAATTAAGCAACGAGATAAACATGGTTCTCAATCCACGACATAAAAGCATAACACATCCAACCATAATATCAACAACTCCAAATGCTAGAAACATCAACAAAATCAAACTAAGGAGTTTGACACCAACTCCTACAAGTCTACACCCCCATCGTCTAGGCATTATTACAAATACGTAAATCATACTTGGGCTACTTTGAGAACTCTACAAGCTCCTCCCTTGCCCACTTGCCTCCTGAACTCTAGCGATCTGTATGTTGGAAATAAAGGAGAGCGTAAGCTAACTAGCTTAGTGAGAGAAGCTCTATAATTCACAAACATGCAGTTTTCAAAACACTTTTCATAATTGACAATAAATCAATGAATGCACGAATGATTATCACAACAAGACTACACATGGCTTGCACATGCACAACCAACATACACATGGTGGGACCACACATCATCGTTCGACTAGTAGTTTTCCGATGGGACCACTCATCACCTTACTCTACCACTAGTCACTACCGGTGGGACCACTCATCACCGTAGTTTAGACAACCATCACGTGATGCTCGACTTCTACACGACTACACAACAACAACGATGTAAAACAACTCGAGATGCACATGACCACATCATATAACCATTCATCAACACATAACAAAGATGTAGGAGTAGTAACTTACACTCGAGTTTAGGTGAACCCTCTAGGTCCCACCTAAACCCCCAAGATTTCCATTTCGAAAACAAATCAAGGTTTGACATTTCTACTCACCGTTGTTACCCAAAAGAAGGTCGAAAACCAAGCTCAAGTCTCCAAAATCTCTGGATTCGTCCCCGAAGCTTCACCAACTAAATTTCTTGCTTCTAATCATCCCAACACAATCAAAACAACCTCAAATCAGTTCACAAATCAAAGTAGCAACCTGGAACACAATTCAAGCACATAAACACATGATCCAAGCTAAGAACAACTCTCAAATTCCTCATTCCCGAGCAGCCATGAAGCCTAGTCCAAATCCTTTGTTTTTAACCCTTAAATTACACTCTAAGGCTTCCAAAACAACCCTCATACATAGTCTAACCATCAGCCCACACTCTCCCACATAAAACACCCCCAAAACTCAACCTAAAACTCTCCAAAACCCCTCAAAAACCCAAATTCGGGAAACTCCATAAAACCATGTAAAAATCTACTATGTTGGACCTCATAGATAGTAAACAACTCATATATCATTAACAAATCAAAATCTTAAGTTAAAGACAATAAATATAGCATTTTTAATCAAAAACCCCCAAAACTTCAAATTTCAAAATCATGAACAATAAAGAAAACTAAAGGTGCTAACTTGTAGAGAATGACGATGACAGGTCAAAAACGAGTTTACCTTTGAAAAATCTTCAACAATGAGCAAGATATGTGATGAAATAGTAAACTAAGGGGAGAAGGGGTTTTTGTCGTTGGAAGCAAAAATGGGTGAGGAGAGAAGAAGATGATAAAAGGTAATTTTAAATGAAAAGGGGTTTTATTTGAAAGACCACTTATTTACCAATTTGCCATTAATGAAAATGGTCATCTTCCCCAATTTCGAAATCCATGGAGTTTTGGGTTCTAATTTTAATTTAGGTTTGATCCAACCTATAAAATGAGTTTTTAAAACGAGAAGGGAAACCCGAACATTATTTTAATATTATTTTCACCTGACCCCCAAACCCGGGTGTTATAACTCTCCCCCACTTAAGGAATTTCGTCCCCGAAATTACCTGACGGAAACAAGTACGGAAACTTCTCAAGCATATCAGCTTTCCTTTCCCACGTGGCCTCTTTTACACTTCTATGTCTCCATAACACCTTGACCAACTCTATGGTCTTGCCACGCAACACCTTGCTATCAGAAGTAAGTATCTCAACCGGCTCTTCATTGTAAGACAAATTTGGATTCAACTCTATCTCCTCAACGGGCATAACATGGGACAGATTCGATCTATACCTTCTAAGCATCGACACATGAAAGACATCATGAATCTTCTCTAACTCATAAGGCAATCTCAAACGGTAAGCTACTGGCCCAATCCGCTCAACTACCTCGTAAGGTCCAATGAATCTTGGGCTCAACTTGCCCTTCCTCCCAAACCTCATCACCTTCTTCCAAGGTGAGACTTTCAAAAACACTTTATCTCCCACGGAATACTCTACCTCTTTCCTCTTTAAGTCGGCATAGGACTTCTATCGATCTGAAGCTGCCTTCAGACGATCACATATCAACTTTACCTTCTCGGTGGTGCTCTTAAGCAAATCAGGCATCGGTACAAGCTTCTGTCCGGCTTCGGCCCAACAAATCGAAGTTCTACACTTCCTACCATACAAGGCCTCATACGAAGCCATCTGAATACTCGACCGAAAACTGTTGTTATACGCAAACTCTACTAACAGTAGATGTTTCTCCCACGACCCCTGAAAATCAATGATACAACATCTCAACATGTCTTCCAACACCTGAATCAGTCTCTCAGATTGACCATCTGACTATGGATGATACGAAGTGCTGAAGTTCAACCAAGTACCCAAGGCTCGATGCAAACACTCCCAAAATCTAGCTGTAAATCTCGGATCTCGGTCTGACACAATCGATTTTGGTACCCCTTGTAGTCTCACTATCTCACAGATATATAGATCGGCAAACTTGTCTAAGCTATAGGTGGTATGAACTGGTATGAAGTGTGAACACTTAGTAAACCTATCCATAATCACCCACACTGAATTCTTCTCCGAAGGAGTCAACGGTATCCCTGACACAAAGTCCAAGGTAATGCGTTCCCACTTCCATTCCGGAATCTTCAACGGCTGTAACAAACCTGAGGGAAACTGATGCTCGGCCTTGACCCTCTGACAGACCATACACCTACTTACAAACTCGGCCACGTCCTTCTTCAACCCAACCCAATAATACTCTTCTTTTAACCCTCGATACATCTTCGTGCTACCCAGATGCATAACAAAAGGACTATTATGAGCTTCATTCAAGATCGTACGCCTTAACTCGGTATCCTCCGGAACCACTATCCTATCCTTGTAACATAGGATCCCATTCTCACTAAAACAATACTCGGTAGGTCGATCTTCGGCTATGTCTTACACGTGAGGTGCCAAAGACTCATCTCGCAACTGCTTCGCTCAAATTAACTGAACTAACGAAGGTTTAACCTGAAGCTCGGCTATCAACCCACCATTCTTAGACACACTCAACCTCGCAAACATAGCTCGTAACTCAACGACCACTTTTCTACTCAAGGCATCAGCCATTACGTTTACCTTACCCGGATGGTACTCTATCGTGAGGTCATAATCCTTGAGAAGCTCTAACCACCTACGTTGCATGAGGTTCAACTCCCTCTAAGACATCAAATACTTCAAACTCTTGTGGTCGGTATACACGGTGCACTTCTCACCATAAAGATGGTGTCTCCAAATCTTCATTGCGAACACCATTGTGGCTAGCTCTATGTCATGGGTGGGATAATTCTTCTCATGAACTTTCAACTGTCGCGAGGCATATGCTACCACCTTACCTTCTTGCATAAGTACACAACCTAGCCCTACGTAGGATGCATCATTATAAATCACAAATTCTTTCCTCGGTTCGGGCTGTATCAAGATATGAGCTTCGGTCAAAGCTTTCTTCAATTTTTCAAACGCTTCTTGTCTTGCATCTGACCATTCATACGGAACATTCTTCTATAGAAACTTAGTCAACGAAGCCGCTATTCTAGAAAACCCCTCAACAAACCTTCTATAGTATCCCGCCAAACCTAGGAAACTACGGATTTCTGTCACTGACTTCGGTTGTTTCAAATTCACTATAGCTTCTATCTTCTTGGGATCCACATTAATCCCACTAGCCGAGATCACGTGACCTAGGAAGATTACCTCCTTAATCCAAAACTCACATTTGTTTAGCTTGGCATACAACTGATTCTCTAGTAGGGTCTGAAGTACTAACCACAAATGCTCATCATGCTCCTCTTCGGTCCTAGAGTATACCAAGATGTCGTCTATGAACACCACCACAAACATGTCCAAGAACTCATGAAACACACGGTTCATCATATCCATGAAGGCTGCTGGAGCGTTAGTCAATCCAAAAGGCATCACCAAAAACTCATAATGCTCATAACGTGTACGAAAGGCCGTCTTCGGTATGTCCACATCCTTTACCTTCAACTGGTAGTACCCGAACCTCAAGTTAATCTTCGAAAACACAGAAGCACCTCTCAACTGGTCTAGCAAGTCATCTATCCTAGGCAAAGGGTATTTGTTCTTCACTATCACCTTATTCAACTGCTTATAATCTATACACATCCTCATGCTACCATCTTTCTTTTTCACAAACAAGACTAGGGCACCCCACGGAGAAATAATGGGCCTAATGAAACATCTATCAGTCAACTCCTGAAGTTGTGTCTTCAACTCTTTCAACTCTTTCAGAGCCATTCTATACAGAGCAATCGACACTGGTGCAGAATCAGAATATGTCTCAATAGCAAACTCAACTACTCTGTCTGGAGGCAAACCCGATAACTCTTCCAGAAAAACACTCGGAAAATCGCATACTGTTCTGATGTCTTGAGGTCTCACCTCACTCATATCCGGATTCATTACATAAGCCAAGTAAGCCTGACACCCCGAACTCAACAACCTCTGAGCTTCCAAAGCCGAAACCACATTGGACAAGAACCTGACGTTCTCACCAACTGCCACAACCTCAAAGTCATCGGTAAGCATCAAGGAGACTCTCTTGGTCTCGAAGTCAACCCTAGCTCTATGCTCTACAAGCCAATCCATGCCCAAAATCACATCAAAACCATAGAAGGGTAACTCCATCATATCGACCGGAAATATGTGGCCCTGAACCATCAAGGGACACCTCCTATACATTTTCCTAACGACCACTGTATCACCAAAAGAGCTAGTGACATTTACACCTACCTCTAACCAATCACATGGTAACCCTAATGACCTTGCGTGCTCACCCAAAATATACGAATGTGTTGACCCCGAATCTATCAAAGAAAGCAAACTCAAAGACTGTAATGAGAAATTACCTGCAATGACAACAGTGTCATTCCCAGCCTCTCGTTGAGCATACACCCTAGCTGGTCCTCCTCCCTCGGGCTGGACTGCTACTACATGAGCCAAGTTCCTCTGACCCTCATTCTTTGGCTGAAAGTTTCCGCGACCGCGCCCACGTCCTCTCTGATGCTCAAAGCCCCTAGTTGGAGCCGGTCCGCCCCTAGCCGGGTGTGGACAGTTACACCTCATGTGGTCTCGAGATCCACAGTTCCAACATGGCCCAAAGGTACCCGTACATTCGCCCTGGTGGCGTCTCCCACACCTATTGCACTCTGGTGTGTGCATAACAACTCCTTGGACCTGATGGCCCTGACCATGTTACCACCCCTATGTCTCGAATCGGGATGGTACCTCCTATCCCTATGCCTCTTGGTATGATCTCTATCTCAGTTCGCATGTCTCTTTCCAGAATCGGATCCACTAGCACGTGCACTAGAGCCTAAGTTCTGCTTAATTTCCTTGGCCCTAGAGACCAAAACATCAAATTCGGTGTAGTCAGAGGCAAGCATGTAGGTCTTCACATATCTAGTCAACGCATATCGGAAGCGCTCACACCGCTCCCTCTCATTAGGGACCAACTCTGGTGCATACTGGCTTAATCTCACAAACTCGACCTCATACTCAGTCACAGTCCGGTTACCCTGAACCAAGGCCATAAACTCCCTCTTCTTTTCATCCAAGTACCAAACCCCAAGATACTTGCTCTTGAAAGCATTTCTGAAGAACTCCCACGTGATATCCGCTTCGGCCATCCCCGAAGTAACAGTGGTCCACCAAGTATAAGCGTCCCCTTGAAGCAAGAAGACAATACAACAAAACTTACGGGCGTCTGAACACTCAATCTGACCCAAGATGCGAGTAATACTCTCAAGCCACCCCGCCGAAACCCTCGGGAGTCAATCCACGAAACTCAACTGCTCCTAAGTTACGTAGCCTCTCTAGGAGTAATCATGTCCCCGCACCTTGAGGTGGTGCTGCAGCTTGTGTGCCGGCCAAAGCTGTCTGAAATACACCATCTATAGTCTGAATTAGCTGAGTCATGTCCACGCCCACTGGACCCTAACCCGCCTGAGCCCAACACCTCCAACATTAGCCCCGACCTGAGGCCCATTACCATCACCTCCGACTTGAGCACCAACCTGAGGCACATCACCTTCACCACCCACTCCATTACCACCGGGAGCAAGGGGAGCATGAGGCTCACCTCCGGGTGCCTGGTCACCCGCTATAGGTCGCCTCTTTGGTCCCACCATAGCAAAACAAGATCTAAGACAATAAACACACAACAAACAAGGAAAACGTTAGGTTAGCAAAAGGGCAAGGACTCCGGTTCTCAAGGTCGTTAAACCAAAACAATTTTCTTTTTATTTTGACAACAATGCCTAACAATGGGGACATTTGACCAACCCTCAAACAACAACAAGGTCATTAAAGCATGCATTCATACCCGTGCTAGCAACAGACTTCAAGCATACATGGAAACACACTCACCGAGATACAACAACACATAACACATTAACTTACCTCACTTACCTACCCGAGATCTCGGAAACCTCAGGCTCTGATACCACTAGATGTAACCTCCTTGTCCCAGTCTGGACGATTGACCAGTCCGAGTGGGCTACACGGGGAAAACCGAAATGAAACTCGCTAGGGCCCCACTTAGGTTAGCAACCCTACAAAATTTCTTTTAATTATTATCTTGTCTAAAGGAATTCTTACATCCTATGCGTGACACGACAGCGGTAGGACAACAAGCGATAGAAACAACCAAGCAAACAATTTAAAAGAGTCCATTTTATTTTATTCAGCAGATCGTATTGATACTCTTGAAGAGGGTATCGATACGCCTTGACCAAGTCAACAACCCATAGTTAACGTAGGGAGACCGTATCGGTACACAGGTTGACCGTACCGATACGCCCTTACTAGTCAACTTCTCACGGTCAACGATACAAGACCATACCGATACACCCTAGACCCGTACCGATACGCCAAAATCTCGTCAAATTCTCAGATTTCCAGAGAGGCTTTGGCGTATCGATACACCCACGTCTATCGGTACGCTAGGCTTAAACTAAGCCCTAAAGTTTAGGACCGTATTGATACGGCCCTTGGGCGTACCGATGCGCCCTACACTGCAACACTCAAAATTTCAACTAAAGACTCCAAACCACAACTCTAGATGCAAATTAAGACTCGCCTAGGCACTAGCAAGCATACATACGACATTTAACAGCCAAGATTTAGCATACGAGGCATTCAAAACGAACGAGGGCCATACATTCAAAGGATTCAAACATTTACTCAAAAGGAGGCATACTTAGCATTTATAAGGTTTCATGCTTTAAACAACCATACATAAAGCATTCATAGAAACAAAATATAAACTTCCAAGCACAAGGCAGTTAAGCAACGAGATAAACATGGTTCTTAATCCACGACATAAAAGCATAACACATCCAACCATAACATCAACAACTCCACATGCTAGAAACATCAACAAAATCAAACTAAGGAGTTTGACACCAACTCCTACAAGTCTACACCCCCATCGTCTAGGCATTATTACAAATAGGTAAATCATACTTGAGCTACTTTGAGAACTCCACAAGCTCCTCCCTTACCCACTTGCCTCCTGAACTCTAGTGATCTGCATGTTGGAAATAAAGGAGAGCGTAAGCTAACTAGCTTAGTGAGAGAAGCTCTATAATTCACAAACATGTTGTTTTCAAAACACTTTTCATAATTGACAATAAATCAATGAATGCACGAATGATTATCACAACAAGACTACACATGGCTTGCACATGCACAACCAACATACAAACGGTGGGACCACACATCACCGTTCGACTAGTAGTTTTTCGATGGGACCACTCATCACCTTACTCTACTACTAGTCGCTATCGGTGGGACCACTCATCACCGTAGTTTAGATAACCATCACGTGAGGCTCGACTTCTACACGACTACAAAACATTAACAATGTAAAACAACTCGAGATGCACATGACCACATCATATAACCATTCATAAACACATAACAAAGATGTAGGAGTAGTAACTTACACTCGGGTTTAGGTGAACCCTCTAGGTCCCACCCAAACCCCCAACATTTCCATTTCGAATACAAATCAAGGTTTGACATTTCTACTCACCGTTGCTACCCAAAAGAAGGCCGAAAACCAAGCTCAAATCTCTAAAATCTCCGGATTCGTCCCCGAAGCTTCACCAACTAAATTCCTTGCTTCTAATCATCCCAACACAATCAAAACAACCTCAAATCAGTTCATAAATCAAATTAGCAACCCGGAACACAATTCAAGCACATAAACACATGATCCAAGCTAAGAACAACTCTCAAATTCCTCATTCCCGAGCAGCCATGAAGCCTAGTCCAAATCATTTGTTTTCAACCCTTAAATGACTCATTAAGGCTTCCAAAACAACCCTCATACATAGTCTAACCATCAGCCCACACTCTCCCACATAAAACACCCCCAAAACTCAACCTAAAACCCTCGAAAAACCCCTCAAAACCCCAAATTCGGGAAACTCCATAAAACCTTATAAAAATCTACTATGTTGGACCTCATAGATAGTAAACAACTCATATATCATTAACAAATCAAAATCTTAAGTTAAAGACAATAAAGATAGCATTTTTAATAAAAAACCCCAAAACTTCAAATTTCAAAATCATGAACAATAATGAAAACTAAAGGTACTAACTTGTAGAGAATGACGAGGACTGGTCAAAAACGAGTTTACCTTTGAAAAATATTCAACAATGAGCAAGATATGTGATGGAATAGTAAACTAAGGGGAGAAGGGGTTTTTGTCGTTGGAAGCAAAAATGGGCGAGGAGAGAAGAAGATGATAAAAGGTAATTTAAATGAAAAGGGGTTTTATTTGAAAGACCAATTATTTACCAATTTGCCATTAATGAAAATGGTCATCTTCCCTAATTTTAAAATCCACGGAGTTTTGGGTTCTAATTTTAATTTAGGTTTGATCCAACCTATAAAATGAGTTTTTAAAACGAGAAGGGAAACCTAAATATTATTTTAATATTATTTTCACCCGACCCCCAAACCTAGGTGTTACACGCTTTCTGCAAAAAGTAGGGTCTTTAAACACGTTTTGCAGAACGCGAGGTATTCATATGTGGCGATTTGGAGGCCTTTTTCTAAGTAATGCTGACAGTGTGTTATTCTTCTAATTAAATAATTAAAAAGTGTTATTGGTTTAAAAAAAAAAGGAAATGAAAAATGGGTAAACTACTAAAATGATCACTTATATTTAGTAAATGTACACTTTTGGTCACCGATTTCAAAAAATGAACGTTATGGTTACTTGCGTTAGTTGTGTAAACTTATAGTCACTCGAACATGTTTTGTCGTTAAGGGAAAGTTGACTTAAGTGATAAAGAATAGGGGACCATTGAAATGGTCACTTACATTTAGTCAGTGTATATTTTTTTGTCACCGATTTCAAAAAAAGGGACATTATGATCACTTATGTTTTCGTTGTGTAAACTTATGGTCACTCGAATGTTTCTTGTCGTTAAAAGTTAACCCCGTCTTCATGAGCCACGTTTGTTGACATAGTGCTTCGGTCGCCTTCTCTGAGAAACGTTGGTCTCAAACATATCATTTTTATCGTATTCATCTTCTTCTTTGGATTAAATCTACCCAAACGAACCAAAGCTCTCGCGCCATCGTATAACCACTGTATTTTAGTCATCATGTGAATTGTAGTGGATTTAGGTTTTGGCTAAGGGTGAGTAGTCTGGTGTGGGTTTTGAGTGTTGGGGGTTCGAGTATGGTAAGGCTCAGACGCATCAACAATGGCCTGAGAATATGTTTCAGAGCTCGTGGGGGGAGACTGAGAGGACTGGTGTATGTGGCGCTATGGCTGAGAGGTCATAACTTCTATTTTTTTGCTCCTTTTTCATCAAATATAGCTTCCCCTTAATTTGTAGTCACTCAAATGTGCTCGTAGCTAACCCATGGCCAGTAAGCAATTTTTCTTTTGGGTTTCCCTTTGTTAATCTTGACTTCTCCGTTAGTCCCCATAACAACCGCCTAACTCGATGCACCACCTACGACACTAAATCGAGCACTACCAGAGCCCTATCGCACCCAACGATTATTGTCATGCCCATTGCCGAGCAATCTCGCACACACACTTATTGCATGCCTCGGCTCATTACCACTAGGCCATCACCCATGATTCGACATGCAGCTCCTTAAATCGTCACCTGATTCAACCCAATATTAATGTGGGTGTTGAGCTTTGATTCAATACCAATATTGATGCGAATGGTGACTGAAATACATGGTTATACGATGGCGCAAGAGCTTTCGTTCGTTTGAGTATATTCAACTGAACGAAGAAAATGAATACGATAAAAAGGTCTGTTTGGGACTGACGTTTCTCGGAGAAGGCGAGTAGAGCACTATGGCAGCAGATGTGGCTCATGAAGAAGAGATTCGAGGCTTTAAGAGTTTTTGCTCAACAATTTCGGATTGATACATGGTTATATGTGGCTCATTAAGATGAGGTTAATTTTTAACGACAAGAAAAGTTCGAGTGAAAATAAGTTTACAAAACGAAAATGTAAGTGACCATAACGTTCATTTTTTGAAATCGATGACAAAAAATGTACACATAATAAACGTAAGTGACCATTTTAGTAGTTTATCATATTTTTTACCCCTGTCAGATTAGATTCCCGTTAACGTTTAACGACAAAAAAACGTTTGAGTGACCATAAGTTTACACAACGAAAAAGTAAGTGATCATTACTTTCATTTTTGAAATCAATGACCAAAAGTATACACTTACTAAACGTAAGTGACCATTTCAGTAGTTTACCCATGAAAATTTATCAATAACCACTTATCCAAAAATGGAAAAAACTGGAGTGTAATTGTCTTGAACAATGATAAAAAATGTGAAAACGGGAGTGTAGGCCAATGGATAAATATTGGGTAAGGTTATTAAAAGGATAAATATATGATAAGATATTGTATTAATGACTCTTTTAATTCGGATATTGTTTAGGTAATGTCTTACAATTCACGAAATATATATTTGATAATATAAAAATAATTATGGCATATGAATCACAAAATTATGGCATTTAATTTTCGAATATTTCAGTCTTTAATTTTTGAAAAATTTTCAATATTTTCTCCTCAGCCTGTATTGCATCAAAAACTTGTAGTTAAGGAGAATCAACAAGGTTATGAAACAACTAAAAGAATATACATAAATTTGCTCTTCATCCAGGGAATAACCAAGTCACAATGATCATGAAGTAATGCAAGAATAGATGCAGAAATGACATGAGTTGAAACATGAATCGCTAGGATTTTATCCATCATAAAGCACAAAAGTTAACACCCTGAAGCCTTACAAAGTGAATATCTCGAAGCAGTAACTTTCAGAATATAAAACAAATTAAACTAAAACATTTGCATTTTGTGATGGAAAGTAACCAAATGTAAAACCAATAATAATAGCCAAGAATCAAATAGTTCACAGAAGAATTTTTAGATAATCAGGAATTTGATAGTCATGGTGGTCGGATCCAGTCGACTGAGGCGTCGAAAAGAATAGTTGAACGACATGGGTTGGATGGCTGGGCAGAGGACACACAATGAAGGGTGGTAAACGGCTGAAACCATGTGACTTTTGAGCCACCAAAATATGGGTTATTTGCGGTTGGATTTGGACGGGAGAGATTGCATGTGCACCTGAATATTCTTTTTTTTCGAATAATAAAAAACTGAAATTACATGCAATAAAATAAGGGTTCAAGAAAATAAAGACGAATTTACTGTTGCCAATTCCCGTCAACGGCACCAAAAACTTGTAGAGCATTTAGGTGTTCTCTAAATATGAGTGCAAGTGTACACTCTTGTCAAGTTATAGTATAAAAGATATCGTCTCCCACGAGGATTGGACACCTAATTCGAATGCCAATTTCTGCACAGAAAATAAACGCACAAGTTAATTTTAGTTTGTTTAAGAGAAAAATAAATAAACAAAAGTAAATAGTAGAAGAGATCGGAGTGATAGAATGAGTCAGGTTATGATGTTCCGTAGTGTGAAACTGCGTTGAATAGGTTAAGTTGTATTGCGCTGCCAGACTTTGCTGCCTCGGCGGGGGATGGCAGATTAGTGCTTCGACGCTTTCGCTGCCTCAGCAGTGGAACGGACGATTGGCTCAGTGGAAAACTCGGCAAACCTTCAAGGTTCGGCAGAACGCTTCAATGAAGATCCCGCTTATGTCTAAGTCAGAATGATGTTGATGCCTGTTGCAGATAATACCCGTCGATGTGAATCTTGCAATGAACAACAACCTTTGGTTCGTCCTCTTTTAGCCGCCTTAAACCCTAACCTATATCTAGGATGGATTGATCAACACATGATATTGATGAGATCGTGCTTACTTCTTTCACGAGTTTGAATCTCTCGATGCCAAACAAATGGATTGCTCACAATCGATCTTTCAAACTTAATTGAAAACAATGAAGAACATGAAATAAGCAAACCTTGAATTTATTGCAAAAACAAACTTGAACCTAAACAACCGTTCTCACAACTACTTTACAACACAACCCAAACCCTAGAAAATTTATAACATAGTGGCGGCAAGAAAACACAAGAGAAACCTAAGCTATGCCAAGATGTCTCGATTGCTAAAATACAAGGTAAGGTTGGGTATATATAAGACATGGCCTAGGTTAAGTCCTCCTTGGAGTAGAAGTATTCTTTATGATAAAGTAGCTTTTTCATTGAATGCGTCCTTTAATTCTGACTTCTTTAACTTGAATTTGGACTCCTCTTGTCATTGCCTTGTGCCGCAAGCAAGCCTTGATCTTCTCCTTTGGCGACTCTTTCCGTTGTTCTCGGCATCAATAAATTGCATGGATGAGGTCATTGGACTCAGCAAATTATGCTTTATCAATCGCACTCCAATTTGCTAATTCCTCATCTTGCTACCCTGAGCAGCAGATATGGCAGCGACAGCTACTCAGCAACATCTCTTCTGTGTTGAACTGCTTCAGTACAGCTCCTTGGCTTGTTGCCTCAGCATCAGCTCCTCAGCTTTCTCCTCCTCATGACAGCTTCTAGCACTTATAACTAAAACTAAACTAAAACAATATCATTTCTCACCAAATCGAAGATATTCAACAAAAACAAGGCAAAGCAAAGAATATTGTAAACAATGCATGCATGCACCTAAATAGGCCTAAAGTGCACTTAAGAACAACAATAATATGAGATGGAATGCATACAAAATATAGGACTTATGAGCACTTTACAACATAGCAAAAAAATGATGAAATAATCTCACACAAAACATATGTACCATACCAACAACCTGGAGTGAGGCCCGGTGTCACACAACCTTGGGAACGTACACTTAGAGTGAGGCCCGGTGTCACACAGCCTCGAGAACGTACGCCCATACTCAAAATCTCTCATTGAGTATCATCAAATAAGGCTCGATGTCACACAACCTCAAGAACGTACATCCACGAACTTACCTCTTAGTGTTGCAACACTCTCATTTGGTATCCACATCTCACCAAAGAATGACGACTCAGCCAACAAGTGCCCTTACTTGGCATGCAATATCACACGATCCACCAAGGATCCATATGGTTACTATTCCAATCAAGTCACCCAAGGTTTTACCAAGTTATTACTTATTATGCTCGTATATGAGGTTTAAATCTTGGTTTCTCAGTTATACTATTCATTTTACCACATTAGAAGCCCATTGGGCCTTAGTCCTTGAATTTTAGGTCCCCCAAACTAAAAATTTAATTTCCAGACAAAATGTCCAACGAGTACTAGTGATCGCATAAGAGTATCGATATATTGTTTTATTAACTAAAGCCTCGTACCGGTACACGGGGCCGTGTACAAATACTCGATGGGTACTGATACGCCCCAAGCGTACCGATCCCTATTTTCGCTATTGGAATTTGATGAAACAAGGGGTATCAATATGCTCTTAGGTGTACCGGTACACCCTTCAAAATTTGCTTGGTTTCAACAGTTTTAGCATGGGGTATCGATACATGTTCAACTAGTATCGGTACTCGAACCCAAAATTCATTTTTTGGAGTTTGTAATTCACTCCAAACACCCCGAAATCTTTATGTTAACACCCTAAACCAAGCGTACAAGTTATGGAGGGTAGTTTAATTGGTTTCCTACCATTTTTATACAATTTTAACATTGAATTCGAATTTAGCCATTAATGGGGGTCTCAAGCTCTTAAACAACCAAAACATCAAACCAAGCAACAACCAATCTAATTTTATGATTACCAGGAATAAATATGAGTTAGTAGTGTACTACCCTTGAAGAAAAGCTACAAATGAAGCACCAAGCCAACACCTCAAGTCCTACCTTCTCTTGAGCCTTGGAAGCTTCTCCAATCTCATTCACTTCAAAGAGATGTTGTAAAACAAGTTACAACTTGCAAGAGATAAAGAATCCATCTAAACTTACTCTTAGGGTTGGAAAAATGAGATTAACTCCACCTTTAACCCAACTCTCACAAAACCCCCACTAAACCCAAATACCTTCCACCACCATTTCTAATGATTCATACCTTGTTTCATAGATACATGGAAAATGATCAACTTTCTTTTGATAACAATTCCGAGATTCACACATCTAAATCAAAGATTCAACCTTTACTTGGGTGTGAGAGTGCAAAAATGGAATGGTTTGAGGGGGAGAGACAAGGGAGACGAAGGAGGATATCATCCACTACTTTTCTGTAGAAAACATAAATACCCCAAGCTTTCTCTTTCAAAAACAATATGAAATTAACCTTTTATCCCTCATGCTCCATCCCAACTCAAATTCAAGCCCAAAACTCAAGCTCTTCAACCATAAGCGAGCCCACTAAGACTCTCAAGGCCTAAACTCTAAGCACAAACGCGAAGCCCACGCTTTCGGTGTAACATGACCCTCGGATTTCGAAATCTAGGTTGTTACAACTCTCCCCCTTAAAGAAAATTTTATCCTCAAAATTTACCTTTCGGAAAGAAATGCCGATAGAACAACTTCATGTCCTTTTTGATCTTCCACGTGGCTTCTTCGGCCTCGTGGTTCCTCCATAACATCTTCACCAAAGGTATACACTTGTTGCGAAGCTCTTTGACTCCTTTGTCCAAAAATCTTATCGGTTCCTCCTCGTAGGTCAAGTCGATGTTGATCTCAATCTTCTCAAGCGGGATGACATGAGAAGGTTGACTATGGTAATGTCTCAGCATAGACACATGAAACACATTGTGGATGCACGCCATCTCTAGAGGTGGAGCTAACCAGTAAACTACATGCTCAACCCTCTCAAGAATCTCATACGACCTGATAAACCTCGAGCTCAACTTTCCTTTCCGCCCAAAGTAGATTACTTTCTTCCACGGTGAAACCTTGAGGAATACCTTGTCACCAACCTTATACTCGATGTGCTTACGCTTCCGGTCTGTATAAGTTTTTTGACGATCAAAGGTCACTTGGAATCTTTCCATGATTATCTGAACCTTCTCCTCGGTTTGTCTATCTGACCCCAAGATCCTTCTCTCATTAAGCTCGGTCCAACACAAGGGTGTTCTACAGTTACGCCCATACAAGGCCTTAAAGGGAGCCATCTTGATGCTCGATTGGAAATTGTTGTTGTAGGTAAACTCAACCAGCGGTAGCTGCTCTTCCTAACTCTTCTTGAAGTCAATGATACAACACCAAAGCATATCCTCAAAGATCTGGATAACTCGCTCATACTGACCATCGGTATAAGGGTGGAAAGCTGTACTGAAGTGCAACTTGGTATCCAAAGCCTCATGTATCTTCTTCTACAACCTTGCTGTGAAACGCAGATCTCTATCCGATATGATCGATGATGGCACTCCATGCAACCTTACTACCTCTTGGATGTACAACCGCGCCAACCTATCAAGCGTAAAATCTATCAACATAATCACATACATTCCGCAATCATCTCTGTTATATTGCCGCAAATGTCAAATAGTTAGACAACCACAAAAATATTTGACTTATTAAATACTCAAATTTCATACCCATTCATTTTCTCCTTCGTCTTACGATCCACTAATTCTAAATCCGTCACTGGACCCTCATCTTCCCAAATGTATCAACAAAGCTCGCGTCCTTATTAAATTTATCTAAACATCTCATTTGCGTCAAAAAATTATTAAATTAGATTACGAAGAAATTATGCATTATAAATTACAAAATTTATCGACACATACCAATTGCATGCAAAGTTGCACTCTTGTCTTATGCCAGTAAGATGAATTTAGACTATCAAGAACCGCTGTTGCACGATCAACCATATCCAACACCAAGAGATACCAATGACTGCTGCTATCGTTTATTGGCAAGAACATCTACAATAAATGTCACACCCAAGACAAGAAATTAGAACATTTATTGTAATTATTTAAATACAAAACAACAAGTAGGCAAAAATATCTTACCGTGTCACAATCGTTCATTTTATTATGGTCTTCCAATATGTTACTCCAGAAGCTTACAACAGACGACGCATCTTAACCGTCCTCTAACAACGATGACTGCATTTCCAAAAACAATCACTATTAATTGACCAGCCATAGGCATAACACAACACAGAAACGTGTATAAATTTAACTTACCGCAAAGTAGTATGGAAAATAGCAAATCTTCCGGTTCCCTGATATCTTCTTCATCGACTCATCAGCCAACAACCAGCCGAACAAATCAATAACCTGACCGTAAATCCATTTACCAGGTTTTAACAACGCAACGTCGCCTACTGTGCCATGTTGGTTTCCTAAATCTATGACAACATCCCTATACAAGAAATTTTTTGGATTAATTTTTTCACATAAATATTTAAATATCACTCACAAAGCAATATATATTACTTACCTATCATCTAAGAACCCACTATTCCATACATACTCACACATTGCACCCTCCATTGCACCAATTCCTTATGGTATTTTGACCTTTTCAACCTACGATATTGATTATAGATATTAGCCACAACACGATAATCAAAATGGATGTCAATTCTTTTATTCATTTTACCTTTTGCTTCTTCTTTGGTGCACGACACTCTGAATCCAGATCTGCATCTATTACATTATCCGGTGTCTTCATATCTGGATCGTGGACTTCTATATTTTCCTTCCTCATACTCAATTCTTTCACATTTTCTTCATCATATTTTTAAATTCATCATATTTTTCCTCAACATAACTCCTCGGTTTTTTCATTTCAGAACTTAAAATTTTCCCCTCATCCATTTTTTTCTACCATTCCAATCACCCCCTTCAACTCACCCCTCAATTTCCCCACTTCTTTCACCACTCCATCAACCTTTTCCCCTACTTCCCCCTTAATGCTCTCAATTGCCTCTTCGATTCTGGATTGTCTTTGCAAATAATCAGAAACGGCTTTTTTAAGCTCCGCCAACTCAGACATCAAAATGTCATATTTACTTCCCCCTTCTTCCTTCTGTTTCACCTTCTCATCTACCTTCTCCTCTTACTCCTCTTCCTCCTCGCCAATAACCTTCAAAAATAAATTACAATATTAGAACATCTTTTTAAGTCCTTACTAATATATAAATACTTTTATTACCCTTACTTTCTTTTTCGGTTTTTCCAACTTTAACTTTGCCATCACTCGGGCGACTTCTTCCTTGCCCCATGTAATGATGCGTGCCACTCCGGTTCTTTGGAAGGTCGACACACTTGAAGAATCAGACCAAAAATCAAACAATGCAACCTGCATTTATAATAAACTTTATCATTTTTTGTAATAACTATACTTACAAAGTTTTCTAAACCAACACATCATTCAACTCATTTACCTCTAAGACAGCTATGCACCCTTTGAGGTATGTGGGGTTTTCGGCCTTCTGAAAGCTCTTGATTGCATCAAATAATTTCTCACTAACAAATGAGGCCCAATTTAATTCACCTTTCAACCTAGAGTCGCAAATCAACTTCATATATTCCTTGCTCGGGGATGTATCACCCGTTGGACAAAGGAATACTCCGACAAGATACAATAGTACTCGGGCCTTCAGATGATCCCCATCATACTTGCCGCTTTTAATATCGTCCTCGAGTGTAGCATATGTCACCTTGGACTTTAAGCCATACTTGTTCACAAGTTTTTTTCAATCCTCCCTCTTAATTAATTCATGCACACTCTTTCCTTTATTTTCTAGCCCCAATACGGCTTCAATACATCAGACACCAAAATAAAAAGAATATTTACCGTATCAAACTTCACACTTTTGCAAATCAAAATCTCCTATCAACAATCGACACAATTCCCTCCGAATTGGTCGGTCCTTCAATCCAATAAGAGATCCAAACCTTATTTCTTCCAACACTTTGGCTTTATCCTTCACTTTAAAGTCTTCTATTATGTGGTGAACTCGTTTTATGCTACACCTTGTCGACACTTCCTAAATTATTTACATATAATGTTAGAGTTTTATATATCATTTATCAAAGTATTTACAAGTTTAACGAATACCTTCTTCTCAATGTTTTCATGTGATTTCCTCGAAGCCGAATATTTTGCTCTCGCCTTTGTGGACAACTTCATAAATGGTTCCTTCTCAGTATCACCCATCGAGTGCCATTTCTTCACCACATCTTCTATCACCTAAAAATTATGCATAAATGTTTCTTAATCAAAATATTAAAGCTACATTATATTCATTATAAATTCAGTTTACATACCGAACCGCTTTTGTGAGTACCACATTTCTTCATCCTTTGCACTTCATTCATACTGTCATCATATGAAATTTTAAATGTTCTTAAATACTTTAATCCAATTACCGTTTAAAGAACAAGTACACAAATACATTGATACTTACTAGAAGTACATATATCCACCCTTTGGTTGCTTTCGATTTTCCTCACTTTCGATACTCTCCGACTCCATTTCAAGGGTGTCATCTTCCTGAACAACATTTTCATGAGCCATTTCAGTGTCATCTTCACGAAAAACATCTTCATGATCCTTTGCACCCATCTTATAGTAACCGCTTGAGTTCTCTGAAAAAAGTATCAATATTCATTTTCTACCGACAATATCAATTTCTACCTACAAGTTCTCTAAACAAAGTACCGATATTTATTTTCTACCTATAATTAAAATTTCGACCTATAATCGATCCGAAATCCTATTTTACTTCAAAATCCCTAAACCCAAAACCTTAACCCCAATTTTCCAAATAATACATTACCAAAAAACTAGGGTTTCGACAACATACCTTTTACTTCAAAATCCCTAAACCCAAAACCTTTCCTTTCGATTCTGATACACCAAACAAACAATTATATTTAATCGATACAATTCCCCAAGTTTCGATACTTTTTTTAATTGTGTCGATTCTTTCAGCCCCTTTTCTGTTTCAAAATCCTTTTAAATTACTAATGTACCGATTCTTTCGTACATGTTCTTACAAATGTATCGACACCAAACAAACAATCTGGTAACGAGTTACCTGTTACATTATATGTATTAATAATGTAACCGGTTATGTCTAATTTTTTCTATTGTACCGATTCTTTTGCACATGTTCTTACAAAAGTATCGACACCAAACAAACAATACGGTAACAATTTACCGGTTACATTGTTTGTATTAATAATGTAATCGGTTTTGCCTTTTTTTACCGGTTATGTCAAATTAGCTTCTAAAGGATAGATACTTTTTATTAGTACTGTGAAAACAGAATCGATACTTCCGAGCCCTTTGTATCGATAAAATTATATAAAGAGTTACAAAAGTATCTGTTTTTACGATACTTTTTTCAATTAGTTACAAAATACTGTGCACAAAGTATCGATATTTTCGATACTTTTTTCAACCGGTTACATTGCTTTCAAAAAAGTATCAATACTTTTTAAAAAAGTATCAATATTTTTCAAAAAGTATAGATACTTTCGAAATTATAAACAAAATAAGTAATTTACTCAAAATTATCAACAAATTAGCCGCTACCGAATATGTTGATACTCATATAAACAAAATAGGTAATTTTACCGATTTTGTTATCATGGG
The DNA here is from genome assembly GCA_958450335.1 of Hibiscus tridactylites. NCBI lineage: Eukaryota > Viridiplantae > Streptophyta > Magnoliopsida > Malvales > Malvaceae > Hibiscus > Hibiscus tridactylites. The sequence goes on from OY288266.1 coordinate 36,890,894, forward strand.
ATTTTCCAAGGCCCCATCAGCTCAAAATTATCAAAAAATTAGGCGCTATCGAATATGTTGATACTCTGATAAAAAAAAAGTAATTTTACCGATTTTGTTATTTTTAACCGGTCACCTATTTAACCGGTCACGCCGTATATTAGCCGTATATTAACCGCCTTACAGTAGAACCCCAAAATGGAACTAATATCTAATATAATAAATAAAAATCTTCTTAATAGTTAAATGATTATTTTACCCTTGATATCCAATGCTCCAAAGTTTTGCACATTTTACTTTATTCATCCAATGGTCAAAAATAAACTAACTAGCTAATATTTACCTATTTTGCCCTTAAATTTCTTCAAAATTACTATCTTGCCATTTTCATCCAACGGTTCATATTTAAAATGAAAAAGTCATTATAAATCCAATGGTCATTCTTTTAGAAGAAAGCATGAAAATGAAAATATTATCATTTCTAGATATTTTAAATAAAACATCTCAAATTATTCGATTCAATCCGATTATCTGAATTTTTCCTCAAATTTAACTTCTTATAGCTTTTAATACGAATTTCGTGCCAAAATTCCGGGTAACACAAAAATGTCATTCTCGGGGGTAAACTATTCATTTACGAAACTAAAACACATAATTTTTAAAAATTACAATTTAGTCCCTAAAATTTTCCTGAGTTTACACTTTTGCCTCTAAACTTTTCATTTTATTCATTTTGGTCGCTAACCAAAATTTGAGGTATTACACGAAACATGTTTAAGAGTACCGAAACAGGATGTAAATATAAGAACTGTAAATATAGTTACATAGCCAAATGAAAATCCTTTTTTTCTATTATAAATAGGTTAAACTACAACATGGGTCACTATAGATAATATCTTGTGATGCTTTGTCTATTAATCAGTAATTGGTTTGATTTGGTTATTTAAAGAATAAACTATGTTATCAAAGAGTAAAACAAATATAATATTACAACTATAGGTATGAAAGTAAATGGTGAATTGGGCATGACCATATGGATACTATTGATAAAATATATGCTTTAATGTTTTGAATAAATCTTGTTAACGTGATCCTATTTGTATGACACGGTGATGATTGTTATTACACAAATGAAAGTTTGATTCTCATTCCAGGGAGCCGGAGGACTTTAAACGCTATGAGTATCTAAACGACTAAGTACGTTACGAGGCCTACAAAAAAATAGAAATATGAATCATTAAACCGAAAATATTATAATCATCTAGTTTAGGTTGCGATACTCGTCGATGAATTCTGATACTTGACGATTCAACTTAATATGTTATCTACTTCTTTAACTTTTACGGTTTCATCGTCTAATTTTATCCATTCGACATACTATACGACATATTTTGGTACTGATATTTTCTACAGGTTCCGGTACATGTACAAAAGTTTCGATATCAGGGCAAAAACGTAAACTGTTACGCGTTAACCCTAAAATGTTACTTTCACAGCTGAAAGTTTCAGTACTCGATATCGAATTCTGAGACATCTTATGCCAACGTTAATTGTCACAAACTTTACTAACAATTTAGGTTTAAACTTTTACCTATCGGTTCCGGTATATATCTCAGAGTTCCAAAACGTTATCGTCTAAAAGAAAAGGTATGCATTATTGTAACATTTTACGTTACAACAAGAATGTTACCCCCATAAAGTTTCGATACTACTTGTTAAGTTTTGAAACATACCGGCAACAATCTCTTTCCATTTTCGTGTGTTTTTTTATGGGAATTAAAAACTAACGATCAAAATCAAAAGTTTTCTCATCTAATTGCTCTAACATCCCGCTCGTTTATTAATCGTATACTAACACGCCGTTCTTTAGATTCGTTCGTGGCCGCCATGATTAAAAGTCTGGAAATTTATGTAATGATGAATTCCTGAAACTTTTATTACAGTGGAGTGTTCAACGATGTGAACGAGCATTGAAGCAAACCTTGGAACTAATGGATGGCGAATCAGAAGCACAAATATTTTGACAGTCCATGGACACTCATCTCCCTTCTCGCGGCTGCTTTGCTCATCCTCCTTACGATGCTGCAAACTATATTTTCAATAATTTCTTATTACCAATGAATTATGCATTCTCTTGCTATTTCTCAATGATAAATTATTAAACAACTCATGGTACTTCCATTTTAAGACAAATTCTAAAGTTACATATGTATCTAACATGTTCTAATTTTAAAATTATTAATCGTGACATTTCTCCTAGGGTATTATAGTATTCAAACCATTCCCCTAAAAAATAAAATAAAACAAAAAAAATTAAAAGCTCAACTAAACAGTTCGATAAATGATAAATACAAACAAACATCATTGTCGATAAACATAGAAATGCATATGATAAATGATGACAAACTGACATTATTACAACTTAACTGTAACCTATCCTTGATGATTACATGCGTTTATCAATATTTAGTCCGAAGGTCCAAGTATGGATAAATTAGTAAGATGAGAGTGCTATTATCTGAATAATCATGGTTGATGAAAGGACCACAGTTATCCAAATCAAAACAGATATTAGAAAATGAGTTCAATTCCAAACCATGCATAAGCATTCACAATCCACCACAACTCACAAACCAGTTCCAAATTCATCTCAAATCCCAAATCTTCTTTGGACCTTTGTAATAAGGGTGCCAAATACAATGGAAGTTCCAATCTTCAGAGTACCATATCACCAAACCAAGCACACAATCTGATACGACACATGGGGCATAACCAATGACATGCTAATGGTGCAACAGGCCTCCGGCATCTACCTGTACGAATCCGGACGCTTCGGCTTGCTTTGAACAACGGCTTCTATCTTCTCCATGACAGCAGGAGTTAGTAATGGGATCACATCGAGTGCTTTCATGTTCTCTTGAATCTGGATGGAAAAAGAATTGGTTCAGCTTGTATATAGGAGTATTTAGCAGTAGCAGTAGCAGTAGCAGTAGCAGTAGCAGTAGTGAAAATGTTTAAATCCTGATGCAAACTTTTAAAAGCCAAGTAAAAGTTAAAAACCAAATATAATTGAAATCTATGTTGCTCGGATTCATAAAATTTATTGATAGACCTGTGTCTGATAATCATGTTCAAGTCATACTTGGACATGGTATGTGAATATGATATTCTGCTTCCTAGGACTGTCCAAACATAAGCAAGAACTTTGAAAAAAAAATAAACATATCAATGTACGCATATCCATATCCAACAGACACCCGAGTTGATAAAAAACAAATCTTACCACCTAGCTCGATGCAACCACTACCCGTAAATAAACACGTAGAACCAGCAAACACAATTCCAAAGACATGCTCTAGAACCTCACTAATATTTGTTGCAAAGTATGAAGAATCTTCAGGCTTCAACAACACTAGAGCCTTCTTTATATTAAAAAGGACATTTCATCAATCACTTAGCTAATTGATCGATTTTCAGGTTAGCAAACACTAATCAGTAATCATTCTTCACTAGTAAATTTATTTCCAAATTCTATAAGATGTTGAGTACCTTTAATCAAAAAAATGCTGAGTAGAAGTAGAAGTTATAGAAATTATTAGGCCATATATTTTATTTTCCGCAAGTAAAAGTGACCCCTTAGTTTCAGTGTCTTGCATGCTACTGACAGCCAAATTATAAACTACAAAGAGATTAACAATGTCATAATGGATTTCTATGTTGCAGTCTTCGACTTTCCCAAGATATTGGAGTCCAACATTCAACTTGGACATGAACTTAAATATTCAATAAGATTCCTATTGACATCTGTCTTTCTCAATCACACAAAAGAAAAACAAAAAAATGGCATAATCTTCAACGTGTCCCCAAATTGAACCATAGAACTATACATAGTTGGCAACACTCACCTAATTCTATAGCCAGGGAGCTAACTGAATTATTTCTTTAATTATGGTTCTAAAAATAGCTTAGCCAACTGTGACTAGCCTACCGTATACGATCAGTCCATTAATTGAATGAAGCAAGAATCACAAACATGTGACAAGAAGCGGAGATGAGAAAGAAGAAAAAGCTGAAACATTAGATTGGAACTTATTGAAACTATAGAAAATAATATTTCCATCAATTTACAAGTTCAGACTTGGGTTCTTCTGACAATGTCTTAGCCTGGTGGCAAAAGATGGTACCAAAATGAGGTTGTTATCCATGTATTCTGAAAAGATGGCCATAAAGGCAAAAGATCTATAGACCTTAATTGTCACCAGATGATAGGTAAGTTGCAATCTTGTTACTAGGGAAATGGAGTTACTGTCAAGTACGGCTGTGTGCCCAACACAGCAATATTTAACTTTTTTTTATGTTTTTGCATGTATTTGGAGGGTCCTCGAAGGATCATATCACCATACTCATACTGGAAAATGTGACAAACATGAGTGTAGGACATGGATGCTTCAACAAAAATGAAGTGCTGGGCAGCATAGGTTGCAATCATGTCACCTATTGTCAAGTATGCAAACATCTATAATCCCAGATTAATCTATAACTCTTTCATTACATAACCTATATTTTCATTGCCATCATCTAGTGTGTTCCTATATAAATTATATAGGATTTGCATGAAGAATCTAACAGGGAAATGAATTCATTGGATCCATAGTAGTCCAACAAAATATGAAATGAAATTATGCGAGATACATAAAATACTAACCTGAGATTCCTTTGTAGCACCAGTAATAACTGATGATACATTAGGATTTGCAGCACACCATGCAATTGCGAGTTGAGCTAAAGGCACACCAAGTTCATCAGCAATTGGCTTCAGTCCATTGACTTTCTTCAACACATCATCAACTAGTGATCGGTTAGCAAGATTCTACATAAGAAAACACATGGTTTAGTCGCTTACTCGTGACGGATGGGGAAGGGGATTAAAATTAGTGGTGCAGAAAGTAGAACAAAAGCTACATCATCAAATTTAATACAATAATACTTGCAGATAAGTTAAGCTGGGTCAGTTTGCTAGGAGAATTATATCGGCATGCAACTACGATTCTAAATATTCTAACTGAAAAATTTTAGCACGAAAAATGGAAAGCTAAGTCCGCTAGGAGAATTATATCGGCACATGCAACTACCAGTGTACAGTTGAGTTTTGAACTTTTTGTTCTGTTTTCAGATACCAACATTAGAAATGATATTAACTACAACCATGGATGCATCAACAAGATGTTAGATTCCTGAGAACCAAAAGACATAGTGAATCATAGCCTAAAATCAATATTGTTAAAAAGAATTTCTACAAATAAGGACAAACGAACCTAAATGATTACAGATGGTTATGTTCAACACTTAACATTGAGGCAAAAAGATCAATAAGCAAGCAAAATCAAGAGTAAGAAATCAAATATTTAGTGATTCTTACTTTGAAATTTTCTAATGCAAACCGACTGTCAGGAGGTACTGTTCCTTTGCTGTATTTTCCAGTAAGCACTCCGGATGCAAGAGGACTCCATGTGGTAAGACCTAGGCCATAGTTGGTGTATAGAGGAAGGTACTCAGATTCAACCTGCAGGCATAAGAGAAGGGTGAAAAAACCCGTTCGTCCCGAAGGAAACATGAAAAAATCATTCCCGATAAAAAACTGTAACTTCAAGGGCAAGTCAAAGTTTTTATAGCACAAACCAAATAATACTGAGAATCCTATTACATGTATGATTGCCAAAACAAAGTTCACAACCAATTTAAAGGCAGAAGTAGTGCCTATTCAGTGTTCCGAGTTCCAACCAACCACTTACCTTGTGCCTGGTCAATAAATTATACTCTGGCTGCTCCACGATCGGGCCCACCAAGTCCAACCTCTCAGCTATTCCCCATGCTTCCGTAATCTGTTGTGCAGACCACTCACTTGTCCCCCAATAAAATGCCCAACCCTTATCGATCACATAATTCATTGCCCTCACAGTCTCCTCAATTGGAGTATATGTGTCTGGCCTGTAATCAAACAACAAAAACGGTGAACTCCATGTCAAGTTTTCAAAAAGAGAAGTCCTCCATCTAACACTCCAACAAATCAGGGAAGAAAACCCGAACTCGATCTGCAAAGACTCACCAAAAAGCCTTGCACAGGCACAGCTACACATGGCAGAGAGTATACATTCACCCACATGTGAAACATTGAACTAATCAAATAAGCCTATACCCCAAAGAGCCATACATATTAGAGTTCCTCAACAAACAAGCCACATTAAGACCCAGAAACACTAAATATCAAAATATATTTAAATCCTCTTATTCTATAATACATAATCCAAATCTCCACTGAAAATAATAATTTTTATGTGAATTCAAATCAAAACCAGAACCCCAAGAAAACATCAACAGCATCAAATCAAACATCCAAAAGCAAGAAAATCTGTACAAAATGAATTAATCAAATGAAAATATCAAATCAAGAAACAGAAACAAAAACCCATATCGGTATCAAACCCGGAAAATCAAATAGAAAACGGATCTTGAAATGAACCAACCTATGGCAATAGATCACATCAACGTAATCCATATCAAGCCTCTTCAACGAAGCCTTGGTTCCTTCCACAATATGTTTCCTAGACAAACCCTTATCATTAGGACCTGGACCACCCCAGAAGATCTTGGTGGAAACCACGACATCCGATCGTTTCCACCCAAGCTCCCTGATAGCCTGACCCATGATCTCCTCCGCTCGGCCATTGGCATAAACCTCGGCGTTATCGAAAAAGTTGACCCCGTTGTCTTTGCAGCACTGGAGGAGTGACTTTGCTTCTTTAACATCGAGTTGGTTGCCGAAACTGACCCATGCTCCGTACGAGAGTTGACTCACCTTCAAACCTGATCTGCCCAGGTTTTTGTACTGCATTTTTTTTGGATGGTGGAGAAGAGAAGAGAAGAGAGCGGTGGAAGTAAAACTGAGAAGCAGAGTCTGGTGCTGGGGAACTGAAACCTGCAACGTGGGCGTACCTAAATTTGGACACTTTGAAGTTCAAATGGTGATCACATGGTTTTCAAGTATTTTACTTGTCTATTCTCGCATCTACTCATTTATGGCTGAACCAAGTTTATTTCCTCTAACTTTATCCATTTAATCATTTTAGTCCTCCAATCCTTTTTTAAGGCTTAATGTTAAAAAAATGTCTCTAACATTTAACTGAATAGTCACTTTAGTCTCTGTTTTTTAAAGCAATTTAGCTCTCAACATTTTATTTTGGGTCAAAATAGCCCTTCTGTGAATAAAAACTGCTAATCAACTGACGATAAACAACTTAAAATAACTTAACAAAATAACACGTCAAAAGAAAAAATATTTTTTATTTTATACAATTTTATAAAATTATTTTTTGATTGATGTGTCATTTTGTAAGTCAGCATATTTGCGTATATGACACTTATATCACGGCATGCACTATCATGTAAGTTTGTCATATCATTTTAAATTATTTATCGTTGGTTAACTAACAATTTTCATCCATAGAGAGACTATTTTGATCCAAATTAAAATATTAAGTGCAAAATTACTTCGAAAAAAAGAATAAGAATCAAAAATGAAAATTTAGTTCAACACTAAGGACTATTTTTTACATTGTGTCTTTTTTAATGATGTATAGAAATGCTAATTTATAGAGACAACAACATCACCATCTCGTCAAGAGCCTTTAAAACCACATCGGGGATCCAAGGACCTGTAATAGCGGGCTTAGAATTTTTTAAAGTTTATACAAGTCAAAATATTTTTTTTGGTGGACACAAATTAAAAATTTAAATTTTTAAATAGACATAAATCATAAAATTTAAGATTAATTTATAATAATTATAAAAATTAAAATAAAATGTATGAACTTTAAAATTTTAAAATAGGCAAAGACTCCCCTAACTATACACGTGGATCCACCACGGTCAAATGTCATGCCATCGTGGCCATTACATTTATATTAGCAGCCAAATTGTATTCTCGTTTTACATAAACTAAACCGAACTAGGGATGGCAATTTGATCCGAATCCGATTTGATCCGAAGGAATTTATCCGATCTATATCCGATTGAAAAAAATTTGAATCCGAATCCGAGTAAAATGTCCGAGTCCTAATAGGAGATGGGTTGGATATGGATCATGCCAAGATCCGATCCGAATCCGAATCCGATCCGAATCCGAATCCGATCCATATCCGAGTCCGAATCAAAATATTTAGGGCTTTTAACTCCTTAAAACAAAATATCATGTATAACATTTACATTTAAATAAGAAGACAATATAAATAAAGTAAAAAAGTTAAACTAAATACATTAAAAAAAACATAACTACATATATTATTAAACGATAACGTAAATGTATATATTAGGTAATTTGGAATAATAGTAAAAATAAAATTAACTTTATACATATATATATATATATATTAAAAGTGATAGTAAAAATATAAATGTCTTAAGAATTTAAGTTAATAATAATAATATTTATTATGATTTATATATATTAATTAACCTTAATATATCTATTTATACTATATGCATGTATAAATAAATATGAAAAAAATAAATGTAAGACCAAGTCATAGATAAACAAACAATAAAATAAATACAATGGAGAAATAAATAAATGTAAATATCAATGAATTACTAAAAATTAAGAAAGTTAGTGAATGAAATAGTAAGTAATGTGCAACCGATAGATAAAGTTATGATATATTATGCTAAAATTATGAATTAAAATAGAAAGCAAATTAAAAGCATAAACAATAAACACAAAAAATTAAATGTAATCAACAAATAAGAGATAAAAATAAAAAAGTGTAGAATTAAATATCATAAATTAAATGAGTAAGAAATTAAATATACAAAATTATGGACTGATTTGCACGAAAATAAAATTATTAGAGGGTCAAAACACAATATACCCTAATGACGCTAAAATTCGCGAATCTACCCCTTAGACTTAGGTCAAGACTAGGGATGACAATTTAATTCGAATCCAAAAACTCTGATCTAAATGCGGTTGAAAAAAATCCGAATCCGATCCAAAAACAATCTGATCCAAATCAGTTTGAAAAATATCCGAATCCAAATCCAAAAAAAATATCCGAGTCCGATTGTAACGGATTCGGACTTGAATTTTATACAATCCGATCCAAATCCGATCCATTGCCATCCCTAAACTGAACCAACCAATTTGGACGTAATAAAGTAGTAAGACGAGTACACAGAGAAATATCGGTCCTCAAATCTTCATTACATTTTATTAACTTTCAATTTTTATTTTTTACCAATTAAATTGATAAGCTTAAGCTAAACTTATAGGATGTAAATGAACCAAACTGTCATGAACTATTTGGTAGGAAATTTATTTGTGTTTGTTTATTTATTAAACGAACGAATATGAATAATATTTTTTGTTTGTTTAATTCAATGAACGAACACGAACAAAGGGTTCGTTCGTGAACGTTCGATAATCTGTCTGTTTATGTTTTTTGTTTATGTTTGTTTAAATTTATTCACATGTCCATTTATATCTATTATTTTTTAACAAAAGTATTATATTTAAAAAATTAAAAATATATATTGAAAATATGAAATAAAAAGAAAAAAATTAAACAATACTCAAACAAATTAACTCTGAAGTTGCAGCTTATATTAATGATTTTTATGTGAATATTGTTGTCGTGGTTTACGTTCGTTTGCGTTTATTTATTATTTTAATGAACGAACACGAACAACATCCCTTAACGAACGAACATAAACAAAAAATTATGTTCGCTTAATCGCTCGTGTTCGTTCGTTTGTTTGATTAAAATTGAAAAAGCGAACATGAACAACTCTGGTTCTTATTCGTTGGGTTTATTTAAAGGCCAATAAAATTATAGAATAAAACAGAGTTAAAGGGGTTTATTGATTTTACTCTATGAGAAATTATCATATAAATTTACTCGTATTTTTTCACTTATCCGCAATGAGTGTTCCATGATCTAATCATTAATAATTATTTTAATCAAACGCATCTAAATCTCATTAATAAATTATGGTGAACGTGATTAAGGGTCTGTTTTTGGTTGCGTTTGGCAACCGAAAATCACTTTTTTAAGTGTTTTTAGTTAAAACAGGCTGTTTTTTGTTGCTTTTAAAACTAGCTTTTCCACCCAAACCAAGAAGCTGGATTTTATAACTTCTTGGGTGGAAAAGCTAGTTTGAAAATAAAATTACTTTTTTACCCTTATTATTTAATTATAATTTATTGTTAAAATAATGTTTATGCATACATAATTGTAAAATAATATATAATTTATAATATTTATATTGAAAATAAAATTATTTTATTTGTACTTTATTTTATATTTATTATTGTGTAAGTGGTATGCCCGTATATAATCTAGAATGTAGTTTATATTTTCAAATTAAATTTTATAAAAAAATAATTTTTTTTATTATAATTGAAATTGATTTATTTCATAAATCATTACATTAATTAATTTGAACAATCACCCAAATTTACTTTTACTTTTCAATATCATGTCTAAAATAGAGATTTTATCTCCTCAAAATCACTTTTTGACATCAATGACAAACACTAACCAGCTTTTCAAAACTACTTTTTAACAGTTAGTTTGAAAATTACTTTTTTCACCGCACTTTTTAAAAGCAACCACAAACTAAGCCTAAGAAATTTAGGATGAGAATATAAGAGAGTTATGACGCGGTGCGGGTGCTAGTTTTGTAATATTGACCTGTCATATTTGGCTTTCTCAGTGTTTGTTATGGATGCTTTGGGGATTTGTCCTTCACTTACAATTTTCTTTTATTTTTTATTTATATAATTTATTTTAAAAACAATTAATTATAAATTTATCAATCGAATCTTAACTCTGACTCCATCTCTGCAAAAAAAAAAAAAACCATTACAAGAGAAAATTAAAATATACTCATCGTTCCGTTTGAAATTATTGGTTTGAATTTTAAATAAGAAACTTTCATAAATGCATAAAATTTTAGTACTTTTTAATAATAATTGTCAGTTTTATTAAATAAATACAAATAAAATACAATAAAAATTTATAATCTCAAGAAAGAAAAGTACAAAATTCAGTGTAGACTAATAACACTAATCGAGAAATCCACTGATTAGTCTAATAGTTAAGAATGTTTATTTTATTCTAATTTTATATAAATTCGAGTCTCGGCATAAAAATATAATACCTCACTATTTAATAAAAAAATAACACCAATCAGTTATTTTCTCATAAACTACCAAAGAACAAAAGTTACATGCTCAAGAATGAAAATAGGATTCAGGTCGACCCGAGACATGAGTAAAAGGGACATTTGCCCTTCAGTGTCATTCTTGGGCATGGGCAGGAGGGGCGCTCGCCCGAGGCCCATTTATTTTATAATATTTGATATTGAGATTTAATTTTTTAATATTTATTATTAGGGGTGTACTCTTAAAATTTATTTATTTAACACTTATTATTATGACTCAATTTTTCCAACATTTGTTATTGGGGGCCAACTCTTAAAATTTAAGGGCCTATTTTCCCAATATTTATTATTAGTGACATACTCTTAATTTTTCAATACTTGTTATTAGACCCGATTTTTTCTAATACTTATGATTAAAGGCCCAATTTCTCATATTTGTTATTAGGGACATTCTCTTAAAATTTAATTTTTTAATATTTGTTCTTAGGGGTCCAATAGGGACATGATTTTTTTCCAATATTTTTTATTAGGAACATACTCTTAAAATTTAATTTTTTTCTTCTAATATTTGTTATTAGAAACATATTTTTTTTACTTGTTATTAGGGGCCTACTTTTAAAATTTATTATTAAGGGCCTAACTTTTTTCTAATACTTGTTATTAAGGGCTTACTTTTAAAATTCATTTTTTAATATTTATTATTAAAGGTCTAATTTTTTAGTTCGCCCTTGAGCCACTAAAATCTCAGAAACGGCTTTGCCGCACATAGTCCATTTTTTCTAAAATTTGATATTATAGTTTAAGTTTTTCTTTATATTTATTATTATGGGTTCTAATTTTTATTATTAGGTTTTCATTTTTTTTTATACATGTTATTAGGTTCTAATTTTTTTCAACACTGGTTATTAGTGGCTCAATTTTTTTTTCCAATATATGTTATTAGGGTCTACTCTTAAAATTCAAATTTTCCAATATTTGTTATTTGGGTCCAATTTTTTCAATACTTTTTACTAGGCCCCAATTTTTTCAATACTTGTTATTGGGGATTCATTTTTTGTTCAACATTTGTTATTAGGTGTCCAATTTTTCCCAATAATTGTTATTAAGAGTAATTTTCTTGGATATTTTTTTATTACAAACATACACACGCTCTTCATATTTAATTTTTTTTTTCAATATTTGTTATTATAGACCCATTTTTTTCTAATAATTGTTATTAAGGGTCCAATTTTTAATACTTCTTATTAGGGGCTCAATTTTTCTCTGATATTTATTTTTAGGGGTGTAACCCCCTCATCCCGGGCTAGACGACAGACCGGTTCAAACAGGTTACACGGGGAAAACCGAAACAAAACCCATTAAGGTTCCACTCCGATTAGCAACCCTAGAAAATTTTCATTTAATTATCTTGTCTAAATATTATATTTAGTCCTATGCGTGGAAACGACAGGGGAAAATGATAGAGAAAACACCCAAGCATATATAATGTAGAACTAATGTTTTGATATACTAATTGAAAAATGTTTTGGACTGATTTAAAAAGAATTTAAAACTATTTCCAAAGTCCAAATAACTTGAAACTATGTTTAGGGGATGTTTTTAAAGGGTTTTACATGTTTTTCAAAGCTAAACTAAACAAAACATTCCAGGCGTTTCGAAACACCCCTAGGTGTTTCGATACGGGGTCTTCTAGTGTCAAAACGTTTCGATACTGGTTTCGAAACGGGTCTTTTCTAGAAGAGGTTTTTGCCTAGCGTTTCGATACTGGTTATGCCGTTTCGATATGCCTACGTGGCATCGACCACAACAGTCATAAACCCCAACGGCTATTTCCTAACTAACATTTAAATACAAATCGTTTCGATACGGTGAAAGGCGTTTCGATACGGGTGTTCCAAAACGACCAAGAGCGTTTCGATACGGGTGTTGCAACGACTCTTTCTACTTGAAGAGCGTATCGAAACGGGTTCGAGTGTTTCGATACGGTTAGTAGCAGAACATCATTTATGGTGGGAAATTATGTCTCCAACGGCTCCAATTCAACCCCAACGGCTAGTAACGGAAAAAAACTCATTAAGAAGTATAAAAGAGACCTCCAAGCATCAAGATATGGTCAATGCTTCAATTGTCAATCAACAAATGATCAAGAATTGTCTTTGTATTTAAATTGTCATTTCTTTGTATAGACAAACACTAGTGAGCCAAAATTGTCAAATTTGCTCAAGTGTTTTAGGTTTTGGGTGAGAGCAAAATTGTGCAAACAAATACCTATGAGAGGGATTTAAATTTGCTTATCTTTTCTCTTTGTAAAGATGGTTTGATCAAGGCTTTGGGTAGAAAGCTTGATCGGTGGGAAGCTAAGGTAGTGGATGTAGACCTTGGTTAGAAGGTTGAACCACTCTAAAATCATTGTGTCATCTATCTTTTAGCTTCCACACCACATCCACCCAAAATTTCACTTCTTCACTACTTGGTGAGCAAGATCGGTTGAAGGAATCGAGCACCTTAAAACTCTACATATAAGGTAACTTTAAAATTTACCAAGTAACATGTTAATCCATTTACATGCTTGCGAAACCAAAACAATACGTAAAAGATGCATATAAACTTAACGAGGAAGCAAACAAACAAACAAACGGGACTAAAACACAACACCCGAGAACCTTTGAAGATGCTAAAAAGCCCATTTTATAGGCATGCGTTTCGAAACAAGCTTACCCGTTTCGATACGCGGGCTTCAATTTAAAAGCCAGACCAGGCCTTACCGATACGGTCTACTTCGTTCTGGTACGGGGGTCTCCAGTGTCGAAACGTTTCGGAACTGGTTCCGAAACAGGCACACACAGTGGCAAACCGTATTGAAACGCGTACTGAAACGGGAGCTCACAGTGTCAAATCGTATCGAAACGGCACCACCCTCGTTCCGATACGAGTATCCCTGAAGCTACACCCGTTCCGAAACAACCACGGGCGTTTCGAAACGCCTGCACATAAAGTGACCCTGAAAACAGTTTTTTGCATCTTCAACATTCTCAAACATGTCCCAAAACGACAAGAATCCTAAGCAAAACTCATTCATACAATCTAGAGGCATCATATCCTACCAAAAGCATGATCAAACATATAAGCATACATGACAAGTCCATTTCATTCATAGGAAACATACATCCACATAAACATAACATAAAACAAGGTTTACATGCTTTTTCACACAAACACATAAACATCTCGTAAATCATGGGTTACAAATCTTCAACACGAAAGCATTAACAACATATGAGTCTAACACACGCTCCTACAACACGTAGCGTCCCCATTTCCATCTATTACATTATTCAATAAAACCATACTTGAGCAACCACACACACGCTGGGATGCCCCTTTCCTTGCTCCTTGCTAACTTCCACACTAATGATATGCATTGTCGAAAACGAGAGCGTAAGCTAAAAGCTTAGTGAGGGAGCTCAAAACAAAACATCGACAATGCAGGGTCCAAAGCATGGTATCCATAAGACATTCACAAGGCATACATTTACACTAACATAGCAACATAGCTGAACGTTACAAGAATGCATGAACATGACATCTTACCTCATGTTATGCTAAACAAGGATGTAACAAATCATCTTACACATCAACCACACATGAACAAAGTATATTGGCAACTATATAGCTTACTCGGATATGCGAATAACTTCCGCTGGAATTTTCGCCCCAACGTTCTCAAAAAACCATATTGCCTTCCGGTGGGATTACACACATCACCGTTTTCATTTACGGATGGGATTTCACTCATCATCACACACATATGTTTTCCGGTGGAATGTTACCTCAATGTACTCCTCCTTGGTGACTACACATCACCAAGGCCACGTACGAATTTGACTCTTACCTTGTGCACACTTATCCTAATGATCGATCATTTATACCCGATAATTATAACTAGTGCCAACATACTAAACAAGTCTCACCATGATTTCACAATCATGCAACACAACACATCAACACCATTAAGCAACATCAATATATATATCAACATGCATAAATGAACATGTATCACACAAACCACATTTGCACATTTAACAAGAAACTCATAAAGTCAAACAAGAGATTAAGCTACCAACTTAATCCCCACATTAGATTGGCCTATCAAGCACAATCCAATACCTCAACCACACACTTTGAACCAATTTAAAACTATTTTAAACAATCCTCTCACCGAACACCCTTAAACCAAACCGAGATTGCCGATCAAGCCTCCAAATTTCCCGGAATCGAGCCCAAAGCTTCTCCAACGATATCCCTTGTTTCTAATAAACTAAAAACAACATATTACTCAACAAATCATCCAAAAAACCACTGTCACAAATCAGATTACAACCACAAGATCATTCTCTACATTTCCATGCCATGAACTAACCCAAAATCCTCATTTTCGGACTTGAACTTAACCCAGCAGAAACCCATTGATTCCAACACCCAAATCATCATTAAACACCTTCAAAACAACCCTCAAGCATCACCATATCAACAACCCAACATTCCCTCACAAAACTACCCAAAACTCAAGTTTTCTACCCTTTAACACACCCACAAAAATCTATTTCGGGATTTTCAACAAAACATCACCATTTTAACATATGATACACCTAAGGGCAAGAGTATAACATAAATTAACTTTACAAATCAAAAACCCATAACCATTAAGCTTCTTCATTTTTCTTAAAATTTGAAAACTTAAAATGCCACAAAAATGGGCTTTATGAAATTCTAAAGCTATAGAAATGTTAAGAATGATGAGGAGAAGTCAAAAACATATTTACCTTGATGAAAGCTCTTGAAATCGGCGAGGAAATAGATAGAATAGTGTTTTGGGGTTTGAAGAGGTTTTGTGTCGTGAAAATGGTTGAAGGAAGAAGAAGATGATGACTTAGTAAAAAGTCTCTTTTTACTTAGCTTATTTCCTTCATTTAGAAATTTACTATTTTGCCCTTAATGAAATCTCATGACCCTTTTAAATAAAACCAAGCCTATTTTAATTTAAAACAAGCCTACGACTCGAACTCAATTTACACACTTAACTCCCGACCCCAAAACCCGGGTGTTACAAGGGGTCTACTATTAAAATTAATTTTTTTTAATATTTTTTATTAGGGGTCCAAAATTTTCTAATACTTTTTATTAGGGGCCTAATTTTTTTCTTCCAATATTTATTATTAGGTACATATTCTTAATATTTAATTTTGTTTATAGTATTTGTTAGTATGGTTGATGCGATTATCAGCGATGGTCCGAGTGTTGCCGAATCCTAGTAGGATGCCATCTTTCTTTTCTTTCCTCAGGATTAAGTTTTTATTTTGGAATTACCAAGGATCATCAAGCCTTAATTTTTAGAGATTTTTAAATCCTTTATTCGTGAGCATCATGGTGGCGTTATTTGAACCTCAGATTAATGGTTTTTCGGCTGATCGGGTAATCTCTAAACTTGGTTTCGAGAGTTCATTTCGGATTGAAGCTTATGGTTTTAGTAGGAGTATTTGGTTACTTTGGAAGGATTCAGTTGTTTTGGAGATTCTTCATATTGCTAACCAATTCAATAATTGCAGAGCCTGTCATCTGAACTATGAGACATGGATTCAATTCACAGCAGTTTATGCAAGTCCGAGTAACTCTAAACTCTAAATAGAAACATCTTTGGAGGCAACTCCAAGCTTTGGACCCAAGAACCACTTCTCCTGGGGTTCTAGGGAGATTTTAATCTCATTTTATCTGCAGATAAGTGGATTGGGGTGCTACTCTACATAGTAACATTGGTCGTTTGTTTGCAGACTTTGTATTTAATTGTAGTTTATTTTGATTTGGGCTATATATGACCTCCTTTTTCTTGGTCATGTGGGAATCTGCACCAAATATTTGATCGGTGTCTGGTTAACTCATGTTGGTTGTCTAGTTTCTCGGATTCCTTTATGGAATCTGCTCTTGCTATCTCTTCAAACCCATGGGTATGAGACTCTCATTCGTCCTTTGCGCTACCTTGCTGCTTGGCAGTCACACCCACAGTTTCAGGATTTCTTGCAATTGGTCTATAATAGGGAGTTAGATTTTGAGCAAAATGTTTCCGCGTTCACATCGATTGGTCTTATGGAATGCTGAGATCTTCGGCCATATAAGGAAACAGAAGAAGAGGATCATTGCTCTTCTTCGGGGTATTGATAGAGCTTTACTTGTGCATCACACAGATTTTCTTCTGGATGGTGTTTTGGAACAAGAAGTAAGTATGTGGAGACAAAAAGGTTGGTCGCAATGGATTTGTTTTGGCAAATTTTCCATGCCTCTACAGTTGCAAGATGTCGGGTTAATACGATATCGACCTTGAAACGAGATGATGATTCATGGTGTAATAACGCGTCTGAGCTAGCTTCTATTACTCCATCTTTTCTGCGTCACGGATGGGAGATGAAGGGGTATGTTTCCACCAATGGATGGTATGGCCCTTGACGGTTTGTCCCTTCCGATTGCACATGAGGAAATCCGCAGTGCTATTTGTCCCTCTAATGCTCTCGGTATTTATGCTCTTCATGCTGCGAATTTGCATATTGTGGGTGAGTCGGTTATTCAATGTATCCACTGTGTTTTGTTTTTGAGGATGGGGTTTTGCCTGCAAATTTAAATACAACGCTTTTAGTTATGCTCCAAAGGTGGCAGCTCCCGAAAGAATTACTCAATTTTGGCCTATTGGACTTTATAACATGGTTTACAAGGATATCACAAAATAATTTTCAATCGGTTGAAGCCTTTTCCACCTCTTTGAATTTTGAGAACCAAACTAACTTTGTTCCAGGCTGTTCTATTAGCGATAACATTATTAGCGTGTAGGATGTGATTCACTCCATGCAAAGAAAGACTGGATGCTATTAAGATAGACCTTAAGGAAGATTATGGTCACCTTGAGTGGGCTTCGTGGATGACACTCTTATTGATATCAGAATTCCAAATTATCTTCGTCACCTTACCATGCACTATATCTCGTCCTCTTTTATTCAGATTTTGTGGAATGGCCTTGTTACTAACTGCTTCTCTCCGTCTAGAGTCATTCGTTAAGGAGATCCTTTCTCGCCTTATATTTTTGTGCTCTGCGTGGAAAAATTGGATCATGCTATCCAGGTTGATAATTCCAGTGGTCGTTAGATTCTTTTTCGCATTTTTGTGGGTAGCCCGGGTATATCTCACATGTTCTTCGCAGATGGCTTAATCTTATTTGTTGAGGCCTTTCTAGATCAAATGGCTCTGATCCGTTCTACGCCTAACTGCTTTTGTATAGTTTCTGGGCATAAGGTGAGCTTTATGAAAACTAATGTTTTCTTTTCCAAGAACGTCGCTACCTCTCTTAGACAAGATATTAGCGCGGCTTTTGGTTTCACCGAGGTTTTAGACCTTGGTAAACATCTAGGGATGCCCTTAATTCATCAACATGTGACCATGACATCTTATAATTACTTAGTTCAAATGGTCCAATAGAAATTGAGTGGTTGGTAGGTGAAGTCGCTATCACTTTCCAATCGAATTACGCTCACTAAGTCGGTGTTGGCAGCTATCTTAAGAAGATAGTGCTCCCTAAGAAGATATGTCTGGACTTAGAATGATTGGTCTGACGTTTTATTTGGGGCATCATGTCTGAGCGAGGTGATGTTCATTTATTTCGTTGAGAGAATGTTTGTAAACCACTTGGATAAGGCAGGCTTGGCTTTTGGAAGCTTTCTTACCAAACTGAGGCATTCCTAATGAAACTCACTTCCAACCTGCTCGCTAATGAGAACACGTTGTGGGTTCGCTTCCTTCGTTCCAAATATAAATGTCGTTAAGGTTTCCCAGTCACTTTGCGTAATTAGAACTATTTAAGACTTTGGAAACGACTCATTGTTATGTGGGATGATGTGAGACAAAACATTGTTTGGAACGTTGGTGATGGGAGTTCTATTGATTTTTTGTTTGATAGTTGGATTGTCGACGTCGGGCTCTTGTATTTGCATGTTCTACCTTAACTTGTTCCTTCCCTTGGTCACTTCAGTGTTGCCCATATGGTCAATGAGTTCAGGGATTGGTCTTGGTCGTGCCTTCAAAGTTTTCTCCTTCTACCCGCGCGACACCCTTCGCAACCTGCGGCGAACTAGCAAGACTACAAGAAACATCATATCCAGCAATCACATGACTACGCACGTGATCGCTATGGATGAAAGAGCGAACTTGAGACGTGACGACACACATGATCCACACTAACATCGAGTCATGGAAACTCACTAAAACACGTGTCCCCATCGTCTAGACTCCAAACTAAGTCACCAACTAGGAGTGCAACAAAAGAGATACAAGCCATACTTTATCTTCACTTGTGTAATGTCTCGGCTCTAGAATGAGAAGCTTCGATCACTTTAGGACCTGAGGTTTGGGAAAAAGGTAAAATGAGAGTGGTAAGTACTTAGAGTACTTAGTGAGGTAGCTCTAAGCTACAAGCTTGTCAAGTTTTTGTATCTTTTAAGTCAAGTAACACCTAACTAGGCTTTTATTTCATTTTAAATTATGACCTAGTTAAGTCTAGATGAATCCATTCAAATAGTACCACAAGCAAGACAAGTTTAGCTACTCAATTCAAGCATTATCATCACCAAGCATATAAGAAATAAAATCACAAGTATCAAGCATACACATCAAGCAATCTCAAGCTTACCATTCGAATGATAGTCCATTTTACCAAGTTGATATCAAGTTCAATCAATTTTAGGTGATCAAGGTCTCAATCCATTTTAAATTGGTCTTTACTTTCAAGTTCATTATTCAAGAATCATATACACAATTCATTCAAGATCAATTAGCTCATTTTAATCTATTTTTTAAGTTCATTATTCTTTGGCCTTTAGTTGAGTCTAGGTACACAAGTCTCCAACCAACTGTCGCCACAGATGCACCATAGTGCTAGTCAACCCTCCTAGTATTGCCAAAGACCACAATACGTACCCTTCGTATGTCACCACAAGATGCACCGTAATGCTGGATCGTAGTCCCCTTGACACAATGAGCTCTAGAATCTAAGGAATGCCCTTGTACCTATGACTAACTAGAAACCCAGGACATGTTGTTTAATTCATTACCAATCAATCATTCAAGTTACTTATACATCAATAATGTCAAGTTTGAATTCATTTTAGGCCCTTAAGCCAAGTGAACCTTGGTTCATATTACATTAGATCAAGCTTTTCAAGCATTATTCGAGATCACAAGATTATCAACTCCATTAAGCATTTACATTCCAAGCAAGCAGATCAATCCAACATTTCATTAATTCATCACCAATCCACAATACAAGCAAGCAAGCAAGTTGAATTACCAATTCATTATAATCTATTCTTCCCATTTGATCAATTACCAAGTATAACTTAGTTTCATTTCATGTGATGGTGATCAAGAAAGAAAGTAAACTACACTCACAATACTCCAAGCTAGGTAGTCTTGTATTGTTATTCCTTTTTGTATATCCCTTGATGATCCAACCTTATTTCCTTCAGCAACCTCCTCTATTCCTTGCTCTAGCAAGTCATACACAACATAGAGAGATCTTTAGAATCAATACTATAACCCCCTCGACCCGACCTAGGCGATAGACCGAACTGAACGGGTCACACGGGGAATATTGAAGTAAATCGGGAAGGTTTACCTCAATAAACAACCTTAACATTTTTTTTCTTTTTTTTTTTATCTTAACTAGATGCTCATTAGAGTCCCATGTGTTTAACAATGCAACAGAACATTCACAATTCAGTCGGACATCAATTGCATTCAATTTTGACATTTAGGGACTAATTTGTAATTTTACTGATTAATAGGGACTTCTACCATTTTTGTGTTACCATCTTTTAATTAGTCATATTCCATACATCTCAGTCAAAGTTCAACTTAAAATAATCATTCATGCTCATTTAATTGCATCTACAACATTCAGGGACTAAAACGTAAATAATTAGAACTTCAAAATATTCCAACAACTAACATAACTTTCAGCTGTTTCGATACAGACTATCCCTGTATCATAACTGGTGTGTCGAAACAGGTTCCCAAGGCTCGGAACACGAGCCCGTATCAAAACACCCTTGAGGTGTTTTGGAACTGAAGCTTCTAGTAACAAATTGTACAAGAACATGCTACCCATGTTTCGAGACCCTTAGGCCATTTCAAGCTCATTGTTTCGGTACAGACTCGAGTGTACCGAAACACTTAGGCATGTAATGACACTTTTTTCTGGTTTTTCACACTTTAATCAACATTAAACCAATTCAACATGTTGTTAACATACATACAACATAATTATAACATCAAACCACACCATATATGACAAAAAACATCATAGCAAGTATATAGACATCAATAGAATCTTTATGCATACACCCTATGCAAAAATAGCCACATAGAAGTCAAAACAAAATCCAAGGCATAAACCAAACACTAAAGGCCATTTACAAATCATTAAGGGCATTACAAACATTCCTCAAAACAGGGAGTTCCAAAATACAATCTCCCAACACATAGCATCCACCCATTGCCAACTATTATTACTAATAAGTAAATATAAGATCATACTTGAGCTTAGACCTAATCATTGGTAATCTTCTTGCCTCTTTGCTGCCCACACAAGCTAATTCTCTGCACTGTTGGAAAAAGAGAGCGTAACCACAATTGCTTAGTGAGGGATGCTCAAAACATACAACCACATCAATTCATTTTAAAACCAAATCTCTTTTAGAAATCTCTAACTCATCGTGCTCTTTTTATCTCATGCTTGGAATCATTTTCATTGTAAAAGCCACATCATTTACATCACATGTACCATCTATCTCATGCATTTAACAAATGCAAAGTCTCAAGGCATAGCCTTACATGCGTAAATCTCAAAAAGCATTTCTCAAATCATATTCTCCAATGCAAAGCATCATGCATAAAATCAATTATAACGAGGTACAAGTGAATCTCATAATCAATCTCATATATTGGTATTTTAACAACATTACTCGGATATGCGTATAGCTTGACTAAACGTCAAATCCTAAACCCGGTGGATCTCACATCACCGGACTCTCATGGCGGTATCTTTCATCACCACAAAGCTTGGGTGTTTCACCAAGACCAACCTCGATGGAATCTCACATCATCAGACTCTTACTTTGGAACGAGATGGCACTACCCCCATTGCCCGAACCAAAGAGCACATAGGAATTTTGTATTTTATAGTGCAGTTATCATCCTATTGGTCGATAAATTATATCCGGTAACAATACTCTCATTTCATGCCAACATATACATTTTAAACACCATTACCTACTATTTTTCAATGCATCAAATCCAAAACATTATCATCCCATTTCAAAAGCATAAACAATGCATAACATGATATCAAATAGTTCAAACTCATTGAAACATAAAATCTATCTCATGGGATCTTTAAATCCATAATTTCATATCTCAAAACATGTATAAAATAGTAGGTATAAATCTATCATCAAAACAAGAGCATGATCATAAAATTAATGAGACAATATCCGAGAAACGAGAGCGAAATATCTCAATTTACTTCCGGGCTTAGATTAGTGTTTCAAACTCAATCTAAACCCCTAAACCTTGCTTTCAAGTCCCTCAAGACTTTTAAAACCAATTCCACTCACCGACTCGCGAAACCAAGATTCGCCGACGCAAAATTAAGCGTCAGAAGCCCCCGAAACTTCACCGTTCACTTCCGATGTCTTCTCCCCCGTTTATACCACACAAGAATAGAGGATTAATGCATTATAATGCATTAAAATCACCAGCAACTTAAACAATCACGCTGTTTTGCCCAAAACACCAAAACACCCATCCGAAAACAACTGAAATCGCCTTTGATTGCTCTCTAAACTCAGCCCAGCCATATACTAACACTTCCATTGAAATTTAATCATCAAACAACTTCTAAAATTAACCTAACAACATCCTTATACCTCAAGCAACTATGATTTCTCACTTTCTCCTCAAAAACCCAAAATCTAACAATCTAATAATTAGGGATTCATCCTATTTCAGGATTATTATTACAAAACCTTTATTCTCACATCATTTAACATCCAAACAAGTTTAAAATCATTCTCATATCAATCAAAATAGTGCCCAAACGAATTACTTAGAAATCCACCAAGAAAAGCTAGATTAATCAATTTTCCATTAATCAAAACATGAAACATAGTTAATAAACATATTTAGGAAGCCAAAGACTTGGAAATTTCGTTAAAGAACCTTGATTAGAGGAGTTAAATGAAATCTTTCCTCTAACCTTGCCTTTTCCCTTCAAATGACAAGATTTTGAAGAAGTCTTTCAAGATTGCTTTGAGAATAATGACGGAGAAGCTTAGGAAATCATTTGGGAAAAAAAGTTAAAAGATGAAGATCTCAGAAGTTTGAGAGAGAAAATAGAGTGTTTGGCTGATTGGAAAATGAGAGAATGAAAGTTACGTCAATCCTCTTTTAGCTATTAAAATTCCCTTTTCATTTAAAAATCCTTTTTAAAATCCCATCTAATTAAAACAATTAAAATGGTCAATTTAAGGGAAAAGGTTCAAAAAATAGATATAAGCTCCCTAAAGATTCTAAGTCTTGGCCCCTTTTTAATTTAGTCCTTAAAAACCAGTTTTGCACTTTTTACAAAATGGCCACTTTCTGAAATCTTGACTTTCCAAACCTCATTTTCTAAAATTGATTTTACCAACCTTGAATGTATATTTTTAAAAAATTTTAGCAATTTTCTCATAATTTTATCTTATCTCGAACTATGTTTTCCCTGAACTGCTTTTAAAGGCCCAAATCTCTAATTTTAGGTTCATCGAACCCTAGACCGCCATTAAAACCTCTAGGCCCAAAACTGGGGCGTTACAACTCTCCCCCACTTAGGAAATATCTTCCTCGAAATTTTTACCTAAAGGAAAAAGATGAGGAAACTGCTTCTTCATATCGTCATTTCTTTCCCACATGGCTTCTTCAACACCACGATGTCGCCATAAGACCTTGACCAACTCAATTGTCTTACCACGAAGAAACTTGATGTCCGAATCCAATATCTTAACTGGTTCTTCATCAAAGGAAAAATCTGGATTCAACTCAATTTCTTCAACATGCATAACATGAGACGGATCCGATCTATACTTACGAAGCATAGATACGTGGAACACATCATGTATCTTCTCTAACTCGGAGGGCAATCTCAACCCATAAGCAACAGGTTCTATAACACCCCAAATTTGGGCTTAGCAGTTT
This sequence comes from Hibiscus tridactylites, assembly GCA_958450335.1. Taxonomy (NCBI): domain Eukaryota; kingdom Viridiplantae; phylum Streptophyta; class Magnoliopsida; order Malvales; family Malvaceae; genus Hibiscus; species Hibiscus tridactylites. Next base: position 36,915,416 of record OY288266.1, read on the forward strand.
AGGGTCTGAACCGGACCGATCTGAGAAACGGTTCGAATCTAAAAGGGAGTTTTAGGGAACACCTAGTTCGGGATACTTTAAAAATATAAAAAAATATCTAAAAATCCTCATTTATTATATAAAAGAGAATGGTGGAATCAATTTTACAAAATGGAGTTTGGAAGTACTACATTTTGGTGTAGTGACCAAATCGTAGTTTTTGCAAAAGTGAAATAGTGACTGTTTTGTAAAGGATTGAAACTTTGAATCTTTAAGGAGCTAATTTTACCAAAATGTTTTCATCAGATTTTTCCTTAATTTGGGTAATTTTCTTAATCTTTTAACTAAAGGAAATGAAGGTTAATTAAATGAGAAACTAACTTTGACTATTCATAACTACTTTTCGCAAATTTTCCTCTCTTCATTTTCTCTCAAATTCCTTTCAACCAAACACATTTTCTCCAGTAAATTTACTTTGATTTTCACTTCATTTGATGAGATTTCAATATATCTTTGATTCTTAATCAATTCCTCATCAAATCCACTTGATTTCTACATTGAATTTTCAAGAAAACTTGCCCAAATCAAGGAGAAATCATCCATTAGAGGTAAGCTTCGTCCTTCTCCTCTAATGGTCAGTTCTTTACTGAAATTCTCAAGTTATCAATCCTTTATTAATGATTTATAAGTGGTTTTAATGTTAGAAACAAGAATTTGTCTTAAAACTCAAGATTTTGAAAGAGATCTTGAGGATTTTCGTGAAATTGGTTAGGCTCTGTTTTGAGGTTGTTTTCTAATGTATTTTGGATGTTAATTGATGTTACAAATGAGATTTTATCAACCAAATCTCGAATAGGTTTGTTTTCCTAAGTTTTGCCTGCTAGAATGGTGGTTTTTTGGGTGATTTTGGTGATCTGATGTTGCTGGAGGTATAAGGTCATGTTTATGTTGCTTTTTGATGTTAATTGATGTTTATAAAAGGTTAGAATTGATAGATCTTGGCTGGGCTTTGTTTTGAGAGAGTTTGGAGGTGATTTCGGTTATTTTTGGTGGCCGAAATGAGGTTCTTGAGTAGAGCAACGAGTTTAGGTTGTATTGTTGGTGATTTTAATGCATGGTGATGCATTAATCCTCTGTTGTTATGTGTTAAAAATAGGGGATAATGATCCGGAAGCGATAGAGGTGGCGTGGGAGGTTTGAAAAGATCGTGTTTTCCAGCTTTGGAATGATTTGAAAAGAGGTTTGGGAACTTACATCTAGTCTTGAAACGCTAGTTTAAGTTCGGAAGTAAGTGAAGTTGAATTCTCTCTCGATTGTGCTATTATTGTTTTGAAAACTATCAAAATGGATTTTGATGTGTTGATTTGGCAATGTAGTCAAATTGTTGTTTGTGCATGGTTTTTAAGCATGTGAGTTGGTTGTCAAACTTGGTTTGAGGAATGATGCATGAAATTGATATTCTTTGAGAGTATGAGTTGTCAATTTGTGTCTTTAAGGCTTTGTTTGGCTTTTTGGCCTTGAAGGTGTTGCATGCTTTAAAAACGGCGAATGTGTTGATGTTTAACATGATATATATTGGCATAGATGATGTAAAGATTACCGGATATATTGATCGATCAATAGGGTGTAGAGTGCACTATAAACTTAAAATTCGTACGTGCTCTTGGGTGTCGTCCCAAAGAGAGAGACCAATGATGGGCATTCCATTAGTGTAGGACTTGGTAAATTATCCAAGCTTTTTGGCAACAAGAGTTATTGCCATGAGACCGATGATGGGCATTCCATCGGAGTAGGACTTGGTGAGAGACCAAGCTTTTTGGCAACAAGAGTTATTGCTATGTGAAATCGATGAGGGGCATTCCATCGAAGTAGGACTTGTTGAAATACCCATGCTTAGTGGCGAGGGTAGATACCGCCATGAGAGCCGGTGGCGAGATCCCACCGGGGTAGGACTTGACCTCAAGTCAAGCTGTCCGCGTATCTGCGTACAATAGAATATGAAAAATGCCAATATATGAGAATGCAATGTTTCACATGTACCAATTCTTGAGATGTTGTATGTAATGAGAAATACATATGAGGTAATAATTTTATGAAATGCTTTTGTGTATCAAGCATATGTGGCCTTGCCATGAGATTTGCATGGGTTGTATGCATGTGTTAGCTAGATGGTACATGCGGTTTTCAAAATGGAGATTTGCTTATGCAAATGAGGTTTTGAGTTTATTAAAATGCTTTTGAGTAACAAGCATGTGTGGCTTTGCCATGAGTTTTGCATTGGTTGAATGCATTAGATAGATAGAAGGAACATATGGTTTCCAAAAGGTATTTTGCTTTGAAACGATTATCAAGCATGAGAAAGGTATAGTGTGAAGTGGAAGTGATTTCCAAGGATATTGGTTTAAACTTTGCATGAAGTGTTTATGCATGGAAAGGTTTAAATGATAGTATTTGCAAGAATGTTGTTTGGGGTGAGTTGTTTAGTGTATCAAAGTTAAATGTTGGTTTTCATGTTGAGCAATGCATGATTTAAAGCAATGTTGTTTCAAAGGAGGTTTTCAAACAATACTTTGGTTTATTGAGTTGTGATTACATTTAAAGAAGGCTTTATGGTTTGCTGCATTGATGGTGTTTTGGTTTTGAGCATTCCTTACTAAGCATTATGTGCTTACGATCCTTTTATTCCATCAATGCAGATAATTGAAGTTGGGGCAGCAAGAAGCAAGGGATTCAAGAAGAGCTCCACTTGAGAAGTATGTTTTGGTTTATAGCTATAAATAATAAAGGCAATGGGGGGAGAGTCTTTTACGTTGATGTGTAATGAAGTTGTTTATTTCGAGCAAGTTCGGTTTTCGGTTTGGTACTTGTTGATGATCGTTTTGCGATATTTGGATCTTCTTCTCTATATTTGATATAGCTATGTTCTTTGTTTAAAAGTAAGATCATGTGTTGAATGTGATGAATGAGTAGGTGTGCTTAACACTTGTATTGTATCTAGCCTTTGATGCAATTTGATGGTTTTAATGTTTAGCATGTTGTTGAAATGTTATAGAATGATTTAAAGTATGTTTGAGGGTGTTTTAATGTGAAACACCAGAAGTTTCTGCTGTTTCTGGGCAGGGTGTATCGAAACACCCTTGGCTGTTTCGAAACGGGTGCCTGAAATGGCTTGGGCGTTTCGGAACGGCTAGAAGTGTTTCGAAACACTTTGGCTACTGGATGTGTCTGTTTCGGAACTGTTTTCGGAACATACCCGCGTATCGAAACGGTCAATACTGTTTTGATACGGGCGTTCTACACGGGTGTTTCGAAACGGTTGTCAGTGTTTCGAAACGGGTGACCGTTGGACACAGATTCTGCATGCTTTACATTTTAGTCCTGAAAGTTGTAATTGCATTTACTTGAGCTTGAGATGTCTTTTTAAGATGAAATTTGGCAGCGAGGCTTGTGATATGATTAATTGAGGTTTGGTAAAACTAAAATCTTCAAAGTCCTTTTATTTTCTATAATTTACATTTTGGTCCCTAAAAGTGTATTTCTTGCAATTGAGTCCTTGAACGTTTTCCGATCATTGAGATTTTCCCTCCCAAGGTTCTTGAGCTTTCATATAGGTTCAATGCACAGCTAGGGAAGATAGAAATAAAAAAGGGGTTGTTAATCAAAGTTGACTTTGGTTTTCCCCGTGTGATCTTCGTAGTTCGAGTCTAGCGTGTAGGCCGGGCTAAGTGGGTTACATTTGTTGGTATTAGAGCTAAGTTGCAAACTTTTGGGGCGATGGTAAGTTTGTCGTAAGTTGTTATGGTAAGTGTTGGATGTTTATTCTGATGTGTGGTTGAAAGTTAGTTGAAAAATACATTTTTGAGTGAATTGCTGATGTTTTTATCATGCTTTGTGGTTACGATCTTCTGTGAGCTAGTGTGAACATGTATTGGTGATATGTTGGTGTTGTGAGTTGATTTCCTGAGTAATGAAAATGTTGTGGGTATGATATGTTGATATTATGTTGTTGAGGGTGAATGTTGTTTGATGAGAGCATGATTGAAGTTTGCTGATTGATATGCTCGATGTTTGTGATTCAATGTTTTTATTGATTGTTATGTCATATAAAAGGGGAGAATCCGGGATACCCATTGCCTTATTATTATAGCTATTGTGTTATGTTGAAGTTGGAGTCTTGAATCCTTGCTTGAAGTTGGCCTGATCGTTTTGTTTGTTTTGTTATCATTGCTTTGTTAATAATAGCACAATGCGATTGATGAGAGAATGGCAGTTGAGTACGATGGTTGCTGCTTTAGAGCAAGTTGTAAAGGGGTGGAATTCACTTTTTGGTGGGAGTGTATCATTTCAGTCTACAGTGCCTGGAATTGAGGTAGTAAGATAGGAGGTGAGAGTTGGTTCTGTGATGAAGGATTCATCACCTGTGGTTCAAGAGGTGTCGGGAACATCTCATGCCGCGGTGGAGGTGAGGCCACTATACGTGCCAACTGTGGGGCATACGAGTTTAGATCAGGAAGGGTGTGATAGCGCCTGTAAGTTGGGAAGTGTTGTCTCGTTAATGTTGGAGGATGCTTGTGCTTGGTGGACATCTGTGGCGGTGGCAACGAATATCCACGATATAGAATGGGAGTTCTTTGTGTCTGCCTTTAATAGAAGATACCTTGGAGAGAAGTTCTCAAGGGTTAAGCAACACGAGGGTGTGGCTTCAGATTTTGATGGTGAGAAGAGTATAAGCAAAAGAGCTGTGGGTACTGACTTCGAGAGTGGTCAGCGTAAGAGGCTACGTGACAGAAGGGTTTGCTTGAATCGAAGTTTAGGTTGTAGTGGTTATGTGGGTCAAGTGCTACATGATCAAGGAGTGGTGGTTCGGTTGCTGATGTGTGACCGTTGTAGAAGGCGTCATGTTGGATTTTGTTGGGGTGTGGGAGTTTGTTGGAACTGTGGTTCTATGGAGCATGTGAAGCAGAATTTTCCTCAAGTAGTGAGATCAGCTTCAGTGGGTGCAAAATGGTCTCAGAAGGGTCGTGAGCGCGGTCGAGACAGAGTTCGGAGGTGGCAAGAAAGGCAGAAAGGTGTGAGGTGTTTGGGGGATGAATCTTGTTGGAATTGTGGATCTGTTGGAAATTTGAGACGGAATTGTCTGGAGTTAGTTCGGGGTAGTCAGGGTTCTTTACATCATGGAGACAATGATGACCTTAAGGTGTTGGTTGGTACTGCGGCGGTACGGCCAGAGAATAGTGGTTCTGCGGGGAAGGGAGTTTGTCTGTTAGAGCTCCGGGATAATGAGGTAATTGCAGGTATTTTTGCTGTGTAATCTTTGCCGTAGTTGTCTTTGTTTGGTTCTGGGTTGGATTTCCTTGTGTAGTGGGTAAGTCTTATGGCTAGCAAGTTTGGGTAGTAGCCGGTGTTGTTTTGAAAACAACTTTAGTGTGAAGAGGGTATTAGAGGAGTATTTTGTAGTTAGCAAATTGTTAGAGTGGTAGGGCTGGAAAAAATTGGAAATGAGGTAAGAGGTTGTTTTTAGGCGGATTCTGAGGATGTTATTGGTAAGTGTGAACCGACATACATGCATAGTTAAAATCATTTGTTTATATATTGTATATATGTTGGTACATGCATACATGTGACATGACATTAGAGGTTTTGCATACATGTGCACAGGCATTGACAAGGCATGTTGGTGGCCATGCATACAAACGTTCACACTTGCTAATAGCTAGTTGGGTTCGTTAGTGTTGTGGTAGGATTAGGTTGGATGATGGGTTTTAAGTGTTGTTTTGGTGCTAGGTGGATGCTAGAAGTGGTGGAAGGTGGTAAACAAGTTGTCGGTAGTAGTGAGTGTGATCTAGCCTGTTGGCGAAAGGAAGGTGTTTGGGTGCTTAAAGAGTTTAGCGGTTTGGTGGTAAGGAGGTTACCGGTTGAAGTTAGACTCGGTCGAGGTGGTTGTGAATAGCTAATAGGGGTGGTAGTTCTTTGTGTTAGATGATGTTGTAGGCTAGTGGATGTGTTTCCGGAGTGTTGAGGCGTTTTGGTGTTGATGGGTGCAATAGAAGGGTTGTTTATGTAGGTGACGTTTCGTAGTAACCTTAGAGGAGTTGGGAGGAGGTTATGTTAAGAGTTTTAGATGAGGTGTGGTTTCTGATGAGTAGAGGTTTCGTAATCTTAATATGTTTGTATGTGGATGGAATGGGTGGTATCAAGGTAAGGTTAGTATTATGGTCAAAGATTGAAGTGGAAAGGCAATGTAAGTTCAAGGGCCAATGTTGGTTGGCCGGGTTCTTGTGAGAAGTGGTTTGTTAGTTGAGTATAAGTAAATCTTTCCTAAGTCAGTTGGGGGTAAGTGGAACAGCTGGTGGAGTTAAGGTTGGAGTCTTGTGACGTGGATTTCGGATGTTGTGTGAGTAGTTTTGATGAGTTGTTATGGTAGTGATAGTGGCAGAAGTGAAGGAATGTTATCAATACATTGAGAAGTTTGAGTAAGTAGAAAATGCTTAAGAAATTTTTGCTTGTCGTGGTAATCGTTGAGCAGGAGTTGAGCGATTGGCAAGAGGTTTTAGAGGCAAAGTAGGTTGTGGGTCACATGGTGGCTGAAAACTGGATGGGTTGGTGTCACCGTGTGTGCGAGTTTTGTTGAGGGAGTTATGAGTTAAGGCGGAGTATGTTGTAAAGATTTGAGAGTTCTTCGGGTTGTTGGGGCTATGCACAGTTCGAAGGTGTGAAAAGTTAAGCTGAGATTAGTAACCGTGTGTTCTCAAAGTTTGCACTGTGAGTAGTGGTGTTGGATTTGGGTATAGAGTAAGTTTGATTTGAGGATGTGTTGGTTTCGTTGTGTTTTGGGTTGAGGAAGTTTCCGTGATGGTTAAGTCTCTTGTGTTACGTTATGTATTGCTTTGGGAGGTTTGGTACTACGCTCTCTTTGTAAGTTGAAATTTCGAGGACGAAATTTCCTAAGAGGGGGAGAGTTGTAACACCCCAAATTTGGGCTTAGAAGTTTAGGTCTGAACCGGACCGGTCTGAGAAACGGTTCGAATCTAAAAGGGAGTTTTAAGGAACACCTAGTTCGAGATACTTTAAATATATAGAAAAATATCTAAAAATCCTCATTTATTATATAAAAGAGAATGGTGGAATCAATTTTACAAAATGGAGTTTGGAAGTACTACATTTCGGTGTAGTGACCAAATCACAGTTTTTGCAAAAGTGAAATAGTGACTGTTTTGTAAAGGATTGAAACTTTGAATCTTTAAGGAGCTAATTTTACCAAAATGTTTTCATCAGATTTTTCCTTAATTTGGGTAATTTTATTAATGTTTTAATTAAAGGAAATGAAAGTTAATTAAATGAGAAACTAACTTTGACTATTCATAACTACTTTTCACAAATTTTCCCTCTCTTCATTTTCTCTCAAATTCCTTTCAACCAAACACATTTTCTCCAGAAAATTTACTTTGATTTTCACTTCATTTGATGAGATTTCAATATATCTTTGATTCTTAATCAATTCCTCATCAAATCCAATTGATTTCTACATTGAATTTTCAAGAAAACTTACCCAAATCAAGAAGAAATCATCCATTAGAGGTAAGCTTCGCCCTTCTCCTCCAATGATCAGTTCTTTATTGAAATTCCCAAGTTATCAATCCTTTATTAATGATTTATAAGTGGTTTTAATGTTAGAAACAAGAAATTGTCTTAAAACTCAAGATTTTGGAAGAGATCTTGAGGATTTTCGTGGATCTTGGTTAGGCTCTGTTTTGAGGTTGTTTTCTAATGTATTTTGGATGTTAATTGATGTTACAAATGAGATTTTATCAATCAAATCCCGAATAGGTTTGTTTTCCTAAGTTTTGCTTGCTAGAATGGTGGTTTTTGGGATGGTTTTGGTGATCTGCTATTGCTGGAGGTATAAGGTCATGTTTATGTTGCTTTTTGATGTTAATTGATGTTTTTAAAAGGTTAGTATTGATAGATCTTGGCTGGGCTTTGTTTTGGGAGAGTTTGGAGGTGATTTTAGTTGTTTTTGGTGGCCGAAATGAGGTTCTTGAGTAGAGCAGCGAGTTTAGGTTGTATTGGTGGTGATTTTAATGCATGGTGATGCATTAATCCTCTGTTGTTATGTGTTAAAAATAGAGGAGAGTGAGCCGGAAGCGATATAGGTGGCGTGAGAGGTTTCAGACGCTTGGGAGGCTTGTCGGCTATCATAGTATTGTGTATCGGTGAGTGAGATCGTGTTTTCCAGCTTTGGAATGATTTGAAAAGAGGTTTGGGAACTTAAATCTAGGCTTGAAACGCCGGTTTAAGTTCGGAAGTAAGTGAAGTTGAATTCTCTCTCGATTGTGCTATTATTGTTTTGAAAACTATCAAAATGGATTTTGATGTGTTGATTTGGAAATGTAGTCAAATTGTTGTTTGTGCATGGTTTTTAAGCATGTGAGTTGGTTGTCAAACTTGGTTTGAGGAATGATGCATGAAATTGATATTCTTTGAGAGTATGAGTTGTCAATTTGTGTCTTTAAGGCTTTGTTCGGCTTTTTGGCCTTGAAGGTGTTGCATGCTTTAGAAACAGCGAATGAGTTGATGTTTAACATGATATATATTGGCATAGATGATGTAAAGATTACCAGATATATTGATTGATCAATAGGATGTAGAGTGCACTATAAACTAAAAATTCGTACGTGCTCTTGGGTGTCGTCCCAAAGAGAGAGACCAATGATGGGCATTCCATTGGAGTAGGACTTGGTGAATTATCCAAGCTTTTTGGCAATAAGAGTTATTTCCATGAGACCGATGATGGGCATTCCATCGGAGTAGGACTTGGTGAGAGACCAAGCTTTTTGGCAACAAGAGTTATTGCCATGTGAAATCGATGAGGGGCATTCCATCGTAGTAGGACTTGGTGAAATACCCAAGCTTAGTGGCGAAGGTAGATACCACAATGAGAGCCGATGGTGAGATCCCACCGGGGTAGGACTTGACCTCGAGTCAAGATGTCCACATATCCGTGTACAATATAATATGAAAAATGCCAATATATGAGAATGAAATGTGTCACATGTACCAATGCTTGAGATGTTGTATGTAATGAGAAATACATATGAGGTAATAATTTTATGAAATGCTTTTGTGTATCAAGCATATGTGGCCTTGCCATGAGATTTGCATGGGTTGTATGCATGTGTTAGCTAGATGGTACATGTGGTTTTCAAAATGGAGATTTGCTTATGCAAATGAGGTTTTGAGTTTATTAAAATGCTTTTGAGTAACAATCATGTGTGGCTTTGCCATGAGTTTTGCATTGGTTGAATGCATGAGATAGATAGAAGGAACATATGGTTTCCAAAAGGTATTTTGCTTTGAAACAATTATCAAGCATGAGAAAGGTATAGTGTGAAGTGGAAGTGATTTCCAAGGAAATTGGTTTAAACTTTGCATGAAGTGTTTATGCATGGAAAGGTTTAAATGATAGTATTTGCAAGAATGTTGTTTGGGGTGAGTTGTTTAGTGTATCAAAGTTAAATGTTGGTTTTCATGTTGAGCAATGCATGATTTAAAGCAATGTTGTTTCAAAGGAGGTTTTCAAACAATACTTTGGTTTATTGAGTTGTGATTACATTTAAAGAAGGTTTTATGGTTTGCTGCATTGATGGTGTTTTGCTTTTGAGCATTCCCCACTAAGCATTATGTGCTTACGCTCCTTTTTTTTCCATCAATGCAGATAATTGAAGTTGGGAAGCAAGAAGCAAGGGATTCAAGAAGAGCTCCACTTGAGAAGTATGTTTTGGTTTATAGCTATAAATAATAAAGGCAATGGGGGGAGAGTCTTTTATGTTGATGTGTAATGAGGTTGTTTATTTCGAGCAAGTTCGGTTTTCGGTTTGATACTTGTTGATGATCGTTTTGCGATATTTGGATCTTCTTCTCCATATTTGACATAGCTATGTTCTTTGTTTAAAAGTAAGATCATGTGTTGAATGTGATGAATGAGTAGATGTGCTTAACGCTTGTATTGTATCTAGCCTTTGATGCAATTTGATGGTTTTAATGTTTAGCATGTTGTTGAAATGTTATGGAATGATTTAAAGTATGTTTGAGGGTGTTTTAATGTGAAAAACCAGAAGTTTCTGCTGTTTCTGGGCAGGGTGTATCGAAACACCCTTGGCTGTTTCGAAACGGGTGCCTGAAATGGCTTGGGCGTTTCGGAACGTCTAAAAGTGTTTCGAAACACTTTGGCTACTGGAAGTGTCTGATCCGGAACTGGTTTCGGAACATATCCGCGTATCGAAACGGTCAACACCGTTTTGTTACGGGCGTTCGACACGGGTGTTTCGAAACGGTTGTCAGTGTTTCGAAACGGGTGACCGTCAGACACAGATTCCGTATGCTTTACATTTTAGTCCTGAAAGTTATAATTGCAATTTCTTGAGCTTGAGATGTCTTTTTAAGATGAAATTTGGCAGAGAGGCTTGTGATATGATTAACTGAGGTTTGGTAAAACTAAAATCTTCAAAGTCCTTTTATTTTCTAAAATTTACATTTTGGCCCTTAAAAGTGTATTTCTTGCAATTGAGTCCTTGAACGTTTTCCGATCGTTGAGCTTTTCTCTCCCAAGGTTCTTGAGCTTTCATATAGGTTCAATGCGCATCTAGGGAAGATAAAAATAAAAAAGGGTCGTTAATCAAGGTTGACTTTCGGGTTGACTTTGGTTTTCCCCGTGTGATCTTCGTAGTTCGGGTCTAGTGTCTAGGCCGGACTAAGGGGGTTATAGGTCCAACACGTTCTAGCACTTCATACGGTCCAATAAACCTTGGACACAACTTGCCTTTCCGACCAAACCTCATCACCTTTTTCCAAGGCGAAACATTCGAAAACACTTTATCTCCCACGACATACTCAATCTTCTTATGCTTCAAATATGCGTAAGGTTTTTGTCGATCCGAAGCCGCTTTCAACCTCTCACTAATAAGTTTCACTTTTTCAGTAGTGCCCTTAAGCACATTAGGCAAAGAAACCAACTTCTGTCCCACTTCCGCCCAACAAAGAGACATTCTGCACTTCCTTCCATACAAAGCTTCATAGGGAGCTATTTGAATACTCGCTTGATAATTGTCGTTGTAAGCAAACTCCACTAGGGGTAACTGTTTCTCCCAAGAACCTTGGAAATCAATGATGCAACATCTCAACATGGTCTTCAACACTTGGATAACCCTCTCAGACTGACCATTCGTTTGAGGAAGATACGAAGTATTGAAATTCAAACCCGTACCCAACGCTTGATGAAGAAACTCCCAAAACCTCACTGTAAAACGCGGATCTCGATTCGAAACAATGGACTTAGGCACCCCTTGTAACCTCACAATCTCAGAGATGTACAAATCTGCCAACTTGTCTAACGTATATGTAGTATGTACTTCCAAGAAATGGGCACACTTCGTGAAACGATCAACAATCACCCAAATGGAATTCTTCTTGGATGGTGTCAAAGGAAATCTCGTCTCCATAGTGATTCTCTCCTATTTCTATATTGGAATTTTCAAAGGTTGCAACAGTCCAGATGGAAATTGATGTTTAGCTTTTACTCGTTGACAAACCATGCACTTGCTAACAAAATCAGCAACATCTATTTTCAAACCAACCCAATAATACTCATCTTTTAACCTACGATACATCTTTGTATTACCAGGATGCATAGCAAAAGGACTGCTATGAGCCTCAGTCAGAATAGTGTGCCTTAGCTCAACATCCTCTGAAACAAATATTCGACTTTTAAAGCACATAACACCATCGTTATTGAAACAAAAGTCTGATGGATTTCCTTCCGTAATGTCCTGAACATGCGGTACCAACGAATCATCTAACAACTGTTTTTCCTTAATCAACTCTACCAACGAGGGTTTCACTTGCAATTTAGCCACTACACCACCATTGTGCAATACACTCAACCAAGCAAACATCACCTTTAACTCCAATGCTACCTTCCCACTCAAGGCATCGGCTGCAACGTTAGCTTTCCCTAGATGATAACCGATCGTCAAATCATAATCCTTAAGCAACTCAAGCCATCTTCGTTGCCTAAGATTCAACTCCCTCTACGTCATCAAGTATTTCAAACTTTTGTGGTCCGTGTACATTGTACACTTTTCACCATAAAGGTAATGCCTCTAGATCTTCAAGGAAAACACCACCGCAACTAACTCAATGCCGTTCGTAGGGTAGTTACGCTCATGAACCTTCAATTGCCGAGATGTATAAGCTACCACCATACCCTCTTGCATCAACACACATCCCAAACCAACATAGGATGCATCACTACAAACTAAAAACTCTTTTCCTGATTCAGGTTGAATCAAGATAGGAGCTTGCCTCAATGCTTCTTTCAACTTCTCGGAAGCTTGCTGTTAAACCTTTGTCCATTCAAACTTTACATCCTTTTGCACTTTTTCAAAGGAGCAGCAATTCTGGAAAAACCATCCACAAACCTACGGTAGTATCCCGCCAAACCAAGGAAACTACAAACCTCATGAACTATTTTAGGTGACTTCCAATTCATCCCCACTTCAACCTTTTTAGGACCGACTCGAATTCTGTTGGTAGTGGAATTGACAAATGAAAAGATAGACAAGAGGATTTAAAGTGGTTCAAGTTCCAATCGAACTCTACATCCACTACCTTAGCTTCACTAAGGATTTTCCAACAATTCCACTAATTGCTCTTCCCCTTTTCTAGGCTAAGAAGGTAACCGTTACAATATTAGTCAATTTTTCTACCCAAAATTTGACCCAATCCTCACACAAGAATTACAAAGAAGATGATGGCTAAACAAGTATCTCTCAATACAAAAATGTAGCCCAATTACAAGCACTCAACCCAATTGAAAAGATAAGAATGGAAATTACAATTTCACAATTGGGGTTTACAAGAAATAATGGGATTTAGGCTCAATTGCCTGGATTTGATGTTTGGATGTTTGCTTTGAGATCAATAGTTGTTGCTAAAGCTTTTAGATGTCCCTTTTATACCTTCTCATAGAATTCTAGCCGTTGGGGTTGTTGCATTCATCAATAGAGCCGTTAGGATGTTATCTTCCCTCCATAAATGCAGTCTGCAACCACCCGTTTCGAAACGCCCGATCCTGTTTCAAAACAGACCAAAAAAGAAAGAGCCGTTGGGTGTATTAAATAGACCGTACCGAAACGAGCACGATCGTTTTGATACGATTAAGAATCATTTCGAAACCCGTTTCGAAACACTTGGCTATTATCAAAGCCCGTATCGAAACGGATTGAAGGTGTTTCGATACGCCTTAACGACCAGTATAAAAATGGTTAAAAACTTCAACTGTCATATTTTTAAAACAACAGTTTGAATGCCGTTTCGAAACGTTTGAAGTCGTTTCGATACTACCGTATCGAAACGGGTGAAACTGTTTCGATGTTCTTCCCCCGTTTCGAAACTCGTTCCGAAAAAATGGTTCACAGTTTCAAAAGTTTTCTGGAACACCCAAGGTCGTTCCGAAACGGTGACTCGAAAATCACTGTTTTGGCTTCAAAAACACTTAGAAAAGTTTTGACAACTTGAGTTTTTAACTTCACCATTTTTCTTGAAATATATAGAGAGGTTTTAGGACTTAAAAAATTTGTTTTATCTTTTTCAAATTAGTCCTTAATTCTTTAGTTTTATCAAAATTAGTTTATCGGTTTCACAATCTCCCCTTTTTGATATAACAAAACTAAAGTTAGAATTTTTAAGAGTTTTGAACTTTTGAATACATTCTAACCCCCCCTCAATTTAAGATGGGTTTTAAAGTTTGAAAAGATTTAAAATTTAAGTTTTAAAACTCAAAACTACTTAAAACAAAATTTTGGCTCTTATATTTTCTCCCGCTTTTTGTTAGATCAAAAAGAATAATAAGCAAGGCTCAAAGAGAGGAAACAAGGTTAAAAGCAATAAGCAACATAATATAGATTCATATAATTCAAAACTAAGCATAAAACTTAAACAATAAGGTTCAAAGCTCAATCCCAAACAAAGTAATCAAAGCATAGGTTCATGAAACATAAAGAAATAAAGGTGCAAACTTAATCCTAATATGATAGTCTAATATGCGATGCAATAAAAAAGATCCCAAGCCTCATCATCGTCACCATCAACATCAGAGGAGTCATCATTGTTCCTAGCTTGAGAGTGACGAAAGGTCATCCATTGACCATAAAAGGTGGAGAATGACAAGTCCATTGATTGATGTTGATTCTCAAGGGAGGTGAGACAATTTTCCACGGATTGCAAGCGAATATTAATAGTACCAAGACCCGCCTCCATTGTGTTGAACCGCTCGGTGAGAAAAGCCATAAGACATTCATTGTTGGGACCCGAAGCTTGAGGTTGTGGTTCAACTTGTGGTGGAGGAGCATGCATGGAACCCGGATTTTTGGAGAGAGGCTTCACCAATCTTTTGTTTACGGGGTTCCGTAGAGTCATAAGTGCAATCAAAGTTGAGCATCCCAAAGATATAGCTCAAAACAATCTCATTTGTGAAGGATTTGAGAGCACCAGTTTCACAAAGCTTCACATTGTTGACCATCTCGGAAAAAATAATGTTAACAAGATTTGGGCGCTCTCCATGATGAAAACATTCAAGGCAAAAATAATCTACTTGACGAATGTGAGAGAATTTACCTCCGGAGGGGAAAATAAACAACGAGATCATCAAGTGGAGGAACCTATCATAAGCAACCAAGGAAAACATGTAACTGGTGTGAGAACCAAAATGAGTCTCATTCTCGATGCCTTTGTTCTTAACGCCAAGAGAAGTCTCTAAAAAAGCTATGTCGATGACAAACCTCTTCCCCAAGAGAAAGGACTCAATGCCAACAACTTCGGAGTGATCCTCATTATTAACAAGCTGAGCATTCGAGTAGAAGATGAGAACCATGTGCTTGTAGACAATATCCAGTATGTTTAAGAAAGCCATGAAGTTCCATTCATGTAGATGCTCTAGATAATGAAAGGCGAAACGCTCCGAATCAAGGAACGGAACATCAACCACACGTTCGCGACGAACGACAATCTCCCTGACATAAGTGAAATGATCCCTCATCTCTGGAGTCTGAAGACTTTTGAGAAATAGCTGGGTGAGATTATGACGGATACCGACATAAGTGAAACGGTCCCTCATCTCTTGACCCGTCTTACGTTTCTTGTTAACGTTCTGCATTGAAAAACTCCTAAAACATAAAGCAAGCAATTTTGAAATTAAAGTGTATGCATGAATATCCTCAATTCAATCCAATAAAAAATCCCATTTAGGTTTAAAAAAGATTTTAGAAAAAGATTTTAAGAGAAAAACAACTTTTGAAAAACCAAAAATACGAGTGAAAAGTAATATATTCGAACAAAAAATTATGATTTTGAATTTTTTTACAAGTTTTGAAAAACCAAAGTTTAAGAACATATAATCTATACAAAATTAAAATTTTCTAACCTAAGAATCGAATTAAATCAAAGGAAAAAGAAAAAAAAATAGAAAATATACCTTAGAAAGGGGATTTTGGATTAATGAGTTGAAACTCTTGCACAATATTGATGAGGCTTGCTTAGACTTGTATTTGAGTGTAAAAGCCCTCAAGATTTGATGAAAAACAATAAGGTTTAGAGGGTTTTTCTAGGGAAAAATTGATTTAGGGTTTTTAGGGTTTTGAAAGAGTTTCAATTAAAGTGAATTTTAACATTAAAAGCCCTATTTAAAGCTGTCTGCATAACCGTTTCAGAACAGGCTCGATCGTTCTAGAATGCGAGTATCGAAACGTTGACTGACGTTCCAAGTCCAGCTGACCGTTCCGATATGGCCTTGACCGTATCGAATCCTCATTGACCCATATCGAAACTCGTTTCGATACACCCCTTGGCAGTGGCAAAATCGTTTCGAAACCCTTTTAAGGCGTTTCGAAACATCCTTCTCACATATTGATCTTTTAAGGAATCCGTATCGAAATAGTTGGACCCGTTTCGATACACCTAGGCCTGGAAGTGCAGTTGAGGCTCTAATTTTACAGAAAAATGGATTTTATGAAGTCCTAATATGCATGAATGACATGAATGAGCAGGAAAGACATGTAAAAACAAAAACATACTCCCCCTAACTATTAGCATGGATGAAATTAGAAGTAAAAACACATAAACATGACATTTTCAAGAAATCAAGCAATTTAAGCACAAAAGGGTCCTAAAAGGTCAAGAAAGGCTAGTTAGACCTAACTCTCTCCTAAGGGACCAAAAACACTCTTTATCTAAAGGCTTTGTAAAGATGTTCGCTAGTTGGTTTAAGGTGTCAATGTACTCTATAACAACATCTTCCTTAAGGACATGATCTCTAATGAAATGATGCCTTATCTCTATATGTTTGGTTCTAGAGTGCTGGATTGGATTTTTTTGTTAAGCATATGGCACTAGTGTTATCACACTTAAGGGGTATGGTTTCGACTTTAATACCATAATCTAAGAGTTGTTGTTTCATCCAAAGGACTTGAGCACAACAACTCCCTAAGGATATGTACTTGGCTTTGGTGGTAGAAAGAGCTACACTATTTTGTTTCTTAGAGAACCAAGATATGAGCATACTACCTAATAATTGACATGTTCCCGAAGTACTCTTCCTATCGATTTTACACACCCATAATCCGCATCCGAATAAGCATGAAGGTTGAAGGTTGAGTCTCTAGGGTACCAAAGACCTAAACAAGGGGTATCTCTAAGGTACCTAAAGATTCTCTTAATGGATATAAGGTGAGACTCTCTAGGACTAGCTTGAAACCTAGCACACAAGCAAACACTAAACAAAATATCTGGTCTACTTTCGGTAAGGTAAAGCAAAGACCCAATCATAGAACGGTAAAGCTTAGAGTCAACACACTTACCTCCTTCATCTTTGTCAAGCTTTGTAGATGAGCTCATTGGTGTGGCTTGAGGCTTTGCATTCTCCAAGCCAAACTTCTTGAGCATATCCTTGATGTACTTTGCTTGCTTGATGAAGGTGCAATCCTTCCTTTGCCTTATTTGGAGTCCCAAAAAGAATGAGAGCTCCCCCATCATGCTCATCTCAAATTCACCTTGCATTAACTTAGCAAATTCCTTGCAATGACACTCATTAGTAGATCCAAAAATAATATCATCAACATATATTTGTACTACTAAGATGCCATTTTTATACCTTTTTATGAAAAGTGTAGTGTCCACCTTACCTTTTTCAAAACATTTTTCAATCAAAAAATTTGAAAGTCTTTCATACCAAGCTCTAGGAGCTTGTTTTAAACCATAAAGTGCTTCAGTAAGTTTGAAAACATGATTTGGAGATTTTGAGTCTTCAAAACCTGGTGGTTGTTCCACATACACTTCCTTATTTATAAAACCATTTAAAAATGCGCTTTTAACATCCATTTGAAAAAGCTTGAAATCATGATAACATGCATATGCAAGATACATCCTAATAGCCTCTATTCTAGCTACAAGTGCATAGGTTTCATCAAAATCTATTCCCTCTTCTTGAGTGTAACCTTGTGCTACTAATCTAGCTTTATTTCTCACAATGTTACCACTCTCATCTAGTTTGTTCCTAAAGACCCATTTAGTTCCTATAGTAGATTGATTACTAGGCCTATCAACTAATGTCCAAAAATTACTTCTCTCAAATTGATTTAACTCTTCTTGCATAACCATAATCCAAAAGTCATCTTTTAATGCTTCTTTTATATTCTTAGGCTCTATGCATGATATAAATGCAACATGGTTCATAAGTTTAAGAGAAGATCTAGTGGTTACCCCCTTGGATGGATCACCCAAGATTTCACCACCTTTGACATAGTTGAACTCCCTTGGGTAGCTCACTTCCTTTTCCTCAAGAGCCAAGTCCTTCAAGGCTTCAAGAGGTGGATCTTGTGTATCCTCTTCTTTTGTTGGAATCTTATCCTCCTTTGAAGTTTGTCCTCCATCAAAGGCATTAATGATTCCTACATCATCATCATCACAAGAATCCTTCCTTGGAAGGAGGTTATCATCGAATACAACATGTATAGACTCTTCTACTACTAAAGTTCTCTTCTTAAATACACGGTAGGCTTTAGTGTTTAAGGAATATCCTATGAAAATAGCTTCATCACTTTTTCCATCAAATTTACCTAAGTTATCTTTTCCATTATTTAAAACAAAATACTTGCAACCAAATGGATGAAAATAGCTAATGTTAGGCTTTTTAGATTTTAAAATCTCATATGGTGTTTTCTTTAAAAGTGACCTAATCATTACTCGGTTTACAATTTAGCAAGCGGTGTTTGTGGGTTCCGCCCAAAAATAATTAGGTAAATTGTTTTCCCAAAGCATGGTTCTAGCCATTTATTGTAAAGTTCTATTTTCCTCTCAACTACCCCATTTTTTTGAGGAGTTCGAGGAGCCGAAAAATTGTGGCTAATACCATTTTCATTTAATAACTCTTCAAACCCTAGATTTTGAAATTCGATTCCATGATCACTTCTAATATGAGAAATTCTAAGTTCAAGATCATTTTGGGTTAATATTGAAAATGTGATGAATTTTTCTAAAGCCTCATATTTAGTACTTAAAAATAGAACCCAAGTAAATCTAGAATAATCATCAACCAGTACAAATGCATAAGATTTACCACCCAAGCTCATAGTCCTAATCGACCCAAATAAATCCATGTGAATAAGTTGTAAACACCTACTTGTAGAAACATCATTAATGGATTTAAGGGATGACTTATGTTGTTTACCCTTAGAGCATGCATCACAAATTTTGTCATTTGAGAACTTAATCTTGGGTAAACCTCTTACTAGATCTAGGGAAACTAATTTTTCTAAAACGCTAATGCTAGCATGTCCAGGTTTCCTATGCCATAGCCATGCATCATTTTCATTTTGAGCTACTAAACATGCATGTGATGTATGTATGTCATCTAAATGCACCATGTAAATATTACCTATGCAATGACCTATGAGCATAATATTACTTGATTTAATGTCAACAATTTTGCACCCATTCTTATCAAACAAGACATTAAACCCTTTATCACATAATTGGCTTATGCTCAACAAATTATGTTTAAGACCATCGACGTATAAAACATTTTCAATAAGAATAGTAAAGTGATTACCTATAGAGCCAATACCTTTAATGTGGCCTTTGGAGTTGTCACCAAATGTCACTACTCCTCCATTTTTGGCTTTAAGTTCATGAATCTACTCTTGTCTCTGGTCATATGCCTCGAGCAACCACTATCAAGGTACCAAGAATTTTGACTTTGTGCTTTGGCCTTGTAGCAATGCTCCCCCTACAAACAAAGATATTAAACTTTTGTTTTTGGTACCCAAATCATTTTGGGTCCACGAGTGTTAGGTCCCAAAAACTTGGTTCCCTTAGGAATCCAATGTGACATAGCAACAATATTATTAGATTTGACAAGTTCCTTAGGAACCCATACACTCATAATCTTTTTAGTTCTATTATGTCTAGGGAAGACACTTTGTTTGTAGTTATTAGTCTTTCTCCTATGTTGGTTTGTTTTAGAAGATTCACCTTTCTCATGCTTCACATTACCAACATTTTTGAAAGACTCTTTGAGCTTGTTAAGCTCATCTAACACCTTTTGGTGTTCACTATTGCATTGAGAAAGAAGATTATTTAGGTCTACATTTTCATCTTGGAATAATTTAAGTTCATCTTTCAAACCTAAAATCTTTTTCTAAAATTTTAAGTTAGCTTGAGAAAGTGAGTCATTTTTATCATTTAATTCCGAAATAATTTTCTCATTTCTAATGACTGACTCTTTGTACTTCTCAACTAACTCATCATAAACCTCTTGCAACTCATCATATGTGTAACGCTCTGGTTTTTGGCCTAGATGTTTAGACATCGGATCGGACCGATCAAGAACGGTTTGAATCACGTAAGGTGATTTTTGGAAATCAAGGATCGGGATAGGATTAAATTGTGATAAAAATTGCTAAAATCCTCTAAAAATATATTTGAGAGATTGTTCAAATCAATTTTACAAAAGGGGTTTTGGAAAATGGACATTTTTAGTAGTGACCAAATTGTAAAGTTTCAAAACTGGGAAAAATGTGATTTTTAAGGTGGAAGCCAAAATCTTAGAATCTTTTGGGGGCTTTAAGTCAATTTGACCTTTTCTTAATATGACATGTGGTTTAAAAGAGTTTTTAATTAAATGATTTTTAATTGGGTTTTATATTAAAATAATTAAAAGGTAGTTATTGGATTTTCAATTACGTAACTACCAAAATCCTTTCTCATTTCAGCCAAACACAATTTCACTCATCTTTTTTCCAGAATTCTTTCTCCCAAAAACTCTCTCAACTTTTCCTAAATCATTTTCAAGAAACTCTCCAAGTTTTTCAAGATTTCACTAAGGAAAACTTGTCATAAAATGAGAGAAGCAAGGAATGGAGGTAAATCTCGTTCTCAACCTCTAATCTAAGTTGTTTATTGAAGTTCCCAAGATATTTGGCTTCTAAATACTATTTTTGATTGAGTTTTCAATATAGTTTTGATTTGAGATCAAAATCTTGTAAAATTGGGGATGAAATCTTGATTTTCGGACTTGATGAGTTGGACTCTGTTTTGTATTGATTTTAATTGAGTTCTAAGTTCATTTATATGTTAAAATGATGTGTTGATATCATAGATCCCGAAATCCTTGAGATCCTTGAGTTTCTTGGTTGGTTTAGGTGAGATTTTGGGGTGTTTTGATGGAATCTCGCTTGCTGGAGATATAAGGTTGAGTTAGGATATTAATTAGATGTGTTTTGATGTTTATAATGCTTTGGAAGTTATGTATGTTGGCTGAGCTTGGATTAGGAAGAAATTGATTGAGTTTTCGGTTGGTTTGGATGGGTATTTTGGTGTAGTTTGTGTGGGCGACGAGTTTATGAATTGTTGCTGGTGCTAGAATGCATTTTAATGCATTTAGATCTCTATTTTGATGATGTGAAAACATGGGATCATGATCCGGAAGCAAACGAGGTGATTCTGGAGGCTTTAGAGGTGTAATTTCCGTGTCGGCAAACAAGGCTTCGCGCGTCGGTGAGTGGAAATATGATTTCCTGCTTGTAACGCTTTGAGCATGGTCTTGGGAGCTTAGTGTAAGTATAATACACTTAGCTAAGCTCAAGAGTAAGTGATTCGAAAATCACTCTCTTGGTAATGTGCTATGTTTGATGAATTTGCTCTTCAAGTTTATGGATTATCACTTGTGAGCCAATATAATGTAAATGCATAAAGTGAAGCATGAGATGCTTGTATATGATGCAAGGATGCATGATATAATTGTGTATGATGCAAGAATGCATGAGATGCTTGGTAAAGCATGAGCAATGGTTTAGTTGCTGTTTATGATGTTGCATATGAGCATGTGTTTATAAAATGCATGGATGTCTTGAGAAGACATGATTTATGAAAAGGCATGGGATAAAAGTGGTGGCTTTGCAAGTCATGTTAAATGCATTGATGAATGTTGTTTTAACGGTCCTCACTAAGCTTTATGCTTACGCTCCTTTGTTTCATCAATGTGGAGAATTGAACACTCCAAGGCAGCTCAAAAGCAAGAGGAATCCAAGGCTTTGTTAAAGAGATGCATGTGGTTCACCCTTAGTATAATAAGTGGCAATGGGTGGGAATTATACTTTGGAATTGTAACACCCCGGTTTTGGGCTTAGGAGTTTTGGGCGTTGACCGGTTTGGTCAAAGTGCTGTTCGAATCTAAAAAGGTGAAATTAGGAAAACCTAGTTCGGGTTGCATTAAAAATATGGAAAAATGTTCTAAAAACATCTTTTAATATAATTAAGTGAACTGTGAAATCAATTTTGGAAAATGAGTTTTGGAAGGGTGACATTTTGGCTAGTGACCAAAATGTAATTTTTGAAAGTTTGGTGACTGTTTTATAGAGGGTTGAAACTTTGAATCTTTAAGGAGCTATTATTCCAAAAGTAGTTTCTCCAGATTTTTCTAAGATATTTTAAGGATTTATTCTGATTTTAAAACATATCAAAAGTGGAGGGAAAGCCATTTTGGCCATATTGATAACTAACTTCCTATTTTCCTTTCTCTCATTTTCTCTCAACCCAAACACTTTCTTTCCAGAGAATTGTTTATGATTTTCTCACCTAAATCCCTCCTTTCAACTCTCTTTTGATTCCTAATCAACATATCTACAAAACCTCATCATTTGCTACTTGATTCATCAAGGTTTTTGATTCCAAAAAGAGGAGAAGCTCAAGTTTGGAGGTAAGAACGTCCTTCTCCTCTAAACTATCAGTTCTTTACTGAAATTCCTAAGTTTTCAATCCTTAATTGATGTTTTATTAAAGGCTTTTGAGTTGTGAATTGGATCTTGGCTTATAATGCAAGATTTGGTGATTTTTGATGATTTTCGTTTGATCTGTTAAATCTGTGATTTGAGATGTGTTTTTGATGTTATTTGGACTCTAAATTGATAAGGAATTGAGTTTTGATTAATGCAATCCCGGATAGGTTGAGTTTCCTAAGTTTAGCTTGTGATTCTTGATTGTTTTTGGGGTGATCTTGTGGATCTGATGTTGCTGGAGGTATAAGGATGTTAATAGGTTCTTTTTAGATGTTAAATGATGTTATAAGATGTTTGGTTTTGATGGTTTATGGCTGGGCTTTGTTGAGAAGTGGTTTGGATGCATTTTCGGTTGTGTTTGGTGGCCGAAAATGGAGTGTGGATGAGAGCAGCGAGTTTAGGTGCTTTCATTGAAGCAATTAATGCATGATGATGCATTAATCCTCTGCTTTGATGTGTTAAAACAGGGGAGGCATCTTTGGATCCAAGAATTGTTGATCCGGAAGCTTGATTTGGTGCTTCGGCAAGAGGCGAAGTGGAATCGGTGAGTGAAAATGGGTTTTCGGCTTTGAAATCAATGTCTTGGGAGCTTAGTTTAAGTCTAAACAACTTTGCTAAGCTCAAGTGTAAGTTTTCGGAAATACTCTCTAGTGGTGGCCATGATTTGTTTGTTGTGCAATATGGTTTATTGCATGTTTTAAATTCTGTTTTGAAAGCATGATTTAGCATGGTTAATGCTGTTTTTGTAAGCCATATGTTGAAGGAAGCTCAAGGTAAGAGTTCCTTGTTTTTGAACATTGATTAAATGTGGTTTGATGCTTTTAAATGCATGATGAATATGGCTTGGTTTAATGCTATAAAACAGTGGATAAATTGATGATAATGATGTATATTGGCAAGTGATGTTTTGAAAAGGTTAAGGTCACTAAGGTGATTAAAAGTCCTTGAGTGAGCCTTGTTTACTTAAGATCATCAAGGTGGTTAAAAGTCCTTGGATGATTCTTGATACGGACACAAAGGTGGTTAAAAGTCCTTGTGTGATCCTTTCCATGGTGTTTAAAAGTCCATGGGGCCAAGGTGTTTAAAAGTCCTTGGGGCCAAGGTGTTTAAAAGTCCTTGGGGGTGAAACTTGATACGGACACAAAGGTGGTTAAAAGTCCTTGTGTGGTCCTTTCCATGGTGGTTAAAAGTCCATGGGGCCAAGGTGTTTAAAAGTCCTTGGGGCCAAGGTGTTTAAAAGTCCTTGGGGTGAAAGTTGATGAACTTGTTTTTAAAGAAATGGAATTTATCACTTGTGGCCAATATGACATGTTATGATATGAAGCATGCGATGCTTGTTTAAAGTATGTTTTTGAACATGTGTAAATGTTGATTTGAAGCATGATTTATAAAGTGTTTTATAAATGCATTATTGAATGGTTTTAATGAGCATTCCTCACTAAGCTTTTGCTTACGCTCTCTTTCGTTTTCTTAAATCAATAATGCAGAACATTAGAGTACTTTGGGGGCAGCAAGGAGGGCAAGCATTCAAGTGAAAGTAAAGCTCAAAGTATGGAAGGTTTCTTGAGTACATTTCTTTTAGCTTTTGGTAATTTGGCAATGGGGGACTTATGTGTATGTTTTGGGAGAGGTTTTGAACTCCCTAAGTATGTTGAATGTTGTTGAGAATGTTGGTTTCTGAGTTTGGCCATTATATGCTTGTTTTGGTGGTTTTATGCTTGAGTGGTTTGCTTGTGTAGGAAGCATGCCATTAGAATTGGGGCTTTTTACATGTGATGCTATCTTGATGTTTGGATGATGCCTAAATGTCTTTTATATGTTGAATTGCATGCTGGTAAAGTTTGGTAGCATTTGGAGCATGTTTGAATGATCAATTGCATGTTTAAGTAAGCTTTATGATGCAATCTGTGCAGGGTGTTTCGGAACAGTGCACACCGTTCCGGAACGGGTGCCTTGAATGAACCCAAGCGTCTGAAACGGTAGGCACCGTTTCGAAACGGTTTGGCTACTGCCAGCCCGTGTTCCGGTACGCGTTGCGGAACGGCCCGTGTTTCGAAACGGGCTCTGCCTGTTCCGGAACGGTCGACCGTTGGGGGCTGACATTGGCAGTTAAATGTTTTGAAATGTTTGCGTTTTAGTCCTGAATCTTGTTTGTGCAATTGTATGAGTTCGGGAAGTCCTCTTGAGCTGAAATTTCACAGAGAAGCATGAAATCTGACTAATTTCAAGTTGGTAACTTTAATTTGGGTTAAGTCCTCCTATTTATCAGAAATTACAATTTGGTCCCTAAAGTCGTAATTTGTTCAATTGGGTCCCTGTTTGATCTCTGATGCTTGTGATCTTTGAATATGTGTTTGAGTGATCACAATTAGGGTTAATGTGCATCTAGACAAGATTAAAAAGAAGAAAAAAAGGGTCGTTAATCAAGGTTGACTTTCGGGTTGACTTTGGTTTTACCCGTGTGACTTTCTTAATTCGGGTCAACCGTCTAGGCCGGGTTAAGGGGGTTACATTTGGTGGTATCAGAGCTGAGTTCTCGAGTAATTGAGAATGAATGTATGCATGATTGAAGTATGTTTGCCTTGTATGCTTGTTGATCGAAAGCATGTTTTGTGGCTTGTGATTTGGATGCAATTGAGTTGTATGCTGTGATGTAGCATGATGTGGGTACCCATTGCCAAATCGAAGCTAATGAAATGTTGTTGATTTTGAATGAAATTGAGCTTGAATACTTGGATTGCTTACCTTGCTGGGCCTGACTTTGTTTTATTTGCATTGTGATTGCATGGTAATAGTATGGCACCACGTAGAGAGTTACGAGGTAATGTGCGAGCTGCGGCTCCTAATGAGAATGAGAACGAGGAGAACACGGGTAGTGCGGTGTTACCTCCTCCTCCACCTGGTGGTGGTGCTGAGGGAGAAAGAGCTGAAGCTGCAGCTGGAGCTGGAGCTGCTGGACCAGAGGTTGGTCAGGGGCAAGCTATGCCTGATATGACGATGTTGGTACAAGCTATTGCGGGTGCTTTTCGAGCAGCAGTAGCTGGAGCTCAAGGAGCTGGGCATCAGGGAGATGCTGGAGTTAGACTACCTTTGGAGCGTCTGTGCAGTCTTGGTGGGACTGAGTTCAGGGGTATGTCAGCTGAGAGTTCTGAAGCTTGGCTAGAGAGTACCAAGCGAATCTTGGGTCAGATGAGCTGCACGGATGTGCAAAAGCTGGGTTGTGTTGTGTCCTTGCTGCAGGACGATGCGTATACGTGGTGGACGACCACTATAGCTGGAATGGTTGAAGCTGATGTGACTTGGACATTCTTTCAGAATGCGTTCAAGCGAAGATATCTTGGAGTGAGATATCTTGATGAGAAGAAGCGTGAATTCATGTCTCTTACCCAAGGGGGCATGAGTGTGGCTGAGTATGAGGTGCAGTTTGTGCGACTCAGTCAGTATGCACCTGAGCTGATACCTGATGAGCGGGCAAGGTGCGAGAGGTTCCGTTATGGTCTTGTGACGGATGTGAAAATGTATGTGCTGGCCACCGAGTATGATGATTTTTATGTGTTGGTGGGCCGAGCCAAGGACATTGAGATGAACTTGGGTTTATCTGCGAAAGGTGCTGGAGCAAGTTCTGGCAAGAGAGCTGCTGAGTTTAGTTCCGGTGGTGGACGGAACAAGAGGAGACGTGATCAGAAGTATCAGTCCTCAGCTAAGAGAGGTGGTGGTGCACCTGCTAGAGGAGGCTACGCTAGAGCTGATCCTAGTGCTTGTTGGATCTGTGGTTCACGTGGTCACATGAAGCGTGACTGTCCTCGTGCTGTGAGAGAGGTGCAAGCTCCTGTAGCGGCAGCTGGTAATGGATGCTGGAATTGTGGATCCGCAGACCACTTGAGGCGAGATTGTCCTAGGTTGGCTGGTGATCAGGTGCGTGCTCCTGCTGTTGCTGCACCACAGAGAGGTCGTGGGCGCGGCCGTGGTAATTTCCAGAGAAGGGAGGAAGGTGGTCGTGGAGTGGCCCATGTAGTGGCTATTCAGCTTGAAGGTGGAGGTCAAGCGAGGGTGTATGCTCAGCGGGAAGGGAGGAATGACGCGGATGTGATTGCAAGTACCTTTACTTTGCAATCCTTGTCATTGCTTTCCTTGATAGATTCTGGATCTACGCATTCATACATTTTGCGTGAGCATGCTGAATTGCTTGGTTTGCCTGTTGAGTCTTTGGATGTTGGTGTTCGTGTCACTAGTTCTTTTGGTGAAACTGTTGTGACTCGAAAGCTTTATAGAAGGTGTCCCTTGGTTGTTCAAGAACATGTTTTTCATGTTGATCTTATGGAGTTGCCCTTTTATGGTTTTGATGTGATCCTTGGTATGGATTGGCTTGCTGAGCATCGTGCCGTGGTAGATTGTGAAAATAAGCGAGTTTCGCTGAAGCTTGCGGATGATTATGAAGTTGTTGTGGTTGGTGAGAATGTGAAGTTTCTTGCCAATGTGGTGTCTACCTTGGAGGCGAGCAGGATGCTGAGGCAGGGTTGCGAAGCTTATCTAGCTTTTGTGATGAATCCTAGCTCTAAGGAGTTGAGGGTGCAAGATATCAGGGTTGTGAAGGAGTTTCCTGGAGTGTTTCCTGAGGAGTTGCCTGGTTTACCTCCTAATCGCGAGGTGGAGTTTGGAATTGAGCTGTATGAAAATACAACTCCTGTGTCCATTACTCCCTATAGAATGGCACCTAAGGAGCTGAAAGAGCTGAGACGCAGTTGCAAGAGTTGCTTGACCGTGGTTTCATCCGGCCGAGTGTGTCACCTTGGGGAGCACCGGTCTTGTTTGTGAAGAAGAAGGATGGCACTATGAGGATGTGCATTGATTATCGTCAGCTGAACAAGTTGACTATCAAGAATCGGTATCCTTTGCCGAGGATTGATGATCTCTTTGATCAATTCCGGGGAGCTGCTGTGTTCTCTAAGATTGACTTGAGGTCAGGGTATTATCAGTTGAAGGTGAAGGATGTGGATGTGCCTAAGACAGCTTTCAGGACAAGGTATGGGCATTATGAGTTTCTTGTAATGCCGTTTGGTTTGACAAATGCTCATGCTGCTTTCATGGATATGATGAATCGTGTGTTTCATGAATACCTGGACAAGTTCGTTGTGGTGTTCATTGATGATATCCTCGTGTACTCGCGTACTGAGGAGGAGCACGAAGAGCATTTGAGGATTGTTTTGCAAGCCTTGTTGGAGAATCAGCTATATGCTAAGCTGAGCAAGTGTGAGTTCTGGCTTAAGGAGGTGGTGTTTCTTGGGCATGTGGTCTCAGCTGAGGGGATTCGTGTTGATCCTCAGAAGATTGAGGCGATGATGAATTGGAAGGTTCCTAAGTCTGTTCATGAGGTCCATAGTTTCCTTGGTTTGGCGGGATACTACCGAAGGTTTGTGGATGGTTTTTCCAAGATTGCTGCTCCTTTGACGAAGTTGTTGCAAAAGGATGTTAGGTATGAGTGGACGGAAGCGAGACAGTAGGCTTTTGAGAAGCTTAAGGCGGCTTTGACGCAAGCTCCTATCTTGGTTCAGCCTGAATCAGGGAAAGAGTTTGTGGTCTATAGTGATGCATCCTATGTTGGTTTGGGATGTGTGCTGATGCAAGAGGGTAAGGTTGTGGCTTATGCATCGCGGCAGTTGAAAGTGCATGAGCGCAACTATCCTACGCATGATATTGAGCTGGCTGCAGTGGTTTTTGCTCTGAAGATCTGGAGACATTATCTGTATGGTGAGAAGTGTACTGTGTACACGGATCACAAGAGTTTGAGGTATCTGATGTCTCAGAAGGAGTTGAATCTTAGGCAGCGGCGTTGGTTGGAGTTGCTCAAGGATTATGATCTGACGATTGAGTATCATCCTGGAAAAGCTAATGTTGTTGTGGATGCCTTGAGTAGGAAGGTAGTTGTTGAGCTGAGGGCTATGTTTGCTAGCTTGAGCATATCGCGAGATGGTGGTCTTGTTGCTGAGTTGCAAGTGAAACCATCTTTGGTTCAGTTGATCAAGGAAAAGCAGTTGCTGGATGATTCCTTGGTGTCTCATGTTCAGGATATCGCGGAGGGTAGACCTTCGGATTTCTGCTTTAATGATGATGGTGTGTTGTGTTTTGGGAGTCGGATAGTAGTGCCTGCTGATGCTGAGTTGAGGCATGCTATTCTGACTGAAGGTCATAGTAGTCCTTTTGCTATGCACCCTGGTAGTACTAAGATGTATCGTGATCTTCGTGATGAGTACTATTGGGTGGGTTTGAAGAAGGATGTTGCAGAGTTTGTGAGCAAGTGTTTGGTGTGTCAGCGAGTTAAGGCTGAACATCAGGTTCCTTCAGGGTTGTTGCAACCGTTGAAAATCCCTGAATGGAAGTGGGAGAGGGTTACCATGGATTTTGTATCTGGTTTACCTTTGTCTCCTTCGAAGAAGAATTCTGTTTGGGTGATTGTGGATCGCCTGACGAAGTGTGCGCATTTCTTGCCTGTGCATACTACGTTTTCTTTGGATAAGCTGGCAGAGTTGTACATTGCTGAGATTGTGCGGCTGCATGGTGTGCCTAAGTCGATTGTGTCGAATAGGGATCCGAGGTTCACATCGCGTTTCTGGCAGTGTTTGCATCAAGCTCTGGGTACAAGGTTGCATTTCAGTACATCCTATCATCCTCAGTCGGATGGTCAGTCTGAGCGGGTTATTCAGATCTTGGAGGATATGTTGAGGTGCTGCGTGATTGAGTTCCAAGGTACTTGGGAGAAGCATCTGCCTTTGGTTGAGTTCGCTTATAACAATAGTTATCAGGCGAGTATACAAATGGCACCTTATGAGGCTTTGTACGGGAGGAAGTGTAGGACTCCTCTTTGTTGGGCTGAAACTGGTCAAAAGTTGGTTTCGATATCGGCTTTGTTGAAAGGGACCACCGAGAAGGTGAAGCTCAATTGTGAGCGGTTGAAGGCAGCCTCTGATCGGCAAAAGTCTTATGCGGATTTGAAGCGTAAGGAGATAGAGTATGCGGTGGGTGACCGTGTGTTCTTGAAGGTTTCACCTTGGAAGAAGGTGATGAGGTTTGGCCGGAAGGGTAAGTTAAGCCCTAGGTACATTGGACCATACGAGGTGGTTGAGCGTGTGGGTCCTGTTGCGTATCGGTTGAGGTTACCTCAGGAGTTGGAGAAGATTCATGATGTGTTCCATGTTTCTATGCTCCGGAAGTATAGATCTGATCCCTCGCATGTGATGCCTGTGGAGGAAGTGGTTTTGAATCCGGATTTGACCTATGATGAGGAACCGGTGAAGGTTCTGGATTCGGATAGCAAAGTTCTTCGTGGCAAGACCATTGAGTTGGTGAAGGTGCTGTGGTAGCATCGAGGTGTTGAGGAAGCCACGTGGGAGCGGAAGGAAGACATGCTAAAGCAGTTTCCTTATCTCTTTCCTTCATGTAAATTTCGAGGACGAAATTTCTTAAGGGGGGGAGAGTTGTAACGCCCCGGTTTTGGGCTTAGGAGTTTTGGGCGTTGACCGGTTTGGTCAAAGTGCTGTTCGAATCTAAAAAGGTGAAATTAGGAAAGCCTAGTTCGGGTTGCATTAAAAATATGGAAAAATGTTCTAAAACCATCTTTTAATATAATTAAGTGAACTGTGAAATCAATTTTGGAAAATGAGTTTTGGAAGGGTGACATTTTGGCTAGTGACCAAAATGTAATTTTTGAAAGTTTGGTGAATGTTTTATAGAGGGTTGAAACTTTGAATCTTTAAGGAGCTATTATTCCAAAAGTAGTTTCTCCAGATTTTTCTAAGATATTTTAAAGATTTATTCTGATTTTAAAACATATCAAAAGTGGAGGGAAAGCCATTTTGGCCATTTTGATAACTAACTTCCTATTTTCCTTTCTCTCATTTTCTCTCAACCCAAACACTTTCTTTCCAGAGAATTGTTTATGATTTTCTCACCTAAATCCCTCCTTTCAACTCTCTTTTGATTCCTAATCGACATATCTACAAAACCTCATCATTTGCTACTTGATTCATCAAGGTTTTTGATTCCAAAAAGAGGAGAAGCTCAAGTTTGGAGGTAAGAACGTCCTTCTCCTCTAAACTATCAGTTCTTTACTGAAATTCCTAAGTTTTCAATCCTTAATTGATGTTTTATTAAAGGCTTTTGAGTTGTGAATTGGATCTTGGCTTATAATGCAAGATTTGGTGATTTTTGATGATTTTCGTTTGATCTGTTAAATCTGTGATTTGAGATGTGTTTTTGATGTTATTTGGACTCTAAATTGATAAGGAATTGAGTTTTGATTAATGCAATCCTGGATAGGTTGAGTTTCCTAAGTTTAGCTTGTGATTCTTGATTGTTTTTGGGGTGATCTTGTGGATCTGATGTTGCTGGAGGTATAAGGATGTTAATAGGTTCTTTTTAGATGTTAAATGATGTTATAAGATGTTTGGTTTTGATGGTTTATGGCTGGGCTTTGTTGAGAAGTGGTTTGGATGCATTTTCGGTTGTGTTTGGTGGCCGAAAATGGAGTGTGGATGAGAGCAGCGAGTTTAGGTGCTTTCATTGAAGCAATTAATGCATGATGATGCATTAATCCTCTGCTTTGATGTGTTAAAACAGGGGAGGCATCTTTGGATCCAAGAATTGTTGATCCGGAAGCTTGATTTGGTGCTTCGGTAAGAGGTGAAGTGGAATCGGTGAGTGAAAATGGGTTTTCGGCTTTGAAATCAATGTCTTGGGAGCTTAGTTTAAGTCTAAACAACTTTGCTAAGCTCAAGTGTAAGTTTTCGGAAATACTCTCTAGTGGTGGCCATGATTTGTTTGTTGTGCAATATGGTTTATTGCATGTTTTAAATTCTGTTTTGAAAGCATGATTTAGCATGGTTAATGCTGTTTTTGTAAGCCATATGTTGAAGGAAGCTCAAGGTAAGAGTTCCTTGTTTTTGAACATTGATTAAATGTGGTTTGATGCTTTTAAATGCATGATGAATATGGCTTGGTTTAATGCTATAAAACAGTGGATAAATTGATGATAATGATGTATATTGGCAAGTGATGTTTTGAAAAGGTTAAGGTCACTAAGGTGATTAAAAGTCCTTGAGTGAGCCTTGTTTACTTAAGATCATCAAGGTGGTTAAAAGTCCTTGGATGATTCTTGATACGGACACAAAGGTGGTTAAAAGTCCTTGTGTGATCCTTTCCATGGTGTTTAAAAGTCCATGGGGCCAAGGTGTTTAAAAGTCCTTGGGGCCAAGGTGTTTAAAAGTCCTTGGGGTGAAACTTGATACGGACACAAAGGTGGTTAAAAGTCCTTGTGTGGTCCTTTCCATGGTGGTTAAAAGTCCATGGGGCCAAGGTGTTTAAAAGTCCTTGGGGCCAAGGTGTTTAAAAGTCCTTGGGGTGAAAGTTGATGAACTTGTTTTTAAAGAAATGGAATTTATCACTTGTGGCCAATATGACATGTTATGATATGAAGCATGAGATGCTTGTTTAAAGTATGTTTTTGAACATGTGTAAATGTTGATTTGAAGCATGATTTATAAAGTGTTTTATAAATGCATTATTGAATGGTTTTAATGAGCATTCCTCACTAAGCTTTTGCTTACGCTCTCTTTCATTTTCTTAAATCAATAATGCAGAACATTAGAGTACTTTGGGGGCAGCAAGGAGGGCAAGCATTCAAGTGAAAGTAAAGCTCAAAGTATGGAAGGTTTCTTGAGTACATTTCTTTTAGCTTTTGGTAATTTGGCAATGGGGGACTTATGTGTATGTTTTGGGAGAGGTTTTGAACTCCCTAAGTATGTTGAATGTTGTTGAGAATGTTGGTTTTTGAGTTTGGCCATTATATGCTTGTTTTGGTGGTTTTATGTTTGAGTGGTTTGCTTGTGTAGGAAGCATGCCATTAGAATTGGGGCTTTTTACATGTGATGCTATCTTGATGTTTGGATGATGCCTAAATGTCTTTTATATGTTGAATTGCATGCTGGTAAAGTTTGGTAGCATTTGGAGCATGTTTGAATGATCAATTGCATGTTTAAGTAAGCTTTATGATGCAATCTGTGCAGGGTGTTTCGGAACAGTGCACACCATTCCGGAACGGGTGCCTTGAATGAACCCAGGCGTCCGAAACGGTAGGCACCGTTTCGAAACGGTTTGGCTACTGCCAGCCCGTGTTCCGGTACGCGTTGCGGAACGGCCCGTGTTTCGAAACGGGCTCTGCCTGTTCCGGAATGGTCGACCGTTGGGGGCTGACATTGGCAGTTAAATGTTTTGAAATGTTTGCGTTTTAGTCCTGAATCTTGTTTGTGCAATTGTATGAGTTCGGGAAGTCCTCTTGAGCTGAAATTTCACAGAGAAGCATGAAATCTGACTAATTTCAAGTTGGTAACTTTTATTTGGGTTAAGTCCTATTTATCAGAAATTACAATTTGGTCCCTAAAGTCGTAATTTGTTCAATTGGGTCCCTGTTTGATCTCTGATGCTTGTGATCTTTGAATATGTTGTTGAGTGATCACAATTAGGGTTAATGTGCATCTAGAAAAGATTAAAAAGAAAAAAAAGGGTCGTTAATCAAGGTTGACTTTCGGGTTGACTTTGGTTTTCCCCGTGTGACTTTCTTAATTCGGGTCAACCGTCTAGGCCGGGTTAAGGGGGTTACAGGAATGTTTGAGGATGTTTTCTTTTACTTTGAGCATGTTAGATTGCTTATACTTGAGTTTTAAATGGCCTTTGGTGTTGGATTTTGGTTTGTATGTTGTTATAGCTTGTTATGGTTTTGGTGGACTAGGGAACATGCCTTTAGCGTCCTTCCTTGCATTTTGGTAGCCATGTTTAAGCTATTGCCTCTATATGATGATTGTTGATATATATCCATGTTGCATGCATGTTGTGGAATGTCTCAGGAATGATTTGAATGTGTTAAAGCATGAAAAACATGCAAAACCTGCTATTACAGGGCAAAGCGTATCGGAACGCCCTTGCCTGTTTCGGAACAGGGGCTTGAAATGGCCTAAAGGTTTCAGAATCGATGAAGGCGTATCGAAACACTTTGGCTACTGGAAGGGGTGTTTTGGTTCGGGTCTCGGAACACACCCGAGTATCGAAATGATCAACCCTGTTTCGAAAGGGCCGTTTCAGTACAGGTCTAGCCGTATCGAAACACATGACCGTTGGATTTGAATTTTGAGCTGTCCTGAGTTTATGTTTCTTACATTTTGGTCCTTAAGTGTTGGCTGCTTAAATTAATGAGTTTGAATGATCCGTTTGAGCTGAATTTGACACGTTGGCATGTTACATGACTAATTGAGGATTGATAACTTTAAAATCATGAAAGTCCATGTAATTTATGAATTTTACAGTTTAGTCCCTAAAAGTCAAATGTATGCAATTGAACCCCTAATTGAATCACTTTCAGGTTGACTTTGGTTTTCCCTGTGTAATCTTCGTAGTTCGGGTTTAACGTCTAGGCCGGGCTAAGGGGGTTACATTTGTTGGTATCAGAGCGAGGTTACGAAAGAATTGGGAATGTTGGTATGTTAAATTGATATGTGTTGAAATATGAGGTTTGAAAAGCATACTATTGGTTGAATTTTGCACCCTATGCCATGCTTGATTTATGTGAATTGCATGTGGAATGAATATGTTTGTGTGATGATGATGTTAAGTGGTTTTGTGCTGATTTTGGGATGATGAAAAGTATGTGAGCATGATGTTTCATGTATGATATGCTATATGGGGGAAATTGGGTGCCCATTACCTTATTACACTAATCAAATGTTTTGTAACTTGGATTCTTGCTTGCAGCTGGCCTAAATGGTTTTATTTGTTTTTGTTGTTGTGTTTGGTTAAAATAGCACAATGGGACCTAGAAGGGAGTTGAGGTCCAATACGATAGTGCCTACAACTGAGTAGGGCAACCAGGCTGAGCAAGGGGTTGATGTCCCTCCTGGTGGAGATCTACCTCCTCTGCCACCACCTGGAGGTGGGGAGCAGGTGCAACAAGGACAAGCTGGTCCTAGTTTGGGTGATTTGGCTCCTCTGGTTTAGGCAATCACCGGAGCGTTTCAGGCTGCTGTTGCCAGAGCACATGTGCATGCCCCTGCAGCTAGGCAGGTGGGCTTACCTTTGGAGAGGTAGATGAGCTTGGGAGCTGTAGAGTTCTTTGGTTTGTCTCTGGAGGCGTCTGAGGCCTGGTTAGCGAGTACGATCCGCATTATGGATCAGATGGGCTGTAACGAGGTGCACAAGCTGGGATGCACATTTTCTTTGCTACAAGGTGATGCTTACAGCTGGTGGACGACTACCACAACTGGTATGGAACCCAATGAAGTTGATTGGGAGTTCTTTAGAGGTGCCTTCAAGAGAAAGTATCTAGGTGTGAGATACTTGGATGAGAAGAAATAGAAGTTTACGTCTCTCGTTCAAGGCAACCTGTCTGTGGTAGAGTACGAGGTCCAGTTCGTACGCTTGAGCCAATATGCTCCTAAACTGGTACCTAGTGAGAGGCACCGATGTGATCGCTTCCGGTACGGGTTGGTACAGGAAGTTAAGATGCACATGTTAGCTACAGACTATAGTGATTTTGACGTGCTTGTTTATCGAGTAAAGGACATCGAGCAGAATTTGGGTTTGTCTTTCCATGGTGTTGGTTCTAGCTCTGGGAAGAGAGCAGCTGAGTCTAGTTCCGGTGGTGGACGAAACAAAAGGGGGGCAAGATAGGAGGTACCAACCTGTTGCTAGGCGTGGTAATGGTGGACATGGTGCACCTATTTAGGGAGATAGGATGAGGGCTGATCAGAACACGTGTTGGATGTGTGGTTCTCGTGGTCACTTGAGGCGAGATTGTCCTCGAGAAGCTAGAGAGGTCCAGGCTCCTATTGTGGTAACATGGAACTCTTGTTGGAATTGTGGATCGACGGATCATATGAGGAGGGAGTATCCTTTGTTGGCTGGTGGTGGCCAAGGACGTGCTCCTGTTGTAGCTGCACCTCTGAGAGGCCGTGTGCGCGGCTGTGGAAACTTTCAGAAGAGAGATTAGAGGTAGCAAGGTATTGCTCATGTTGTAGCTGTACGACATGAGGGAGGTGGACCTGTGAGGGTATATGCTAAACACGAGGAGCGCAACAATACCAATGTCATCGCAGGTACTTTTGCTCTTCAGTCTTTATCTTTGCTGGCTTTGATTGATTCCGGATCCAAGCATTCTTATATATTGGTGAACATGCGCATTTGCTTGATATACCTGTTGAGTTGCTTGAGGTAGGAATGCAAGTGACTAGTTCTTTTGGTGAGACTGTAGTCACTAGGAAGTTGTATAGGAGATGCTCTTTGTTTGTGCAAGGTCATGTTTTCCTTGTGGATCTGATGGAGTTACCTTTATACGGATTTGATGTAATCCTTGGAATGGATTGGTTGACGGAGCATAGGGCAGTGGTTGGCTTTGATGTTAAGCAAGTCACCTTAAAGTTGGACGATGATTACGAGGTTGTAGTAGTAGGCGAGAATGTGAAATTCTTGTCGGATATGATTTCAGCTTTGGAAGTAAATTGTATGATGAGGTTCGGTTGCGAGGCTTACCTTGCCTATGTGATGAATTTTGGCACCAAGGATGTACGTGTGCAGGATATTCGAATTGTTCACGATTTTCCGGGTGTTTTTCCAGAAGAATTGCTTGGATAGCCACCAAACAGGGAAGTTGAGTTTGGTATAGAGTTGTACGAGAATACAACTCCGGTGTCCATTGATCCTTATCGCATGGCACCTAAAGAGTTAAAAGAGTTGAAAACACAATTTCAAGAGTTGTTGTATCGATGTTTCATTTGGCCGAGTGTGTCACCTTGGGGTGCACCGGTCTTGTTTATGAAGAAGAAAGATGGGACGATAAGAATGTGTATAGATTATCGGCAACTAAAAAAAGTTGAAGATCAAGAACAAGTATCCCCTACCTAGAATTGATGATCTTTTTGACTAGTTTCGGGGAGATTCAGTGTTTTCTAAGATAGACTTGAGATTAGGGTATTATCAGTTGAAGGTGAACGATGTAGACATACCTAAGACATCTTTTCGGACGAGGTATGAACATTATGGATTTTTGGTGATGCCGTTTGGTTTGACCAACGCGCATGCTGCTTTCATGGACATGATGAATCATGTATTCCATGAATTCTTGGATCAATTTGTGGTGGTGTTCATCGATGATATCCTTGTGTATTCACGTATCGAAGAGGATCATGATAGACACTTAAGAATTGTGTTGCATGCGTTGTTGGAAAAACAGTTGTATGCCAAGCTGAGTAAGTGTGAGTTTTGGCTTAGGGAAGTGATCTTCCTTGGACATGTTGTGTCAGCTGAGGGTATTCGCATTGATCCGCAAAAGGTAGAGGCTGTTATGAGTTGGAAGGGGCCTAAGTTAGTGACGGAGGTATGAAGTTTCCTGGGTTTGGCTGGGTACTACCTTAGGTTTGTCGAGGGTTTCTCGAAGATAGTAGCACCTTTGATCAAGTTGTTGCAAAAGAATGTTCGCTTTGAGTGGACTGATGCGAGACATCAAGCTTTTGAGAAGTTGAAGGAAGCTTTGACACAAGCTCCTGTTTTGATTCAACTTGAATCTTGTAAGGAGTTCGTGGTCTATAGTGATGCGTCCGTTGTTGTTTGGGCTGCATGTTGATGTAGGAGGGAAAGGTAGTGGCCTATGCATATAGGCAGTTGAAGGTGCATGAGCGCAACTACCCTACTAATGATCTTAAGCTTGCGGCTGTGGTGTTTGCCTTGAAAATTTGGAGGCATTACCTGTATGGTGAGAAATGTATTTTGTTTACAGACCACAAGAGTTTGAGGTACCTTATATCTCAGAAGGAGTTGAATCTTATGCAACGACGTTGGGTGGAGTTGCTTAAGGATTATGGTCTAACGATCGAGTATCACCCGGGTAAGGCTAATGTTGTAGCCGATGCTTTGAGCCGGAAAGTGGTTGTGGAATTGAGAGCAATGTTTACTCGTTTGATCATATCACGTGATGGTGGTCTTGTGGCGGAGTTGCAAGTGAAACCATCCTTGATACAGTTGATCAAAGATAAGCAATTGCTTGATGATTCTCTTGTTTCGCATGTTCAGGACATTGAGAAAGGTAGACCTTCGGATTTTAGCTTTAGTGATGATGGTGTTCTGTGCTTTGGGAGTCGAATA
Organism: Hibiscus tridactylites; assembly: GCA_958450335.1. Taxonomy (NCBI): domain Eukaryota; kingdom Viridiplantae; phylum Streptophyta; class Magnoliopsida; order Malvales; family Malvaceae; genus Hibiscus; species Hibiscus tridactylites. The sequence continues at coordinate 36,952,957 of OY288266.1, forward strand.
GTGGTGTCAGATGATGTTGACTTAAGGCACACTATTCTGATTGAAGCCCATAATAGTCCTTTTGCTATGCATCCTGGTAGTACAAAGATGTATCGTGACCTGAAAGATGAGTACTACTGGGTGGGGTTGAAAAAGGATGTGGCTGAGTTTGTTAGTAAGTGCATGGTGTGTCAGCGAGTGAAGGCTGAGCATCAGGTTCCTTCTGGGTTGTTGCGCCTTTGAGAATCCCAGAATGGAAGTGGGAGAGAATCACTATGGATTTTGTGTCTGGTTTGCCTTTGTCACCAACAAAGAAGAATTCAGTTTGGGTGATTGTGGATCAGCTTACCAAGTGTGCACATTTTCTATATGTGCATACTACTTATACTTTGGATAAGTTGGCTGAGCTATACATAGCTGAGATTGTGCAGTTGCACGATGTGCCAAAGTCTATTGTGTCAGATAGGATCTGAGGTTCACATCACGATTTTGGGAATGTTTGCATCAAGCTTTGGGTACACAATTGAATTTCAGTACTTCTTATCATCCTCAGACAGATGGACAGCCAAAACATGTGATCCAAGTGCTTGAGGACATGTTGAGATGCTGTGTGATAGATTTTCAAGGTACTTGGGAGAAGCACTTGCCCTTACTAGTAGTTGGTTCATATCTTTTAATCTACACATTAGATTTTCAATTAAGTTACACACTTAGAAAGCTAATTCAATTAAATTTTTAACCATATAAGGTTCATATTTTAATTCCATCTTCATCAATATAGTTTTAAATTTAAAGTCAAGTCCATTTTCCAGTCCCAATTCTGCCAGCTTGTAGTTTAAGGCACTTTAGTGAGCTATTTCACTTAGAACCCTTACTAGTTCCTTTTAGTGCTTTATATAATAGATTACCCTGTTTTTCTCTTGTTCCTTCAAGTTAAGGTTGGTCCCTAATTAGTTAATCTAGGTCCTCTATTTAGCCAACTTTACAGATTAGTCTAGATTTACCTATTCTGCCAATTAGCCACTTTGAACCATTTATTGAGCTTCAATTCACATATTTTAAGTTATCCAACATTCATTACAACTCTTCACTTCACTGTTTTTAACCAACATTTCCAGCATTAGTTTAGGTCCAATTCAATCCCAATTCTTTTAATTCATTCAAAACAGTCCCTAAATAGTGTTTAAGCTACCTAGGCGACTAATTTCCTTATCAATTCAATTTCCATCAATCCTATTATCATTCTAACTCAATTAAAGACACCTTAATATCAAATTTTCATGATTTCATCTAGGTGATTACTTGATAATGTCATTTCCTGTTCAATCTATTCATCAATTTCCCCAATTAAGCTACTAGATAAATTCGGATATCACCCTAATACATCAATTGGACAATAATTCTCTTCGGCCATTATGCTAGGTGCATCAATTCAAGTTTACTTCATTCTAACATGACATCTATCATAGTTCAACCATTTCACAAGCATGAATAATAATTAGATTTATTTACAACAACAATTCAACCAATAATTCTAATCATTCAATGAATCAAGAGCAAGGATATGCTCAACTTGCTTCCTAGCTCAATTCCTATGGAAAATCATGTACATGCAAGCATAGTTTTTCCTTCAATCGTAGTGTTCTCACAAGCTTCTCTCTCTCACCAGTTTCTTTCTCATATTTGGCTAGGAAGAATGAGAATGGAGAAGATGATGCAAGTGGATATCCAATTAGTGGATTGTGAAAGGTCCATTTTGACCTTAATTAGTTTTTAGCCTTAAGACTTAATCAAGGGAAATTTGAGGAATATGGAAATTTATCATGCAAGCTTCATGTTTCCTAATCTATTCAAATTGATCCTCTTAATTGGGTTGCTTAATTCACTCATTCTTTCAATTAGATCCTTAGGTAATCTAATTAGCTTAGGATTTAGTTCAATTAGCTTATCAACTTAGGCAATTGGTCTTAATTCTACTAGACTAGGATTTTAGGGTGTTATACACTGGCGGATCACTTGGTCGGCACACTGCTTGAACAATATTGGCTCGTCCCAGTAATATTGCCGAACATCTCGCAGAAAAAGTTTCTTGGCATTATATGCCAAGTCATGCGGAAGAATATTGCTTACCAGGTAGTTGACTATGTTAGCGTACCATGTCGCGACATTAATTGCAAGCAAATACTCATATGGGAACTCATCTTTTATGGAAGCAATCTTACAATCTTCAAGGTGATGCTCTAGGCGTGATAGGTGATCGACTACCAATTTTTTACTGACCTTCTTGTCTCCGATCTCGAGGTCGAATTGTTATAAAAGAAGCGTCCATCGGATCAACCTAGGCTTGACATCTTTCTTTTCCAAGAGGTACTTTAGTTCCGAATGATCTGTATACACCACAACTTTGTTACCAACTAAATAAGATCTGAATTTATCAAAAGCAAATACAACCGCAAGAAATTTTTTAATGAAGAATATTTAATGAAGCGTCGGTAAAAACCCGCATGTCCTAAAAAACTTCTTATGCATTTTACACACGTAGGAGGTGACAATTTCTTGATTACCTCAACTTTTGCTTGATCAAGCTCTAATCCTCTCTTGGTTACCTTGTGCCCGAGAACAATGCGCTCCAAACTCTGAAGGCAATCCTCAAATGTTTTGCTAAACACTGAGAAATCATCCATGAATACTTCCAAGTTATGCTCAATCATGTCGGAAAAAATGGCCATCATGCAACGTTGTGTTGGAGTATGTCCAAAGACCAATCATGAGATGGTTGTAAAAGATATACTTATTTTATCTTGTTTATTAATAAAGTCATTATTATTATTATTTCAGTCTTATTCTGTGCATCTATAAATAAACTGAATTATAATAAAGTCCTTAGAATAATATAGTTATTCTTGAATGTCCTTAGTCGAGAATTATTGTGGGCGTGGACAACAATAATATATTAAGACTAATATGTAGTTGATTGACGATAAAGTGTTGTTATTGACATAGAGATGTCAAAATCAATACATAAGTATGTGTTAGAGAACGACATACGGGACTGACCCGCTATGAGCATGTTTACTTAATTATTATGTCACATTCACAACATTACTCATGGTGATAACTGAGTGTATGATCCTCATACTTGAGATCATCATTTTTCAATATCGAGAGTGACATATTTTGATGCGGTTAAACGTGTATTGTGACAGACTACACTATAAATACTAATATTGGATATGCCACAATCTATATAGCGAAATATGGTTGATCAAGATAGGATTTGTCCCTTAGACAAAATAGGAGTAATATCGTAGGTCACTTGATTGAGTGAGACTAGAAAATGCATGGCCATGCTTGAATAAATTGATATGAGATATCATAATTATTCATTTATCATAGTCTACTAAAGATATCAAGAAATATTAGATGGATTGTACAAGTGTTACTAGTCCATGACTTGTTTTCGATCTAGATATGAGGACAAAAGGATGTAATACATAAAGGAAGTTAATCACGAAAAAAGGTAAAGTCAAACCATGACTTCATGTAACTTAGGTAGCAATGGTGTATTGCTAGATGCCACTCATTGCTTGTAATATTAGAATTATTCTGGATATTACTACTAACGTTACATTAACCTACAAGGTTCACACCCTGTGATTGAAACGAACAAATATCGACTAGATAGCATGTGTACAAACTTGTTGTACACATAATAATTATTAAAACGAAAGTTTTCTAATTATTGTAATTATAGATAATCTCATTTATATATATTTTAATACTAGATAATTATTGTAATTATCAAACACTATTAAATACACATATCCCTAAAGAAACCTAATTAAAGTAGAATCAAATTCTACATATTTAATTGTATTCGGTTAAATATATTGTATATTTAATGAATTCAAATTGAAGTAGAATCAGATTCTACATATTTAATTATATTTGGTTAAATATATTGTATATTTAATGAATCCAAATTTATTTAGAATTAGATTTTTGAATGCTATATAAAGGCATAAGGTCTAAAACTATGTTTTTTTTGGAAAACTTCTCTAATAGTTAGAAAAGAGAAAATATTGTTCATTTCGTTTTGGTGGACTACATAAAGGTCAGAACGTTATTGTGACGACTTAGATTCGATTTGGTTTATCCTAATTCCCTAAGGATATCAAGATACCAGATTTATTAAGGTAATATTTCATTCCTATTCACCCCGACTTCGTCCATTGTACATGGATCACTGGTAGAAATCACCGGATAATTTTTCGTTGCGCCACGGGGTGTACCGGCGTTTCCCAACAGTTGAAACGTTGACGGGGCATTACACAACCCGAATGGCATTCTTCTGAAGGCATATGTCACATATGGACGCATAAAGGTGGTCTTCTCTTGGTCATCAGGGATGATGGCAATCTGGTTATAACATGAATAACCATCTAAAAAACAATATAAAGCTTTACATGCCATCCTATCCAACATTTGGTCGATGAAAGGCAATTGGAAGTTATCCTTCCTCGCAGCTTTGTTCAACTTTCTGTAGTCCATCCACACTCTCCATCCTGTGATAGTCCATGAGGGTATCAATTCATCCATGTTGTTTTGTACCACTATCGTGCCACCATTCTTTGGCACGCATTATATTGGGCTAACCCATGAGCTATCATAAATGGGGTAAATTATCCCAACATCAAGTCATTTGATAATCTCCTTCTTCACTACTTCTTTCATGCTCGGATTCAACATTCTATAAATTTCAACATTTTTGCCATGATATTCCTCCAAGATGATCTTGTGTATGCAAATGGTTGGGCTTATACCTCGGATATCGCCCAAGGTCCAACCCAAAGTTTGCTTATTTTTTCTTAATATCTCTAGCAATCTTCCCTCATGATCATTAGTGAGATCAGTAACAATGATCACTGACAAAGTTGAGTTTTTACCGAGATAAGAATACTTAAGGTGATCTAGCAATGGTTTTAGCTCCAACTCTGTAGGCACCTCAATTAATGGTTTTGGTGCCTTCATTTATCTACCGGCCAACTCTAATGACTTGAAATAACTCACATCTTCAGCCTCCAAGGCTGGTTCTTTAGGTTCTTCACTAGTCTCATCATTTCAACCAGTTTGTTGGCATCATCTTTCGTGCCTTGGCACAATTGTGCCACGTCCGAAGTAAAAATAGACTTCATCATCTCATCGGTTCGGTATTCATCTGGTTCACCTACACATTTCAAAGCTTGAAACACATTAAATGTAACATGATGATCATTCATGCGCATTGTAAGTTCACCCTTATGAACCTTACATGTGGCAAGGAATGGTCTACCCAAAATAATTTGGACATCAATACCAGCCTCATAATCTAAAATGATGAAATCATATAGGAAAATGAATTTGTCTACCCTTACCAACACGTCCTCAATCTTACCATTAGGATGTACAAAGGATCGATCTGCCAGCTAAATTGTGACTGTGGTAGGTCTTGCTTCTATGCCAAGATCTCTGAAAACTAACATTGGCATTAGGTTGATGTTGGCTCCTAGGTCACATAGTGCCTTGCCTATGAATCTATTGCCAATGGTGCCGAGAATAGTAAAACGTCCTGGATCTTTCAACTTTGGTGGAAATCGATTGAGTATCATGGCACTGCATCCTTCGGTGGGAGCTGTAGTCTCAAAAACTCCCCACTTTCTCTTTTTGGACAAAATGTTCTTCATGAATTTGACATAGTTGGGCATTTGCTCAAGAGCCTCTATCAATGGTATGTTGATGTGCAATTGTTTAAGAACTTCTAAGAAGCACTTAAATTGCTGGTGTTTCTTATGCTTTTATAGCCTTGCTAGAAATGGTGGTGGTGTATAAGTAAATGTCGGCTCCACTGACTTTGCCAAGGTGGTGCTGGCATCTGACTCCTGTCTAGAATTGGTATGTTGCTTGGCATCAAGTATTGGTCTGGCATCAGAATGTTGTTTGGCATCATCAGCTATTGTTTCTTTCTTCTCTTCTTCTATGGAATCATATGATGGCATCAGCTTTTCAGTTGGGCATCGAGTTGGTTGCTTGGAAACCATTTATATCTCACATTGCTCGCCACTCCGAAGAGTTACAAATTTGCATTGCTCATTGTCTTTATGTCGAGCATCCTCCGAATCACTTGGCAATGTTCCCTAGGGTCGATTGCTAAGTGCATTGGCAATTTGCCCAAGCTGAACCTCCAAGTTTCTCACTGATGCTGCCAAACTCTGGACCGTGGCATCATTCCTCTCTATGTACTCCGTGAGAGTGTTCCCTTGGTTATATCTTTTCCCTTGCTAAAAATTGATTTGGGCTCTTTATGGCATGGTATTATGATTGAATACTAGCACGACATTGTTATTCTTCCTCTGGGTATTGTTGTTCTGACGTTGGGCATTGTAATGGTTTCCTCATTGTTTTCTCGAAGCTAAATTTGGGTATTGTCTCCAACCTACATTGTAAGTATTGGTGTTAGAATTATAGTAACAACCAAAATTACCAATAGAATTTACCGACTCATTGTTGATAGGGCAATCATCTGTATGATGATCTTCTCCACATGTTGTGCAAAATGGTTCTAATACCTTGACTTCTCGGGAATCATTACTCTTTTGCAAAGTTTTCACGATGCTAGTAAGATTGGAAAGTTGATAATTGATGGATGTAAGTGCATCTAGCTCATATTTTCCAGCTGATTTTGTGTCGGTCCTTAGTCTGGCAGTGGGATACTCAAAATTTTTGTCAGCAATCCTCTCAAGGATGCTAATCTCTTTTGTGTAATTCTTGTCCAAAAGTAAACCATTTTCTAAAGAATCAACAATTGACCGGGCATGTGCACTAAGCCCATTGTAGAAGGTCTCTATTTGGGTCCAATTGGGAAGCCCATGAATAGGACACTTCCTCAACAAGTCTTTGAATCTCTCAAAAGGATCATATAAGGTCTCGTCGTCAGCTTGTCTAAACGTCGTGATCTCGTTTCTCAGTCTGGCATTAAGTTTAGGATGTTGATATTGCAATAAAATCTTCTAGCATATATCTACCCATGTAGTCACTGATCCATATGGCAAAGAACTTAGCCACGTCTTAACTCTATCTCTAAGGGAAAATGTGAACAGTTTCAGCTTCACCGTATCCTTCAGAACTCCAGGTTGCTGCCATGAATTGCTTCAAGTGTTACCTTGAATCTCTAGTGGGTGATCCGTCAAACTGACCTACATTCAAAAGAGTTTGAATCCTTACCAATTTAAGTTCAAATTGGTAGCATTTACCTCTGTGCCAACTAAGCCTGGCATCAAATTGTCAACATTTTGGTGCCAATTTCTCTCTAATAGGTCTTTCTATGGCAACGTTCACTAAGGGTGCGACAGGGGCATTTGGTATCCCTCCGTGTATAGGTGGATCTGCTTGATTGAGTGGGACACCATCTACTCCTCCATTAGCGTTTTGAGCCATATGTTTGCTTTTCTTTTTCAATATAAGATAGGTTCGTTCAATTTCAGGGTCGAATGGCTGATAGTCTGTAGGGCAGTTCATGGTCATACATTGAACAAAAAATAAGTAATATAAAACAAAAACAAGTAAAATAAAACAATAAATTCCGTTGCAATCCCCGGCAACTGCGCCAAAAACTAGTTGACTCGCGTGAGTGCTTGGAAAAAGGGTAGAAATGTATTGGAAAAGTAATAAAACAGTGCCAAAGGTTGAGTCTTTTACGTGCAAGTATACACGGTCCACAAGTAATATAGTGGTGAGTTGAGTATCATCTCCATGGGGATTGGCCAAGAGTTTGAATGCTTTAATTGTTTACTTGTCAAGGAAAAAATGTTGTTTGATTTGAGAGTTGTTTGAAAATGATTTAAAAGAAAAAAATAAAATAAACAACGCTGGCAAGGAGAATGTCAAATGAGTGACGAGCTTTTGGCAAAGGATGCCTAGTTCTCACACTACTCATGCCATGTCAACATATAATGATGTAGTGCCTTTGCATCATTTAACGAGCAGATTCAAAGTTGGAAAAGCCTCTTTCGATGGTTGATGCCCGGAATTAACCATGTAAAAACTCCTATATTTCTATAGTGAATATTTTTTCATAAATCAATTTGATTAAGCCCAATTTATACTCCTAAGGGGTAGATTCACTTCAAAAGTAAGCTCATCTACTTGAACATCTTCTTTCGAAGCATCTCGCCTTAGTATCTAACAACATATCGTTGCCCCTAAGTCTGTTAAGATATTAAGGTTCAATAAGCCAATAATGCCAGCTTTCGCTTGGCACAGTTTTGATAAAACATTAAAGAACATGCCAGATAGGGAAAACAATGTTGAAGAATTTCCTTTATTAAAAACTAAACATAAAAATAGCATTCAACGCAAACATCCCCCGCCAACTAATAAATTAGTTCATTGTGAGGGTATCAAACCAAAAACCTTCAACATTTTTCAAACACATTATCATTTAAAAGTAGGCTCTCAGTGCAGCCCTTCAAGGTCCAGGCTCTCAGCCAAGTTGGTCGAACCATGTCTCCTTGTTGCAGTCGATCGTTGATGGATCACTCGATCTCTCCTCTTGATTCTTTTTTTTCAAATATTCACACCATTGGTCTTTAAATAGGCATGCAAGGAAGACTAGGATAAGCTCTTGTATTTTCTATTTTGAATGCTCAAGGGATACGAGATGTGATCATCTTATCCAGATTTGAATGTTAGCTGATCATGTTTGAGCTGACATCATTCTGTCGTCGCTGCTCAAGCAATCAAGCTTGACATGAATCTGCCAACCAAGCTTGGCACGCTTTATCCGCTATTTTTTCAGAGATTGATCCAATTGCTACTTTCTTGCGTCCTTTTCTGATGCTATTTTTTCAGGTTCAACTGCTCCTTGGTCGGGCATCAAATTCTTGTACTCTGCCAACCGGTGCTTTGGCAATATTTGGTCCATCTGTGCCATCGACATCTCGACATTCTCTCTGGAATTCCCTCTTGTGTTGTTGTGTTCTGCCAACCGCTAAAAATGCCAACAAAACAACCCTTCACATTGGGATACGCAAAATTCTTAACTCCTTGTGTAAATGCATGATATTAACAACTAAATACAACAAAATGTTCTCAAAAGCAAGCAAAAGCATTGTAAAATAGGCATGAAAATCAATACTTTGTGGAGCTAACAAGTTTATTCTTAAATTAATTTTTCAATATCTATTATTAGGGTTCAGTGCTTGTCCTCAAGCAATGCAACCTAGCTAGTAAATCTGCCCTTAGCACAAAATTAATAGAAATATTAGCTTTTAACTTGATTTTTTACCTCAAGGCCGTGGCACCTGTTATTATGTTAGTGATATGGAATGGCATGAAATAACTTAGGTTTTAATTTTTTTTTCTTAATGCCAGTGCAGTGTGTGCAGGTCTGTGCTCATGCTAATCATACTGAGATAATTAAGGTAACAAAAAAGCCTAAAATAATTAAATTACTAGAAAGGACATGAGTTGTTGCCTTGGAACAACAGTTGGGCACTTTTGTTTTCTTTTTCTGATCATGGCTTTAAGGGCTTCAGCTCATCACAACTATTCTCCGTGTTTGAAGCTAAGATAGGTGCACTCTACGAAACTCCGAACCCTTTGAATAGAGTCATCCCGTGAAAACTTTCATTCACTCTTACTAATTTGTCCGTCACTTGGTTTAGATTCATGGCGGCAAACTTGTATTAAATCAAGGGATTTTTATTAAGTACGACATGCAGTGTTAAACTCAAAACTCAAGGAAAAATTTAGCATTTAACAGGCAGTCGTAAAGATAATTGGCAGAAAGAAATTTTCTAAGTGTTTTTCATGCGTCTTCCCATAGTATGATTTAAAATTTTTAGAATGGTGCGAATATAAGTAGTCGGCTAAGCTATCATATGCACAAGTTTTTAAGCTAAGGATTTCTATTTCATTGTGTGCTAGGGGGCAAAAACTTACACGTGCATCTAAATGCTAGTAAATGAACCTAAAACAAAGAGGACTAATTCCCCCCAAACTCAAGGTCGGCATTGTCCTCAATTCCTCTACAAAACAAAAATTAAAAACAAAACATAAAATGTAAAAAGAAAAAATAAAAATAGAAAAATAAAACAGAAAAAAGAAAAGAAAAGAACACATAAAAATTAAAAATATAAGAAAAGAAAAATGGTGCTATAGACTGAGGGAGTTCCCCTCTGTTGCTGCCGCGTCAGAGGAGGATGCTGAAGAGGCGGGCAGGACAAGGCGATGCGTAGCAGATGGTCTGTCAGTTAGGCTCTTCTTCTTGCTACACGGCGACTGGATGCGGCTGGGGGTGGTCTTCTTTGATTGTTTTTCAGCTCCTCCACCCCGGGGCTCTGTTGCTGGCCGTTTTTTTTTTCTATCTGCCTCTGTTGGCTCATCATCAAAGAAGTCTGAGATCTTTATGCCTGAGTTGCTTGCGTCTTTGGCAGCGTCCCCTTTTGCTACTGGGATGCAACTGTGGTTTCCTCCTCCTTCTCTCATTTGGATGAGGAGGTTAGTTCATATGGTTGAATATGGGTTGGAGAGGTTTTTCTCTTGGGGCGACGGTGCAGCTCCTCGCTGTCATCGGCGACAGGAGCAGCAGCTGGTCTTGGAGTGATCTGGATTGGCTTGGAAGCTGCTAACTCCGTCGAGAAGGCGGGAAACTATGGGTCGACGTCTTGATATTTTTCCAGCAAGTATGCCATAAAAGGCCTCTTGCACCTCAGTACTGCCCGTTGCGGCTGGAATGGCGGCATCTTGGGATGGCGGCTGGGCGGTGGAAGGTGTGTCTGGCTTCGCGTTATGCATCATCTGCTGGCGTACCCTTCATGTCCATCCTTCCTTGGCAGGAAGAATTTTGTCTTTGGGGTCTGGCGACACGCGAATTTTGCGCAAAGGCCCGTTATGAATGCAGAGAAGAAGAGAGGTCTCTTGGCGTTTGGTTTTTTCGCGTGAGCATAGACCTCCTTTATGATTACCTCGCCAACGTTGATCTGCCGCCCCATCATTATGTTGTAGATAAGGGCGAGCTTTGGCCTATTTACTATCGATTCGTGTGTGGAAGGCATCAGGTGACGCTGGACAAAGTAACTCCAAAAGGCTGCCTCTGGTAGCAAATCGCGGTGGTTGACTGACCCGTTGTTTTCATTTGTTAGCCACTTGGTGTTTGGCTTGCAGATCTCCCTCTTGATTTTGTTGTAGTCAGCCACCGTTAAGTAGGACTCCCATTCCTTGTGTGGATTGTCACTGACTTCTATTCTATAGAAGCTGTTGATCATGTCAGCAATAAACTTGACACCTTCTCCGCGGACGTACACGAAAAGGCTCACCGGTGTTGGTCTATGGGTGTAGAACTGTCGCACATGGTTGTTGTTGATTCCTTCTGGCTGCCATGCGAACTGGTCCCCGCCCATATTGTGTATCCTTTCGAATAGAGAGGGTTCCAAGCCAAAATCCCCATCAGACTGGGTATATTGGAAACCCATCTCTTCCCATAGTTTGCACTCTCTAAAGTGTTTCTTGTAGGTCTCCTCGACAACAGGGTTCAAGAACCTTTTGAAATGGGTTTTAGAGGAGGCGGTGGGTTGCTATGATGAGACCATAGTTTTTGGGACGGTTGTATTTCTTAAAGAAAGAAAAGAAAGAGCGTGAAAGAAAATAAAGGAAGGGAAATCTTGGAAGCACAGATTGCAGAAAGAATTCAGAGTAAAGGAGAAAGCAAAGTGAAGAACGGAGGGAGAATGGTTGGCTTTATATAGCTGCTTCTCTCCTTTGCCTTGACGGGCACGCTGCCAACGGGCGACAATTATTGCGGCGTGAATAACGGGATTCTATCTGTTACCTAGATATCCATTCCGCTCGCTGGGGCAAAATATAGTCGTTGCGGCTAGCTGTTATGAAGCCACTAGTCATTATGCTTATCTACCTTGGGCTGCCCTGGCCGCTAGTTGGGCTTCTCCGTTATTCTTTAATCTTTCTTGATCTTTCCTTCATTCCTAACCTGAAATAAATACAAGAATTAAATAAAAATTAAATCTAATCTTTAATGCTTAAAAATAAAGTACAAATAAAATAATAAAAAAAGTTTGGGTTATGTTGGGCTGCGCTTTTACCACACATAACCACTTCCTGAGGGTCTTTGTGTTTGGCTATTCTTCTGGGCATGTCCTTCCCCTCCTCAGGTGGATGTTGCTGCCAACCTTGCTGCCCTAGCGGGACATACACCAAGAAAACAAAGAGGTTTTTTTATTAAATAAGTAAAAAGAGATTTAATATGCAAAAACTAAATAGAAGTGCAAAAATTCAAACGTAGTTGCTGTTGCCAATCCCCGGAAACAGTGCCAAAGACTTGTAGAGCGTCTAGGTGTTCTCTATTTCTGAGCGCAAGTGCACACTCTTTTCAAGTTATAGAATAAAAATATTGTCTCCCACATGGATTGGAGCAGCTCCTATGAATGGCTTCCTGAACAAAGATTTAGTATATGCATAATTATATCTCATGATGTGGAAATATAAAACACAAATAAAATAAAGATAATGATGAGAGGAATGATAGGGAGTGATTTGTGCGATTGATTGGGTGAGACAAATGCAGCTCAGCAGTATATGGATTGCATTGTATAGTCTAAGCATGTTTTGTGCTGCCATGAATTGCTGCTTCAGCGGGATGGCGGGCGGCAAACTACGACCCTGTCACGCGGCCGCGGCAGGTCATTGCCCTTGAAGGAGTGTACTGTCTCGGCAGGTGGAACGGAAATGTCCTGGCGGCAAGTCTAATAGACACTCCAAAGTTCGGCGGGATAGTCGACAGTGATCCCTCATATTTCTAGGTTAGGATGCTCGAACACTCACGTGATGTAGGCAATACCTAGCAATCTCAGCGTCAACCTAACACTGGCAAGTTCATTCGATTGGAGATCCCTTTTAGCCGCTGAAACTTGTGAATTGGTGTGGAACCAAGTTAGTCACGCCTTTGCATGCTGTGATCGTGCTTAACCCTTTCGTGAGCCTTGCACTTTCGTGCCCGACAAATGAATTTTCTCTTCAACTGACTGGTGTAGACTAATTGAAAGAACAAAGAGCATAGATTATGCAAAATTTGGAATTTTATTGAAAACAACTCAAAACTATTACAACTGTTTCCCTCAAACTACTTTACATACATGCGCCTAAACCCTAGGAGGGATCACTGTCTAACTAAATCTAGTTGTGCGGCTACTCAAGCTTGCATCCCCTCACCCTCGTCATGCCCCTATACCCTTACATACATTGGGTATATATAGGGCTCATGGCCTAAATTTGAGTCCTCCTTGAAGTAGGAGTTCTAAAAGTAGATGACATTAAATACAAACTCTATTATTACTTAAATATGGAGTCTTTCGACGTTGCCTTTTTCTGCAAGTAAAGATAAGTGCTCTTACTTATCGATCTTGGTTCAGCTCTACCAGTCGCTACAAGCTTTAGAAAATCGCAAGTCTGGGCTTATTGGGCTTAGAAAATTGCCCTCTTTAAATCTTGACCCATCTTGGCTAAGTCGGTGTAACTTCTGCACGGGTGGCACTTGGCGGCGATGCTGCTTCGGTAGTGTCATTGGCGGCATCTGGAACTGCTTCAGTACAACTCCTTTGGTTCCAGCTTTCATGTCCTCTTCTTTTCTCTCCTCTCGTTTCCTAGCTATAGCACCTGAAAATATAAACTAAACTAAAATAATAACTTTTCACAACCAAACATAAAATATTCAATGGAAGCATGGTAAAAAAGAAGATATTGTTATAATGCATGCAATGCACCTAAATATGCCTAAATGTACTTAGGAATATCAATAATAAGGGCAAGAATGTGTACAAAATATAGAACTCATGGACACTCTACATTCAATTATTTTCAATACTTGTTATTAGGGATCCAATTTTTTTAACACTTGTTATTAGGGCCTCAATTTTTCTCAATATTTGTTATGATGTGAAAATTCAATTTCTTTAATATTTGTTATTAGGGTCAATTTTTATCTAATAATTATTATTAGAGATCTAATTTTTTCAATACTTATTATTGAGGGATAAATGCTTTCTAATATTTTTTATTAGAAACATAATTTTTACCAATATTTGTTATTAGATACATACTCATAAAAAATTTCCCCAATATTGGTTATTATAGAGCCATTTTTAATAAATACTTGCAATTAGGGGCCAATTCCCCCCCCCCCCTCCCAATATTTGTTACTAAAGGCCTACTCTTAAATTTTTTTTTCAATATTTGTTATTAGGGGTATATTTTTTTCTCAAAATTTGTTATTAGGGGCATATTTCTTCCAATATTTGTTATTAGAGAAATACTCTTAAAATTTAATTTTCCCCAACACTTGTTAACTAGATTTTTTCTAATTCTCGTTATTAGGGACATAATTTTTAGGTTCTCCTTTCACCACTAAAATCTTTTTCCGGTGAAAAGAAGATGGAGTTAGTCTCACTGAAAGAAAAACAAGGATGATAACCTCTTTCTCCTATTTTAAAATAACTATAGCTCTAATCATTTCCCCACCTCACCAAGGACCAATGAGGAGGTTTCCCTCAACCAAGGGTAAGCTATAAAAACAATAATTTCTATCTTTTCTTTATCGTTTCAACTTTTTATCAACTCAAGGAAAATGATGACTATTAGCCATCCTTTCTAACCAGCTTCCACGTGGGAAGAACAAACTCAAGTAGGTTAGTCATCACCACTTCATTTTCTTTCAATTAAACCTTTGAACGCATTTAAATCAGGAGACCCGTTTCGAAATGCGTAAAGTTGTATCGGAGCGGCTATGCAAAAGTCCAAAATTTAGTTGATACAATTAGAACTTTATCGGAACGCCCTATAATCATTTCGAAACGTCTTACCTAGGCAGTTTTGATATGAGTCTTATTGTATCAAAATGCCTAGCTCAAAAACAACATTTTAAGAATTTAAAAGGGTTTCAAATAAAAAGTTTGGACTCACTAAGGTCCCTCATCAATAAAAGAGATCGTAACACTTAATCTAAATGCAACACATAAGCTCTTCGGTGCAAGATTTTAGGTCGTCAGAACCTAATTCCGACTAGATAAGTTTTCTGGGTGTTGTAACTCTCCCCCCCTTTAAAGAAAATTCGTCCTCTAATTTTCCCATGTAGCATTATGCTCATCTATATGAGCCTAATTAAAGTTAGACATTTATAAACAAAAGATCGGATTAGCCGGCAAGTCACAATACTCATTAAATAACTCCTAGGTGACAAAGTAACACAATATACAATACAGACTAGCATAGGTTTAGTCCATAACCGACTAAACTCTAGCTATGATACCACAAAGGTAACACCCCCTTCTTCGCCTGGTCGAGAACCGAGTCAGAAGGTGCTATCGATGAACGATGCAGCGATCGGTGTAATAAAATTTCGTTTTATAATCAACACTTAAACAATAATATACAATAACACACTACTGAGATTCATCTTAGTCCATTTAGTCCATTAAGAAACATTAACCAATCACTTAGGACCAATTTTAACTATTACAAGTTTTAGGGACTAAATTTAAATCTGATAAATTAGAGGTCCTTCAATGCAATTGACCATACCACAATGTAATTCAATGCAATAATAATAAGTCTGTAATTTTTCATGCAATTTGGTATTCATTTACTCATTCAATTCAATCATCCTAAATTCAGTGACTATTCTGTAAACAATGCAAACTGTCAAATTCGTACCTTTTAACCAACTTAACCAACCCTGTATCGAAACAATTTGATGTTGTTTCAATACGGGTACACAATGGTTAACCTTGATTTACTTTTCCCACTACCCATATCGGTACAGGCAAGCCCTATATTGGTACGGGTTGACTCTTATTGACTTTGACCTTGGACATGTGTCGATACAGGTTAGACTCGTATCGAAATAGAGGATTCTAGTAGCATAATATTTTGGTAAAGCTTTAAACCGTATCGATACGTCCTATTCTGTGAGTTCAATGATGCCTACCCTTATTGATACGCCATTACCCCATAACGATACGGCTTGACCTGTAATGACACATATTTGCTGGTTTTTAATCGATTTGACCTACCAAACGATGTTCAAATGTAATGAAACTTTACATGCAATATTTCAATACTATAAGTTACTGGCATGCCAAATTTCATCACCTTTTTAAGCCAAATATGCATATTAGGCCAATTTCAAACAAACTTTAACAAGTCATTTATGACACTTAAACCACACATAACACATAGCCTTATACTCATAGACAAAACATCAAGTTCAACTAGTTTAGCTACTTTACCACTATTCTAGGAGTTCACAAAGACAAAATACTGTACTTTAGGCTCGAGGTGACTTACCACTTTACCAACTAGCTCCGATCTTTAAACGACATCTCTTAACCTGAAATGTATGGACAATGAATGCATTAGACTTATATAGTCTAAGTGAGGTAGCCAATAACAATGAATTAACATGGTATATCATTTATCATGCTTTGATGTCAATCATAGTATCAATTGTATGAATAAACATGGCATGCTCCTCATTTATACTAAAAGTGTATTATCAATTATGATGTTATCAATGACAATATCAAAATACCATAACAAAGCAATAACAATAACCAATAATTCCCTTGGATCGATTCACGGTAATAAATACACAAATTCCACCACATCACCAACAATAACAATAGTGGCCGTGTCATAATCCCTCCGCTGCACCAATTGACCAACACACAACACATCTCTCTGCCGCAACAATGGCCGAAGCCCAATACTCGTACCAATGAGCTCATGAATTCTATAGCATGCCAATTGTATCCAATACTTCGAATCCAAGGTTTAACAATCAATGGTTCAACAACAATGATTCAATATCAATGATACAATAACAATAATTCAATATCAATGATTTGATGACAATATGCATATATCAAAACCAATATCTCAATAGCAATATGTAATACCCAATTTACAATAGTCAATGTTTGATGCTCAATGATTCACTTGGCAATGTTTCAATGAATTCGATGACAACAACAATGCTTCGGACACGATTTTCAATATGATACTTACCCCTGCTTACCAATGGAGTCTACCAAGAAATTCGATGCAATTTACCTTAAGACAATGTTAGCTATTCGAACAGAATCAATAACGATTAATTCGAGAAGGCTCCTCGCCTAATCCCGAGACTCCGACTACACTCATCTCGATAATCTGAAGCTCCTACGACTCTCGGATGCTACTCCTTTATTCTTATCTTTCGATAATGACAGTGGATAATCTTTCACCACTTCTTGAGTTAGGTAATAATAGGAAATTATTAGAATCAATATGATGATATTGATACTTGGAATAGCTATTAGCTATTAAACAAAATCTTCTCTTAAAGCTTTTAACTTGAAATTGGGCATTTAATGACCAAGAGAATCAATAATTGATTTAGGGTTTCCACTTACCCGGTCGATAGCTATGAATTAATATTCTTAAATCAAGGAAAGCTTAAGGATCAAAATTTGAGAGGTGTATGCTTAAGCTTGATTGGAGAAGATGACAATGGAGGTGTGAGCTTGTTCTTCAAAGCAAGGAGATGTAATTAGTCTCGGTGAAAGCAAAACAAGGATGAGAACTCCTTTCTCCTATTTTAAAATAACTACAACTCTAATCATTCTCCCACCTCACCAAGGACCAATGAGGAGGTTTCCCTCAACCAAGGGTAAGCTATAAAAATAATAATTTCTATCTTTTCTTTATCCTTTCAACTTGTTATCAACTCAAAGAAAATGATGACTATTAGCCATCCTTTCTAACCAGCTTCCACGTGGAAAGAACAAATTCATGTAGGTTAGTCATCACCACTTCATTTTCTTTCAATTAAACCTTCGAACGCATTTAAAACAGGAGACCCGTTTCGAAACACGTGAAGCTGTATTGAAATGGCTATGCAAAAGTCCAAAAGTTAGTTAATACCGTTAGAACTATATCAAAACGCCCTATAATCATTCCGAAACGTTTTACCTAGGCCGTTTCGGTACGGGTCTTACTGTATCGAAACGCCTAGCTCAAAAATCTCGTTTTAAGCATTTCAATGCATTTCAAGTAAAAGAGATCATAACACTTAATGTAAATGCAATACTAAAGCTCTTCGGTGTAGGATTTTAGGTCGTCGGAACCTAATTCTGACTAGACCAGTTTTCGGGGTGTTACATTTTTCTAACCTAAAATACATTGAAAGTAAAGATAAAAATCCCCAAATTTTAGTTGATTTTGCTTGATTCTTGCTCTCTTAATTTCTTATTCGAATTTGACTTTCCCCTTGTGTTTGATTTGGTTCGAATTTGTACTGATTTTGGGGATTTTTCTTTATTTTTTTAGATTCGAATCTGATTATCCTAATTTTCTTTCCCCTTTCTCTATTTTATTGCGTGTTTTGTAGGAAATATGGGATGCTGTCGGCGGCCATTAGTGGTGAAGAGGCGAGGGCTAGTTCGGCGGTCACCAACGTCGTTGGGCGATGGAGACGTTGCATTGGCCGGCGCATGAGCAACCATGGCAGCTTTAGCTGTGGAAGTCGATGAGCCTATTGTGCGGGCGAGTGGCAGCGCGAGTGTGGGAAGCAACCCTTCCTTTTCCATGGTCTAATCTGGACCGTTGGATCCTAACCCTAGATCCAAAGATTGAGATTAATGCATGCACATGGGATAAACAAAAGGGTTATTTAGGATTTTAAATTTGGGGTCAAATGGGAAATGTATTGTATTGGGTCGTTATTTATTT
This sequence comes from Hibiscus tridactylites, assembly GCA_958450335.1. Taxonomy (NCBI): domain Eukaryota; kingdom Viridiplantae; phylum Streptophyta; class Magnoliopsida; order Malvales; family Malvaceae; genus Hibiscus; species Hibiscus tridactylites. Next base: position 36,971,752 of record OY288266.1, read on the forward strand.
AAATGGACTCCTAATTAAAAAAGAATTCTTATTTAAAACAAATGTGTCTTTTTATTTTTTATTTTTTTTGGGCATTAAATTTAATAATAATACTAATAATAAGATATATATACGTAGTAGTAGTAGTAGTAATAATAATAATAATAATAATAATAATAATAATAATAATAATAATAATAATAATAATAAGATGAAAATTCAGTGATAAAAAATAAAAGGACAAGAAAGATCTTGAGAGCAATCAATGTCTAACTTGTGAAAGATGTGACTCAAGATAGTTTCATAGGTAAAGGATTTGACTAGGTTGGTGCGGCGGTGATTACAATATGAACCATCTCGGCGTTAATGATTTGGGCAAGGTTGGGACGTTTTCCTTCACAGAAACAATAGAGCCAAAATTTTTCAAACATACGAATAGAAAACCATTTACCACCGGATGGTTGAAACCACCAAGTGATAAGAAGGAGAATAAAACGTTCATGGGCTTCAAGGACTTAGAATGAGGAACCTAGATCATGGAAGGATGGAAATTTGGTTTCATTTAAACCCACATCTGCTAAACATAGGTGATCGGCTAAGATTTTAGAATCAAGACGAAACGTCTTGCCCATGGCATAGGACTAAAGAGCAATGGTTTCAGTTTTTCCTTCATTTTGGAATCAAGATGAAACTTCTTGCCCATGGACATAGGGCTTGAAAACTTCATAAGGGTTCGTCCATCTCGATTTGAATTTACTTGGAAACAATTTTAGCCATGAGTTAAATAACAAAACACATTTGCCTACCTCAAATTGTATTGGCATTATCCTTCTGTCATGCTAGCGTTTTGCCTTCTCCTTGTAGATTCTGGCATTCTTGTAGGCTTGTGTTCTGAATTCTTTAAACTCATTTAGGTCTAGTAACCTATTTTCTCCAGCAACTCTCCATGTCATGTTAAGTGTTTTGATGGCCCAATAGGATCTACTGGCAAATGGCATGGCTTTCCAAAAACAAGTCGAAATGGCGATGTACCCAAAGGAGTTTTAAAGGCAGTCCTATAAGCCCAAAATGACTCATCTAGTCTCAAGGACCAGTCTTTCCTTTATGGATTTACAGTCTTCTCTAAAATACTTTTGATCTCCTTGTTTGAAATTTTGTCTTGCCCATTTGTTTGTGGATGGTATGTCGTAGCAATCCTCTGCTGAATTCCATACTTGCACAAAGATTTAGAAATTAGATTGCATTTAAAATAGTTACCCTCGTCATGAATAATCACTCTAGGGGAACCAAATTGAGTAAAAATTGTTTGTGCAAGAACTTGGCAACAGCCTTGGCATCATTTGTTGGCAGGGCAACAACCTCTACCCATTTCAATACATAGTCAACGACCACAAGAATATATACATTACCTGTAACACCCCAATTTTGGGCTTAGAAGTTTAGGGTCTGAACCAGACCGGTCTGAGAAACGGTTCGAATATAAAAGGAGGTTTTAGGGAACACCTAGTTCGGGATGCTTTAAAAATATAGAAACATATCTAAAAATCCTCATTTAATATATATATATAAGAGTGGTGAAATCAATTTTACAAAATAAGGTTTGGAAATACTACATTTCGGTGTAGTGACCAAAATGCGATTTTTGCAAAGTTTAGTAGTGATTGTTTTGTAAAGGATTGAAACTTTGAATCTTTAAGGAGCTAATTTACCCAAAATATTTTTCTCCAGATTTTTCCTTAATTTGGGTGATTTAATTAATGTTTTAATTAAATAAAAGAAAGGTGGAAACTAAATTTTAACATTAATATCTACCTTTCTCTAATTTTCTCTCATTTCTTTTTCTCTCAAAATCCTATCTTCCAAACACCTTTTCTCTAGAAACATTCACATTTATTTTCACTTCAATTGATGAGATTTCAATCACTCATTGGTTCCTAAGCAACTTGCATCAAATCCTTTTGTTTTCCAAATTGAATTTTCATGGAATTTTGCCCAAATCAAGGAGAGATCATCTTTTAGAGGTAATATTGTTCTTCTCCTCTAAATACTCAATTCTTTACTGAAATTCCCAAGCTGTCAATCCTTTATTAAAGTTTTATAAATGGTTTTAATGTTAGAAACATGATTTTGGCTTAAAACTCAAGATTTTGGAAGAGATCTTGAAGATTTTCGTTGTGGTTGATTGGGCTCTGTTTTGAGATGGTTCCCTAATGAATTTTGGATGTTAAATGATGTTAGAAATGAGGTTTTGTCAATCTAATCCCGAATAGGTTGTGTTTCCTAAGTTTTTGCTTAAGAAAATGATGGTTATTGAGGTGTTCTTGGTGTTCTGTTATAGCTGGAGGTATAAGGTCGAGTTTAGGATTGTTTTGATGGTGATTGATGTTTAGAAATGATTAGGAGTGATGGATCTTGGCTGGGTTAAGTTTTGGAAGAGTTTGGAGGTGATTTCAGTTGTGTTTGGTAGCCGAAATGTTGTGTTTGCTTAGAGCAGCGGGTTTAGGAGTGTTGGCTGAAGATTTCAATGCATGATGATGCATTAATCCTCTGCTTTTCTGTGTCTAGAACAGGGGAGACATCTTCGGACACTTTTGGAGTTGATCCGGAAGCTTAATCGGCGTTTCAGCAAGCAAGCGAAACGAAATCGGTGAGTGCAATTGGGTTTGAAGTCCATGAGGAAAAAAATACAAGGTTTGGGGGATTTAGGAGAGGTTTGAAACACCTTCCTAAATCTGGAAGTAAGTATGGCTTGATTTGATCTATCTAAAGTGGTGTTTGCCCATAAAATGCTTTTACATGCTCATGGTTTGAGATTGTTAAATTCCTATTGTTTTTATGCATGTTTTGGAGCATGAGATTATGCTTGTAGAGATGTCAAGTGATGGCATGTTGCATATAATAGATTTGAGCTTTTGGTTTAAAGCAAAATATGATTTATGTTTTGAAATGTGGTGAGAAAACCTTTGAGTTTATTGCATGAAAAACAGTAGGTGAGATGATATTATAACACATTATATTGGAAGAGATGTTGAGAAACTTACCGGATATAATTGATCGATCAATAGGATGAGAGTGCACTATAAACTAAAAATTCGTACATGGTCTTTGGTTAAGCCAAAGGGAGATATTTCCGATGATGGGCATTCTATCGGGTAGGACTTGGTGAAATATCCAAGCTTTGTGGCGATGAGAGATTCCGCCATGTGAGTACGGTGATGAGAGATTCCACTGAAAGTTGTTGCTAGACAAGTGATTACGGTGATGTGAGATTCCACCGAAAGAGTCTAGTGTAGAAATGTGTCCGCATATCCGAGTATTGATGAGATGCTAAATGCCAATATAATTGATGAAATGATTTTGTTATACATGTACCTTTGATGAAATGATTTATGCTATGAGATATGCATATGTATTTTGTTTAGAGATGCTTTGACAATACTAGCATGTGAATGGATTTGCCATGAGTTTTGCATTGGTTTTAATGCATGAGATAGAATGAAGGTACATGTGATTTCAATGAGTTTGCTTTGAAGTTTTCCAAGCATGAGAAAGAGATGAGCATGTGGTTTAAAAGCTTTGATGAAAGTGTTTTCTAAAAATGCATTATTGTGTTGGTTTTCTTTAGCGCATGCCTCACTAAGCATTTGTGCTTACGCTCTCTTTTACCAATAATGCAAATAATTGAGGTGTTTAAGGGCATCAAGGAAGCTAAGTCCATCCAAGGAAATCCAAGCTCACGTATGGTGAAGTTTTCACACACTATTAGTTTTGATAATTTGGCATTGGGAAACTAAGATTTGTTTTGGGAGATGTGTTAAACTCCCTGAGGTTGTGGCATGTTTGCCTTGGTTGTTTTGAATTGTAAATGGCCTTAATTGCTTGTTTGGAGGTTTGATTTCCCTTTTTGGTTTGATATTAGGAAGCATGCCTCTAGACTTGTGAGTTTTCATGTTTGTTGCTATGATGGTATTTGGGAGTCCTAAATATGTTCCTTATATGCTTGATGACTTGTGGATATGCTTGGGAAGTCTTTAGAATGTGTTTGAATGGGTTTATGCATGAAAAACCAACAATAATTGCAGATTCTGGGCAAACCGTATTGAAACACCCTCTAGTGTTTCGAAACGGGGGCCTAAAATGGCCTTCGTGTTTCGAAACGCCAAGGGATGTTTCGAAACAATTTGGCTACTGGAATGCCTCGTTTCAGAACTGGTCTCGGAACCAACCCGCGTATCGAAACAGTCAACTCTGTTTCGATCCTGCGTTTCGATACAACAGGTGGATGTTTCGAAACAGGAGACCGTAGGGCACTGATTTGAATGGTGCTGAAGTTAGCAAGCTTTACGTTTTAGTCCCAAATGTTGATGTTGCAATTGTTTGAGTTTGAGATGTCCAATTAAGATGAAATTTGGCAGAGAATCATGTAACAAGACTAATTTTATATTGATAACCTTAAAATCAGTAATGACCTTCTAATTTACAGAATTTACATTTTGGTCCCTAAACTTGTAATAAGTGCAATTGAGTCCCTTAATGTCGCTCGATCGCTGTGTTTTCTCATATGTGTGTTGGGAGTACTCACTTAGGGATAATTTGCATCTAGACAAGATTAAAAAGAAAAAAAGGGTTGTGAATCAAGGTTGACTTTTGAGTTGACTTTGGTTTTCCCCGTGTAATCTTCGTAGTTCGGGCCAACCGTCTAGGCCGGGCTAAGGGGGTTACATTACCAAATGTTGGAGGAAATGGACCCATAAAGTCTATCCCCCACACACCAAATAAGTCCACATGCATAATGTTTTGGAGCGGCAATTGGTGTCTGCCAAAGATGTTTCCAGTCTGTTGGCATCGATGCATGCCTTGGCATAGTTGTGGGCATCTTTGTATAGCGTGTGCCAAATGAATCCTAACTGCAACACCTTGGTAGCAGTCTTCATCCCAGCAAAGTGTCCTCCATATGGTGTGGCATGGCATAGTTACAATAAGTTGTGTTGCTCATCCTCTAGCACACACCATGTAACACCCCTCGCCTGGATTAGGAGCGAAGAGCATTACCGAGACAAGAAACGAGACTTATTAAAGATTCATTATAAGTTTTAGCTTACAAGAATTACAAGATTAGGGTCCATTAATTTTTTCTCCTTTAACTTAGTGATCAAGGAACATTTCGAACAACCAAATAGGCTTAGCAATCCATTTTAACTTAACTCATTCATTACCTATAGTATTCTAGTCCATTGAAAACCATTATAACTAAATTCACTAATCATCTTACAAATATGTGCAACATTTCACCATTACAATTCAATGAACTATCATATTTTAACCATTTAGATTAGTCTAGACTTATAGGACATAAAATGAATCAAACCAATTATCTAGATCATCCAATACCTTTCGAATAGAGATAGGTTCTCTAGACTTGCCTAAGTTCAACTCAACTAGTTCAAAACCTTAGAACATTAACATCATTCGAATAAATTAGCTTAGATAAATATCACGATCTTTCATTTATTTAGCCAGACTATAACCATAATATATTCAAGAACCATAGCTTAAACACACTTATATACATCACAAGTACCATTAAGGTTATCCATTAAGTTTCATTCAAGTACTCAAAAATTTACAACCCATTTCATCAAGATTTCACATACGTTTTATATACAACTCAAAATGCATGAACTAGATAGTCTGGACTCCAAACTAAGTCACCAACTAGGTGTGCAACAAAAGAGATACAAGTCATACTTTATCTTCACTTGTGTAATGTCTTGGTTCTAGAATGAGAAGCTTATATCACTTTAGGACCTGAGGTTTGGGAAAAAGGAAAAACGAGAGTGGAAAGTACTTAGAGTACTTAGTGAGGTAGCTCTAAGCTATAAGCTTGTCAAGTTTTTGTATCTTTTAAGTCAAGTAACACCTAACTAGGCTTTTATTTCATTTTAAATTATGACCTAATTAAGTCTAGATGAATCCATTCAAATAGTACCACAAGCAAGACAAGTTTAGCTACTCAATTCAAGCATTATCATCACCAAGCATATAAGAAATAAAATCACAAGTATCAAGCATACACATCAAGCAATCTCAAGCTTACCATTCGAATGATAGTCCATTTTACCAAGTTGATATCAAGTTCAATCAATTTTAGGTGATCAAGGTCTCAATCCATTTTAAATTGGTCTTTACATTCGATTTCATTATTCAAGAATCATATACACAATTCATTCAAGATCAATTAGCTCATTTAAATCTATTTTTAAGTTCATTATTCCTTGGCCTTTAGTTAAGTCTAGGTACATAAGTCTCCAAGCAACTGTCGCCACAAGATGCACCATAGTGCTAGTTAACCCTCTTACTGTCGCCAAAGACCACAATACGTACCCTCCGTATGTCACCACAAGATGCACCGTAATGCTGGACCGTAGTCCCCTTGACATAATGAGCTCTTGACTCTAAGGCATGCCCTTGTACCTATGACTAACTAGAAACCAAGGACATGTTGTTTAATTCATTACCAAGCAATCATTCAAGTTACTTATACATCAAGAATGTCAAGTTTGAATTCATTTTAGGCCCTTAAGCCAAGTGAACTTTGGTTCATATTACATTAGATCAAGCTTTTCAAGCATTATTCGAGATCACAAGATTACCAACTCCATTTGGCATTTACATTCCAAGCAAGCAAATAAATCCAGCATTTCATTAATTCATCACTAATCCACAATACAAGCAAGCAAGCAAGTTGAATTACCAATTCATTATAATCCATCCTTCCCATTTGATCAATTACCAAGTATAAATTAGTTTCATTTCATGTGATGATGTTCAAACAAGAAAGTAGACATGATAGCTTGGTTAGGACCTAAGTCCAAAACCCTAAAGTAAACTACACTCACAATACTCCAAGCTAGGTAGTCTTGTATTGTTATTCCTTTTTGTATATCCCTTGATGATCCAACCTTATTTCCTTCATCAACCTCATCTATCACTTGCTCTAGCAAGTAATACACAACATGGAGAGATCTTTAGAATCAATATTGTAACCCCCTCGACCCGACCTAGGCGATAGACCGAACCGAACGGGTCACACGGGGAATATTGAAGTAAATCGGGAAGGTTTACCTCAATAAACAACCCTAACATTTTTTTTCTTTTTTTATCTTAACTAGATGCTCATTAGAGTCCTATGTGTTTAACAATACAACGGAACATTCACAATTCAGTCGGACATCAATTGCATTCAATTACGGCTTTAAGGGACTAATTTGTAATTTTACCGATTAATAGGGACTTATGCCATTATTGTGTTACCATCTTTTAATTAGTCATATTCCATACACCACAGTCAAAGTTCAACTTAAAATAATAATTCATGCTCATTTAATTGCATCCAAAACATCCAGAGACTAAAACGTAAATAATTAGAACTTCAGAATATTCCAACAACTAACATAATTGTCAGCTATTTCGGTACATGCTATCCCTGTATCAGAACTGGTGTGTCGAAATAGGTTCCCAAGGCTCAGAACACGGGCTCGTATCGAAACACCCTTGAGGTGTTTCGGAACCGAAGCTTCCAGTAACAAATTGTACAAGAACATGCTTCCCCTGTTTCGAGACCCTTAGGCCATTTCAGGCTCACTATTTCGGTACAGACTCGAGTGTACCAAAACACTTAGGCCTGTAATTCAACATGTTGTTAACATTCATACAACATAATTAGAACATCAAACCACACCATATATGGCAAAAGCAACATCATAGCAAGTATATAGACATCAATAGAATCTTTATGCATAAACCCTATGCAAGAATAGCCACATAGAAGTCAAAACCAAATCCAAGGCATAAACCAAACACTAAAGGCCATTTACAAATCATTAAGGGCATTGCAAACATGCCTCAAAACAAGGAGTTCCAAAATACAATCTCCCAACACATAGCATCCACCCATTGCCAACTATTATTACTAATAAGTAAATATAAGATCATACTTGAGCTTAGACATAATGCTTGGTAATCTTCTTGCCTCTTTGCTGCCCACACAAGCTAATTCTCTGCATTGTTGGAAAAAGAGACCGTAACCACAATTGCTTAGTGAGGGATGCTCAAAACATACAACCACAACAATGCAATATAAAACCAAATCTCTTTTAGTAATCTCTAACTCATCATGCTCATTTTATCTCATGCTTGAAATCATTTTCATCGTAAAAACCACATCATTTACATCACATGTACCATCTATCTCATGCATTTAACAAATGCAAAGTCTCAAGGCATAGCCTTACATGAGTAAATCTCAAAAAGCATTTCTCAAATCATATTCTCCATTGCAAAGCATCGTGCATAAAATTAATTATAACGAGGTACATGTGAATCTCATAATCAATCTCATATATTGGTCTTTTAACAACATTACTCGGATATGCAGATAGCTTGACTAAACGTCAAGTCCTAAACCCGGTGGAATCTCACATCACTAGACTCTCATGGCGGCATCTCTCATCGCCACAAAGCTTGGATGTTTCACCAAGACCTACCCCGATGGAATATCACATCATCAGACTCTCACTTTGGAACGAGATGGCACTACCCTCATTGCCTGAACAAAAGAGAACATATGAATTTTGTATTTTATAGTGCACTTCTCGTCCTATTGGTCGACAAATTATAACCGGTAACAATACACTCATTTTATGCCAATATATACATTTTAAACACCATTACCTAATGTTTTTCAATGCATCAAATCCAAAATCAATGGGACAATATTCGAGAAACGAGAGCGAAATATCTCAAACTTACTTCCGAGCTTAGATTAGTGTTTCAAACTCAATCTAAACCCTTAAACCGTGCTTTCAAGTACTTCAAGACTTTTAAAACCAATTCCACTCACCGACTTGCAAAACCAAGATTCGCCGATACAAAATTAAGCGTCTGAAGCCCCTGAAACTTCACCGTTCACTACCGATGTATTCTCCCCTGTTTATACCACACAAGAACAGAGGATTAATGCATCATAATGCATTAAAATCACCATCAACTTAAACAATCCTGTTGCTCTGTCCAAAACGCCAAAATACCCATCCGAAAACAACTGAAATCACCTTCGATTGCTCTCTAAACTCAGCCCAGCCATAAACTAACACTTCCATTGAAATTTAATCATCAAACAACTTCTAAAAGAAACCTAACAACATCCTTATACCTCAAGCAACTAAGATTTCACACTTTCTCATCAAAAACCCAAAATCTAACAATCTAATAATTAGGGATTCATCCTATATCGAGATTATTATTACAAAACCTTTATTCTCACATCCTTTAACATCCAAAACAAGTTTAAAATCATTCTCGTATCAATCAAAATAGTTCCCAAACGAATTACATAGAAATCCACCAAGAAAAGCTAGATTAATCAATTTTCCATTAATCAAAACATGAAACTTAGTTAATAAACATATTTAGGAAGCCAAAGACTTGGGAATTTCATTAAAGAACCTTGATTAGAAGATATAAATGAAATCTTTCCTCTAACTTTGCCTTTTCTCATCAAATGACAAGATTTTGAAGAAGTCATACAAGAATGCTTTGAGAATAATGATGGAGAAGCTTAGGAAATCATTTGGGAAACAAAAAAAAGTTAAAAGATGAAGATCTCAGGAGTTTGAGAGAGAAAATAGAGTGTTTGGCTGATTGGAAAATGAGAAAATGAAAGTTACGTCAATTCTCTTTTAGCTATTAAAATTCCCTTTTCATTTAAAAATCCTTTTTAAAATCCCTTCTAATTAAAACAATTAAAATGGTCAATTTAAGGGAAAAGGTTCAGAGAATAGATATAAGCTCCCTAAAGATTCTAAGTCTTGGCCCCTTTTTTTTAGTCCTTAAAAACCAATTTTGCACTTTTTACAAAATGGCCACTTTCCGAAATCTTGAGTTTCCAAACCTGTTTTCTAAAATTGATTTTACCCATCTTCAATATATATTTTTAAAAGATTTTAGAAAATTTTCTCATAATTTTATCTTATCCCAAACTATGTTTTCCTGAATCACTTCTAAAGGCTCGAATCTCTAATTTTAGGTTTATCGAACCCTAGACCGCCCTTAAAACCTCTAGGTCCAAAATCGAGGTGTTACAACTCTCCCCCACTTAGGAAATTTCTTCTTCGAAATTTTTACCTGAAGGAAAAAGATGAGGAAACTGCTTCTTCATATCGTCCTTTCTTTCCCACGTGGCTTCTTCAACACCACGATGTCACCAGAAGACCTTGACCAACTCAATGGTCTTACCACGAAGAACCTTGTTGTCCGAATCCAATATCTTAACTGGTTCTTCGTCATAGGAAAAATCTGGATTCAACTCAATTTCTTCAACATGCATAACATGAGACGGATCCGATCTATACTTACGAAGCATGCATACGTGGATAACATCATGTATCTTCTCTAACTCGGAGGGCAATCTCAACCTATAAGCAACAAGTCCAACATGTTCTAGCACTTCATACGGTCCAATAAACCTTGGACTCAACTTGCCTTTCCGACCAAACCTCATCACCTTTTTCCAAGGCAAAACTTTCAAAAACACTTTATCTCCCACGACATACTCAATCTCCTTATGCTTCAAATCTGCGTAAGATTTTTGTCGATCCGAACCCGCTTTAAACCTTTCACTAATAAGTTTCACTTTTTCCGTAGTGCCCTCAAGCACATTAGGCAAAGAAACCAACTTTTGTCCTGCTTCCGCCCAACAAAGAGACGTTCTACACTTCCTTCCATACAAAGCTTCATAGGGAGCCATTTGAATACTCGCTTGATAACTGTCGTTGTAAGCAAACTCCACTAGGGGTAACTGTTTCTCCCAAGAACCTTGGAAATCAATGATGCAACTTCTCAACATGTCCTTCAACACTTGGATAACCCTCTCAGACTGACCATCAATTTGAGGATGATACGAAGTATTGAAATTCAAACACGTACCCAACGCTTGATGAAGACAGTCCCAAAACCTCACTGTAAAACGCGAATCTCGATCCGAAACAATGGACTTAGGCACCCCATTTAACCTCACAATCTCAAAGATGTACAAATCCGCCAACTTGTCTAACGTATATGTAGTATGCACTGCCACGAAATGGGCACACTTCGTGAAACGATCAACAATCGCCCAAATGGAATTCTTCTTGGACAGTGTCAAAGGAAATCCCATCACAAAATCCATAGTGATTATCTCCTATTTCCATACTAGAATTTTCAAAGGTTGTAACAATCCAGAAGGAAATTGATGTTCAGCTTTTACTCGTTGACAAACCATGCACTTGCTAACAAAATTAGCAACATCTCTTTTCAAACCAACCCAATAATACTCATCTTTTAACCCACGATACATCTTTGTACTATCAGGATGCATAGAAAAAAGGACTGCTATGAGCCTCAGTCAGAATAGTGCGCCTTAGCTCAACATCCTTCGAAACAAATATTCGACTTTTAAAGCACATAACACCATCATTATTGAAACAAAGGCGTGATGGATTTCCTTCCATAATGTCCTGAACATGCGGTACCAACGAATCATCTAACAATTTTTTTCCTTAATCAACTCTACCAACAAGGGTTTCACTTGCAATTTAGCCACTAAACCACCATCGTGCAATACATTTAGCCGAGCAAACATCACCCTTAACTCCACCGCTACATTCCTACTCAAGGCATCGGCTATAATGTTAGCTTTCCCTAGATGATACTGGATCGTCAAATCTTAATCCTTAAGCAACTCAAGCCATCTTTGTTGCCTAAGATTCAACTCGCTCTACGTCGTCAAGTATTTCAAACTTTTGTGGTCCGTGTACACCGTACACTTTTCACCATAAAGGTAATGCCTCTAGATCTTCAAGGCAAACACCACCGCAGCTAACTCAATGTCATGCGTAGGGTAGTTACGCTCATGAACCTTCAATTGCCGAGATGTATAAGCTACCACCCTACCCTCTTGCATCAACACACATCCCAAACCAACATAGGATGCATTACTATAAACTAAAAACTCTTTTCCCCATTTAGGTTGAATCAAGATAGGAGCTTGCGTCAACGCTTCTTTCAACTTCTCAGAAGCTTGCTGTCAAACCTTTGTCCATTCAAACTTTACATCCTTTTGCAACAACTTTTTCAAAGGAGCATCAATTATGGAAAAACCATCCACAAACCTAAGGTAGTATCCCGCCAAACCAAGGAAACTACGCACCTCATGATCTGTTTTAGGTGACTTCCAATTCATCACCGCTTCAACCTTTTTAGGATCCACTCGAATTCCCTTGGCCAAAACTACATGACCAAGGAAAACAACTTCCTTAAGCCAAAATACATACTTGCTCAACTTGGCATAAAGCTGATTTTCAATTAAAAATCCCAACACAATCCATAAATGGTTAGCATGATCCTCCTCAATACGAGAGTACACGAGAATCTCATCGATAAACACAACCACAAACCTATCTAAGAGTGCATGAAACACACGATTTATCATGTTCATGAATGCAACAGGGGCATTAGTCAAACAAAAAGGCATCACCAGAAACTCATAATGCCCATACCTTGTGCGAAAAGCAGTCTTAGGCACATCTATATCTTTTACATTCATCTGGTAATGTCCGGATCTTAGATCAATCTTAGAAAACACTGTAGCACCACGAAACTGATCAAAAAGATCACCAATCCTTGGTAAAGGATACTTTTTCTTGACAGTCAACTTGTTCAATTGACGATAATCTATACACATTCTCATTATGACATCATTCTTTTTCACAAACAAGACTGGTGCACCCCAAGGCGAAACATTATGCCTAATGAAACCTCGATCGAGAAACTTCTGAAACTGCATCTTTAACTCTTTCAACTCTTTCGGAGCCATTCGATAGGGAGCAATAGACAAATGGAGTCATATTTTTAATACAACTCAATTCCAAACTCAACCTCTATGTTCGGTGGCAAACTAGGAAAATCTTCCAAAAATACACCCGGAAACTCACATATTGTACGAATGTCCTGCACTCGCACTTCCTTTGTGCTTGGATTCATCACATAAGCTAGGAAAGTTTCACATCCTAACCTCATCAACCGACTCGTTTCAAGAGACGAAACCACATTAGATAAGAATTTCACATTCTCACCTACAACCACCATCTCATAATCATCGACAAGTTTCAACAAACTCGCTTGGTCTCAAAATCAACCACATCCCTATGCTCGGTTAACCAATCCATACCAAGAGTTACATCGAAACCATAGAAAGATAGTTCCATTAGATCAACCTCAAACGCATGACCTCGAACCATCAAATGACATCTTTTATACAACTTTCTTGTAACGATTGTTTTACCAAAAGAACTGGTTAAATGCATACTAACATCTAATAACTCAACAGGCAAACCAAGCACTTGTGCATGCTCACGCAAAATGTATGAATTAGTTGAACCATAATCAATCAAAGAAAGTAATGACAAGGATTGCAAAGTAAAGGTACATGCGATCACATTTGTGTCATTCCTTCCCTCACGGTGCGCATACACTCTAGCATGTCCACCTCCCTCAGGCTGAACAGCTATTACATGTGCAACATTCCTCTGACCATCGTCCTTACACTGAAAATTGCCACGACCACACCCACAGTCTGTTTATGGCTCAGCAGCTCGCACCGGAGCTTGCCCATCTCTAACGGGCTGCGGACAATCACACTTCAAGTGTCCACACGATCCAAAGTTCCAGCACATACCCAAATTACCCCCAACACTCTCTCGTGTGCCTCCTATCGCACCGGTTACAATCTAGAGTATGAATGAAAGCGTTCTGGCCTTGATGACCTCATCCAAGGTTACCACCACCCCTCCTAGGATCAGGTTGATACCTCCGATCCTTATGCTTCTTATAACGATCCCTTCCACCATCATACTCAGCAGCCATCTTTTTGGAGCTAGAACCACCCGAACGAGTAGCCAGACCCAAATTATGTTCAATGTCCTTAGATCGAGTGAATAAGACATCAAAATCGGTGTAATCCAAAGCCAACATGTAAGTCTTAACATCCTTCACCAGCCCATAACGGAAACGATCACATCTCTTATGTTCATCGGGAACCAGTTCGAGAGCATACTGGCTCAACCGAACAAACTAAATTTTGTACTCGAAAATAGTAATGTTTCCTTGCACCAAGGACATGAATTCTCTCTTCTTATCGTCCAGATAACGAACACCCAAATACTTCTTCTTGAAAGCATTTACAAAGAATGCCCAAGTAACCTAGACAAGTTCCATACCAGCAGTGGTGGTCATCCACCATGTATAAGCATCTCCGTGAAGCAAGGAGACAACACAACCAACTTCTGCGCATCATTGCAACCCATTTGACCTAAAATCCTCTTGGTACTCTCAAACCAAGCCTTAGAGCTCTCAGGAGATAGTCATCTAAACTTAGTTCCACCCAAACAGCGCAAACGTTCCAAAGGTAATCCAACATTAGCACCAGGCTGAGGTGCGGCCACATGTATTCCGGCTATCGCTGCCTGAAAGACCCCAACTATAACCTGAATCAACGGTGATATATCACCAGTAGCTTGCCCTTGTGCTACCCGAGGTCCAACACCTTCAACACCAACTCCTGCTCCAGCTCCACCACCACGAGGAGGAGGAGGCGGCAAATTCTCAACCTTCTCATCTATCTCATTCTCGACCATGTTACGTACATTGCCTTTCAGCTCTCGTCTCGGTCCCATTATCAAAAAAGTATAGCTAAAATGAATGCAACATTTAAAAACAATCAAGCTAGCCAAAGCAAGAATCCAAAGTGTGCTCAAGTTTTTACTTTTCAAAACAAAAAATCTCTTTAAATTAGTAATAATATTGCAATGGGTGTCCTTAATTTCATTCCCAACAGCATACAACAATCGCATTTCATGTTATCAAACATTGTGCATCTCACACAAGTCAAACAATGATCAAAACATTACATAATCAATCATTGTGCATAGCATTCATCAAGAATTAAACCGAACAACAATATCATATTAATAATACCTCCCAATTCTTTCGAAACCTGGCTCTGATTCCACCAAATGTAATCCTCTCGACCCGACCTAGGTGATAGACCGAACTGAACAGGTCAAATGGGGAATATTGAAGTAAACCGAGAAGGTTTACCTCAATAAAAAAAACCCTAACATTTTTTAATCTTAACTAGATGCACATTATAGTGCTATGTGTTTAACAATACATCGAAACATTCACAATTCAATCGGATATCATTTGCATTCAATTACAGCTTTTAGGGACTAATTTGTAATTTTACCAATTAATAGGAACTTCTGCCATTTTTGTGTTACCATCTTTTAATTAGTCATATTGCATGCATCTCAGTCAAAATTAAACTTAAAATAATCATTCATGCTCATTTAATTGCATCCACGACATTTAGGGACTAAAACAAAAATAATCAGAACTTCAGAATATTCCAACAACTAACATAACTGTCAGTTGTTTCGGTACAAGCTTTCCCTGTATAGGAACTGGTGTATCGAAACAGGTTCCCAAGGCTCTGAACACGGGCCCGTATTGAAACACCCATGAGGTATTTCGGAACTGAAGCTTCCAGTAACAAATTGTACCGAAAAAGGCTTCCCCTGTTTCGAAACCCTTAAGCCATTTCAGGCTCACTGTTTCGGTACAGACTCAAGTGTACCAAAACTCTTGGGCCTGTAATGACACTTTTTGCTCGAATCTATCATGTTGTTAACATACATACAACATAATTAGAACATCAAACCACAACATATATGGCAAAAACAACATCATAGCAAGTATATAGACATCAATAAAATCTTTATGCATACACCCTATGCAAAAATAGCCACATAGAAGTCAAAACACGAACCAAGGTATAAACCAAACACTAAAGGCCATTTACAAATCATTAAGGGCATTACAAACATACCTCAAAACAAGGAGTTCCAAAATACAATCTCCCAACACATAGCATCCACCCATTGCAAACTATTGTTACTAAAAAGTAAATATAAAATCATACTTGAGCTTAGACCAAATCCTTGGTAATCTTCTTGCCTCTTTGCTGCCCACACAAGCTAATTCTCTACATTGTTGGAAAAAGAGAGCGTAAGCACAATTGCTTAGTGAGGGATGCTCAAAACATACAACCACAACATTGCATTTTAAAACCAAATCTCTTTTAGAAATCTCTAACTCATCATGCTCTTTCTATCTCATGCTTGAAATCATTTTCATCGCAAAAACCACATGTGGATAGCTTGACTAAACGTCAAATCCAACCCCAGTGGAATCTCACATCACCGGACTCTCATGGCGGCATCTCTCATTGCCACAATGCTTAGGTGTTTCACGAAGTCCTACCCTGATGGAATCTCACATCATCGGACTCTCACTTTGGAACGAGATGACACTACCCCGATTGCCCGAACCAAAGAGCACAAACAAATTTTGTATTTTATAGTGCATTTCTTATCCTATTGGTCGACATGTTATATCCATTAACAATACTCTCATTTCATTCCAATATATACATTTTAAAAACGATTACCTATTACTTTTCAATGCATCAAATCCAAAACATTCTCATCCCATCTTAAAAGCTTAAATAATGCATAACATGATATCAAATAGTTCAAACTCATTGAAACATCAAATCTATCTCATGGGATCTTTAAAGCCATAATTTCATATCTCAAAACATACACAAAACAATAGATATAAATCTATTTTCAAAACAAGAGCATGATCATAAAATCAATGGGACAATATCCGAGAAACGAGAGGGATATATCTCAAACTTACTTCCAGGCTTAGATTAGTGTTTCAAACTCTGTCTAAACCCCCAAACCTTGCTGTCAAGTCCTTCAAGACTTTTAAAACCAATTCCACTCACCAACTCGCGAAACCAAAATTCGCCAACGCAAAATTAAGCGTCTGAAGCCCCCTGAAACTTCATCGTTCACTTCTGATGTATTCTCCCCTATTTATACCACAAAGAACGGATGATTAATGCATCGTAATGCATTAAAATCACCAGCAACTTAAACAATCTCGTTGCTCTGCCCAATACACCAAAATACCTATCCAAAAACAACTGAAACCTCCTTCAATTGCTCTCTAAACTCAGCCCAGCCATAAACTAACACTGCCACTCAAATTTAATCATCAATCAACATCTAAAAAGAACCTAACAACATCCTTATACTTCCAGCAACTCAGATTTCACACTTTCACCTCAAAAAACCAAAATCTAATAGTTTAATAATTAGGGATTCATCATATTTTGGGATAATTATCACAAAACCTTTATTCTCACATCCAAAACAAGTTTAAAACAATTCTCATGTCAATCAAAACAGTGCTCAAACGAATTACTTAGAAATTCACCAAGAAAAGCTAGATTGATCAATTTTCCATTAATCAAAACATGAAACTTAGTTAATAAACATATTTAGGAAGCCAAAAACTTGAGAATTTCATTAAAGAACCTTGATTAGAGGAGTTAAACGAAATCTTACCTCTAACCTTGCCTCTTCCCTTCAAATGACAATATTTTGAAGAAGTCTTTCAAGATTGCTTTGAGATTAATGATGGAGAAGCTTAGGAAGTCATTTGGGAAATATAAAGAAGTTAAAAGATGAAGATCTCTAAAGTTTGAGGGAGAAAATAGAGTGTTTGGCTTATTAGAAAATGAGAGAATGACAGTTTAGTCAATTCTCTTTTAGCTATTTAAATTCTTTTTTCATCTAGGTCCTCTATTTAGCCAACTTTACAGATTAGTCCAGATTTACTTATTCTGCCAATTAGCCACTATGAACAATTTATTGAGCTTCAATTCATGTTTTTCAAGTTATCCAACATTCATTACAGCCCTTCCCATGTTTTTAACCAACGTTTCCAGCATTAGTTTAGGTCCAATTCAATCCCAATTCTTTTAATTCATTGAAAAAAATCACTAAATAGTGTTTAAGCTACCTAGCTGACCAATTTCCTTATCAATTCAATTTCCATCAATCCTATTATCATTCTAACTCAATTAAAGACACCTTAATATCAAATTTTCATGATTTCATCTAGGTGATTAATTGCTAATGTCATTTCTTATTCAATATATTCATCAATTTCCCCAATTAAAGCTACTAGATCAATTCGGCTATCATCCTAATACATCAATTGGACAATAATCATCTTCGGCCATTATGCTAGGTGCATTAATTTAAGGTTTACTTCATTCTAACATGACATCTATCATAGTTCAACCATTTCACAAGCATGAATAATAATTAGATTTATCTACAACAACAATTCAATCAATAATTCTAATCATTCAATGAATCAAGAGCAAGGATATGCTCACCTTGCTTCCTAGCTCAATTCCTATGGAAAATCATGTACATGCAAACATAGTTTTCCTTCAACCGTGGTGTTCTCACAAGCTACTCTCTCTCACTAGTTTCTTTCTCATATTTAGCTAGGAAGAATGAGAATGGAGAAGATGATGCAAGTGGATATCCAATTAGTGGATTGTGAAAGGTCCATTTTGACCTTAATTAGTTATTAGCCTTAAGACTTAATCAAGGGCAATTTAAGGAATATGGAAATTTATCATGCAAGCTTCATGTTTCCTAATCTATTCGAATTGATCCTCTTAACTGGGTTGCTTAATTCACTCATTCTTTCAATTAAATCCTTAGGTAATCTAATTAGCTTAAGATTTAGTTCAATTAGCTTATCAATTTAGGCAATTGGTCTTGAGGTCAAATTCCTATAAAAGAAGCGTCCATCATATCAACCTAGGCTTGGCATCCTTCTTTTCCAAGAGGTACTTTAGTGCCGAATGATCTATATACACCACAACTTTGTTACCAACTAAATAAGTTCTGAATTTATCAAAAGCAAATACAACCGCAAGAAATTCTTTCTCAATTGTGGAGTAATTAAGTTGAGCTCCAGTTAAAGCTCGGTTGGCATAATAAATGGTATGAAAAACTTTGCCACACCGTTGTTCTAACACTGCTCTGATGGCATAGTTGTTGGCATCATACATGAGCTTGAATGACTCATTCCAATAACAAGCATAAGATTTAGAAATTTTAGAAGAATCTTTAATGAAGCGTCGGTAAAAACATGCATGTTCTAAAAAACTTCTCATGCATTTTACACACGTAGGAGGTTATAATTTCTTGATTACCTCAACATTTTGCTTGATCAAGCTCTAATCCTCTCTTGCTTACCTTGTGCCCAAGAACAATGCGCTCCAAACTCTGAAGGCATTCCTCAAATGTTTTGCCAAACACCGAGAAATCATCCATGAATACTTCCAAGTTATGCTCAATCATGTCAGAAAAAATGGCCATCATGCAACGTTGTGTTGGAGTATGTCCAAAGACCAATCATGAGATGGTTGTAAAAGACATACTTATTTTATCTTGTTTATTAATAAAGTCATTATTATTATTATTATTTCAGTCTTATTCTGTGCATCTATAAATAAATTGAATTATAATAAAGTCCTTAGAATAATATAGCTATTCATAAATGTCCTTAGTCGAGAATTATTGTGGGCGTGGACAACAATAATATATTAAGACTAAAATGTAGTTTATTGATGATAAAGTGTTGTTATTAACATAAAGATGTCAAAATCAATACATAAGTATGTGTTAGAGAACGACATACTGGACTGACCCGCTATGAGCATGTTTACTTGATTATTATGTCACAGTCACAACATTGCTCATGGTGATAACTAAGTGTATGATCATCATACTTGAGATCATCATTTTTTCAATATCGAGAGTGACATATTTTGATGCGGTCAAATGTGTGTTGTAACAGACTACACTATAAAGACTGATATTGGATATGTCATAATCTATATAGCAAAATATGGTTGATCAAGATAGGATTTGTCCCTCAGACAAAATAGGAGTAATATCGTAGGCCACTTGATTGAGTGAGACTAGAAAATGCATGGTCATGCTCGAATAAATTGATATGAGATATCATAGTTATTCGTTTATCATAGTCGACTCAAGATATCAAGAAATATTAGATGGATTGTACAAGTGTGACTAGTCCATGACTTGTTTTCGATCTTGATATGAGGACAAAAGGATGTAATACATAAAAGAAGTTAATCACGGAAAAAGGTAAAGTCGAACCATGACTTCATGTAACTTAGGTAGCAATGATGTATTGCTAGATGCCACTCATTGCTTGTAATATTAGAATTATTCTAGATATTACTACTAACGTTGCATGAACCTACAAGGTTCACACCCTATGATTGAAACGAACAAATATCGACTAGATAGCATGTGTACAAACTTGTTGTACACGTAATAAGTATTAAAACGAAAGTTTTCTAATTATTGTAATTATAGATAATCTCGTTTATATATTTTTTAATACTAGATAATTATTGTAATTATCAAACACTATTAATATATATATATATATATCCCTAAAGAAACCTAATTAAAGTATAATCAAATTCTACATATTTAATTATATTCGATTAAATATGTTGTATATTTAATGAATTCGAATTAAAGTAGTATCTGATTCTACATATTTAATTATATTTGGTTAAATATATTGTATATTTAATGAATCCGAATTTTTTTTGAATTAGATTTTTTGAATGCTATATAAAGGCATAAGGTCTAAAAGTATGCTTTTTCAGAAAACCTCTCTAATAGTTAGAGAAGAGAAAATATTGTTCGTTTCATTCGGGTGGACTACATAAAAGTCAGAACGCTATTGTGAAGACTTAGATTCGATTTGGTTTATCCTAACTCCCTAAGGATATCAAGATACCATATTTATTAAGGTAATATTTCATCCCTATTCACCCCGAATTCGTCCTTTGTATATGGATCACTGGTAGAAATCACTGGATTTTCATTGCGCCATGGGGTGTACCGGCATTTCCCGACAGTTGAATCGTTTTCGGGGCATTACACAACCCGAATGGCATTCTTCTGAAGGCATACGTCCCATATGGACGCATAAAGGTGGTCTTCTCTTGATCATCGGGGATGATGGCAATTTGGTTATAACATGAATAACCATCTAAAAAACAATAGAAATCTTTACATGTCTGCCTATCCAACATTTGGTCGATGAAAGACAATTGGAAGGGATCCTTCCTCGTGGCTTTGTTCAACTTTCTATAGTCCATCCATACTCTCCATCTTGTGATAGTCTATGAGGGTATCAATTCATCCATGTTGTTTTGTACCATTGTCATGACACCCTTCTTTGGCATGCATTGTATTGGGCTAACCCATGAGCTATCGTAAATGGGGTAAATTATCCCGACATCAAGTCATTTTATAATCTCCTTCTTCACTACTTCCTTCATGCTCAGATTCAGCATTCTATAACTTTCAATAGTTTTGCCATGATATTCCTCCAAGATGATCTTGTGCATGCAAATGGTTGGGCTTATACCTTGGATATCGTCCAAGGTCCAACCTAAAGTTTGTTTATTTTTTCTTAATATCTCCAGCAATCTTCCCTCGTGATCATTAGTGAGATCAGTAACAATGATCACTGACAAAGTTGAGTTTTTACCGCGATAAGCATACTTGAGGTGATCTAGCAATGGTTTTAGCTCCAACTCTAGTGGCTCCTCAATTAATGGTTTTGGTCCCTTCATTTATCTACCGGACAACTCTAATGACTCGAAATAACTCACATCTTCAGTCTCCAAGGCTGGTTCTTTAGGTTCTTCACTCGTCTCATCATTTCCAACTAGTTTGTTGGCATCATCATCCGTGCCTTGGCACAATTGTGCCACGTCCGAAGTAAAAATAGACTCCATCATATCATCGGTTTAGTATTCATCTGGTTCACCTACACATTTCAAAGCTTGAAACACATTAAATGTAACATGATGATCATTCATGCGCATTGTAAGTTCACCCTTATGAACCCTACCCGTGGCAAGGAATGATCTACCCAAAATAATTGGGACATCAATAACGGCCTCATAATCTAAAATGATGAAATTATATAGGAAAATGAATTTGTCTACCCTTACCAACACATCCTCAATCTTACCATTAGGATGTGCAAAGGATCGATCTGCCAGCTAAAGTGTGACCGTGGTAGGTCTTGCTTCTATGCCAAGATCTCTAAAAACTGACATTGGCATTAGGTTGATGTTGGCTCCTAGGTCACATAGTGCCTTGCCCATGAATCTATTGCCAATGGTGCCGAGAATAGTAAAATTTCTTGGATCTTTCAACTTTGGTCGCAATCGATTGAGTATCATGGCACTGCATCCTTCAGTGAGAGCTGCAGTCTCAAAAACTACCCACTTTTTTTCTTTTTGGACAAAATGTTCTTCATGAATTTGACATAGTTGGGCATCTACTCAAGAGCCTCTACCAATGGTATGTTGATTTGCAATTGTTTAAGAACTTCTAAGAAGCACTTAAATTGATGGTCTTTCTTATGCTTTTAAAGCCTTGCTAGAAATGGTGGTGGTGTATAAGTAAATGTCAGCTCCCCTAGCTTTACCAAGGTGGTGCTGACATCTGACTCCTGTCTGGAATTGGTATGTTGCTTGACATCAAGTATTGGTCTGGTATCGTAATGTTGTTTGGCATCATCAATTATTGTTTCTTTCTTCTCTACTTCTTTGGAATCATATGATGGCATTAGCTTTTCATTTGGGCAACGAGTTGGTTGCTTGGCGTCCATATCTATCTTGCATTGCACGCCTGTCCAGAGAGTTACAAATTTGCATTGGTCATTGTCTTTATGTCGAGCATCCTCTGCATCACTTGGCAATGTTCCCTAGGGTCGATTGCTAAGTGCATTGACAATCTGCCCAAGCTGAACCTCCAAGTTTCTCACCGATGTTGCCAAACTCTGGACTGTGGCATCATTCCTCTCTATGTACTCTGTGAGAGTGTTTCCTTGGTTATACCTTTTCCCATGCTAAAAATTGTTTTGGTCTCTTTATGGCATGGCATTCTAATTGAATGTTGGCACGACATTGTTATTCTACCTCTAGGCATTGTTGTTCTAACGTTGGGCATTGTACTGGTTTCCTCATTTATTTCTCGAAGCTATATTTGGGTGTTGTTTCCAACCTGCATTGTAAGTATTCGTGTTAGAATTATAGTAACAACCAAAATTACCAATAGAATTTATCGTCTCATTGTTGATAGGGCAATCATCCGTATGATGATCTTCTCCACATGTTGTGCAAAATGGTTTTAATACCTTGACTTCTCGAGAATCATTACTCTTTTGCAAAGTTTTCACAATGCTAGTAAGATTGGAAATTTGATAATTGATGGATGTAAGTGCATCTAGCTCATTTTTTCATGTTGATTTTGTGTTTGTCCCTAGTCTGGCAGTGGGATACTCAAAATTTTTGTCAGCAATCCTCTCAAGGATGCTAACTGCTTTTGTGTAACTCTATTCAAAAAGTAAATCATTTTCTGAAGAATCAACAATTGTCCTGGCATGTGCACTAAGTCCATTGTATAAGGTCTCTATTTGGGTCCAATTGGGAAGCCCGTGAATAGAACACTTCCTCAACAAGTCTTTGAATCTCTCAAAAGGATCATATAAGGTCTCGTCATCAGCTTTCCTAAACATCGTGATCTCGTTTCTCAGTCTGGCATTAAGCTTAGGTGGTTGATATTGCAATAAAAACTTTTAGCATATATTTACCCATGTAATCACTGATCCAGATGGCAAAAAACTTAGCCACGTCTTAGCTCTATCTCTAAGGGAAAATGTGAACAGTTTCATCTTCACTGTATCCTTCTGAACTCCTGATTGCTGAAATAATTGGCAAACTTCCATGAATTGCTTCAAGTGTTACCTTGAATCTCCAGTGGGTGATCCGCCAAGCTTACCTACATTCAAAAAAGTTTGAATCATTACCGGTTTAAGTTCAAATTGGTAGCATTTACCTCAGTGCCAACTAAGCCTGGCATCAAATTGTCAACATTTTGGTGCCAATTTCTCTCTAATAGGTCTTTCTTTGGCAACGTCCACTAAGGGTGCGACAGCGGCAGTTTGTATCCCTCCGTGTATAGGTGGATCTGCTTGATTGAGTGGGACACCCTCTGCTCCTCCATTAGCATTTTGAGCAATCTGTTTGGTTTTCTTTTTCAATATGTGATAGGTTCGTTCAATTTCAGGGTCGAATGGCTGATAGTCCGTAGGTCATACATCGAACAAAAAATAAGTAATATAAAACAAAAACAAGTAAAAATAAAACAATAAACTCCGTTGCAATTCCCGGCAACGGCGCCAAAAACTAGTTGACTCGCATCAGTGCTTTGATAAAGGGTAGAAAATGTATTGGAAAAGTAATAAAAAAATGCCAAAGGTTGACTCTTTTACGTGCAAGTATACACGGTCCGCAAGTAATAGAATGGTGAGTTGAGTATCATCTCCACGGGGATTGGCAAAGAGTTTGAATGCTTTAATTGTTTACTTGTCAAGGAAAAAATGTTGTTTGATTTGAAAGTTGTTTGAAAATGATTTAAACGAAAAAATAAAATAAACACCGCTGGCAAGGAGAGTGTCAAATGAGTGATGAGCTTTTGGCAAAGGATGCCTAGTTCTCACGCTACTAATGCCATGCCAGCATATAATAATGTAATACCTTGGCATCATTTAACGAGCAGATTAAAAGTTGGAAAAGCCTCTTTCGATGGTCGATGCCTGAAATTAACCATGTAAAAACTCCTATATTTCTATAGTGAATGTTTTTTTCATAAATCAATTTGATTATGTCCCAATTTATACTTCTAAGGGATAGATTCACTTCAGAAGTAAGCTCATCTACTTGAACATCTTCTTTCGAAGCATCTCGCCTTAGTATCTAACAGCATATCGTTACCCCTAAGTTTGTTAAGATATTAAGGTTCAATAAGCCAACAATATCAGCTTTCGCTTGGCTCAATTTTGATAAAACATTAAAGAACATGACAGATAGGGAAAACAATGTTGAAGCATTTCCATTATTAAAAACTAAACATAAAAATAGCATTCAACGCAAACATCCCCCACCAACTATTAAATTAGTTCATGGTGAGGGTATCAAACCAAAAATCTTCAACATTTTCCAAACACATTATCATTTAAAAATAGGCTCTAGGTGCAGCCCTTCAAGGTCCAGGCTCTCGGTGCAGCACTTCAAGGTCCAGGCTCTCGGCCAAGCTGGTTGAACCACGTCTCCTTGTTGCAGTCGATCGTTGATGGATCACTCAATCTCTCCTCTCGATTCTTTTTTTTTCAAATCTTCACACCATCGGTCTTAAAATAGGCATGGAAGGAAGACTAGGATAAGTTCTTGTATTTTAAATTTTGAATGCTCAAGGGATAAGGGATGTGATCATCTTATATAGATTTGAATGTTAGTTGATCAGGTTTGAGCTGACGTCATTCTGTCGTCGCTACTCAAGCAATCAAGCTTGACATGAATCTGCCAACCAAGCTTGGCACGCTTTATCTGCTATTTTTTCAGAGATTGATCGAATTGCTACTTTCTTGCATCCTTTTCTGATCCTGTTTTTTCAGGTTCAACTGCTCCTTGGTCGGGCATCAAATTCTTGTACTCTGCCAACCGGTGCTTTGGCAATATTTGGTCCATCTGTTCCAACAACATCTCGACATTCTCTCTGGCATTCCCTCTTGTGTTTTTGTGTTCTGCCAACCGCTAAAAATGCCAACAAAACAACCCTTCACATTGGCATACGTAAAATTCTTAACTCCTTGTGCAAATGCATGATATTAACAACTAAATACAACAAAATGTTCTCAAAAGCAAGCAAAAACATTGTAAAATAGGCATGAAAATCAATACTTTGTGGAGCTAACAAGTTTATTCTTAAAATTAATTTTTCAATATCTATTATTAGGATTTAGTGCTTGTCCTCAAGCAATGCAACCTAGCTAGTAAATATGTCCTTAGCACAAAATTAATAGAAACATTAGCTTTTAACTTGATTTTTTCACCTCAAGACCATGGCACATGTTATTATGTTAGTGATAGGGAATGGCATGAAATAACTTAGGTTTTAATTTTTTTTCTTAATGCCAGTGCAGTGTGTGCAGGTCTGTGCTCATGCTAATCATGCTGAGATAATTAAGTTAACAAAGAATGCCTAAAATAATTAAATTACTAGAAAAGATATGAGTTGCTGCCTTGGCAGCACAGTTGGACACTTTTGTTTTCTTTTTCTGATCATAAATTTAAGGGCTTCAGCTCATCACAACTATTCTCCGGGTTTGAAGCTAAGATAGGTGCACTCTACGAAACTCCAAACTCTTTAAATAGAGTCATCCCGTGAAGACTTTTATTCACTCTTGCTAATTTGTCTATCACTTGGTTTAGATTCATGGACTTTGATAGTAGCGGAGTGTCCTTGCTCATGATCCTTCCTAGAGCCTGTTTCGGGCACCTCTATGGTATTTAATCTTTCTGCCTAGAGCCTGTTTCGGGCACCTCTAGGTTTTTCATCATTTTTTTTGTGCTGCCTTGTGTTTCCGTGGCGACAAACTTGTATTCAATCAAGTAATTTTTATTAAGTACGGCAGGCAATGTTAAACTCAAAACTCAAGCAAAAATTCAGCATTTAACAGACATGTGTAAAGATAATTGGCAGAAAGAACCTTTTTAAGTGTTTTTCATGCTTCTTCCCATAGTTAGATTTAAATTTTTTAGAATGGTGTGAATATAAGTAGTCGGCTAAGCTAGGCACAAGTTTTTAAGCTAAGGATTTCTATTTCATTGATTGCTAGGGGGAAAATTTACACGTGCATCTAAATGCTACTAAATGAACCTAAAACAAAGAGGACTAATTCCCCCAAACTCAAGGTTGGCATTGTCCTCAATGCCTCTACAAAACAAAAATTAAAAACAAAACATAAAATATAAAAAGAAAATTAAAAACATAAAAATTAAATATTAAAAAAAGAAGAAAATGGTGTTATAGACTGAGGGAGTTCCCCCTCTGTTGTTGTTGCGTCTGAGGAGGATGTTGAGGAGGCAGGCAGGACAAGTCGACGCGTAGTAGATGGTCTGTCAGTTAAGCTCTTCTTCTTGCTAAGCGGCGACTGGATGCGGCTGGGGGTAGGCTTCTTTGATTGTTTTTCAGCTCCTCCACCATGGGGCTCTGTTGCTGGCTTCTTTCTTTTTCTATCTACTTATGTTGATTCATAATCAAAGGAGTCTGAGATCTCCATATCTGAGTCGCTTGCGTCTTTGGCAGCGGTCCCTTTTGCTACTAGGGATGCAGCTGTGGTTTCCTCCTCCTTCTCTGATTTGGATGGGGAGGTTAGTTTATATGGTTAGATAGGGATTGGAGAGGTTCTTCTCTTGGGGCGCGGTGTGGCCCCTCGCTGTCATCGGCAGTAGGAGCAGCAGCTGGTCTTGGAGTGATTTGGATTGGCTTAGAAGCTGCTAACTCCGTCAGAAAGGCGGGCGACTATGGGTCGGCGTCTTGATATTTGTCCAGCAAGTAGGCCACAAAGACTTATTGCACGTCTGCTACATATTTGGTTAAGATCACCTACTTGTAGGGGGTCACTTCGGACGGGAGGGCAACCTCTGTACTGCTCGTTGCGGCTAGATTGGTGGCAGCTTGGGACGGCGAATGGGCAGTGGAAGGTGTGTCTGGCTCCGCGTTATGCATCATCTACTGGCGTACCCTTCTTGTCCACCCTTCCTTGGCAGGAAGAGTTTTGTCTTTGGGGTATGGCGGCACGCGAATATTTTGCGCAAAGGCCCGTTATGAGTACAGGGAAGAAGAGAGGTCTCTCGGCATTTGGTTTTTCTATATGGGTATAGACCTTCTTTATGATTACCGCGCCAACGTTGATCTGTCGCCCCATCATTATGTTGTAGATAAGGGCGAGCCTTGGCCTGTTTACTATCGATCTGTGTGAGGAAGGCATCAGGAAACGCTGGACAAGGTAACTCCAAAGGGCTGCCTCTGGCAGCAAATCACGGCGGTTGATTGACCCGTTGTTTTTTTAACTTGTTAACCACTTGGTGTTTGGCTTTCAAATCTCCCTCTTGATTTTGTTGTAGTCAGCCACCGTTAATTAGGACTCCCATTCCTCGTGTGGATTATCGATGACTTCTATGCTATAGAAGTTGTTGATCATGTCAGCAGTAAACTTGACACCTTCTCCGCGGACGTACACGAAAAGGCTCGTCGGTGTCAGTCTGTGGGCGTAGAACTCTTGCACATGGTTGCCGTTCATTCCTTCTGGATGCCATGCAAACTTGTCCCAGTCCATATTGTGTATCTTTTCGAATAGAGAGGGTTCCAAGCCAAAATCCTCATCAGACTGGGTATAATGGAAACCCATCTCTTCCCATAGTTGTCGCTCTCTAAAGTGTTTCTTGTAGGTCTCCTCGACAGTAGGGTTCAAGAACCTTTTGAAAGGGGTTTTGGAGGTGGCGACGGGTTGCTGTGATGAGGCCATAGTTTGTGGGAAGGTTGTATTTCCTAAATAAAAAAAAAAGAAAGAGCGTGAAAGAACATAAAGGAAGGGAAATCTTGGAAGCACATATTGTAGAAAGAATTCAGAGTAAAGGAGAAAGCAAAGTGAAGAGCGGGGGGAGAATGGTTGGCTTGGCGGGCACGCTGTCAACGGGTAGCAGTTATTGCGGTGCGAATAACGAGATTCTAGCCGTACACAGATATTCGTTCTGCTCGCTGGGATAAAATATAGATGTTGCGGCTAGCCGTTATGCTTATCTGTCTTGGGCTGCCCTGGCCGCTAGTTGGGCTTCTTCGTTATTCTTTAATCTTTCTCGATCTTTCCTTCATTCCTAACTTGAAATAAATACAAGAATTAAATAAAAATTAAATCTAATCTTTAATGCTTAAAAATAAAGTACAAATAAAATAAAAAAATTGGGTTATGTTGGGTTGCGCTTTTCCCACGCATAACCACTTCCTGAGGGTCTTTGTGTTTGGCTATTCTTTGGGGCAAGTCCTTCCCCTCCTCAGGTGGATGTTACTGTCAACCTTGCTGCCCTTGCGGGACATACACCAAGAAAACAAAGAGGCTTTTTTTATTAAATAAGTAAAAAGAGATTTAATGTGCAAAAACTAAATAGAAGTGCAGAAATTCAAACGTAGTTGATGTTGCCAATCCCCGGAAACGGTGCCAAAGACTTGTAGAGCGTCTAAGTGTTCTCTATTTCTGAGCGCAAGTGCACACTCTTGTCAAGTTATAGTATAAAAGATATCGTCTCCCACAGGGATTGGAGCAGCTCCTATGAATGGCTTCCTGCACAAAGATTTAGTAAATGCATAATTAAATCTCATGATGTGGAAATATAAAACACAAATAAAATAAAGATAGTGATGAGAGGAATGATAGAGAGAGATTTGGGCGATAGATTGGGTGAGACAAATGCAGCTCAGCAGTATGTGGATTGCATTGTATAGTCTGAGCATGTTTTGCGCTGCCATGAATTGTTGCTTCAGCGTGATGGCGGGCGGAAAATTACAACCCTGACACGCGGCCGCAGCAAGTCACTGCCATGCAGGAGTGTATTGTCTCGGCAGGTGGAACGGAAATAAGTCCTAGCGGCAAGTCTGGCAGACACTCCAAAGTTTGGCAGGATAGCCGACAGTGATCCTTCCTATTTCTAGGTTAGGATGCTCGAACACTCACGTCATGTAGGCAATACCTAGCAATCTCAGCGTCAACCTAACACATGCAAGTTCATTCGATTGGTGATCCCTTTTAACCGCTAAAACTTGTGAATTAGTGTGGAACTAAGTTAGTCACGCCTTTGCATGCTGTGACCGTGCTTAACCCTTTCATGAGCCTTTTACTTTTGTTCCCGACAAATGGATTTTCTCTTCAACTGACTGGTGTACACTAATTGAAAGAACAAAGAGCATAGATTAAGAAAACTTTGGGATTTTATTGAAAACAACTCAAAACTATTACAATTGTTTCCCTCAAACTACTTTACATACACGCGCCTAAACACTAGGATGGATCACTATCTAACTACATCTCGTTGTGCGGCTGCTCAAGCTCGCATCCCCTCACCCTCGTCATGCCCCTATACCCTTACATACATTGGGTATATATATATGGCTCATGGCCTAAATTTGAGTCCTCCTTGAAGTATGAGTTCTAAAAGTAGATTACATTAAATACATACTCTTTTATTACTTAAATATGGACTCTTTGGATGTTGCCTTTTTCTACAAGTAAAGATAAGTGCTCCTACTTATCGATCTTGGATCAGCTCTACCGGCAGCTACAAGCTTTAGAAAATCACAAGTGTGGGCTTATTGGGCTTAGGAAATTGCTCTCTTCAAATCGTGACCCATCTTGGCTAAGTCGGTGTAACTCCTGCCCGGGTGGCACTTGGCGGCAATGCTGCTTCGGCAATGTCCTTGGCGGCATCTGGAACTGCTTCAGTACAACTCCTTTGGTTCCAGCTTTCCTGTCCTCTCCTCTCCTTTCCTAGCTATAGCACCTGAAAATATAAAGTAAACTAAAACAATAACTTTTCTCAACCAAACATAAAATATTCAATGGAAGCATGGTAAAAGAGAAGATATTGTTATAATGCATGCAACACACTTAAATATGCCTAAATGTACCTAAGAATAGCAATAATAAGGGCAGGAATGTGTACAAAATATAGAACTCATGGACACTCTACATTCAATTATTTTCAATACTTGTTATTAGGGATTCAATTTTTTTAACACTTGTTATTAGGGCCTCGATTTTTCTCAATATTTGTTATTATGTGAAAATTCAATTTCTTTAATATTTGTTATCAGTGTCAATTTTTATCTAATATTTGTTATTAGAGATCCAATTTTTTAATATTTATTATTAGGGGATAAATGTTTTCCAATATTTTTTATTAGAAACATAATTTTCCCAATATTTGCTATTAGATACATACTCATAAAAAATTCCCCAATATTGGTTATTATATAGCCATTTTTAATAAATACTTGTAATTAGGGGCCAATTCCCCCCCCCCCCAATATTTGTTACTAAAGGCCTACTCTTAATTTTTTTTCAATATTTGTTATTAGTGGTATATTTTTTTCTCAATATTTGTTATTAGGGGCATATTTTTTTCCAATATTTGTTATTAGAGAAATACTCTTAAAATTTAATTTTCCCCAACACTTGTTAACTCGGTTTTTTCTAATTCTCGTTATTAGGGATATAATTTTCAGGTTCTCTTTTCGCCACTAAAATATTTTTTCGTTGAAAAGGGTGTGATTTCATTAACCAGAAGAATAATACACCGAAAATGTTAACACATGCCTCGTTAAAAACCTATCTAAACCTAGAGGGGGAAAGAGTACACGTACTAACAAACAAACAAAATAGAACAAAAGAGACTAAGGATGTTCTAACACATTATTATGCAGCAAAGGAATAACTCGGGTCGGATGAGTATTCCAATGAGTAATATCCATGTAATCAAACCGCACCAACTTGGCCAAAGCATCTGCCACTATATGTCCTTCCCTCAAACATGTTGTAATTTGACTGTCCACGGACGTTGACGCAATTCCACAAAATGATGGACCAATGAACATGAGTCAAGGGATGAAGATCCTATCCAGAGGATTTGCACAGCCTCCAATATATCTAACTCAAGATTGATATGACAATAACCCACCTCAAATGCACATAGCAAGCTGAGATATGCACAACTTTCAACACCAAACAAATCTCGATGAACTTCCCAAACCCCAAAATCCAAAGACCTGTATGATCCCATAAGAGCCCACCACACATCACATATATGTCACCGACATGTTTGCACCATTAGAATTTATCTTAACCCAATGCTCAAATGGTGGAAACCGCCGACCAGATCCACGCACAGCCCCCACCCAAATTCAATGTTGAACTGGCAACCCCCAAGGCGGACGCTGTAGTTGTTAACCAAAGACGAGCTCGCTCTAGTACTGGTCGCCGATCATCCCCTTGATCCTTAAAAATCCTTGAGTTCCTATGTAACCAATTATACCAACAAGTACCGCCAAACATGAGATCCCAATGATTGATGTCTCTCGTATATTTGGAATCATTAGTCTTATTCGGCTTGATCCAACTTTTAATGTCTAAAGACAAAGAGTCGTGGAGCATATCCGGTCTAATGAGATCCTGCCACACCTTTAAAGCTTGGGGGCATTTTCTTAATACGTGATCAATATCCTCAACCTCATATCAACAAATACCTCAATAATCATCAGTGGAAAATGACGTCGAAAACACTCTTGATTAGTCATAACTTTACTGCAACAGACCAGTCACAAAAAAATTTCATACATTGCGTGCCACAAATTTATGAACAAACCTCTAAATATCCTCCTCGGGCCCCTCCTCAATTCCACAACCAGAACCAGACTTAATCATAAACCGGGTGAAGCTTGTACCCGCCTAGCCAATTGATTCGCGTAGGAACTGATTACAAGGACACTTGAACACCGCCATTCGCAGTAGTATGTGCCAAGGAAGCAAATAATTGATCACCACCCATAGCCACTCATTAGAAGGGGACACCATATCAGCGATTTTAATTCGTGCTGAAGGAAGGGTAGTATACGTAGAAACATGTGCCACCAAGGGGCGAACATCATAGATCCAATTGTCGTACCAAAAATCGACCTTCGTCCCATTCGCTACATTCCAAACAATGTTAGTGTGAACATCCTCCCAAACCACACTAAGGCCTTTCCATAATCGAGAGACATTACGATTGGCCAGGATATGCGGTACACCAGTAGCATATTTATACTTGGCTCTAAGAAAACGGACCCAGAGCGAATCCTTTTTGGTGAGTAAATCGAAAGCCAGCTTCATGATAAAGGCTCCATTCTGGTGATGTAACCAACGAAAGCCAAGCCCTCCTCAATTCAAAGGCTGAAAAACCTCCTCCAATTTCACTATACGAACACCCAAATTACCATCATTAATGACCCAAATAAAACGTCTAATTAATCGTTCCAAGTCATTACACGTTTTCTTTGGCAAGATCGTTGTTTGCATCATGTAGTTAGGGATTTCAGCAAGCATAACCTTAGCAAGAGTAATCCGCCCTGCAAGTGACAGCGTTTTAGCTTGTCACCCATTTAACTTTTTATCAACAAGACTTCCCAGATAATTGTAAGAAGCCGAAGTAACTCTACTGTGAAGAAAAGGAAAACCTAAATATTTACCCAAGTCATTCACCTCAGAGAAGCCAAAAGACTAACTGATACAGTTTCAGAGAGAGACTATCACATTCTTAGAATAAAATATATTTGTCTTAGTGGTACTAACCATTTTTCAAACGCCAAGCAAAAATCAACAAGAATAGACCGTATAAGTTGTATTTGATTCAAAGCTCAAGAAAATAGAACCATGCCATCCGCAAAAGAATAAATGCGAGATCGTTGGCCCCTAAGATGAAGTTCTAAAAGCTTTCCAACGTCTGTCAGAAATAGCTCCCTCAACAGCATGCACCAAACGTTCTGAGCATAGAACAAAAATATACGGTGAAAGCGAATACCCCTCGACGGGAAGAGGGCTTCATTCATGGATCCATTCCATATAATCTGTGACGACAACGTGGAAATACACTACATGATCAGAATGCACAACCTCCGGTATACTCAAATCAATCAAGGTATCATTCATAAAACCCTATTCCAATTTGTCATAGGCCTTCTCCAAATCAATTTTGATGGCCATCCATCCCTTCTCTACCTTTTTTCTGTTTCATCGAATGCAAAATTTCTTGAGTTATCAGTAATCAGACACCTTGGAACAAAGCTTTTCTGGTTATCAGACGCCCAACCTGGCAACAAAGCCTTTAGTCTATTAACTATAATCATCGTGATATCCTTGTAAATAACCTGACACAAACTAACTGAGGATTATACTCAGGCGTGTTAATATTTGGGATTAAAACAAAGATATTTCTTATTTATTTCTATCGGCAGTTCCCCACTATCAAAAACCTGTCGAACAAAGGCACTAACTGAGGTATGTACCGTACTCCAATTCTTCTGTAAAAAGCCTACATTAAACCCATCCACACATGTTGCCTTAAGTGGGCCCATGTCGAAAATTGTGCGCATGTTTTCCTTTTTAGTAGAGCTGTAAGGTTGCCCAAAACACAAGCGGAAAGCACCCTCTTATCGGATATAAGAGGAAAGATACATTTGAACTAGTGAACAAAGTGGTGAACAAATCTCGAGCCATGCACGACATCTCATCTTGGTGCGTCGCCAATGTGTTATCTCCATATCAAAGGGTCGTGATGGTATTTTTACGATGCCTCTCCCGAATAGAAGCATGGTAATATTTAGTGTTACGGTCCCCTTGCGTAACCCACTGAATGCAAGCCTTTTGCCACCAAAATTCTTCCTCTTATGCCAACACATTTTCAAGATCGAAACACAATTGAGTTGCTAGATCCACCAAGATATCCGAATGGCTCTTCAAAAGGGTGATGTTCCCGCATGAAACTACAAAAATGCCTCCAAAACGTAGGGCTCCTAGAACTCTAACAATTCAAAAGAAAACACTCATCATATAATAAAATGGATAAAGGAAGCAAGCCTTATTGGTTGCCCCTTCCAGAACCGCTCAACCTATCCTCATCATCCGACATGCTCTCCAGATGTGCTTCGTCCCATAGGTCTTGATCATCAGAAGATTGGGTCACAATTGGGTTGTTGTGCAACCTCAACACGGCCCCGTTCATCCCTTCAGTCACATGCCTTCCTATAGTGTCAACTTGAGCTTGGGCACTTTGCACCCATACTACCACTTCCGTCCTCAGAATCCTAGGATCCACTGGTTTCTTAACCTTTTCAGATCTTTTCGCATGCTATCCTTCAAACCATTCCATGTGCTACTTGATTTGTTCAAGCCTTTGAGAAACTTAGTTGTTTCCTGGCTACAACTTTCAACTATCTGGAATGTTGCATGAGTGCCTGTGAGAATTCTTGTAACATGCTTTAAAACTTGTGCAGATTGTCCTGCCGCCAAAGGCACCACATCCACTTTCTTTGACCCTTTCTTCGCTTCCATAGTCTTCTTCTCAGGATTTTACGCCATATAGGCCTCATTCCGAACAAAACTTAGTTTTTCAATCTCATTCACTGTACTGGTAGTGATCCCTGACTCAAGTTGGGCACACAGTTGTGTCCCTTGCGCCTCATCCCTTGCCTCATGCCCTTGTTCCTCATCTATATATGTTTCCAAAGTAACACACTACGACCCCTTCGAGCTAATCTGTTAATTCTCACGACCCTGCTCTTTGCGCACATTCACGCCCATCCTCTTTCTACGGTTCTCCACCACCATCCATGGGCCATGCAAACTATTCTCTAAGCATGAATCTGAGATAGCAAAGTTTTGTACACGATCAATCTTCCTAGAAAATGAACAATAATTGCGTTCCTCATATTATGGTCAATCTGATCGTGCACCCGGTCCGAGAATTAGATCGAATGAATGGGACCGGATCAGTTCAGAGTAATATCTTCTTCTAGTATGATAACTTCCTCCTCACAGAAGCCTTTCTTAAAACTTTGCCCTCACTCCCCATACCAGGGTTTGCAACTTTACTTGTATAAGTTGTGCCATCGTTGTCGATCACCCCTGTCGGGAAAGTTGCACCTCCTCCAGAAACCACATTTTCATTCACGCTCGGACTATGGCCAAGCTTTTCTCCATCTCCTTAGCATCCATATCAACCATGTTCGATTGGTCTACTGGTCCTATTGAAGCTACACCAGTGACAGTGAGACGAACGGAAACAGAAAAGAAAGACAAATAGAAAAGAGAAAGGGGAAAAGATGATGACCTAGGCTCTCTAAAACACGAGCCAAACAGAACGGGAAAGGGAAGAGATGTATTTACAATGTAGGCCAAAGATTGGTTTGGGCCAGTACCCATTTCGGGTTTATATAGCCCAACTGATAAACCAGCAACTAAATAGTAGTTGGTTATCATAGTCAGTTAGGGCATTTGTTATATTTGTTATATCTGTTGAAACAGTTGCAAATGGATCAAGGTGGCTAAAGCCCACTACATCTGTAGGAACCTAAGAAGCTCTTCATTACTTAACATTCACCCCACTTTCTGACTTTTCTAACCTTCCTTGAATATGCTGAACATCCCAAACATGAAGAAGACCAAGCAGATCATGAAACCTAGTCACAGGCAAAGGCTTGGTTAATATATCAACAACTTGACTGTGAGCCGAAATATAATTAACCTCAAGCTGTCGACGAAGAACTTTCTCACGAACAAAATGTAAATCAAGCTCTACATGCTTGGTTTTAGCATGCAAAACTGGGTTAGCTGCCATAGCTACAGTACTAGTGTTGTCACACCACACTTTAGCAATATCAGGAAGATCAACACCCATGTCAGTCAACACAGCTTGAACCTATAGAAGTTCACTTGTAGCATCTGCAAGACTGCGATATTCGGCTTCAGCGGTTGAGCGCGATACGGATCGTTGCTTTCTTGAGCTCCAGCAGATGATATGAGAACCAAGACAAACACAACGTCCTGAGATAGACCTTCGATCATCAACATCCTCGGCCAAGTCAGAATTAGTGAACACTTGAAGTAACTGTGGTTGGGGTTGAGGAGAAAACCACACTACATAATCAATTGTATCTTTTAGATAGCGAAGAATTCGCTTCACAACTGCCCAATGAGAATCAGTTGGTCGTTGCATATACTGTGAGACTTTATTCACAGCAAAAGACACGTCAGGACGAGTATGAAAAATGTATAGCAAGACTCCCACAGTGCTTTTGTACAATTGCGGATCCACAAACAAGACACCCTCATCTTTACTTAGTTTAGGCAAAAGAACCATAGGTGTATCAACCATCCTAGTGTTGGACATATTTGTTTTACAGAGAAGCTCTTCAACAAACTTCTTCTTACTAAGAAAGATCCCAATGCCACAGTGA
Source organism: Hibiscus tridactylites (assembly GCA_958450335.1). Lineage (NCBI taxonomy): Eukaryota > Viridiplantae > Streptophyta > Magnoliopsida > Malvales > Malvaceae > Hibiscus > Hibiscus tridactylites. The sequence continues at coordinate 37,008,780 of OY288266.1, forward strand.
ACAGCTTCAATACCCAGAAAATACTAAATGAAACCAAGATCTTTAAGAGAAATCTTTGTATCAAGTTCTTGTATAATATGTTGAATGTACACCTCTGAGGCACCCGTAATGAGGATATCGTCAACATACACTACTATACATGTCACGGTAGAAGGATCAAGTTTGATAAACAAAGAATTGTCAGCACTAGAGTAGCAAAAACCAAGATCAAACAAAAAATCTCTAAGTTTGCTGAACCAGTTCCTAGGAGCCTGCCTAAGACCATACAAGGCTTTCTTGAGCTTACACACTAAAGGACCACCACCATCACCATTCTGAACAAATCCATCTGGTTGAGTCATGTACACGTCTTCCATAAGGTCTCCCTTCAAGAAAGCATTGTTGACATCAACTTGATGCACATGCCAACAATTTGAGACAACCAAAGATAAAAGAATATTGACTGTGAAGAACTTAACAACAGGACTAAATGTTTCACCAAAGTCATACCCTCGAATTTGCGAGTATACTTTTGCCACTAGACGAGCTTTGTATCGACTCACAGTACCATCTGAATTAAGTTTGATTTTGAAGAGCCATTTAGAACCAATTGGTTTTCGGTCAGGTGGTAAAGGTACCAAATCCCAAGTCTGATTTTCCAGCAGAGCATTATATTCTGAGTGAACAGCTTCCCTCCATTTGGGATGAGCAAGTGCCTGGTGCACAGTAGTAGGTGTAAAATGCAGTTTAGTGGTGTACACTTTGCGATTAAAGATGTCTGCCTTGTTGCGGGTAGTCATATGATGAGTGTTAGTAATAGGAGGCTCACATGAAGAACTAGAGACCAAGGCAGGAGTTGTATCCTCAGTAGGCTCATGAGTAACATCATTGAATTCAGAGTGACCTGACTCAGAACTATGAGCAACAAATTTAGAAGCAGCATGTTGAGAGACTGAAACATCAAGACCAGTAGCTGCAGATGAAGAAGCTGGAACATCAGAGTCAGGAGCTTCAGTAGACTTTATGTGGTTAGGAACTTGATTCATGTCACCTTCACCAGATATGGATTCTTCAACATTGCTGAGAACATCCTCAGTACTCAAATGAGTGTCAGCAGCAGGCACATCTTTTATATCATCAGGGCCATCAGCTTGCTGCAGAGCAACATTTTGAGGTACTGCAAAATCTTTATTTCCATTAACAGCTATAGTAGATCTCACAGCAACAAGTGGATATGAGAAATTAACATCTGCCTCTGTTGCTGACTCCAAAGGTTCTAGAGGGTCAACAACATGCTCCTGCTCATCTTGATTGTTGTTATCAACAGCAGATGAATGCATAGGAGGGGAAGCAGAAGAAATACTCTGAGTTTGATTATCAGGGCAACAAGGTGCATCATCCTGACCACTAGTTGATTCTGAAGGTTCATTAGGTACAACTTCAGATTGGTTGGGATGGTATGAAGTTGGAACATCAAGTGGAGCTGAGGGTTGAAAATTAGAAGCAGAATGACCAGGTGTAGCTGAACTAGTAGGCTTTGAACTATGAGCAAATGGAAAAACATGCTCATTAAATTTGACATGTCTTGAGACATAGATACGACCAGTGGAGTCCATGCATTGATAACCTTGATGTTTGGGAGAGTAACCCAAAAAGACACAAGCTTTAGAGTGATAGTCAAATTTATGCTTATTGTAGTCCCTTAGACATGGAAAGCATTGTGAACCAAAAACTCTAAGAATCTGATAGTTAGGTTTCTTTCCATATAGTTTTTCATGAGGTGATAAACCCCCTAAACTATCTGTGGGTAATCTATTAATGAGATAAACAACACTTAACACATCAAATGACCAATACTTAAAAGGTACAGAAGCAGTGGCTAACAAGGTGAGAGTCATGTCTATGATGTGCCTATGTTTCCTTTCTACGGTGCCATTTTGTGGTGAAGTATGAGGACAAGTAAAACGATGTTGAATACCCTTCTTAGCTAAATCACTAGTCAAAGCAACAAATTCACCCCACCATCAGTTTGAAGAACTAAGATTTTTGCAGAAAATTAATTCTCAACTATAGCAGCAAACAAATTAAAAGCAGTTCGAACCTTAGACTTATGCTTCAACAGAAACAACCAGCATGACAAAGGAAACATAATACTAATATCCTACAGATTTCACAAGTGAGGGACCCCAAACATCTGCCTCAACCAGTTCAAAAGGCCTAGTGTAAACTGTATCAGACAAAGTAAAAGGAAGTCTAGTACTTTTCCCTAACTAACATGCATGACAAAGCATACTTTTATCAATAGTAAAAGTCTTATTCAAGGCACTACTAACAAAATGATAAGCAGGATGCCCCAATCTTTGATGCCACAACCAATAGGCAGATTGAACAGCAGTGTTATTAGCAAGAATATGTTGAGCAAAAACATTATTGCAAACAAAATCATGTGCATTTGTAGATGGAATAAGAGTGAAACTATATAAACCTTCATCTAGGGTACCTTGTAGCAACACAGCACCAGTCACCTCATTCTTGACAAAACATCTATCAGCATGAAACTCAAGAAAGACATCATTATCACCAGTAAACCGAGACACTGATTGAAGGTTTCTTGTAATTTTAGGCACACACAACAAACGTTCAAGAAATAAAGGCCTAGCAGATGTAGCAATAGAGCATGCACCAATATATGAAATAGCAAGGGTAGAACCATCACCTATGTAAACCTTACCATTGCCTGAGTATGGTTGGCCATTCTGAGTCAAATTGAAGCTCATGGTGAAATGGTGCGTAGCACCTGAGTCTGGAAACCATTTGTCATCAAGTGTGAGAACTCATTTTACTATCAGGGAGTTGACTTGAGCCGTGTCAGTAGTGTCTTCCAGTTTCTCTTCACTGGAGCCAGATGCAACTCCCACGAACGGATTGTAACACACATCATCAGTAGCGTCCGCATATCGACACAAATTGGCTTGAGTATCACTGGACTCCTTCGACTGCTGGGACAACACACCTTTAAAGCTCTAATCGAATCTGTGCCAACAATGGTCAACTAAATGCCCTAGTTTTCCACATAATTGGCATTGAGGCCTAGGACGTCCACCTCTGAATCGTTCTCCTGACTGAAAGTTATTCCGAGGCTGTTTGGATGTATACTGTGAATGAACACCATCTCTACCAGCTCCATAATTCTCACGAGATCGATCTTCATCAGCTTCAGTTAAGTTGATACCAATAGGGACACGAATGGTATCAATTAACCTTGACTTCGCATCTATCAAACCAGAAACGACAGACTCCAGGGTGTATGGCTCTCGGCTCATAGTGATGGCTGCAAGGAACGGATCAAACTCAGGGGTAAGCCCATTCAGTACTGTTGCAATCTATTCGACTTCAGCAACAGGACTCCCACTTGTAGCCAACATATCACAAATCTCCTTGATTTGTGTTGTGTACTCACGAATCGATAAGGTACCCTTCTTCAACGCTCTTAATCGACGGTGTAGGTTCATGACTTTTGTAGTTGAAAACTTTGAATACAAATTCAGAACTGAAGACCAGATGGTTGCAGACGTTTCAGCTCATACAAGCTGAGGCAAAACACGAGGACTTGTGATGGAGAGGAGCCATGATGCTAAAGCATTATCTTCTTTTTTGAATCGTCTAAAGTCAGGATTCAAGATTAATTTCCCAGTTGAATCCTTGACAATCTTCGGTGGCACAGGAGTATCAGAATCTAAGTAATGCTCAAGTTCATTACCTCGAATCATCAGGATGACTTGCTGTTTCCAAAGCAGAAAGTTCGTGTCATCAAGCTTGACACTCACTTGCTTATTTGCAAACGCTGAATTGTTGGAGTCAGTGCCGATCTGAACCGCTTCAATCTCATCTGCCATATTCGTGACATCAATAACCTCCGGTGCCATTCAGAAGCAATAGCAAGATCTCAAGAAGAATAGACGAACCACTATGAAAGCAAACACACAGACAATGCGAAATCAACCCTGAGAGTTGCTCGGAAAATTTGGAACCACCACGAGAAGACACAACCACCACCAATCTTCACAAGACCACGAGAACGACAACACATCAGTCAGCTTAGGCTTGAATCCATAGCTCTGATACCATATTGAAGCTACACATGTGATGATGAGACAAACGTAAACGGAAAAGAAAGACAAACAGAAGAGAGAAAGGGGAAAAGACGATGACCTAGGCTCTCTGAAACACGAGCCAAACACGAGAAAGGGGAGAGATGGATTTACAATATAGGCCAAATTTTTGGTTTGGGCCAGTACCTATTTCGGGTTTATATAGCCCAACTGATAAACCATCAACTAAATAGTAGTTGGTTATCATAGTCAGTTAGGGCATTTGTTATATTTGTTATATCTGTTGAAACAGTTGCAAACGGATCCAGCCGGCTAAAGCCCACCACATCTGTAGAAACCCAAGAAGCTCTTCATTACTTAACAGGTCCTACACTATTCCTAACTTTTTCACAACGCTCTAACCTTCCAAAGGGGTAGGCGAGGCTGGCCTTTCCAACACTGGTATCGTTGGTATCTATGGGGCCACATCCGATGGTTGGCCACCGGAGTCATCATACAGCCGCAGCGGGGACATGCCGTTAGGGTTGACTTGAGAGAGCATCCTAGGGTTTTTGGAATAATGATGATTTTGGGCCACTAAAATCTCAGAGACGTCTCTGATAACATTTGTACATATTAATTATATATTTTTACTTACGTTAATATATTTATTTAAATACTTATTTATTTATTATTTTTATCTTGATTTATATTTTTATGTTATCATTGTTTATTTATAGTTTTACCATTATTACTAACATTTTTTTCAATAAAAATTGACAATATAAATCTTTAGGTACCAATTTTAAGTGTCATGCAATTCTACTATTTTTTCCAAGTGTAATTGACTTTTAAGCCCAACTTCGACTCTAGACCGAAACATAGACCAAAATTTAAGGGAACTCGATCATGTCTGGCCCAAAATGATCGTTAGCGACTTCAATCTTTCAATGCCTTCCAAACACCCTGCAAATTTTGATCCGGTTGAAAATGAGTTGACATGCAAATTTTTGCTCTAGGGTTTTACAAGAAAACTACCTGATAAAGTCCCCTCTAAATAGACAACAACATCTTGGTTTTCAAATCGTCCTTGTAGGTCTTGAAAACTGCTTTGATAACGTTTTCAAAGTAATGGCTTGAAAACCCTAAACCCTAAACTACATGATGAGGTTCTTTTCAAGTATATCAGGGTATTGGGTTCAGATTCGGCGATTCAAAAAGCTATGAGGTATCCTCGTGTTGAATTAGCGTTTCATACAAGAGATTAAGGTGGAGAGCTTAGATGAGGCAATCTTAAGTTTAATTTGGAATGATGATGAGTCTGATCTTGTAGTATCAAAGTCTTTGTGCAGGTTTAAGGGTTTGGTAACAATTGGGGATAAGAACAAGTTCAAGGCGGATAAGGCTCTTGTCAATGACGGGGGATTCCAACGCTGATAGAAATTGAAGTGAGCGGTGTGGACTCACTTATAACCACAGAGGGTTCGAAGCAAGAAGAGGTCATAAAAGGAGCGGTCATAATAATTGGGACTTTTTTGGGAAAAGAAGTAGTAGTACAAAGATTATGTGTGATTGTTGTCTTGGGTTTTTGTCTGCTATCTCGTGAAAGTGATAGTTCCATAATAGCATAGTGATATGATCTAAAGGTAATAATGAGAGAAAATTGTTATTATGGTGAGGTGGAAAAAGATGGAAGTCATCACTACCAATTACCTGTGGTGGATCTAGTTAGTATTCAATTAGTTGTCCTTTATATGTTTATTCTTATACAATGTTATTCATTGTTTAATCTAGCCTGGTTGTGAGTTTACAAAGTAGTTGGAGACTTAGTGGAGCAGAGGTGTAGGTAACGCATTATAAGTTTAGCAGCTGACTGGTTTTTGGAGTTTAGATGATGCTAGCTGGTTGCGAGTTGTGTCATTCTCTAATTGGCTCCTTAAAGGTATTTGCTGGTGCAATAGATGGTTCAAAGTTTATTGGTTTTTTGAGGTGTTTGTTTGAAGTATATGTAGGCGAGTGATGGAAGATTGAATGAATTTTCTATGGTTCTACTTAGATTTGAAGCCGGGTGTTAGATGGTTCAAAGTTTATTGGTTTTTTGAGGTGTTTGTTTGAAGTATATGTAGGCGAGTGATGGAAGATTGAATGACTTTTCTCTGGTTTTGCTTAGATTTGAAGTTGGGTGTTGGGTTGTGTACTTCGTGTGTGGTTCTTGATAAATAGAGAACAATGGTGTTGCTCTTGTCATTGGCATTGACGATTTGCAATGTGTTATAATGTGGCAATCATGTTTGAGGGGATGTTTAAACTATGGCGAATAAGTAAGCCTGGTAGATATTAGTCAATGAAGATTGGTTAGGCTAGACGACCATCATTGTTGAATCTAAATCTCTCCGAAAATTTTTACCGGTGTTGTTCGTGTATGTACCAAGAGCTATGAACGGATTGGCTGACCACTTAGCAAGGGAGGAAGGTATCGATACGAGTTATTCAAAGCTAGGTGGGAACTGGGTTGGAATAAGTAAAGGTGTTGAGAACCAAAATTCATAGGCGTTACTTGTCTGGGTGGGAAGAAGCATGCGATCAGTATAGTAAAGTGTTATGTATTGCTGATTTTTGTTGTTGTACTCATACCTAGTTGTGTTGTACTCTTTTTCTTCATTTAGGAATAGGGAGGTTTTTAACGAAGCTCACAATTTAGGTAGAATGGTTTTAAGTCCTTTTAATAAAATATATTTGCCGAGAGAAAAAATAGGTCTTTGTAAGTCAATCGTTGGAAAAGTTGCATTGAAACTTTGCATCAGCGAGTGCTTTACTCAATGGCTACTGCCTTTCCCATTTGGTGATAAAATAATGAAGTACTCAACTTTTATGTCAACATTACTATATATAGTTTAGGGATAATATCACATTTGATACTTCTATTTTAAAAAAATATCTAATTTGTTAAATTTAATTTTAAAGTGTCCAATACTTGAAAAAAAAATATCTAATATGGTATTTGTACTTTGATAAATGTCAAATTGGTACATGTACTTTTAAAATGTTCAATGTAGTACATATTTTTTAACAAACCCTAATCCTACCTAGAGGGGAGGGGAAGGGGGACTCGAGGGAGAGGAAGGGCAATGCTCCTAGAGTCAATCTCCAAACTAGCACCATTACCCTGAAAAATCCCCAAATTAGCACCCCAAAAGTCTAAATTTCTCAGACTAGCATTATTACAGTGAACTCATTGTTCTATTTTTTTTCAAAACACCGTTTTAAAACATCATCGGGTGATTAAGTTAATCTTAATCCGAACTCGTCATGCATGCACGACGAGCTTCTTCTGGATAGCGGCCGGTAGTACCGGTTGAAACATATTATAACGGCATTAACCATGGAATAGTTTTGTTTAAAAAATAATATAATTTCTCGATGTGTAAAACTAAAAGTTTTGTTTGTAACATTTGTAAAACTTGTAAAATTTGTTTAACAATAATATAATTTTTTAAAAGTGTTGTTTAAAAAATAAATTTTTAAAGTATTTAACCTTGTAAATAAATTTAGTAGTTGTATTTAAATCCACTAATAGTTTAAAATTTTTGTTTTATAATTTAAAAACTAAAGTAAATAGTAATGGCTCCGTCCCACGAATATATAAATAATTAAATTTAAGAAATTTAAATATTATAAACCATTATCAAATTTAAGCAATGGTAAATAGTTAAAGTGAAGTTTCATACTAAGTTACATATATCGATTAGTAAATAAAACGGAGTTATTAATTATAAGGCAATTAAATTTCACATTAGTTATTAAAATATTTACATGAAGCGTAAATGAAAAAATAATGTGGAGTGGAGTTATTAAACACAATGTCTTCATAACGCGTATTTGAATGTCGGTGAAGTTTCATGTTGGTTTATTATCGTCGCCTGTGTTCGTATATACACCACATTGTTATGCTTTGTAAACCCATATATTCTAAAAGAATTAAGACCATGGATTTCGAGAAGCTACACAAAGTTCTCCCTACAACATTAAGTTTCGTAATCCCTCTGAGGAAAAAAAGGAAAAGTGACATGTCATGTAGTAAGAAGAACTTTGAGTAACTTCTCTGAATCCATGGTGCATCGAATATTCTTAGTTCTTTTAAAATTAATAAGAATAACAAGATTTTTTCTTTTAAATAACTTAGCTCCAACAAATATTCATATCTTTTTTTCGACACGGATAGAATGAAGGTTAAAAAATATGGTACTGTATTTATAGGTAAGTTAACGCATATTTCACTTGTAAAATTTATAGAGGAACAGATGACCCTAACTCGCTGTGTATGCACGACGAGTTCTTCTTATCATGTCATCTGCTCTTGTATTGTTTAGACTGTAAAACGACACAACGATTCTAGCTCGGTTTATATGCAAAGCGAGTTTAGGGTCAAAGGGCCTACTATAATTAGCTTATTAACATGGTGTTAGATTCACCTTTGGTCATTTGATGTATTGGTGGACCTTAGCTTCATGAATAAAGTTCTCCTTACAACATTAAGATCGCAAGGAGTAGATCACGGTGTTAAGGCCCTAAATTTCAACCATTGTGACCCACGGGCCTTGACAGCTGCAGATGCCATTTTCTCACACTTTGTGTAGCACCCAAATCAGGATTCTGATAGTCTCTTTCAGTTAGGTAAAAGAGGATCAGAGTGAATTGTATCTCTCTAGATTCCCCGTATACTATATTGTTCGAAGTGGTGTTAATTTATTACAATATGAAGTACACAAAAGCTCGTATGTATTTTACATTACGCGAAGTTTATTAAATTTGTTTTTGATCGTTTTCTACTATGAAAAGCTTATAAAATAAATTTTAAATTATGAGCAATGTATTACATTATATGATGTCGTAAGTATTCAACTTCAAATGCTAAAAAAATGACGACTAAAAACTAAGCCTTCCAAGATGATTTCTTAGTGGTGTTTAGACGAGTTATATGACGTGTTCGCATGTTTTTTCGGCTGATTTTTTTGTTACCATTACGTACAGATGTTTATCTATAGAACAGCGTGTTCTTCATTCTTTCGTACCCTCGAAAACCGCTCTGAATCTTGCGTTCAAAAGCTTACCGAGATGCATTCCATAGGGGTGTTCAGCAAAATTTTACACCGTCTTCACATGTTTTTTCGGCCAAAATTTTTTCGTTACCGATAGCTACATGTGTTTATCTATAAGCCAGTGTGTCCGCCGTTCATTCTACCCTCTAAAACCGCTCTGAATCTTTCTTTCAAAAGCCTACCAAGATTACTTTCATAGCGGTGTTTAGCAGAATTTTACGCTGTCTTCGCATGTTTTTTCGGCCGAAATTTTTTCGTTGCCGATAACTACAAGTATTTATCTATAGGACAGCATGTTCGCCGTTCGTTCTTACCCTCAAAAATCGCTCTAAATCTTGCTTTCAAAAGCCTACGAAGATAACTTTCATAGCGGTGTTTAGCCCAATTTTACGCCGTCTTTGCATATTTTTTCAGACCACTTTTTTTCATTAACATTACGTACATGGGAAAATATGGACTTAAACTTGCACTGCATGCAACACAAGTTATAAGCAGGGCCGTCCCTGGGCAAGGGCAATAGGGGCGCCCGCCCAGGGCCCATTTTTTCGAATATTTATAATTAAGATTTAATATTTTTATTTAAAATTTAATTTTTTTAATAATTATTATTAGAGTTTTATTTTTAAAATTTATTTTTTTCGATATTTGTTATTAGGGGTATAGTTTTTTTCAATACTTGTTATTATAGGCTCATTTTTTCGAAAACTTGTAATTAGGGTCCCATTTTTTCGAATATTTATAATTAAGATTTAATATTTTTATTTAAAATTTAATTTTTTTAATAATTATTATTAGAGTTTTATTTTTAAAATTTATTTTTTTCGATATTTGTTATTAGGGGTATAGTTTTTTTCAATACTTGTTATTATAGGCTCATTTTTTCGAAAACTTGTAATTAGGGTCCCATTTTTTTATTATTTATTGTTATTTCAATACTTGTTATTAAGGTACAAAATTTTCAATACTTGTTATTATGAGGCCAATTTTTCAGTACTTGTTTCTAGGGGCCTATCTTTTCTAATATTTGTTATTAGAGTCCTACTCTTAAATTTTATTTTTTTTCCGATACTTGTTATTACGAGTCCAATTTTTTTCAATACTTGTTATTTATGGTCTATTTTCCCTAATATTTGTTATTACATGCATACACTTAAATTTTAATTTTTCAATACTTGTTATTAGGGTTCTATTTTTCCCTATATTTATTATTACAAGAATACTCTTAAAATTCATTTTTTTTCAAAATTTGTTAATAGAGACCCATTTTTTTATATATCACTTGTTACTAAGGGTCTAATTTTAAATTTTATTTTTTCCAATACTTATTATTAGGGGAAAGGGCGAGCAAAACTCCATTCGACTCGAGAAAACTAATTTTTTTCGACTCGATTCGTCTTGTCTCGAAAAAAAAAATTCAAATAAAGTTTGAGTTGTAAAATAAAATTCTAATAGTAAGGACTCGTAAACTCGCATAACTTGAAAATTTTTTACTCAAGTTAACTCGATCGAACGCCCACCCTTAATTAAGGGCATGTTTTTTAAGTTCGCCCATAGGCCACCAAAATCTCATAAAGTTATAAGTTTCGTATTCACATGCAACTTGCAGGGCGCGACGAGTTACCCTTGTTATTTCTAAAGCTCTGCCCTTTAAATCAGAGCAAACAAGTGAATATGACACTTATAACTCGTGTTGCGTGCAGTGTGAGTTTAAGTCCATATTTTCCCTATAAATATCAGTGAAGAATATTGTTCGATTATGTAAAAATGTTCACAATTGTTAAATGTTCTCTTCCATACCATACCTTCATTTCACATTTTTCTATGTTAGTTTTCTTCATGATTCAACTACCTATTAAAAAATGATTTTTTCTCAAAAATTTTATTCTTCTTTACGAAGTTTTTCTTACAACATTAATTACGTTGTACATTACTCAAAATGGGGCTGCCATAAATCATATCGGAATTCCCAATTGTACCATGGCTTACATCACTCTCGCGAGTTATGAATAGTCAGACAACTGTGCAACATGAATTACGTACACAAAGCTCTCCTTAGATGCAACCAAAAGTTGGAAGCCACAAAAAAAGCATGGTCTGCTATTATTTAGGATGCAACCAAAATGTTGTCGTTGGCCCCCTAGTCACCATGTTGCACTAAAATTTATTCCATGCAATACTTGTATGCGTCCATAATGAAAAATGGGAGGTGTTATGTGTAGTATTCCATGTTGACTGACCCCGTTTTGCAAGAAACAACCCATCATAGATCAAACAACCGGGCATTCATATTTCTCCTAAGGCAACAACACAACCATATTGTTCATAACTGCATTCTAGGCAGTCATGTATTGTTTGATTGATTTTATTATATTTCGTATGTATTTACATCATGAGAAATTTAGTTTTATACGTTGTGTACTATGACAAATTATTTGCATGTATTCAATTTCATATGTACTTACAATATATTATGCAAGAAGTATTCAACTTCAAATTAAAAAAAAGCCATCCAATATTGATCTTAGCCAATAGGGACTACATTGTAAAGTTTTTCAAAGTTCTAGGAGTAATGTGTAATACTACAAAATTTTAGGGACTTATATCTAGGTTTTTTTAGCAACTTATATTCTTATAGGTTTGCGTCATGTTATGACTTAAAGAAGAAAATTTTCAACACATTGTTCAATTTTTGACATTTAGGGACCAAACAATAAAGTTTCAAAAGTTTAGGGGGCCTTTTGTCAATTTAAAAAAATCAAGGGCCAAATAATCATTCATTTTTAATAAGATTTTTTTTAAATCACTTCTTAATTCTAAAACTTGAATTTCAAAGAAAATAGCGACTGAATGAGAGTTTAATTGACAAAGTCATGAATTAATGAGTAAAATTTGAAGTTGTCAAAATTAGACCAAGATTTCGAAACTTTAATAGGGGTTTTGAAACCTATTACCCAGATTTGGATCTAGGGCTTACTGCCTCGATGGTTTCGAAACCACCTAATGGGGTTTCCAAACCTCTAATGAAAAACTTAAAATGTTGACTTTTTAAGGGTATACAATATGGGTATAAAATCAAATATTTTACAAAACATTTGTTCTAGTTTGAAACATGTTTTTCATAAATTCAAATTGAATCTTTTGAGTTTACAAAATATTACAAATTAGTCCTTTTAGTTATATCAAAATCAACAAAAATTTAAAAACATTTTAAATTATACACTAAAATTCTCAATCTATGTTAGTGTTGTTCTCAATGTATCTTAGAGTTCGTGACCTAAAAAAATAAACAAACATAAAAAAATATTGTCAACCCAACTCAAATCATTATTAAACCATTAATTATTTTATTGGATCCAAAATTTATTAAAAGATAAATATCTAAAATTAAAACACAAAACTACTAAACAAATTTTGCGATGGATATTAAATCTATTATCTTCTTATTGGTCCTCTTCCTCTCTGGGGTTTTAGGCTTTGTCTTTGCCCTGAATGCGTGTGGTCATAGCATTGCGGAGCATGTCGATCTCGAGGCTGAAACGACATTGGTTCATCATCATCGTCACCTCCTCCGCTCACATCCTCACTCTTTGCATCGGATGTGTCATCATCATCGGGATGTGCAAAAAGAATTCGACAAACCGAAACCGAATTCAAAATTCAAAAAAATTGATCTGAAAACATAGTTAACCGAACCGAAAAAATTAGTTTCGGTAGTTTTTTTAAAAAAATATTATTTCAGTTTTGATGTGGTTCGTAGTTTTGAACAAAAGCGGGTAACCGAACCGACCTGTTGCATAATATATAATATATAAAATATGCATTGTATACAATTATATTAGAAAAATTTTAGCCTCATTGTTAATTTTTCTCTTCTCCAAATATTTTTATTGTCTTGAAAAGTGAAAATAGCGGTAATTTTTAATATATTTCCCTCTCAAATATTAGTGGTTTATTTTACTTTAGAAAGTAAAAAAAATTAACCTTAATTCTCAATTATTTATTATTCTCAGTTTCATACATTAATGTTTTTCTTCAAATATTTTAAAATTCAAACTCTAGCTTATTTTTCACTATGTTATTAGATTTAATATTTTTAATAAGGAAAGTTAATAAATCATTACCCGAATCGAATATTTTGATTAATCGGTCATTCTATAACACCTTCTTCTCGGCTTGGTAGAGAACCGGGTCGGACAGTGTTACCAAAAAACAAAACGAAGATCGGAGACATAAATTTTAAACTTTTAATCAATATTGTAGTGCCAAATAAATATGTCATTTTTACTGCTTTTAAGTCAAACTAACATACCATTTTAAGCTTTTAAGCTTTATAAAACATAGTCTTTACAAGCATAACAAAACCATCATAATCAACTAATTTAATTATTTTGTCATCATTCTAAGAGTTTATAAAGACAAGACACATTACTCTAAGCTCGTAGCGACTTGTCGATCTGTCGACTTTTCCGATCTCCCTGAAATGTTATGTAGATAAATGCTTTAGACTTACGTAGTCTAAGTGAGGTAATCATAACAAATGTAAATGAATGATTAATATTTATGAAATGCATGATAATCAAGTAGTCACAATTCATGCCTATCTCACTTATTTTCATGCTTTCATATTCACATAAATATTTCACATAATCATATCATAATCATAATGTCACAACATAATTCATAAGCACATATCACATTAGGTACCATTGGATACGCATATTCCATGTACACCAAATCACATAATCAAAAATGAGCCGTAGCTTCGGAACACATATCCCTTACACATTCGTCCTTATTTTTCCCACATATAGGTCGTAGCCTTGAACCGTATTCCTCCCTTACATGGTGAGCTCAAATAATTCTATGGCATGCCAACTGTATCCAATGTCGATAAATACACAAGTTCATATAGTCCATATTTTCATATCATATCACGTAGCATTTTATATTATTTTTCATATATCACATATATGTAGCATATCATGGTCATATTTGAACATATCAAAGTAACACAAGATAGTTACTAAATTTTCCATTAAAACATATTTGCTCTACGTGAGCCCTTAACAAATGAAAATATAACCATAAAATAATACAACAGGACAGCACCAAGCGTACCCCTTGACACGACTACACTCACCTCGACAACCCGGCGTTTCTCGGATAACAATTTCTTTGTTCCTAGATTTTGTTTGGAGATGTTGGTTTACTCCTTTCCAATTCTTGAGCTAGGTTAATTAATATGGTTTGGTTATAAAACGATATCAAATTAATACGAAAATAATAAATCAAATTAGATACCAAAATTTAAATTAACAAAGGATCTAAGCTTGCCCCAACATTAGTAGAAATTCGAATTATCGAACCGAAAGACTCGAACTTACCGACCTAACACCGAACCGATTTATTTTTCTCCTTAATTCTTGTTGTACCTCTTGCGCCATAATCTCCCCCTATTTATAGCACTTAAACCGGCCACCCTTGTTCCACGTATGTAGGAACCGTGGCATGCCTCAAGGGTTATAACCCTTAGGCATGTCGACGTAATGGACCAAATTTTGCCACAATTTGTGGCTTTAAGCCGTGTGTCCCCCTATGTGGGAGCTCACGGCTAAATTCCTTCATTTTGAAGGACTTTGGTCGTTAGGTCCCACGACCCCCCCCCCCCCCCCCCCCCGCTTTTTTTTAATAATAAACGGTTAAATCGAATAACTAAATTTCGAACTTAATTTTGACTAGACCGATTTTTAGAATGTGACACAATCGGTTAACCGGTTTAATGGTTAAGGTTTAGAGTCTAAAATTAAGCAACTTGAATTTACCAGTTATCCAAAATAATTTTCTAACAATTAATCGAACTCGAATTTTCACACCCCTAATCATCATGCTCTAGAGTCATGTGACGTGGTTTAGTGAATATACTAGGATCAACTCCCCCAACACCGCCCAAAAATAAAGAGCCTGAGATGGACGTTGTCGACATTACTGATGTCATGTACTCAATATCTTGTTGTTGGCCATCATAATATTGAGCTTGCTGGACCACAAACTCTGGAACATAAACATTTTCATAATTACTTGTAAATTCTTGTCCTTGTGCTGTAGAAGATTCTTGAGTTCCCAATTACCTGGTCCACCTATCCATATGCGAGTTTCACATGGAGTCTGCAAGTTTCATGACCCTTTTGTACTTTACAAAGCTTGTTACCAACTTGGGAACTCATCTGACGGTGGATAAGAGCCGACATCAAAAGCTTTTACGTCTACATTAGGCTGCAATAGAGGTTCAGGTTCCGATTCTGGTTCAGCCTCTCTTCTTGAGCGTCTGCCTCTACCTCCAGATCTATCTCCTCCCAGATCTTCCTCCAGATAACCTTGCACCTGATGACGACTCACTTGATGCGCCCTTGTCAGCTTTTTAAATAAAACAAGATAAGCTTCTTGTTGGGCTTCGGTCGTTAGGTACAATTTTTTGTTTGCCACAAATAATTGATGGTACTCAAAAATTGACAAATCAAAATTATCCGGTCGAATGGGAGCACAATCTGGCAACCTGTTTGAACTTCTATGCAACCATGCAACATACGGAGAATATTTGTTTGGCCAATTCGTTTCGCTATGACCCCGTAAGTCCATCTGTTCCATGTCTTCCATATTGACTAGCTCCCCCAGCACGGGTTGATGGTATCCGAACTGCCTAAGAACCCGATTGTCATAAAATACCTCAACAATCACAAAATGTATCAACGGCATTACGAAACACCGATTTTCGGTATCTTTATAGGCACCGTTCGGAATCAACTCTTGAATATCTTCATCTAAATATGGCATCCATCAGAACGGCAACAATATGTACATAATAAAAAAAATGGTTGCTTTCAAATTAATTGAATAATGCAAGTATCAAAAGGGAGCAAATTAGCATTACCTGCACTTCGCAATACATGTCAATCTTCGTTCTAACTTCAAGGATTAAATTGAACTCCAACCCTTCTTTCTAAATCTTTGGCTTCATCTGCATAATACAAATACATACATCATGATTCCATTATTAACATCTAAAATTATTATATGAATGAACATTATTACCTTGAAGCGTGTAAGAATTCAGACGAAGCATCACAAATTGGTGCTAGGAATGGAAGCTTGTCCTAGGCCCATGACTGAAGCAGCACCACACACCCACCAATATTCGTATTCAACAATCTTTCGTCGACGACTGACTGTTTGGATGCCTTGCACAACTCGCTATAGAAGAAACCTAAAATTACAGATCCCCAACTGAATTTTCTTGCTCCGAACGAAGGCTTTAAGAATGGGAGGTACTGCATGTGCGCATGAGAACTCGATTTGTCCGGCAGTAACATACCACCGATAAGGAGCAATATCTAGGCTAGAGTTGCACAATCCATTTCTACCGATGTGAAATTTTCATCCACTTGAAAAGCACTCTTCATCCATGTTAGCTTTACACGTTAACCATAAAAACGTGCTCCGGTGGTGTCTTCCCCAAATAATCGATGCAATAAACTTCAGAATAATATTGGTTCTGAGCACTGATTGGATTGCCCGAAGCTGGAACACTAAGATGCATAGCCACGTCTTCGAGGTTGATTGTACACTCCCCACACAGCATGTGGAAGGTATATGTCTCTGATCTCCAATGCTCGATCAACCCATTAATCAACTCTGGCAAGACATTGAAGTCACGAATCCTTAATGCATAATAAAAATCGCATGTCTCCAAAAATCCTCTTACATACAGGCTTGGAAGATCGTTCCATATCAAGCGAGGCCGAAATTTTACCTACTCGGACTACAAACTCAAAATTTAAATTAAATTAGTATTTTATCATTTACAAACAAAAATTAAAAATCACAAAAAATCATAAATTTTTACCAATAAATCCATGTTATTCGTAATGTAGGGATCTTCAAGTCTTAATAACGTCATTTTTTCCAATAAACCTACGCCAAAAAAACCCTAAACCATCACAAATCAATCGAATATAAAAAATATTTTAATTAAAATAATTATAACACTATTTACTATTTGGATGCAACATAATTAATCATATATAAAAAAATTCATTCAAATAACCCTAAACCATAATCCACAACAAATTAATAAAAACTCCCAAACACCATAATCTAAAGAGTCAAATATCGTTACCTTCAATCTTCCATAGTATTTGTGTGGTTTCTTTTTTCGGTGCTCTAAGAAAATCACATGGCTTCACAACTCGTTTGCTTTGCTCGAACAGAAACGGTGGATGAATTTCTGGGTTCTTTAAACCCTAAATGAAACTACCTATTTAAAGAGTCAAATAACCCTAAACCATAATCCACAACAAATTAATAAAAACTCCCGAACACCATAATCTAAAGAGTCAAATATCGTTACCTTCAATCTTCCATAGTATTTGTGTGGTTTCTTTTTTCGGTGCTCTAAGAAAATCACATGGCTTCACAACTCGTTTGCTTTGCTCGAACAGAAACGGTGGATGAATTTTTGGGTTCTTTAAACCCTAAATGAAACTACCTATTTATAGAATACTAAAAACCCTAATTTGGGAAAATATGACCATTGGTCAACAGATATAACATGAAACTCACCATGCATGCATGATGAGTTTCAATAATAAAATTATATTTTATTCAAACTCGATGTGCATGTACGAAAAGTTCATTGTTATGGTGTTAGTCTGGAAAATATAGACTTTTGGGTGCTATTTTGGGGAATTTTAAAGGTAATGGTGCTAGTTTGGAGATTGACACGTGCTCCTAGTGGGTCTAGAACCCATGACTTAAAAGAATTTGAGGGAACAAAGATAAACAGCTTGGCCAACCCGCCAAATGTGCTTGTTCCCAATATAGTGCATATACTTTGTCAAAATGTCGATCATGCTATGTGAAATTTCATTCCATGTATTATTGTGGAACCTGGGTTAGCACCGTTATTAAGTATCATACCTAATTTATATTTCCTTGTATTATTATGTTACATGGATTAACATTGCCATTAAGTTTCATTTCAGTCATTGAAATTTCATAGTATTATAATTAATGGCAGTTAATGTACCATCAAATATTTGCTCAAAATATAAATGCCACATTAAAAAATTTAAAAGTGTTAGTACCACATATTAGACATTTTAAAAGTGCATGTACCACATCATATATTTTCTTAAGTACATATTCCATATTAGACATTTGAAAAATATATATTATATTGAACATTTTATCAAAATACAAATACCAAATATGAGTTTATTTTCAACCGGGAGGCATTTTGGTTTTTAGGCACAATTCAGCATAGAGCCGTAAATGAACCGAATGTTCAGCGAACCGTTTGTGAACTATTCGGTGAGAAGTTCGTTTATGTTCGTTTATTTATTAAACGAATGAAAATGAACAAGATTTTTTGATCGTTTAATGAAATAAACGAACACGAACAAAGGGCTTGTTCGTTCATTTATGTTCGTGAACATTCGGTAGTTTGTCCGTTTATGTCCGTTTATTTATTTTTGTTTGTTTATGTTCATTTATGTTCGTTCGTTTATGTTCATTTAAGTTTATTCACATATGTCTAGGGGTGTTCATTGTTCGGTTAAACCGGACTAGCCGACCGAACCAAAACAAAATTGGTTAATCTATTAGATAATTTTAGGTTTCAGTTAATGATTAAGAGTTTTTTTTCTTTCAAATTTCAATTATCGATTAATTTGGTTTAAAATCGGTTAATTAACTGAATTAATCGAACCAACCCAAAATATTAAATATTTAACACATTATATATGTTCGTTTGTGTTCGTTTATGTTCATTTATCAATTAAACGAACGAACATAAACAAGCTACATTCTTAATGATCGAACACGAACAAGAAATTTTGTGTTCGTTTATGTTCGTGTTCGTTCGTTTGTTTGGTTAAAGTTAAACGAACGAACATGAACACACCCTCGTTTGTGTTCGTTCGGTTCGTTTACAAACCTAATTCAGCCTCCCATTGGGTGAGATTTTTATCCAAAAAAACAAAATCTTAAACCTTCCTTTTTCTTTTGAACCCTCCATTATTTATACATATATGCATGCATGATTTGAATGATTTTTTACGGATAAGTTTAGAACGGATGACGCACACCGTTGAACACGACAAATAAAATAATATCGCTGCACATCATTAATTTTTAAGTTTTATATAATTACATATTTATCCTTGTTATGTATACATGCTATCAATTTAGTTACCGCTATTTACTCATTCAATCAATTCAATCCTAATTCAAATAATTATTTTAATTTAATCCTAATTTAAAAATCTATCAGTTTTCTCTTAATTTTAAAGTAACTCGATAATTTAATTCAATTTAATCCTCGATTTTTAAGAATTATTTTAATTTAATCCAAAAATATTAAAATAATAAAAGGAAGAAGGATAATATATCTCATAACTAAAAATTTGGGTAAACTACATAAATGACCACCATATTATTGGAAAAGTTATGATTTGACCACCTTACTTTTTTTCAAAGCAATTAAACCACCATACTATTAAATTGGATGCAATTTAACCACCAACCATTAGAGGTTAACGGAAGGGTGACATGGCGGTTAAAAAAATAAGGGTATAAGTATACATTTGGTCCTTGTTACTTATACACTCTATTAATTTGATCATAATTTTAATTTAATAAAATAAATTAATTATTTAATTATTTGGTGACACGTGTCACCACCTTATTGGGGGGGAAATTAATTAATTAAATTAAGTAAAAATAATTAAAGTCCTCCAATAAGGTGGTGACATGTACATGTCACCAAATAATTAAATAATTAATTTATTTTATTAAATTAAAATTAGGATCAAATTAAGAGAGTGTATAAGTAACGATGACCAAATCTATAACTATACCCTTATTTTTTTAACTGCCACGTCACCCTTCCGTTAACCTCTAACGAGTGGTGGTCAAATTGCATCCAATTTAATAGTATGGTGGTTTAATTGCTTCGATTAAAGGTAAGGTGGTCAAATCACGACTTTTCTAATATTATGGTGGTCATTTATGTAGTTTACCCTAAAAATTAATAGGCAAAATGACAAAAGATGCCCCCAACGTTTGCATGTTTTGTCATTTGGCCCCCTATTCTTTTTTTGGTCCAAATATTCCCCCAACTTTTTAATTTGGTCCAAAGATGCCCCCAACGTTTCAATTTGATCCAAATATGCCCCCTGTTGGATGGAAACTGTCAGTCAACTGACGGTCAACGACTAATGCTGACTGGATTTGCCACATGTTAAGATTTGTTGATGTGTCATCATTATATTTGTCATGTATCGTCATCAGATTTGACCACATGTCAACATGATAGTCTGCCACGTGTCACCATAAAGAAGGATATAACAATTTTTTTTAAAAAAAAATCTGACGTGGCATATGCCACATCAGCATACCGTAACAAGTTGCAAGTCCAGTCAGCATCAACCGTTGACCGTGACAGTTTCCATCCAAAGAGGGCATATTTGGACCAAATTGAAACGTTGGGGGCATATTTAGACCAAAAAAAAGAATAGGAAGCTAAATTACAAAACATACAAACGTTGAAGGCATCTTTTATCATTTTACCAAATTAATAAGTAAACATCTTTACCTCCCCGGTTTCCAATCTACCTTTGAAAACCCTTCAGAATCCTCCTTCCCCAAGCAAATCGGATTCTTTGAAATTCTTTGTTGTTGTTGCCAACTCTCAGAATGTGAAACTACGTACTTCATTGCCTTTGGAGCCTTTTTCCCTGATATGGTATATTTCCAACTATCGTGTTGCAACAGCCAATGGTTTATTGCCATTTTTGCATGTAGTGATTTTGGTATAAAAGATTTTTAGTTAAAGGGGTATTTTTGTCCACGAGTTCGACCTAAAGTAACAATTTAGCTCCCCGCGTGAAAACACAGTCAATTAGGTCATTCAGTTTGTGAAATTTAAAAAATTTGCCCTCTAATTAGCGTTGACCGACGAAACCGTTAACTGCAGCATATGTAGCCATTAATTTTTACGCGTCAGACGTTTTTCCATTCTTGCCGCAGCACACCGCCGTCTCCCTCTCTCAACGACGAAATGAACCATAGAATAAATTAGTGAAAGATTGAATCGAACCATTTTCAAGCATTTAACCCAGAACAAAAAATTTTGGGTTTAATATCTCTTCTGATTTTTTACATTTTCTGAGAAAATATCAAAGCATAACAAAACACGATTGAGAGAGTTCACAAAAGACACAAATCTATTAAATGTATGGAGAGAAAAGCAACCTAATTTCAAACTCCATTAAACCCAACAACAACAAAAATAACGAAATATTCAATTTTCAGTAACCAACTACCAATAAGAGGAAAACCCAAAATTCATACAAAAGCCTTAATTTCAAAGCTCTCATCTTATAGTAATCAAAGATTGAGCAAGGCAAAAAATTCCTTTGATTGAAACTTTTCTTGTGCGAAGAAAGACCGAATAAATGAAACAAAATCCATGAGACCTAATGACGTATACAGATTTTTGTTAATATTTGAAATTTTAAGTTTCATATGGTTTAAAATGCACATAAACAACCTCTCCTCCACTAAGACGAAATAAAAATGCACCGACAGCTGCATCCCCTCCTCTGCCACCATGGGCGCCAGCAACTGTGCCACCTCCACACTTCTTTACAACTTTAATCTCATGAAACGGTGGAGCAAGAAGACGACAATGGAAGAAAATATAATAATTTAGTCATTTAAAATTAAATTTATTTTCTAAAAGATTTTTTATTCTATGCCATGTCAACATTTTTCAACGTCATCAGTGACATGACATGCCAGCTGGGTTAAAAGTTGACTTTGAAAGAGTTAATGATGACTGGCGTAGAAGTTGACGGTTTTCGTCGGTTAACATTGGCGAAAGGATTAATTTGCTGTACTTCGCGAACTGAAGGACCTAATGGACTGCAGTTTCGCGGGAGGGGCTGAATTGCTAATTTGGGTCGAACTTGGGGACAAAAATACCCTTTTAACCTATTTCTTTTAGTTTATATACATACGTGGGCACAAGGACGTAGCTAGGATTTGGGATTAGGGGGCAAATTATAGATATTTGAAATGGGGAGAATTTATAAATAAACCAATTTTTAAAAAATTTAAATAGAAGGATAAAGGTGAAAAAAATTTCTTCGGGGGTGGGGGGTGCGATTGCCCCTCCCAAAGCCTTAATGGCTCCGTCCCTGCATGGGCAAACAATGTTGTTTATTAATGCATTGGGAGTAACACACGACTATAATAATAATAATAATAATAATAATAATAATAATAATAATAATATAAAAAAGGGATATGAAGGTGAGGGCGTGGAAGCATGAACCCGCGACCTTAGCCCTCACTTTCCAGTGTTTTAGCCATTGAGCCAAGGATTGCTCTTAGACCAATTTTACACCAACTTAATTTTAAGTTGTGTCTCATAATTATTATATCTGATAATAAAATATGACTTATCACATACCTTCAATTATTTTGACTTTTCGAGAATCGTAAGAACCTAGAAGGTTCTAAAACTTTCCCCCAAAATCGTTCGGCCACCCGATTTACCTCCACCGCTGCGCCATGGTGCACACCGCCGGTGCCGAGGCGTTCCCCGTCGATCCCCAACCAGAACCCACATCTCCACGCACCGTCTACCTTCTTCGATCATCGTGAATAACCATTCGAAGCTTCGTCGGAAACTTTAAGGTTCCAACTTCGATTCCGGCCGTTACTCTCGTCCGTTTGGGGCGCCGCCGCCACGAGCAAGCTCCTCGTCCTGAGTCGAGTAAAACCCAATTATCCGATCCTTCGTCCGACACAAGCAAGGCCCTCGTCGGAGCCTCGTCGTTTTATGGTCGTTCGAGTGCATGATAGGTAATTTTCGTTAGATTTTCTGACTTGTTTCGCATTTTTATTGTATGGGCTGAAATTGTGATTGACCATCTATGTTTTTCGACAGAATCACGGCTTTTGGGCATCTCCGATGACTATTCTGATAGCCTTTGATGATTGTTTCAATTTGGGTAAACGAACTGGCCTGAACCGGTTAAACCGGTCATCCCATGACCCGACCCAAGTAGCCCGAACCGAACCGGTCCAACCCGACCCGAGTCTGACCCGACCCGTCTTTGACCCGAACTCGACCCGAGACTGTGTCAACTCGTTGAGTCAACTCAGTGAGTCAACTCTTCCAAGTTGACTCAGTGAGTTAACTCGCTGAGTCAACTCAATTGACCTTGTTTTATGACATCATGTTGACGTCAGCATTGACTTGACTATTGACGTTAGAGTTGACTTTGACCAAAAAGTCAAAATTCCCGAAAAAGCCCTAGATTATGTTTTTCGACGTCATTTGTCTGATTTAGAAGCCAGTTTTGCAAAATTCCAACCCGAAGATGCCCAAATCTGACCTTAAACCCAAATCATGCATATGTACTTAATTATTTAATTCAGATAATAGTAAAACAAATAAGTGACTAAAATAGTGTATTAATGGTGTAAAGGTACTCGAGACGCATGTGACCACTCTTCAGCTTAGCCTAGCTCCTCTCGATCCACTCATCCTCACGCTTCAGTAAATATCAACATGAATTTAAACTATGTGTATAAGAACAAGTTTAACACTTAATTCACTTTACGACTGTTACTCTTTCATGATTTAGGATCCGACCTTGTATTCGAGCGCACTGAGGCAGGTGTTCGTTGGACCCCTCTCTGACCAGCTTTTGAGGTTTGTTCCATGTGTGCTATATTCAGTTGTATGCGTTGTAGGATTATTACACATTAATAAACAATCTAATGATTTAATTATGAACGATGATATACTTGATGAAATGAAGAACTAGATATATGATATCATACTCTGCCTACTCGTTGTATGTTCGCTCGATCTATATACATGATATGTAATTGTGTTATGTGGTTTCTTGATCTTTGATAATATTGTTTGTCTATCTGTCTGATATGATCAGTAGTGTAATCTATTAGATTGATCTATGATGGTACACTCTGTTTGCATGATGAATGATGGTATTGTCTGCTCTGCTCAATGGTATGCCCATTTATTTGTCAAAAGCATGAATCCTTCATTTCTGATACTCTAAATAGAATATATCTGTCATATGTATTCTGTTACTCATGTCTAGAATCTGAATATCGATTGTTATATGGGGTATACTGTTGGGTTATATTATGAAGTCTCCTTCGGTACAACCCTGATCCAGCTGGTAAATCCTTATGGACTCAAGGTCTCCCTTTGAGTAGGTTCCAATGCTTTAGCACGGGTAAATCCTTATGGACCTAAGGTAGCCCCTTAGGTGGCACCTATGCCCATCGGGCCTAGGGTAAGTCCCTATGGATGTAGTTTTGGGGGACTACATATTGGTGTAAGGTTGGAGGGTAGTTACTAGTAAACCCTTTGTATGCACTCGAGCATTTGTATTCAACTATTATGTGTTCTTTTGATATGATTGACATGTATTCATGCTTGTTTGATATGCACTTATTGGTACACACTGAGCTCCCTAGCTCATACCCTTCTCTTTTCCCCTTTCAGATACTTGTGATAGGCTACCCTTTTGGACCCGGGAACTGGAGGATCGACACATTTAGCATTTTGTCTGTTCTAATGTTCTTATCTTCCGAACTGTCTGTATTTGGATGGCTTATGCCTATATTTTGATACAACATATCTTTTGGTTTTTGTTGGATGTTGGCTTTAGTTTATAACTAAACACTTTATGCTTTCATATCACCTATTTTGTAACCACGTGTTACTAAACTATTACTTACTATTTTGGGATGGATTTGAAAGCAATACTGATAGATTTTATTATTGTTCTGAGAATAGTATTTGGTATATCTTCGTCAATAGGTTTTTAAGGTATGCATCGTAAATCTCTTGTAGGGGAAATTACATTAGTTTTGATATTTTGACTGAGACATTTCACAGGAAGCTTGCTTATAGGTTGTGATCGCCCGGAGTTAGGTGAAACGCATAAGCAGGTCCAGGAATCTTTTGGTTTTAAAAACCTCGGAATGTGTATGAGTCCATTTGATGCAATGTTTGTAAAGTTTTACAAAAAAGGTATTTTGAAATTAGTTAAGTCACCCAATTATGTCTGCTTAATTGTGTTCGAATCTTCATTGCTATGAACTGACCCTAAGCTTATTCCTTGTAGTGATCCTCTGCTATGAGTGTTGTAAGAGGACATCGACCTATTCAGAAACGCGGTAGACCTGTTCGGTTTGCTGATGCTATGAATGATCCAGTGGTTGAGCCATCTAGTTCAGCTCCTGTCCCTGGTCCTACCGAGCCTTCCGTACCATCTGGCCCTACTGTAGTGATTGCTCCTTAATCTACGTCTGAGATCGATGTGTCTACTCCGGTTAGAGGAGCACCGTCTTCTTCTGAGCCTCCCACATCTGTTACTGACGAAGCCCTTAGTAGGCAGTTTCTGCAGTTGATTATTGGTGTGGTTAGAGCAGCTGGTATTGTCCCTGAGGTTCCCATCTCTCAGACTTTGATCATGAATGGGGCGAGAACTTTTGATGGCCATACTGGTGGATCCCCAACCGAGGCATAGGAATGGCTCCACAATCTGGACAAGCATATGGATTCTTTGGGTCTTGAGTCACCCAAGAGATATTTGGGAGCCATCTCTATGTTGTATAGAAATGCCCGCACTTGGGGGGAATCTGTGGTTAGTAGTGTTCCTGCGGCCCGTTTGACTTGGGACTTCTTCAAGGAGCGCTTTAAGAGCTGATTTTTTGGCGAGCGCTACATGAGGCAGATGCAAGAACGATTCAGGACCTTGACTCAGGGAGATATGTCTGTATCCGTGTATGAGACAGAATTCTTGGGCTTGCTCAGATTTGGGGCTAGTTTGGTGCCTACCGAGAGGGAAAAGTGTCGTAAATTTGTGATGGGGCTGAGATATGAGCTATGTGTACATGTTATTGGTCATCTGGATAAGGACTTCGATACTATAGTTGAGAAAGCTAAAGACATGGAAGAAGTTGAGCTAGCAGCCACTGGTGGAGGTAGAGTTGACCGAGAGCGGTCTAAGAGGCCTCCTATTCTTGAGCCTTCCTCGCGTCCTGGTAAGAGGAATCGCACTTCTGGTCATCAGAGAGGTAATTTTGGATCCATGCCTGATGCTTCTTTACCTCAGTTGCTAGTAGAGGTGATTCGTCTAGTTTCACCCCTATACCCCTTTGTGTGCACTATGACAAGCGACATGGGGGCGAGTGTAGAAGGAAGACCGGTACATGTTTTCAATGTGGGACCGGAGACCATTTTCTGAAGAATTGTCATGTTCCATCTTCTGCACCTCAGGCATCCTCCCAGACCCCTACATACTCACAGACTTCCGTACAGACTCCGGCAGGGGTCGTAGTCAGAGTAGGCCCTCTACATCTGCTGCTAGGACAGACTCTAGAGAATGATCCTATCAGAGTGGGGGGCCAATTTTGTCTAAGGCTAGGCAGCCAGCATTTGTTTATGCTACCAGGCGACGTGAGAATAAAGATGAGCCGGATGTTATAGCATGTACATTTACCATCTTCTCTATCCCATACTTTTCATTGCTCGATAATGGTTCTACCCACTCCTACATTTCAAAATCCGTTTCCCGAGACCTTCCATTTTCGATAGAAGCCACAGAGAATGTTGTTATAGTTATGAGCCTAGTGGGTCAGTTAGTGATCGTGGATAAGGTGTTTCGATGTTGTCCTCTTGAGGTTCAAAGGGAAATCTTTCTGGTTGATCTTATAGGGCTTCCAATGGAAGATTTCGATATGATCTTGGGTATGGATTGGTTGACCGAGTACCGGGTTACCTTGATTGTGAATTGAAAAGGGCAACCCTGAAGACTTTTGATGGTGAATCAATGGTTCTAATAGGTGAACATCGAGGTTATCTATCTAATGTAGTATCTACACTGACCGTCAACAGAATGATTCGAAAAAGATACGAGACCTTCATTGCTTGTCTCCTGAATACGAAGGGTTCTCTATCCAAGATTGAAGAAATTCACACTGTCGGCGAATTTCTTGATGTCTTTCCTGAAGAGTTGCCCAGGTTACCTCCAGATAGGGATGTTGAGTTTGAGATTGAGACTTATCTGGGGTCTGCACCTGTATCCATGAATCCCTATCATATGGCCCCTAAAGAATTTAAGGAGTTTAAAATTCAGTTGCAGGAGCTGCTTGACCGAAGTTTCATTCGACCTAGATCCTTTCTTTGGGGAGCTACAGTCCTCTTCGTTAAGAAGAAAGATGGTTCACTCCGATATACATTGGTTATCGGAAGTTGAACAAACTGACAGTTAGGAACAAATACCCGTTACCCCGGATCAACGATTTGTTTGATCAATTTCGGGAAGCCACGATTTTCTCAAAGATTGATCTTCGGTCTGGATACTACTAACTGAAGTTAAAGGGATATGATGTTGCGAAGACGACTATCCGCACTAGATATGGGCACTATGAGTTTCTTGTTATGCCTTTTGGTTTGACCAATGCACCTGCAGCTTTTATGGACATGATGAACCGCGTGTTCCGACACTATTTAGACCAGTTTGTTGTGGTGTTTATTGATGTTATCTTGGTTTATTCTTGGACAGAATCTGAGCATGTTGAGCATTTGAAGATTGTTCTGCAAACCTTGAGAGAGCATCATATGTATGCTAAGCTGAGCAAGTGTGAATTTTGGCTCAGGGAAGTGACATTTCTAGGGCATGTTGTATCAGCTCGAGGTATTCAGGTTGATCCAGTAAGATCGAGGCTATCACCAATTGGAAGCAACCCAAGAATGTCTCTGAGATCTGTAGCTTTCTGGGTTTAGCGGGTTACTACCACCGCTTTGTCTAGGGTTTCTCCATTGTTGTTGCCCATTTAACGAAGCTTTTGAGGAAGAATGTTCCTTTTGCTTGGTATGATGCCTAGCAAGCTAGTTTTAAGAAACTGAAGACATCTTTGACTCAAGCCCCGGTTCTTTCACAACCCGAGTCTGGGAAGGACTTCTCAGGGTATAGTGATGCTTCACACTCTGGGGTTGGTTGTGCCTTCGACAAGGATGGCATTATGTGCTTCAAGGGTCGTTATTGTGTCCCCGATAATGCCAACCTGAAGCGAGCTATACTTAGTGAGGCTCATAGCAGCCCTTATGTTATGCATCCAGGTGGAGACAAGATGTACCAAAATCTGAAGCAAAGGTACCATTGGGAGGGTATGAAGAAAGATATATCGGATTATGTATTAAAGTGTATGACTTGTTAGCAAGTCAAAGCAAAACATCAACATACTTCTAGTTTATTGCGGCCCATTAAGATTCTTGAGTGGAAATGGGAGAGTATCACGATGGATTTCGTTACCGAGTTGCTTTTAACTCCTTCTAAAAAGGATTCTGTCTAGGTTATTGTTGATCGACTCACAAAGTCAGCTCACTTTATTCTCGTACGAGTTACTTATTCTCTAGAAAAGCTGGCTAGGCTGTATATTTCAGAGATCGTCAGATTGCATGGTGTACCCTTATCTATCATATCTGATCGAGATCCAAGGTTCATTTCTCATTTATGGTCGGCCTTGCATAATGCTTTGGGTACACGTTTGAATTTCAGTACATCCTTTCATCCTCAGACCGATGGTCGGTCTAAGAGAGTAATTCAGATTCTAGAAGATATGTTAAGGGGATGCATGATAGACTTCTGCGGTAGTTGGGAAGATTTCTTGCCCTTGGCCGAGTTTGCTTATAATAACAGTTATCATGCTAGTATCCGCATGACACCTTATGAAGCTTTGTATGGTCGCAAGTGCTGATCTCCTATCTGTTGAACCGAGTTGTATGATAAGAAGACTTTGGGCCCGAAGTTAATCCAAGAGACTGAAGAGACCGTCAGATTAATCCGTGATCTTCTCAAAGAGGCCTTTGACATACAAAAATCTTATGCTGATCGGAGAATAAATGATATTGAGTTTGAGGTCGGTGAGCAAGTTTTTTCTGAAAGTATCCCCATTGAAGAAAGTTCTGAGATTTAGGCGCAAGGGTAAGCTGTGTCCGAGATTCATTGGGTCGTATCGTATCGTGAAGAGAGTTGGGCCAGTTGCCCATCAGCTTGAATAACCTCCTCAGTTCAATCGTATCCATAATGTTTTTCATGTGTCATGTTGAGGCAATACCATCCAGATTCGAGTCATGTCATTCAGGTCCAGGATGTAGAGTTGAGGTCAAACTTGTCCTATGAGGAGGAACCAATTCAGATCTTGGATTTTGATCAGAGAGTTCTGAGGAACTGATACATTTTGATGGTAAAGGTACAATGGAGAAATTGGAGTCCTAGTGAGGCTACATGGGAGATCGAAGGATCCATGAGAAAGCATTTTCCACATATGTTTGATTCAGGTAAATTTCCAAGACGAAATGTTTCTTAAGAAGGGGAGAGTTGTAACACTCGGCTATAATAATAATAATAATAATAATAATAATAATAATAATAATAATAATAATAATAATAATAATAATGAGATAAAGGTGAAGGCGTGGAGGCTCGAACCCACGACCTCAACCCTCACCATCCAGCATTTTAGCCATTGAGCCAAGGATTGCTCTTGGACTAGTCTTACACCAACTTAACTTTAAGTTGTGTCTGATAATTATTATATCAGATAAAAAAATATGACTTCTCTCATAGCTTCAATTATTTTGACTGTTCGAGAACCGTGAGAACCTAGAAGGTTCTAAAACTTTCCCCCAAAGTCGTACGTCCGCCCGATCTGCCTCCACCGCCGCGCCGTGGTGCTCACCGCCGCGCCGTGGTGCTCACCGCCGGTGTCGAGGCGTTCCCCATCAATCCCTAACCAAAACCCCCATCTCCACGCGCCGTCTGCCTCCTTCGATCATCATGAATCACCTTCGTGAAAACTTTAGGGTTCCAGCTTCGATTTCGGCCGTCCCTCTAGTCCGTTCGCCGCGCCGCCACCACAAGCAAGCTTCTCATCCTGAGTCGAGTAAAACCTAGTTATTTGATCCTCCGTCCAACGCCGGCAAGACCCTCGTCGGAGCCTCCTCATTTTCTGGTTGTTTGAGTGCGTGATAGGTAATTTTCGTTGGATTTTCAGGCTTGTTTCGTGTTATTATTGTATGGACCAAAACTTTGATTGACGATATATGTTTTTCGACATAATCGCGGCTTTTAATCATCTTCGGCGACTATTCTGGTGGCCATTCGACGGTTGTTTCAATTTGGGTAAGTGAACCAGTCTAAACCGGCTGGACCGGTTAAACCGGTCAGCCCAAGACCCGACCCAAGTAGCCCGAACTGAACTGGTCCAACCCGACTCGAGTCTGACCCGACCTGTCTCTGACCCGACCCGTCTTTGACCCGAACCTGACCCGAGACTATGTCAACTCGCTGAGTCAACTCAGTGAGTCAACTTGCTTGAGTTGACTCGGTGAGTTAACTCACCGAGTCAACTCAGTTGACCTTGTCTGATGACGTCAATGTTGACTTGACTACTAACGTTAGCGTTGCTTTGACCAAAAAGTCACAATTTTCGAAAAAGCTCTCTTGTATGTTTTTCGATGTCCTGAGTCTAATTTTGAAGCCTGTTTTGCGAAATTTCAACCCGAAGACCCTCAAATATGACCTTAAACTCAAATCATGCATATGTACTTAATTATTTAATTTAGATAACAGTAAAACGAATATGTGACTAAAATAGTGTATTAATGGTGTAAAGGTACTCAAGACGTGTGTGACCACTCTTCAGCTCAGCCTAGCTCCTCTCGATCCGCTCACCCTCACGCTTTAGTGAATATCAGTATGAATTTAAACTATGTGTATAAGAACAAGTTTAACACTTAATTCACTTTACGGTCGTTACTCTTTCATGATTTAGGAGCCGACCCTGTATCCGAGTGCACTGAGGCATGTGTCCGTTAGACCCCTTTCCGACCAGCTTTTGAGGTGTGTTCCATATGTTCTACATTCAGTTGTATGTGTTGTAGGATTATTACACATTAATAAACAATCTAATGATTTTATTATGAACGATGATATACTTGATGAAATGATGAACTAGATAGATGATATCATACACTGCCTACTCGTTGTATGTTCCCTCGATCTATATACATGATATGTAATTGTGCTATGTGGTTGCTTGATCTTTGATAATATTGTTTGTCTGTCCGATATAATCGGTAGTGTAACCTATTGGCTTGATCTATGATGGTACACTTTGTTTGCATGATGAATGATGATATTGTCTGCTCTTCTTAATGGTATGCCCATTTATTTGTCAAAAGCATGAATCATCTTTTTCTGATACTCTAAATAGAATATGTCTTTCATCTGTATTATGTTACTCATGTATGGAATCTGAATACAGATTGTTATCTGGGGTATACTGTTGGGTTATATTATGAAGTCTCTGTCGGTACAGCCCTGATCCAGCTGGTAAGTCCTTATGGACTCAAGGTCTCCCCTTTAGTAGGTTCTGATTCTTTAGCACGGGTAAATCCTTATGGACATTAGGCATCCACTTAGGTGGCACCTATGCCCATCGGGCCTAGGATAAGTTCCTTTGGATGTAGTTCTAGGGACTGCATATTGGTGTAAGGTTGGAGGGTAGTTACTAGTAAACCCTTTGTATGCACTCGAGAATTTGTATTGAGCTATTATGTGTTCTTATGATATGATTGACATGTATTCATGCTTGTTTGATATGCACTTATTGGTACACACTGAGCTCCCTAGCTCATGCCCTTCTCTTCTCCCATTTCAAATACTTGTTATAGGCTACCCTTTCGGACCCGACAACTGGAGGATCGACACATTTAGCATTTAGTCTGTTGTAATGTTCTTATCTTCCGAATTGTCTGTATTTGGGTGACTTATGCCTATATTTTGATACGACATATCTTTTGGATTTTTCTAGATGTTGGCTTTAGTTTATAACTAAACAATTTATGCTTTCATATCATCTATCTTGTAACCACATGTTACTAAACTATTACTTACTATTTTGGGATGGATTTGAAAGCAATACTGATAGATTTTATAATCGTTCTGAGAATAGTATTTGATATATCTTCGTCAACAAGTTTTTAATGTATGGATCATAAATCTCTCGTAGGGGGAATTACATTAGTTTTGATATTTTGACTGAGATATTTCACAAGAAGCTTGATAATAGGTTGTGACCACCCAGAGTTAGGTGAAACGCATAAGCAGGTCTGGGTGGTTACACTGGGGATGTATTAGTTTTAGTTATGAGATATATTATCCTTCTTCCTTTTATTTTTTAAATATTTTTTGATTAAATTGATAGAATTCTTAAATAATGAAGATTAAAATAAATTAAATTAATTATTGAAATATATTAAAATTAGGACCAAATTGATAGATTTTTAAACATTGAGGGTTAAATTAGTTGATTTTTTTTGAATTGGGATGCATAATTGAATGAATAAATAGTGGTGACTAAATTGATAGCATGTATACATAACAAGGACAATATATATAATTGTAAAAAATTAAAAATTAAAGATGTACAATAGTATATTACGTTAGTGATGTTCAGCGGTGTGCGTCACCCATTATAGATTTTTTTACCCTTGGATTTTTTTACCATTTATAACAAAAAAAAACATAGTATTTATTTAGCACAATAATGTTCTAATTTAAATCCGTCTTTTGAATGAATGAGCTGGTTTTGGATTATAGGGTTAAAGCATACAAATACAAAAACAAATAAAAGACAACAATGAAACCTAACAACACACCTAAACTGAAAACCCTACGTAACAGTCAAAACCAACAAATTCCAAACTAAGGGATGTCGGAGTGCATCTTAGAAATGCAAATAAAGGATTCTCCGAGTGCAGCTAACAAGCTACGTTGACATCATCATTCACGGCCAAGACAACCAAGGTCTCAACAGTATTTAAACTTCATTTATGCTTTCTGCATCCAATTTTGCTGTTGCTGCTATCCTTGGTGGTGCTTCTTCTATCCAGTAATAGTCACCTTGTTGCCCTTTACCCTCTTTTGCTAGAGTATGAGCAACTTGATTAATCTTTCTTGGAACAAAACGGAACTCAATGCTCTCAAACTGTCCTGCAATAGACTTAATATCATAGATGATAGGACTAATTACAGATCCATCCACCAACGCTGAGCAGACTTTCTTTATCATCATGATGTTATTGCCCTCAATAACAACTTTATCGAAACCAAGGTCTTTGGCATAGATCAGAGCCTGCAAACATGCTAAAGCTTCAGCCACAAATGCATCTAGGACACGATTGTGATGAGTTACACAGAAAGCCATAATAAGCCCTGCATGATTTCGCCCAATCGCTACAGAAACATATTCATTTGTGTGTATATCAAATGCATCATCAAAATTAAACTTTATCAAATTCTCTGCAGGAGCCTCCCACTTTTCCTCCCGTTCCACAATTCCTGGAGGGCAGATTGTATTAACAGCTTCATATTCTCGAATGAAAGCCCTAATAAAAGCCTTGGTCCCATTCACTGATGCTACAGTTCCATCATGAATTAATTTGTTACGCTCATACCACACTGCCCAGTATGTCACGATCATTACAACTCTTTGCTCAGGATTTAGGTTGCAGAAAGTATTTGCCAACCATTCTACCCAGGCAAGATCAGTAGGACAACGGGTGAAGTTTATATCCTGCTCTATGACCAACTGTTGTATAAAGTTGCATTCCCTCATTAGATGTGCAACAGTTTCACCAGGGGCACAACAAAATGGACACACATTGTTAACGTTTAGCCTACGAGCTTGAAGATTATCAAAAGTTGGAATAAAATTATTAGCAATCTTCCATAAACTAATCTTCACTTTGGCAGGTAAACGAATGGCCCACATGTCTTTATAAAATTGTTCAACTACAGGTGGAAAGTGTGGATTGTACATACCATTTGCAGTAGGATGACCATAGGCGATATCCACTCTTCATTGTGTATTTCCCAGAACCATCTAACCTCCAAACAACAGTACCAGCTTTCCCAGAACTTGATAATGGTATTGAAGAGAGCACAACCACTTGAGCATCATCAAAAAGGTCTTCAAGAACATCCATTTCCCAGGATGAAGTTGGGGAATGGATTAAATCAGAAACATATGTGTATCTAATATCAATGGAGTCCCTTTTAACTCTCCCATCTCTTGCACCTGGAAGCCATGCATCATTCCAGATATTAACATCTTGCCCCGAGCCAACTCTCCACCCAACTCCTCTCTCGATTAGTCCCTTCGCACTCCAAAGACTCCACCAAACGTAAGAGGGATTGGAGCCAAGATTAGATGACAAGAAATCACTCGTAGGGAAGTAATGTGCTTTTAGAACCTTAGCAAGGAAGCAATCAGGGTGTATAATCAATCTCCAGCTTTGTTTAGCAAGGAGAGCTACATTGAATTGAGCAAGCTCTCGGAAACCAAGACCACCACATGACTTGGGACGTGCTAGAGAGGACCAAGTAGTCCAATGTATTCCTCTCTTTATTCCATTGCTTCGCCACCAGAATTTTGCCATAACTTGTTCTAGTGCTCGACATAAGGAAGCTGGCAATAGGAAACAATTCATTGCATACACAGGGATAGATTGAAGAACACTCTTTATTAAGACTTCCTTCCCCCCCATACTTAAGAATCGAACTCCCCAATTGTTTGTCTTCTTGTTGTAACGATCCATATAATAATTAAAAGCTTCCTTTTCGTTCCTCCCAACCATAGTAGGTAGTCCTAAATATTTTTCTGGGTTTAAAGACACACGAACTCCCAATAGCATCCCAATTTGCTCTCTTAAAGATGGATCAACATTGATACTGAAGAACACAAGTGACTTACCAAAATTCACTCTCTGCCCCAAAGCATTGCCAAAATTCTGCAGAAGACCTTTCATGTTTGAAGCTCTTTCAACAGATGCATCACCAAATAAAATACAATCGTCTGCGAATAACAAGTGTCCCACTGCTAGTCTTTCCCGTTCGATAGTGGCTGCCTTGATCGTTTTCAAAACATGTGCTTCATTCATTAAGGTAGACAACCCCTCAGCACATACTAAGAATAAATACGGACTAAGGGGATCTCCTTGCCTAAGGCCTCTAGAGGGATAAAATCGACTTCTATTGCACATGTTCATGCAAACAGAATATGTCATTGTACGAACACGCTTCATGATCAGACTCACCCAACCTTCCACAAACCCAATCTTTAGTAACATGCCCTCTAAAAACGACCATTCCACTATGTCGTACGCCTTGCTTAGGACGACTTTCAGAGAAAATGTACCTGTTTTCCCTGCACGTCTCTTTTGCAGCGAGTTCAACACTTCATAGGCAATCATAATGTTGTCTGAGATTTGTCGGCCTGGGATGAAAGCACCTTGAGCTTTATCAATGCATGGTTCGAGCATAGGAGCTAATCGACAAGCCAACACCTTTGATACAATTTTAAAAATCACATTACAAAGGCTTATTGGCCTGAAATCAGCCATGTTTCGTGGATGATCGACTTTTGGAATCAGCACAATCTAAGTATTATTAATTTATTCCATATCGGCATTACCATTGAGGATAGCTAAGCAAAAGTTACTAACGTCTACACCAATAATCCCCCAAAACTTCTGATAAAACAATGCTGGGAATCCATCCAACCCTGAAGCTTTCATGGGGGCCATACACTTCACTGCCATCCAAACCTCGTCAGTTGTGAAGGGTTTCATGAGTGCCTGATTCATCTCATTTGTCACCCTCGGAGTAACTTTCTCTAAAATGGTAGTAGCATCAGATGGTGAGGATGTTTGAAAAAGATCCTTAAAATAGGCAGTTGCTACATTAAGTAGATCTCTGTCTTCTGTTACCCACTCCCTATTAATGTCGAGAAGCCCTTTTATACTATTCTTCCTCTTTCGGTACGTTGCATGGTTGTGAAAAATGAAGTGTTTTGGTCGCCATGATGTAACCAGTTCGATCGAGATCGTTGCCCCAAAAAATATTCCTCTTTATCGGCTTCTAAATTGAGCCCCAACTTAACCTCAGTCAACTCAGCAAGACTTTCCTCATCTAGATCACAACTTGTTAACTTTTTTAACTTGCGCATCATGGCACGCTTCTGAGTTGTCGTTTGTTGCTTATGATCTCTACTCCACGACATCAAGGCACATACAATTTCATGCAATTTCTCTGGGACAGCAGCACTCGAACTCTCCCAGCAGTTCTCTATAATTTGAGCAACTTCATCTTCGAGGACCCAGTTTGCATCAAACCTAAACACTACAACCCTGGCCATTGGGCGTTGCGTAGTTTGACCCATTGTATCAACTAAGATAGGATAGTGGTCCGAGATGGTATGTGGTAAATGAGACACTGAATAATCTTGATGCATATCCCACCAACTAGGGTTAGCTACTGCTCGGTCCAGATGTCCCTGACATTGTTCTCTGGTAGTCGTCCTCTTTCCCAAGTGTACCATACCCCATTAAAACCGAGATCAGTAAGGTTACAGTCCTCCAACACGTCACGAAATCCAGCCATGTTGCGTTCATGTCGTAACCTTCCTCCATGTTTCTCGAATGAATAGGTGATCTCATTAAAGTCACCCACCACTAACCATGGAAGGGTTTGTTGAGACTCTAGTTGTCCCAGCAGACTCCATGACTCAGAACGCCTATGTTCCACAGGGTTTCCATAAAAACCAGTGAACCTCCATTGGGCTTCATCTTCTTTGATTAGAACATCAATATGTGACCCTGAAAAACTCAGTAATGTGACATCAATATCTTATTTCCAGCCCAGCGATAGTCCACCTCTCGATCCCACAGCGTCGACATATATACCAAATAAAAAACCACAGCTACGTCGTATTCTCTCCATTCTTCTTCTATCCAGTTTTGTTTCCATTAGAAACAAAATGTGGAGATGGTTACCTCTCAGTGAGTTCCTGAGCTGGTTAACCGCTCTTGGTTTCCCCAACCCACGGACGTTCCAACTAATG
The DNA here is from genome assembly GCA_958450335.1 of Hibiscus tridactylites. Taxonomy (NCBI): domain Eukaryota; kingdom Viridiplantae; phylum Streptophyta; class Magnoliopsida; order Malvales; family Malvaceae; genus Hibiscus; species Hibiscus tridactylites. The sequence continues at coordinate 37,046,032 of OY288266.1, forward strand.
AGCTTCATGGCGCCCGGCTGCTCTGCATAGCAGAGCTAGCCGATTTCTCATTCGCAAGCGTAGCAGAATCATTAATAGTAGAAACTGGCTGCACTTCTTGAATTACTCGCTGCCTTTTCTTGCCATCTACAATAGGAATGGGATTATCCTCACTGTCCTGTTCGATATCCATGCAAGCCCCAGATGAGGTACCCTTTTCTAATTGAAAGGGGCCCACAAAATTTTTTCCACGTGGGGATTGAGGCAAAGAAAGAGTTTCTCCAACTTTTCCACGTACACTTAACTGCCCAAACCCATTAGATGCGGTGTGAATGTCGACCAACGACGCCCCAGTAACTTCCTCCCTCAACCACCTGCTTGGTGGCAGCAATCCCCGTCGCAGCGTAGCCCGAAGTGACAAATCCTAGCCAAACATCACTTCCTTTGGATCAAGAGACAACCATAAGCCACAATAATTCTCACCTTGGCCCAGTTTACCACATATGAAGCAAAACAAACTCAGTTTTTCATATTGGGAACGTACATAAACGGTTCGATCCTTTCCTAGAGCAACTTTCTTCTTTCGTTTTAATGGGTGGTTAACATTTATCAGCGCCTTAACTCTCATAAATTGCCTCCTTCCATTCATCACCAACTTTGAATCATATTCCAGGAACTGACCTAGAAAGCTTCCAAACTGTTTAGCCATTTGCTCCGACACCAGGCTAGAGGGAGATCATGAACCTGGACCCAAAAGATTGCATTATCTAGCGGGACCTTTAACAAGTCTTCCCCTCTATCCATCCTATGTAACACAAGCAAGTGATTATTAAAAAACCAAGGGCAACCATCCAAGACCCTGTTGAGATCCACCTCATGGTAGAAACGAAAACAGATCCTTCTGTCTCCTAAATCTGAAATTGTAATTCCTTCTAGGGGATGCCAGACATCTGCTAAAGTGTTTTTCATAGACAGAAAATGGATCACACTTGAAGTTAAAACCGGCCAACTAGGCACAACGCATAATCATCGTCAACCTCCTCTACTTCATCTGGCAGAACTATCGCCTCCTCCTCACCATCATCAATCGACAACGACGCCAGATTAGTCTCCATAATCAATCTTCAAAACCAGGGGTTACCAACGTGCAATACTGTAGACAACCAACGTGTAAAACTGCAGACAAACCAACGTGCAAAACTGCAGACTTTTATCTATGAACACCTTGGCTGTGGTGTGGACCACCCGCCACCACTGTACCTTCAATTCAATTTAAAACCAATCAATTCTCTCTCACTCCCTCTCGCTTTATTTTCTTATTTAATTATCAGTATCAATTTACTGAGTTATTAATTTAAATCCGTCTTAATTGCATTCCTTAATAAATAAATAAATAATGTTAACAACTGTCATATAGGAATATAATTTGCTGGCTTTGGGCTGTGTGCGTCAAGAAAAAGGAATTAATATATCGCTCTTACCATAAATGTAAAAATTGCTTCCATATAAAGTATACGGTAATTATTTGATATTAATTGGTAAAAATTAAAAATTTCTATAACTGTCTTAGTTTTGAATTTATAGTTTAGGGTTATAATTTAGGGTTTATAGATTAAAACATAAATCATTATCATATTACCCTAAAAACTAAACCCTAACCTCTAAACCCTAAATTCTAATCACTAACCTTAAATTATAAATCTCTATACATAAACCCTACACCCTAAACCAAGCCCTTAAACCTTAAAATTAAGGCACTTGTAGAAACTTTTAGTTTCCACCGCCAGTGTATAAGATAATAACCTAAAGTATAATAAAATTAATAAATAATAATATGATGAAATGAATTTATAAATGGTTTTTTAATTTATAAATGGATAACTACAGCATTTCCACATTTTTTATTCACCTAAAAAATATATAGGAATATGCTATAGTTATTCAGTTTAAAATTTGACCGAGTGATTAAATCTCTCAGTTGACACTTTCTCCTCTTCTCACAGTGGAAAAACAAATATATTCTCCTCTCCTCTGAGTTAAGCTTTAAATGGTAATATTTTTAACCTAACAAATGTGAATACAAGATAATATTTATTTTAATCCTATCCCTTTTAATAAGTAACATACCATATAGATAAATTGCTTGAATCCGATTTACCTAAGAATAATTATATTTTCCTTAAAAGGTTATTAGGTAAACCAACTTCATAGAATAAAAGCTAAACAACCTTATTGTGAAACATATGCTATCACACACCATGGCAGACCTCAAAAAGATTTTGTGCTCAATGCTAGCACTTTCTGTATTGTATCCTTTCGTAACTGCAGTGAGTGAAGATCTGTTGTTTATAAATTATCACATCCATATAACCAACGATGTGCCTACTGATTTGCCACCGGGGATTCCGCCGTTGGTAGTCCATTGCAAGTCTGGAGACAGGGATATTGGTGAGAAGAAGATGTTTCCGCATGATGATTACACATGGGATACCAAAATAAACCTGATCAGAACCACACTCTTCTTCTGCAATATATGGTGGGAAGGGAGGCAGCGATATATCGAGGCTTTCAACGCCTTAAGAGACGAACACCGGTGTCGAGTGTATCATAACTCTTGCTTGTGGTCGGTGAGGGATGATGGGATCTATTTCAGCAACGATAACTCCAACTGGTATAATGCGTATCCATGGTAGATGTACTTGATCAGATTTCAATGTTTTCTTCGATGGGATAATTAGCAATCAATAAATGTCTTCACAGAATAATCCAATCCTATTGTTCCTATGCGTGGTCTTTGGGTTTTGCTTTCTTTTTTTGCTAGAGATGATACAATAGATACTGTAGGGTGGTTTCTTTGCTCATCTTTATCAGAGATGGAGTTAAAATTAAATATGAGAAGAAAAAACATAAACCTTAAGAAGTAAAAAGAAATTATAGTTAATCTACTTTTTTTTAAAAATTATATAGCCTAAAGGTTAAAATAAAATAGTGTGTGAGGGGAGAAGAAATCCTCCCAAACAATACATTAGAAGTGTGTCCCAAAATGCTCAATGAATTTAATAAAAAAAAAGGTAAACTACATTAATGACTATCATACTATTAGAAATGTTGTGATTTGACCAACTTACTTTTTTTAAAGCAATTAAACCACTATACTATTAAATTAGATGCAATGTGACCACTAGCTGTTAGAGGTTAACGGCATGGTGATGTGGCAGTTAAAAATATAGGAGTATAATTACACATTTAGTCATCGTTACTTATACTCTCTATCAATTTGATCTTAATTTTAATTTTATAAAATAAAATAATTATTTAATTAGATGGTGACACGTGTTGTCATCTTATTGGAGGGACTTTAATTATTTTTATTTAATTTAATTATAACTTCCAATTAGAAAATAAAAACAAGGAGCATCTTGCTCCTAGTAAGATTTGATCCAAGGTTGCAGTGGATGAAAGCATGAGCTTACTACTATGCCAAGTGGGTCTTTGTGATATATAGTACAAAATGTAAATATTAACATATAAAAGATTCCAATGTAAGAGATATGCAATTTTCTTTCTCCCAAACACCATTCTCTCTCCCACGTTCTTGCGCTTCCATTTTATTTTCATTTTTTTCATGAATTTGCAGCTGTTATACCATTTTGGATGGAACTGGAACACTACAAAGAATATCAAGACAAGCTAAGAGGACATCTAGGCAAAGACGAAGCTAATCATCGTTTGACTGAATCACTGCACCTGATAAGCATAGGAACCAATGACTTTTTAGAGAATTATTTTTCCGACCAGATCTTCTGAGTATTCAGTCGATTAGTTTCAGAGCTTTCTGATAGAAATCGCCAGAGAGCTTTTCAGGCTCGGAGCTTGGAAGGTAGCCAATGGAGGTCTTCCTCCAATGGCCAGTTTGCCATCAGAAAGAACGACTCATGTGTTCTTCAGAAGTGACTGCATCAATGACTATAACATGGCTAAAGATTTCTCATTTCAACAAGAAGTTACAGGGTGCAGTCACAGAGATGAAACAGCCACATGAGCTCCATGAAAAAAGATCTCTCTTAATCAATTGACTAAAAAGTAGGTCTGCATCCGCCAAGAATCCATTTTTGACATACAAGTCAATAAGATATGTTTCCACTGAATTATTCTCATTCAGGCCATTCTTTATTATATGGGCATGCACTTGCTGTCCAAATTTTAGATTTAAAAGATGGGAACAAGATTTTAAAATGCTATTGATGTATAGATATCAGGCTTAAAACTTTCAACAAGCATCTTGTGAAAGATACTCGGTCCCTGATAACAAGTTTTATCACTATGAAATCCAGAAAGAAGAGCATTCCGTGAAGCTAAATCCCAGGAACTCATTTCCTTAAACACATGCCAACCATTTTGGACTGACCTGGTTTTCATTTACAACGAAATAAGTGCATTGCTCAAAACGATTTCAGATTCAAATCCATATTTAAGTATACAAGCATGAATGCCTTCACAAAAAAACTGATCACCAGAATTAGCAGCTACACTAGCAATACTAGCAAATGTATGTTGATTGGGGCCTACCCCTTCGTGTCTCATTAGGCAAAACAACTCCACTGCTTCTTGAATCTGACTGTGCTCATCAAGGCAGTCAATCATTGCACTCCAGGCTACTATGTTGGGTCTTTGAACCCTTTTAAATACCTTAAGTGCATCCCTAGCCAATCCACATTTTGAATACATGTCAAGAAGGCAACAACCAACAAATTCATCCTGCTCACAACCAGTCTTAATCACCAAAGAATGTGCAATCAAGCCCCATGTTACATTTACAGAGTACGAACAACTTTTGAGCACATTTGACAGAGTAAACTTACTGCACCTCAATTCAGGTTCTGTCATCCCTTAAAACAAATTCAAAATCTTTCCTGTATCACCCTTTAGGGTGTATCCATTAAGCAATGCATTCCATGACACAACATTCTTTTTATCCATGTAAACAAACACTCTCTCTGCCAATTCTATCTCACCGCATTTTGCATAAAGATCAACAAGAGAGGACCCAACAAAAACATCAAACAAAAGCCCAACTTTAACACCTTCCCCATGCAACAATGTCCCAAAAAACTATTCCGAATTCAATGAACAAGCTTTCAAAGTAGTCGCCAAGCAATGCCCATTTGGCTCTCTCAAGTGGGTTACAAGATTTGACTCTAAAAGGCTCAAAGATTGTTGGATATGTGTTTGAATGCTTTAGACTTGATGATTAATTGCTGTTGTAGCTTTAGAGACTTGATTAAATACCCCCTCATTGATTTATAACTGTTTGGGTAGCTGAGATCATAAATATAGCCATTGAACTTCATTTTTCCTACAATAAAGTTGTTTGCCAACATAGGGTATCGATACACAGGCTTCGGTATCGGTACCTGTTATAAGAAGAAAGAGTCGTACAAAGGGGTATCGATACGCGAGAAGTTGTATCGATATGAGGAGCTCATTTTACAAAGGCGTACCAGTGCGGTCCGTATTGTATCAGTATCGATTTTGCTCACTGAAAGCTGAGAAAGTTGTGAATGAAAAAATGTATCGATACGCCTAAGAGGGTATCGGTACGCTATAACCAATTTTCAAAGTTTGTGATTCCAATAAACTAACAAGGCAATGGTCGAACATTAAATGCAAAAGATTTGCAAAACCTTAACTCCCTATATCGGTACGCATAAAGTTGTATCGATACTCGAAGACAAATTTGGTTCCCAGGTTGAATGGCATACCGATACAACTATACGGGTATCGGTACCCTAGAACCATTAAGTATAAAACGAATTCCCGTAACTAAAAACCGTATCGATGCGACCAAGGGTGTATCGATGCTCTTGGACCAATTTGGCTATTTCGAGCACTAAAACACTTAGAACATTTTTTGGGGTTTATGGTTTTGACTTATAAATAATTTTAAGTTCGAATCTTTGTCAATTTATGAGTCTTTTTAAGTACTTAAAAATTTATCCAGTTTTACAAAAATTCCTTGTTATATCAAAATCAAATATTCGTTTTACAAAGCCCATTAGGAAAAAAACTTTGATACACAAGTTGTTTAAACTAAAGTGTTAGGTATTTTTTGTTTAATAATTGAAAATTGGTTTGGACTTATTTGAAAATATTGAAAAAATGAACTAAAGTCCAAACAACTTGAAAATATGTTTGAAATGGTTTCATACGTTTTTAACACGATTTAAAGAGCTTCTAAATGACCAAAATGTCGATTTTTGAGGCCCGTATCGGTACACCATTGGTTTGTACCGATACGCATATGCAAACCTCTTTCCAAAATCCAAAACCAGTATAGATACAACATCTACTATGTAGGTACAAACATGGTGGTTTCGAAACCCCCTTGGTGGTTTCGAAACCCCGCTGGGTTTTCCATTTCGAAAAACCAAATCCCGTACCGATACAACATCTGGTGTACAGGTAGATGCATGGTGATTTTGAAACCCTTGGTGATTTCGAAACCCCTTGGGGTTTTAGTCTCAAAGGCTATTTCCCAAAATAGGGTTGTACTGATACGGGTACCCGCGTACCGGTACCGACAACACCAGATTAGGAAATTCAACATGGAAATCATCCATAATGGCTCCAATCCATCCCCAACGGTCACCAACGGCTGGAACCTTATTTGGGAGATTAAAAGAAGCGTTCAAGGACCAAAATCAACTAATGATAAAAAAGCCAAAACACTTACGATTGTAAAAGAGTCTTAGTGTTTAATTTTCATATTCTTTCATAGACAACAGTTATGAGTTCAACTTGTTATAATTTGTTCAAGTGTTTTAGATTTGGGTGAGTGCTTAAATTGTGCAAACAATGTACCTTGTGAGGGTTTTCAAGTTTGCTTTTATTTCTTTTGTAAAAGAGGGTTTACTCAAGCTTTGAGATAGAAAGTTTTGAGTTTTTAAGGGTTGCCTCCTTAGCCTAGAAAATGAGAAGAAATTCAAGAGTGAATTTGTTGAAAATCCTTAACGGGGAAGCTAAGATAGTGGATGTAGAGCTTGGTTAGAAGCCCGAACCACTCTAAATTCTTTGTGTTTATTTTTGTTTTATTGCTTCCACCACCATCTCCTAAATTAGCTCTTCTCCACCACTTGGCAAGCAAATTGGTTGAGGATATCAGGTTCTACAATTGGTATCAGAGCGAGGCTTAATCGTAAAGGATTAACATCCTATTGAGGCGATGCCGGAAAGCTCGATCAACAAACAATCAAACGGTGTTCATGGCACAATCAACAGACAATCCACCATTCTTCAACGGTGAACATTATGCCTATTGGAAGAATAGCATGGTGTACTTCACCAAGGCCAAAGACTACTGTCTTTGGGATCTTGTTGAAGATGGAAAGTTCGCACCTCAAAGAAGCAAGGCAGATTAGAATGCAAATGACAAGAAGATGATGGAGCTAAACCTGAAGGCTTTGCACACTCTATTTTGTGCATTGGGACCGAAGAAGTATGCCAAAGTCTCTTCTTGTGATAGTGACAAGGAGGTTTGGGACAAGCTTGAAGTGATCCATGAAGGTACAAATGATGCGAGGGAGGCAAAGATTGGTCTACTCAACCTCAACTATAAAAACTTCAAGATGAGTCTGCATGAAGACATTAAAAGTATGTTCGATCGTCTCTCCATGATCGTCAACTAGCTAAAAGGATTTGGATAGGAGATTTCGAAAGACAAACTTGTTCAGAAATTGGTTTATTCACTTTCCGAATCATGGGAGTCAAAGAAGACGACAATCATTGAATCTAAAAACTTGAAGGAGCTCAAGCTTGATGAGCTCATCGGGTCTTTACTTACCCATGAATTGATGTCTCAACCTTTAAGAATGGAGAAGGAAAAGAAGATCAAAGAGCAAGGAATAGATGTAAACATCATTGCTCTTCAATCCTCCACAAGCCATCAAGAAGATTCAAGTGAGAAGGAAAGTGAAAAAGAAGAGATGATCTATCTCTTCAAGAAGTTTTCCCAATTTATGAAGAGCAAAATTGAAGAATCTAAGCATGAATCGAAGAAGAGGATGAAGGATCCCCACAAGATATTTGAATGCAAGAAGCAAGGACACACCAAATACAATTGCCCTCGCTTCAACAAAAAGGGATCATCTTCAAAGAAGGCATATGTAGCAACATGGAGTGGTGAAGAAAACTCCACCGATAATGAGGTAGCCCACTTATGTCTTATGACCCTCCAAGAGGGTGAGGTAACTTCCAAGTCATCTATTTCTAATTCTTATACATTTGATGAGTTACAAGAAGCCTATGGCGAATTAGTTTTTGAGTTCAAGGCTTCATTTTCGAAAAATAAAAAAAGTTGATTTCAAAACTGAAAAACGAAAATGATTTGCTTTTGAAAACCACTTTGGAGTTTGAAGCAATAAACAAGGATTTTTGAACTTAAAGTCTTAAATTACAAAATTTGCTTCAAAATTTAGAAAAAGATCATCAAGAAGAGGTGGATGATCTTAAGAAGGAAAAAGCTTTGATTTCCAAGGAACTTGAAAATAATTTTTTTTTGGAAAATCAAACCTTTATCAAAGACAATCTAGTGCCCCTATATTTTTGAACGGTGAATGTTTTAAAAGTATTTGGGTCCCAAAAAGACTAATTACTTTAAATAAAAAGGATGAAATTGTAAAATGGATTCCTAAGGGGACTAAAATTTGTGCAACTAATGCCATTGGATCTAAAGCAATTTGGATACAAATATTACTTGATTGTTTTTTTATATAGGTGTGATGGAGCATTGATCAGCAAAGTGATGAACCAAGGAAGGTCTATGCACAAAAGGAAAACCACTTGAAGAGAGAGAGGCTTAACATCCTACCTTTGATTCAAATGGTAAAGTTAGTTGATTTTTTCTTGATTTATTTCTTTTGAATTAAACTATTTAATCATGAATTGTTGGAATAACAATTTGTTTGATGCATGAGTAAGGGGGAGCCATTTTTTAAAATTGTAAAATGTTTTTAAAACCTCCATTGTTGTTGAACTTCAAGTTACAAAACTCTTTTTGATATAACATAGAGGGGGAGAATGATTTGAAAATTTGAATTTTTAAATAAATAAGGGGGAGCCTTTAATTTTTCAAATGATTAAGGGGAAGTTTTTAACTCTTTTGAATTCTATAGCCTCTTATTCAAAATTTAATTTTCTAAGGGTGAGAATCACAAAAATAAATTTTCAAGTTGGTTTTATTATATCAAAGAGGGTGAGAACGTTAGGCTTTTTGTTTTGATATAATAATTAAAAATGTTTTTGAACTTATTTGAAAATATTGCAAAAGTCAATTAAAGTTCAAACAACTTGAAAATATGTTTGAAATGGTTTCATACATTTTCAACATGATTTAAAGAGCTTTTAAATGGCTAAAGTATCATTTTTAAGGACCGTACCAGTACATCTTTGGTTCGTACCGATACACATATTCAAAACTCTTTCCAGAAACCAAAACTCGTACTCATACAACATCTACTGTACATGTACATGCATGGTGCTTTAGAAACTCCCTTGGTGGTTTTGAAACCCCCATAGGTTTTCAGTTTTCTGAAACCAAAACCTGTACCGATACAACATTTAATGTACATGTACATGCATGGTAGTTCCGAAACCCCCATGTGTTTTCAGTCTCCAATGGCTATTTCCCAAAATAGGGCCGTACCGATACAGATACATGCGTACCAGTACTGACAACACTATATTAGGAAAATTTAGTATGGAAATAATCCCCAACGGCTCTAATTCATACCTAATGGTCACCAATTGCTCAAATCTCATTTGGGAGCTTAAAAAAAGCCTTCAAGGACCATAATCAACTAATGATAAAAAAACCAACACACTTATGATTGTAAAAGAGTCTTAGTGCTTAATTTTCACATTCTTTCATAGACAACACTTGTGAGCTCAACTTGTTATAATTTGCTCAAGTGTTTTAGGTTTGGGTGAATGCTTAAATTATGCAAACAATATACCTTGTGAGGGTTTTCAATTTTGCTTTTGTTTCTCTTTTAAAAGAGGGTTTACTCAAGCTTTGGGATAGAAAGCTTTGAGTGTGTAAGGGTTGCCTCCTTAGCCTAGAAAAGGGGAAGAAATTCAAGAGTAAATTTGTTGGAAATCCTTAGTTGGGAAGCTAAGGTAGTGGATGTAGAACTTGTTTAAAATCTCGAACCACTCTAAATTCTTTGTGTTCATTTTTCTTTTATTGCTTCCACCACCATCACCCAAATTAGCTCTTCTCCACCACTTGGCAAACAAAGCAGTTGAGGATATCATGTTCTATATAAAGTTTACACAAGCTTGTTAATTTTATAGTTTATGGTGTTAGTTTAGGATGTTGGGTTTAGAATTTAGGAATTAGATTATAGGGTTTATCATTTATGTTTAGGGTATATGTTTTGTGGTTTTAGGTTTAATAATTTAGATTTTAAATTTAAAAATTAAAAATTTAGTATATTATATTTTCGAGTAGCTCGTGACCTTTTTGAGTCGGGTATCGAGTAGCTCGGCTCGTTAAGAACTCGAGCCGAGTTCGAGCTCAAGTCGAGTTTCATCAAGTGGAGTATTGACCAAAATTTAACCAAGTCGAACTCGAGTAGCTCGCGATTTGTCTCATCTCATTTACAAACCTAGATGTGCCTATAGGTGCATTACTTGTTCTATCGTCTTAGAACGCAAACTGGTTGGAATTTGTAAAAAAACTGCCGCATTAGAAAATCATGGGATGTAATCTCTATTAAATTAAAAATTAGGACTCCAAACAATCAGTTAGTCTGATAGGATGAGGAGGTAGCTTCCTTAAGCAAGGTTAGAAGCTCGAATCACAATGTCGTAAATGGAGAAAACTGGGTTAAAAGCAGGGACGGAGTCAGGATTGAATATTAGAAGGGACCGAAATATTGAATTTAAATAATACAATGACTTATTAGGTATTTAAACTCAAAATCCATAAGACACTGTCTAACTTGTATAATATTCAAACTTATAAGGACTAGAGCCGACTATTAGAGAGAGCATCATGAGCGATTGCTCAGGTTCCCCAACTAGCTTAGGGCTCCTAAAAATTAATCATTCTTATTTTCTAACTTTTTTAAATTTATTAAATGAATAAATTAATCTAACATTAAAATTTTATATTCTTTCTCATATCTCAATTTTTTTTTCCCTAAATTTAATTATCTCATTATTATTCTCCAATCTAACGATAAAAATAAATAATACAATATTCTTAAAATGTTTATATTTATTGTTCAAAATCAAGCTTCATATCATACATGTCGCAACCACTTTTTAAGGAGGCTTCAACTTTTTGGAAAACAACTTTTTAAAATAAATGAAGTCACCACGAATCTTTTTTGAAAGAAAAAATGTGATTGGATCACTTTTTAAAAAATAGGGTTATTTTAATAAAACGTTTTGTTTTAATAAAACAACAGTTTTGGTCTGCGAAAATCAGAAAATAGGTTTGGGGGTCGGTTACGCGTGGAGAAGGGTTAGCACCCCACGACGTCCAAAATTGGTACCTAATTGGTTTTAAAATCATATTCAAAACTGGAATTTGCAAGTTCAAAAAGGTATTACTTGTCCGTTTAATGAATATTAGTCTATTTTAAAGGCCTTATCGCCCGAGAGATGAACTTTAATCACCCCCAACATTTCTGGTGCTAACCCGTCATTCCCGTTTGATAAGACACCACATTAAATTAATTTCACTTTTGCAAACAACAAAGAGATTTAGGTGCGTTGGACATTTTATTTTTTTATTCTAAGTTTGATTATTTAAAAACCCTAAAATCGTCTAAGTCTTTTATTCATAATTTAAAGTTTAAGTATGCTTAAGTGTATTTTATTTTTTGGAAAAAAACATTTTCAACAAAGCACGTCCCTATATAAGCTTTAGTCCCTAATCCTAAGTTTTCACATATTTCTGAAACAAGCAAGCAACTTTTATTATTTTTGAGTTTTGACCCTTTTATTATCCCTTTTAAAAAACTTATTTCTTTTTTTACTTCTTTTATTTTTCAAGGTAAGACTCTTTTTTACATTTTTACCTCTTCATTTTTTTATGTATTTTTACCTTTTATATTTTCCTTTTTCAAAACAAAGAATTTTCTTTCTTTTTAACTCATTTTTTATTTTCCCATTATTTAAGTTTTTCTTTTAAAACAACATTTTTTAAAAAATAAACTTCATTTTTTCCCTAATGAACTTCCTTTTAAGCTGTTTTCAAAAATTTATTTTTATCCTAGACCCTAAACTTTTTTTAAACCATTTTTATTTTCTTTTCTCTTGAAAACTTATTCCTTTTTCTTTTTTTCCTACAAAAAAACATCTTAATTATTTTTCTCTTTTTAAATCACTTTGCCCATCTATTACTAAATTTCATAAAAATAAATTTATATTTTTTTAAAACAAGCTCCTTTATTATTTCACACCTCACATTATTATTTTTCCTAATTAAATCCTTAATTTTAAGTTTTCAATTTAACCGTCTTATTCATTTTTATTCTTGCATTTTTAATCAAAACACTTTTAAAAATCATTTCTTCATTCCTAAAGATCTAAACAATCCTAACAACATTTTTAAAGCATGCAAAAAAATTTAGATCAAATTAATATTAAAACAGAAATTTAAAACAAAAAAAGTTACCGGAATCGTGAACGATTTTCCGACTTCGAGAAAGCAACCTAAAATTCACAAACACTAAAATTTAATCCAAGAACAAACATAAAAATAAACGAAAAGAAAGATAGAAATTTTACTGAGAAAACGACGAACGAAGAACTCGAATCCAGGCTTCTCGAAATGCTCCAAGCCGCCTCCCGAAAACTGCTCCCAAACTCTAACTTTTGCTCCAAAAATTTCCAACAAACTCTTGAAAAATTCAGAGAATTTTTTGGATTTTTCTTAAGCCTTTTCAAGTGTTTTCCCTTCAAATTTGTTTGTGTTGAACAAGTAAAAAGGGGGGGGGGTATTTATACTTGAATTTGAGCTACAAACTCAAGCCAAATCGAGATTTAATCCCCAAATTGGAGCCTAAATCCGACCAATGACTTGATTCTCGGCAAAACCCCTCAATCCTCATCCGATTTGGTCTAATATTCGAGCTACATTTTCCCCCTGATTCGAGCCTAGGGTTTGACCTCTTGTCTTGGTTTTTTGTAGATTCTGGCGAGCACAGGCGGCGACAGTGAGCAGTGTTGGTAGCATTGGGTTGGCAGCAGCGAGGTAGACCGGCTAGTACCAACGGCGTCGGCGGCCGTGGCCTATAAGCGCCGCTCGAGCACTATGATCGTGCGGCGAGGGTTTGGTTTAGGGAACCAGCCCGCGCGCGTGCAGGCCACGCACTTGCACGTGGCGCGCGCGCTGGTTTCCCTTTTTATTTTTTTCTTTCTTTGTTTTTTGCTGATTTTTGGCTACTGTTTTTTTGTTGTTTTTTGTATCACATTTATTTCTCGACCTCACTTTATTTCCCCCATTTCCATAATTATTATACACCATAATTATATTTTCTCTTTTTTTTCCTTTTAAAAAATGGGTTTTAACATAAAAAATGGGCTTTGTTCTCTTTATTTAAAAGTGGGCCTTTTGAAGATGAGTCTTTATTTATTTAAAAAGTGGGCCTTTAAAAGAATTTTTCTTTTTTATTTTCTCTTTTCTCTTTTCTTTTTATTTCTTTTTTATTTTCTGGTTATTAAAACTAATGTGACAATTTAGTGATAACAACTGCCCCTCTTTGCTTATCTTTGTGCAACAGGGATAAAGGAAAGACAATAAGACACTAATTTTCACCGATTTACTGGTTGGCTCGATTCTCCAAATGCCCGAATGGATATGCATGTTCTATTCTCCTAATGCTCGAATAGATGAGCTGGGTTCCATTTTCCAAATGCCCGAACGGATAGGTGTGCTCTATTCTCCCTATGCTCGAATAGCTAAGCTGGGTTCCATTCTCCAAATGCCCGAACGGATAGGCGTGCTTCTATTCTCCTTATGCTCGAATAGTTGAGCTGGGTTCTATTCTCCCAAAATGCCTAAACAGCTGAGCTGGGTTTTGTTCTCCCAAATGCTCAATTAGGCCAAGTCTTCTGAAAACTTTCATCCTCCTTATGCTTGGATGAATAAGCAAGCTCCATTCTCCTTTTGCCTGAACGGATAGGCGAATCTTCTGAAACACTTCATACTCCTTATGCTTGGATGAATAAGCAAACTCTCATTTGAACATGTCTCCCATGTTCCTGAAAAAAAAACAAAATACAATATGCAATACATTTATGATGTGCATGCCCCTAGGGATGTCTAAAATATGAATGCATGATAAGTTTTTTCCTTTTAGAACCCTTCTTGCTTAGACCGTTTTCTTAATTTTAACGATATTTCGATTATCAAGGCCAACCCGATTAACATGAACTCTCTCCTAAACTTGCATAGGTAAAATGATTTTCTTCACTCTTCTTTCAACCCTTCTTGGCTTTGAATTCACCATTCTCTGAAATAGGGCCATCTCTTTTGCTTTGGAATTCACTTGTGAGTTATGAACAACTCTGGCTTTTCTTCATTTTCTGATCTTCTGCTGACTGGTTCAATCTTTTCATCCCATTCCCAGTTCATTAAAAACATTTAATCCTTATCTATCTTTTAGTAAACATTTTTGCATTCAAGGGTGAACTCCCTAAGTCAGGTTTTGACCTTGTAAGGCTGCTCTTATCATCATATAAGGAAGGCTGGTGGTTAAGAAATGTTTTTTAAGCGCCCAGACATTCACATGGCTTTTCTTCATTTCAAAAAGTTTCGCAACAAGGCTTTTACCTTCATTTCAAACATTTTAACACCATATGCCCCTAATAATAATTATGAAACACTTCATAGTCCCTGAACTTTGCAAAATATTCTCAAAGTAATGCTCAAAAATCTTTTGCATATATAAATGATTGTCAAATCCATTGATCCTTTATTTCAAAGCAAGATGCTAACAAAGATAGGGAAGGAAACAAGAAAGAAAGAAAAATTCATGAAACAAATTTGTTGTGGCAAACACAAGAAGATTTATAAAAGGGAGGGAAACAAGCATTCAAATATCAATAGTCCAAACTTCTCCTTTCAAACGCCATAAGTAATCTTGAAACGCCGCTAGTGTCGAGGAAACCTTGAGTACAATGCATGATTTGTGAAGCCTCAAAATCTACTATTTTATCTGAGCCGCCTTTTACGGGTTTTCAAATCAGACCCTCATTTGGTTTCAAAACGCCCTTTGCGGGTTTTCATTTTGAACTTTCCTTTTCTTTTCCTTTTCCTTTTCCTTTTTCTTCTTTTTTCCTTTTTTTCTTCCTTTTCTTTTTCCTCATGCATAATACTTCTTGGCATTATTAGAGTTTACCGGGTTTTGAAACTCATTTCCATCCATCTCAGCTAAAATCAATGCTCCACTTGAAATAACCTTTGTCAAAGTGTACGATCCTTCCCAATTAGGCGCCCAATTTCCTCGGGGATCACTTTAAATTGGAAACTTCTTTTTTAAAACCATATCACCTTCTTGGAATTCTCTAGGGCAAACCTTCTTTTCATAAGCCCTAATCATTCTTCTTTGATACATTTGACCGTGACATACAGCTTTCAGCCTCTTTTTCTCAATTAAGTTCAACTGGTCATACCTTGCTTGAACCCATTCTGCTTCATCTAACTTGGCCTCCATCAAGACACGCAACGATGGTATCTCTACTTCAATTGGTAGCACAACTTCAACTCCATATACTAATGAGAACGGAGTTGCCCCAGTGGATGTTCGTACCGCAGTTCGATATGCATACAAAGTAAATGGTAACTTCTCATGCCAATCTTTATACATATCAGTCATCTTTGCAACTATCTTCTTAATATTCTTATTGTCTGCTTCTACTGTTCCATTCATCTTTGGGTTGTATACTATTGAGTTACGATGCTTAATGTTGAACTGCTCACAGACCCCAACAATCATTTGATTGTTCAGATTAGAGGCATTGTCAGTGATTCTACTTTTTGGTAGACCATAGCGACAAATGATTTCCTTTTTCAAGAAATTGCAAACATCAGACCTAGTTACATTTGCATATGAAGCCGCTTCCACCCACTTTATGAAGTAATCAATAGCTACCAAGATAAAGCGGTGACCATTTGACGCTTTTGGATGAATTTTCCCAATAACATCTATGCCCCACATAGAGAACAATCATGGAGATGACATGACATGAAGAGACTAGGGAGGCGCATGAACCTTATCAGAATAAACCTGGCACTTGTGGCATTTTCGGGAATAATTAATGCAATCCCCTTCCATTGTTGACCAGTAAT
Source organism: Hibiscus tridactylites (assembly GCA_958450335.1). Lineage (NCBI taxonomy): Eukaryota > Viridiplantae > Streptophyta > Magnoliopsida > Malvales > Malvaceae > Hibiscus > Hibiscus tridactylites. Next base: position 37,062,374 of record OY288266.1, read on the forward strand.
ATCCAAAACGCATAATTCTTCTTGCCATAGTGAAACCACTAGGATGGGTTCCACGAATTCCCTCATGGACTTCTTCCAAAATCAATTGCGCTTCTTTTGCATCAACACATCTTAGTAATACCTGGTCTCGAATTTGTTTGTAGAGGATCCCCCCATCAAGGATGTATCCTGATGCTATTTTCCTGATCATTTTCTTTTCATTTTCTGAAGCCTGTGTTGGGTATTGTTGCAGCTTTAATTACTGTAAGATGTCATGGAACCACGACAAACCATCTTCTTCTTCTTCTTCTTCTTCTTCTTCTTCTTCTTCTTCTTCTTCTTCTTCTTCTTCTTCTTCTTCTTCTTCTTCTTCTTCTTCTTCTTCTTCTTCTTCTTCTTCTACATTATAACAATATGTTGGGGACTCCATCATTTGTAACTTAATGGGTATCATCTTTGAACCCTCACTTGCTTTAAATGAGGCAACCAAAGTAGCTAATGCATCAGCTATCTGGTTATCTTCTCTCGGGAGATGCTTAAAAATAACCGCCTTGAACTCTTTAGTTAACTCAAGGACCAAATTGTGATATTCTATCAATTTTGCATCTTTTTTCCCACTCGCCACGCGTTTGGTAGATGATCAAAGCTGAATCCCCATAGACTCTCAACTTTCGGATTTTTCTGTCAATGGCTTCCCTTAGGCCCGATATGCATGCCTCGTATTCTGCCATATTATTGGTGCAAAAGAATTCCAAATGGCAAGTAAAAGGATAATGATCTCCTTCTAGCGAAACCAAAACTGCCCTAATACATTGTCCTAAAGCATTTACTGCACGATCAAAATGCATGACCCAGGATTTTGTTGGTGACTCTTCATCTTCTGTAATGCACATCAAGTCCTCATCGATGAAACTAAAATCTAATGTCTCATAATCATCCTGTGCACAACTTGTAAGAAAATATTCTATGGTCCTTCCTTTTACCACTTTCTGATTCACATAGTGAATGTCGTATTCTAAAAGCAACACTTGCCATCTTGCTATTCTTCCTGATAGGGCTGGAGCTTCCATCATAAACTTCAATGGATCTAATCGTGAGATCAATCATGTGGTATGATATAAAAAATACTGCCTAAGCTTTTTAGTGGCCCATACCAAAGCACAACATACCTTTTCAATTAGAGTATACCTTGTTTCACAGTCAGTAAACTTTTTGCTCACATAATATATTGCTCTTTCCTTCCTTCCTTCCAGTTTTGTCATATTCCAGAACACAACCCATTGAATTTTCAAACACCGTCAGATAGAGTATTGACGGTTTCCCTAAAACATGTGGCATTAACACTGGAGGATTAGTTAGATTCTCTTGATCTTTTCTAAAGCTGCTTGGCATTCTTCATTCCAGGTCCCCAGGTTATTCGTTCTAAGCAACCTGAATATTGGGTCACAGTTATTCGTAAGTTGGGAGATGAAACGAGCTATGTAATTCAACCTTCCTAAGAATCCTCTAACTTGCTTCTGTGTTTGAGGAGGTGGAAGCTCTTTTATGGCCTTTATTTTTTTTGGGTCGATATCGATTTCTCTTCTGCTTTCTACAAAGCCTAAAAACTTCCCAAAAGTAACCCCAAATGTGCACTTGGCACGATTAAGTTTTAACTGAAACTTTCTCAATCTTTGAAAAAGCTTACCCATGTTTGCTAGATGCTTTTCTTCAGTTTTGGACTTGGCGATCATATCATCCACATAAACTTCTATTTCCTTATGCATCATGTCATGAAAAAGAGTGACCATAGCTCTCTAATACGTTGCCCCTACGTTCTTCAATCCAAAGGGAATTACCTTATAGCAAAAGGTTCCCCAAAGCGTTACAAAAGTAGTCTTCTCCATGTCCTCTGGCACATCTTTATTTGATTGTAACTATAAAATCCATCTATGAACGAGAAAAGGGAATGTCCAGCTGTATTGTCGACCAAGGTGTCGATATGTGGAAGCATAAAATTGTCTTTAGGGCTTACTTTATTAAGATCCCTGTAGTCAACACACATTCTTACTTTTCCATCTTTCTTGGGCACTGGGACGATGTTTGCACCTATTCTGGATATTTAGCTACTTCGAGGAATCCTGCATTGTATTGATTCTTGACCTCGTCTCTGATTATCAAAAGTGTATTAGCTTTCATTCATCTAAGCTTTTGTTTCACTGGCTCCCATCCTTCTCTTATAGGAGGCCTATGCATGGCAATATCTGTGTCAAGACCAGGCATATCCTGATATGAACAGGCAAAGATGTCATTTTATTCTTGTAGAAGCTCAATCAAATGATGTTTTGTCTCAACTAAGATGGTGGTACCAATCTTTACTCCTCGCTTCTCTTATTTAGTTCCAAGATTCAAAACCTCTAATTCTTCTTTGCGGGGGAAAATTTGATTTTCCTCTACTTCTACCATTCTAAGCAAATCATCTAACAAGTCATACCCTTCTTCATCACTAGTACTCTCAACTTCCTCTAAACATAGTGATAATTCAAAATTAGCCTCAGAATCTGATTCGGAGTCATTTGGACCATTGATATCTAAAAACCTGCAAATAAAAGGAGACAATATATATATATATATATATATATATATATATATATATATACCAAGAAAGAATGAATAAATGAAATGATATGATTTATTATGTTTTAAGGTTTTTTCTTTTGGGGTTTTTATGATCTTTTTGGTTTTGTTGGTTTCGCGCTGCGAAAGAAAGTTTGACACAAGATGTAATTGGGAAAAAATGCATCTTTTATTGAAATTTGAATCATGGTTTTGACATAGACCCTTTTACATAAGATCTCTAATTACCCCAGGGTCTAAGGGTAAAAGAGTTGGTTTTGAGAATTACTCTAAGGCAATCTTAAAAACTTCAGGGACTATTTCCGCAGTCCAGTTCTTCAATTCAGTGCAGGGGCAAATCTTGGACAGATATTTGTTTTCTTCTTCCTCCTCGTCTGTGATGGCGTTAATGCTCAAATCCTCAAAAACTTCGCATAATTCATTTTTTCCTTTCTCCTCCTCATCGAAGCGGGCATTAGGGTATAGAAGTCTTCCGACCTTGAAAGTAATGCTTAGGGGTGAGTACGTCATTGGCTCCCCTTCACCTTCTTCTTCCTTCCGCTTCATTTTCATGCTTTCCTGCTGCTTCTCAGCTTCCTTTTGCCATTTATCGGGCCTAAAGCCCAAACCGAATCGATCCCTCTTCACTGGGATCACCACAGGATAAGGCCTTCCTCGTCTTTCTTCTTTAACTTCGTCTCCTTGCTTCCCAAAGAAAATTTCCTCTGTAGCACATACATTTGATTCATGCTCAACATCTCCCTTTTCGAAAAACACAAGTTCCTTGCTATTCATCTTGGCTTGAACCATCCGTTTAAACTCCGGGCAACACTGGATCTCATGACCTTCAGCTCCATAGTACTCACAGTATGGTTTATCATCACCCTTCATCTTTGGGTTCTCTCCCTTTAATATCCCGACCGCTAATAATTGATCCCATACCCAAATCATGGGGGCTTAAATTTCTTCGACATACTCCTTGATCATCCTCTTCTATTCCTCGAGCACAACATTCACCTCCGTCTTTTGGTGGTTTGGAAAAGGGTTTCCTTTTTCCTCGGAAGTTTCAAATGATAACATGCCCAATTTTCTTAAATCATCTACCACCCTTTTGAAATGTGGTGCAGTTTTCGATGGTATGCCCCCTTACTCCTGCATGATATTCACATTGGGCTTTCTCATCTTACTATGGTGGATAGGGAAGTGAGAGCGGAGGAACATGTCTTGGTAACACCATATGCGACTTGACCAGCTCGGCAAACAACTCTGCATAAGTCATTGGGATAGGAGGAAAGTAGGGCCTCAAATTTCCTTGATAACTTCGCTCTCCTTTTGGGGTATTTGCAACCGTTGGAGCTGAGGTGTTGGGCTAGTTAAAGGTGTTAGGCTTGTTTAACATGACACATGTTGAATAACTGGGGTTGTAGACATTCGTTGCATTAACCTCATTGTTTTCATTCTTCCTATATGTCTTCTTCGTTTCCCCACTGTCCAATCTTCCGCTCTTCATGGCTGCCAGGATGAGCTCGCCATTCATTAACATATCTACAAAGTTCTTTGTAGCATGGTTAAGCATGCGATCATAAAATTGACCTTTTAGTGTCTCACAAATATCTGAGTGGTCTCGTTTTCTAACAATGAGGGCTGCACTTGTGCCGCTACATCCCTCCACCTTTGAGCGTATTGGCGGAAGCTCTCATGGTGCTTTTTCTCCATCCCTTGCAAGACCAAACGGGTTGGAACCATGTCTGAAACATGTTTGTATTGCTCACTGAAGGCTTTGGACAGGTCTCTCCATGATTTAATGTTCACTCGACTTAACTACGAATACCAATGTGTAGTATATCCTACTACGCTGTCTTGAAAGCAGTGAATGAGCAGCTTCTCATTGTCGAGGTACATTGACATCTTTCTGCAGTACATAGTTAGATGTATTGATGGGCATGTAGTCCCATTTTATTTTTCAAAGTCCGGAATCTTGAATTTTGGTGGCGCAACTAAATCAGTTACCAAGCTCAGATCCTTGACATCCATTCCACCATGGGCAACTCCATCTTGGAAGGACTTGATCATCCCCTCTAACTTTTCATACTTTTCCTCCAACTTCTTCTCACTTCAAGCCTTATCGGCGACTTCATCGAGGTCAGGCACCTCGTAATTATTGGCCTCCACATTTGGAACATGAGTGGAAGACTCAGCTACATGGATGGGTGTTTTGGCTTTGGCAGCAACCTCCTTCCTAAAGGTCATTTTGGGGAATCGTGGAATGGCAGTGGCCTTCCCTCCTTCTTCAACCACATTTGGGTCCTTGAATCCAAGCATTGCAGCTATCAAACTGACCGTCTTTTGGTGAATGGCCTCACCTTTTTGTTTCATGTCAACCTCCATTTTCTCTAACTTATCCTGAATATTCTTTTGGTTGGCCTCCAAAGTTGTCAATCTTTCCTAAGAGTTCATGGTTCAGGTTTGGGCTCGTGTACCATATTTGTGAGTTGTCTTAGCAATTTTGGACATTCTGTCGTTTTATTAATAAGTTAGCTTATGACATGAATGAATGTATGCACAAATGAATTCACAAAAAAGCAAACAACAAAGCAAACAAGATAATGCAAATGCATGAATGCAGTCGAAGGGCCATCAATTCCATTGAAAATCTGCTTAAGAAAGGAAACTCTTTATTGAATACGAAAGTTTTATTACATCTTTTGGAATTACAAATATTTTTCTTCTTGAACACCTAACTCCTTGATTTCTTCAACTAGCCACATGAGTCTTGGTCCAATTTCTCCAACGGGCATGATATACTGACGAAGGGTTGCAGCTTCAGTTGCTAATACTGTCACGTGCTTGGCCACATCTTGAACCTTTTTCATCATCATCCCGTCAAACTCATCCCTTTCTTGGAATCTTCGAGCATTATCTCTGAGGTGAGTGAACCAATAGTCGTTTTCTCCTTCGATGATATCCTCTAGAACTAAGATATTTGTTCTATACTCTTGAAGGAGATTATCCATCTCTTTAACCCGCTCTTTCAAGAAGCCATTATCATTCAAACTAGCTTGGAGCTCTTCATAGGTACGTTCCCTTTGCATCTTGTGAACCGTTCGACTCAAATTCACTACTTTGGCTTCTAGCTCAATGATGAAGGTCTGTCTTTGCTTCAACTTCTTGGTGGTTTCATCATAGACTGATTGTAGCTTTAGCAAATGAATTTTGTTGTTGTGGGCCTGCCTTTTCCATGCAGTCGAATCTTCCTTTGACCCCTCTCGAGGTCTTTTTCCCTTCTCATTCTCCACTACTTGTTTCATCTTCTTTCTTTCTTCAACCAAGGCCAGTCAAAACTTCTCTATCTCTTTCTTACCGTGTTCATTCTCCTTCACGACAACTTGTTCTATCTCCTGTCTCCATTGTTCTGGGCTTTTTCGCAGATCCGCATATCGAACTATAGCTTGAAGTTTAAGGAAATCAACCCTCTGGATCTCATACCTTTCTTCTAGATTCTCATAAATTTTCCGAACTCGGTTGGCTTCTCCCTTGTGCTTTTCTACATCAAGGCTAGCTTCAAACTTGTCTCGCAAATTTTGTTCCTTAAGCGTTTCGATTTCTAACTTAGCCCGTCTTAGCTCTTCTCTCATAATGTCCGCCTCTGAAGGAATCACTTTCAAATGTTCTTCTATAGCTTGGCAGGCCCAATAGTAGGTAACATAATCGTGCCATTCATCCTCGTATGCCTCCAAATATCATAATCGGGAGTATACATGCAATGCTTGTCAGACTCTATCTTCATAAAATAACACATCTTCTATGAGTCACTGATTTCTTGCACCTTCCGCCTAAACCCCCCTTGAAACTCGAATTCTAACGTACCAAGCTCGGAAGTGAAAGGAACAAACTGTCGTGATCCATATTGGCACGATACTAAAAAAGGTGCACAACCAATTCCTCCCCATAAGCCTAACATAATCAAATAGTTGTAAACTCCACATCTATACCTTACTTTAGCATGTCCCATCCATGGTACCCTTCATTTGATGTCCTCGTCACGACGATCTCTAAAGATACCTACCCACTTGCTTCTCTTGATACTCGGCCAATCTTGTGCCAAAAACTCATGAAGTGGGGAAAAGTTCTGGGAGAACACGTTTGGTAAGGCCAAAGTTGGACACTCCCAGAAATGACTAAGGGCCCAAACTTGAAGTAAAGGAGCACACCCTCCAAAACGCACGCCTTCCACTTTGCGACAAGCGTTCAAAGAGATGAAGGTTTCTGCTAACACTGCAGGCACATGATTGACATTCCTCTTCAACTGCTCAAAGAAGTCTAGCAGGGCCACATCGATGTTTCCCAACACCTTTGGAAAAATCACTAAACCGTAAATTGAAATGACCAAGAGGTCTACCTTTTTGTGATGTCTGGATGAATCGGAATAATGTTTCGAATGCGTGACCAAGGGAAGTTAAAACTTCCTCCTCTATTCCGTATCAACCCTTCAACCCATTCATCACTCATTCCGACAAATGAAACAAGTTTTTAGTGTGAGTTCTTGTTTTTGGGCCGCTTTGTATACACCCAATTCTCCTTCACTTCAAGCATATTGAACAATTCCAAGTATTCCTCGAAAGTTGGTATCATGTCTTCTCCGTTGAATGTAAAGCAACAATACCCAGGGTTCCAGAACTGAATTAAAGCTTTCAGAAATGGCTCATCAACCTTCATAAACAGAAAATATGCTATGTCGCCATAAGATTCACCGAACAACTGCTTGGTCTTATAATCAAAATGATCCCATATCTCACGTAACTCCTACACGTTGTTTTGCTTAACACTAATGTGGGCATACTCCGAAGTTTCTGCTTCGTGACCTGCACTCAAACTGTCTCCATACTTTCTCTTATTGACCTCAGACCAGTGCCGCACTTTCGCATTTTCCTCTTCATTCTTTTAGAGCTTTCCATCCATAATTGAACAACTTTCCAGAATCAACCCCTTCTAATATGAAATGATGCACATGCAAAATAAACAAGATAATAAACAGAGATTAATAAAGCAAGGAAAAAATGAAACATATGAAACAATAAAAAATTTAAATGCACGATAATTCTGGGTCGGCATTCCAACATTTCAGGACATGTCTCCACAGATTATTCATGCGACTCAACACCCTAGGCTTTCCGCTTGGCTCTATTAGGGGTAGGCTCTAAATTCTCAAACTTGTTTTGGTTCTAAAAAGTTACCCGAGCTATCCTTGCTGTCCTCTACTAAGAGTAGCAAGGCCCTCGATTCTCACCCATTATAGGCTACAAACGAATCGAGTTCAACTCAGGAGGACTCACCACCGAAGCCTTCTCGAAGAATCAATATCCTTATGAAGGCAAAGGGAATGAGTCCCGAAGGTACTTGCTATGGTCATACGAAGAATCAATATTCTTACATGAGCAAAGCGTGTTCCCCCCACTTAAATGAACGGGACAAAGCTCGAGAATAAAGCTTGGAATTAAATCTTAAATGCGTAAAATAGAGTTATATTCATTTAAATGGACAAATAAATAGAACCTATTGTGAACTTGTAAATTCCAAGATTTTTTAGAAAAAAACTTTTTTGAAAACCATTTAAAACCAATTTGTGGCCTGACCCTCTTTCGTTTTTATCAAAAACAAAAACATGTCCCGAGCAGAGTTGCCACAAAAACATGTCCCAAGCTGTCGCAACCACTTTTTAAGGAGGCTTCGACTTTTTGGAAAACAACTTTTTAAAATCAACGGAGTTGCCACCAATTTTTTTTGAAAGAAAAAGTGTGATTGTATCACTTTAAAAAAAAAAGATTATTTTAATAAAACATTTTGTTTTAATAAAACAACGATTTTAGTCTGCGAAAATCAGAAAACAAGTTCGGGGATCAGTTACGCGTGGGGAAGGGTTAGCACCCCCACGACACCCAAAATTGGTACCTAATTGGTTTTAAAATCGTTTTCAAATGTGAAATTTGCAAGTTCAAAAAGGTTCAACTTTACTTGTCTGTTTAATGAATATTAGTCCATTTTAGCGGCCTTATCGCCTGAGAGATGAACTTTAATCACCGCCAACATTTCTGGCATGAACCCGTCATCCCCGTTTGACAAGACATCACATTAAATTAATGTCACTTTTGCAAACAACAAGGAGATTTATGTGCGTTGAGCGTTTTATTTTTTTTATTCTAAGTTTGATTATTTAAAACCCTAAAAACGTCTAAGACTTTTATTCCTAGTTTAAAGTTTAAGTATGCTTAAGTGTATTTTATTTTTTGGAAAATAAAATTTTCAACAAAACATGTCCCTATCTAAGATTTAGTGCCTATTCCTAAGTTTTCACCTATTTCTGAAACAAGCAAGCAACTTTTATTATTTTGAGTTTTTACCCTTTTATTATTCCTTTAAAAAAAATTATTTCTTTTTTACTTCTTTTATTTTTTAAGCTACGACTCTTTTTTACATTTTTACCTTTTCATTTTTAGGTATTTTTACCTTTTATATTTTCTTTTTTCAAAACAAAGAATTTTCTTTCTTTTTAAACTCATTTTCATTTTTTCCATTTTTAAAATTTTTCTTTTAAAACAACCAATTTTTTAAAATAAACTTCATTTTTTCCTAATGAACTTCCTTTTAAGCTTTTCTCAAAAATTTATTTTATCCTAGACCCTAAACCTTTTTTAAAACCATTTTTATTTTCTTTTCTCTTGAAAACTTATTCCTTTTTCCTACAAAAAATATCTTAATTATTTTTCTCTTTTAAAATCACTTTGCCCATTTATTACTAAATTTCATAAAAAAATCTTTTTATATTTTTTAAAACAAGCCCCTCTATTATTTCGCACCTCACATTATTATTTTTCCTAATTAAATCTCTAATTTTAAGTTTTTCAATTTAACCATCTTATTCTTTTTTATTCTTGCATTTTTAATCAAAACACTTTTAAAAATCATTTCTACGTTCCTAAAGACCTAAACAATCCTAACAACATTTCAAAAGCATGCAAAAAAATTAGATCAAACTAATATTAAAATGGAAATTTAAAACCAAAAAAGTTACCGAAATCGCAAACAATTTTCCGACTCCGAGAAAGCAACCTAAAATTCACAAACAACACAAACACAAACACCAAAAAATCATCCAAGAACAAACAAAATGAACATACAAATAAACGAAAAGAAAGATAGAAATTTTACCGAGAAAACGACGAACGGAGAACTCGAATCAGGGCTTCTCGAAATGCTCCAAACCGCCTCCGGAAAATTGCTCCCAAACTCGAACTTTTGCTCCAAAAATTTCCAGCAAACTCTTGAAAAATTCAGAGAATTTTTTCGGATTTTTCTTAAGCCTTTTGAAGTGTTTTTCTCTTCAAATTTGTGTGTGTTGAACAAGTGAAAAATGGGTATTTATACTTGAATTTGAGCTTCAAATTCAAGCCAAATCGAGATTTAATCCCCAAGTTGGAGCCTAAATCCGACCAATGACTTGATTCTCGGTAAAACCCCTCAATCCTCATCCGATTTGGTCCAATATTCGAGCTGAATTTTCCCCTTGATTCGAGCCTAGGGTTTGACCTCTTGTCTCTATTTTTTGCAGATTCCGACGAGCACAGGCGGCGACGGCGAGCGGGGTTGGTAGCATTGGGTCAGCGGCGGCGAGGCGGACCGGCCGGGACCAACGGTGTCGACGACCGTGTCCTGTAGGCGCTGGCCGGCCACCATGATCGTGCGACAAGGGTTTGATTTGGGGAACTAGCCCGCGCGCTGGTTCCCCTTTTTATTTTATTTTTTGTTTTCTTTCTTTTTTTGATGATTTTTGGCTGCTGTTTTTTGCTGTTTATTTGTATCACATTTATTTTTCCACCTCACTTTATTTCCCCCTTTCCACAATTATTATACACCATAATTATATTTTTTCTTTTCTTTTTTCCTTTTAAAAAATGGGCTTCAACATAAAAAATGGGATTTGTTCCCTTTATTTTAAAGTGGGCTTTTAAAATGGGCCTTTTGAAGATGAGTATTTATTTATTTAAAAAGTGTGCCTTTAAAATGATTTTTCTCTTTATTTCTTTTTTATTTTCTCTTCTATATTTTATATTTTTTTTTATATTTTTTATTTCTGGTTATTAAAACTAAGGTGAAAATTTAGTGCCAACAATACCCATTCAATCCCTTCAAATTTTCTGAACACAACAATGAAAATAATGTGTTTGACAAAATACAATCATGTTTTTATAGTTTATTAATGAAACATTAAATTAATTGTTCAAAGTAGTGAGATTCGTTTTCGCTCTATAGTCCATTTATTAGTTTTGGCTTAGGGCCCCGAAAATATACAAGATGGCTTTGATAAGGTTCTAATTTTTATTAGACTAAGAAATTTGAGTACATGGGCCCCTCATTCTATTGTTCAGCCGTACTTGATTCAATATTTAATAAATCGTTGTACTTTTTAATTTAAATACTTATTTTTACAGGGACTAAAATACTATTAGTTTAAAATTTATCTAATGTATAGAATTTATAATAAGGGTCGGGGCCCTTTTTGGCCCCAACAGAGCTCTGCCATTGGTTGTGAGGTCTCCCCCATATTGGGCCTTTGTAAAACCCGATATGGATTATTCGGCTAGTGAGTCGGATACTGGTGGTTTAACCAAAAAAATAAAATTAGGTCTAAATTGATAGAATGCATAAGTAATAAGGAACAAATGTGTAATTTTATAAATTTATTCAAACGTCATGTCAACATCTTCGTTAATTTTTAACGGTTAATTGCTTGATTAATATCATTTAAATAATTAAGTGGTCCGATTGACAAAATTGAAAGATTAATAGTTAAAATAGAATTAAAACAATAGCTCAATGATTATGAGTGTAATTTACTCATTTTTTTTGTGTAACATTAGTAGTGTGTAGTATTGTGTCGTTGTTCTATGATTTTCCTTTATTTAGATATGCCTCTATAAGTTCTAATTGTCTAACCTCTACTCTATTAATTGAACCCGTAACTTTGGAATAAGCCCTAATCATTAACTTATGTTTAAACAAACCTTTAACATTATTTATTTGACAATAACAAGTGATTTTTATTAAAAAAATCATGGAGGATATTACAAATACAATTCATCCAGAAGGGAGAATAATAAGGACTAGTCCACCAAAATGTTATACAAAAACCCAAAAGTGCAAAGAAAAGTAAATACTTCCATAAAGATTAGCATACAATCAAAATGAGATGCTTTACGGGGTGAAAAAAGAGTAGTGAGCGAACCAAACTATCAGGCAGATTGCTCCGCTACCGAGGACTGATTACATCGACAAACAACCATCAACGGAGTAAGAATCTAACTTTCTATAACCATCGGCTTAATCATAATAATAAACTAGCACCGTGAATGTACCACCATCGACCTGGATGTCACATTTGGGCCTGTGAAACCTAAATTGATTTTGATATAACAAATTACCTTAGGGACTTAATTGAAAATACAATAAATTTTTAAGTATTTCAAAGACTCACTTAATTGACAAGAATTTTGAATCGAGCACTCTTTCAAGAAAAATTAAATTAAAAGGTTGAATTTTCATTAAAACTTTTCAAGTATTTTCAAGCCAAATTTCAACAAAATGCCTAGGCGTATCGATACCCTATAGCGTATTGATACAGATTTTCATTACTGGAATTTTAATTGACCATAGCGTACCTAAACAGTTTAATCCAGTATCGATATGATATTCATCGGGGTAAGACTTTCACCTATAGCGTATTGATACTCATCGTGACAGTATCGATACGATTTTTCAAAGTAAAATATTTTAATGCTATAGCGTACCGATACGGTATGTCACCGTGTCAATACGATATGCTGACCTTTACAAATCTTTACATTTATTATTCGAACGTTGGCTTGTCAGTTATTGGAATCCTAAATTTGTAAATGATATTTGAACCATATCGATACACATACATAGCGTGCCGATATGCTTTTTGTCAAAAAAACAAATCAATATTCCAGTGAGCAAAAACCGTATCGATACGGCTTTGCGTATCGATACACCCCTTTATACCGTACCGATACGCTCTGTTTTTTAGTCACAACGACTCTTTCTTCTTTGAGACAGGTACAGATACGGTCACGAATTGTACCGATACACTGTGTAGTTGAAGAGCATTTATTGCGTGAAAATGCAACCCAACGGCTAGATTAATGACCTCAACCACCCAAACGGCTAGAATTCAATGCAATGGTATAAAAACAAGTCTCTAAAGCTACAACAACAACAACTATTGAACCTTCAAGCATCATCAAAGCATTTATTCCAAACCTTTGAGCCTATTAGAGTCAAATTGTGTACCCAACTTATAAAATTCTCAATTGTTTATTTTTCTTTCAAGTTTAGGGGTGTTGGTTTGTAATTGGGCAATATATTAGTTTTGTGAGAGATACATTTCAAATGGCCTGTTATCCTTAGCCTAGAAAAGAATAAGAACAAATTAGTGAAGAGTTTGTTGAAAATCCTTAGTGTGAGCTAAGGTAGTGGATTTAGAGCTTGTTTAAAAGCTTGAACCACTATAAGAGCCTTGTTCTTCATTTTTAATTGCTTCTTTTGCTCCTTTCATTTTTAAAAGTGCCAATTCACCCCCTCTTGGTCATATCGATTGATTCGATCCACTCAACAATTGGTATCATGGCCTACCTCTTTCAAGGCTTCACAACCACAAGAGGAGATCCTAGAAGAGTGTTAATCAACTTCCAAGTCAAGCCATGGCATCTACGTCCGGGCCAAGCTTGTACTAGTCTCAATCTACCATCAAACCACCATTCTTCAATGGGGATAACTATCCCTAATGGAAGAGCCGAATGTGCCTCTTTATCAAATCAAATGATTACCTAATATGAGATGTAGTAGAAGATGGACCAACCATTCCCAAAAAGAGAGATGAAGAAGGAAGGTTTGTTCCAAAGAAGAAGGTGGAGATGACTGAATATGATAAGAAGAAATTACTAGTGAATGACAAAGCCTTGCACATACTATTATGTGCTCTCGAACTGAACATCAACTCCAAAGTATCCTCGATCACAAGTTCCAAAGAAGTATGTTACACTCTTTAAACCACATAAGAAGGAACAAACGATGTGAAGGAGACAAAGATCGGGATCCTCAATCTTAGTTATGAGAACTTCAAGATGGAGGCCGATGAGACCGTAACAAAGATGTTTGATTGCTTCTCCATCATCGTCAATGGTTTGAAGGGCTTCGGAGAGATCATCCCGAAGATAAGTTAGTCCGCAAGCTACTCTACACTATTTCTTAATCATGGGATGGAAAGAGAACCGCCATCATCGAAGCAAATAATTTGAAGACCCTAAAGCTTGATAAACTAGTTGGTTCTCTCCTCACACATGAGATCATGAAGCAAGGGAGAGAAGAAGAGAAGAGAAAAGAAGAAACAAGAGTAGTCAAGAAAGAGGTAGAGAAGAAAAAGTATGGAGTTGCTCTCAAAGCCTCTCTACCACAAGAGGAGAGCACTCCTAGTGGGGAAGATGAATTTGAAGAATTGTCTATGATAGCCAAAAGATTCTTAAGGTTCATGAAGTCTAACCATGGTAGAAAGTTTTCAAGAAGAAAAGACTTCAAGAACAAGAACAAAGAAGAAGAAAAAGACCAACTCATTTGCTATGAGTGCAAGAAGTCGAGTCACATTCACATCAATTTCCCTCAACTAAAGAAGAAGAGCTTTGAGAAGAAGAAGAATCTCAAGGCTCAAGTAGCAACTTGGAGTGATGAGGAGTCATCATCCGAGGATGAGGATCATGAAGTGGCCAACCTCTGCCTCATGGCCCTTGAGGAGGAATCTATGGTAAACTCTAACTCACATATCTTATTTATGATGAACTATATGATGCATATGATGAGTTGGAAGAAGTTTACGATGAATTGGTAGAGAAATATAAAGAGTCTATTTTGAAAAAGAAGAAAACTATTTCTGATTTAAAATTTCAAAATGAGTCTCTTTCAAAAACCAATTCCGAATTAGAAAAGAGGGTTTTTATACTTGGTAAATATCACTAATGAACTTAAAAAGAAAAAAACTTCTTTTCGATTTCCATGATTATCACACAAAGGAAGTGGATAATCTCAAAAATTCTCTTACTATTGGGAAACATGGTTTTGAAAAAGGGAATTCTTCAAAAGCCCAATGTGTTAAGAGAAAACCATTTTACCCCAAACAAAGAGATTTTCAAAAGCAATCTAAAGTTAAAAGAATTAGGGGTGTATGGGCTTCTAAGGAACTCATTGTTTCTAGTAATGTAAATGCATTTGCTTCTTGGATTCCTAAGGGGACCAAGCTTTTGGGAGCTAACTCTCATAGACCCAAATCATTTTGGGTACCAAAAATCAAAGCTTAATCTCTTTGTTTGTAGGAGGAACAATGCTTCAAGGTTAAATCTTCAAGTAAGAACACGTGGTACCTTGATAGTGGTTGCACGAGACACATGACCGGAGACACAAGTAGATTCTTGGAGCTTAAACCAAAAAGTGGAGGATGTGTGACATTTGGTGACAACTCCAAAGGCTATATTGATGGCATAGGCTCCATTAATAATCTCTCATCTACATTCGTTGAAAATGTTTTATATGTCAATAGTCTAAAACATAATCTTTTGAGCATTACTCAACTTTGTGATAAAGGTTTTGATGTTCATTTTGATAAAAATGAGTGTAAAATTGTGAATGTTAAAACAAATAAAATAATGCTCATTGGTCATCGCATATGAAATATTTATATGGTGCATTTAGGTGACATATATTCATCTCATGCATGTTTAGTTGCACATGATGAGAATGATGCTTGGTTGTGGCATAGGAAACTAGGGCATGCTAACATAAGTGTTTTAGAAAAATTAGTTTCCCAAAATTAGTTAGAGGTTTACCCAAACTAAAATTTTCACTAGATAAATTATGTGATGCTTGTGCTAAGGGTAAACAAAAGAGAACCTCATTTAAACTCATTAATGATGTTTCGACTAGTAGAGTGTTACAATTAATCCACATGAATTTATTTGGGCCTATTAGAACTATGAGCTTGGTTGGTAAGTTATATGCATTTGTATTGGTAGATGACTTTTCTAGATACACTTGGGTTCTATTCTTATGTACTAAGGATGAGGCTTTAGAAAATTTTATCACATTTACAAAAATTACCCAAAATGATCTTGATCTTAAAATCTCACATATTAGAAGTGATCATGGAACCGAATTTCAAAATATGGGTTTTGAAGATTTTTGTAATGAAAATGTTATTAGTCGTAATTTTTTGGCTCCTCGCACTCCTCAACAAAATGAGGTAGTTGAGAGAAAAATTGAACTTTAGAAGAGATGGCTAGGACAATGCTATGTTAAAACAATTTACCTAAGTATTTTTGGGTAGAAGCCACTAATATGGTTTGTTATATTATCAATAGAGTAATGATTAGGCCTATTTTAAAGAAAACACCATATGAGATTTTAAAATCCAAAAAGCCTAACATTAGCTATTTCTACCCTTTTGGTTGTAAATGTTTTATTGTAAACAATGGAAAAGAGAACTTAGGTAAATTTGATGCTAATAGTGATGAAGCAATATTTTTAGGTTATTCCCTAAATTCTAAAGCCTACAGAGTATTTAATAAAAGAACTTTGGATGTTGAAGAGTCTATGCATGTTTTCGATGATAACCTCCTTCAGAGGAAGGAATCTTGTGATGATGATGATGTAGGGATCATTGAAGCCATTGACGGAGGACAAACATCAAAGGTGGACGAGATTCCAACTAAATAAGTGTAACACCATAGTTTTAGGCCTAGATGTTTTAGGCATTGGTTTAAGTTGGTCGAACCTAGAGTTGGAGATTCGAGCTTTTAGAAACTGTTCAGGGAAATCATGGTTCGGGATAAGGTAAAAATATGGTAAATATTTCTAAAATTATCTAAAACCATATAGATGGGTTTGGTAAAATCAATTTTACAAAATGGATTTTGGGACATGAACATTTTGGGCATTGACTAAAATGTAAAGATTTGAAACTGTGTAAAAAGTGTAATTTTTAAAGGAGAGTCAAATTCTTAGAATCTTCAGGGAGCTTTTTGGCAATTAAGCATTTTCTTTTAATTGATATTTGATTATAATGTTTTAATTAAAGTTTAAGATGGAAGTTTTATTAAAAAAGAGGTAGTTACTTTGTTAAGCCATTTTGACGTAACTTTTCCATTTCTCATTTTCTCTTTAGCCAATCATTCCCTATTTTCTATCAATTTCTAGAATTTCTTTTCATTCTTTTTCTCTTTTGAATTACAACTCTTTTCCAAAGATTCTACTCAAAGATTTACAAGATTTCTTTAAAGCTTCATGAGTTGAAAACTTGCCAATTGGAAGAAAAGCAAGGATTGGAGGTAATTTCGTGCTACTCCTCTAATCAAGGTTCTTTAATGAAATTAAAAAGTATTTGACTCTTGATTTTTGTTTTTAATTGAGGTTTTAATGTTTATTTGGTAAAAATATCGAAATCTTGCTAAAAGAGGAATTAAAATGTGATTTTCGCACTTGATTTGTTTTGGTTCAGTTGAGGTGGTTTCTAATCATGTTTTGGAAGATTATTGATGTTGATAATGAGTTTTGATCATAATAATCCCGAAATCATTGAGATCTCTAATCGCCTAAGTTGTTGGTTTTGGGTTTTTGGCTTGGAAATGTGAAATCTGAGTTGCCGGAGGTATACGGATGATATTTAGATGTTTTTGGATGTTGATTTATGGTTAAAATGTGATGGAAGTGTTTGTTGATGGCTGGGTTGAGTTTAGTGATCAATCAAAGGTGATTTCAGTTGTTTCGGATGAGTATTTTGGTGCCTTTGGGCAGAGTTGCGGGTTTTTAGTGTTTGCTAGTGGTTTTAATGCATTGAGATGCATTAATCTGTTGTTCTTGTGTGGTATAAACTGGGGAGGATTTTTTGGAAGCATTTGAGTAAGTTCCGGGGACTTCGGATGCTTGATTGTCGCGTCCGCGATTGAGGTTTCACGAATTCATGAGTGGAAATGGGATTTCCAGCTTTGAAACATCTTAAAAGTGGTTCTGGGAACTTAGTGTAAGCTTGAAATGCCTTACTAAGTTCGGAAGTAAGTAAAGTGATTTTCTCCCTCAGATTGTGCTATTATAAGCTTGTGGATGCACTTCGTTTTATATGTGATTACCTACTGTTTTAAAGCATGATTTGAGTAAGTGATTTCCTGTTTATGATGCCATATTGTTAAAGGATGCACTAGGTAAGTGATCCTTGTAGGTATGTGTTTATACTTGTTTTATGAAGCATGGTTGATGCTTGGAAATATGACTTATTGTGAATGCTTTGAAAACAATGAGGTTTATGCTAAATGAGAATTATATTGGCAAGTGATGTTGTTTAAAGTGGTTTACAAATGAAATCGGATATAGTTAGTCAACTATAGGATTGAGTGCACTATAAACAAGTCACCTTGGATGTTGAGGGGTTGTGAATGTACTGAAAACTCCATCCAAGTACGCTAAAGATTGAGGAAATTGAGTTGTGTCCCGTCTCTAGTTAGTGGGGTTATACATCTACCGATGAGTGGTGTTGAGGGATTGTAAGGTACTAAATAGTCCACCACATGTGTCACAATGGTGGAGGGTAGCCCCCGTGTGTGAACCTTGAGATGCCGGTGAGAATGCATGAAGTGTTGGGACAACACTTTGGAATCCGTGTATCCGATACTTTTTGAGTAATAAGTATGTTGATGATCACTTGTGGGCAAATATAATACATTGTTATGAAATTTTTATGGATGCATAATGTGAATAAAATGCATGGTCAACCTTTTTAAGCTTTGCATATGGTAACTATGCATGGAAAAGCGTAGAATGAGTTTTAGCAAATGATTTGCTGTTGATGTATGTAATACTTGTTGCACGGTGTATAACATGCTGATTTTAATGCTTAAGTTCATGGATTTCAAAGAGGGCATGTTGGTTTTCAAAAGTGTAAAATGGTTTTACACATTGATGGTGTTTTTGGATTTTGAGCACTCATCACTAAGATTTTATGCTTACGCTCTCTTTTCTCCATCAATGCAGATAACTAAGTGTTTGGAGGCAGCAACTTGCAAGTGGATCTGAGGAGACTTCACTTTATGAATGTATTTTTCGTTGTATAGACTAGAGTAATAAGGACAATGGGGGATTCATGGTTTATTTGGTAGATGTGTTGAAACTCCCTATATGAGCATGTTTGGTTATTGATTTTCTGATAGTAAAAGGCCTCTTTATGTTGGTTTAAGCCTTGTTTTGAGATTTAACTCTTGGTTGCTTGATTTTCATAGGAAGCATGCCTCTAGAACACTTTGTTGATGATTACCATGATATGATGTCGTTGTTGCCATGCATACTTGAAGGTTGATGAGTATTTGAGTTGTATGTATGTTTAAAAGCATGTTGGACTACCTTTGAATGGTTTAAAGTATGTAACAGCTGCAATTCAGAACATTGTAGGCCATAGGGTATCGATACCCTTGATATTTTATCAATACAGTCTTTGTAAAACGTAAGGGTGTATCGATACACGGGGGCACATCGATTTGTTATTTGGCTACTGGTTTAAGGCGTACCGATACGGGTTCGAAGGGTATCAGTACGACCTTGAATTTTGAATTTTGAAATGTTGCATTCATCGAGGGCATATCAATACCCTCTGTAAGGGTATCGATATGGTGGTAGTTAAATTGGTTAAATGGTATCTTTGAATGTTCTGAATCTTTACGTTTTGGTCCCTGAATGTTGTGGATTCAACTAAATGAGTTTGAATGATTATTTTGGGCTGAGTTTTGATAGAGATGAATGTAATGAGACTAATTAAAGGTTGGTAATCCTAAATTGGGGAAAACCCTTGGAATTTGATAAATTTACATTTTGGTCCCTAAAAGCCATTTTAAATACAATTAATGTTCGATTGATGTCATGTACGTTCCGCTAAAATCATTAAACACTTAGAGTTGTAACGAGCATCTAGACAAGATAAAAGGAAAAATATGGTCGTTTATTGAGGTAAACCTTCTCGGTTTACTTCAATGTTCCTTGTTTGACCCGTTCAGTTCAGTCTATCGGCTAGGTCATGTCGATGGGGTTACATTTGGTGGTATTAGAGCCAGGTTTCGAAAGAATGGGATGATGGTAAGTTATTGGTAAGTCAATGTGATGTGATTGCATGTATTTGGTGATGTTTGTTTTGCACGGTGAATGTTATAAGCATGCTAATGTTGAATAAATGATAGTAATGTTATGTATGATGATTGTGATGTAAGTATGAATTGTTATATATGATGACATTATGGGCTGAATCTTATTGGTTGTGATGCACAATGGTTGTGACATGTATGTTGTATGCTTTATGCTATGTTTGGGGGAAATTTGGATGCCCATTGCCTTATTACTGTAATGAAGTGTTTTAAATTAAATTCAAAGTCTTGGATCCTTGCTAGAAGCTGGCCTGATTTCTTGTTTGTTTTATATTCATGACTTAATGATAATAACACAATGGGACCAAGGAGAGAGCTACATTCAGGATCAGTTGCTCCGACTAATGAGCAAAGGAATCATGAGAACGAGGTTTTGCATGGTGCGAATTTACCTCATCTACCGCCACCACCTGGGGGTGAGGAGTAAGTATAACATAGACAAGCTGGTCCGGTGTTGGGTGATTTGACGCATTTGGTACAGGTGATGACTGGAGCATTACAGGCTGCTGTTGCTGGAGTGCAAGCGCAAGTACAAGCACATGTGGTTGGGAAATTCGGTTTACCGTTGGAACGCTTGCGAAGTTTTGGAGGCGTTAAATATCGTGGATTGTCTCCTGAAGCGTCTAAGGATTGGATGGCTAGTACGATCCGAATTTTTGATCAGATGGGGTGTAATGATGCACGCAAGTTAGGATGTGTTGTCTCTCTATTTCATGGTGATGCATATAGTTGGTGGACAAATGTGACCGCGGCCATGGAACCCAATGAGGTGGATTGGGAGTTCTTCCAGGCTGCCTTTAAAAAGAAGTATCTGGGAGTTAGATACTTGGATGATAAGAAGCGTGAGTTCATGTCCTTGGTGCAAGAAAACATGACAGTGGCTGAGTACGAGGTCCAGTTCGTATGTTTGAGCCAGTATGCTCCCAAATTGGTGCCGAGTGATAGGAATCGATGTGATCGCTTCCGTTATGGCTTGGTGCAGGAAGTGAAGACTTTCATTCTAGCTTCTGATTATATTAATTTTGATGTGCTGGTGACGCGAGCCAAGGATATAGAGTAGATTTTTGGTTTGACCTCTCATGTGTGTGGTTTTAGCTCGAGTAAGAGAGTTGTAGATTCTGCTTCTAGTGGTGGACATAATAAGAGAAATCGTGACCGTAGATATCAGCCTGAGGCGAGGTAATTTTGGGTGCGGTGCGCTAGTTTAGGGTAACAAGATGAGATCTGAACATAATACTTGCTGGATATGTGGATCACAAGAGCATTTGAGGCGAGCCTATCCTAGTGTGGCTCGAGAGGTGCATGATCCTGTGGTTGGGGTGGCTAATTCTTGTTGGAACTGTGGATCAACTAATTATATGTGATGTGAGTGTCCTTTTCTAGCTGGAGGTGTTCAAGGACGATCACCTGTTGTTGCACCACAAAGAGGCCGTGGGCACGGTCATGGTAATTTCCATCGGACGGAGGATGGGCAAAGAGGTGTAGCTCATGTTGTTGATGTTCAACCTAAGGGTGGTGGTCTTGCGAGAGTATATGCACATCGTGAGGGACGTAACAACATCGACGTGATTGCATGTACCTTCACCTTGCAATCCTTATCTTTTTTAGCTTTAATTGATTCTGGATCCACGGATTCATACATCTTGAGTGAGCATGCACATTTGCTTGATATCCATGTTGAGATGCTTGATGTTGAAGTGTAAGTAACAAGATTTTTTGGTGAAACTGTTGTTACAAGAAAATTGTATATGAGATGACCTTTATTTTTTCAAGGCCATGTGTTTTCAGTTGATTTGATGGAGTTGCCTTTCTATGGTTTTGATGTGATCCTTGGAATGGATTGGTTGTCTGAGTATTGTTGAATGCATAAATATTCTATATTTTAACCCTCATTTATCCATATTTTTGATGCACTCAAGCATGTTTAGTTGCATTTTAGGATAAAATTTACATAAACATCACATATAGATAATTTTGCACAAATACTGCTGATTTTGGTCAATTCTTGCAGGTACCTGTCGCTGCAGTATCCAGGGCAGCAGAGGAACACAAGATAACTGCAGAGCTGGAGTGAAAGGTTGAAGAAAACTGCCTCATACATCACTGTCGTGACATCTGACGTGACAGAGTGGTGACAGTGAAGAAGAAGAGATGGAAAATACGAAGTGGAGTTCGACTGATAGAGGATTTCAAGCCTGATTTTTGTAGACCACTCACATAATTTTTGGAGCTTAGAAGCACAAGGAAGGCCTTGCCCAAAGTTTGAGGAGAAAGTCAAAGTAAGAAGATAGGGTGAACTAAGGGACGTTTATTCAGAGATTTAGTCTTTAAATAAATTTAATTTTAATTTAAACTAGTATTCTTGGCCATTAAGAAGGCTTACGCCCAAGGCCTATATATATGCTTATATTTCGACAAGGGAAGATAACCAAGCTCCTAGCCATCTTCCATCATAAACCCTAGCTATCTCTTCTTCATCATGTTCTAAATCTTCCCAGGGCTAACGGTTGATCTTGTAAAGTAGTTGTAAGGGTTATATTGTTTCTCAGGATTTTCTGTTCAATCAATAAAACTTCAAGTTTATTTACCCTAGTTTCAACATCCCATAAGACTATTGGGAGAGCATTGTGAGGTTATCTATTTACTTAATATCGGGAGAGTTAAGTATGAGAAAGTAGTAAATACAATTTTCCTGTTTATGGTTAAACTATCTTGGCCTGGGGATAGGTAAAAGGTTAAGCGGCTAAAGAAGAATTCAAAAACATCGGTGTTCATCCTTCGATTCACGACATGAGATATCATCCAAGACGTGTTCGTCGACAGAACTTGGACCTAGGGATAGGACAAGTCACAACAGGGGTTCTTGGCAAACTTGAAGTAACAAAGTTGTTGAACGCTGCCGCGACAACAGCAGACCTCTGTCGCGAAAGGTGCTGCCGCGATAAGCTCAACGACATAAGCAACAAAAGTCCTCTCAACAATGCAACACCTGCACTACTGAACAAATCAATACCAGCCTACATTATCAATCTGATTTCTTCATCTATTTTAGTTTATCTTCAAAAATTTTCAAAACACCTTATTAAATCTATTTCTTTTCTTGTGCAGAGTTTTGAAGTTAGAAGTATTTCCAGTCCCCGTGGAGACGATATCTGATACTTCGTATCACTATATTACTTGCGTCGTATATACTTGCACTCAATTGCGATAGTCTTATTTACACGCAACGAGTTTTTGGCACCGTTGCTGGGGATTGGCAACATACCTTTACCATTAATTACTACACATTTTATTTTTATTTCTTTTATATTTCTGGTTGTTATATTTCGATGCCTCTTTCACATGTTTTCTTCTCTTGCTTATGCGCAGATCGAGACGCGGTACAGATCCTGAATACGTACTAGACCCGAAAATCGATCGTACATACCATCTTAGGAACCAACCCCGACTCCTGATATAGAGAAACCTCTATCTTGAGGAAAGAATTGAAGCAATGGAAAACGAAGGACAAGGTGTTGGGGTAGGTAACAACAACAATAAAAACAACCCCAGGGTTGATGTTATTCCTCCTGCAAATGCTCAAGACAACCGACAACCTTTTGCTGCCCCGGTAGCACGATAGACATGTCGAGAATATATGGACAATGATCAAGTTGAACTGCAGACTACACTACAAGACGTGGAAGCTGAACACTTTGATCTAAAACCTGTGATGTTCAACATGATAAATTTAGCCGAACAATTTGGTGGTTCTGCTACAGAGGATGCTCACGAACATTTGAAAACTTTCCATGGGATTTGTGGATCATTTAGACAACCAAGAATAATCTCGGAAGTGCTGAGACTCCGACTATTTCCCCATTCAATGAGGGATAGAGCAAAATCCTGGTGGAATAAGTTAACACCGGGTTCAATAAGAACTTGGGAAGATCTTTGCCGTGAATTCCTTTCTTGTTTTAATCCTTCTCTTTTAACTAAAAGATTATGTAACAAAATAGCTACTTTTCAACATGAAGATGACAAAATTGCTACTCTCTTATGAAATTGCCCGATGCACGGATTCCCCATATGGAACCAGGTCGTCAAATTCTACAATGCTGCCAATGCACCCACTCGAATTAGGATAGATTCGGCAGATAATGGTTTGTTATTGGACAAAGAGCCGGAAGATGCAATACTTGTGTTGAAAAGGTTGGCAAAGAACGACGAACAATTCCCCACAGAACGAAGAGGAGGAAGACGAGGCGTATCTGTCAAGAAACACGAATCTGACAACTCGGTGAGAACCCAATTAGCATACATCACCAAGGTAGTTGAAAACCTACAATGGAAGAACAAATCTAAAGCGATATTTTCTGCCAAGGAGATGTGTGAAACTTGTAGTGGAAACCATAATACAAATGAAGGTTAGAAACTACATTAAGAATGAAGGCTACGACTCCAACAATTACAACCAGAACTGGAAAAAGAACCCTAAATTCTCCTAGAGTAACCCGAAAAATGCTTTGAATCCTCCAGTCCAGAACAATTACAACAAGAATGAATCCTCCTAGTATCCAAAACCAAGCAACCAACAAAACACCAAAGCAAACATCAAAATGGCCAATTACAAATCCAAATCATCAAAGGCATCATGCCACAACTAGGGAGTCAAAAACATCTACCAAAACACAACCTAGGTTCCCATTGCCAAAATATCAAAAACTAATAGTGTTATGAAAACATCACCATACATGAGCTTAGTTTTCCCTTGGACTCTTAGCCTCCTTGTTGCCTTCAAACACTTCAGTTATCTGCATTATTGGTTCAAGAGAGAGAGCATAAGCACAATTGCTTAGTGAGGCATGCTCTAAAGAAACAACACAATAATGCTTTTTATAAATCACTTTTAACAAAATCTTCCATCACACAATCATCATTATTCATGCAACTTTGAATACATAAACAAGCATCTCATGCTTCATTAGAATCAACATGTCATATTGGCTTTTAAGTGATCATCCATAAGCATTTACAACACAAAACACAATCGGATACGCGGATTACAAGCATTGTCCCATACGCTTCAAACACACTACCGAACACACAAGGTGGAGTTTACCGGTACAATCACAACCCCTCAACACGCGTGATTGAGTTTAACGGTACAATCACAACCCCTTAACATCACTCATCGGTAGTTGTATAACTCCACTAACGAGAAGACGAGACACACAACACAAGATCCACACATGGACTTTTAACCACCATTGTGATCTTACCTTTCTCGTTAGTGTACTTGGATGGAGTTTACGGTACAATTACAACCCTCAACATCCAAGGCGACTTTATTCACGGTGCACCCAATCCTATAGCCGACTAACTATATCCGATTCAAGTACTTTAAAACCAACACATCACTTGCCAATATACATAATTTATCATCAACAATTCACTGTTTTAAAGCATTAAACAAAGCCATTTACATCATGCATCACTATGCATCAAATCCACATTTACAACATATCAACCAAGGATCTCTTACCTTGAGCATCCTTCAACATATGGCTTTCAAAAACCATCATTAACCATGCTAAAACATGCTTTCAAAACAGAATTTAAACATGCAATTTTATAACAAATGCATCGAACCACTCCATGGCTCAACCAAGAGAGTTTTTCCAAAAACTTACTCTTGAGCTTAGTTAAGTTGCTTAGACTTAAACTAAGCTCCCAAAACCTTCAAACATTTGTTTCAAAGCTGGAAACCCAACTTCACTCACCAATTCCGTTTCGCAAGCTTGCCGAAACGCCGATCAAGCCTCCGGATCAACACCACAAGTGTCCGAAGACGTCTCCCATGTTTTAAACACATCAAAGCAGAGGATTAATGCATCATCATGCATTAAAATCTTCAGCCATCACACCTAAACTCGTTGCTCTAACCAAAACTAACATTTCGGCTACCAAACACAACCGAAATCACCTACAAACTCTTCCAAAACATAACCCAGCCAAGATCCATTACTTCTAACCATTTCTAAACATCAATTAACATCCAAAATGAACCAAAACTCGTCCTTATACCTCTAGGTATAGCAGAACACCAAGATCACTCCAAAAACCACCATTTTCATAAGCAAAAACTTAGAAAACACAACCTATTAGGGATTGCATTGATAAAACCTCATTTAAACCTCATTAAACATCCAAAATACATTTACTAATCATCTCAAAACAGAGCCTAAATAATCACAATGAAATTCCTCAAGATTTCCTCCAAATCTTGAGTTTTAAGCCAAAAACAAGTTCATATCATTTAAACCATTTATAAAAATTAAATTAAGGATTGATAACTTGGGAATTTCAGTAAAGAACTGAGTATTTAGAGGAGAAGAACAACCTTACCTCTAAATGGTGATTTCTCCTTGATTTGAGCCAATTTTCTTGAAAATCCAATGAGCAAATCTAAAGGATTTGATGTAGAATGGATTAGGAATTAATTGATGATTGAAACCTCATCAATTGGAGTGAGAATCAATAGAAAAGTTGCTGGAGAAAAGTGATTGGTTGAGGGAATTTTGAGAGAAAAAGAGATGAGAAAATTTTAAGAAAGTTAGTTATGAAAAATCTAAAAAGTGGTTTCCCTTTTTTCATTTAATTAATTAAACATTAATTAAATCACTTAAATTTAAGAAAAATCTGGAGAAATCATTCTTGGGTAAATTAGCTCCTTAAAGATTCAAAGTTTCAATCCTTACAAAACAGTCACCACTAAACTTTTCAAAAATCGCATTTTAATCACTATATCAAAATGTTGCATTTCCAAACCTTATTTTGTAAAATTGATTTCACCACTCTCTTATATATATATATATATATATATATATATATATATATATATATTAAAAGAGGATTTTTAGATATTTTTCCATATTTTTAAAGCATCCCGAACTAGGCTTTCCCTAAAACCTCCTTTTATATTCAAACCGAAAATCAGACCGGCCCGGTTCAGACCATAAACTTCTAAGCCCAAAATTGGGGTGTTACAACTCTCCCCCTTAAGAAATTTCGTCCTCGAAATTTACTTGGAGGAAAGAGATACGGAAACTGCTTCTTCATGTCATCCTTTCTTTCCCACGTGGCTTCCTCAACACCACAATGCTTCCACAACACCTTAACCAATTCAATGGTCTTGCCTCAAAGAACTTTACTATCCGAATCCAGAATTTCCACCGGCTTCTCATCATAGGTCAAGTCTGGATTCAACTCCACTTCCTCCGCAAGCATAACATGCGAAGGATCCGATCTATACCTCCGAAGCATAGAGACATGAAACACATCATGAATCTTTTCCAATTCTTACGGCAATCTCAGCTTGTACGCAACAGGACCCACACGTTCAATCACCTCGTATGGTCCAATGTACCTAGGGCTCAACTTACCCTTTCGGCCAAACCTCATCACATTTTCCAAGGCGAAACCTTCAAAAACACACGGTCAGAAGCTGCCTTCAATCGCTCACAAATGAGCTTCACCTTCTCGGTGGTTCCTTTCAACAAAGCTGGCATTGAAACCAACTTCTGACCTGTTTCGGCCTAACAAAGAGGAGTTCTGCACTTCCTCTCGTACAAGGCTTCATAAGGTGCCATTTGAATACTTGCCTGATAGCTATTGTTATAAGCAAACTCCACCAAAGGAAAATGCTTCTCCCAAGAGCCTTGAAACTCAATCACACAGCACCTCAACATATCTTCCAGCACTTGGATAACACGCTCAGACTGTCCATCCGACTGTGGATGATAAGAAGTACTGAAATTCAGCCGTGTACCCAAAGCTTGATGCAAACATTCCCAGAAACGCGATGTAAACCTCGGATCTCTATCCGACACTATAGACTTTGGCACACCATGCAACCGCACAATCTCATCAATGTACAACTCTGCAAGCTTGTCCAAAGTATACGTAGTATGCACATGTAAGAAATGCACACACTTCGAAAGGCGATCCACAATCACTCACACCGAATTCTTCTTCGATGGCGACAAAGGAAAACCAGACACAAAGTCCATTGTAATCCTTTCCCACTTCCACTCAGGAATCCTCAACGGTTGCAACAACCTAGAAGGAAACTGATGCTCACCCTTAACTCGCTGACAAACCATGTACTTACTCACATACTCAACAACATCTTTCTTTAATCCCACCCAATAGTACTCATCTCTAAGATCACGATACATCTTAGTACTACCAGGGTGCATAGCAAAAGGACTACTATGAGCTTCAGCCAGAATAGTACGCCTCAACTCAGCATCATTGGGCACTACTATCCGACTCCCAAAACATAGAACTCCATCATCATTAAAACAGAAATCCGATGGCCTATCCTCAGCAATATCCTGAACATGTGGCACCAAGGAATCATCCAACATCTGCTTATCCTTTATCAACTGAACCAAAGATGGTTTCACTTGCAATTCAGCCACAAGACCTCCATCTCGCGAAATACTCGAACTGGCAAACATAGCCCTCAACTCCACTGCCACCTTCCTACTCAAGGCATCCGCTACAACATTAGCTTTTCCCGGATGATACTCGATCGTCAGATCGTAATCTTTAAGCAACTCCACCCAACGTCGTTGCCTAAGATTCAACTCTTTCTGAGACATCAGATACTTCAAACTTTTGTGATCCGTGTACACAATACATTTCTCACCATACAGGGAATGTCTTCAAATTTTCAAAGCAAGGACCACCGCAGCTAACTCAATATCATTCGTAGGATAATTGCGCTCACGCACCTTCAACTGGCGCGATGCATAAGCCACCACCTTACCCTCTTGCATCAATGCACACCCCAAACCCACATAGGATTCGTCACTGTACACCACAAACTCTTTCCCTAATTCAGGTTGAACCAAGATAGGAGCTTGCGTCAAAGCTTCCTTAAGATTCTCAAAAGCCTGATGTCTCGCTTCTGTCCACTCATACTTGACATCCTTCTGCAACAACTTCGTCAAAGGTGCAGCAATCTTTGAAAATCCATCCACGAACATCCGGTAGTATCCCGCCAACCCAAGGAAACTATGGACTTCATGAACCGTCTTAGGAGGCTTCCAATTCATCACTGCCTCAATCTTCTGAGGATCAACATGAATCCCCTCAGCATAAACCACATGCCCAAGAAAAACAACTTCTCTAAGCCAGAATTCACACTTGCTCAGCTTAGTATAAAGCTGATTCTCCAACAAAGCTTGCAACACAATCATCAAATGCCCCTCATGCTCCTCCTCAGTACGAGAGTACACAATGATATCATCAATGAACACCACAACAAACTTGTCCAAGTATTCCCAAAACACTCGATTCATCATGTCCATAAAAGCTGCAGGAGCATTCATCAAACCAAACGGCATCACAAGGAACTCATAATGCCCATACCTCGTTCTGAAGGCTGTTTTTGGCACATCCACATCCTTCACCCTGAGCTGGTAATAACCTGACCTTAAGTAAATCATAGAGAACACAACCGCTCCCGTAATTGATCAAAAAGATCATCAATCCTCGGAAAAGGATACCGATTCTTGATAGTCAACTTGTTCAGCTGACGGTAGTCGATGCACATTCTCATAGTGCCATCCTTCTTCTTCACAAACAAAACCGGTGCACCCCAAGGTGACACACTCGGCCGAATGAAACCACGATCAAGCAACTCTTGAAGTTGCGTCTTCAGCTCCTTCAACTCCTTTGGTGCCATTCGGTAAGGAGTAATGGACACTGGAGTTGTGTTTTCATACAGCTCAATTCCAAACTCCACCTCTCGACTAGGAGGCAATCTAGGCAACTCCTCTGAAAACACACCAGGAAACTCTTGCACAGTCCTGATATCTTGAACTCGCAACTCCTTAGAGCTAGGATTCATAAAAAAGGCCAGATAAGCCTCACATCCTTGTCTCAGCATCCGACTTGCTTCCAATGTAGACACCACATTGGAAAGAAACTTCACATTCTCACCAACCACCACTACCTCATAATCATCCACAAGTTTCAACGAAACCTGCTTGTTCTCAAAATCCACCACAGCTCGATGTTCAACAAGCCAATCCATACCAAGGATTACATCAAAACCATAGAATGGCAATTCCATGAGATCAACAAGAAAAACATGGTTTTGCACTACCAAAGGACATCTTCTATACAACTTCCATGTCACAACGGTCTCCCCAAAAGAACTAGTTACACGCATACCAACATCCAAAGACTCAATAGGTAAACCAAGCAATTGAGCATGTTCACGTAATATGTATTGTTGTGTGTAAAAGTGTCTATCGCAATTGTAGTGCAAGTGTACACGACACAAGTAGTAAAGAGATACGAAGTATCAGATATCGTCTCCACAGGGATTGGGCTAATAGCTTCACCTTGAATCACTGCACGAAAGTAAAGAAAATACTTGAGAAATTTGTCACGAGAATAATAAGATTACTGGAAAATAAAAGTAGAGAAATCAAGATAGAGAGAATGGGCTGGTATTGAATTGCTCAGTAGTGCATGTATTGTCAAGTCTAGGAAACCCAGTTCTGTCATCGTCCCCCTCGCGGCAGCACCTGTCGCGGCAGCAGTCCGTTGCTTGTCGCGGCAGCGAGCACTCAACTCAGTACTTCAAGTTTGGCAAGAATCCCTGATGTGCCTTGGCCTATCCCTAGGTTCAAGTATGTTGATGATCACGTCTTTGATGATACCTCCCAGCGTGAATCGAAGGATGAACACCGATGTTGATGAATTCTTCTTTAGCCACTTAACCTCGTCCTATCCCTAGGTCCGAGATAGTTCAACTATAAACTAGAGAACTTTCTCTTATTCCTTTCGTATACTTAACTCTCCCGATGCTAAGTAAATTGATAACCTCACAATGCTCTCCCGATGCTCTTGCAAGATATTAATAACCATAATAAGAGAACTTGAAGTTTATTTTATTGAACTGAAAATTCCTAAAACAAAACAACCCTTGCAACTACTTTACAAATCAACCCGTGGCCTTAGGGGGAATTTAGAACATGTTGAGGGAAGAAAAACGACTAGGGTTTTGGGAAGAAAGCTAGGGAATCAGTTATGCCCTCCTAGGTCGAAATATATGCCCTTATATAGGCTTTGGGTCCAAGTTTTCTAAAATAGCAAGAATACGACTTTAAATTAAAGTACGATCCTAAAAAGACTAAATCTTCAAAGAATCTACTTTCCAGCCGTCATCTTTCTTGCTTGGGATTTTCTCTCCTTGAACTTTGGGCTTGACATTCCTTTCGATCTGGGGCTTGGAAAAATATGGTGATTTCACACAACAGACGGGCTAAATTTTCTCTATCTGTCGAGGTCCACTTTGCTTCTTCTCCTCAAAACTGCTGTCGGCCTCTGCTGTCACGGCGGCAACCATGGCAGCATCGTCCTCCTTGACTGCTCATCCAGTTCCAGCTCTACTGCTTCACTTCCCATCTCCTGCCTTTTCTGTCTGCTACAGCAGCAACCTGCAAAAACAACCAATTTTAGTAGAAACTGTGCCTTTTAATATATTTGTGATGTTTAACTATAAACTGACCTAAATGCAATAAATAATGCTTGAATGCAGTAGAAATATGGGTTAAATATGGGGTAAATAATAGAACTTTTACACACTCAACATGTATGAGTGTGTAGATCTAGAATCAATCAAGGAAAGTAATGACAAGGATTGCAAAGTAAAGGTACCTGCGATCACATTCGTGTCATTTCTCCCCTCTCGCTGAGCATACACTCGAGCTTGACCACCACCCTCAGGTTGGACAACCACCACATGCGCCACATTCCTCCTACCATCATCTCTACGCTGGAAGTTACCACGGTCGTGCCCACGACCTCTCTGTGGTGCAACAACCCCAGGAGCACGTCCCTGACCACCACCAGCCAACAAAGGACACTCCCTCCTCATGTGGTCTGCCGAACCACAATTCCAGCACGAATTATCGGTCACCGCAATAGGATCCTGAACCTCCCTCGGTGCTCGAGGACAATCACGCTTCAAATGGCCACGCGATCCACACGTCCAGCACGTATTCTGATCAGCTCTCATCCTGTCTCCCTGAACAGGTGCACCATGTCCTCCATTACCACGCCTAGCAGAAGACTGATACCTCTTATCTCGTCCTCTCTTATTCCGTCCACCACCGGAACTATACTCAGCAGCTCTTTTGCCCGAGCTAGAACTAACACCCCTGGAAGACAAACCAAGGTTCTACTCAATGTCCTTTGCCCTTCTCACCAGCACATCAAAATCTGTGTACTCAGCTGCAAGCATAAAAGTCTTCACATCCAACATCAAACCATATCGGAAACGCTCACACCTCTCCCACTCATTAGGGATAAGCTCAGGTGCGTACTGAATAAGACAGACAAACTGGATCTCGTACTCAGCCACCGTCATGCTTCCTTGTACAAGAGACATGAATTCTCTTTTCTTCTCATCCAGGTATCGCACACCTAGATACTTTCGCTTGAACGCATTCAGAAAGAACGTCCAAGTCACATCAACTTCCTCCATCCCGGAGACTGTGGTCGTCCACCATGTATACGCATCATCATGTAACAACGATACTACACAACCTAACTTCTGCATATCATTGCAGTTCATTTGTCCCAATATTCTCTTGGTGCTTTCCAACCAAGATTCGGAACCCTCAAGAGATAAACCTCTGAACTTAGTCCTTCCTAGACTACAAAGACGTTCCAAAGGTAATCTCACGTTAGCATCACCCTGATGCACAGCTTCGTGAGCTCCAGCTACTGCTGCCTAAAAGGCTCCAGCAATATCCTGAATCAAAACAGTCATGTCAGGAGCAGCTTGCCCCTGCACAACTTCAGGTCCAGCGACCCCAGCACCAACACCAGCATTTTCACCTCCAGCACCAACACCGCCGGGTGGTCCACCAGCACCAGGAGGAGTATATCCACAACGTTCTCAACGTTTTCCTCGTTCTCATTCTGAGCCATAGCTCTCGTATTCATCCTCATTTCTCTACGAGGCCCCATTTACAAGAAAAACAATGCACCGACACAAATGCAATAAACATAATTAGGCTCAACAAGGTAAATAATCCAAGTACTCAAGCTCATTTTCCAAAAACAATTTCTTTCATTAGTTTTGATATGGCAATGGGTTCCTCTAACATGCTTCAACATAGCATAACATCATAATTGCAACATACTTTACAATTCATACATCATACTTTCATTTAAAAGGCATATCATGCAATCACACATACTTCACACACATAACCATTCCCATTTACACGAGCACTCAGCTCTGATACCACCAAATGTAACCCCTTTAGCCCGGCCTAGACGGTTGACCCGAACTACAAAGATTACACGGGGGAAAACCAAAGTCAACCCGAAAGTCAACCTTGGTTAACGACCCCTTTTTTCTTTTTAATCTTATCTAGATGCTCATAAACCCTAAGCGTATTCTTGGGAAACATTTATGTGAAAAGCATAGCAGTCGGATATCAAAAAGGGACTCAATTGCACAAATCACAAATATTAGGGACCAAAATGTAAATTCAGGAAATTAGAAGGTCTGAACTGATTTTTAAGTTACCAATATTAAATTAGTCATATTACATGCTTTCCCGTCAAATTTCACCTTAATCGGACATCTCAAACTCATGCAATTGCAAATACAATTTTCAGGACTGAAACGTAAAGCTCACAAACCTCAAACCATATAAATCAATGCCCAACGGTCACCTGTTTCGTAACGGGGTTGACCGTTCCGAAACACGGGTTCATTTCGAGACTTGTTTCGAAACAGGGCCTTCTAGTGGCCAAACCGGTTCGATATCGTCAGCATCCGTTTCGAAACACCAAGACCATTACAAGCCCCCGTTTCGAAACGCCTATGAGTGTATCGATACGGGTTGCCCAGAAGCTGCAGATTTTGCTGGTTTAACTTGCAATAGACCGCTCAAACACATCCTAATGACTTCCTAATCATGCCAACAAGTCATCACACATATAAGGTACATGTTTGCAACATCAAAACACGTTCATGGCATCCATCATGGAATTCCACAAGTCTAAAGGCATACATCCTAGTATCCAAAACCAAGCAACCAACAAAACACCAAAGCAAACATCAAAATGGCCAATTACAAATCCAAATCATCAAAGGAATCATGCCACAACTAGGGAGTCCAAAACATCTCCCAAAACACAACCTAGGTTCCCATTGCCAAAATATCAAAAACTAATAGTGTTATGAAAACATCACCATACATGAGCTTAGTTTTCCCTTGGACTCTTAGCCTCCTTGTTGCCTTCAAACACTTCAGTTATCTGTATTATTGGTTCAAAGAGAGAGCTTAAGCACAATTGCTTAGTGAGGCATGCTCTAAAGAAACAACACAATAATGCTTTTTATAAAACACTTTTAACAAAATCTTCCATCACACAATCATCATTATTCATGCAACTTTGCATACATAAACAAGCATCTCATGCTTCATTAGAATCAACATGTCATATTTTCTTTCAAGTGATCATCCATAAGCATTTACAACACAAAACACAATCGGATACGCGAATGACAAGTGTTGTCCCATACGCTTCATACACACTATCGAACACACAAGGTGGAGTTTACCGGTACAATCACAACCCCTCAACACCCGTGATGGAGTTTAACGGTACAATCACAACCCCTCAACATCACTCATCCGTAGTTGTATAACTCCACTAACGAGAACACGAGACACACAACACAAGATTCACACATGGACTTTTAACCACCATTGTGATCTTACCTTTCTCGTTAGTGTACTTGGATGGAGTTTACGGTACAATTACAACCCCTCAACATCCAAGGCGACTTTATTCACGGTGCACCCAATCCTATAGCCGGCTAAGTATACCCGATTCAAGTACTTTAAAACCAACACATCACTTGCCAATATACATCATTTATCATCAACAATTCACTGTTTTAAAGCATTAAACAAATCCATTTAACATCATGCATCACTATGCATCAAATCCACATTTACAACATATCAACCAAGGATCTCTTACCTTGAGCATCCTTCAATATATGGCTTTCAAAAACCATCATTGGCCATGCTAAAACATGCTTTCAAAACAGAATTTAAACATGCAATTTTATAACAAATGCATCGAACCACTCCATGGCTCAACCAAGAGAGTTTTTCCAAAAACTTACTCTTGAGCTTAGTTAAGTTGCTTAGACTTAAACTAAGCTCCCAAAACCTTCAGACATTTGTTTCAAAGCTGGAAACCCAACTTCACTCACCAATTTTGTTTCGCAAGCTTGCCGAAACGCAGATCAAGCCTCCGAATCAACACCACAAGTGTCTGAAGATGTCTCCCCCGTTTTAAACACATCAAAGCAGAGGATTAATGCATCATCATGCATTAAAATCTTCAGCCATCACACCTAAACTCGCTGCTCTAACCAAAACTAACATTTCGGCTACCAAACACAACTGAAATCACCTCCAAACTCTAAACATCACTTCTAACCATTTCTAAACATCAATTAACATCCAAAATGAACCTAAACTCGTCCTTATACCTCCAGCTATAACAGAACACCAAGATTACCCCAAATACCACCATTTTCATAAGCACAAACTTAGAAAACACAACCTATTCGGAATTGCATTGATAAAACCTCATTTACACATCATTAAACATCCAAAATACATTTAATAATCATCTCAAAATAGAGCCTAAACAATCACAACGAAATTCCTCAAGATTTCCTCCAAATCTTGAGTTTTAAGCCAAAAACAAGTTCATATCATTTAAACCATTTATAAAACTTAAATTAAGGATTGATAACTTGAGAATTTCAGTAAAGAACAGAGTATTTAGAGGAGAAGAACAACATTACCTCTAAATGGTGATTTCTCCTTGATTTGAGCCAATTTTCTTGAAAATCCAATGAGGAAATCAAAAGGATTTGATGTAGAATGGATTAGGAATTAATTGATGATTGAAACCTCATCAATTGGAGTGAGAATCAAAAGAAAAGTTGCTGGAGAAAAGTGTTTGGATGAGGGAATTTTGAGAGAAAAAGAGATGAGAAAATTAGTTATAAAAAACCTAAAAAGTGGTTTCCCCATTTTCATTTAATTAATTAAACATTAATTAAATCACTTAAATTTAAGAAAAATCTGGAGAAATCATTCTTGGGTAAATTATCTCCTTAAAGATTCAAAGTTTCAATCCTTACAAAACAGTCACCACTGAACTTTTCAAAAATCGAATTTTAGTCACTATTTCAAAATGTTGCATTTCCAAACCTTATTTTGTAAAATTGATTTCACCACTCTCTTATATATATTAAAAGAGGATTTTTAGATATTTTTCCATATTTTTAAAGCATCCCGAACTAGGCTTTCCCTGAAACCTCCTTTTATATTCGAACCGAAAATTAGACCGGCCCGGTTCAGACCTTAAACTTCTAAGCCCAAAATTGGGGAGTTACAACCATGGCTGCTGCCGTGGCAGCTAAGGACAACAACAATGTTAAAGGGAAGAAGTGAAGTGGAGCTCGACATAAAGAGGAAATTAAGTCGGTCTGTCGTGGAGCACTCTTATATTTTTCTGAGCCCTTGATCAGAATGAAGGCCAAGCCCAAAGTTCAAGGAAGAAAACTCCAAGCAAGAAGAGAGGATGAATTAAAGACATCTACTTAGAAGATTTAGTCTTTAATAGAATTGCACTTTAAATTAAACTTGTATTCTTGCCATATTAGAAAACTTGAACCCAAAGCCTATATAAAGGCATGTAATTCGACCTAGGGAAGGATATCTTACTCTCTAGCCGTCTTCCCCTAAACCCTAGTCGTTTTCCCCCTTCTCATCATGTTCTAAACTTCCCCTAGGGCTAAGGGTTGATTCTGTAAAGTAGTTGCAAGGATTGCATTGTTTTAGGATTTTTTTCTGTTCAATAAAATAGACTTCAAGTTTGCTTATTCTGGTTTTCAACATCTTGCAAGAGTATCAGGAGTGCATTGTGAGAATACTCATTTACTTAATATCGGGAGAGTTAAGTATACGAAAGGAATAAGTACGAGTTGTCTAGTTTATGGTTGAACTATCTCGGACCTAAGGATAGGACGAGGTTAAGTGGTTAAGGAAGAATTCAACAACATCGGTGTTCATCCTTCAATTCACGTCGGGAGGTATCATCATAGACGTGTTCATCGACAGACTTGGACCTAGGGATAGGCCATGGCATAGCAGAGATTCTTGCCAAGCTTGAAGTGTTGAGTTGTGTGTTTGCTGCCGCGACAACAATAGACCGCTGCCGCAGCAGGTGCTGCCGCGACAGGCACTATGACAGAACAGAGAAGTCTTAGACATTGCAAACACCTGCACTACGGAGCAGGTGCTGCCGCGTCGTGTACACTTGCACTACAATTGCGATAGACACTTTTACACGCAACGCTCTGAATATTTTCATCCTTTATTTCCAGTCTTCTTTATTATCTCGTGACAAATAATTAAACTATTTCTTTTCCTTCTCGTGCAGAAATCCAAGGTTAAAGCTATTAGCCTAGTCCCTGTGGAGACGATATCCGATACTTATGTATAACTTTACTACTTTCGTCGTGTACACTTGCACTACATTGCGATAGACACTTTTACACGCAACAAGTTTTTGGCGCCGTTGCCGGGGACTGGCAACATATCATTACCCTACCTTTACTTCACCTTCTTTTATTTTTCTGTTTTTACTTGGATTGTTCACCTTGTGCTTTTCACAAGGACTTTTGTTTGGCTATGCGCAAATCTCAACGAGGGAAAGAACCTGAGCACCAGTTAGATCCTGAAATTGAACGAACGTGCAACCTTAGGAAACGAGTTCGCCTCCTAGTAGAAAGAAACGAATACCTGGAGGAACAGTTAGAAGCAATGGTGAATGAAAGACACGAACACATGAGGAACAACCAAGAGAATCTTCGAGGTCCTGAAGATCCTGTCGGAGATGGAAGGAACGGACAACCTGTCGATCCTCCTGTTGCGGTCGCACGCCGGTCATGCCGAGACTACATGATCAATGATCATGTAGAATTAGAGACCACCCTGCCAGACGTGGAAGATGAAAATTTCGAGCTGAAACCTGTCATGTTCAGCATGATTAATGTAACCCCCTTAACCCGGCCTAGACGGTTGACCCGAATTAAGAAAGTCACACGGGGAAAACCAAAGTCAACCCGAAAGTCAACCTTGATTAACGACCCCTTTTTTTTCTTTTTAATCTTGTCTAGATGCACATTAATCCTAATAGTGATCACACAAACATCATACTCAAAGATTACCAACATCAGAGATCAAACAGGGACCCAATTGAACAAATTACTACTTTAGGGACCAAATTGTAATTTCTGATAATTAAAAGGACTTAACCCAAATTAAAGTTAACATCTTGAAATTAATCAGGTTTCATGCTTCTCTATGAAATTTCAGCTCAAAAGGACTTCCCAAGCTCACACAATTGAACATACAAGATTCAGGACCAAAACGTAAACAATTCAAAACATATAACTGCCAATATCAGCCCCCTAACGGTCGGACGTTCCGAAATGGCTCGACCCTGTTCCGAAACACGGGCCGTTCCGAAACCAATCAACCCCGTTCCGAAACACGGCCTTGGCAGAGACCAAACCGTTTCGAAACGGTGCACACCGTTTCGGACGCCTGGGTTCGTGTAAGGCACCCGTTCCGAAACGGTGCATACTATTCCGAAACGCCTGCATAGATTGCAGGAAACAAGCATACCAAATCATGCAATTGATCATTCAAACATGCTCCAAATGTCACCAAACTTTACCAGCATGCAATTAAACATATATATGACTTATATGAATCAACAAATCAACAATTCAACATCATATGCAAAAAGCCCCAATTCTATAGGCATGCTTCCTACACAAGTTAGCCACTCAAGCTTCAAACTTCCAAAACAAGTATATAAGGTTCCAATTCAAAAACCAGCAATCCCAACAACATTCAATATACTTAGGGAGTCTCAAACACCTCCCAAATCATACACATTGGTCCCCCATTGCCAAAACACACAAAAGCTAAATGTTTAACAAAACCTTCCATACTTTGAGCTTCACTTGAACTTGATTGCTTGCCCTTTCTTGCTGCCCCTCAAAGTACTCTAATGCTCTGCATTATTGAATTAAGAAAACGTAGAGAGCGTAAGCAAAAGCTTAGTGAGGCATGCTCATTAAAAACAATTCAATAATGCAATTAAAACCATTTATAAACCATGCTTAAATCAACCTTTGCACATGCTCAATAGCATAATTAAAACAAGCAATCTTAGGCTTCAACATAAACCTTAAAACAAGCATCTCATGCTTCACAAATTACTTAACATGTCATATTGGCTCAAGTGATACATTTCATTTCATAAAACAAGTTCAACAACTTTCCCAAGGACTTTTAAACACCTTGGCCCCAAGGACTTTTAAACACCTTGGCCATGGACTTTTAAACACCATGAATAAGGACCACACAAGGACTTTTAACCACCTTTGTGTCCAATGCTTGAATCACCCCAAGGACTTTTAAACACCTTGGCCCAAGGACTTTTAAACACCTTGGCCCATGGACTTTTAAACACCATGGAAGGATCACCTAAGGACTTTTAACCACCTTAGTGTCCGCAACAAGACTCATCCAAGGACTTTTAACCACCTTGATGATCTTAAGTAACAAGGCTCACTCAAGGACTTTTAACCACCTTAGTGACCTTAACATTTTCAAAACACCACTTGCCAATATACATCATTATCATCATTTAATCCACTGTTTTAAAGCATTAAACAAAGCCATTTTCATCATGCATTTTAAAGCATCAATCCACATCATTTCAATGTATAAAAACAAGGAACTCCTAACTAGAGTTACCTTCAACATATGGCTTATATAATCAGTAAAATCCATGCTAAAACATGCTTTCAAAACAGTAATTAAAACATGCAAATTATCATTTTGCAACATATCAAAACATGGCCACCACTAGAGAGAAAATCCGAAAACTTACACTTGAGCTTAGCAAAGTTGTTTAGACTTAAACTAAGCTCCAAAAACCTTCAAACCTTGATTTTAAAGCTGAAAATCCAATTTCCACAAATGCACTCACCAACTTCCACTTTGCTTCAAGCCAAAGCACCAAATCAAGCTTCCAGATCAACCAAACTTGGATCCAATGATGCCTCCCCTGTTTCAACACATCAAAGCAGAGGATTAATGCATCATCATGCATTAATTGCTTCAATGAAAGCACCTAAACTCGCTGCTCTCATTCAACCTCCATTTTCGGCCACCAAACACAACCGAAAATGCATCCAAACCACTTCTAAACAAAGCCCAGCCATAAACCAGCACAACCTCACTTCCATTAACATCAAAACACATCTAAAAACAACCTATTAACAACCTTATACCTCCAGCAACATCAGATCATCAAGATCACCTCAAAAACTACCTTAAAACACAAGCTAGACTTAGGAAACTCAACCTATCCGGGATTGCATCAATCAAAACTCAATTCCACATCATTTTAGAGATCATTTAACATCAAAAACATCTCTTAAAACACAGATTACTCAGATCTAACGAAAATCATCAAGAATCATCAAAATCTTGCATAATAAGCAAAGATCCATAAATCAACTTAAAAGCATTTAATTAAACATCAATTTAGGATTGAAAACTTAGGAATTTCAGTAAAGAACTGATAGTTTAGAGGAGAAGGACGTTCTTACCTCCAAACTTGTATTTCTCCACTTTTTGCAACCAAAATGCTTGTTGAAACTTGTAGCAATTGAAGAGGTTTTGAAGATACAATGATTTGCAATCAAATGAGAGTTGAAAGGAGGAATTTAGGTGAGAAAATCAGAAACAAATCTCTGGAAATGGAGTGTTTGGGTTGAGAGAAAAAGAGAGAAAGAAAATGGGAAGTTAGTTGAGAAAATTGCCAAAATGAGTTTTCCCTCCTTTTTGTTATCTTTAAAATCAGAAAATAGCTTATAAAACCTTAGAAAAATCTGGAGAAATCACCTTTGGATTAATAGCTCCTTAAAGATTCAAAGTTCCAACCCTTTATAAAATAGCCACCAAACTTGCGAAAATTACATTTTGGTCACTAGCCAAAATGTCACACTTCCAAAACTCATTTTCCAAAATTGATTTCACAGTTCACTTAATTATATTAAAAGATGATTTTAGAACATTTTTCCATATTTTTAATGCAACCCGAACTAGGCTTTCCTAATTTAACCCCTTAAGATTCGAACAGCACTTTGACCAACCGGTTAACGCCCAAAACTCCTAAGCCCAAAACCGGGGCGTTACAACTCTCCCCCCCTTAAGAAATTTCGTCCTCGAAATTTACCTGAAGGAAAGCGATAAGGAAACTGCTTCAGCATGTCTTCCTTCCGCTCCCACGTGGCTTCCTCAACACCTCGATGCTTCCACAGCACCTTCACCAACTCAATGGTCTTGCCACGAAGAACCTTGCTATCCGAATCCAGAACCTTCACCGGTTCCTCATCATAGGTCAAATCCGGATTCAAAACCACATCCTCTACAGGCATCACATGCGAAGGATCAGATCTATACTTCCGGAGCATAGAAACATGGAACACATCATGAATCTTCTCCAACTCCTGAGGTAACCTCAACCGATACGCAACAGGACCCACTCGCTCAACCACCTCATATGGTCCAATGTACCGAGGGCTCAACTTACCCTTCCGGCCAAACCTCATCACCTTCTTCCAAGGCGAAACCTTCAAGAACACACGGTCACCCACCGCATACTCTATCTCCTTACGCTTCAAATCCGCGTAAGACTTTTGCCGATCAGAAGCAGCCTTCAACCTTTCACAAATGAGCTTCACCTTCTCGGTGGTCCCTTTCAACAAAGCAGGCATCGAAACCAACTTCTGACCAGTTTCAGCCCAACAAAGAGGAGTCCTACACTTCCTCCCATACAGAGCCTCATAAGGTGCCATCTGTATACTCGCCTGATAACTATTGTTATAAGCGAACTCAACCAAAGGCAGATGCTTCTCCCAAGAACCTTGGAACTCAATCACGCAGCATCTCAACATATCCTCCAAAATCTGAATAACTCGCTCAGACTGACCATCCGACTGAGGATGATAGGATGTACTGAAATGCAACCTTGTACCCAGAGCTTGATGCAAACACTGCCAGAAACGCGATGTGAACCTCGGATCCCTATCCGACACAATCGACTTAGGCACACCATGCAACCTCACTATCTCAGCAATGTACAGCTCTGCCAGCTTATCCAAAGAAAACGTAGTATGCACAGGCAAGAAATGCGCACACTTCGTCAAACGATCCACAATCACCCAAACAGAATTCTTCTTTGATGGAGACAAAGGCAAACCAGATACAAAATCCATGGTAACCCTCTCCCACTTCCATTCAGGGATTTTCAACGGTTGCAACAAACCAGAAGGAACCTGATGTTCAGCCTTAACTCGCTGACACACCAAACACTTGCTCACAAACTCTGCAACATCCTTCTTCAAACCTACCCAATAGTACTCATCACGAAGATCACGGTACATCTTAGTACTACCAGGGTGCATAGCAAAAGGACTACTATGACCTTCAGTCAGAATAGCACGCCTCAACTCAGCATCAGCAGGCACTACTATCCGACTACCAAAACACAACACACCATCCTCATTAAAGCAGAAATCCGAAGGTCTACCCTCCGCGATATCCTGAACATGAGACACCAAGGAATCATCCAGCAACTGCTTTTCCTTGATCAACTGAACCAAAGATGGTTTCACTTGCAACTCAGCAACAAGACCACCATCTCGCGATATGCTCAAGCTAGCAAACATCGCCCTCAGCTCAACAGCTACCTTCCTACTCAAAGCATCCGCAACAACATTAGCTTTACCAGGATGATACTCAATCGTCAGATCATAATCCTTGAGCAACTCCAACCAACGTCGCTGTCTGAGGTTCAACTCCTTCTGAGACATCAGATACCTCAAACTCTTGTGATCCGTGTACACAGTACACTTCTCACCATACAGATAATGTCTCCAGATCTTCAGAGCAAAAACCACAGCAGCCAGCTCAATATCATGCGTAGGATAGTTGCGCTCATGCACCTTCAACTGCCGCGACGCATAAGCCACAACCTTACCCTCTTGCATCAGCACACACCCAGACCAACATAGGATGCATCACTATAAACCACAAACTCTTTCCCTGATTCAGGCTGAATCAAGATAGGAGCTTGCGTCAAAGCCGCCTTCAGCTTCTCAAAAGCCTGCTGTCTCGCTTCCGTCCACTCATACTTAACATCCTTTTGCAACAGCTTCGTCAAAGGAGCAGCAATCTTAGAAAAACCATCCACAAACCTCCGGTAGTATCCCGCCAAACCAAGGAAACTACGGACTTCATGAACAGACTTAGGAACTTTCCAGTTCATCACTGCTTCAATCTTCTGAGAATCAACACGAATTCCCTCAGCTGAGACCACATGCCCAAGAA
The DNA here is from genome assembly GCA_958450335.1 of Hibiscus tridactylites. NCBI lineage: Eukaryota > Viridiplantae > Streptophyta > Magnoliopsida > Malvales > Malvaceae > Hibiscus > Hibiscus tridactylites. The sequence continues at coordinate 37,105,845 of OY288266.1, forward strand.
ACACCACCTCCCTAAGCCAAAACTCACACTTGCTCAACTTAGCATAAAGCTGATTCTCCAACAAAGCTTGCAGCACAATCCTCAAATGCTCTTCGTGCTCCTCCTCAGTATGCGAGTACACGAGGATATCATCAATGAACACCACAACGAACTTGTCCAGGTATTCATGAAAAACACGATTCATCATGTCCATGAAAGCAGCAGGAGCATTTGTCAAACCAAACGGCATCACAAGGAACTCATAATGCCCATACCTTGTCCTGAAAGCTGTCTTAGGCACATCCACATCCTTCACCTTCAACTGATAATACCCTGACCTCAAGTCAATCTTAGAGAACACAGCAGCTCCCCGAAATTGATCAAAGAGATCATCAATCCTCGGCAAAGGATACCGATTCTTGATAGTCAACTTGTTCAGCTGACGGTAATCAATGCACATCCTCATAGTGCCATCTTTCTTCTTCACAAACAAGATAGGAGCACCCCAAGGCGACACACTCGGCCGGATGAAACCACGATCAAGAAGCTCTTGCAACTGCGTCTTCAGCTCCTTCAGCTCCTTAGGTGCCATTCTATAGGGAGTAATGGACACAGGAGTTGTATTCTCATACAGCTCAATTCCAAACTCCACCTCGCGATTAGGAGGTAAACCAGGCAACTCTTCAGGAAAAACACCAGGAAACTCCTTCACAACCTTGATATCTTGCACCCTCAACTCCTTAGAGCTAGGATTCATCACAAAAGCTAGATAAGCTTCGCAACCTTGCCTCAGCATCCTACTCGCCTCCAAGGTAGACACAACATTAGCAAGAAACTTCACATTCTCGCCAACAACAACAACTTCATAATCATCCGCAAGCTTAAGCGAAACCCGCTTATTCTCACAATCCACAACAGCACGATGCTCAGCAAGCCAATCCATACCAAGGATCACATCAAAACCATAGAAAGGCAACTCCATAAGATCAACATGAAAGACATGTTCTTGAACAACCAAGGGACACCTTCTATAAAGCTTTCGAGTCACAACAGTTTCACCAAAAGAAATAGTGACACGAACACCAACATCCAAAGACTCAACAGGCAAACCAAGCAACTCAGCATGCTCACGCAAAATGTATGAATGCGTAGATCTAGAATCAATCAAAGAAAGCAATGACAAGGATTGCAAAGTAAAGGTACCTGCAATCACATCAGCATCATTCCTTCCCTCGCGCTGAGCATACACCCTCGCTTGTCCTCCACCCTCAGGCTGAATAGCCACAACATGAGCTACTCCGCGACCCCTTCCTCTCTCCTCTAGAAATTACCACGGCCGCGCCCACGACCTCTCTGCGGTGCAACAACAGGAGCACGATCTTGGCCACCAGCCAACCTCGGACAATCTCGCCTCAAATGATCAACAGAACCACAGTTCCAACATCCATTACCAGCAGCCGCAACAGGAGCTTGCACCTCCCTCACAGCACGAGGACAGTCACGCTTCATGTGACCACGCGAACCACAGATCCAACAAGCACTTGGTTCAGCTCTAGCAAAACCACCCCTAGCAGGGGCACCACCACCTCTCTTGGTTGAGGACTGATACTTCTGATCACGTCCCCTCTTGTTCCGTCCACCTCCAGAACTATACTCAGCAGCTCTCTTGCCAGAACTCGCTCCAGCACCTTTCGCAGCTAAACCCAAGTTCATCTCATTGTCCTTGGATCGACTAACCAACACATCAAAATCATTGTACTCAGCAACCAACATGTAGGTCTTTACCTCCGTCACCAAGCCATAACGGAACCTTTCGCACCTCTCACGCTCATCAGGTATCAGCTCCGGTGCATACTGACTGAGGCGTACAAACTGCACTTCGTACTCAGCTACACTCATACTCCCTTGGGTAAGAGACATGAATTCACGCTTCTTCTCATCCAGATATCTCACTCCAAGATATCTCCTCTTGAACGCATTCTGAAAGAATGTCCAAGAAACATCAGCTTCAGCCATCCCAGCTATGGTGGTCGTCCACCACGTATATGCATCGTCCTGCAGCAAGGACACAACACAGCCCAGCTTTTGCACATCCGTGCAGCTCATCTGACCCAAGATACGCTTGGTACTCTCTAGCCAAGCTTCCGAACTCTCAGCAGACATACCTCTGAACTCAGTCCCACCAAGACTGCGCAGACGCTCCAAAGGTAATCTGACTCCAGCATCTCCCTGATGCCCAGCTCCTTGAGCTCCAGCTACTGCTGCTCGAAAAGCACCCGCAATAGCTTGTACCAGCATAGACATATCAGGCATAGCTTGCCCCTAACCAACCTCTGGTCCAGCAGCTCCAGCACCAGCTGCAGCTTCAGCTCGCTCACCTCCAGCACCACCACCAGGCGGAGGAGGGGGTAACACAGCACTACCTGTATTCTCTTCATTCTCATTCTCGTTAGGAGCCGTAGCTCGCACACTACCTCGTAACTCTCTACGTGGTGCCATACTTTTACCATGCAATCACAATGCAAAATAAAACAAGTCAGGCCCAGCAAGGTAAGCAATCCAAGTATTCAAGCTCAATTTCATTCAAAATCAACATCATTTCATTAGCTTTTGTTTGGCAATGGGTACCCTCAACATGCAACATCATAGCATACATCTCAATTGCATCAACATCACAAGCCACTGATCATGCTTTCAAACAACAAGCATACAAGACAAACATACTTCAATCATGCATACATTCATTCCCAATTACTCGCAAACTCAGCTCTGATACCAACAAATGTAACCCCCTTAACCCGGCCTAGACGGTTGACCCGAATTAAGAAAGTCACACGGGGAAAACTAAAGTCAACCCGAAAGTCAACCTTGATTAACGACCCTTTTTTTTCTTTTTAATCTTGTCTAGATGCACATTAATCCTAATAGTGATCACACAAACATCATACTCAAAGATCACCAACATCAGAGATCAAACAGGGACCCAATTGAACAAATTACTACTTTACGGACCAAATTGTAATTTCTGATAATTAAAAGGACTTAACCCAAATTAAAGCTAACATCTTGAAATTAATCAGGTTTCATGCTTCTCTGTGAAATTTCAGCTCAAAAGGACTTCCGAAGCTCACACAATTGAACATACAAGATTCAGGACCAAAACGTAAACAATTCAAAACATATAACTGCCAATATCAGCCCCCTAACGGTCGGACGTTCCGAAACGGCTCGACCCTGTTCCGAAACACGGGCCGTTCCGAAACCAATCAACCCCGTTCCGAAACACGGCCTTGGCAGAGACCTAACCGTTTCGAAACGGTCCACACCGTTTCGGACGCCTGGGTTCGTGTAAGGCACCCGTTCCGAAACGGTGCATACTGTTCCGAAACGCCTGCACAGATTGCAGCAAACAAGCATACCAAATCATGCAATTGATAATTCAAACATGCTCCAAATGTCACCAAACTTTACCAGCATGCAATTAAACATATATATGACTTATATGAATCAACAAATCAACAATTCAACATCATATGCAAAAAGCCCCAATTCTATAGGCATGCTTCCTACACAAGTTAGCCACTCAAGCTTCAAACTTCCAAAACAAGCATATAAGGTTCCAATTCAAAAACCAGCAATCCCAACAACATTCAATATACTTAGGGAGTCTCAAACACCTCCCAAATCATACACATTGGTCCCCCATTGCCAAAACACACAAAAGCTAAATGTTTAACAAAACCTTCCATACTTTGAGCTTCACTTGAACTTGATTGCTTGCCCTTTCTTGCTGCCCCTCAAAGTACTCTAATGCTCTGCATTATTGAATTAAGAAAACGTAGAGAGCGTAAGCAAAAGCTTAGTGAGGCATGCTCATTAAAAACAATTCAATAATGCAATTAAAACCATTTATAAACCATGCTTAAATCAACCTTTGCACATGCTCAATAGCATAATTAAAACAAGCAATCTCAGGCTTCAACATAAACCTTAAAACAAGCATCTCATGCTTCACAAGTTACTTAACATGTCATATTGGCTCAAGTGATACATTTCATTTCATAAAACAAGTTCAACAACTTTCCCAAGGACTTTTAAACACCTTGGCCCCAAGGACTTTTAAACACCTTGGCCATGGACTTTTAAACACCATGAATAAGGACCACACAAGGACTTTTAACCACCTTTGTGTCCAATGCTTGAATGACCCCAAGGACTTTTAAACACCTTGGCTCATGGACTTTTAAACACCATGGAAGGATCACCTAAGGACTTTTAACCACCTTAGTGTCCGCAACAAGACTCATCCAAGGACTTTTAACCACCTTGATGATCTTAAGTAACAAGGCTCACTCAAGGACTTTTAACCACCTTAGTGACCTTAACATTTTCAAAACACCACTTGCCAATATACATCATTATCATCATTTAATCCACTGTTTTAAAGCATTAAACCAAGCCATTTTCATCATGCACTTTAAAGCATCAATCCACATCATTTCAATGTATAAAAACAAGGAACTCCTACCTAGAGTTACCTTCAACAAATGGCTTATATAATCAGTAAAATCCATGCTAAAACATGCTTTCAAAACAGTAATTAAAACATGCAAATTATCATTTTGCAACACATCAAAACATGGCCACCACTAGAGAGAAAATCCGAAAACTTACACTTGAGCTTAGCAAAGTTGTTTAGACTTAAACTAAGCTCCCAAAACCTTCAAACCTTGGTTTTAAAGCTGAAAATCCAATTTCCACAAATGCACTCACCAACTTCCACTTTGCTTCAAGCCAAAGCACCAAATCAAGCTTCCGGATCAACCAAACTTGGATCCAATGATGCCTCCCCTGTTTCAACACATCAAAGCAGAGGATTAATGCATCATCATGCATTAATTGCTTCAATGAAAGCACCTAAACTCGCTGCTCTCATTCAACCTCCATTTTCGGACACCAAACACAACCGAAAATGCATCCAAACCACTTCTAAACAAAGCCCAGCCATAAACCGGCACAACCTCACTTCCATTAACATCAAAACACATCTAAAAACAACCTATTAACAACCTTATACCTCCAGCAACATCAGATCACCAAGATCACCTCAAAAACTACCTTAAAACACAAGCTAGACTTAGGAAACTCAACCTATCCGGGATTGCATCAATCAAAACTCAATTCCACATCATTTTAGAGATCATTTAACATCAAAAACATCTCTTAAAACACAGATTACTCAGATCTAACGAAAATCATCAAGAATCATCAAAATCTTGCATAATAAGCCAAGATCCATAAATCAACTTAAAAGCCTTTAATTAAACATCAATTTAGGATTGAAAACTTAGGAATTTCAGTAAAGAACTGATAGTTTAGAGGAGAAGGACGTTCTTACCTCCAAACTTGTATTTCTCCACTTTTTGCAACCAAAATGCTTGTTGAAACTTGTAGCAATTGAAGAGGTTTTGAAGATACAATGATTTGCAATCAAATGAGAGTTGAAAGGAGGAATTTAGGTGAGAAAATCAGAAACAAATCTCTGGAAATGGAGTGTTTGGGTTGAGAGAAAAAGAGAGAAAGAAAATGGGAAGTTAGTTGAGAAAATTGCCAAAATGAGTTTTCCCTCCTTTTTGTTATCTTTAAAATCAGAAAATAGCTTATAAAACCTTAGAAAAATCTGGAGAAATCACCTTTGGATTAATAGCTCCTTAAAGATTCAAAGTTCCAACCCTTTATAAAATAGCCACCAAACTTGCGAAAATTACATTTTGGTCACTAGCCAAAATGTCACACTTCCAAAACTCATTTTCCAAAATTGATTTCACAGTTCACTTAATTATATTAAAAGATGATTTTAGAACATTTTCCGATATTTTTAATGCAACCCAAACTAGGCTTTCCTAATTTAACCCCTTAAGATTCGAACAGCACTTTGACCAACCGGTCAACGCCCAAAACTCCTAAGCCCAAAACCGGGGCGTTACAATTAATTCCACTGGCCAATTTAGTGGTGCTACTACAGAAGATGCTAGGGAGCATCTGAAAACATTCCAGGAAATCTGTGGTTCGTTTAGACTACCACGAGTAAATCTGGAGATACTGAAGCTTCAGTTATTTCCTCATTCATTGAGGGACAGAGCTAAAACTTTGTGGAACAAACTAACGTCGGGTTCAATACGAACTTGAGCAGATTTAACTCGTGAATTTTTGTCTCGTTTTAACTCTTCCCATTTATCTGAGCGATTACGTAAAGAAATTCCTACTTTTCAACAGGAAGACGACGAGCCAATGCACGAGGCATGTGACAGGTTTACCACTCTTCTAAGGAATTGCCCGATGCATGGATTCCTTGTTTGGAATCAGGTAATCAAATTCTACAAGGCTGCCAACCTACAGACCCGTATGAGAATCGATTCAGCAGCCAATGGGTTGTTGTTCGATAAAGATCCAAAGGACACCATGGTAGTGTTAAAGAATTTGGCTAAGAATGAAGAGCAATTCCCCACATCAAAGAGAGGTAAACGAGTACTAGCTGTGAAGGATTATGAAGCCGATAATTCTTTGAAGACACAGGTTGCATATCTCACTAAGGCAGTAGAAAACTTACTGAAGAAGGATTCTCAACCTGCTTATGTTGCAGAAGAGGTATGTGGAACTTGCGGTGGGAATCATAGTTCGAAGGACTGTCCACTACAGCTAGAGGAAGGGATGTACGTTGGGAACTTTAACAAGTAGAACTATAATTCCAACAATTACAATCCCAGTTGGAGAAAAGATCCCAAATTTTCTTGGAGCAACCCAAACAATACCCTGATTTCTCAAGCACAAAACACTCAAAATCAGAGGGCACCTAGACTTCTAACACGACAGCAACCGCAACAGCAGCTGCAACAGCTACCAGCAGCCACGACTAGTATACTAAAGCAGACCTTGGCTACGTTTATGTCTCAAACAAGAACTTACATTGAGAACATGAATCACTTCGTCAAGAAGACTGAGTCATTCATGGATAAAACAAAGATGCGGATGACTAACCATGAAGCTACTTTGAAATCACTGGAGACACAGATGGGTCAAGTTTCCCAGCATATTAAACCGATGCAAAATGGAGGATTCCCTAGCGATACTGAAAACTCTAGACAACCCACACATGAGCAGTGGAAAGCTATAACAACTAGGAGTGGGAAGAAATTACCAGGGCTAGAGAAGGAAGCTGAACCAGTTAAGGAACTAGCTCCAGATTCGGCTACCGAGAACGATGCCCCAACAGACGACAAATAGCCTGCTGCCGATGAACCTGTCACGACAGCAGAAGGGACAGAGGAGAAGGATGAAGAACCTAAGCCTCCTCAGATCTGAATGCTGTGGGAAGGACGCATTGCAGACTATCGTCCTCCACCTCCTTTTTCTCAGCGGTTACAGAAGTTGAAACAGGAATCCCAGCTTAAGAAGATCTATGATATTTTTAAGCATGTCTACATCAATATTCCACTATTAGATGCTATCAAGGAGATGCTTAGTTATGCAAAATTTTTCAAGGATGCTATGTCAAAGAAATCCAGACTTGGAGAATTTGAGACGGGTAAACTGATAGAAGGATGCATGACTATTCTGCACAAGTATCCACCCTAGAAAAAGAAGGATCCTTGGAGTTTCATAATACCGTGCATAATCGGAGATAAGTTTGTGGGTAAGGCACTTTGTGATCTAGGTGCTAGTATTAATTTAATACCAAAATCTGTATTTCAGAAACTAGGTATTGGACGAGCACGACCCACGACAGTTATGCTGCAGCTGGCAGACCGCTCTTACGTGCAACCAGAAGGGAAGATTGAAGATATTCTGGGAAGAGTGGATAAATTTATTTTTCCGGCTAACTTTCTTGTTTTAGATTGTGAAGCAGATGAGAATGCACCAATCATCCTGGGGCGACCCTTCTTAGCCACATGAAGATCACTGATTGATGTAGAAAAGGGAGAACTCACTATGAGAGTGAATGATCAAGAGATCAAGTTGAATGTTCTCCAAGCAATAAAGAACGTTGATGCAGAAGAAGAAAGCAAGGCTATCACTGATGTTATCCTTGACCAACCCTGCATCAGGTCGGACTGCCATGACATCAAATTTGGCCACTTCCCCAAAAACCATTTAGAAGACTGTCACGGCAATGACGACGACAACAGCTCCTCAGACTCTGACATATCTGATACTGAAGCCCATGAGGAGGTAAACTGGATAGGCAATCATCCAAGTAAGTTATTCAAGCCCTTAAACTATACCTCGAATGAACATATCGTCCAAAAGCCATCAACTGTAGAGCCACCTGTTCTAAATCTTAAGCCCCTGCCAGGGCAGCTTAAATATGTTTTTCTTGGATTAAATGATACGTTGCCCGTAATCATCTCATCCAAGTTGATGCAGGAACATGAACAACAGCTGATAGGGATGCTGCAACAGCACAAAAAGGCTATTAGATGGACGATAGTTGAGTTCCAAGGCATCAGTCCGGCACTATGCATGCATAAAATCTTGTTAGAGGATGATCACAAGCCGACCATTGATGCCTAGAGACGTTTGAATGATGATATGCGAGAAGTGGTCCGAAAAGAAATTATCAAATGGCTAGATGCTGGGATAATTTACGCCATCTCAGATAGTAAGTGGGTGAGCCCGGTGCAATGCGTCCCTAAGAAAGGAGGAATAACCGTGGTGACCAATGAAGAAAACGAGTTAATCCCAACCAGGACTGTGACCGATTGGAGGGTTTGTATGGACTACCGGAAGCTTAACAAAGCTACTCGGAAGGACCACTTTTCCCTGCCTTTTATTGATCAAATGCTTGATAGATTAGCGGGAAATCCTTATTATTGTTTTCTTGATGGTTACTCAGGTTACAACCAAATAGCCATCGCACCGGAGGATCAAGAGAAAACAACCTTCACTTGCTCGTACGGTACTTACGCTTTTCGGAGGATACCATTTGGACTTTGCAACACACCAACAACTTTTCAGAGGTGTTTGATGGCAATATTCTCCGACATGGTGGAGGACTTCCTGGAGATATTCATGGACGATTTCTCTGTCTTTGGAGACAATTTCGAAAGCTGCATAGGCAACCTGCAGAAAGTGCTCGAGAGATGCGAGAAGGCGAACTTGGTATTAAACTGGGAGAAATGTCACTTCATGGTGGATGAAGGGATAGTCCTAGGCCACAAAGTAAGCTTCCACGATATAGAGGTCGACAGAGCAAAAATTGAGGTAATTGAAAAGCTGCCACCAGCCACCACAGTCAAGGGATTTCGAAGTTTTTTAGGGCATCCTGGTTTCTATCGAAGGTTTATAGTCAATTTTTCGAAGATCACCAAGCCGTTATGCCACCTTTTAGAGCAAAATCGTCCCTTCAACTTCAACACTGAATGTACTCAAGCATTCAAAGTTCTGAAAGTAAAGCTGGTAACAACCCCGATAGTACATCCACCAGATTGGAAACTACCATTTGAGATCATGTGTGATGCTAGTGACTATGCTGTTGGGGCCGCACTTGGGCAGAGGAAGGACAAGCTCTTTCATGTTATATACTATGCTAGCAAAACACTTAACGACGCCCAAGTAAACTACACCACAACGGAGAAAGAACTGTTAGCTGTGGTGTTTTCGATTGACAAGTTTCGTTCATACATACTTGGAACGAAGGTCATAGTCCACACAGACCACTTTGCACTGAAATATCTGTTTGCTAAGAAAGACGCAAAGCCCTGACTAATTCGTTGGATTCTGCTGTTGCAAGAGTTTGACATAGAAATAAAGGACAAAAAGGGGACAGAGAACCAAGTTGCAGATCACTTGTCAAGATTAGAGAAGGGAAAGAGTCTCCCAATAGACGAGACACACATACTGAAGACCTTCCCTGATGAGCAGTTGTTCGCTGCCATAAGCACTGTCGTGACAGCCATGGTGGCATGTAAGTTTTCTGAACTCCCCTGGTATGCTGATTTCGTTAATTATTTGGTTAGCAGAATATTTCCTCCTAATCTCAACTATCAAGCTAGGAAGAGGTTCCAAAATGATGTTAAACATTATTATTGGGACGAACCTCTTCTTTTCAAAATGTGTGCAGATCAGATCATCAGGAAATGTGTACCACAGGATGAGCAGGAAGCTGTGCTTCATCACTGCCATGCTTCACAATATGGAGGACACCTAGGTGGTAACAAAACTACTGCCAAGGTTTTGCAGTCTGGTTTTTATTGGCCTTCACTGTTCAAGGATGCCCAGGCATTCTACAAAAGTTGCGATAAGTGTCAACGAACTGGAAATATCTCAAGAAGACATCAGATGCCGCTGCAAAACATTCTTGAAGTCGAAATCTTCGACGTTTAGGGGATTGATTTCATGGGACCGTTCCCAGCATCATGTGGGAATTTATATATCCTCCTGGCAGTGGACTATGTGTCCAAATGGGTAGAATCAATTGTCACACAGAAAAATGATGCCAAGACTGTTCAGAGGTTTTTTCACAAGAACATATTTTCCAGATTTGGCATCCCCAAGGTGATCATCAGTGATGAAGGGAGGCATTTTGATAATAGGGTTATAGTTGTTGCCTTAAAGAAATATGGTGTCAAACATCGGATCGCAACAACTTACCACCCTCAGACCAATGGACAGGCTGAAATATCCAACAGAGATGTAAAGAACATTCTTGAGAAGATGGTTAAGCTAACTCGAAAGGACTAGTCTCTACACCTCAATGATGCACTATGAGCCTAGAGAACAACGTACAAAACTCCATTAAGGATTGTCACCCTACTGGCTGATTTATGGAAAAACATGCCATCTACCTGTTGAGATTGAGCACAAAGCATACTGGGCCATCAAGGTAGTGAATATGGACCTGGAAAAGGCAGGACAAAAAATGCTACTTGACTTAAATGAGATCGAAGAATTTCGATCAATGGCCTATGACAACACAAAAATTTACAAGGACAAGACGAAGAAGTGGCATGACAAGAAGATGCTGCCACGACAGTTCTATCCAGGGTAGCTTGTGTTATTATTCAACTCTTCCCAAGAAAGTTGAAATCTAGATGGTCTGGCCCATTTTAGGTGGTGCAAGTTTTTCCTCATGGTGCCATCACGATCAAATCCTTAAAGAACGGGCAACAATTTAAAGTCAACAGACAGAGATTAAAGCATTATCAAGGGACTAAAGCCCCAAGAATGCAAAAAGTGGTTACTTTAGGAGATGCCCCTCCTGGCATCCCTAATTTACCCTAATTTAATTTTTTATTTTTTATTTATTATATATATATATATATTTGTTAGGTAATTAGAATTATTTTATTTTTAGGAACTAAGTTTTTTTTTTATTTTTAGGAAATAAAGGAGACAAGGGGAAGAGGAGAAGTGAATTCAGCCCACCATCTTTCCATCAGGCCAAAATAGGATCCTGTCGTTACAGCTGCCGTGACAGACGCAGAAAATACAGCCTGTCAACATGCTGTCACGGTAGACACGCAAACACGTAACAGACGCGCAGCAGACACGAAAATGTGTGATAGACGCGTCAAAAAGCATGTAACAGATGGCCCCGTTATTCGTGCCTGCCGTTACAGCTCCAACGGGCAACAAACTCCTCATCTATATAAACCTCATTTTTCTATTCATTTTTCACCCACTCTTACTCCCTCTACTTGTTTCCTCTCTAGAATTTCATTTGCTTTCATCTTTTTCTACAATCCCTTGCAACATGAGTACCAGAAAACACCCAACGCAGTGCTGCCTTAGGATCTGCCCCAACAGCAGCCACTCCCAGCTCTTTCCAAGGCAGAGATATGTGGGAAGAAAAGAGTTTCATCTATAGCACAAGAACGGAGAATCTCAGGCTCAAACCATTCATAGCCCGTAAGATCAGAGCTCTATAGTGGCAGATGTTTGCCGAGCAGCCGAAAGAGATGAACGTCACATTAGTCCAAGAATTTTATGCTGCCATCGACAGCAGGGAAGTGACAACAGTGACGGTTCGTGGGAAGGAAGTACCCTTTGAGCCAGAATACATCAACACCCTTTATGGATTCTACGTTGGCAGAAGGGAAGACGACCACCAAAGATTCGTCGAGAGCTTGGAGGCACCAGATTATGATGCTGTCATGGCAGAACTCACCGAGGAAGGCACCGAAAGGAATACCGATCCCAAACATCCAAGGACGGTATAACGAGTTCAACTAACCCCCGAAGCCAAGTTGTGGAACGCATTTGTCGAAAAGAGGATTATGCCCTCCTCGCACAACAGCACGGTAGACCAACCAAGGTTAGCTCTCGTCCATTCAATTTTAAACGAGAGGCCTATTAAGGTTGGTAGATATGCTCGGGAGGGAATTTTGGATTGCACGTACCGGCCATCGGGACCACTTGTCTTCCCCTACCTCATAATAGCCCTCTGTCGTGGCCACAACGTCCCTAAAGCTTCCAAGGATTTGAGAATCCAAGGAAAAGGATGGACGGAGAGGAACATCCTTAGCTTGATGGAGCTGAAGGCTGCAACACCAATATCCAGCTTCAACCCTTCTACCGCGGCAGGTGAGCCAACAGAGCCCACCCAGATAGAGCCTGCCGCCACAGAACAAAGGCAGCCCACTACAGCAGCTCCCCGAGCAGACTCCTCAACCCAAATCCTTGCTACCCTGCAGAAAATGGAGGAACGGCAGCTGGGCTTGATGAGCTTTATTCGGGACTTCACAACAGCAACGGTACATTTCATTAAAACCAATCTAAATTTTCCTGATGTACTGTTTCTTGCTTTCCCCGACCATTATTTTGCTGCCCCCACACCTGCCCATACCTCTACCCCTGTTGCCACACCGAGAACATCATCTGTCGTGTCCACCCCAACACTAGCCATGACAGCTGCAGGCGGCAGCCACACTGCCACAACATCTGCCAGGGGAGAGAAGAGAAAAGAGCACATGTCGGACCTTGACAGATACATAGCTGGTTTCACCTCTTCCTCAATTTGGGAGGAATCCGATGACGAGCCCTCTGTCAAGAGGAACCTGTCCAAGGAATTCACCCCGATGAAACGACAAAAACCAAACGCCGGAGTCAGAACATCGGACCAAGGAAAATCTGACAGCGGCAGAAGCAGCAGCAGCAGCAGCAGCAGCGGTAGCAGCAGCTCCTCCGAGGAGGTTCAGGTGCTGGAGAAACCACCCCATATCCCACCTACCTGCATCCAGCCTCCGAGGGAAGCCAAGAACTAGACAACCTCGGCCTCTCCCAGCCATCTTCCAGCACCGACAAGGAAAGTCACTACCCGCCGGCAAATTCGGATCAGCAGCAGCAGCGACGACAACGCCTAAAATTTAAGTTTCTTTTCTTATATTTGATGTCTGCTATTTGTTATAATTGTGATGTTGTTTTTATTTTTTTTAATCATTTTGTCATCATGCATTGAGGGCAATGCAACCCTTGAGTTTGGGGTGGCATCCCTCCATTAATGAAGTGTCTTTATGTTTAGAAATTGTGTCTAATGTTTAGTTTATTTTTGCTAAAAAATGATGAAAATTTGGCTTAAGTCTTTGAACTTCACTTACCTGCCACGACATATGTTGTCGTGACAGTGCCTTTAGGAAATTTTAGGATCTGTTTAGAGCCCTGCTATGATTCTACCCTGTAAAACACTCTTTGTGACTCTTATGCTTATTAGATTACTTTAGTACACTGGAATAGGAATGTTTACCCACTTGAAACTGCCCCTAGAGGTGCCTATCACTGGCTCTAGGAAAACAAGAAAGAAAGAAAAAAATATTCAGACTCAATAGCTTGCAAAAATGCCTTGCACTTATTTTAGGAGATTTCTTTTTGAGCTAAGTTAGAAAAAACTAAAGGATCCTAAGAATTGCCTCCAGAAAAAAATTGAAATGGCAAAACCTCAAGTTGTAGATATAACAATTCTTGTATATTAAGGTAGTCTAGATGCATAAGTGTTCACAAAACCTACACACATCACAAGAATTATAGCATGGTTCCGAATAAGTCCAGAAATGCCCAACAAGGTACTACTCTTGATAGAATACAAGTGGTAGGTAATGTAGAGTTCACTGAATTAAGCCAGAAAAAAATCTTTATTAAATTAGGTATTATTTGCTTGAGGGCAAGCAAAAACTTGAGTTTGGGGGTGTGTTGAGTGTGTAAAAGTTCTACATTTTACTCCCTATTTAACCCATATTTCTGCTGCATTCAAGCATAATCCATTGCATTTAGGATAGCTTTCATTCATACAACACAATTATATTAAATAGCACAGTTTCTACTGAAATTGGTTACTTTTGCAGGTAGTTGATGTAAGAGATGAAGGGCATTGGAGAAGCAAAGCTGGAACACTGGACTCTAGCCGAGAAGAAGGATACTGCCAGGGCTGCTGCCGTGGAAGCTAAGGACGACAACAATGGTGAAGGGAAGAAGTGAAGTGGAGCTCGACAGAAAAGAGGAAATTAAGCCGATCTGTCGTGGAGCACTCTTATATTTTTCTGAGCCCTAGATCAGAATGAAGGCCAAGCCCAAAGTTCAAGGAAGAAAACTCCAAGCAAGAAGAGATGACAAATTAAAGACATCTACTTAGAAGATTTAGTCTTTAATAGAATTTCACTTTAAATTAAACTTGTATTCTTGCCATATTAGAATACTGGAACCCAAGGCCTATATAAAGGCATGAAATTCGACCTAGGGAAGGATATCTTACTCTCTAGCCGTCTTCCCCTAAACCCTAGTCGTTTCCCCCCTTCTCATCATGTTCTAAATTCCCCTAGGGCTAAAGGTTGATTCTGTAAAGTAGTTGCAAGGATTGCATTGTTTCAACATTTTTTCTGTTTAATAAAACAGACTTCAAGTTTGCTTATTCTGGTTTTCAACATCTTGCAAGAGTATCGGGAGAGCATTGTGAGATTACTCATTTACATAATATCGGGAGAGTTAAGTATACGAAAGGAATAAGTACGGGTTCTCCAGTTTATGGTTGAACTATCTCAGACCTAGGGATAAGACGAGGTTAAGTGGTTAAGGAAGAATTCAACAACATCGGTATTCATCTTTCGATTCACACCGGGAGGTATCATCAAAGATGTGTTCATCGACAGATTTGGACCTTGGGATAGGCCAAGGCATAGCAGGGATTCTTGCCAAGCTTGAAGTGCTGAGTTGTGTGTTATTGCTATATTAGAAAACTTGGATTATTGCTATATTAGAAAACTTGGACCCAAAGCCTATATAAAGGCATGTAATTCGACCTAGGAGAGGAGATCACCCATCTCTATCCTTCTTCCCAAAACCCTAGCTATTTTCATCCTCTCATCATGTTCTAAATTCCCCTTAGGGCCACGGGTTGATTTGTAAAGTAGTTGCAAGGGTTGCTTTTGTTTTAGGAATTTTCAGTTCAATAAAATAAACTTCAAGTTCTCTTATTCTGGTTATTAACATCTTGCAAGAGTATCGGGAGAGCCTTGCGAGGTTATCTATTTAGTTAATATCAGGAGAGTTAAGTATACGAAAGGAATAAGTGCGAGTTCTCTAGTTTATAGTTGAACTATCTCGGACCTAGGGATAGGACAAGGTTAAGGGGCTAAAGAAGAATTCAACAACATCGGTGTTCATCCTTCGATTCATGCCCGGAGGTATCATCAAAGACGTGTTCATCGAAAGACTTGGACCTAGGGATAGGCCAAGGCACAGCAAGGATTCTTGCCAAACTTGAAGTACGGAGTTGTGTGTTCGCTGCCGCGACAAGCAACAGACTGCCGCCGCGACAGGTGCTGCCGCTACGGGGACGACGACAGAGCTGATATTCCTAGACTTAGCAATATCTACACTACTGAGCAATTCAATACCAGCCCATTCTCTCTATCTTGATTACTTTACTTCTACTTTCCAGTACTCTTTATTTTTCTCGCGACAAAATCTTAAATCATTCTTTTACTCTCGTGCAGTAATTCAAGGTGAAGCTATTATCCCAGTCCATGTGGAGACGATATCCGATACTTCAGTATCACTTTACTACTTGCGTCGTGTACACTTGCACTACAATTGCGATAGACACTTTTACACGCAACAAGTTTTTGGCGTCGTTGCCGGGGACTGGAAACATAACTCTACCCTATCTTTTACTGCACTTTTCTTTTTATTTTTCTGTTTTATTCTGGTTTGTTCAACTTGTGCTTTTTACAAGGTTTCTTGTTTATGCGAAGATCGAGACGATGAGAAGAACCTAAGTATCCATTAGATCATGAAATCGAACGTTCATTCAATCTTAAGAACCGACTTCGTCACGTACTAGCCAGAAATGAATACCTTGAAGAACAGTTAGAAGCAATGAACAACCAAGGGAATCCCCAGGGTAATAATCCTGCCAGAGATAGAGAGATCATTCCTCCTGTCGGCGACCCTCATGCCGCTGCCGCACGACGGTCCTGCCAAGACGACATGCTGAATGATCATATAGAACTAGAAACCACGCTGCCGGATATAGATGTTGACAACTTCGAGCCGAAACTTGTTATGTTCAGCATGATCAACAACGCCGGGCAATTTAGTGGTGCTGCTACAGAGGATGCTAGGAAGCATCTGAAAACGTTCCAAGAAATTTGTGGTTCGTTTAGACTATCAGGAGTTAATCCGGAGATACTGAGGCTTCGGTTATTTCCCCATTCATTGAGGGACAGAGCAAAGACTTGGTGGAATAAACTTACGTCGGGTTCAATTAGAACTTGGGCAAATTTGTCTCGTGAATTCTTATCTCGTTTTAATCCTTCACATTTATCTGAGCGATTACGTAACGAAATTGCTACTTTTCAGCAGGAAGATGATGAGCCAATGCACGAGGCTTGGGACAGATTTACCACTCTTCGAAGGAACTGCCCAATGCATGGATTCCCTGTCTAGAACCAGGTAACAAAGTTTTATAATGCTGCCAATTTACAAACTCGTATTCGAATTGATTCAGCAGCAAACGGATTACTACTGGACAAAGACCCAGATGAGGCAATGCAAGTATTGAAAAATCTGGCTAAGAATGAGGAGCAGTTTATGACAGCAAGAAGAGGGGGTAAACGGGTCCTAGCTGTTAAGGACTATGAGGCCCACATCACAATGAAATCACAGGTGGCATATCTCACTAAGGCAATGAAAAAGCTCTTGAACGATGATTCACACCCTATTTTCGCTGTCGAAGAGGTATGTGAAATCTGTGAAGGAAATCACAGTTCGGATGAATGTCCTATACAATTAGAAGAGGGAAAGTATGTTGGAAACTACAATAAGCAGAATTATAACTCCAACAACTACAATCCCAGTTGGAGAAAGGATCCCAAGTTTTCTTGGCCTAATCCTAATAACGCCCTGAATCCTCAAGCACCCAATAATCAGAATCAGGGAGGACCTAGATTGCTGACTCGACAGCAACCGCAGCAGCAGCAACAACAGCCACCAGCTGCCACAAAGAGTATACTGGAACAGACTCTGTCTACGTTTATGTCTCAAACAGGAACTTACATTGAGAACATGAATCACTTTGTCAAGAAGACGAAGTCATTCATGGATAAAACAGAGATGCGGATGACAAATCATGAAGCTACTATGAAATCTTTGGAGACACAGATGGGTCAGGTTTCCTAGCATATCAACCCAAGGCAGAATGGCAGATTTCCTAGCAATACTGAAAACGCTAGACAGCTCACACATGAGCAGTGTAAAGCCATCACTACTATGAGTGGGAAGAAACTACCAGGGCCTGAGAAGAAAGCTGAATCAGTTGAACCAGCCTTGGAGTCACCTGCCGAGGATGCTGCCCCGATAGGTAACAAACAGCCTGCTGCCGATGAGCCTGTCACGACAACAGAAAGGACAGAGGAGAAAGATGATGAGCCCAAACCTCCTTAGATCCGTATACAATGGGAAGGACGTATTGCTGATTATCGTCCCCCACCTCCTTTTCCTCAATGGTTACAGAAATTGAAACAAAAATCACAACTTAAAAAGATTTATGATATTTTTAAGCAGGTGCACATCAACATTCCGCTGTTAGGTGCTGTTAGGGAGATGCCCGGTTATGCCAAATTTCTCAAGGATGCCATGTCAAAGAAATCTAGACTTGGGGAATTTGAAATGGTTAAGATGACAGAAGGATGCATGAGTATTCTGCACAAGCATCCACCCAGAAAAAGAAGGATCCTGGGAGCTTCATCATACCATGTGTAATCGGAGACAAATATGTGGGTAAGGCACTCTGTGATCTTGGTGCTAGTATAAATTTAATGCCAAAATCTGTTTTTCAGAAATTAGGTATTGGAAAAGCTCGGCCCACAACACTAATTCTGCAACTGGCAGACCGCTCTTACGTTCATCCAGAAGTAAAAATCGAAGATATTCTGGTAATAGTCGATAAGTTTTTTTTCCTGCTGACTTTCTTGTTTTAGATTTTGAAGCAGATGAAAATGCACCAATCATCCTGGGGCGACCCTTCTTAGCCACGGGAAGATCACTAATTGATGTGGAAAAAGGAGAACTCACCATGAGAGTGAACGATCAAGAAATAAAGTTGAATGTTCTCCAAGCTATGAAGCATGCTGATGCAGAAGAAGAATGCAAGGTTATCACTGAAGTTACCCTTGACCAACCCTGCATCAGGTCGGGCTGTCACGACATCAAAATTGGTCACTGCCTCGGCAACCACTTAGAAGACTGTCAGGACAGCACCGACGACAGCAACTCCTCAGAATCTTATACATCTGATACTGAAGATTAGGAGGAGGTAAACTGGATAGGCAATCGTCCAGGTAAGTTATTCGAGCCTTTAAATTATACCTCGAATAACCATGCAATTCAAAAGCCATCAACTGTTAAGCCCCTGTTTTAGATCTTAAGCCCCTGCCAGGGCAGCTAAAATATGCTTTTCTTGGTTTAAATGATACGTTGCCCATAATCATCTCTTCCATGTTGATGCAGGAACAGGAACATCAGTTAATAGGGATGCTGCAGCAGCACAAAAAAGCTATTGGATGGATGATAGCTGACATTCAAGGCATTAGTCCGACATTATGTATGCATAAAATCCTTCTAGAGGATGATCACAAGCCGACTATTGATGCACAAAGGCATCTGAACCATGCGATGAAAGAGGTGGTGCGAAAAGAGATAATAAAATGGCTAGATGCTGGAATAATCTACGCCATCTCGGACAGAAAATGGGTGAGCCCGGTGCAATGTGTTCCCAAGAAAGGGGGAATGACCGCGGTAACCAACAAAAACAATGAGCTAATCCCAACCAGGACTGTGACCGGTTGGAGGGTTTGTATGGACTATCGGAAGCTTAACAAAGCTACTCGAAAGGACAACTTTCCTTTACCCTTTATTGATCAAATGCTTGATAGATTAGCGGGTAAACCTTATTATTGTTTTCTTGATGGTTATTCATGTTACAACCAAATAGCTATCGCACCGGAAGATCAAGAAAAGACGACATTCACATGCCCTTACGGAACTTACGCTTTTAGGAGAATGCCTTTTGGACTATGCAATGCACCAACCACCTTTCAAAGGTGCATGATGGCAATATTCTCCGATATGGTGGAGGATTTCCTGGAGATCTTTATGGATGACTTTTTAGTCTTTGGAGACAACTTTGACAGCTGCCTAGACAACCTACAAAAGGTGCTCGAGAGATGTGAAAAAGCAAACTTAGTTTTGAACTGGGAAAAATGTCACTTCATGGTGGATGAAGGGATAGTCCTTGGCCATAAGATTAGCTGTCGTGGCATAGAAGTCGACAGAGCTTAGATAGAAGTGATCGAAAAGCTTCCGCCGCCCACCACAGTCAAGGGAATTAGAAGTTTCTTAGGACATGCTGGTTTTTATCGGAGGTTCATTGCGATCTTTTCAAAAATCACCAAGCCTCTATGCCATCTTCTAGAGCAGAACCGACCCTTCGACTTTAACAGTGAATGTACTGAAGCATTCAAGGTTCTGAAAGAAAAACTGGTAACAGCCCCAATAGTACAACCACCAGACTGGACACAGCCATTTGAGATCATGTGTGATGCTAGTGACTATGCTGTCGGGGCAGCACTTGGGCAGCGGAGAGACAAACTTTTTCATGTCATATACTATGCCAACAAAACACTGAACGACGCCCAAGTGAACTACACCACCATAGAGAAGGAGTTATTATCTGTGGTATTCTCCATTGGCAAGTTTCGTTCTTATATACTTGGAACGAAGGTCATAGTGCACACAGACCACTCTGCATTGAAATATCTGTTCACGAAAAAGGATGCAAAGTCTCGACTGATACGTTGGATCCTGCTATTGCAAGAATTCGACCTTGAAATCAAGGACAAAAAAGGGACAAAAAATCAAGTGGCAGATCACTTGTCAAGGTTGGAGAAGCGAAAGAGTCTACCGACAGATGAGACAAACATATTGGAGACCTTCCCTGATGAGCAACTATTTGCTGCCATAGTCACTGCCGCGACAGCCCTGGCGGCAGGTAAGTATTTTGAACTCCCCTGGTATGCTGATTTCGTTAATTTCTTAGTTAGCGGAATAATTCCCCCTGACCTTAATTATCAAGCCAGGAAGAGGTTCCAAAATGATGTTAAGCATTATTATTGGGACGAACCTCTTCTTTTCAAAATCTATGCAGATCAGGTTATAAGGAGATGCGTACCACAGGATGAACATGAAGATATACTTCATCACTGTCATGCTTCACAGTATGGAGGATAGTTAGGAGGCAACAAAACTGCTGCCAAGGTTTTGCAGTCAGTATTTTATTGGTCGTCGTTGTATAAGGATGCTCAAATCTTCTACAAGAAATGTGACAAGTGCCAACGGACGTTTGAGGGATTGATTTTATGGGACCTTTCCCATCATCATGTGGGAATTTATATATCCTCATGATAGTAGATTATGTATCTAAGTGGGTTGAAGCTATCGCCACTCAAAAGAATGATGCCAAGACAGTTCAAAGCTTTTTACACAAAAACATCTTTTCTAGATTCGGCATCCCTAAGACGATCATCAGTGATGAAGGGAGGCATTTCGACAACAGGGTTATTGCTGCTACCTTGAAGAAGTATGGTGTCAAGCATCGGATTGCAACAACATATCACCTTCAGACCAATAGACAAGCTGAAATATCCAACAAGGAAGTCAAGAACATTCTTGAAAAGATGGTTAAGCCAACTCGGAAAGATTGGTCTTTACACCTTAATTATGCGTTATGGGCCTATAGAACAGCTTTCAAAACTCCATTAGGAATGTCTCCTTATCGACTGATTTATGGAAAAACATGCCATTTACATGTCGAGATAGAGCACAAAGCATACTGGGAAATCAAGGCAGTAAATATGGACATGGAAAAGGTAGGGCAGAAAAGGCTACTTGACCTAAATGAAATTGAAGAAATTCGGACGATGGCCTATGACAACGCAAGAATCTACAAAGATAAAACTAAGAAGTGGCATGACAAGAAGTTGCTGCCACGACAGTTCTGCGCAGGGCAGCTTGTGTGACTTTTTAACTCTAGATTGAAACTCTTCCCAGGGAAGCTGAAATCTAGATGGTCTGGCCCATTCCAAGTTTTTCCCCATGGTGCCATCACGATCAGATCTTTAAAAGACAGGCACCAATTCAAAGTCAATGGACAGCGCTTGAAGCATTATCAGGGGACTGAAGCCCCAAAAATGCAGGAAGTGGTTACCTTAGAGATGCCCCACCTGGCATTCCTAATTTAACCTAATTTTATTTTTAATTTTATTATTATTTATTATTTACATATTAGGAAATTAGATTTATTTTATTTTTAAGAATTAATGTTTTTATTTGTACTATTTTTTTAGGAAATAAAGGAGACAAGAAGAAAAGGAGAAGTGAATTCAGCCCAACATCCTTCCACCAGCCCACAAAGCCCAAATTTTGGAGCCTGTCGTTACAGCTGCCGCGACAAACGCGGAAAATACAGGCTGTCGACACACTGTCGCGATAGACACGCAAACGCGTAACAGACGCGCATCAGACACGGAAACGCGTGACAGACGCGTCAGACACGCAAACGCGTAACAGCTGGCCCCGTTATTCGCGCCTGCCGTTACAGCTCCAATGGGCAGCAAACTCTTCTCTATATAAACCTCGTTTCATTTTTTCATTTTCACTCACTTCTACTCTTCTTACTTGCTTCCTCTAGAATTTTTGCTTTCATTTTCATTTTCTCAACCCTTGCAAAAATGTCTTCCAGAAATACCGGTAGGAGTGCTGCCTCCGGCTCCACCCGACAGCATCCACCCTACGATCTTTCCAGATCAGAGACATGTGGGAGGAAAGGGGATTCATCTACACTACAAAGGAGGGAAATTTGGGCCTAAAGCCGTTCATTGCTCGCAAAATAAGGGCTCTACAGTGGTAGATCTTCACCGAACAACCTGAGGAGATGAACGTCTCTTTAGTGCGAGATTTCTACACTGCCATCAACAGCAGAACGTCGACATCAGTTATCGTACGACGGAGGGAAGTGCCATTTGAAGCTGAATACATCAACACCTTGTACGGATTTTACGTGGGCAGCAACGATGATGGTCACCAACAGTTTCTGAACAGCCTTGACCCTGCTGCCTACGGTGTTGTCATGGTAGAACTGACGGATGAAGGAACTCAGTGAAATACCAATCGCAAGAACCCGAGGACGGTTAAGAGAGTTCAACTCCTGTTGGAAGCCAAATTATGGAACGCTTTCATCAAAAAGCGCATCATGCCGTCTTTGCACAATACCACTGTTGATCAACCCAGGTTAGCCCTCATTCATTCTATTTTGCATGAGAGGCCTATTAATTTGGACAGCTTCATACGCGAAAGCATTTTGGAGTGCGCACTGCGTCCGACGGGATCGCTCTACCTTCCTTACCTCATTACAGCCCTCTGCCGCGGCCATGGGGTACCTGAAGCTGCCACCTATCTCAGAGTCCAAGGGAAGGGATGGACCGAAAAAAACATACTCAGCTTAATGGAGCTGATTGCTGCCACCCCTCTGTTCTCATTTGATCCCGCTGCCACGACAGCAGACACGATAGAGCCGACGGAAAATGAACCTGCGGCCACGGCAGCCAGGCAGCAACCAGCAGCAGCAGCCCGGACCGACTCCTCATCCCCGATCCTTGCTGTTATACAGAAGATGGAGGAACGGCAGCTCGGTCTTATGAGCTTCATCAGGGATTTCACCGCAGCTATGGTACAATTCATCCAAACCTCTTTAAATTTCCCTGATGTCGTATTTCCTACTTTCCCTACCCATTATTTTGCTGTCCCAACCCCTGCTCACTCCCCAACACCTGCTGCCACACCACGGACACCTTCTGCAGCGTCCACACCAACCCCTGCCACGACAGCCACAGGCAGCACCCGTACAGCTGGGACTTCTGCTCGTGGAACAAAACGAAGAATGTCGTTGGAAGAGCTTGACGCCTTCATTGTCGGTTTCTCTCCATCCTCCATTCGGGAGGAGAGCGACAACGAACCCTCTATTAAGAGGAATCTCTCCAAAGAGTTTACACTAGTGAAATGGTAGAAAAGAATGGCAAACAAAAACAAGCCAGATAGCGGCAGCAGCGGTGACAACAACAGCAATTCCGACAGCAACATCAGTTCGAAGGTCCAGGTTGTGGAGAAGCCCCCTCACATCTCCCTTACCAGAATTCAACCTCTGAGGGAAGCCAAAACGAAGAACACATCTGCCTCCCCCATCCGCCAACCAGTTCAGAAGGCCCGTGCCCGCCGCCAGCTCCGAGTCAGCAGTAGCAGTGACGACATCGCTTAAAAATTTGAGTTTCTTAACTTATTTTGTTGTCTGCTTATATATTTTATGATGCAATGTTTTTATTTTATTTTGTCATTTGCATTGAGGGAAATACAACCCTTGAGGTTGGGAGTGCCATCCCTCCATTAATGGAGTCTAATTTAGTTTTAAAATTGTGTCTTTTACTTAGTTTATTTTTGCTTAAAAAATGATGAAAATATGAAAATTTTGGCTTAAGTTTGTGAACCGAACTTACCTGCCGTGACAACTCTATCGTGGCAGTGCCTTTAGGATAGCTTTAGGAGCAGTTTAGAGCCTTTCTATAGTTATGAAAACTTAAACACTATTTGTGACTGTTATACTGCCTTGAACTCTTCTAGTTAACTAGAATAGGAAGCTTAGCACTTGAATAGCCCCTAGAGGTGCCTAACACTGGCTCTAGGAAAGAAGTTTAGCAAAAGCGACTCAACAGCCCTAGAGGTGCCTAACACTGGCTCTAGGAAAGAAGTTTAGCAAAAGAGGCTCAACAGCCCTAGAGGTGCCCGAAACCGGCTCTAGGAAGTTAGCTAGAGGTGCCCGAAACCGGCTCTAGTGAAACTTTAGCTTAAAAAATAATGAAATCGAGACAAAAAAAATCAAAGGAGCATTAGAAATGCCTTCAAAAAGATAAACTTTGCCTTAAAAATTCAAGTTAGAGGTTGAAATATTCTAGTGAAACTAAGAGAGTCTTGGCATATAATTGTTCACAAGCATGCACACACTGCACGAGGACTATAGTGAGATTCCGGACGAATCCTAAATTATCCAACAAGGTGCTGCCGTCAACAGAGAATGAATGGAGGGTAAGGGAAAGTTCACTGTTTTAAGCCAAAACAAAAATATTTTATTTTTCTTTTAGGTTTAAATTGCTTGAGGGCAAGCAAAAACTTGAGTTTGGGGGTGTGTTGAGTGTGTAAAAGTTCTATTATTTACCCCCTATTTAACCCATATTTCTGCTGCATTTTAGCATAATTCATTGCATTCAGGCTAGATTACAGTTAGATATCACAATTATATTAAAAGGCACAGTTTCTACTGAAATTGATTGCTTTTGCAGGTTGCTGTTGTAGCAGATGGAGAGGCAGTCGCTGGGTAGTGAAGCAGAAGAGCTGGAAATGGATGAGCAATCAAGGAGGACGATGTTGCCATGGTTGCCACCGTGACAGCAGAGGACGACAACAGTTTTCAGGAGAAGAAGCAAAGTGGACTTCGACAGAAAGAGAAAATTAAGCCCGTCTGTTGTGGAATATCACTATATTTTTCCAAGCCCTAGATCAGAATAAAGGCCAAGCCCAAAGTTCAAGGAGAGAAAATCCAAGCAAGAAGGAAGGACGAATTAAAGTTATATTCTCTGAAGATTTAGTCTTTATTAGAGTTGTACTTTAATTTAAACTTGTATTCTTGCTATATTAGAAAACTTGAACCCAAAGACTATATAAAGGCATGTAATTCGACCTAGGAGAGGAGATCACCCATCTCTAGCCTTCTTCCCAAAACCCTAGCCGTTTTCATCCTCTCATCATGTTCTAAATTCCCCTTAGGGCCACGGGTTGATTTGTAAAGTAGTTGCAATGGTTGCTTTTGATTTAGGAATTTTCAGTTCAATAAAATAAACTTCAAGTTCTCTTATTCTGGTTATTAACATCTTGCAACAGTATCGGGAGAGCATTGCGAGGTTATCTATTTACTTAATATCGGGAGAGTTAAGTATACGAAAGGAATAAGTGCGAGTTCTCTAGTTTATAGTTGAACTATCTCGGACCTAGGGATAGGACGAGGTTTAGTGGCTAAAGAAGAATTCAACAACATCGGTGTTCATCCTCCGATTCACGCCGGGAGGTATCATCAAAGACGTGTTCGTCGACATACTTGGACCTAGGGATAGGCCAAGGCACAACAGGGATTCTTGCCAATCTTGAAGTACAAAGTTGCGTGTTTGCTGCGACGACAAGCAACAGACTGCCGCCGTGACAGTTGCTGCCGCGACGGGGACGACGACAGAGCTGATATTCCTAGACTTAGCAATACCTACACTACTGAGCAATTCAATACCAGCCCATTCTCTCTATCTTGATTACTTTACTTCTATTTTCCAGTACTATTTATTTTTCTCGTGACAAAATATTAAATCATTCTTTTACTCTCGTGCAGTAATTCAAGGTGAAGCTAATAGCCATGTCCCTGTGGAGACGATATCCGATACTTCAGTATCACCTTACTACTTGCGTCGTGTACACTTTCACTACAATTGCGATAAACACTTTTACATGCAACACTCTTAATATTTTCATCCTTTATTTTCAGTCTTCTTTATTATCTCGTGAAAAACAATTAAACTATTTCTTTTCCTTCTCGTGCAGAAATCCAAGGTTAAAGCTATTAGCCCAGTCCCTGTGGAGACGATATCCGATACTTACGTATCACTTTACTACTTGCGTCGTTTACACTTGCACTACATTGCGGTAGACACTTTTACATGCAACAATTAGAATCAAGGAGCTCCCAGAATACTGTCACGACAATAGCCACAACAGCAGCCGACATCATCCACAAGTACATTAGAACAGACCCTAGCAGCTTTCATGTCTCAAACTGGAGCATATATGGTCAACATTGATCACTTTGTCAAGAAGACTGAAACATTTATGGATAAAACATAGATGAGAATGACAAACCATGAGGCTACTTTAAAGTCTCTAAAGACACAGATGGGTCAGGTAGCCCAGTTCATCAACACCAGACAGAATGGAGGATTCCCTAGTGATACTAAGGTCACTAGAAAACCAATACATGAGCAGTGTAAAGCTATAACAAGGAGAAGTGGGAAACAGTTACAAGGACCGAAAATTAAAGAAACACCTAGTAAGGAACCAACCCTACAGATACCTACTGACGACATTGCCCCAGTAGTCGTGAAACAATCTATTGTCACCACCCCTGCCACGACAGTAGAAGAATTGGAGGAGACGACAAAAGAAGTTGAACAATGTGAGCCTCCCCAGATTTGAATCCAATGTGAAGGACATCACGAAGATTTCCGTCCTCCACCCCCTTTTTCACAGCGGTTGAAGAAACATAAACATGAGTACCAGCTTAAGAAGATCTACGATGTTTTTAAGGAAGTAAATATCAATATTCCGTTGTTGGAAGCCATTAAGAAGATGCATGGTTATGCTAAGTTCCTAAAAGATGCAATGTCCAGGAGATCCAGACTTGGGGAGTTTGAAACTGTAGTCATGATAGAAGGTAGCATGGCAATCATACATAAGCATACACCCCAAAGAAGAAGGATCCTAGGAGTTTCATTATACCATGCATAATCGGTTATCAGTATGTGGGTAAGAAACTTTTCGATCTTGGTGCTAGTATTAATCTAATGCCCAAATCTATTTTTTTAGAAATTAGGTATTGGACAAGCAAGACCCACAACAGTCATACTGCAATTGGCATACCACTCTTACGTGCAGCCAGAAGGAAAAATTGAAGACATCCTGGTAAGAGTGGATAAATTCATATTTCCCGCTGACTTCCTTGTTCTAGAGTGTGAAGCAGACAAGAATGCACCGATCATCCTAGGGCGGCCTTTCCTAGCCACATGTAGAATAATGATCGATGTAGAGAAGGGAGAACTGACTATGAGAGTCAACGACCAGCAGATAAAACTAAATGTTCTCCAGGCCATGAAACAAGCTGATGTACATGAATAATGTAAGTCAATATCAGAGGTAATTGTAGACCAACCCTGCTTCAGATCAAGTTGTCACGACAGACAAATTGGTCACTGTCGCAACAACCACCTAGAAGACTACCACGACCACACTGGTGACAGCAACTCCTCAGATAATGACACATCTGACACTGAAGGTCCTGGGGAGGTAAATTGGATAGGCATGCGTGCATGTAAGTTCTTCAAACCCCTGAACTATACCTCTAACGAACATGTAATTCAAAAGCCTTCCATAGATCAACCACATGCATTAGATCTTAAACCCTTGCCGGGCAACTTAAATATGTTTATCTTGGTCTTAATGATACGTTTCCCGTGATCATCTCTTCTATGTTGATGCAGGAACGGGAACAACAACTAATTAGTATGGTACAACAGCATAAGAAGACAATTGGATGGACCATTGCCGATATCCAGGGCATCAGTCCGGCAATTTGCATGCATAAAATCCCCTTGAATGATGATCATAAGCCGACGATAGATGCTCAAAGACGATTAAATGAAGCTATGCGAGAGGTGGTGCGAAATGAAATTATCAAATGGCTTGCCGCTGGAATTATTTACGCCATCTCATATAGCAAGTGGGTGAGCCATGTGCAATGCGTACCAAAAAAGGGAGGAATAATTGTCGTAACCAACAAGTATAATGAGCTAATCCCAACCAGGACTGTGACCGGTTGGAGGGTTTGTATGGACTACCAGAAGCTTAATAAAGCTACCCAGAATGACCACTTCCCCTTGCGTTTCATTGACCAAATGCTAGATAGATTAGCGGGAAAACCTTACTATTGTTTCCTTGATGGTTATTCAGGTTACAATAAGAATTCCATTGCACCAGAGGACTAGGAGAAGACAACCTTCACATGCCCCTATGGAACATACGCCTTTAGGAGAATGCCATTTGGACTGCGTAATGCACCAACAACTTTTGAGAGGTGTATGATGGCTATATTCTCTGATATGGTGGAAGATTTCCTGGAGATCTTCGTGGATGACTTTTCCGTCTTTGGAGATAGCTTCAACAACTGCCTAGGCAAATTGAAGAAAGTGCTTGAAATATGTGAAGAGGCAAATGTTGTACTGAACTGGGAAAAATGCCATTTTATGGTAGATGAGGGCATAGTGTTGGGACACAAAGTCTCCTGTTGTGGCATAGAAGTGGACAAATCCAAAATCAAAGTTATCGAAAAACTGCCGCCACCCACCACATTCAAGGGCATTAGGAGTTTCTTAGGACACACATGTTTTTATCGTAGGTTTATTGCTAATTTTTCTAAGATTACTAAACCTTTGTGTCTTTTGTTGGAACAGAATAAGGCCTTTGACTTCAATACCGAATGTACTGAAGCATTCAAGACACTGAAAGAGAAGTTGGTAACAGTCCTAATAGTACAGCCACTGGACTGGAGTTTACCATTCGAGATAATCTGTGATGCCAGTGACTACGCTGTGGGGGCAGCACTAGGGCAGCAGCAGAAGAAACTCTTCCACGTAATATATTATGCCAACAAGACCTTAAATGATGCCCAGATCAACTACACCACAACAGAGAAGGAGTTGCTAGTTGTGGTATTCGCCTTTGACAAGTTCAGACCATACATACTTGGAACAAAAGTGGTGGTTCACGCAGATCATTCAGCAATAAAATACATGTTCACCAAGAAGGATGTGCGACCATGATTGATACATTAGATTCTGCTGCTACAAGAGTTTGACATAGAAATCAAAAACAGAAAGGGAACAGAAAACCAAGTAGCTGATCACTTGTCAAGACTGGAGCTGGGAAAGGATCAAGATAAAAAGAAGGTTAACATACAAGAGACTTTCCCTGATGAGAAGTTATTCACTGCCATGGAAGTACAAACAAGCGCTTCCGCGGCAGCTAGAACGACAGGTAAGTTGTCTGAAGTTCCTTGGTATGCTGACATAGTAAACTATCTTATTAGTGGTTAATTACCTCATGAACTTAACTATCAAGCAAGGAAGAGGTTCCAAAATGATGCAAAACATTATTATTGGGAGGAACCTCTTCTGTTCAAACATTGTGCAAGTCTGATTATTAGGAGATGCATACCGAGGGAATAACATGAAGAAGTACTCCACCATTGCCAAGCTCCTCCTTATGGAGGACACTTTGGAGGAAACAAAACTGCTGCGAAGGTTCTGCAGTCCGGTTTATTTTGGCCTACACTGTTTAAAGATGCACAAGCTTTTTACAAGCGTTGTGACAAGTTCGAAAGGACAAGAAATATCTCTAGAAGGCATGAGATTCTTCTGGGAATCTATATATACTACTGGCAGTAGATTATATGTCGAAGTGGGTAGAGGCCATCTCCACACAAAAGAATGATGCCAAAATTGTCCAAAGATTTTTATACAAACACATGTTCACCAGGTTTGGCATCCCGAGGGCAATCATTAGTGATGAAGGTAGGTATTTTGATAATAGGGTGATTGCTAACGCATTGAAGAGGTATGGAGTGACCCACAGAATCGCAACAACATATCATCCTCAGACCAATGAGTAGGATGATATCTCCAATAGAGAAGTAAAGAACATTCTGGAAAAGATGGTTAAGCCATTTAGGAAGGACTGGTCTCTCCACTTGAATGATGCATTATGGGCTTACAAGACTGTTTTCAAAACACCATTGGGAATGTCACCTTATCGACTCATCTATGGAAAAACTTGCCACCTATCTGTCGAGATAGAACATAAAGCATATTGGGCTATTAAGAATATTAACATGGATTGGGATAGAGCAGGGCAGAAAAGGCTCTTGGATTTAAACGAAATTGAAGAAATTCGAGCCATGACCTACGACAACGCCATAATCTATAAGGACAAGACAAAGAAGTGGCACGAAAGAAAACTTCTGCCACGACATTTCACACTAGGCCAAAAGGTGTTGTTGTTCAACTCCCGGTTGAAGCTCTTCCCAGGGAAGCTAAAGTCTAGATGGTCTGGACCCTTTCAGGTTGTTCAAGTTTTTTCTCATGGTGCCATCACAATATGATCTATCAAGGACGAGCACCGGTTCAAATTAAATGGATAGTGCCTCAAGCACTATCAAGGGACTGAAACCCCAAGAGAACAAGAAGTGGTTACTTTAGGAGATGCCCCTCAAGGCATCCCTAATTTAACTTAATTTTTTTATTATTTCTTTTATTTTTATTACTTTAGGAAGTAGGAATTTAATATTAGTTTATTTCAGTTTTCAGGAAATAAAAGAAACAGAGAAAAGAGAAGGAATGAACTAGCCCATCCCACTCACCTCAGCCCAAGAAGCCCAAGAGAGAGAGCTCAGTGATAACAAGGTAGTCGTGACAGACTGTCACCAGCTGTCGCGGCGGACACGCAAAGACAGACTGTAACCAGCTGTCACGGTAGACACGCGACAGATGCGGGAAAAAAATAGAAACGCGTAACAGACGCATCCATAAATTGCAAGATAACTTGCTCTGTTTTTCACACCAACCGTTACAACTTCAACTGGAAAAAATCCCATTCTATATAAACCCTCACTCCCATTTCATTTTTCACCTTCATTCTACTCTCTCTACTTTGTTTCAAAATATTTTTTTTTGTTTTCAGTATTTTCTTTCCTTTTGTTTCCACAGTACCCTTACAATGATAATGAGATCAACCCGCAGAAGCTCTGCCTCCACCTCTATCGCAGCAGTCTCCACTCCCACACACAGCAGAATTCGAAGAAGGTTCAACTCTGTTGAAACAGAGAAACGATACTACGAATCTTTCCAGAAAAGAGAAATGTGGGAAGAGAGGGGTTTTATCTACCAGAAGAAGAGAGGAGATCTGGGTTTAGAGAGGTTCATCGCAAAAAGAATCATCGGTATGAAATGGCAGATGTTTGTCGAGCAAATAGAGGAAATAAGTGTCACCCTCGTTCGAGAATTCTATGTTGCAAATCCCACCAAGGAAATATCTCAAGTCACCATCAGAGGTAAGACAATTGATTTAGAACCACCTTATATCAATTACCTATATGGCATTTACGTGGGCATGCAAGAGGACTAACATAGACAGTTCATTGAAAATCTGTCGCCAGCAGACTACGACATCATCATGGCAGACCTCACGACAAAAGGCACTACCTGGAATGATGATCCAAAACATCGGTGGACTGTTCAAAGGACTCAACTCACACTTGCTGCCAAGCCATGGAACCACTTCGTGAAGAAACGCCTCATGCCTACATCACACAACACGATAGTGGATAGAAAAAGGCTGGCCCTCATTCATTCCATTATAAATGAACGATAGATCAACGAGGAGAAGTACATACTCGATGGAAATTTTGAGTGTGCATAGAAAGATAAATGTTCATTTTCTTCCCTCACTTGATCACAGCCTTATGTAGAGCAAAGAACGTCCCCGAGATTGAAGAGGATGTCAAGATCCAAGGCAAGGGTTGGACATAGTAAAACCTTTACAGCTTGATGGAGCTCAAAGTAGCCAACCCAATGGCATACATCGACCCTTCTTTCACGACAGAACCCGACTCAACAGAACCTGCCACGGTATAGCCTGATTAGACAGAACCTGGCATACTAGAAGGCACTTCCTCCAGCCACATCATTCACCTGCTGCAACGAATAGAGGCACGACAACAAGGACACATGGAGTATATGAGGGATTTCCACACTGCAACGGTAAATTTTATTTAAGTTGAACTTAATTTTCCCAACGTGCAGTTTCCTCCTTTTCCAGAAAACCGTGTCTCTGCCCCATCGCCTGTCACCTATCCCAAGAAAGCCACACCGACAGCTGCTTCCACCTCGCCATCTCTCGCGTTAGGACCAGGCGATAGAAGGTTTGAATCACCCTTGGTTACTCCTACCTCTCCCAAGGAAAAGGACCAGCCATCTCGAGTAGCCAAGAGAAATGAACCAGTACCAGAAATCGATCCAAAATATTTCGAAGGTATCTTCTCCTCTTCAGTCTAGCAAGATGATTCATACTCTGAACCTTCTGTCGTACACCAAATAGCCAAAGACTTCCCTCCTATGAAGAAAAAGAAGCTTGATCTCGATGTAGAGAGAGCCTGTCGCGATAGTGGAGACGGTAGTAGAAGCATCAGCAAAAGTGATAGTGAGCACGAGATTCTGGACAAAGCTCCAAAAATTTCACCTACCATAATCCACCCTCCTCTAGAGGCAAAGAAAAAGGCAGCCTCATCCTCTCAAACTACGAAGGTAGCCTCAGCTTCAAAAGTAACTGCCCGCCGACAGCTCCGCATTAAGTTTCTTACTATTCTGTCTTATATGCCTTTATATTCTATTCGTGATTTTTTTCTGTTTTTATGTGTCATGCATTGAGGACAATGCAACCGTGGATTTTAGGGGTAGGCAGTCCTCATATTATTAATGAACTTATTATATTTTGAGTTTCTAACTATTTATTTTTGTGTCTAAAAAAATTGGCTTAAGTTTTTGAACTTCTCTTATCTACCGCGGTCTTCACTGTCGTGACAGTAGCTTTAGAATGTTTTAGGAAGTATTTAGAGCCTTACTATAGTTCTGAACTCTCAAAACACTTTTGTGACTTATATGTTGTTAAGACTCTGGTAGTAAACTTAGAATAGGAAGCTTAGCCACTTGAGTTAGAAAAAAAAAACTTAGACTCGGATTTACTCCTAGAGGTGCCTAACACTGGCTCTAGGAAGATAACTAGAGGTGCTCGAAACCGGCTCTAGTAGAAATAAAAAAGACTTCAATCTAAGTTAGGAAGATAACTAGAGGTGCTCGAAACTGGCTCTAGTAGAAATAAAAAAGACTTCAATCTAAGTTAGGAAGAAAACTAGAGGTTCTTGAAACTGGCTTTAGGAAGAAAACTAGAGGTGCCCGAAATTGGCTCTAGTTAATAATTATTTTTGAATTAAAACTCAAGTGAGTTAAGTAACTATTCTGGTTTCTAAAGAGTCTAAGCTCATATTTGTTCACAAAAACCTGCACACACTATCACGAGAATTATATTATTGCTCTAGATAAGTCCGTAAATATCCGAAAGGGTATTGATCTTGATGGTGAAGGTGTTGTAGGTAATGGTTGTTCATTGAGTTAAGCCAAAGCCAAAAAGTTTCATTCTTAGTTATATTGCATTTGCTTGAGGACAAGCAATAACTTGAGTTTGGGGGTGTGTTGAGTGCATAAATGTTCTATATTTTAACCCTTATTTATCCATATTATTGATGCACTCTAGCATGTTTAGTTGCATTTTAGGATAGAATTTGCATAAACATCACATATAGATAATTTTGCATAGATACTGTTGATTTCAGTCAATTCTTGTAGGTACTTGTCGCGACAGTATCCAGGCAACATAGGAACAGAAGATAACTGTAGAGCTGGAAGGAAAGGTTGAAGAAAACTGCCTCATACATCACTGTCGTGACATCTGTCGTGACAGAGTGGCGACAGTGAAGAAGAAGAGATGGAAAATGCGAAGTAGAGTTCGACTGATAGAGGATTTCAAGCCTGATTTTTGTAGACCACTCGCATAATTTTTGGAGCCCAGAAGCACAAGGAAGGCCTTGCCCAAAGTTTGAGGAGAAAGTCAAATCAAGAAGATAGGGCGAACTAAGGGACGTTTATTCAGAGATTTAGTCCTTAAATAAAGTGTACTTTAATTCAAACTAGTATTCTTGGCCATTAAGAAAGCTTACACCCAAGGCCTATATATATGTTTGTATTTCGACAAGGGAAGATAACCTAGCTCCTAGTCGTCTTCCATCATAAACCCTAGCTATTCTCTTCTTCATCATGTTCTAAATCTTCCCTAGGGCTAAGGGTTGATCTTGTAAAGTAGTTGTAAGGGTTAAACTGTTTCTTAGGATTTTCTGTTCAATCAATAAAACTTCAAGTTTATTTACTCTGGTTTCAACATCTCATAAGAGTATCGAGAGAGCATTGTGAGGTTATCTATTTACTTAATATCGGGAGAGTTAAGTATAAGAAAGGAGTAAATACAGTTTTCCAGTTTATGGTTAAACTATCTTGGCCTAGGGATAGGTACAAGGTTAAGCGGCTAAAGAAAAATTCACAAACACCAGTGTTCATCCTTCGATTCACGCCGGGAGGTATTATCCAAGACGTGTTCACCAACAGAACTTGGACCTAGGGAAAGAACAAGTCACAACATGGGTTCTTGCCGAACTTGAAGTAACAAAGTTTTTGAACGCTGCCGCGACAACATCAGACCTCTGCCGCGACAGGCTCGACGACATAAGCATCAGAAGTCCTCTGAACAGTGCAACACCTGGACTACTCAACAAATCAATATCGACCTACTTTATTAATATGATTTCTTCATCTATTTTAGTTTATCTTCAAAAATTCTCAAAACACCTTATTAAATCTATTTCTTTTCTTGTGCAGTGTTTTGAAGTTAGAAGTATTTCCAGTTCTTCTGGAGATGATATCTGATACTTTGTATCACTATATTAATTTCGTGGTGTATACTTGCACTCAATTGCGATAGTCTTATTTACAGGCAACAAGTATAGAGCTGTAGTTGATTTTGATGTTTAGCGAGTTACCTTGAAACTTGCTGATGATTACGAAGTGGTAATCGTAGGCGAGAATGTGAAATTCTTGTCCAATGCAATTTCGGCTCTTGAAGCAAGTCGATGATGGAGTTGGGTTGTGAAGCTTTCCTAGCTTATGTGATGAACTCTAGTACAAAGGAGGTGCGAAGCAGGACATACGAACGATATGTGAGTTTCCGGGTGTCTTTCCAGAAGAATTGTCTGGTTTTCCACCAAATAAAGAAGTTGAGTTTGGCATTGAGTTGTATGAAAATAGGACTCCAGTGTCTATTTCTCCTTATCGAATGGCACCTAAAGAGTTGAAGGAGTTGAAAATGCAACATCAGGAGTTGCTTGATCAAGGGTTCATATGGCCAAGTGTTTCACCTTGGGGTGCATCGGTCTTGTTTGTAAAGAAGAAGGATGGCACGGTGCGTATGTGTATAGATTAAGAAAAAGTACCCTTTGCCAAGGATTGACGATTTGTTTGACCAATTTCGAGGTGCTTCAGTGTTTTCAAAGATTGATTTGAGATCTGGGTATTATCAACTGAAGGTTAAGGATGTAGGTGCACCTAAGACAACTTTTCGGACAAGGTACGACCATTATGGTTTCTTAGTGATACCGTTTGGATTGACATATGCACCAGCTGCATTCATGAGTTTTTGAGGATTGTGGTAGTGTTTATCGATGATATTCTCGTGTACTTGCATACCGAGGAGGATCATGATAAGCATTTGAGGATTGTGTTGCAAGTATTGTTGGAGAATTAGCTTTATGCTAAGCTGAGCAAGTGTGAGTTTTGGCTCAGGAAAGTTGTCTTTCTTGGACATGTAGTGTTGGCCGAGGGTATTTGGGTTGACCCACACAAGATCGAGGCGGTGATGAATTGGAAAACGCCTAAATCGATGATAGAGGTGCATAGTTTCCTTGGTTTGGCCTGATATTATCGAATGTTTCTGGAGGGTTTGTCAAAGATTGTTGCTTTGTTGACTAAGTTGTTGCAAAAGAATGTTTGCTATGAAAGGACGTATGTTAGGCAGCAAGCTTTCTTGAGGTTGAAGGAAGCTTTGACTCAAGCTTTTGTCTTGATTCAACCAGAATTGAGTAAGGAGTTTGTGGTTTACAGTGATGCGTCATATGCTGGTCTAGGTTGTGCTTTGATGCAAGGTGGGAAGGTTGTGGCATATGCATCTAGACAAATGAAGGTACATGAGCGCAACTATCCTACTCATGATCTAGAGCTTGTTGTAGTTGTGTTTGCCTTGAAGTATTAAAGGCACTACCTTTACGGTGAAAAGAGTGTGGTTTACACCGATCATAAAAGTTTGAAGTATCTAATGTCACAAAGGGAGTTGAATCTTAGGCAACGAAGATGGTTTAAGTTGCTTAAGGATTATGATCTGACGATTGAGTACCATCTTGAAAAGGCCAACGTTATGGCCGATACTTTGAGTAGAAAGGTGGTTGTTGAGTTGAGAATGATGTTTGCTCGATTGAGTATATCGCCTGATGGTGGGTTGAACGCCAAGTTACAAGTGAAACATTCCTTGATTTAGGTAATTAAGGATAAACAGTTGCTTGATGATTCGTTGGTGCCTCATGTTAAGGAACATATGGTAATGCAACATATTTCTGCTTCAATGATGATGGTGTTTTATGCTTGAAAAGTCTGATAGTTGTGCCAGAGGATGTTGAGTTGAGGCACACTATTTTGACTGAAGCTCATAGCAGTCCTTTTGCTATGCACCATGGTAGTACAAAGATGTATCATGGTTTGAAGGATGAGTACTATTTTGTTGGGTTGAAAAAGGAAATTGCTGGTTTTGTGAGCAAGTGTATTATTTGTCAACGTGTGAAAGTTGAGCACCAGTTTCCTTCTGGTTTGTTGCAACCTTTGAGGATACCAGAATAGAAATGTGAAAGAATTATGGTGGATTTTGTGTCCGGTTTGCCTTTGACACCATCAAAGAAGAACTCTATTTTGCTGATTATAGATCGTCTTACGATGTGTGCACACTTCTTTGCTGTGCATAGTACGTATACGTTGGATAAGCTAACATAGTTGTATATTGTTGAGATTGTGTGTTTGCATGGTGTGCCTAAGTCTACAGTGTCGGATTGAGATCCGAGGTTTACAGCTAGATTTTGGGAGTTTCTACACTAAGCGTTGGGTACGCACTTGAATTTCAGCACTTCATATCATCCTCAGATTGAAGGACAGTCAGAGCGAGTTATCCAGGTACTGGAGGATATGTTAAGATGTCGTGTGATAGATTTCCATGGTTCTTGGGAAAAGCAGTTGCGCTTGGTGGAATTTTCCTATAATAATAGTTTCCATGCAAGTATACAAATGGCTCTGTATGAAGCTTTGTATGGAAGAAAGTGTAGAATGCCTCTTTGTTGGGCGGAGGTGGGGCAAAAGTTGGTTTCTTTGCTGGATTTTCTTAAGTGAAAAATTGAGAAAGTGAAGCTTGTATGTGAGCGGTTAAAGGCTGCTACGGATCGTCAAAAGTTTTACGTAGATTTAAAGCGTAAGGCGATTGAGTTTGTGGTTGGAGATCGGGTGTTCTTGAAGGTGTCACATTGGAAGAAAGTGTTGAGATTTGGATGTAATGATAAGCTTAGTCCAAGGTTTATTGGACCTTATGAGGTTGTGGAGCGATTTGGTCCTGTTGTATATCGGTTGAGGTTGCCTACTGAGTTGGAGAAAATCCATGATGTGTTTTATGTTTCAATGTTGCGAAGGTATATGTCGGATCCGTCTCATGTGATGCATGTTCTAGAGATTGAGTTAAATCCGGATTTATCTTATGATGAGGAATCGGTGGGGATCCTTGATTCTAGTAGCAAAGTTCTTCGTGGTAAAACGATTGAGCTTGTGAAGGTGTTGTGGGGGAGAGTTGTAACTCCCCGGTTTCGATCCTAGATGTTTTAGGCATCGATTTAAGTTGGTCGAACCTAGATGTTTTCTTGGGATTATGGAATTTGTGTGTTAAAACTATGTGACTATTTTCTGAAAAGCGAATTTCTTATGGGAATATATGAGAAGGGCTTTGAAAGACCATCTCCTATTTTGGAAGAGAGTATTTCCATTACTTTAACTAAAAACCATATACTTGTTAGAGTAAAAAATGGAATCGAAAAGACAACAAGATTTTTCATTCATACCTTAGAAAAATTGACCAAAATAACAATATTATTCAAGGTTAAATCTAAATTATTAGTTTTTCCTCTGTATATTATTAGTTTTGTTAAATAGTAATGAGTACTGTTGAAATTTGAATTTTTGGCATGGATGACCATAGTGAAGTCAGGGTTCAAAGTTTGAACTTCAAACTCTGTACCCGTTCTTGAAGCCAGTCCATTTTGTATTCCTTGTTGCTAATTAAGTGCGACATTTGTGTTAGCACGGAGTAAGCATTTGCTTAATTTTGATGAAACCCGCCAGATTAAGTTATTTGTTTGAATCCTTTTTGGTTTTTGTTTTGTTTTTGTGGAAAATCCTTTTTTAGCATACTTTGACACAAAGAATTTATTAAACCTTCTCATGTATTTTATTTTTTATTACCCATTCAGTTCTCATGTTTACCCAAAATATGTATTTTTGCACAATTGTTACACTTGCTCCAACTCGGGAATTGGCTATGCAGACATGATTGGTCCCAAAGTCTCGATATCTATTGTGGCCATCCTCTTACACTAAACAAACCTTTCAAAGGTACTATGGTCTTCTCTGTTTTCTCTCTGCGTGAAACCTCCAAAGCTCTAAGGTTCTCCATTGTGCTAGTTGATCATGGCATGGAGATTGTTGATAGGTTTCTCGTTCCTGTGTGTTGGATCTCCCCGCAGGTCGACACCACGGTTTCTCCGATGCTCGTGAAGAGTGCATCATTGTGGGACATGAAGTTAAAAGGGGGTTTTGGGCTGAGAAAGGAAACAATGTTGGTTTCTCCGGTCAGCACCATGGGCTCTTCCGTGGTTGGGAAGGGAGCACCGTCGTGGGGCTCGAAGTCAAATGGTGTTTTATCACGGTAGAATGTATCGTTGTGGGATTCTTTGTTATGAGGGCATTCCTCGACGACCAATCTTGGTGTCATACCAAATCATGGACATTGGACGACCGAAGTCCATGTTGGTCAAGTTGTATCGTTCTCTTTGGGGACGCTGCAAACAAGGACATTGAAGGGAAGCTCGGCACGAAGATGGGTCTCCCGACGATTCTATATGTTCCAGGTCTTAGTCCATAAGTTTTTTTTCTTCCCTTTCGACGGCGATCCTTTTCCTCTGAATGATCGGGAGTCAGAAATTCAAGGCCCTGAATCGGTGCTTCTCGTCGATTCATCCAGCAACGATGCGGGAACCAATCACTCAGACGCCTGGCTTAGAGTGGGGGGAGAAGGAGACAAGGGCATTCTTGTCTTTGCCCCTTTTTTCTACCACATTTGCTGAAAAGTCCTATCAAAGGGGTGTGTTTTGTCTTTTGACTATTTGCCTAAGCCTAGGGTCCAGTGGGTGTGGGGCCAATATGGTGAGATGGAGGCCAGATTTCTAGGGATTGCAAATCCCTTTTGGCTGACTTTCTATGACCATTCATGGGACAAATCAAAAGGTTGGTCCATCTTTT
Source organism: Hibiscus tridactylites (assembly GCA_958450335.1). Lineage (NCBI taxonomy): Eukaryota > Viridiplantae > Streptophyta > Magnoliopsida > Malvales > Malvaceae > Hibiscus > Hibiscus tridactylites. Next base: position 37,145,600 of record OY288266.1, read on the forward strand.
CAAGGCTTCAAGAGATCTGGTTCCCCAAAACATGGGATGCTGCCAACATATCCTTAATCTTCTCAAAAACAAACAATCTTGACCTAACTAGTGGTCCCGGCCCTGGGTTCCATTGGTTCATTTTTCGATTTGACTTTATGGTCCTGATTTATGTGCGGTTTGAGATGGTGATCTGAGGGTATTCCCCTTACTTGATCTTCCTTGGTGGTGTGCTCGCCAACGACTTTACGGATATTCCTGATTGTGGATATCCGCAAGTACCATGAATCTCTTGTTTCCAGCTATGCTTGAAAGATTGAAGGATCTTAGCATAGCAATGGATCGTGTTCCTTCCCCAAGGATCATCATTGAAATCTTTTTTGGTGATGATCTCTGGTTTTTTGATGACCTCTCATCTCCTGGTTTTCATGTTTTCTTAAGCTTCTTTTCATGGCCAAGGCTCATTGTAGCTTTTGACAGAGCTATCCTTTTCCTGCCCAAGCATGAGAGTACCTCAACATCGTTCAAGATGACAATAACCTTACCCAGTCTGGATGAGGAAGCGTGCCTACGGATGGTGCTCTCGCTTGAGCGTAGTTGGAGTCAAAACTTTCATTGCCTCAGTGTGGCGTCTACTTGGTTCTATGGTGGCTGGAAAGTCCTCCTATTGCCCGGTTTTAAATTTCGTTTGGTTTATTGTCTTTTTTCGTTTTTATGTTCAAGGCTTGTTGTGCCTTCGTGTTTTACTTTGTTTCCTTTGTTGTTTTTCATCTTGTTCTTGCTTGTGTTGTGCATGGGGTCGAGCCTATGGTTGTTCCCTGTTTTTCACTCCTTTGAATGAAGTTTGTGGCTGCTCTTGATTAAAAAAATGTAACCCCTTTAACCCGGCCTAGACGGTTGACCAGAATTAAGAAAGTCACACGGGGAAAACCAAAGTTAGCCCGAAAGTCAACCTTGATTAACGACCCTTTTTTTTTCTTTTTAAACTTGTCTAGATGCACATTAACCCTAGTTATGATCACTCAAACAACATGCTCAAAGATCATAAACATCAGAGACCAAACAGGAACCCAATTGAACAATTTACAACTTTAGGGACCAAATTATAAATTCTGTAAGTTATGGGGTCTTAACCCAAATTAATATTACCAGCTTGTAATTAGTCAAGTTTCATGCTTCCCGGCAAATTTTCAGCACAAACGGACTTCTCAAACTCATTCAATTGCAAAAACAAGTTTCAGGACCAAAATGCAAACCATTCAAAACATTTAACTGCCAATGTCAGCCCCCAACGGTCAGGTGTTCCGAAACAGGGAGAGCCTGTTTCGAAACGCGGGGCCGTTCCGCAACGGGTTTCGAAACGAGGGCTGGCAGAGGACTTTCCGTTTCAGAACGATGTCTTCCGTTTCGGACGCCTGGTTGCTATGAGGCACCCGTTCCGAAACGGTAGCTACCGTTCCGATACGGCCTGCACAGAATGCAGAAAATTGCTTGCTTAAACACACAATTGACCAACCAATCATGCTCCAAATGCTACCAAACTTTTCCAGCAAGATATTCAACATACAAGAGACATATTTGCATCAACCATTCATCATTATATCATCATATATGAAAAGTCCCAAATCTAAAGGCATGCTTCCTACTCAAGCAAACCATTCATGCACTAAAACCTCCAAAACCAAACACATAATGGCCAATTACAAAATCCAGCATTATTAACAACATTAAGCAAACTTAGGGAGTTCAAAACATCTCCCAAAACATCCACATAGGTTCCCCATTGCCAAATGCCAAAAGCTAAAAGTGTTAAGAAACCTTTCCATACTTGAGCTTAGTTTCCACTTGATTGCTTGCCTTCCTTGCTGCCCTCAATGCACTTTAATGCTCTGCATTATTGGTTTAAGAAAAAGGAGAGAGCGTAAGCAAAAGCTTAGTGAGGAATGCTCATTAAACCCATTCAATAATGCATTTATAAATATCATTTATAAACCATGCTTCAAGCAACTTTAACCATGTTCTTAAACATTTAAAACAAGCATCTCATGCTTCAAATATCATTAATCATACTCATAAACAATTCAACAAGCATCTCATGATTCAAGTTCATAACAAGTCATATTGGCAACAAGTGATACATTTCACATAAGATTCACACATGGACTTTTAAACACCATTGTGATCTTATCCCCATGGACTTTTAAACACCATTGTGATCTTATCCCCACGGACTTTTAAACACCATGGACCCATGGACTTTTAAACACCATGGCAAGGACCACACAAGGACTTTTAACCACCTTTGTGTCCTTAACAAGAATCTCCCAAGGACTTTTAAACACCTTGGAGTTCTTAAGTAACCAAGGCTTATTCAAGGACTTTTAACCACCTTGAGCCTTAACCAAGAACCAACCATGGACTTTTAAACACCATGTTGTTCTTAAACTTTCCAAGATCCACACAAGGACTTTTAACCACCTTTGTGATCTTAACCAATAACCATCTAAGGACTTTTAACCACCTTGATGTTCTTAAATATACAAGGCTCACACAAGGACTTTTAACCACCTTTGTGACCTTAACCATCACTTGCCAATATGCATCATTATCATCAATATATCCACTGTTTTAAAGCATTAAACCAAGCCATAAACATCATGCATCTTTAAGCATTAAACCACATTTAAACAATGTTCAAAAACAAGGAACTCTTACCTTGAGCTTCCTTCAATACATGGCTTAAAATCTCAACAAATAAACATGCTAGATATGCTTTCAAAACAGATTTAAAATCATGCAAACAACACATTGCATACAACCAAAAACCATGGCCATCACCAAGAGAGTTTTTCCAAAAAATTACTCTTGAGCTTAGCTAAGTTGCTTATACTTAAACTAAGCTCCCAAACCTCCAAAACACTGGTTTCAAAGCCGAAAACCAAATTCCACTCACCGATTCCGTTTCGCCTCTTGCCGAAACACAAATCAAGCTTCCGGATCACCACCACTTGAATCCAAAGATGACTCCCCTGTTTTAAACACATCAAGCAGAGGATTAATGCATCATCATGCATTAATAGCTTCAATGAAAGCACCTAAACTCGATGCTCTCATCCACACTCCATTTTCGGCTACCAAACACAACCGAAAATGCATCCAAACAACTCCTCAACAAAGCCCGGCCATAAACCAACAAAACTAAACATCCTTTAACATCATTTAACATCTAAAAAGGACCTAATAACATCCTTATACCTCCAGCAACATCAGATCCACAAGATCACTCCAAAACAACCAAGAATCACAAGCTAAACTTAGGAAATTCAACCTATCCGGGATTGCATTAATTAAAACTCAATTCCTTATCAAATTAACATTCATTTAACATCAAAAACACACCTCAAATCACTGCTTTAACAGATCAAACGAAAATTCATCAAAAATCACCAAATCTTGCATTTAAAGCCAAGATCCATCACACAACTTTAAAACCATTTATAAATCATCAATTAAGGATTGAGAACTTAGGAATTTTAGTAAAGAACTGAGAGTTTAGAGGAGAATGACGTTCTTACCTCCAAACTTGAGTTTCTCCTCTTTTAGAACCAAAAAGCTTAAAGAATCAAGTAGCAAATGGTGAGGTTTTGTTGATGAGATGATTAGCAATCAAAAGAGGATTGAAAAGAGAGATTTAAGTGACAAAATCAGAAGAAAAACTCTGGAGAAAAGGTGTTTGGGTTGAGAGAAAATGAGAGAAAGGAAAATGAGATTTTAGGAAAAATTAGTTAGAAATAACTTCCCTCCACTTTCCTTTTGTTTAAAAATCAGAATTAAATCATTAAATATCTTAGAAAAATCTGGAGAAACTCCCTTTGGGTAAATAGCTCCTTAAAGATTCAAAGTTTCAATCCTTTCTAAAACAGTCACGCAATTTTTAAAATTTACATTTTGGTCACTAGCCAAAATGTCACCCTTCCAAACCTCATTTTGTAAAATTGATTTCACAGTTCACTAATATATATTAAAAGAAGATTTTAGAACATTTTTCCATATTTTTAATGCAACCCGAACTAGGCTTTCCTAATTTCACCTTTTCATATTCGAACAGCACTTTGACCGAACCGGTCAACGCCCAAACTTCTAAGCCCAAAACCGGGGCGTTACAACTCTCCCCCCTTAAGAAATTTCATCCTCGAAATTTACCTGAAGGAAAGAGATAAGGAAACTGCTTCAGCATGTCATCCTTCCGCTCCCACGTGGCTTCATCAACACCGCGATGCTTCCACAGCACCTTTACCAACTCAATGGTCTTGCCACGAAGAACCTTTCTATCCGAATCCAGAACCTTCACCGGTTCCTCATCATAGGTCAAATCCGGATTCAATTCCACTTCCTCCACAGGCATCACATGCGAAGGATCAGATCTATACTTCCGGAGCATAGAAACATGAAACACATCATGAATCTTCTCCAACTCTTGAGGTAACCTCAACTGATACGCAACAGGACCCACACGCTCAATCACCTCGTATGGTCCAATGTACCTAGGGCTCAACTTACCCTTCCGGCCAAACCTCATCACCTTCTTCCAAGGCGAAACCTTCAAGAACACACGGTCACCCACCGCATACTCAATCTCCTTACGCTTCAAATCCGCGTAAGACTTTTGCCGATCAGAGGCTGCCTTCATCCGCTCACAAATGAGCTTCACCTTCTCGGTGGTTCCCTTCAACAAAGCCAGCATCGAAACCAACTTTTGACCCGTTTCAGCCCAACAAAGAGGAGTCCTACACTTCCTCCCGTACAAAGCCTCATAAGGTGCCATTTGAATACTCGCCTGATAACTATTGTTATAAGCAAACTCCACCAAAGGCAAATGCTTCTCCCAAGAGCCCTGAAACTCAATCACGCAGCACCTCAACATATCCTCCAAAATCTGGATAACACGCTCTGACTGACCATCCGACTGAGGATGATAAGATGTACTGAAATTCAACCTTGTACCCGAAGCTTGATGCAAACACTGCCAGAAACGCGATGTGAACCTCGGATCCCTATCCGACACAATCGACTTAGGCACACCATGCAGCCGCACAATCTCAGCAATGTACAGCTCTGCAAGCTTATCCAAGGAAAACGTAGTATGTACAGGCAAGGAATGCGCACACTTCGTCAGGCGATCCACAATCACCCAAACCGAATTCTTCTTTGATGGTGACAAAGGTAAACCAGATACAAAATCCATGGTAACCCTTTCCCACTTCCACTCAGGGATTCTCAACGGTTGCAACAACCCTAAAGGAACCTGATGCTCAGCCTTAACCCGCTGACACACCAAACACTTGCTCACAAACTCCGCAACATCCTTTTTCAAACCCACCCAATAATACTCATCCCGAAGATCACGATACATCTTGGTACTACCAGGGTGCATAGCAAAAGGACTACTATGACCTTCAGACAGAATAGCACGCCTCAACTCAGCATCATTGGGCACTACTATTCGACTCCCAAAACACAACACACCATCATCATTAAAGCAGAAATCCGAAGGTCTACCCTCCGCGATATCCTGAACATGAGGCACCAAGGAATCATCCAGAAAATGCTATTCCTTGATCAGCTGAACCAAAGATGGTTTCACTTGCAACTCAGCCACAAGACCACCATCACGCGAAATACTCAAACTGGAAAACATAGCCCTCAGCTCAACAGCTACCTTCCTACTCAATGCATCCGCAACAACATTAGCCTTTCCAGGGTGATACTCAATCGTCAGAGTAAAAACCAACGCCGCTGCCTAAGATTCAACTCCTTCTGAGACATCAAATACCTCAAACTCTTGTGATCCGTGTACACAGTACACTTCTCACCATACAGATAATGTCTCTAGATCTTCAGAGTAAAAACCACTGCAGCCAACTCAATATCATGCGTAGGATAATTGCGCTCATGCACCTTCAACTGCCGCGATGCATAAGCCACAACCTTACCCTCTTGCATCAGCACACATCCCAAACCAACATAGGACGCATCACTATAGACCACAAACTCTTTCCCTGATTCAGGTTGAACCAAGATAGGAGCTTGCGTCAAAGCCGCCTTAAGTTTCTCAAAAGCCTGCTGTCTCGCTTCCGTCCACTCATACTTAACATCCTTTTGCAACAACTTTGTCAAAGGTGCAGCAATCTTAGAAAACCCATCCACAAACCTCCGGTAGTATCCCGCCAAACCAAGGAAACTACGAACCTCATGAACAGACTTAGGAACCTTCCAATTCATCACCGCCTCAATCTTCTGAGGATCAACACGAATCCCCTCAGCAGAAACTACATGCCCAAGAAACACCACCTCCTTAAGCCAGAACTCACACTTGCTCAACTTAGCATAAAGCTGATTCTCCAACAAAGCTTGCAGCACAATCCTCAAATGCTCTTCATGCTCCTCCTCAGTACGCGAGTACACGAGGATATCATCAATGAACACCACAACGAACTTGTCAAGGTATTCATGAAACACACGATTCATCATGTCCATGAAAGCAACAGAAGCATTTGTTAAACCAAACAGCATCACAAGGAACTCATAATGCCCATACCTTGTCCTGAAAGATGTCTTAGGCACATCCACATCCTTTACCTTCAACTGGTAATACCCTGACCTCAAGTCAATCTTAGAGAACACAGCTGCTCCCCGAAATTGATCAAAGAGATCATCAATTCTCGGCAAAGGATACCGATTCTTGATAGTCAACTTGTTCAGCTGACGGTAATCAATGCACATTCTCATAGTGCCATCCTTCTTCTTCACAAACAAGACCGCTGCTCCCCAAGGCGACACACTTGGCCGAATGAAACCACGATCAAGCAACTCTTGCAACTGCGTCTTCAGCTCCCTCAGCTCCTTAGGTGCCATTCTATAAGGGGTAATGGACACAGGACTTGTATTCTCATACAGCTCAATTCCAAACTCCACCTCGCGATTAGGAGGTAAACCAGGCAACTCCTCAGGAAACACACCAGGAAACTCCTTCACAACCCTGATATCTTGTACGCGCAACTCCTTTGAGCTAGGATTCATTACAAAAGCTAGGTAAGCTTCACAACCTTGCCTCAGCATCCTGCTCGCCTCCAAGGTAGACACCACATTGGCAAGAAACTTCACATTCTCACCAACCACAACAACATCATAATCATCCGCAAGCTTCAGCGAAACTCTCTTATTTTCACAATCCACAATAGCACGATGCTCAGTAAGCCAATCCATACCAAGGATTACATCAAAACCATAGAAAGGCAACTCCATAAGGTCAACATGAAAAACATGTTCTCGAACAACCAAAGGACACCTTCTATACAGCTTTCGAGTCACAATAGTCTCACCAAAAGAACTAGTGACACGAACTCCAACATCCAAAGACTCAACAGGCAAACCAAGCAATTCAGCATACTCACGCAAAATGTATGAATGCGTAGATCCAGAATCAATCAAGGAAAGTAATGACAAGGATTGCAAAGTAAAGGTACCTGCAATCACATCCGCGTCATTCCTCCCCTCCCGCTGAGCATACACCCTAGCTTGACCTCCACCTTCAGGCTGAATAGCCACAACATGGGCCACTCCTCGACCACCTTCCTCCCTTCGCTGAAAGTTACCACGGCCGCGCCCACGACCTCACTGCGGTGCATCAACAACAGGAGCACGCACTTGGCCACCAGCCAACATAGGACACTCTCGCCTCAAGTGATCCGTAGATCCACAATTCCAGCACCCGTTACCAGCTGCCGCAACAGGAGCATGCACCTCCCTCACAGCACGAGGACAATCACGCTTCATATGACCACATGATCCACAAATCCAACAAGCACTCGGATCAGCTCTAGCGTTGCCTCCCCGAGCAGGTACACCACCACCTCTCTTGGTCGAGGACTGATACTTCTGATCACGTCCCCTCTTGTTCCGTCCACCACCGGAACTATACTCAGCTGCTCGCTTTCCAGCACTAGAACCAGCACTTTTGGCAGATAAACCCAAGTTCATCTCAATATCCTTAGCTCGGCCCACCAACACATCAAAATCATCATACTCGGTGGCCAGCACATACATCTTCACATCCGTCACTAACCCATAACGGAATCTTTCGCAGCTCGCCCGCTCATCAGGTACCAACTCAGGTGCATATTGACTGAGTCTAACAAACTGAACTTCATACTCAGCCACAGTCATGCTCCCCTGGGTAAGAGACATGAACTCTCGCTTCTTTTCGTCCAGGTAGCTTACACCAAGATACCTCCTCTTGAACACATTCTGGAAGAATGTCCAAGTTACATCAGCATCAGCCATCCCAGCAATAGTGGTTGTCCACCACGTATAAGCATCATCCTGTAGTAAAGATATTACACAACCCAGCTTTTGCACATCAGTGCAACTCATCTGACCCAAGATCCTCTTGGTACTCTCCATCCAGGATTCAAAACCTTCCGCAGACAAACCCCTGAACTCAGTCCCACCTAGACTGCGTAAGCGCTCCAAGGGTAGTCTAACTCCAGCATCTCCCTGATGCCCAGCTCCTTGAGCTCCAGCTACTGCTGCTCGAAAAGCACCAGCGATAGCTTGTACCAACATCGTCATGTCAGGCATAGCTTGCCCCTGACCAACCTCAGGTCCAGCGACCCCAGCACCAGCTGCAGCTTCAGCTCTTTCACCCTCAGCACCACCACCACCAGGTGGAGGAGGAGGTAACACCGCACTTCCCGCATTCTCCTCATTCTCATGCTCATTCAGAGCCGTAGCTCGCACATTACTCCTCAACTCTCTACGAGGGGCCATACTCTAACCATGCAATCACAATGCAAATAAACAAAGTCAGGTCCAGCAAGGTAAGCAATCCAAGTACTCAAGCTCAATTTCATTTTAAAAATCAACATCATTTCATTAGCTTTGATTTGGCAATGGGTACCCCACAACATGCTTCATCACAGCATACAACTCAATTGCATCAAAATCACAAACCACTCATCATGCTTTCAATCAATCAAGCATACATAGCATACATACTTCAATCATGCACACATTCATTCCCAAATACTCGAGAACTCAGCTCCGATACCACCAAATGTAACCCCCTTAACCTGGCCTAGACGGTTGACCCGAATTAAGAAAGTCACACGGGGAAAACCAAAGTCAGCCCGAAAGTCAACCTTGATTAACGACCCCTTTTTTTCTTTTTAAACTTGTCTAGATGCACATTAACCCTAGTTATGATCACTCAAACAACATGCTCAAAGATCATAAACATCAGAGATCAAACAGGAACCCAATTGAACAATTTACAACTTTAGGGACCAAATTGTAAATTCTGTAAGTTATGGGGTCTTAACCCAAATTAATGTTACCAGCTTGTAATTAGTCAAGTTTCATGCTTCCCGGCAAATTTTCAGCACAAACGGACTTCTCAAACTCATACAATTGCAAAAACAAGTTTCAGGACCAAAATGCAAACATTTCAAAACATTTAACTGCCAATGTCAGTCCCCAACGGTCAGGTGTTCCGAAACAGGGAGAGCCTGTTTCGAAACGCGGGGCCGTTCCGCAACGGGTTTCGAAACGAGGGCTGGCAGAGGACTTTCCGTTTCAGAACGATGTCTTCCGTTTCGGACGCCTAGTTGCTATAAGGCACCCGTTCCGAAACGGTAGCTACCGTTCCGATACGGCCTGCACAGAATGCAGAAAATTGCTTGCTTAAACACACAATTGACCAACCAATCATGCTCCAAATGCTACCAAACTTTTCCAGCAAGATATTCAACATACAAGAGACATATTTGCATCAATCATTCATCATTATATCATCATATATGAAAAGCGCCAAATCTAAAGGCATGCTTCCTACTCAAGCAAACCATTCATGCACTAAAACCTCCAAAACCAAACACATAATGGCCAATTACAAAATCCAGCATTATTAACAACATTAAGCAAACTTAGGGAGTTCAAAACATCTCTCAAAACATCCACATAGGTCCCCCATTGCCAAATGCCAAAAGCTAAAAGTGTTAAGAAACCTTTCCATACTTGAGCTTAGTTTCCACTTGATTGCTTGCCTTCCTTGCTGCCCTCAATGCACTTTAATGCTCTGCATTATTGGTTTAAGAAAAAGAAGAGAGCGTAAGCAAAAGCTTAGTGAGGAATGCTCATTAAACCCATTCAATAATGCATTTATAAAAATCATTTATAAACCATTCTTCAAGCAACTTTAACCATGTTCTTAAACATTTAAAACAAGCATCTCATGCTTCAAATATCATTAATCATACTCATAAACAATTCAACAAGCATCTCATGCTTCAATTTCATAACAAGTCATATTGGCAACAAGTGATACATTTCACATAAGATTCACACATGGACTTTTAAACACCATTGTGATCTTATCCTCATGGACTTTTAAACACCATGGACCCATGGACTTTTAAACACCATGGCAAGGACCACACAAGGACTTTTAACCACCTTTGTGTCCTTAACAAGAATCTCCCAAGGACTTTTAAACACCTTGGAGTTCTTAAGTAACCAAGGCTTATACAAGGACTTTTAACCACCTTGAGCCTTAACCAAGAACCAACCATGGACTTTTAAACACCATGTTGTTCTTAAACTTTCCAAGATCCACACAAGGACTTTTAACCACCTTTGTGATCTTAACCAAGAACCCTCTAAGGACTTTTAACCACCTTGATGTTCTTAAATATACAAGGCTCACACAAGGACTTTTAACCACCTTTGTGACCTTAACCATCACTTGCCAATATGCATCATTATCATCAATATATCCACTGTTTTTAAGCATTAAACCAAGCCATAAACATCATGCATCTTTAAGCATTAAACCACATTTAAACAATGTTCAAAAACAAGGAACTCTTACCTTGAGCTTCCTTCAATACATGGCTTAAAATCTCAGCAAATAAACATGCTAGATATGCTTTCAAAACAGATTTCAAATCATGCAAACAACACATTGCATACAACCAAAAACCATGGCCATCACCAAGAGAGTTTTTCCGAAAACTTACTCTTGAGCTTAGCTAAGTTGCTTAGACTTAAACTAAGCTCCCAAACCTCCAAAACACTGGTTTCAAAGCCGAAAACCAAATTCCACTCACCGATTCCGTTTCGCCCCTTGCCGAAACACAAATCAAGCTTCCGGATCACCACCACTTGAATCCAAAGATGACTCCCCTGTTTTAAACACATCAAGCAGAGGATTAATGCATCATCATGCATTAATAGCTTCAATGAAAGCACCTAAACTCGATGCTCTCATCCACACTCCATTTTCGGCTACCAAACACAACCGAAAATGCATCCAAACAACTCCTCAACAAAGCCCAGCCATAAACCAACAAAACTACACATCCTTTAACATCATTTAACATCTAAAAAGGACCTAATAACATCCTTATACCTCCAGCAACATCAGATCCACAAGATCACTCCAAAACAACCAAGAATCACAAGCTAAACTTAGGAAATTCAACCTATCCGGGATTGCATTAATTAAAACTCAATTCCTTATCAAATTAACATTCATTTAACATCAAAAACACACCTCAAATCACTGCTTTAACAGATCAAACGAAAATTCATCAAAAATCACCAAATCTTGCATTTAAAGCCAAGATCCATCACACAACTTTAAAACCATTTATAAATCATCAATTAAGGATTGAGAACTTAGGAATTTTAGTAAAGAACTGAGAGTTTAGAGGAGAATGACGTTCTTACCTCCAAACTTGAGTTTCTCCTCTTTTAGAACCAAAAAGCTTAAAGAATCAAGTAGCAAATGGTGAGGTTTTGTTGATGAGATGATTAGCAATCAAAAGAGGATTGAAAAGAGAGATTTAAGTGACAAAATCAGAAGAAAAACTCTGGAGAAAAGGTGTTTGGGTTGAGAGAAAATGAGAGAAAGGAAAATGAGATTTTATGAAAAATTAGTTAGAAATAACTTCCCTCCACTTTCCTTTTGTTTAAAAATCAGAATTAAATCATTAAATATCTTAGAAAAATCTGGAGAAACTCCATTTCGGTAAATAGCTCCTTAAAGATTCAAAGTTTCAATCCTTTCTAAAACAGTCACGCAGTTTTCAAAATTTACATTTTGGTCACTAGCCAAAATGTCACCCTTCCAAACCTCATTTTGTAAAATTGATTTCACAGTTCACTAATATATATTAAAAGAAGATTTTAGAACATTTTTCCATATTTTTATTGCAACCCGAACTAGGCTTTCCTAATTTCACCTTTTCATATTCGAACAGCACTTTGACCGAACCGGTCAACGCCCAAACTTCTAAGCCCAAAATCGGGGCGTTACAAAAAAGTCTCCATATCTATTGTCCGTAAAGACTATCTCATGCCTCATTTCTTTTCATTATTATATATTTATAATTTTCTTATATTTACAAAAATACTAGTTTTGAATGTAGAATTCTGAAGAGTTGGTTATTGGTATAATAATTCTTGAAAAAGAAGCAAGCAAGATGCTTGTTGTGCAATGGAAAATGTATTTAATTATTTTCCTTGTCTTTTATCGTTGATTTAAGTTTATGATCTGCATAATATGATATTTTGTGTTTTTGTTTATTTCAGGCATATGAATTTCTGTCTCCAGAGTTTCAACCTCCCATACAATATTTGATTACATTTCTTCGTTTAACTTGTCAAATATATAATTTTGTCACAAAAGGTTCCTTTTTCATTTGATATTTAAATTTATGTTAATTGTGATAAAATTTATTTTTTTGATGAAATAAATATTTTGTCTCTATAAGTTAAATTTATTGACAAAATAGAAACAATGAGAAATTAATTTTTGTTGCAATATGTATTTTTGTCACAAAATTAATTATTTTTTTATGTTAAAATACAAATCAATTGTTGCAAAACATACTTCTCATCATGAAATAGTTGATTTATTCTGTTGAATATTTTTTTGTGATACATTAATTATAGTAACAAAATTTATTTTTGTGATGAAATAAATATTTTTTAACAAATATTTTGTCTCTGTAAGTTTCATTTAGTGACGAAATAGAAACAATGAGAAATTAATTTTTGTTGCAATATGTATTTTTGTCACAAACCCTTATAATTTGATGTTAAAAGACAAGTTAGTTGTGACAAAACATACTTCTCGTACTGAAATAGTTAATTTATTGTGATAAATATTTTGTCTTGATAAGTTAGTTATAACAATGTGATTTCATTGTTACGATAAAAGGTATAAAATGGTAACAAACACATTTGTCGCTATATATTTTACATGACATAGTTGTTCTAACAAATATGGTAACAAACAAAATATGTCAAAATAAATATACCGTGACAAATTTAGTACTTTTAGTGATAAATAATTTTGTTACAATATTTTAATTTTTTTGTAGTGACGGGTTCTCCTGGTTTCTATCGTATTCTAGATAAAAACATGAGGAATACAAATAATTTCAGTATTTGTTATCAACAAATCTTGGTTAGATTAGATACATACATTAATTTCATGTCTGCAAGGGTTAATATCTTTATCCTGCTGCCTTATACCCCGGCATAAGGCAAATAATATAGGCCTTTAATTGATGATGATCTGTTTATTGTTTTTGTTATACACCAAGCGATTTATAGGATGAATGACAGGCCATTAGTCCATACCCGTTTCAAGGCTTTTGTGGAGTTCAATAGGGTTGCTGGTGAAGGTGAGAAAGAGGTGGGGGTTGGGGGTGAAGGAGGGTGAGTGAGTGAGGGAACCAATGGTTTTTATTTAATTAAGTATATGAAAATATTATTAAAAAAATATTATTTTTTATTTTTTATTTTCACGTCATAACAGAGTTAGAAATGTAACGGTAGATTGATTAAAATATGTCAATGTTTAAAGTTCAGTGCTAAAATTAAGCATTTTGAAGGTTAAGTGACCAAAATAGGTCACAGAGCAAAATTGAGTGATAATTTAAGTATTTTACTCTTATTAAATTTGTAAACTCAAATATGTTGATATATTTTTAATATGCTGGTGTGATTACAAGATAGTATCTATTCAATTTTCTTAGTTCTTTAATAATGCACACACACTGTGCACACATTGTGCTTGAACATTAATATATTCTTAAATGTTTACATTATTGTATTATTTATTTAGTTTTAATTTTATATAAATTAGTTTTCTTTGACACTCTAATTTCACGTGTATGTTCACATTCATATTTATTTCATCCAAAGATAAATATAAATATTCTAAAAATTGAACAAGTATAAATTATAGTTTGAGTAACTGATGTAGATCAAACATGAAATCTATTTAAAAACAAAAACTTTGTTTAAGTTGTAAGTAGTTTTAGAGGTCCATGCCAAAATTGTTTATTTCCTTTTTCTATGTTTGATAATCATGAAGAATGTTTTATTCAGAAGATATTCAAAAACTTTAATTTATGCTAGCACCAAGATCACAAAGTGTCTTACCCACAAATTTGTCGCCAATTATGCACGGTATGATGAAACTCCTATGATCCTTCTTCTTCTAGGGTGGATGTCTGTGCAAAATAGTCATGCATCCTTCTGTTATTTTTACCGTTTCGAATTCCTCAAGTCTGGACTTTTTTGACATGGCATCCTTGAGAAATTTCGCATAACCGGGCATCTGCTTGAAGGCCTCTAACATCGGTATATTAATTTGCAACTGCTTAAAAATATCATAAATCTTTTTGAGCTGGTACTCATGTTTCTGTTTTTGTAACCGCTATGGAAAAGGAGGTGGAGGACGGTAATCTTCAAGACGTCCTTCACATGGCATTCGGATCTGAGGAGGTTTAGGTTCTTCAGCATCCTCTATTTGCTCCTCTGTCCCTTCTTCTGTCACGACATGTGTGTCGGCAATAGGTTGTTCTTCCTTTGTCGGGGCAGTGTTCACGGCAGGTGTATCTAGGGTCGGCTCCATACTTGGTATGCTCTTTATCTCCAGCCCTTGTAACTGTTTCCCACTCCTAGTTGTGATTTCTTTACACTGCTCATGTGTGGGTTCTCTAGTGACCTCAGTATCACTAGGGAATCCTCCGTTTTGCCTTGGCTTGATATGCTGGGAAACCTGGCCCATCTGCGTCTCCAGTGATTTCAGGGTAGCCTCATGGTTAGTCATCCTCATCTTTGTTTTGTCCATGAATGACTTAGTTTTCTTGACAAAGTGATCCATGTTCGCCATGCAAGCTCCTATCTGTGACATGAATGTTGCCAATGTCTGCTCCAGTATACTAGGTGCGGCTACCGGCTGCTGTCGCGACAGGATTCTGGGTGCCCCTTGATTTTGGTTGTTCTGTAATTGAGGATTCAGTGTATTGTTGGGATTGCTCCAGGAAAACTTAGGATCTTTCCTCCAGTTAGGATTGTAATTGTTGGAATCATTGTTTCTTGGCTTGTTATAATTCCCAACATACATCCCTTCTTCTAACTATAATGGACAATCTTTCGAACTGTGGTTCCCACTACAAGTCTCACATTCTTTGCTAGGTTTTCGCTGCAGATTTTCCACCGCCTTTGTGAGGTATGCAACCTGTGATTTCAGGGAATTGTCAGCTTTATAATCCTTTATAGTTATCCCTCGTTTGCCCCCTCTCATAGCTGTAGGAAATTGCTCATCATTCTTTGCTAGGTTTTTCAACACTACCATTGCCTTGTCTAGATCTTTATCCAATAATAGCCCATTTGTCGTTGAATTTATTCTCATGCGAGTGTGTGTATTGGCATCATTGTAGAATTTAACGACACAGGGAATCCATGCATCAGGTAGTTCCTTAGAAGAGTTGTAAATCTGTCCCATGCCTCGTGCATTGGTTAGTCATCCTCCTGTTGAAAAGTAGCAATTTCGTTACGCAATCTCTCATATAAATGAGAAGGACTAAAACGAGATAAGAATTCACAAGAGAGATCTGCCCAAGTTCGTATTGAACCCAATGTTAGTTTATTCCACCAAGTTTTAGCTCCGTCTCTCAATGAATGAGGAAATAACCGGAGCCTCAGTATTTCCGGATTTATTCCTGGCAATCTAAATGATCCAAAGATTTCTTGGAACGTTTTCAGATGTTCTCGGGCATCCTCTGTTGCAGCACCACTAAACTGGCCAGTGGAATTTATCATGATGAACATAACAGGTTTCAACTCGAAGTTCTCAGCTTCCACGTCTGGAAAGGTGGTCTCCAGTTCAACATGGTCATTGATCATATAGTCACGGCAGGACTACCGTGCAACAGCAGCAGGCCGTTCATTTTGAAGGTCTTGGGGAGGATCTTCAGCAACCCTCTGGTTATCATCTACCCCGTTGTCCTGCATTGCTTCTAGATGTTCCTCAAGATAGTAGTTTCTTGCTATCAAGAGGCGGACTCGGTTCCTGAGGTTATACGTGCGTTCGATTTCAGGGTCTAGTTCGTACTCAGGTTCTTTGCCTCGTCTAGATCTATGCATAAGCAAACAGAAAACCTTGTGAAAAGCACAGGGTAAATAATACCAATAAAAATAGAGAAAATTAAAAAGAAAAAGTGCAGTAAGAGTAAGGGTAAAGATATGTTGCCAGTCCCCGGCAACGGCGCCAAAAACTTGTTGTGTGTCAAAAGTCCTATCGCAAATAGTGCAAGTGTACACGACGCAAGTAGTAAATTGAAATTGACAATTTGGAAACTTTCCCCTCAAGTAAGATTATTTATGAAAAACCGTCCCAAAATTATTATTCAATATAAGTGATAACCTTTAATGTTTCATCTTAAAACAAGCATGCTAAAAATAGTTTATCAAATCCCAAAAATAATAAATGTCCAAAGTCCACGTTTACAACCAAATCTGAAAAATACTTAAATAAATAAATATAAGTCTAGAACAAAGCATACTATTAAATCAAAATAAATCTTATTCGTACGAGGTCCTCCAAGTACTGAAACCTAAGTCTGGAAATCTGAAACAGATACTAAGGGGGAGTCAGCTATAAAGCTCAGTGTGTCTCTAAAGTGCATAACAGAAGTCAATCCAACAGTAACATCACAAATACAGAATTAACAGATATTTTGAAGTATTACAGGCAAGGCATACAAATATCATAACATGACATGCACCATCTACATCACCATCCTAAGAGTGAGGTTCCCCTGAACCACTCTACACCTCAACACCGTGTCCGAAGTAGAACCCATCCCGAAAGATGCAACTACTAATCCGAAGCGAAGTTCAACCCGAAGGATGAAGTCGCTGAGCTTCCTTCATACAATATCCCAACCCAATGATATGACATGTAATCCGATTTCAGAGTCCGAATGCAATCTTGTTAAATATCTAAGATGCATGTACATAATAATCCGATTTCGATATGTGTTACATAACATGATCACAGCATCTGAGTCATACATTATTGTCAAATAACAGAGCAGAATAGCATACAGTCGAGTCATACAATATTTATCAGATAACAGAGTAAAATAACACACAGATATATAAATCATTCATATCATGCAATCAAACATCAAAGACATGTAACACAGACAGAGAACACACCTTAGGCAGCTAAATAGTCAATGTCGATAGTGACGTCTCCCACGCTCAGCCCTAGTGGAAGGTCGGACAGAATCAGGTCCTAAAAATAAAGAACACTATATGATATTTCCTACTATGCCACTTTCGAATAAACTACACTGAACATAAATCTTACTAGCAGATCTCAAAGACTGTGCCACCAGAGGTCTACCTGGCAGAGGAGGAGGTAAAGTCTCGGGGTCAGAGTCCACGTCACCTAAACACAAAAATATCTGAGTCAAACTCCAATGCAACATTTAACAAAATTCCGATATCAAGATATAAATTTGATCCAAAAAGGTCTTTCGGGTTCGAATCTGAAGAAACAGACAGCGGCAACGGAACTAGAATGTCGAAAAACATATATGTGGACACGACCAAAAAAGTCAACCCAAAGTCAAAACTGACGTTATCATTGACTGTGATGACAGCATCGCTGACGTCAGCCTATATCAGCAGTGCAACAGCAGATGATGTCATCGCTGCATCAGCCCACTGCTCCGGTTCAACCCAGCCGCCCGGTCCGGTTCCACTCACCCAACCAGTTCAATCCATCAGCCACCCAAAAACAAAACCCTAAAATCAGATCCCGGCGACGCCCGACCACCCCTACACTACAAGCGAACCCGACGGCGGCCACGACTTTACCAGCCACGACCAACGCGGTGCAACCAGCGCCCGACGTCGGACACGGCCAATACGACGATGACGGTAATCTCGAAGCCCAACAGTCCCAACCACGTCACTCACCCAAACTCGAGACGGCAGCGGCGCACACAGAGGACGACGACGCGACGGAAAACGAGAGGTCGAAGCTTCCTGGCCTCTTCGTTCCGGCGATAGAAGGCGGCGAACGAAACACCCTACGGCGGGTTTTGATCGGACGACCACAAGGATCCCACTGGTGGCCGCGAAACGACAAACGGCCGACGCGAACTCCTTGGCTGGAGCTTCAACAGAAAGAATGGGGAAAGGCTGATATGATTTGTATTTTTTTTATTATTATTTTAGAGAGACGATATAAAGAACGACGCACATGACAAATCTGATATTGAAGGAGTGCTTACCCTAAGGAATTGGGTAAATTATAGGTGGAGGGTCTCCACTTTAGCCCGCTTTACACCTTGACCTCACAACTTTCAATTTACGCAATTTGGTCCCCAATTCCATTTATGTTAAAATCTGAGATTTTTCCCCAATTTTTAGGGTTTTCAATTGGGAATTTTCACAATTAGGGTTTTCAATTTAGGGCTAAAAATGGGGTGTTACAGAAAGAGTTTAGATTGATTGTAAAGTGATATTGGGAAACAAGTAATATAAAAGATAAAAGACTCAGGTTTAAGAAATAGGCCGGTATTGAATTGCTCAATAGTGCAGGTGTTGCACTGAATAGAAACTTCTGTTCTGTTGTCGTCCATGTTGCGGCAGCACCTGTCGCGGCAGAAGTCTGTTGATGTCGCGGCAGCGATCACACAACTCTGTACTTCAAGCTTGGCAAGAATCCCTGCTATGACTTGTCTTATCCTTAGGCTCAAGTGATGTTTGATGAACACTTCTTAGATGATACCTCCCGGCGTAAATCGAAGGGTGAACACCAATGTTGTCGAATTCTTCCTTAGCCACTTAACCTCGTACTTATCCCTAAGTCGAGATGGTTTAACCATAAGCTG
Source organism: Hibiscus tridactylites (assembly GCA_958450335.1). Taxonomy (NCBI): domain Eukaryota; kingdom Viridiplantae; phylum Streptophyta; class Magnoliopsida; order Malvales; family Malvaceae; genus Hibiscus; species Hibiscus tridactylites. The sequence goes on from OY288266.1 coordinate 37,164,850, forward strand.
GAAAACACTTATTTATTTCGTTCATATGTTTGACTCTCCCGATATCAACCAAATGGATAACCTCACAAAGTTCTCTCGATACTCTAGCGAGATATGAAAACCAGAATAAATAAACTTGAAGTTTTATTGCTTGAATATAAAATTCATAAAATAGTACAATCCTTGCAACTACTTTACAAAATCAACCCTTAGCCATAGGGGAAGTTTAGAACATAATGAAGAGGGGAAAACGATAAGGGTTTTGGGGAAGACGACTAGGAATAAGATATCCTCCCCTAGGTCGAATTACATGCCTTTATATAGGCCTTGGGTCCAAGTTTTCTAATATGGCAAGAATACAAGTTTAAACTAAAGTACAACTCTTTTCTTGCTTTGAGTTTCTTCCTTGGACTTTGGGCTTGGCCTTCATTCTGCCTCAGGGCTCAGAAAAATATAGAAGTGGTTCACGACAGACCGACTTGAAATCTTCTATCTGTCGAGCTCCACTTCACTCTTCCACCTCACCAGTGCTGTCGTCATGGCTGCCACGGTAGTGGCCACGACAGCGTTTGCTCCTTGACTCCAGTCCTGTGGTCCAGCTTTGCTCCCTTGCTGCTCTGAGTTTGCCACAACAGATACCTGCAAAATTGACCAAAATCTGTAGCAACTGCGCTATTTTATCTACTTGTGATGTATATGCAAAAATCTACCTAAATGCAATGAATTAAGCTTGAATGCAGCAGAAATATGGGTTAAATAAGGGGTAAAATATAGAACTTTTATACACTCAACAAGGTACACACTTTGAACCTCTTGTTTTTTTCAAAATTTATTCCTCCTAAGCCTTCACTTGAGCATGCTCCAACATTAGAGTGAAAGCCCTCGCCATCTCATCTTAGATATGCTTATTTGGGAAGCAATGAAACTTTGCATGTGATAATCTCATCTAGTCTTACACGTAAACAAGAGTCTATTTTAATAAATATACTGTCGCAACATTAAAGAGCTTTAGGTAGGACTATGGCTGACTTAAAGGGGATAAGCCCCACTATTTGCATGCACAAAATTTGCTTGATAATTGTCACATCAATTCTATTGAACCCCAAAGAAGGCTCAATCCCATCATGAAGAAGGTGGTGATGAAGGAGATAATCAAGTGGCTTGACGATGGTGTAGTTTATCCCATATCAAACAGCTCGTGGGTTAGTCCATACCAATGTGTGCCAAAAAAGGAGGCATCACCGTGGTGAGTAACGATGAGAATGAATTATTGCCACCAAGGACTGTAACGGGACGAAGGATTTGCATGGGCTATAGGAAGCTCAACAAAGCTACCAAGAATGACCATTTCCCTCTCCCATTCATTGATCAAATGCTAGATAGATTGGTGGGAAAAGCATTCTATTGTTTCTATCATGGATACTCAGGGTACAATCAGATTGCTATAGCAGCTGAGTACCAAGAAAAGATGACATTTACATGTTCGTATGGTACCTATGCTTTCACTAGAATGCCTTTTGGACTCTGCAATGCCCCAACAACTTTTCAGAGGTCTATGTTGGCTATTTTCTCAGATATGGTTGAGGAATTTTGGGATGTCTTCATGGACGATTTTTCAATCTCTGGGGAAGATTTTGATTCATGCCTAGAAAATATGGCCAAAGTGCTCAAGTGATGTGAAGAATTTGATTTATTGCTCAATTGGGAGAAATGTCATTTTATGGTGACTGAAATAACGATCATTGGTCACAAAATATTGAAGAATGACATTGGGGTGGATAGAGCAAAGATTGAGGTAATTGAGAAGATGCCTCCTACCACAAATGTGAAGAGCATCAGGAGTTTCTTGGGCCATGCTGGCTTTTATAGAAGGTTCATCAAGGACATCTCCAAGATCTCCAAACCACTGTGTAATTTGCTACAGCAAAATTAGCCCTTCATATTTGATGAAAAATGCCTCAACGCTTTCGAAGAACTGAAGGAGAAACTTACCTCAGCACCTATTGTTGTTCCACCTTATTGGAGCTCACCTTTTGAGTTGATGTGCGATGCAAGTGACTACGCAATAGTAGCAGCTCTTGGACAACCCCGAGGTAAACTCTTTCATGTTATTTATTATGCTAGTCGCACATTGAATGATGCACAAATCAACTACACCACAATTGAAAAGGAATTGTTGGTTGTTGTATTTGCCTTTGATAAGTTTAGGTCATATTTAATATGCACTAAAGTTATTGTTCACACCGATCACTCGGCTATTAAATACTTAGTGACCAAAAAGGATGCTAAACCTAGACTTATAAGGTGGATACTACTCTTGCAATAATTCGATTTGGAAGTTAGGGGTAGAAAAGGGTGTGAAAACCAAGTAGCCGACCATATTTCTAGGCTAGAAAACAATAAAGAAAAACACGATGAAATGGAAATTAAGTAGGAATTCATTGATGAGAAAATACTATATGCTGCAGCAATTCCTTGGTATGCTGATATTATTAACTTTCTCGTTAGTGGTATTTTGCCTCCTGATTTGAATAGATAGGGACAAAGGAAATTCAAGCATGATGCAAGATCCAACTTTTGGGAGGAACCATATTTGTTCAAGCAAGGCGCTGACCAGATCATTAGACGGTGTTTCCCCGAAGAAGAGCACAAGGAGATACTTTTCCATTTTCATTCATCTCCTTGTCGCGGACATTTAGGAGGAACTAGGACTGCTGCAAAGGTCCTACAATCGGGATTCTTTTGGCCCACTCTCTTCAAGGATGCACACGCATTTTATCAATCATGTGATCGCTGCCAAAAGTCAAGTAACATTTCAAGGAGGTATGAAATTCCATTGCAAGGAATCTTGGAGATCGAACTTTTTGATGTATGGGGAATAGACTTCATAGGACCATTTCCCTCATCTTATAGAGACTTATACATTCTTTTGGCTGTGGACTACGTATCTAAATGGGTTAAAGAAATTGCTACTCCAAGGAATGACTCCAAGACTGTCATGAAGTTCCTTCACACGAATATCTTCACAAGATTTGGGACGCCAAGAGCAATTATCAGTAATGAAAGAACCCTCTTTGACAACAAGTTGATTGCTAGAGCATTACAAAGGTATGGTGTGAGGCATAAGATTGCTACAACATATCATCCTCAAACTAACAGTCAGGCTGAAGTCTCAAATAGAGAAATCAATCAAATACTTGAGAAAGTGGTCAACCCAAAAAGGAAGGATTGGTCTCCCAAGCTTGATGAAGCTCTTTGGGCTTACCGTACAACTTACAAAACACCTTTTGGAATGTCATCGTTCAAGGTAGTCTATGGGAACGCTTCTCATCTACCCGTTGAACTCGAGCACAAGGCCTATTGGGCCATTAATAAGCTCAACATGGATGAACAATTGGCTGGAGAAAGAAGGCTCTTAGAGTTGAATGAAATGGAAGAATTCAGATTGCAAGCCTATGACAATGCGCGCTTATACAAGGAGAAAAAAAAAGTGGCATGACAGAAATCTTTTGTCGCGACATTTCTCAAAAGGGCAACAAGTGCTCCTTTATAACTCCAGACTTAAGCTCTTTTCCTAGTCACGATGGTTTACAATGGTTAGGGCTTTTCCTAGTCTTAAGCTGAAGTCAAGATGGTTAGGTCTTTTCCTAGTCCACAAGGTCTATTCCCATGGCACGGTGGACATTAAGAAGCTTGATGATGACACAATATTCAAGGTCAATGGACAACGTCTGAAGCTTTACAATAGAGCCCTAGTCTTGCGTGATAAGTCCTCATTCATCCTCCATGATGCTTAAGAGTTTGAACCCCTCCCTTCCTTTTCTATTTTGCTACAACATTTTTATGTTCATAAATAATGTAGTTTAATTTTTATCTTTATTTCGTACTCTAGGCTTTAATCCCTTTTGTCCTTTTGCTTCATTACGCTTTTAGGTCAAGTTTGTTTGTTTTCATCTGAGCAACCCTAGGGACGCAGCTGGAAGGTTAGGGTGCAACACGTATCAGGCTTTTATCTTTATAAGGATATAAGGAATGGAAATTAAACTTTTCCAACATGAGTGGAAGTCGGCTCAAAAAGGGCAAAAAGAAGGGGAATTAATTAACCCTTTCACCTTTTCATTTAAAAAACCCTAGCAATTATTACCCAGGTATTTTCTCTTTCTTCCTTTTCACCTTTTCAATTTATAATCCTTTGTCCTTATCTTACACACACACCGCCCAAACACCTCCAACACACTCTCTTTCACATTGTGTCAGTTACCTCCCCTTAACTCCCATCACCCTCATCATCAACTCCCACTAATTCTCTCCTTCATCATATCAAAACAAAGAAAACAAAAAGACCCCTCACCTTCATCTTCTCCAACCAGCAAAAACTCAAAAACCCAACCAAACTTTTTCTCCCATCTCACCCATATTCTCCTTCTTTTTTCTAACCAATGGTGCGATGCAAAAGAGTTAAAGGCACATCTGGAAGTAGCCAACCAAAGCCCGTGCTTATAAAAAAATTTTGGACGACAAAGCAAAGGAACGCTTCCAAAATCTCCAAGACCAGAAGTTGCTACCGGAACAAGGGTTAAAGTTTCCAATTGAAGGGGAACTAGGGTTTGACAAGGATATCTTGGACGTCATCGCAAACCACCAATGGGCCACTTTTGCTCCTCACCCATAGAACTTTTGCATCTCGATCGTCTAAGAATTCTATGCGCATCTTACCAGCCCTACTCAATCTAGCGTGTATGTGCATGGCGACCAAATCAAATTTATTGCGGCCAAGATCAACAAGTTCTTTGGCTTTAAGAACTCAGAAGACCACTACACACCTTTTGCTGAAAATGCCGACCCGAAAACTGTTAAAGAAGTGCTGGAAGATTTATGCTTTTAAGGCACGAACCTGGATGCATCCAACAAGGCAGTGGAGCGCGCACATCTTATGTTGGAGGCCAAGCTTTGGATTCATTTTGTCAAGAACAGACTCATGCAAACTTCTCATACAACAATTTTTAACATTCCAATGCTCATTCGCTTTCATTCAATCTTAAATGGCAGGTCCATTGATGTGGGGAAAATTATCGTGCATGAAGTATACGCGTGCTTGAAGAGAAATTCTAACCCATTAATCTTCCCAAACATTAGGGAAAAGTCCTATTACACTAGAGATGGTCCCATCTATCAAAGGATTCGACGAGGATACTCAAGTAGAGACACTGGGAGGAGGTGCAGAAACTTTTTTGTAGCAAGAATTGTTGCACTGGTTGCTTCTACTAATCGTCTCCGAGAGGACATGGACAAAATGCGCGAGGACTTGACTACTTTCTTTAGGTATATCAAGGAGAGGGATGCAGTCATGAACAACTACTTCAAGGAAATCCTACCGCACATTAACATCGACTTCCCAGCCTTCTCTGAATCCCTGGAGGCACATGCGAAGGAGCCACTACCCAGAAGACACCAGTCTCCAACAAAAGCCCTACTCAGACCCAACCTTTCTCCCAGAATCAAGAAACAGATGCTACAACAAGCCCCTACCAAAGAAGAGAAAGAGAACAACAAAAGCTCCCAAAACTTCCCCAACAAAAGAGACGTATGTTGATCCTGTCAACACTATGACAGTTGAATCAGAAGAAGACGAGCCGACGCACTCCATCCCAGCACAATCACCTGCACATACCCCCAAGCATTTCCCCGTCTACAAGAACGTGAAGTAAATGCACTGCCGATAGAGTTTGGAGCACATCGGCTGAGGAGAATGAATCAGACACCATGTCCACCAATCAAGGGACTCCAGCCGAGACAGAACCTACCCCTCCACCAGAACAGGATGAGGTTGTCCCTCATATCGCCTCATTCAAGTCCTCCAACATCAAACACAAAGCGACCAAGTTTGTCACCACCAAGAAGTAAGGTACTCCTTCATCTTGCATTGCATTTAGATTAGTTGCATTTCATTTTATTTTTGTTACATTGTGGACACTACACTCTTGAAGTTTGGGGGTGTTAGTGCCCTTTTGTTAGTCATTTGCATTGCATCAGTAGGAAGAAACAAAAATTATGTTATGGCATTTTGTTTATATAGTTTTGTGAATAAATTAATGATGCCCAATTATGATCAATTTTTATGGCTATGGATTGACATGCGTGACTATTGAGATTGGTAGAATTAACTCTAGGGTTTGATGCTTGATCTTTTTATTGTTACACGATTGTATGCTCCTTAGGTTTAAGACTGTTAGAGAAATTTTTAGAACTTATGCTTATCCTTTTTAAATTGAATTTAATGATCTCATATAAAGAAAAAATGAAGCAATAAAGGCTTAGTTAATCTTCCTTGTGCTTATTGAATATACTTAACTATGAATAAATGCTACGACATATTTATAGAGGGACACTCCGCTTTGTGTTGCATTGCTTGGAAATCACACTTAAATAAATGGCAGCAACATCAAATGAGTGAATGAAAGTTGTCACGGGATGACTCTACCTAATCTCTCAGGGATGAGCGGTATGCTCCTTGCTCATCTAGAGTGAGGGATGGTAGGTGTGACAAGCTGACACCCCTCTAAAAAAAATTTAATTACGAGAGTAAAATTTTCTGCTAAAACAGTTCAAACACTATGATGAACTTGAGTTCTTGTAAGAAATTTTTCTAGCTCTGTTAAGCTTAAGTTGCATGCAATTACGCACACACTAACAAAGGATCTTACCCTATGAAATTATTCATAAAATCTCAATAATGTCTTAAGTATTAAAGCTTTCCTTTTTTGAGGGCTGAAATTTTGCCATAACATCTACCTTGAGCTAATTTTTTGCCACAACATTTCCTCTGTTTCTCTCTATTCATTTCTTGAGGACAAGCAATAGCTTAAGTTTAGGGGTGTGATAACTTGCCAAAATGCTTATAATTTACACATGTTTACTTAGGTATTTGTTTGTTCTCAAGGTCATTTCATAGCACATAGGTGCATTTAGAGCATATAGTTGCATACATCTTTTCTTGTTGGTGGTTTGGCTTGATTTCACAATATTAGATGCCGCTGGAAGGGTATGTGCTGGTGTTGTGATGTGCAGGTTGAAGCTGGTGTGAAGCTGGACAAGGAAGAAAATGCTACAATATTTTGGAAAACAATTCATGGCGCGGAAAAGGACAAAGCAACGCGCACATTCTAAGAGCCCACATGTGCGAGCCCCCTTTTTGTCTGAATGTGCCCCACATGCATAGGGAATATTCCCCAGGACGTCAAAGAATATTAGGGCACAAAACCCTAGGAGCCCTCACTATATAAAGGACATGAGACCCTCATTAAAGAAGAGCGGCGAAAAAGGTGACAAAAGGCTAGGGAGAGAAAGCAAAGGCGGCTTTTTTCCTTTCTTCTTTTTCCACCACTTGGTGTCCTCCATCGTTGAAGTTCCAAGGGTTTGACCTTGCTGACCTTGAGAGTGGCAGCAAGCCTAGGGTGGTTCGTGGCATTGCAGTCCATTGCTGATCGGGAGTTTCTTCTTCCATATCTTTTGCTTTAGCATTTCTTTTATATCTCGAAAATGGGTTGTACAAACAAGATACTTTGGATGTTTATTGCTGAGCCATGATCTGATTTTAGGTGGCTTGGCTTATTTGGATGATTTATGATTTTAGTTTCTTCAATGCATGGTTATTTATCTCTTGTTTCTTTCTATGTTTTGTCTATGTATGTTAAATGCTTAGGGTTGTAAAAGCCTTCGAGAGTTGGCCTTTCCTTAGGTGTGAGTTGAAGTTAGTAATCAAGAGAGCTACCTTTGACCTTCATATGCAATGGAGTTGGCTGCTGAGAGGCACATCTCTAATCCACCTTAGAGATAAGTGATGGGTTTCAACGGCTAAAAAGGATAGAACTTTATGGGTAGGGGGAGTATTAGAGTTCACACTGAGAGGTATTGCTATAGTATTTCCGAATCCCAGTTTCCTTGCTAGAGATAGTTGAGGAGCAACCTTAGCAAACCCTGCCAAGCATAAAGTAAGCTAGTGAGATAAGCCCAAGTTGAGAACTAAAGTATAGGTTAACCGAGCAACCCAACCAGTCATTCCCAAGTGAGTTTCGCATAGGTAAGAGGACTTGTTAAGTCTACTGATTCCAAAACGTTATTTTTTTGTTGCTACAACATTTATCCCCTGTCTTTATTTGCCAATGCACTCTCTCTTTATATTTCGTGACTTGTGTGCTTAAACTCAACTCGAAACACCATCAATCCCTGTGGAGACGATACTCACTAATCGTTGTATTACTTGTTCGACGTGTATACTTGCACCATATTTGCATATCATTTATAGTACACTACATAGAGTAAACAAGTACTTTATTATAATATGCATTATGATATGTATTATATGACTTTATGATTATTTTATTTTACTTAGCATGCTGCCTAATTTGTTTGTGTTGGTGAAAGACTTAGCATGAGAAAAATATGTATTATGTGTTTTACACTATTATTTGTTTTTCACAAGAAAATTATCTGAGTATTTCACCATGGCCATACATTATGGAGGGTTCACGGTAAATTCACCAAATTTCCAGTATACAAGAAAGAAGGTAACTTTTTTTACATGTGTCATATAGAAAGTATGTCAATGCTTGAAATGTATGATATTGTTGAAAAATTAGGTTTCTATGGTAACTATATATTGTATTGGAAAGAACCTGGGGGAAGCTTAAATGGTAAGCATTTAAGAACATGCAATGATATACTTCTAATACTGGAATGTATGCCTAATCATAGACAACTGCATGTGTACTTAGAAGAGGTTGTAGCTTCTAAGGAACCTGTTAGGACTGAATTTGTTGAAGATGTTAGGACTGAACATGAACTCATTAGGACTGAATCTATTGAACATGTTAGAATAGATGAACTTGTTAGTTCTGAATAAGATGACTCAAAAGAAGATGAAGATTATGTTGATGTTGAAAGTGGATTTGAAGATAGTGAGAATGATTTGAGTGATGTAGATGGGTATGCACATGATGTGCATGTAAGAATAGAGTTTGAAATGGACATTAACAACTTAAATAGTGATCTTTGGGGAGGCTTCCTTGTTATGGGAGTAGATGATGAAGATCAAATTTATGAACCAAATCAATTGCACAGTGCAACTGAATCTGACTCGGATGTTGAGTAGAATAAGAAGCCAAAATGTCTTGAGTTCAATACTAAGGTAGACCCCCTAAACTCACAGTTTCATAAGGGAATGATATTTGGGGATGAAGAAACTTTGAAATAGGTAGTCAGACAATATAGGATTAAAAATAGGGTTGATGTTCAATTTAAAAAGACATGTAATAAAAAAGTACAAGTTGTTTGCAAAGAAGGGTGTTCATGGTACAGTTGGGCCTCAAGAGTTGACCCAAAAGATCCAATAATCATGACATGGCAGATTAAATCTTATGTGGAAGAGCGTAATTGTTTAAGGTGTTTTAAAAATAGAATACAACTTATAAGTGGTTAGCCAAGACATACAATGAAAAATATAGGGTTGGCACTTCATACTCAACTAGACTTCTAAGAAAATATGTCATGTTTGATCATATGTATAATATGTCATTGGGATATTGTTTGAAGCCTAAGAACTTAGCACTAGAAGTGGTGCTTGGAAGTCAGAAGGTACAATACTCTATGATTTATGATTATCTTAGGGAAATTAGGACATCAAATCCTGGTAACACAACTACCTTTATGCTAGATAATAGAGTGTTCCTTACGATGTATATATGTTTACAAGCTTGCAAAAAAGGTTACAAAGGATGTAGACTTGTATTAAGCATTGATGGCTGACTCCTGAATGGTTACTATGGAGGTATATTTTTGGAAATTGTTGTTGTAGATGCTAATGACAACATTTATCCAATTGCATATGATGTTGTTGAGATTGAAAATTAGTCCTCTTGGACTTGGTTTTTGTCACAAGTGAAATATGACTTAGGGATTGGAAGTTCAGATAACATCACAATTCTGTCTGACAAACATAAGGTACTAATACTAACTCTAATTAATTATAAGTATTTTATATCCTTAATTGAATTTGATGCTCGCGTAAAAGTGCCCCGCAATAGTGCAAGTGTACATGTCTCAAGTAATATAGTGATATGTATATCGAGTATCGTCTTCATAGGGATTGAGCTAACCTTTTGATCATACTTCCTCGCACTAAAAAACAATTAAAGTAAAAACACATATGAGTTGGGTTATTTTGAATAATCTAAAGAACTAAAATTAAAGTAATCTAGAAAGTAAAGTAAAGTAAAGAGAAAATCTAGTTGAAAGATTGGGCCAGATTAGAATGGGTCGTAGTGTGGAATTCTATTGACTTGTCTCAGTCTTGAATGCAACAACACAAAGTTGGTGTGGCAGTAACCGAAGTCCATGTCGCGATCGCAATGGTTGAGTCCATGTCGCGACAATCTCTTCCTCTTGGTTAGATGCTATTAAGGTTCGTCAAAGCGTCCTTAAATGGCTCCTCCTTATACCTAAGCTCGAAACACTGTTGATGAATAGACTTTGACCACACCTCTCGGCGTAAACCAAAGATAAACACCAACCAATCACACCCTTCTTTTAGCTACTGAAACTCTTAACCTATCCCTAGGCCGAGTTAGTTAACACCACGAGAGATGAAAACCATGCTTATTCGTTTTGAGAGTTCAACTCTCCCGATATTGGAAAAATGGATAACCTCACAAACTCTCTCTCGATAAGTATGCAAGAATGATTAAAGCCAAGAATAAGCAAACCCTAACTTTATTTCATTAAGAACATAAACAAAGTACAATAGTCTTCACACAACTACTAAACAAACTAATCCTAACCATAAGGAAATTTAGAACATAATGAATGGAAAGAAAACACAAACTAAATCCTAAGCTCTTTCGTCTCTCGATCGTCTTCGACTCCTTTGATGATGGCGGTAAGCCTCCTTTATATAGGGAAAGGCGTAGGCACAAATCCTCCTTGGAGAGGAAGTTAAGTTAGACTTGGACTTAACTTTATTAAAGAGGTGAATCTCTTTAATTTAATACATTATACACTTTTGGCCAAAAGCCCAACTTTATCCCTCCTTCCATGTTTTTGTCCTCTTCTTGAGCTCCAACTACCATGAAAAGTTTATAAAAAATCTGGTATTTAAAGCACTACAAATCGGCTACCACTTTGCCTATTTTGCCCTCCAGTAGGTTGAGTAGTACACTTTCGCAGCATGGCATTTTGTTGCCTCGGTATGGGTCTATGACTAGTTCTACACAACAAGGCTTCATTCTTAAATCATCTTCCCTCAGTAGAAGCTGTCAGTTGTGGCTTGGCTCGATCAGGGTCTGTTGCTACCTGGTTCTCCCTCATCCTTCCTTTGCATTCATTGCCATCATGGCATCTCCTGCCCTAGCGGCGTGCAAATCTGCAAAAGCATCAAACATGCATTAAATAGTACATTTTTCATAGAATAAACATGATATAAGGATCAAAGAAAAATGATGAAATCAACACATGAAGGTCCATAATGCAGCTCAAATTGGTGTAGGTTGAGTGATAATTGACATGTAAACTGGGTGAAAATATAGGACTTTTGGGCACTTATCACACCCCCAAACTCGAACTATTGCTTCTCCTCAAGGAATGCAAACCATCAATTGCCAAACCTTAATTTTTATAAACTGTCTCCTTGGTCTTACTTTTCCTTCTCTCTCCAAACCATAGCGAAGAATGCTCGGCCCTTAAGTCTTAGGATGCCTTAAGAATTCACTGGAATCAAACTATAAGTTTTTGAGAGTGTGTGCATGCATTGTGAACAAGATTATTATAAGGATTCTAAGAAAACACATAAGCATTAACCTACTTAACCTGGGTAAATTCTTTTCTTTTCTTTTTTATAAGTAATATAATTTGCTAGAGCCAGTTTCAGACACCTCTTTTGATTAGCCTAGAGCCGGTTTTGGGCACCTATAAGGCTTCCTTAAGCTAGAGCCAGTGTTAGGCACCTCTAACTTTTTACCCAAAATTTTCTTTCTATGCAAGTCTATGCCCTCGGTGTACTAGAACTCCTCAAACCATACAAGTCACAAAGGTGTTTTAAAGTTATAATCTCATAGTATGATCCCAAATTGTCTTCCTTAAACATCCTAAAATTAAAGGCTCTAAAAAATTATAAACTATGGTAAGAAGAGTGAGTTCTATTTTCATGTAAGAAGATTTAATTAAAATTAAACAAAGGCAATTGATAGAAAGTAATGCCAAGGCATAAGAAAAATTCGGTTAAGGCAATGCAGTAAAAAAATTTGGACAATTAAGACACAAAACTACATGACAATTATATTAGAATGTTGTGGCATGGCATTGCCTTGGATACTGAACCTACACCCCCAAACTCGAATCAAGCATTGCCCTCAATGCTTACATTTCATACATTAAGAGAGAAAAAATTAGCACACAAAATATAAAGGCATTAAAAATAAAAGGGGATAAAGAAGAGGAATTTAAATGGATGGTTATTTGGAAGATTCATCTTCCTCGTCACTTTCGCTCTGTAAGATCAGCCTCTTCGGTTTTGATGCCGTGTGCTTGACTCGTTTAGATTCACGGGGTGACTAGATGCGTGATGGTGGGGTGGGCTTTGCTATTAGCCTAGTGATCTCTTTCCCTTCCTTGGTTTTAGTTTTCCATCCTAAAACAAATAATAAACTAAAACTTTATTCCTAAGGAAAATTAAAGATGTGGAAAAAGAAATAAAAATAGGAACCTATATAAAAATACAAATAAGAAAATAAAGAGGAAAGGTCAAGGCACTAAAGGAGGGCATGCAGACGCATCTCCTAAAGTGATTTCTTCCCTACCCCTCATGATATTCGACTCGGAGTATGACTTTGGCCTTTGCCCATTTACTTTGAACTCGTTCCCATCTTTGATGTTTTTAATTGTTACGGCACCATGGGGGAAGACTTTGACAACTGTAAACGGCCCAGACCATCTTGATTAGTGTTTTTCTGGGAACAAATTGAGACGTGAATTAAAGAGTATTACTTCCTACCTGGGCAGGAACTACCATGGCAGGAGCTTGCTATCGTGCCAACTCTTCGTCCTTTCTTTGTAGATTCTCGCGTTGTCAAATGATTGGGCCCGTAACTCTCCAATTTTGTCTAGGTCTAACATTCTCTTTTGTCCGGCCTTTTCCCAATCCATATTTGCTGCCTTGATTGCCCAGTATGCCTTATGTTCGACTTCAACTGGCAAGTGGCATGCTTTTCCGTACACGAGTCGGAATGGGGACATACTTAATGAGGTCTTGTATGCAGTCTGGTATGCCCATAAGGCATCGTTGAGATGAAGCGACCAATCCTTACGTGAAGGGTTAACCTCTTTTTGGAGGATTGCCTTTAATTGTCTATTTGAGACCTCAGCTTGCCCATTTGTTTGTGGATGATATGTTGTGGCAATCCTGTGTGTGACACCAAACTTCTTCAATGTCGCGACAATCAGTCTATTGTCGAAGTACCTGCCCTCATCGCTGATTATTGCTCTGGGTATTCCAAACCGTATTAATATATGTTTGTGCACAAATTTCTGTACGGTCTTGGAATCGTTGAGGGAGTGGCAATGGCTTTGACTCATTTGGACACATAGTCAACGACTAAAAGCATATAGAGATTGCCGCAAGATGATGGGAAAGGCCCCATGAAGTGAATACCCCATACATCGAATAGTTCCCCTTCAAGTATGGTTTGCATGGGCATCTCATTATGTTTGCTTATATTGCCAGTTCGTTGACATATGTCACATTGCTTGAAAAAATCATGGGCATCTTTGTAGAGGGTGGGCCAAAAGAGTCCCGACTGTAGTACCTTTGTTGTGGTTTGAGCTCCACCGAAGTGTCCTTCGTATGGTGAAGACTGGCAAGTTGGAGCACTTCTTGTTGTTCTTCTTCGGGGACACACCACCTTATAACCTGATCTGCACAATGTTTAAACAAAAGGGGCTCCTCGCAAAAATAATGTTTCGCAATGTTTCGGAACCTCTTTTTCCCTTGATGGTTAAGGTTATAGGGTAAAACACCACTAACTAAGTAATTTACGAGATTTGCGTACAAGGGTGTTGTCGCGGTAGACATTACTGCCAAGGGCAATGTCAAGGCAATGTAGTATGAAAATTTCGAGTCAAGGTTGTTTGTAACTTCCGCGACGGTGTCCTTCTCTACTACCGAGGCTAGCAGTAGCTGCTCATCAGGGAATGCATCTTGTTTTTCCGTACCTGGGATGTCTTCTCTTCCTTGCTCTAGCCTTGAGAAGTGATTGGCGACTTGGTTTTCCGTCCCTTTTCTGTCCTTTATCTCAACATCAAATTCTTGTAAGAGTATGATCCATCGAATAAGTCTCAGCTTGGAATCCTTCTTAGAAAATAAGCATTTTATCGTCGAATGGTCCGTGTGGACAATCATCTTGGTTTCGATTATGTAGGATCGAAATTTGTCGAAGGCAAAGACTATGGCTAGTAATTTCTTTTCAATGGTGGTGTAATTGATCTGGGCCTCGTTTAGTGATTTGCTGGCGTAGTAGATTACATGGAAGAGTTTATTCTGCCTTTGACCAATTATTGCCCCAACGGTATAGTCACTAGCATCGCACATAAGCTCGAAGGGCAGCATCCAATCAGGTGGTACGACAATGGGTGCAGCCACCAGTTTCTATTTAAGTATCTTGAATGGCTCAATGCATTCATCATTAAAGTCAAAGGTCCTATCATGTTCAACTAAATAACACAATGGTTTAGTACTTTTTGAAAAAATTGCAATGAATCTTCGATAAAAACATGCATTTCCTAAAAAAACTTCGGACTCCTTTGACAGTGGTAGGTGGAGGTAGTTTTTCGATCACATCAATTTTTGCTTTATCAACTTCAATGCCCTTTGATGAGATCTTGTGGCCTAGCACTATGCCCTCATCCACCATGAAGTGGCACTTCTCCCAATTCAAAATGAGGTTAGATTCCTCACATCGTTGGAGTACCCTCTCCAAATTGTCAAGGCAATTGTCAAAGTCATTACCAAAAACCGAGAAATCATCCATGAAAATCTCTAGGAAGTCCTCCACCATGTCAGAGAAGATTGCCATCATGCATCGTTGGAATGTTGTTGGGGCATTGCAAAGCCAGAATGACATTCTCCTAAAGGCATATACGCCGTATGTGCATGTAAAGGTGGTCTTTGCCTGATCGCCTGGTGCTATGGAAATCTGGTTATAATCTGAGTAACCATCCAAAAAAGTAAAATGGTTTACCAGCAAGTCTATCAAGCATTTGATTAATAAAAGGAAAAGGGAAGTGATCTTTCTTAGTTGCTTTATTCAACATGCGATAATCCATACAAACCCTCCAACCGGTTTGTAAAACCTATGTTTGATTTTGATATAATTAGATCTTTAAGGATCAATTTGTAAAACTTAAAATTGTTTTTATAAGTCCCTTACTAAGCTTTAAAACGCCAACACTTTAAAACTGATTTGTAAAACTCAAACTCAAAATATTTTCTAAGTTTTCCAACACAAAAACATTGAAAATCGTCCAGGAGTATCGATACACTACCAAGCGTATCGATACCTTTTGCCAAACTTGGTTATTGTCGGAACCCGTATCGATACCCTAAACCCTCGTATCGATACGCCCCTGTGTTAAAATTCAAAGTGTTTGAATAGCGTACCGATACGGCTAACCCTCGTATCGATACGGGCTTTATAATTTTTAAATATTAAGTCGGTTTAAAAATATGACCGTTGGTGTCAGTTGGTTGGTAACCAAACTTTAAAAGGTCGTTGACCCGTATCGATACGCCAAACCCCCGTACCGATACGGATTTCGACAGTGAGCTAAGTTCAGAAAAATGTATCGATACGGCCCTTACCGTTTCGATACCCCATACCGATACGCTTACGCGCGTATCTATACCCTTTATTTATTGCACACAATGGCTCTTTCTTTTCTGAGACACGTACCGATACACCTTCCCGCATACCGATATTGTAGCTGCAGAAGTGCATTTATGGTGGTAAGAGAGGGTTCCAACGGCTCCATTTATATTCCCAACCACCCAAACGGCTAGAAATCAATGAGAAGGTATAAAAGACACATCCAAAAGCTACAGCAACAACTATTGATCTTCAAGAAAACACCTATTCATCAAATCCAAGCAATTGTGCCAAAATTCCTATTCGTCTAGAAATCCCAATTGTAATCTTCATTCATATCTTGTTCAATTGGGTTGAGTGCTTGTAAATGGGCTATCATTTGTATTGGGAGATACCTTATTAGCCAACAAATTTCTTTGTTCACTTGTGTGAGGATTGGGTTGAATTTTGGGTAGAAAATTCAACCGAAATTGTAAGGGTTGCCTCCTTAGCCTAGAAAAGGGGAAGAGCAATTAGTGGAATTGTTGCAAATCCTTAGTGAAGCTAAGGTAGTGGATGTAGAGTTCATTTGGAACTTGAACCACTCTAAATCCCTTGTCTATTATTTTTAATTTGCAATTTCCACCACAAAACCTTTAAATTTCCAATTCACCCCCCTCTTGGTTTATATTGATCTTGCGATCCACTCAACATGGTCACAGTCCTAGTTGGGATTAATTCATTGTTCTTGTTGGTTATCACGGTTATTCCACCTTTCTTTGGTACGCAGTGTAGCAGGCTTACCCATGTGTTGCCAGAGATAGGATATATGATTCCGGTATCGATCCATTTGATAATCTCTTTTCTTACCACCTCTTTCATGGTTTGGTTAAGCCATCTTTGAGCCTCAATGGTATGTTTGTGATCATCCTCCAAAAGGATTTTGTGCAGGCAAACCACTAGGCTTATTCCTTTTAAATCAGCAATGGTCCACCTTATTGCCTTCTTGTGCTGCCGTAGCATATTGATCAAGCTTTGTTCCTGTTCTCGGTGCAACTTAGAAGAGATGATTATGGACAAAGTATAATTGGTTTCCAAATAAACATATTTTAATTTATCGGGTAACAGTTTTAATTCAAGAACCGATGGTTGCTCGATTGAAGGTTTTTCATTTTTTTCTTTCCTCTCCAGAATAATTGAGGGGTTCAAAGTACTTACCTGGATGAGAGGTTGTCTAGTGGGCTTCCTCGATGTCAGCTTCGCCAATCTCTTCAGCTTTATTAAGGTTGTTCAGAATGTTATCGAGGCAATCGTCAAAATACATGCCGAGGCAGGGTGCATTAATGTAAAAATTGGATTTTGTGGTAGCTTGCATCACTTGATATTCTTCCTGATCGTCCGCGCGTTTTAGAGTCTAGAGAACATTGAGCTTGACTTGTTGATCGTTTACCCTCATCGTTAGCTATTTTTTCTACATCAATCAAGGTCCTCCCAATGACTAAGAATGGTCACCCAAGTATGATGTGTGCATGTTCTTCTGCCTCATGATCAAGAACGAGGAAATCAACAGGAAAAAATAAATTTATCCACTCTTACCAGTATATCTTCTATTTTTCCTTCTGGTGAACATAGGAGCGATCGGCCAACTAGAGCATTACTATGGTAGGTCTAGCCTTCCCTATTCCAAGCTTTTGGAAACAGATTTGGGCATTAAATTTGTGTTTTCCCCCAAGTCGAACAATGCCTTCCAACATAATGATTCTCGATTGTGCATGGTATCATGAAGCTCTCGGGATCTTTAAGTTTAGATGGTGCTCAGTTTTGCAACATGGCCATACATCCCTCTGTTGCGGCAACCGTCTTGAATTCCCTTATCCTTGTTCGCTTTGACACCATGTCCTTGAGGAACTTGGCGTAATTCGGCATTTTCTCTATTGCTTCCACTAAGGGTACGGTGATGTGGACCTGTTTCAAGATATCTAGAAAATTCTTGAACCGGTACTCTTATTTTTTTTCCGTTTCTCTAACACCCTGAAAGTCGACCTAGTTGGAATTCATTTCGGAGATAGGAAATTCTTAGTCCGATAAAGCTTTAGAGGTTCCTCTGGCAAGCTAATTATTGCTATCGAATATTAATCAGGCTTAAAAGCATTCGAATTTAAGTTTATTATGTAATATAAAGCATCTAGTGACTATATCGTAGGAATTAAGAAGTATAGGGTAAATCCGTAAATATAAGGAAAGTGAGGGACCAATTAAGTAAATGGACCATTTTTAAATTAAGACTCTTATTACGTGGAGTCTTCAGGTTTTTTTCCTTCAAATGAAGGAAAACTCACCAAATTAAAAATCAAGATTGCTAAGCTTGGAGAACCACCGAAAATTTCCTTAAGCAAATTTCACCATCTTCTTTATCCTTACCTAAGCACACACCTCCATTGGAGGAGTTTCAAGTTTTGTAAATTCTTGGCTTTGTCAATTTCGAATCATTGCTAGCAACCGGGTAAGCTATATCCTTTAGTTAATTGTTAGATTCCATGGTTAAATTAGCTTCAATCTTAAGTTAGGGTTTGATTGATTCATAGATATTTCTATAAGTTGCTCATATTGAATCGGATACCGGTTGTGGTATTGTTATATAGATCTCGATATCGAAATATCGATTCTAATGATCTTCCATTAATATTTTCTAGCTCAAGAAGGAGGAATAGAAGCTACACCATCTTCATCTCAAGTTAAAAGCAAAGGAATTTCCATCCGAGAGCCTTGAAGCTTCGGATTGTCAAGGTGAGTGTAATCGGAGTTTCGGGTTAGGCGAAACGCCTTCCCGGATTGTCATTTGGTGTTTATTATCTTTTCGCTAAACATTACTATCAAGGCGAAAGCATCGGATAATAAGTTGGACACTTGGGTAAGTGTCGGTAAGCCAATATTTAAGCATTTACTATAGCTAGTATACATTGTCATTGAGGTAAGTGTTATTATGAAACTCTATGATAAGTCATTTATGCAAGAATTATTTGGACATGTTGAAACTATGAAACTTCATCATATCATTGATCTGTTAAGGATAATTGGAAAAATATAAATATGTTGTGCCTTGGATTGGAATGACTCGGGATACAAATGGCATGCCATAGAATTCATGAGCTCAGTGTTTCGGGTGGAGTACGGTCCTAAGGCTACGGCCTATGATGATTGGCGAGGCGGAGGGATGTGTTGTTATTGGTCAATTGGTGAGGCGGAGGGAATAAGACCATTTATGTTTTGGCGAGGCGGGGGAATTCGAGTATCCATGAATTTAATTCCATCCAAGGAAAATTTATGATTGTTTAAGCTTCATACAAATCAACCATGTATTTAAATTAAGTATTAAGATGGTTATATGGATTTATAATAAATGTACTCATGTCATTCTTTTATTGTTGTTATATGATTACCTCACTAGGCTTGAGTGCCTAATGTGTCTACCTTCATGCATTCTCAGGTTAGGAAGTTGTTCTTGAAGAATCGGATCGGTTGCGAGACAAGTCACTACTCCATATCAAGTAATGTACTTACAATATAACTCCTAGAAAAGTGGCAAGGTAGCTATCGTAGTCACTATGCTCTTTTTGTTGTGGTAAAGGCTTGTCTATTTTGTAATAAGCTTAAAGGCTTAAATATGACTTTCTAGACTTTTGCTAAACTAGCTTAAATCATGCTTTTGGTATTATGGTAAAAATGGGGTAAACTTATTGGAATGACTATGAAAATTTGCATGCTGGTAAACATTGGTAGGAATAAGTTGGATACAAAGTTTCGGCTTAATCGGACATGGTTTGGTATGGTAAAAGCCTCAAAAACCAGATAAAAATATGTTATTACACGTCACCGTATCGGAACGGGTGATGGCGTTTCGATATGGCTAACCAAAAATAAGCCTGTGAGACAGAGCGTTCCGAAACGAGGTGATGCCGTTTCGGAACAGTATTGCTACTGTCGACCCCTGTACCGAAACGAAGTGATGCCGTTTCAGAACATTTTTGCCACTGTCGACCCTTGTTTTGAAATTGGTTTCGAAACGGGTCTAAGTCAAGTCAAGGTCGGTCAACGCGTACCGATACGGGTCAAGCCGTATCGAAACGGTCGGGAAGAAAAAGTCAAAATATTGACCGTGGTCAAGCCGTACCGAAACGGCTTAGGGCGTTTCAGTACGGGCAGCTTCTTTTTGGCTTTTATAAGTTTAAATGTATTAATTCGTAAACCCGGTAAAGATTACAAGATTGGGGATTAAAGGATTCAATTACTAAGTCAGATAGGTTTAAAAAGGTTCAATAAGTTTCAATAAGTCAAGGTATTAAGAAGATTTTGAGGATTAAGGATTAAAAGATTTCCGCATCGGTTTCCAGTAATGCTCTTCGACCCGGTTCTCGATCAGGCCGGGTAGGGGGTGTTACAATTTCAGCTTTTGTGGGAATGGTGGTGGGGTCGCATGTCCTCGATTCTTTTTTGGCCTGGTAATCTAATTTGTGTCATTGGATCTGGGTTGCCCACATTTTTCTGCTTGCCATTGGTAGAATCAATTGGCTATGTCGAGGCAGTGTAGTCAACATCTACCGGGGTAGTGGGATCAGGTATTGTCATGGCAGGTTCTGCCGCAGCATAGGCTTCCTTCTCCTTATCTTCATCTTTGTCACTGGTATAGGGTTCCTTCAGCTGCTTACCACTCCTAGTTTTGATCGCCTTGCATTGTTCATGTGTTGCTCCCATTAGTCTGGAACTCAGAATTAGTGCAAACTGCTCGACTTGAGTTTCTAGGGATTTCAATGTTGCCTTCTGATTTTGCAGCCACGTCTCAGTCTTGTCCATAAAAATTTCAGTCTTTTTTATGAAGTTGTCAGTGTTACCCATATATGCACTAGTATGTGTCATAAAAGCATGAAAAGTGTCTTCCAAAGAACTAGACTGTATTGGCTGATGTGGCGGCATGGGTTGCTGCTGCAGCATGTTCTATTCAGGCATGTTTTGTTGGAATCCCGTTGTTGGAGCATTTTGATTTTTTCGGATTAAGTGCATTATTGGGGTTGCTTCAGGAGAACTTGGGGTGCTTTTTCCAGGCTGGGTTGTAGTTGTTGGACATCATGTTGTTGTTCCTATTAAAGTTTCCAACATAGCAGGCCGATTCTGGGTTTTGCGGACAATCAGAAGAAACATGGTTACCTCCACAGTTTTCACAAAATAAATCCATTACCTTGACTTCCTAGTGAATGTTTTGTGAATGCATGTTCAGGACCAGCTTTGTCAAGGTGGCAATTTGAGATGAAATTGAGTCCGAGGACCCTAGTTCGTTTACTGTGGGTTGGCATCAAATTCCTCTTCAGCTGGATGTTGGGAACTAATAATCATTCTTGGTCGTCCTGTTCAGAATATTCATTGCCTCTTCTGGCTCTTTGTCTAGGAGTATGTCGTTTGCTGAGGCATCAAGCATCATCCTAGTTGTCGTGTTGGCCGCGTTATATACCATAGTCACCTGCGTCCACAATGGGAATCCGTGCAAGGGGCGTTTGTGTAACAGCTCTCTATATCGCACCCAAGCCTCATGCATAGATTCATCGTCAGCCCGTCAAAAAAAGTGATTTCTTTATGCAATTTATCAGTTAAATTTGTAGGATTAAAATGTTCTAGGAAATCACGACATAAATCACTCCATGATCCAATTGATTATGCTGAAATATTGTTGAGCCAGATTTTTGCCCTATCCCTTAGTGAATAGGGGAACAATTTTAATCTCAAAATATCCTCATGTACTCCCTATTTTAAACGAATTAATGATCTGAAGGAAGGATTTGAGGTGTTGTCTGGTATCTTTAGTTGCTGAGCTGCCAAATTGCCCCATGGTATTAACCATGTTGAACATCACGGGCTTCAGTTCAAAGTGGGCGGCCTCGATTTCTGGTGTAACAACTCCAGGGTTTAGTCCGTTCAGGTCCTCTTCAAGGTAGTTTCGGACAGTTAGGCATCGTACTAGCGCAAATTGATTTCACGGATTTTCTTCATCTCCTCTCGGGATATTCTGCTGCCCATCGGCAAGTAGTTGTCCGTCGGCAGGTTACCGCTCAATGGCATTGTTTTCTGGGGCACCTTGGTTGTTGTTTAGGCCTCGGCCCTCAGGTTCTTGCATTGTGGCTACGATCTTTCGTCTAAGATTTAGGTAAGATCGTTCGATTTCTTGATCTAAGTCTCGCAATGGGCTGCTTGCGCTTTGGTCATGCACCAAAACAAAACCAAGTTTTATTAGTACTAAAACAAAACCAAGTAATATAGTGATAATTATATTGAGTATCGTCCCCATAAGGATTGAGCTAGGCTTTTGATCCTACTTCCTCGCACTGCAAAACAATTAAAGTAAAAACACAGATGAGTTGGGTTGGTTTAAATAATCTAAAGAACTAAAACTAAAGTAAGCCAAAAAGTAAAGTAAAGTAAAGAGAAAATCAAGTTGAGAGAATAGGCCGGATTAGAATGCGTCGTAATGTGGAATTCTATTGACTTGTCTTAGTCTTGAATGCAACAACACAAAGATGTCGTGGTAGTAACTGAAATCCCTACCGCAACCGCAATGGTTGAGTCCCTGCCGCAGCAATCCCTTGCTCTTGGGCAGATGTTGTTATGGCTCAGCAAAGCATCCTTGAATGGCTCCTCCTTATCCCTAAGCTCGGAACATTGTTGATGAATAGACTTTGACCATACCTCTTAGTGTAAACCAAAGATAAACACCAACCAATCACATGCTTCTTTTAGCCGCTGAAACTCTTAACCTATCCCTAAGCCGAGTTAGTTAACACCACGAGGGATGAAAACCGTGCTTATTCATTTCATGAGTTCAATTATCCCGATATTGAAAAATGGACAACCTCAAAAACTCTCTCTCAATAAGTATGCAAGAATGATTAAAGCCAATAATAAGCAAACCCTAACTTTATTGCATTAAGAATTTAAACAAAGTACAATAGTCTTCAGTTAACTACTAAACAAACAAATCCTAACCCTAAGGAAATTTAGAACATAATGAATGGAAAGAAAACACAAACTAAATCCTAAGCTCTCTCGTCTCTCGATCGTCTTCGACTCCTTTGATGATGGCGACAAGCCTCCTTTATAAAGGGGAAGGTGTAAGCACAAATCCTCCTTGGAGAGGAAGTTAAGTTGGACTTGGACTTGGACTTAACTTTATTAAAGATGTGAATCTCTTTAATTTAATACATTATACACTTTTGGCCAAAAGTCCAACTTTATCTCTCCATCCATCTTTTCCTCACCTTATTGAGCTCCAACTGCCACGTAAAGTGTGTAGAAAAATCCGACATTTAAAGCTCTACAAACCGGCTACCACTTTGCTTGTTTCGCCCTCCGGTAGGTTGAGTAGTACACTGCCACAACATGGCATTCTGCTGCCTCAGCATGAGTCTGTGACTGGTTCTGCTCAACAAGGCTTCATTCTTCATAAATCAGCTTCCCTTAGTAAAAGCTGTTAGTTGTGGCTTAGCTCGATCAAGGTTTGTTGCTAGCTGGTTCTACCTCATCCTTCCTTCTCCTTCATTTCCCTCACGACATCTCCTGCCCTGGCGGCGTGCAAATCTGCAAAAAAACAAACATGCATCAAATAGTACATTTTTCATAGAATAAATAGAATATAAGGATCAAAGGCATAAATGATGAAATCAACGCATGAAGGGCCATAATGCAGCTCAAATTGTTGTAGGTTGAGTGATAATTTCCATGTAAAAGGGGTAAAAATATAAGACTTTTGAGCACTTATCAGAATTAATACTAAATTTCTTAATTTGAATTAGGGATTGAGAAGGGCAATAGCTAAAGTGCTTCCTGTTGTTGAGCATAGGAGTTGTGTTAGACACATGTATTCCAACTTCAAGAATAAAAAGAAATTCACTAGAAAAAATCTCAAGGATCCGCTATAGAAGGCAGCAGGATCTACATATTTGAAGGGATTTGAAGATGCAATGGCTGAACTTAAAGCTTTGTCAACACCAGCCTTTAATTGTTTGAATGGAAATGACCCTAGAAATTGATCCAAATCTCATTTCTCTCCTATGAGCAAGTGCGATATGCTCTTGAGTAATATGTCTGAGTGTTTCAATAAGGTATGTCCATTACTTATTCATTTTACTAATTTTTATATGTTTTTATCATATGCTGACATTGTTTGATGTTTTTCTCCTAGATGATATTGGAAGCTAGGGATAAACTCATTTTGACATTGATGGAGATGCTGAGGACATAAATTATGAACAAAATTTCCATGAAGCAAGAAGTGGAAGAAAAATTCCTTGGATATTTATGTCCAAAAATACAAAACAAGGTTGAATTAACAATTCAACAGTCCACTAGGTAACTGGTTTAATTCTCTGGTTTATTATTTACTTTTAAATTATTTATTTTTGTCACTGTTCATTTTCATATACTTTATAATTTTTTATCAGGTGTTGGCCTACACGTGCTGGAGGAAATAAGTACCAAGTTTCTGCCGAAACATTAAATCAACATGCAGTTGATTTGGATAACCACACTTGCTCTGGGAGAAAGTGGGATATCACTGGTTGGTTCTTTAAATTTGTTTATTTTTCAATTAATACATGTGGTTTGTTTTTACTTACAACAAGTGACTTTTTCTATTTATTTTCTCAACAGAAATTCCATGTACACATGATGTTTAAGTCATGGTACAAAGGGATGAGAGACCTTAACCCTATGTTCATTCATGTTACAAAACAACTACACAACAAAAAATATATAGCCACTACATCCAACCAGTGAGAGGCCCTAATCAATGGGTGCATGTCACAACATGTGAGCCAATTATAGAACCAAAACTCAAAAGACCACCTTGTAGACCTAAGAAGAAGAGGGTAAGGAAAGCAGATGAAGGCCAAATTTCAAGTTCTAAATGGACCAATAAGGGTATGATAATGTACTACTCTAAGTGTAAAAAATCATGTCACAACCAAAGGACCTGCAAGGGAGAAGTTGCTGCCAATAGACATGTTAATGCACCAGGAGCAGTTAGGCCACCTAGAAGTGCATATGTCGGGCCACCTCACATAACACCAAAATTACAAGTTAGTCATTTTTATTAATCTTTTAAGTGTTTTTACCAATCTATTAATTATGTTTTTTTTTCTTTTTTTTAAACTGAATTTCCTTTTTAAACTACATTTTATGGGTTAAAAGGGCCACTACATCATCAACAACAACAAACAAGACTAGAACAGCATCATCACCACCTGTGAGAGCCACATCATCATCAGCACCAGAAATTAGTCCTTTTGTTTTTATCCCAACTCCAAGCCATGTATCTCACCATCAACCAGGAAGTGTTATGACAATAAGATGGATGCCATCTTCACATGAGGATAACAGTGGCAGCCAATCTAGCACGGTTTTTCAAACTTCACAGCAAGCCAACACTCCCAATGCTTTGGCAAAACAAACCTAGGATGATGTAGGTTACTAGTTTGATATGTTTGAACATGTTTTGGGTATCTATTTATTTTGATATATGTGAAGTTTACAGCTAGGACGATATAGGTTTGAACATGTTTTTTGGTATATGACTTGATATCAAGTGATTTTGTTCACAAACAATTGAAGTGGAGGGATATTTTATGGTATAGGTTTGAATATGTTCGTGATAAACACAATATTTTGGGGGTTTATTTTGTGCTTATTTGATTCATGTAAACTTCAAATGTTATGCTGAAATATATGCCAAATGCAATATTTATAAGCTTTACATCATTGTTTTTACAACCATTTTTTACTCCAACTTGAATATAAAAGTTTACTCTAAATTTGCACAATAACATAACAATACAAAGATTGAAAACCAAATACATTCCATTACATAAACATTTCATCACATAAACATTCCACTACATAAACCTTAGTCCAACAACCAAAATGCCAACAACCATACCCAAAAAACAGTTCCAATCCTAGTACCAGTTAACCTAAAAAAACAAAATAGTTCAAGACTAATCCAATCCTAATTCCTGTACCAGTAAATCACAAAATGCCAACAACCATACCCACACCATCAAAGTTAAACAAACCAAATCATAACAATACATACAACCGAGATGATAAACCAACAAAGTCTTTCCTTCCTCCTTTGAACTTCATTTTTACTGATTCTCTTTAACCGTCCCAGAAGAACAACTCTTGCGCGTGGGGTCATTAGAGGATAAAACCAACTGAAAAATCGATATGCACAATGCAACAAACTGCCATGGTTCTTGCAACCAAAGAACCTCCTTCCAGGATTGTCAATGGACCATGATGTTTTCAATTGTGCCAGAATTCCACACCCACACACCGGAAATTCAACGGGTTCCTCCATCCCACTTTCCTTCGTCCTTTCACTTCCGTCACATTTTTTTGACATGTCATCACGCCGTCCATGATTTAACGGAGGAGTGATACGATTGAATCAAGATTAAACGTTGATGGTAAATTTAGACCAATATGAAGTTCGGTGGTAAAAATAGGTCACACCCCATAGTATGGTGGTACCTGGCATATTTTACCCCAAAATTAATTGTGTTCAGTGTTGTGCTTTACCCGTTCTAGAATTTTCTTATATAATATTATAAACTAAACAAACATAATATCACAATGTTATATTATCTTATCCATCCATTAAACCAGATTTTATTTTAACATAATAAAAATTATTAAAACAAGAGTAAAACATGTTAAAAATTACAAAATAAAAATATAAGGAGTGAAGAAGAGATTGTGAGGAACGGATATGGAGAAATGATTGATTAAATTTAGGGTAAACTACACGAAATGCCACTAAACTTTAGGACCTGACTCGATTATACCACTGAACTAAAAAATGATACTATTATACCACTAAATTTTAGCGAAAGGTTCGATTATACTAGTGATCTTTAATAAAATGTTTAATTATAACACTGAACTTTAGTAAAAGGTTCGGTTATACTACTGAAACTTTAAATAAAGGTTCGATTATACCACCAAGTGATATGAACCCTAAACTAAAACATCATTTTGGTATAGCTGCTTTGATGCCTCAAATAGCCCAAAATGGCCTAGTGGTATAATTGAACCTTTCAATGTTCAGTGGTATAATCAGAGTTTTTACTAAAGCTAAGTGGAATAATAGTATAATTTTTTAGTTCAGTGGTATAATCGAGTTAGATCCTAAAGTTCAGTGGTATTTCGTGTAGTTTACCCTTAAATTTATTAGTTTTGGAGGATAAAAAAAGTTGGGGTAAGAAAAAACTAAGATTATTTAATTAAGGTATTTTTAAATAAACTTGGTGAGAAATTGAATAATCATTTTTATTTCTAAATGAAATAAAATCAAATTATATTTTGACTGGGATGAATTGACCAAGCTACTTGACAAAGCTATTTACATGTCCCGTTTAGTTTTGCTTTTGAAAGAATGCTTTTAGGGGCGTTTGGATCGCGAAAATAGGATTACTAAGGGGAAAAGTTATTTAGGTATTTCATACTCACGTTTGATTGGGAAGATTCCCACAAGGGGTGATACTTTATTCCCAATAGTAGCGCTTTTTGGGTTTATGTTGGGAATCATATTCCCTTCCTTTTCTTTTGTATTAGATAATTCTTTGCATTTACGACAAAAATGTCCTTGATAAAATAGAAACATTTTAGTCATATCCTTTTCTTCTAAGGTTAAATTGCTACTTTGAATTATCAAATAAGGCATAATTACAAACAAATAAAAAATATTGAAAAATAAGACACGAAGTTAAAATACATGAAAATAAATAAATATATTGATAATGGAAAAAATATAAATATATAGATTTTTTATAAAATAAATTATATGTTCCGGACGATTACAATATCAAAATATATAATTATATTTAGTATAAAATCATATAAACACTTTAAGCACCGTTTGTTGATTTTACTTTTTAAGAAATTTTTATTACCAATTAATAGTAATAAATTTCAATTTCAACAATTGAAATATAAATTTAATCACATGTTCTCGGAATATGAAAGAGATCAGTATATCATTAATCTAATCTCATAATAAAATGTGAATTTAAATACCACTTTAGGTAATTAAAGAGGAAAATGAATCCTATACATTGAAAAATAAAAAATTTGTGCACTCGAGACTACGACATTATTTTTTCATACTATATTATATCTCATATATAAATAAATTTAATACTTATAAAAATTATTTAAAAATATAGGTTTAATATACTAGTTATATTAAAATTTTGTAACACGTTTTTTTCAAAAATTTACATAGTGCCATGGAAATAGTTATATGAATTTCCATGTAAATAATTCAATCATATATGGAAAATTAAGCTTGTTTAAAGGCAAATACATTATAAGGAAATTTTCGTCAAATTTACTTTCAGACAACCTTATATTCCCCCAACCAAACATTGTCATCTCATATTCCTACGAATTAAACCAAATAATGTAACATTCCAGTAATATATCAGGTAATGTTACATTCAAGGAATTCTATTTCCACATGTAATTTTACATTCAGTGGTCCAATTGCACCCTTAGGGTCAAAAAGTATTTATAGAGCCAGAAACAACTCTAAACAGACCTTTTCAATACAAACACAAAAGTTAGTATAAATTAAAACTTAGTGAAAATAATTTTCTATTAGCTAAACACTATTTTCATTTTTAAAAGCACTTTTCAACCCAAAAGTACAAGTATTATTATAATAAAGATAAGGGTAAAATACTTAAATCATCACTCAACTTTGCTCCGTGACCTATTTTGGTCACTAAACTTTAAAAAAATCAATTTATTTACTAAACTTTACTTTCTGGCCTATTTTAATCATTTTGAATTATTTTATTAATATTTTGGGATGACATAGTATATTTTATTATTATTAAATATAAAAAATAATTTAAAATAAAAATAATTTCTATTGTATTTGTTATTAAATACAAAAATTGTAAAAATAAAACTCGAAAATCCCAAACACCCAAACTCTCACCGATGTCACTCTCACCGCCTACCACTCCCTCTGCCGCCGACATCGCCATCGTCTGCCGCCGACAGTACCATCGCCCACCACTGACCCTCCTTCTACCTTTTCTACATTAGCAACCCCTTATCTAATATTTGAAACAAGATAACAAAGTAATGAAAACTCAAAGCTTGAAACAATCCGAAAATCCACCAGACAATTAGAATACTAATAAAATCTGAGGAACTTAGACGCTGAAAGAACGAAATAGAAATAAATCACTGGAGGAAGAAGATGGGTAGAAGCATTTAAGATTGGCGTTGGTGTAGGAATTGTGTGGATCTTCTCTTATAGTATATACAAGGAGTAGTAAAAAAATCTAAAATCATTTTCTAAAAAAAGGAGTTGCTAATGTAAAAACGGTAGGAGGGGAGGCGGTGGGCGGTGGAGCCGTCGGTTGCGGGTGATGGCATAAGCAACGACGGAGACAATAGAGGGAGTGGTGGTCGGTGAGAGTGACATCAGTGAGGGTTTGAGAATTTGAGTGTTTGGGATTCAGAGTATTTGGGTTTTATTTTTACAAATTTTGTATTTAATAATAAATAAAATACATTTTTATTTTAATTTTTTTATATTTAATAATAATAAAAGGATTAATATCCTATACACTGGCGGTGGAAACTTAAAGTTTCCACAAGCGCCTTAGTTTTAGGGTTTAGAGAGTTAGTTTAGGGTATAGGGTTTAGGGGTTTAGGTGTAGGGGTTTAGAATTTAGGGATAATTGTTTCAATTTAAGGTTTAGGGTTATAATTTAGGGTTTATAGGTTAGGATTTAGTTTTTAGGGTAATATGGTGAGGATTTAGGTTTTAACCTATAAACCCTAAATTATAACCCTAAACCTTAAATTAAAACAACTATCCCTAAATTCTAACCCTTCACACCTAAACCCCTAAACCCTATACCCTAAACTAACTACCTATACCCTAGAATTAAGGCGCTTGTGGAAACTTTCAGTTTCCACCGCCTGTGTATAGAAAATTTATCCATAATAAAATATGCCATGTCATCCTAAAATATTAATAAAATAATTCAAAATGATCAAAATGGGTAAGTAAGTAAAGATCTGTGAGTACATTGATCTTTTTGAAAGTTTAGTGACCAAAATTGGTCACATAGCAAAGTTGAATGATGATTTAAGTATTTTAACCTAAAAATAAAATGTGATTAAGCAAAGCAAAATTTTAAAATTTCCTTTAGAATGATTCGAACTCAAGTTAAATAGAGTTAAATTAAAAATTTTATTTTCAACTTTTCCACTCCTCTAAAACATTTTCGATAAAATAATGAAAACATCATTTTATGTTTTCAAAATTTTACTATTTTTATTTTATTTTATTTTTTGAAATTTATTTTTTAATTTTACAACCAAACATGTTTTCTTCAATGTTGTTTATTTTCCATGAAAATGAAAATAGAAACTTTTAGGGTGCGTTTGGTTCACGGAATATATAATTACTTCTGAGAATGAGATTCCCGGAATATAACATTACCTTGGGAATTTTACATTACCTTGTTTGGTTTATTTGGCAGGAATATAAGGTTACTGTGTTTGGTTGAAGAAATATAAGATTACTTAAAAGTAAAATTTACCAAATTATCCATGTGTTATATTTTCTTTCTAACATGTTAAACTTTCAATATTAAGTTAAAAATATTTACATAAAAAGTCATATAACTATTTTTGTTATACTATCTAAAATTTGTAAAAATTATATATTTATCATATCATTAATATAACTATTAGATTTAAAAATTAAAAATATATTTTTTATATTTTCATATCTTCGTTACTCTCTATTAACATAATTTTGTGAATTTTCAAATGTTAAACTTTTAACATGTTCAAATTTTTAATTTTTTTTATTTCTTATGATAGATTGTCAAATAAATTAAAATAAATAATAAAATAAATTTAAAAATTATTAAACAGTAATAAAAATTTTAGATCATAAATTTAGCCTACTAAAATGTTTTATAATACGATAAACATCTTATAAATCAAAGAATAAAATTAAAAACATCAGATACTAACTTATTAATTCTTAAGCAAATATGCAGCCCACCATATAACCTATAATCATCATAAATATAATATTAATAAAAATACATTAAATACTAAAACAATATTTAAATAAGTGTAACGCCATTTAAATATTAAATTAATATTGTGTAAAAATATTTAATTAATTTACACCACAAATAATTAATCATCTAATTAAAAATCAAATAAAGGATCTATATGAACAAAATTCATTAACTTAAGGATAATATAGTCCATATGGGTGGGAATTAACAAATACCTAAGAAATTGGTGGGAATGACATTCCCACCATTTAAGGGGAAAAGTGGCACTATTGGGAAAAGATTATTACCCTATAGAGGGAATGCTCTCAAACCAAACATGGGAATGTTATTCCGGAAAAGATTATTACCTTTGGTAATAATCTTTTCCATGAACCAAACGCCCCCTTAGGTTTTGCGCCTGAATTTCTAATCTTATAATATGTTTATTTTACAGCTTAGAAACTTATAGTAATTTTTATCACTATAATTATATTATTAATAAATTATTTGTTGGTTTATACATTTATATATCTTCGTGTCAAATTTTTAAAAGTTTTTTTAATTTTATGTATTTTCAAGGAACAAATATAATTATTAAAAATTATATATTTTTAATAAAAATGTTTTGTACATTTGTATGATAATTTAAGTTGATATATTTTATACATGAGAAATTGTGTTTTATTAGAAGCAATGGAATGTACAGTAAATACAACCAACCTAAATATAACCATAATGAGAGATTTGAGAATTATGTCCACCAAAAATCTATTACAAAAAAATGAAACCCAAAGGCCCAAAGAACGTCGAAATTTTTCCTTGAGACCATAGAAACTCAACAACATTTATAAAATCTTTTAATCTCTATCCAACGAGATGCATAAGAGGTAACGTAGGAGTGGTGAGCGAAACAAACAATCTTGTAGGCTGCTTCGATATACAGATCCAATTACATTGGCAAACAAGTACAAAAGAGGATCAATATATCCGTGACCACTGACAATCCCAAATCAGAAACTAGTATCATAAGGATCTTTGTACGAGCATCGTACGATCGCAAAGGAGACATAGAGCGCGCCCTAAGACAGAGATGTGCCATAAAGGCATAGAAAATACACAACAATATGTGCGAAGAATAAGAAAACGAAACAAAGAGATTCTTATTACAACTTGAAAAATAATAAAGAAAAAAGGAAAACGACAATGAAATATAAGAAAACAAAAGGAAGTACGAGTCACCAACGGTCGATGTGTAACACCCATCACCCGGTTCGGAAGGATTTGACCCGAATGACGGAGGTCACATTAATTCACTAAGTGAATCTAAAATCAGACCAAGCAAATTATGTATATTTTTAATATTTTTCAAACTCTATATATGCAACATTGGGTCCTATGTATTCTAATTAAGCATTGGTTCAAGTTTGATGCCAAATGGACTTCAATTACACATTCCATTGAACACATTATGAATTTAGGGACCAAAATATAAATTTTCATATTTATAGGGACTTACAGAAATTCAATTGCATCATTTTACAATTAAGCACCGTATAGTGACAAAAATGCAATCGATGCATGATCATGTAGTGACAAAAATGCAATGAATCTAAACTTACATAAGCCAGTTAACCGAATTACCTACCACTGTGTCGGTACATAAGAGATTTGTATCGGTACATGTGCTCACTACCAAAAATAGTAGCCAAAAATTCTACTAATATATGACCCACCATACCGATATGAAGGGCTCGTACTGATTCCCTAAACAAGGTGTACCGGTATGCCATAACCTAAAATGCCTTATTTTCAAGGGCAAGTACCGGTACGTAATGACTCGTATCAATACACACTACTTTGTATTACATACTCAAATGTGCAATGCCAGCCTAAATCATCTGAAAACACCCCCAGATAGCCTACACATGCTTCCACTAATATACCAACATTAAACCTACTTATCAAGCTCTTACATAGAAATTTTCAACACTTGTAGCATCAAATCAAAAAATCTAGGGGCATGCTTCCTATGCTTACTTAAGAACCAAAATGAAAATAACCAAAAAGGAAATGATAGATACAAGGTTCAAGTATAATATAAGAACATAACATAAGCATATTTTAACTAGAGGAACACATCCTAAACATGAAACATCAACCCTCAACTAGTCATGCTGGAATTCAAATCACTCAACATGCTTGAACAACATCACACACATTTACATAAACTTCTAAAATTCAACCAACTCCATGTTGGAAAATTAAACTTAAGAACATCAAGTCAAAAGGGAATTACAACCTTAACAAAAGTCCAAAAAGGAAAAAACAACTCACGTTGCTTTATTATAAAGTTTATGAAAAAGGGTCCAAACATACTTAACAAGTTCGGTTGTCTTGGTATGCAAAACTTGCCTCAGAAACAACCCCGAAATTCTTAGTTCTCTGCAAGGATGAAAACAGAGCATAAGCATAACATGCCTAGTGAGTGCGCTCCACAAAAGATTCATCAATGCAGTTTCAGAACTTCTAAACATGAATAATATACATCATCAAATGTAAAATATAATTTTTATGAATTTGCATGCTCATTAGAAACCATTTTCACATTGTATATAATCATAACAACATATCATATAATTGTGTTATATTGGCATACTTAATTGCGACCTCACATATATTAAAAATTTATCAAATATACAAATCGATCTTTCAAAATGTGGGTTGAATGGTCCCCACCCCCTTCTAAACAAACTATATATCCCATAGCAACTAGTCACTTGACCTTACAATTCACATTCAACAAACGATTGTAGTCACCCGACCTTGGGAACCAATGATTATAGTCACTCGACCTTGTGAGGCATATACACATATAGTCAATCGATCGATTATACTCGAAGAGTCCATCAACAAACTTTAAAAAACAGACTACTTTTATCCTATGACATGCCAACTATATACGATCTTAGTTTCTCATAGTCACAAGTCAATATATCAATTAAAACATGTTTACTTATTGTTTTTGTTATGCATTTATCAAATCAGTAACATATTCAAATGGTGGTGCTCAAGGCAACCTATGCAAAACATATCGGATTAAATAATGATGTCCTTAGGCATTTTCATGCTTGTATAAACATAGCATAGCAAACTTTAATACATAAAAATAGTAAGTATTCTCATTGGAAATCCTTCAAAATAGTTCATATAAATCAAGTTGTCAAGGTGCAATGTAAAGCACACAGACGAAATTAGGAAAACATACTTTAGAGCATAATAAATATTGTTAGGCTTTTACTAAGCTCTCATATTATAACTTCAAACCTTGTTTGAAAGTGAAACTCAATTTGCACTCGCCGACTAGCTTTCACCTTCTTGATGAAGCTTGATCGATAGTCGATAGTGCCGAATTTCAACTTGACGTTTCCGGATTCAACTCTACTTACTCTACAACTCAACACCACACATTCTAACATCAATAGGCATCCATAAACTTCCACAAATCATATAATTATTTTTATCTAACCAAAATTACATCTCACAAACCAAAAATCTTCAAGAATAATCCTCTAAAACTTCCTAACTTAAACTAAGACATAGATCATTAATTCCCTACTCAAAATCATCCAAACTATCATAAAAAAATCTCCTAATAACAACAGCTAATCTTTAGGAATACAAAACACCATCATGTTAGAAAATTACTAGTCCAAGAAATAATAAATCGATAAAATACAAATATTATATTGAAATATTGAACAAACTAAACAAAAAAAATTATAGATACAACATATCTAAAACCAAATCGATTAGGAATGATTTGAGGCCTGTAGCTACACAGTTTCCTTAAGACAGATTTTCAGCCACTCCTTGGTGCTTGAGATTTTTGGTCGTTTGTCCCCCAGGATACAACAACTAGATGATCAACAACAGTATCACAACTGTAGAGATCACAAACTACAACCTTACCTCCTCCTATCACCAAAAACTACTTTTTAAAATCACATAGTAAAACAATATAAAATTTTATGTGTTTTAGTTGTGTAAAACCTAGAAGGTTTACACGTTATTTATAAGAGTTTCATGAGGGGTATAAGGAAACTTTTGACCTAATAGAGCATTTATGATTTGAGAATTAATGAGCATTTAAAGAGCAATTTCCAAAATTACTGTCTGAATTAATGGAAGCTTTTAATATTTATCATTTTAATTCCAAAACATAATTGGAAATGATATGCTCTTTTTAAGGAAATATTTGAGTTAAAATATCCGTAAGCCCACGAAGGGCCAGGCCGGTCCGGACATTCACATTACCAACGCAGTTCATTGTTGCACATTTACTAACCAAAATGAATTTTTCCTCAACAACATTTGTATCAATTTCTCATTCAAAGCTCCCAAAGTATCATTTTTCCAACAATCCCCCACATGAATGAAATTGATCATTTAATCAAAAACATTTTGACTCGATGTGGTGATAGAATCTACGATCGATAGGTGCATAGGATATGTAGGTTTTCTCCTTTGAACCCTCCCTTGTGAATGTAACCCCCTGACCCGGTCTGGGCAAAAGGCCGAACCGAATGAATCACACGGGAAATATTGAAGTAAACCGAATAGTTTACCTAAAAAAACAACCCTCTTTTTTATTTTATCTTTTCTATATGCTCTTAAATACCGTATGTGATTAAATTTGCATCAGAACAATTTGTAAATCGATTAGACAACGTTTAGGAACTCAAATGCTTACAAACACATTTTAGGGACCATTTCGTAATTTAATTAAATTACAGGGTTTTCTTCACTTTTATTTACGGACCTTTATTTAGTCACATTACATGCATCTCTGTAAAATCTCAGCTCAAAAAAATCATCCAAGCTCATTTAATTGCATCCACAACATTCAGGGACCAAAATGTAAAGAAATAGAACTTCAGAAGATTCCAATAACCAACTTAATAGCTGGGTGTTTCGGTACATGTTGCCCTGTATTGGAACACCTGTTTCGGAACAGGGTCAAGCGCCTCGAAGCTCGGGCTCGTTTCGAAACACCCTCTATGGTGTTTCAGAACATGGGGATTCCAGCAGCCAAACGTATCGAAGCGCTCCTCCCAGTTTCAAAACCCCTAGGCCAATTCAAGCACACTGTTTCGGTACATGCTTAGGTGTACCGAAAAACTTGGGCCTATAATGACACTTTTTGCTGGTTTTTCACACTTTAATCCAATCAAAATCTTTCCAACGTGCATACAACATATCTAAACATCAAACCTCAATCATGCACGACAATTCCAACATCATAGCATCGTAATAAGCATTAAGGAGATCTATAGGCATGCTACTTATGCATAAAGACCACTCAAAAGTCAAAACTCAAACCAAAGAAAATATCAACAAGTAAAGGTCATTTACAAGTCATCAAAGGCATCACAAAGTTGCCACAAAACATGGAGTTTCAAAATACACTCTCTCAAAATATTAAGGCATCCTCCCATTGCAAACTATCATTACTAATAGGTAAACATAATACCATACTTGAGCTAAGTCTCACTCCTTGGGATCCTTCTTGCTTCTTTGTTGCCCAAATATGTTATTTCTCTTCATTGTTGGAAAAGGAGAGCATAAGCAATAATGCCTAGCGAGGGATGCTCAAAACAAACCTACAATAATAATGCATTTTAAAACCATTTCTCATTTAGAAATCTCTATCCCATCGTGCTCTTTCTATCTTATGCTGGAAACCGTTGTCAAAGCAAAAACCACATCATTTAAACCAAATGTACCATCTATCTCATGCATTAATCATAATGCATAGTCTCAAAGCAAAGTCATACATGCTTGTTTCTCATATAACATTTCTCAAAACATGATCTCATATGCAAATCTAATTTCATTAAATCATTTATAAACTAGGTACATGTGAATCTCATATATTGACATTTAAGCAACATTACTCGGGTATACATATAGCTTGACGGATAAAAACATACATAAAACATTAGGTGTAATTCTATCTTCAAAACATGAGCGTGATGATATAAATCAATGGGATAAATACCGAGAAACGAGAGCGAAGCATCTCAAACTTACTTCTGGGATTAGATTAGTGTTTCAAACTCAATCTAAACTCCCCAAACCTTGCTTTCAAGTCTTTGAAAGGCCGTAAACTAATTCCACTCACTGACAATGCCTCGCTCGCTTTGCCAAAGCGAAAACAAGCTTCTAAACCTCCCAGAATTTCATCGATTTCTTCTGATACATTCTCCTCTATTTATACCACACACGAACATAGGATTAATGCATCTCAATGAATTAAAATCACCAGCAACCAAAGGTACTTCACTGATCTGCTCAAAAACACCAAAACGTCTAACCAAATCAACCAAAAACACTTTCGATTACCATACAAACTCAACCCAGCCAAAACATAACACTTCCATCCATTTTTAATCATCAATTAACATCCAAAAACAACCTAATTGCATCCTTGTATCTCTAGCAACACAAAAACCATATTATCACTACAAAAACCCAAATCTAATAACATAAACAATTAGAGATCCAACCTATTTCGAGAATCCTATGATAAAACCTTTAATTCAACATCCAAAACATGATTAATGTCAATCTCAAATTAACCAAAACATTACCATTACGAAAATCTTGAGAAATCATCTTCAAACCTTGATTTAACCATTTTCATCAAATAGATTATAAAAGCTTGTTACTAAACACAATTAGATAGCCAAAGACTTGGGAATTTCAATAAAGAACCTTGATTAGAGGAGTTGAACGAAAATCACCTCTAACCCTTTCCTATTCCTTCAATTGACAAGATTTTTTGCAAAATCTTCAAGAATCCTTTGGGATAAACACCAAGGAAATTATTTGTAAATCTAAGTGAAATGGAAAGATGAAAACCTTTGGAAGTTTGGAGAGAAAATGAAGTGTTTGGCTGATGAAAAATGCGAGAAATGGAAGTTACGTCAAAATAGATTTTGGAAGACTAAATCCCTTTTTAATAAAATATCTCTTTATTTCTTTTTAATAAAACACATTTAAAATGGTCAATTAAAAGATAAGGCTAATTAATAACATATTAGCTCCCTAAAGATTCTATGTTTTTGCCCTCTTTCAAAAGAGTCCTTTAAAAACATATTTTTATTTTTTACAAATTGGTCACTAAACTAAAATGTCAATCTTCCAAAAGTTATTTTCCAAAATTAACTTTACCAACCCATTATATATATACATATTTAAAGGATTTTAGAAAATTTCCCCATAATTTTACCACATCCCGAACCATGTTTCCCCGAACCACTCCTAAACCAACCCATATCTCTATTCTAGGTCATACGAACCCCGAGTCAACCTTAAAGACTCCTAGGCCCAAAACCCATTAACTTAGGAAATTTTGTCCTCGAAATTTTACTTGATGAAAAAAAATAAGGAAACCGCTTCTTCATATCATCCCTTCTTTCCCACGTGGCTTCCTCCACAGCACGATGTCGCCATAAGACCTTGACTAACTCAATGGTCTTACCACGAAGAACCTTGTTGTCTGAATCCAGGGGCAGCAAGGGCGCCCGCCTAGGGCCCATTTCTTAGGAAAATTAAATATTGTATATTTTCGAATTATATTTAAATATTTAGTTTGTTTTAATATTTGTTATTAGGGCCTATTTTTTAATATTTGTTAATAGGGATTAAGATTCTTCCAACATTTATTATTAAAGATCTACTCTTAATATTTTCA
This sequence comes from Hibiscus tridactylites, assembly GCA_958450335.1. Lineage (NCBI taxonomy): Eukaryota > Viridiplantae > Streptophyta > Magnoliopsida > Malvales > Malvaceae > Hibiscus > Hibiscus tridactylites. The sequence continues at coordinate 37,203,615 of OY288266.1, forward strand.
ATAATGATTGTTATTAAGGCCTATTTTTTTATATTTGTTATTAGAGGATGAGTATTTTTCAATATTTATTAGTAGGGTTGTACTCTTAATATTCAATTTTTCTAATACTTGTTATTAAGGGCCTATTTTTTAATACTTGTTATTAGGGGCTGATTTTTTTCGATATTTATTATTAGAGATCTACTCTTAACATTCAATTTTTTTCTAGTACTTGTTACTAGGGCTCTAGTTTTTTTTCTAATATTTATTATTATGGGCATAGTTTTAAGGTAAAATTTTGATAAACATTCTGGTAAAACTAATTTTACACAAGCCTGCATATTTACATTATAAAACACAAATCATAAATTCTAACCCTGCCCCTAAAAAACTAAATCATAAACCTTAAATCCTATACCCTAAATTCTTAACACTAATCTTAAATTCTAAACCCTACAACATAAACCCCTACACTTTAAAACCTAACCCCTAAAACTAAAAGGCACGTGTAAATTAAAGTGTTACATGGCATGTGAATAAAGTTTTTTAATAGTTTTAAATTTTAATTTTTTCAATACTTGTTATTAGGGGTCCAATTTTTTCAATACTTGTTACGATGGACCAACTCTTAAAATTTAATTTCTTTCCTTACTTGCTATTAGGGAAAAAGATTTAAATAGCGGCATGCAACCGCAACAACGATCGTTATACGACGGTAGTGACTTCATCTAAAACCGCAATATATGGAACCATTATGTCGACAATAGCACATGTTACTAAAAAATTTCATAACCGTGATACTTGCAATAAACAAAATAATTTATATTGAATCCACAATCATGATAAACACAACACAACCGAAAATATGACTGTAACTATAATTACAATTTAAATCCTCAATTTAAGGCCCATTTTTTAAGTTCACCCAGGGCCTCCAAAAACTCAGGACCGGCTCTGTCCGAATCTAAGATATCAACTGGTTCTTCATCATACGAAAAATCTGGATTCAACACAATGTCCTCAACAGGAATAACATGAGACGGATCTAATCTATACTTCTGAAGCATGGATACATGGAAAACATCATGTATCTTCTCCAACTCGGGGGGCAGCCTCAACCTCTGAGCAACAGGTCCAACTTGCTTCACACGCGTCGTTTTCGCGTCAAAAATAATTCTTTCTTCCCTAATAATAAATAAAGGAAGTAATATGTAGTAAAAGAGAAGTAAGAGTTGATTCCACATGGACTCAGAATACTTCTTGATTAATGTATGTTCAATCGGTGAGCAAAGAAGAGAGTTGAAATATATTATGTAAAAAAGGGAGGTTTGTGAAATAGCAAGAACACAAAGAAATTAAAGCGAGGTTTTAAAAGAAATAGATTCAGTATTTATGGATAAGCCTTAGGCATTGGCTCTGGCTCAATTTCCTCGGATCATCGGAAAATAATTTTTACTTCAGGATTCACGTCGGTTAATTGCCTACAAGGGTCAATCCTTGAGACTACGCTATTGTAACTGAAAACCCAAGTTCTATCTTTGATATTGATTTACGAAGTTGATCTAGTCAACAACAATGTTGTAGATCAAAATCGTTTAAGTTCAGTAAAAATCGACTCGGATTATGTTGTTTCATTAACAACAGTTTCGATCTCAATTTTCTTCTTAGTAATCAATTTACTAAGTGTGTTCCCAAAAAGTCGAATGTGCTTCAATAGCCGATCCTTCCTCCCACATATTTAACCAAAAAGAAACATTCTGATCAAATTCAATCTTTAGTTTCGAAATCGTTTTGGTTTAGAAATCAAACCTTAGAAAATTGAAAGAGATTCTTGAAATTTTGAAAGCGCTTTTCAATCCTCCCGTTGGAATTGAGTCATTGTTGTAGCCTTCGACTTTAAAGAAAATTAGCTAAGCATGATTTTAGAAGAAATCATGCTGAGCATATTTAAAAAAAACTTTTATAAGAAAGAAAGATCGAAGACTGAGAGAAAGGAATTTAATAAATTCAATGTAAAATGAAACAATGAACAAGAGATGGTTTGTGTCTTACCCCAAAGGGGTATTTATAGCATCCTAAAACCCTAAAAATACTCTAAAATATTTAAAATACATAAGATAAATTCTAAGTGATAGTAATAAAATCCCAAAATGTTTAAAATTCAAAAATAAAAGATAAATCATCAAGCTTGATCCTAATCTCGGCTGATAAGTGCTCAGATGCGGCTGATAGCTTATCACGCGTTGCTGACATCATCTTCTAGAAGCCTGCTGACGTGGCGTTGAGTCAGCGCATTCATGCCCCAATTCATGCCCACTTATCTAGCCATGAATCCAGAAAACTTGCAAAATCTAGCTTTTTCTAATATGTTTTTCCAACCATGAAGTTCTATATAGAAAAGCACACAATAGACCATGATTCAGCACCACAAAGCAACCATTTAAGCATAATTAGCACGAAAATATTGACCAAACTAGCCACTCATCAAATTCCTCCTCACTTATCCGATGCTTGTCCTCAAGTATCTCAAAATTAAACAAGTCTAAGCTCAAATTGTCATCCTTAATTTCACGAAGTCTCAAAGTTTCCGGTATGACTAAGTATGTAAACATGAAAGAAAATAAAGGAGCAAAAGAGAAGTGGCAAGAGTAAGAAATAATTTAAGCAAAAAACGACATTCCAATACAATGTTAACAACAAATGGTGCAAACCAAGTACCCTCACAAGGAATCGCTCATGTCACTCAAAGTGTTTAAGGGTAGAGAAAATCACTCGAGCCAAAACTAACTAGAGCGTTACCATAGGCTTGTGGTTAAATCTAATCCCCACTACTAAGTATGAATGTGATGCAAAAATCAAGAGGTCTTTTAAAAGGGTTGTAACGAGGGGTATGGTTTTGGTAGGAGAAAAGTCGAAAAATATGGGTTAAAATTCAAGACAAAAATCATCCAAAAATTTCTTATTCGAAATTGTTTTTTCATTCGAATCACAACTGTGAAACTACACTGCTTTTTATGTGCAGATTCGAATAAATTATGCACTGTATTTTCCTGTAATTTTTTTCTACTGCATATTCGAACTATTTTTTGCACTTAATTTTTTCTGCAGTGTATTTTCTACTGGACTGCACAGTTCGAAACTGCTTTTATTTTTTTCTGCAGTGTTGATTCGAATATGTTTTTTTAGACAATTTTGTCTTAAAAAAAGTGACAAAATAGAGGAAATAAAAATGGAATTGGTGTGGGTTAAATAATAAGACAATCCAATCAAAAAGATTAAGGCTCAAAATTGTTTCACTAGGGATAATAACAAGGGGTAGGCTTTTTGGGAAGAGAATGAGGTTAAACCTAATGCCTCTATCATATTAATGCATCACAATAAAAAATGTAATCTCATAAAGTATTTAAACCACAAGTTTTAGAATGCAACTAATTAGCTAGGCACAATCAAAGAAACAAAGAGCAGAAATAATGCATGCTCATTAGGCTCAAAAGCTCTCATGAATTGTCTTGTGTGCATAGGTAAGCATCATGTCAATTAACAAAGTAAGAAATGATAAGGGTTGTATGAAAAATTCCAAGCATGCCATAATCTATTATGCAACCTCAAATTTCTAACAAGAAAAATGCCAAAGTCGACAAGGCGAATTAAGGGATGGAAACAAAAAACTTAAATGAAGTAAAATTAAGAGAACACAAGGAAATTAATCGGATAAGCAAGAAAAAAATTGATGTGAATTCCCACTCCCCATCACTTAAATCATTTTGTCTCAAAATGTAATGTAATGCACAAGAGATGGAACGAAAATACTCCCCTATTAAGTATCGGCCAGCAGAGGGGTTAGGGTTTGGGTCTGGTTCGACCGGTTGGGTGGTGTCGACTTGTTATCGCTCGGTTTGGACCATGATGCAGTGGAAAAGGAATGAGGCAAAGGTGGTGGTCGAAAGTGTGAAAGAGATGAAGGTGAAGAACCGGGGAATAAGCGACTGATGAAGAAGGTTTGTTTTGCTAGGTTTGGGAAAGGAAATCACGTGAAGACAAAATGAATGGGTGGTTGACTTGTGATAAAAGTGTGGGGACCACGATATATATAAAATAAAGAATTTCAAGTGACCATAAAGCTTGATCAGTGGGTTGTGTTGTTTATCAACAACTGGGGTCCACTAAAATTTGAAAGAAGATATAGGTTTAGAGATGTGACCGAATAAGGATAGGGAATAGGGAATAGACTTAAAAATATGGAGAGGGTTTGGTCAAAGGTGTGGGGCCACATGAAGTTTTGAAAATTGAAAATGTGGGATAAAAAAACGACAGACTTGGGTTGTTTGGGTTCTTCTATCGTGAGCCGTGAACCATGGGTTTGGCTAACGTGCGACATATAGCGAATTCGACAAGGGATTTTGGTCACTGTTCGAGTGAGTGGGACTGCTCCAAGAAAGCGATTGTTAGATTAAATTTTATCCTGGGTACCTGTAAATTAAAATAAAACATGACATAAACAAAATAAAAATAGAATAAAGCGAGTAAAAAATAAGCAAGCGACAAAAAATAAAAAAAATAAAATGGGTTGCCTCCCATTTAGTGCTTTATTTAACGTCGTTAAGCTCGATGACCTGGTTCAGACTATAGGTATTGCGACAAATATTTCTTCCAGTTCTTGTGCTTTATCCAACTAAGTATTTCCCTACGAGAAATTTTACGACCGTGGCATTCCTTCATTTTTTTCAGACAAAATATCTTTTTTATTCTTTAACTTATCTGGCGGCAATTTTAACTCCAAATATGGTGCCTGTAAAATGGAAGGAAATTTTTTAATTTTCGAAGGATTTAGGCGCAATTCAAAAAAAAAATAGAATAAATATTTTCTAGCTCCCTAATTTCTTTGTCCCGGCCTTCCAATTTCCTGGACAAATTATCAGATAAGTTAGTTTCCACAAAATCATCAACTAAAGGTTCATAAACACCAACGAAGCTAATGTTTGTCATAGAATCCGCATGCTCCATTGCCTTATATACATCAAATTCTACGACCTCACCATCAAATTCCATCGTTAAAACACCGCTTCTTACATTGATTTTTGTATGGGCGGTGCTTAGGAAAGGTCGACCCAATAGTATTTCTGAGCACATGTTTGTTCTATCATTTTCCATGTCAATGACATAGAAATCGGCAGGAAAAATTAGAACATCGACTTTCACCAAGACATTCTCGAGCACTCCTTCCGGATAGATGATTGAACGATCATCTAACTGAATAGTAATATGTATTTCCTTCAAAGGTTTGTTAGTAATCATTTTATAAATGGAAAGAGGCATAACATTAATTGAAGCTCCCAAGTCACACATTGCTCGATTAATGAAAACGTTACCTATTTTGCATGGTATAGCAAACATACCTTGGTCTTTCATTTTCCGTGATAGTTTTCTTTGAAATACTGTAGATACATTCTCTCCCAAATTTACCTTCTCATGTCATACCAGCTTTCTCTTCGTTGTACAAAGTTCTTTTAAAAATCTAGCACACCTTGGTACTTGCCGAATTATTTCTAGAAGAGGTACGTTGACTAGTACCTTTTGGAATACCTCTATTATTTCCTTTTCTTCAGCTCGTTTATTTCACCTCACCAATCTTGATGTGTAGAACTAGTGTTTTGATATAATAATTGAAAAATGCTTTGGACTAATTTGAAAAGAATTTAAAACAAGTTTTTAAGTCCAAACAACTTGAAAATAAGGTTGAGGTATTTAAAAAGGCTTTTGGCAAAGGTTGGAATGTTTTAAAGTACTCAAAACCGTCTTTTCAGCACTATCGTACCGATACGATATACCCCGTATCAATACCCTTTTAACCCTGTTTTGATTATGCCAAAACCTATACCGGTACAGGCTTGCTCGTATTGATACGGAGAAGGATCGTATCAATACACTCTTTAAGCGTACTGATACCCTCTTTAACAAACCCCAACTACCATTTCCCAACGGTCTTTTAAAATGCAGACCGTATCGATACGCTTAGGTTGGCAAGAGCCGAACGACTAGTTCTGAAGAAGGGCGTACTGATACGGTTCCCCGTGAACCGATACGGAATGCACCAGAACTGCAATTAATGTGGGAAATAAAGTCTCCAACGTCTCCAATTCAACTCCAACAACTAGTAACGGCTACAAACTCAATTAGGAGTATAAAAGGGACCTCCAAGCATCAAGGGAAGGCCAATGCTTCAATTGTCAAACATCATATGATCAAAAATATGTCTTAGTGCCTAATTGTAAATTTCTTGTATAGACAAAAACTAGTGAGCCAAAATTGTCATATTTTCTCAAGTGTTCTAAGTTTTGGGTGAGTGCTTAGATTTGCAAACACATACCTATTAAAGGGATTTCTTGTTTGCTTTGAATTTCTCTTGTAAAGAGTGTTTACTCAAGCTTTCGGTAGAAAGCTTTGAGGGTTGTAAAGGTTGCCTCCTTAGCCTAGAAAAGGGGACGAAATTCATAGTGAATTTGTTTGAAATTCTTGGTAGGAAGCTAAGGTTGTGGATGTAGGCTTTTTTAGAAAACCGAACCACTCTAAATCATTGTGAAAAACTTATATCTTTTTGCTTCCACCACCATCACCGAATATTCTACTTCTACACCACTTGGCGAGAAATTCGGTTGAAGGAAATCGAGCATCATAAAACCCAACAATTGCTATCAGAGCAAGGCTCAATCGAAGAGGATTAACATCATATTAAGGTGATCCGGGAAGCTCGATACAACATATCAACCAACCGATCAAATGACGCAATCCATCGTCAAGCCACCATTCTTCGACGGAACACACTATGCCCATTAGAAGAGAAGAATGATGTTTTTCATAAAGTCCAAGGACTACAAGCTTTGGGACATAGTAGACGATGGTCCGTTCGTGCCACAATGAAGGAAGGCAGATTGGAGTGCGGATGATCGCAAGAAGATGGAGCTCAATTGCAAAGCCTTGCACATCATCTTTTGCGCATTGAGCCCCAACATCTACGAGAAGATGTCTTCTTGTGAAGATGCCAAGGAGATATGGGACAAGCTTGAAGTCACATATGAAGGAACCAACGAAGTAAAGGAGACCAAGATCGGACTCCTCAACCACGAGTATGAAGTCTTCAAGTTGGATCTAGAAGAGGACATTGAGAAGATGTTTGATAGGTTCTCCACCATCACAAATGGACTCAAAGGTTATGGAGAAGCCATCCTGGAAGAGAATCTTGTCTGAAAGCTCATCTACTCCCTTCCCGAGTCATGAGACTCAAAAAGAACCGCCATCATCGAAGCCAAGAATCTCAAGATTTTGAAGCTTGATGAGCTCATGGGGTCACTTCTCACTCACCAAATAATGAAGAAAAACAAAGAAGGGGAGAAGAAGAAGGAAGAGATTAGAGCTATGAGAGCGAAGAAGCTCAAAGGGCTTGGCATCAACACAAATGCCACGGCTCTCAAATCCTCCAAGTGTAACCATGTTGATACAAGTGAGAAGGAGGATGAAGAAGAAGAGATAGTTCACCTCTTCAAGAAGTGTGCCCCTTTCATGAAGAAAGCCATAAAAGATCTCGAACGAGAATCCTTGAAGAAGAAAAGGGCAAGCACTTCAGGCCAAAGAAGAAGGCATATGTGGTTACATGGAGCGATGAAGACTCCACCGACGATGAACAAGCCAACCTTTGCCTTATGGCCATCGAAGAAGATTCAAGGGTAACTTCTAATTTATCTACTTCATGTTCATATTCTTTTGATGAATTACAAGATGCCTATGATGAGTTGGTTTTAGAATTTAAAAATCACATTTTGAAAAACAAGAAAGTGATTTCAAACTTGAAAATTAAAAATAACTTGATTTCTAAAACCAAAATTGAACTTGAAGTAAAACTCAATGAGTTTGAGCAAAAATGTTTTAATTTACAAAATTTGCTTCATGAAGTTCAAGAAGAAAAAGATTTGATTTCCAAAGAGCTTGAAAAGAAAGATAATTTTGGAAAATCAAATTTTTATGTTAGACAATCTAGTGCCCCTAGATTTTTTAATGGTAAATTTTTAGAAGTATTTGGGTCCCAAAAGGAATAAGTAATTCAAATAAAAAGGATGAAATTGAAAAATGGATCCCTAAGGGGACTAAACTTTGTGCTACTAATTCCTCTGGATCCAAAGCAATTTGGATACCAAAAATTACTTGATTGTCTTTTTCTAGGTGTGATGGAGATTGATCAAAAAGTCTAATTGTGAGGGCGACCTCCATGCACACAAGGAAGAACACTTGAAGAAGGAAGGCTTCACATCCTCCCTTGGATTCAAGTGTGGTAAAATTTCTAGTTGTTTTTTTTATTTAGATTAATTTTTTACAACTAGATTATAATATATGTTTGTTGAACTAACATTGCTTGATGCTATGAGTAAGAGGGAGCCATTTTTAAAATCAAAATTCTTATGTGTGTCAACTTTTAGTAACCTCCTAAGTTATTTTGAACTTAAAGTTATTTAAATTCTTTTTGATATAATAAAAAGGGGGAGAATTAATTTTGAAAAATTGCATTTTTCAATGAATAGGGGGAGCTTTACTTACTTTTAATTTTTTTCATATCTTGATCAAATTTTTAAACTTGAAGGGGGAGAAATCCCAAACAATTTTTCAACTTGGTTTTATTATATCAAAAAGAAGGAGATTGTAGAACTAGTGTTTTCATATAATAATTGAAAAATGCTTTGGACTAATTTGAAAAGAATTTGAAACATGTTTTTAAGTCCAAACAATTTGAAAATAAGTTTGAAGTATTTAAAAAGGTTTTTGGCAAAGTTTGGAATGCTTTAAAGTACTCAAAACTGTCTTTTCAGCACAACCGTACTGATACAGTATACCCCGTATTGATACCTTTTTAACCCAGTTTTGATTCTGCCAAAACTCGTACCGATACGGGCTTGCCCGTATCGACACGGAGAAGGATCGTATCGATACACCCTTTAAGTGTATTGATACCCTCTTTAACAAACCCTAACGGCTATTTCCCAACGGTCTTTTAAAATGCAGACCATACCGATACACTCCCTAGCGTATCGATACGCCTAGGCTGGCAAGAGCCCAACGGCTAGTTCTGAAGAAGGGCGTACCGATACGGTTCCTCATGTACCGATATAGAAGGCACTAGAACTGCAATTAATGTGGGAAATAAAGTCTCCAACAACAGCAATTCAACCGCAACGACTAGTAATGGCTACAAACTCAATTAGGAGTATAAAAGAGACCTCAAAGCATCAAGATAAGGTCAATGCTTCAATTGTCAAACATCATATGATCAAAAATATGTCTTAGTGCCTAATTGTCAATTTCTTATATAGACAAACACTAGTGAGCCAAAATTGTCATATTTGCTCAAGTGTTCTAGGTTTTGGGTAAGTGCTTAGATTTGCAAACACATACCAATTAGAGGGATTTCTTGATTGCTTTTAATTTCTCTTCTAAAGAGTGTTTACTCAAGCTTTGGGTAGAAAGCTTTTAGGGTTGTAAAGGTTGCCTCCTTAGCCTAGAAAAGGGGACGAAATTCATAGTGAATTAGTTTGAAATCCTTGGTAGGAAGCTAAGGTAGTGGATGTAGGCTTTGGTTAGAAAGCCGAACAACCTTAAATCATTGTGCAAAACTTATGTCTTTTTGCTTCCACCACCGTCACCCAATATTCTACTTCTCCATCACTTGGCGAGCAATTCAGTTGAAGGAAATCGAGCATCATAAAACCCAACATGATGGATAGGCGGTGTGATTTCATGAGAATGAGGTGGAGGAGTCGTATGTGATGAAGTTGTACCTTCGATGTTTGATAGTGGTGTTTCATCATCTTCCTTGGTTTGTTTAGTTTCCTTTGTCGGAACTTCAAGGTTTACTATGGTTCCGCTTCTGAGGGTGATAGCACTGACGTTATCCTTCGGATTTGGTTCCATTTGAGATGGAAGTCTTCCTTGTGACTCCAATCTTCCTACTCCTTGAGCTAACTGGCTCACTTTCATATCTAAGTTTTCAAGATGGGTCTTAGTACGGTTCTGGAACTTTTCCTAGGATATTGCCAATCGCTCGACAATGGATTCCAAATTTGACTTCTGCTATTGATAAGGTTGTTTCTGCTGGTATGACTGATTTGACCTTTGGTTCTGCCCATAACTGAAGTTTGGATGATCTTTTCATTCAGGGTTATATGAGTTGGCATTGGGGTCCTAGGAAATTCCCCACGACATTCACTTGTGCAGCGTCTTCTTCTTGCACCATCGGACAATAGTGCGTTGGATGTTCTAGGCTTGTACATATTCCACTAAGCCTAGCTACAATTTTTTTATCTGCAACAAGAGTTTGAACTATGTCAGGCAACTTATCAATTTTATTTTCCAGAAAATGTACCTCATTGACTCGCCGAGACGGTTCAGTCGAATGGTGAAACCGTTGTGAGTTGGATGCCATAGTTGTTATTAAGTTTCAAGTTGTAGTTGGGGTCATGATGACAAGTGATCCTCCACTTGCTGCATCAATTACCTTCATGTCCATATGCATCAAACCTTCGTAAAAATACTCAAGGACCGTTAGTTCGGCCAAACCTTATTGAGGACAGCTGACGCATAGCTTCTTGTAGCGTTCTCAATAGTTGTGTAGCGATTCGATATCCTTTTGTTGGATACTCAAGATACCTTTCCTAAGTTCGCTTGCCTTGGCTGCTGGAAAAGAACCTGTCAAGAAATAAATGAGCCATATCAGTCTAGGTCGTAACAGAGTTAGAAGGAAGATTAAATAGCCAATCTTTGGCAATATCAGATAAAGAAAAAGGAAAGGCTGGAAGTTTAATTTGATCTTCTGAAACTCCCTGCGGTTTTGTACTTAGACAAACCATGTGAAACTTCTTAATGTGCTTGTGGGGGTTCTTAGAGGGCAAGCCGTGAAATTTTGGTAGAAGATGGATCAAACCGGTCCTCAATTGGAATGGCGTTGTACCATTCGGGAAGGTTATGCATAAGGGTTGATTGTCATATGGTGCCCTAGTCAGTTGCTGGATTGTTTGTTCTGCGTCTCCCATTGGATTTTGTTCTTCGTTGGTATTCTCAAAGTGTGTTACAATTTGGGATGCTAGCTCAAGATCTCGTTGTAATCTATGTTGGCGCAATCTATTTTGCTTTTCTCGGTTTGTTTGTGCATACTGACGTCGTGCAAATGCTTCAATTTCCGGGATGTAACAAGCTAGTTTTCTCGGATTCTTCCTGGTCATAAACACACAAAAATAATCAGTAAATTTTTGCCGAAGTCCCCGACAACGGTGCCAATTTGGCGTGTGTCGTTTTCGCGTCAAAAATAATTCCTTCTTCCCTGATAATAAATAAAGGAAATAATACATAGTAAAAGAGAAGTAAGGGTTGATCCCACAAGGACTCAGAAAACTTCCTGATTAATGTTTGTTCAATCGGTGAGTCAAGAAGAGAGTTGAATAATATTTTAGTAAAAAGGGGGTTTGCGAAATAGCAAAAACACAAAGAAATTAAAGCGAGGTTTTAAAAGAAATTGATTCAGTATTTAGGGATAAGTCTTATGCATTGGCTCTGACTCGGTTTCCTCGAATCATCGGAAAATAATTTTTACTTCAAGATTTACGTCGGTTAATTGCCTACAAGGGTCAATCCTTGAGACTACGTTTTTGTAACCGAATACCCAAGTTCTATCTTTGATATCAGTTTACGAAGTTGATCTAGTCAACAACAATGTTGTAGATCAAAATCGTTTAAGTTCAGTAAAAACCGACTCGGATTATGTTGTTTCAATAACAACGGTTCCGATCTCAATTTTCTTCTTAGTAATAAATTAACTAAGTGTGTTCCCAGGAAGTCGAATGTGCTTCAATAGCCAATGCTTCCTCCCACACATTTAACCAAAAAACAACATTCTGACCAAAGTCAATCTTTAGTTTCGAAATCGTTTTGGTTTAGAAATCAAACCTTAGAAAACTGAAAGAGATTCCTGAAATTTTGAAAGCATTTTTCAATCGTCCCGTTGGAATTGAGTCATTGATGTAGCTTTCGGCTTTAAAGAAAATTAACTAAGCATGATTATGGAAGAAATCATGCTTAGATTTTTTTTAAAAAAACTTAAAAAAGAAATTACTAAATTCAAAGTAAAATGAAACAATGAACAAGAGATAGTTTGAGTCTTACCCCAATGGGGGTATTTATGGCATCCTAAAACCCTAAAAATACTCTAAAAATTTAAAATATATAAGATAAATGCTAAGTGATAATAATAAAATCTCAAAATGTTTAAAATTCAAAAATAAAAGATAAATCCCTAAGCTTGATATTAATCTCGGCTGATAAGTGCTCGAACACGGCTGATAGCTTATCACACGCTTCTGACGTCATCTTCTAGAAGCCCGTTGACATGGCGTCGAGTCAGCGCATTCATGCCCACTAATCTATTTCCTAGCCATGAAGTCCTGCACAGAAAAGCACACAATAGACCATGATTCAGCACCACAAAGCAACCATTTAAGCATAGTTAGCACGAAAATATTAACCAAACTAGCTACCCATCAATGCTCAAACACGTCATACGGTCCAATAAACCTCAACCTCATCTTGCCTTTTTGGCCAAATCTCATCACCTTCTTCCAAGGTAAAACCTTCAAAAACACCTTATCACCTACAACATACTCAACCTCCTTATGCTTCAAATCCGCGTAAGACTTTTATCGATCTGAAGCCATTTTCAACCTCTCAAAAATAAGCTTCACTTTTTTCCGTAGTGCCCTTTAGCACATTAGGCAAAAAGACCAACTTCTATCTCGCTTCCGCCCAACAAAGAGGCGTTCTACACTTCCTTCCATATAAGGCCTCATAATGAGCACTTTGAATGCTCGCGTGATAACTATTATTGTAAGCAAACTCCACCAAAGCAAACTATTTCTCCCAAGAACCTTGGAAATCAATGATGCAACATCTCAACATATCCTCCAACAATTGGATAAATTGTTCAGATTAACCTTCTGTCTACGGATGATACGAAGTACTGAAATTCAAACGCGTGAAACGATCAAAAATCACCCAAATGGAATTCTTCTTGGAGGATGTGAAAGGCAAACCCGTCACGAAATCCATGGTGATTCTCTTCCATTTACATTTCGAAATATTCAATGGTTGCAACAATCTATAAGGAAATTAATGCTCAGCTTTAACACGTTGACAAACCATGCACTTACCAACAATATCAGCCACATCCTTCTTTAAGCCAATCCAATAGTACTCATCTTTCAACCCACTTTACATCATTATACTACCAGGATGCATAGCAAAAGCACTACTTTGATCCTCAGTCAAGATTGTGTGCTTCAGCTCAACATCCTCTGGCACAACTGTTCGATTCTTTAAGCACAAAACACCATCATCATTAAAACAAAAACCAGTTGGATTTCCTTCTACAATGTCCTACACATGCGGTACCAACGAATTATCCAACAACTGTTTCTCCTTAATCAACTCTACCAACGAAGGTTTCACTTGCAATTCAGCCACCAAACCACCATCCTGCGATATACTCAACCGAGCAAACTTCACCTTCAACTCTACAGCCACCTTTCCACTCAAGGCATCGGCTACAACATTAGCAACTCCAACCATTGTCATTGCCTAAAATTCAACTCTTTTTGGGACATCAGGTACTTCAAACTTTTGTGGTCTGTGAACACCATACACCTTTCACCATAAAGGTAATGCCTCAAAATTTTCAAGGAAAACACCATCGCAACCAACTCGATATCATGCTTAAGGTAATTATACTCATGCACTTTCAACTCCCGAGAGGCATAAGCTACCACCCTACCTTCTTGCATGAACACACATCCCAAACCAACATAGGACGCATCGCTATAAACCATAAACTCTTTACCCGATTCGGGTTGAATCAAGATAGGAGCTTGCGCTTGCGTCAACGCTTCCTTCAACTTCTCAAAAGCTTGTTGTCTAACCTCCGTCCATTCAAACTTAATATTATTTTGCAACAAATTTGTTAAAGGAGCAGCAATCCTTGAAAAACCATCCACGAATCTACAAAAGTATCTCGCCAAACCAAGGAAACTACGCACCTCATGGACCAACTTAGGTGACTTCCAATTCATCATCGCTTCAACCTTTTGGGGATAAACCCGAAACCCTTCGACCGACACCATATGTCCAAGGAAAACAACTTCCTTAAGCCAAAACTCGTACTTGCTCCACTTGGCATAAAGTTGATTTTCCAACAAAACTTGTAACATGAAACACACGATTAATCATGATCCTCCTCGATACGAGAGTACACAAGAATATCATCAATAAACACAACCACAAACCTATCCAGAAACTCATGAAACACACCATTAATCATGTTCATGAATGCAGCAGGGACATTAGTCAAACCAAACGATACAACCAAGAACTCATAATGCCCGTACCATGTGCAAAAAGTGGTCTTAGGTACATCAACATCCTTAACCTTCAACTGGTAATATCCGGATCTCAGATCAATCTTGGAAAACACCGAAACACCTCGAGAATGGTCAAAAAGATCATCAATCCTTGGCAAAGGATACTTATTCTTAATCATCAACTTGTTCGGTTGTCAATAATCTATACACATACGCATCATGCCATCTTTCTTCTTCACAAACAAGACCAGTGCACCCCAAGGTGAAACATTAGGCCTAATAAAACCTCGATCAAGAAACTTCTGAAGTTGCATCTTCAACTCTTTCGGAGCCATTTGATAGGGAGAAAATGACACTGGAGTCGTATTTTCATACAACTCAATGCCAAACTCAACCTCTCTGTTTCAGTGTCAAACTAGGCAACTCTTCCAAAAATACACCCGAAAACTAACATACCGTACGTATGTCCTGTACTCGCACCTCCTTTGTACTGGGGTTCATCACATAAGCTAGAAAAGCTTCACATCCTAATTGTAACAACCGACTCGCCTCAAGAGCCGAAACCATATTAGACAAAAACCATACATTCTCACCTACGATCACCACCTCATAATCATCGACAAGTGTAAACAAAACTCGCTTGGTCTCAAAATCAACCACAACCCTATGCTCAAATAACCAATACATACCAAGAATTACATCGAAACCATAGAAAGGCAACTTCATAAGATCAACCTCAAACCCATGACCTTGAACAGACAAAGGACATCTCTTATACAACTTCCTCGTAACAACTATCGCACAAAAAGAATTGGTTACACACATACCAACATTTAATAACTCAACATGTAAATCAAGCACTTGTGCATGCTCACGCAAAATGTATGAATGAGTAGAACCATAATCAATCAAAGAAAGTAATGACAAGGATTGCAAAGTAAAGGTACTTGCGATCACATTTGTCTCATTCCTTCCCTCTCAATGTGCATACACCCTAGCCTATCCACCTCTTTCAGGCTGAACAACAACAACATGAGCAACATTCCTCTGTCCATCATCTCTACGCTAAAGTTACCACGACCACGCCCACGACCTCTCTACGGCTCACCAGCTCCCATCGAAGCATGTCCATATCTAACAGGTTGTGAACAATCACGCTTTATATGTCCTCGTGATCCATAATTGCAACATATAGCCAGATTATCCCAACACTCACTTGTGTTCCTTCTACCGCACTGGTTACACTCTAGAGTACAAACAAAAGCATTTTGGCCTTGTTGACCATGACCAGGGTTACCACCACCATGCCTTGGATCCGGTTGATACCTCTTATCCTTGTGCTTCTTGAAACAATCTCTACCAACATCATACTTAGTTGACCTCTTTTCAAAACTAGAACCACTTGAACGAGCAACTAAACCCAAATTTTGCTCAAGGTCCTTAGCCCGAGTGACTAAGACATCAAAATTTGTGTAGTCTGAAACCAATATATATGTCTTGACACCCTTTACAATGACGTAACGAAAATGATTACATCTCTTTTTTTCATTGGGAACCAATTCAGGAGCATATTGGCTCAACCGAACAAACTGAACCTCATATTCGGAAACAATCATTTTTCCTTGCACCAAAGACATAAACTCTCGCTTCTTTTCATCAAGTTAGTGAAAACACAAATACTTCCTCTTGAAAGCAGTTTTGAAGAACTCCCAAGTAACATCGGTAGGTTCCATACCCACAGTGATGGTCATCCACCACATATAAGCATCTCCATGAAACAATAATGCAACACAACCCAACTTTTGCACATCATTGCAACCCATCTAACCAAGAATCATTCGAGCACTCTCATACGAAGCTTTAGAACCCGCATGTGACAGACCTGGGAACTCGATTCCACCCAAACTGCGTAGACGCTCAAAAGGTACACAAGCATTAACACTGGGTTGTAGTGCAGCCACATGCATACTCGTTATCGCTGCCTAAAAAGCTCCAGCTATAGTCTGAATCAACAGTGTCATATCGACAACAGCCGAAGGTTCAACACCTCCAGCGCCAGCTCCCACATCAGCTCTATCACCACCATGAGAAGGAGGCGACAAATTCTCAACGTCATTAACCTCTTTCTCAACCACATTACGCACATTGGTTCTAAGCTATCGTCTCGGTCCCATTATCAAAACGATATGAATCTTTGAGTTGAAAAGAATGCAATAATAAAAACAATCAAGCTAGCCGAAGCAAGAATCCAAGGTGCTCAAGTTTTTCTTCTCAAAACCAAAATCCTCTTTATATTAGTAATAATATGGCAATGGGTACCCTTAACCTCTCCTCCAACAACATATAACAATCATAATTCATGTTATCAAACATAGTGCATCTCACACAAATCAAACAATGGTTATAACATAGCATAATCATCCACCGTACATAGCATTCATTAAGAAATCAACCAAACAACAATATTACACCGTTCTTACCTCCCAATTATTTCGAAACCTGGCTATGATACCACCAAATGTAACACCCTCAACCCGGTCTAGGCGAAAGACCGAACTGGACGTATCACACGTGGAATATTGAAGTAACCCAGGAAGTTTACCTTAATAAATGACCCTAATTTTTCATTTTATCTTTTTTAGATGCTCTTAAATACCCTATATGATAAACTTCGCAGCGGAATAATTTGCAAATCGATCAGACATATTTAGGACTAAAATGCATACAAACACACTTTAGGGACCATTTTGTAATTTCATTAAATTACAGAAACTTCTTCACTTTTTAAGTTACCAACCTTTAATTAGTCATATTACATGCATCTTTATCAAATATCAGCTCAAAACAATTATCCAAGCTCATTTAATTGCATTCACAACATTTAGGGACCCAAACGTAAAGAAACAGAACTTCAAAAGATTCCAATAACCAACTTAAGAGCTGGGTGTTTCGGTACAGGTTGCCCTGTATCGAAACACTCGTTTTGGAACAGGGTCAAGCGTCTTGAAGCTCGAGCTCGTATCGAAACACCCTCTATGGTGTTTCGGAACAAGGGGATTCTAGTAGCCAAACGTATCGAAACACTCCTCCCTGTTTCGAAACCCCTAGGACAATTCAAGCACACTGTTTCAATACATGCTTAGGCGTACTGAAACACCTAGGCCTGTAATGACACTTTTTGCTGTATTTTCACACTTTAATCCAATCAAAATCATTCCATCGTGCTTGTAATATGCATACAACATATCTAAACATCAAACCCCAATCATACATGGCAATTCCAACACCATAGCATGGCAATAAGCATTAATGAGATCTATAGGCATGCTACTTATGCGTAAAGACCACTCAAAAGCCAAAACTCAAATCAAAGCAAATATCAACAAGTAAAGGCCATTTACAAGTCATCAAATGCATCACAAACTTGCCACAAAACAGGGAGTTTAAAAATACACTCTCCCAAAATATTAAGGCATCCTCCCATTGCCAACTATTATTAGTAATAGTTGAACATAAAACAAAACTTGAGCTAAGTCTCACTCCTTGGGATCATTTTATCTTCTTTGCTGCCCAAATATGCTATTTTTGTGCATTGTTGGAAAAAGAGAGCATAAGCAATAATGCCTAGTGAGGGATGCTAAAACCAAACCAATAACAACAATGTATTTTAAAACCATTTATCATTTAGAAATCTCTATCTCATAATGCTCTTTCTATCTCATGCTTGAAACCATTTTCAAAGCAAAAACCACATCATTTAAACCACATGAACCATCTATCTCATGCATTAATCATTATGCATAGTCTCAAAGCAAAGTCATACATGTTTGTTTCTCATATAGCATTTCTCAAAACATGATCTCATATGCAAATCTCATTTCATTAAATCATTTATAAACAAGGTACATTTGAATCTCATATATTGGCATTTAGGCAACATTACTCAAATGTGCGGATAGTTTGACGGAATCTCAAATCGCTAAGTCCTACCTCGGGGGAATCTCACATCACCGAACTCTCATGGCGGTATCTCTCATCACCATAAAGCTTGATGGAACCTCACATCATCTAGACCTACCGTGGTGGAATGTCTCATCACCACACTCTCACTTTGTAACCCCCTTAACCCGGCCTAGACGGTTGACCCGAATTAAGAAAGTCACACGGGGAAAACCAAAGTCAACCCGAAAGTCAACCTTGATTAACGACCCTTTTTTTTTCTTTTTAATCTTGTCTAGATGCACATTAATCCTAATTGTGATCACACAAACATCATACTCAAAGATCACAAACATCAGAGATCAAACAGGGACCCAATTGAACAAATTACAACTTTAGGGACCAAAACGTAAACAATTCAAAACATATAACTGCCAATGTCAGCCCCCAACGGTCGACCGTTCCGAAACAGGTAGACCCTGTTCCGAAACACGGGCCGTTACGAAACGGGTTCCGAAACATGGCCTTGGCAGAGACCAAACTGTTTCGAAACGGTGCATACCGTTTCGGATGCCTGGGTTCACGAAAGGCACCCGTTTCGAAACGGTGCACACTGTTCCGAAACGCCTGCACAGATTGCAGCAAACTAGCATACCAAAACATGCAATAGATCATTCAAACATGCTCCAAATGTCACCAAACTTTACCAGCATGCAATTCAACATATATATGACTTATAGGAATCATCAAAACAACAATCTAACATCATATGCAAAAAGGCCCAATTCAATAGGCATGCTTCCTACACAAGCTAGCTATTCAAAACACCAAACTTCCAAAACAAGCATGCAATGATCCAATCCAAAAACCAGCATTCAAAACAACATTCAACATACTTAGGGAGTTCCAAATACCTCCCAAAACATACACTTTGGTCCCCCATTGCCAAATCACCCAAAAGCTAAAATGTTTAACAAAAACCTTCCATACATTGAGCTTTACTTGTACTTGAACTTTTGCCCTTCTTGCTGCCCTTTAAGATACTCTAATACTCTGCATTATTGAATTAAGAAAACGAAGAGAGCGTAAGCAAAAGCTTAGTGAGGAATGCTCTTAAAACCATTCAATAATGCAATTCAAAACATTTACAAAACATGCTTTAAATCAACCTTTGCACATGCTCAAAAGCATACTTTAAACAAGCAATCTCATGCTTCAACATAAACATTAAAACAAGCATCTCATGCTTCACAATATTCTTAACATGTCATATTGGCTCAAGTGACAATTTCCATTTCATAAAACAAGTTCAACAACTTTCCCAAGGACTTTTAAACACCTTGGCCCCAAGGACTTTTAAACACCTTGGCCATGGACTTTTAAACACCATGAATAAGGACCACACAAGGACTTTTAACCACCTTTGTGTCCAATGCTTGAATCACCCCAAGGACTTTTAAACACCTTGGCCCCAAGGACTTTTAAACACCTTGGCCCCATGGACTTTTAAACACCATGGCCCCATGGACTTTTAAACACCATGGAAAGGATCACCTAAGGACTTTTAACCACCTTAGTGTCCGCAACAAGACTCATCCTAGGACTTTTAACCACCTTGATGATCTTAAGTAACAAGGCTCACTCAAGGACTTTTAACCACCTTAGTGACCTTAATCTTTTCAAAACATCACTTGCCAATATACATCATTTTCATCATTCAATCCACTGTTTTAAAGCATTAAACCAAGCCATTTTCATCATGCATTTCAAAGCATCAAACGACATTATTTCAATGTATAAAAGCAAGGTACTCCTACCTAGAGTTACCCTCAACATATGGCTTACAACATCAGCAAAATCCATGCTAAAACATGCTTTCAAAACAGTAATTAAAACATGCAAAACATCACTTGCATCACAACAAAAATCATGGCCACCACTAGAGAGAAAATCCGAAAACTTACACTTGAGCTTAGCAAAGTTGTTTAGACTTAAACTAAGCTCCCAAAACCTTCAAACCTTGGTTTTAAAGCTGAAAATCCAATTTCCACAAACTCACTCACCGATTTCCACTTTGCTTCAAGCCAAAGCACCAAATCAAGCTTCCGGATCAACCACTCTTGGATCCAAAGATGCCTTCCCTGTTTCAACACATCAAAGCAGAGGATTAATGCATCATCATGCATTAATTGCTTCAATGAAAGCACCTAAACTCGCTGCTCTCATCCAACCTCCATTTTCGGCCACCAAACACAACCGAAAATGCATCCAAACCACTTCTAAACAAAGCCCAGCCATAAACCAGGAAAACCTCACTTCCATTAACAGCATATAACATCTAAAAACAACCTATTACCAACCTTATACCTCCAGCAACATCAGATCACCAAGATCACCTCAAAAACTACCTTGAAACACAAGCTAAACTTAATAAAACTCAACCTATCCGGGATTGCATCAATCAAAACTCAATTCCTTATCAATTTAGAGATCATTTAACATCAAAAACACCTCTCAAATCACAGATTACTCAGATCTAACGAAAATCATCAAAAATCATCAAAATCTTGCATAATAAGCCAAGATCCATTTCAACACTTAAAAACCTTTAATTAAACATCAATTAAGGATTGAAAACTTAGGAATTTCAGTAAAGAACTGATAGTTTAGAGGAGAAGGACGTTCTTACCTCCAAACTTGTGTTTCTCCACTTTTTGGAATGAAAACCCTTGATGAATCAAGTAGCAATTGAAGATGTTTTGAAGATATGTTGATTAGAAATCAAAAGAGAGTTAAAAGGAGAGGTTTAGGTGAGAAAATCAGAAACAATTCTCTGGAAATGGAGTGTTTGGGTTGAGAGAAAATGAGAGAAAGAAAATTGAGAAGTTAGTTAAGAAATTAGCCAAATGGCTTTTCCCTCCTTTTTGATATACTTTAAAATCAGATTATAACTCAAAATATCTTAGAAAAATCTGGAGAAACCACTTTTGGATTAATAGCTCCTTAAAGATTCAAAGTTCCAACCCTTTATAAAACAGCCACCAAACTTGCGAAAATTACATTTTGGTCACTAGCCAAAATGTCACACTTCCAAAACTCATTTTCCAAAATTGATTTCACAGTTCACTTAATTATATTAAAAGATGATTTTAGAACATTTTTCCATATTTTTAATGCAACCCGAACTAGGCTTTCCTAATTTAACCTCTTAAGATTCGAACAGCACTTTGACCAACCGGTCAACGCCCAAAACTCCTAAGCCCAAAACCGGGGCGTTACAACTCTCCCCCCCTTAAGAAATTTTGTCCTCGAAATTTACCTGAAGGAAAGAGATAAGGAAACTGCTTCAGCATGTCTTCCTTTCGCTCCCACGTGGCTTCCTCAACACCTCGATGCTTCCACAGCACCTTCACCAACTCAATGGTCTTGCCACGAAGAACCTTGCTATCCGAATCCAGAACCTTCACCGGTTCCTCATCATAGGTCAAATCCGGATTCAAAACCACTTCCTCCACAGGCATCACATGCGAAGGATCAGATCTATACTTCCGGAGCATAGAAACATGAAACACATCATGGATCTTCTCCAACTCCTGAGGTAACCTCAGCCGATACGCAACAGGACCCACACGCTCAACCACCTCATATGGTCCAATGTACCGAGGGCTCAACTTACCCTTCCGGCCAAACCTCATCACCTTCTTCCAAGGCGAAACCTTCAAGAACACACGGTCACCCACCGCATACTCTATCTCCTTACGCTTCAAATCCGCGTAAGACTTTTGCCGATCAGAGGCAGCCTTCAACCTCTCACAAATGAGCTTCACCTTCTCGGTGGTCCCTTTCAACAAAGCAGGCATCGAAACCAACTTTTGAACAGTTTCAGCCCAACAAAGAGGAGTCCTACACTTCCTCCCATACAGAGCCTCATAAGGTGCCATCTGTATACTTGCCTGATAACTATTGTTATAAGCGAACTCAACCAAAGGCAGATGCTTCTCCCAAGAACCTTGGAACTCAATCACGCAGCATCTCAACATATCCTCCAAAATCTGGATAACCCGCTCAGACTGACCATCCGACTGAGGATGATAGGATGTACTGAAATGCAACCTTGTACCCAGAGCTTGATGCAAACACTGCCAGAAACGCGATGTGAACCTCGGATCCCTATCCGACACAATCGACTTAGGCACACCATGCAACCTCACAATCTCAGCAATGTACAGCTCTGCTAGCTTATCCAAAGAAAACGTAGTATGCACAGGCAAGAAATGCGCACACTTCGTCAAGCGATCCACAATCACCCAAACAGAATTCTTCTTCGATGGAGACAAAGGCAAACCAGATACAAAATCCATGGTAACCCTCTCCCACTTCCACTCAGGGATTTTCAACGGTTGCAACAAACCAGAAGGAACCTGATGTTCAGCCTTAACTCGCTGACACACCAAACACTTGCTCACAAACACTGCAACATCCTTCTTCAAACCCACCCAATAGTACTCATCACGAAGATCACGGTACATCTTAGTACTACCAGGGTGCATAGCAAAAGGACTACTATGACCTTCAGTAAAAATAGCACGCCTCAACTCAACATCAGCAGGCACTACTATCCGACTACCAAAACACAACACACCATCCTCATTAGAGCAGAAATCTGAAGGTCTACCCTCCGCGATATCCTGAACATGAGACACCAAGGAATCATCCAGCAACTGCTTTTCCTTGATCAACTGAACCAAAGATGGTTTCACTTGCAACTCAGCAACAAGACCACCATCTCGCGATATGCTCAAGCTAGCAAACATAGCTCTCAGCTCAACAGCTACCTTCCTACTCAAGGCATCAGCAACAACATTAGCTTTACCAGGATGATACTCAATCGTCAGATCATAATCCTTGAGCAACTCCAACCAACGTCGCTGCCTAAGATTCAACTCCTTCTGAGACATCAGATACCTCAAACTCTTGTGATCCGTGTACACAGTACACTTCTCACCATACAGATAATGTCTCCAGATCTTCAGAGCAAACACCACTGCAGCCAACTCAATGTCATGCGTAGGATAGTTGCGCTCATGCACCTTCAACTGCCGCGACGCATAAGCCACAACCTTACCCTCTTGCATCAGCACACACCCCAAACCAACATAGGATGCATCACTATAGACCACAAACTCTTTCCCTGATTCAGGCTGAATCAAGATAGGAGCTTGCGTCAAAGCCGCCTTAAGCTTCTCAAAAGCCTGCTGTCTCGCTTCCGTCCACTCATACTTAACATCCTTTTGCAACAGCTTCGTCAAAGGAGCAGCAATCTTGGAAAAACCATCCACAAACCTCCGGTAGTATCCCGCCAAACCAAGGAAACTACGGACCTCATGAACAGACTTAGGAACTTTCCAGTTCATCACCGCTTCAATCTTCCGAGGATCAACACGAATCCCCGCAGCTGAGACCACATGCCCAAGAAACACCACCTCCCTAAGCCAGAACTCACACTTGCTCAACTTAGCATAAAGCTGATTCTCCAACAAAGATTGCAGCACAACCCTCAAATGCTCTTCGTGCTCCTCCTCAGTACGCGAATACACGAGGATATCATCAATGAACACCACAACGAACTTGTCCAGGTATTCATGAAACACACGATTCATCATGTCCATGAAAGCAGCAGGAGCATTTGTCAAACCAAACGACATCACAAGGAACTCATAATGCCCATACCTTGTCCTGAAAGCTGTCTTAGGCACATCCACATCCTTCACCTTCAACTGATAATACCCTGACCTCAAGTCAATCTTAGAGAACACAGCAGCTCCCCGAAATTGATCAAAGAGATCATCAATCCTCGGCAAAGGATACCGATTCTTG
Source organism: Hibiscus tridactylites (assembly GCA_958450335.1). NCBI lineage: Eukaryota > Viridiplantae > Streptophyta > Magnoliopsida > Malvales > Malvaceae > Hibiscus > Hibiscus tridactylites. Next base: position 37,227,851 of record OY288266.1, read on the forward strand.
ATAGTCAACTTGTTCAGCTGACGGTAATCAATGCACATCCTCATAGTGCCATCTTTCTTCTTCACAAACAAGACAGGAGCACCCCAAGGCGACACACTCGGCCGGATGAAACCACGATCTAGCAGCTCTTGCAACTGCGTCTTCAGCTCCTTCAGCTCCTTAGGTGCCATTCTATAGGGAGTAATGGACACAGGAGTTGTATTCTCATACAACTTAATTCCAAACTCCACCTCGCGATTAGGAGGTAAACCAGGCAACTCTTCAGGAAAAACACCAGGAAACTCCTTCACAACCTTGATATCTTGCACCCTCAACTCCTTAGAGCTAGGATTCATCACAAAAGCTAGGTAAGCTTCGCAACCTTGCCTCAGCATCCTACTCGCCTCCAAGGTAGACACCACATTAGCAAGAAACTTCACATTCTCGCCAACTACAACAACTTCATAATCATCCGCAAGCTTAAGAGAAACCCGCTTATTCTCACAATCCACAACAGCACGATGCTCAGCAAGCCAATCCATACCAAGGATCACATCAAAACCATAGAAAGGCAACTCCATAAGATCAACATGAAAGACATGTTCTTGAACAACCAAGGGACACCTTCTATAAAGTTTTCGAGTCACAACAGTTTCACCAAAAGAACTAGTGACACGAACACCAACATCCAAAGACTCAACAGGCAAACCAAGCAATTCAGCATGCTCACGCAAAATGTATGAATGCGTAGATCCAGAATCAATCAAAGAAAGCAATGACAAGGATTGCAAAGTAAAGGTACCTGCAATCACATCAGCATCATTCCTTCCCTCGCGCTGAGCATACACCCTCGCTTGGCCTCCACCCTCAGGCTGAATAGCCACAACATGAGCTACTCCGCGACCACCTTCCTCTCTCCTCTGGAAATTACCACGGCCGCGCCCACGACCTCTCTGCGGTGCAACAACAAGAGCACGATCTTGGCCACCAGCCAACCTCGGACAATCTCGCCTCAGATGATCAACAGAACCACAGTTCCAACACCCATTCCCAGCTGCCGCAACAGGAGCTTGCACCTCCCTCACAGCACGAGGACAGTCACGCTTCATGTGACCACGCGAACCACAGATCCAGCAAGCACTTGGTTCAGCTCTAGCATAACCACCTCTAGCAGGTGCACCACCACCTCTCTTGGCTGAGAACTGATACTTCTAATCACGTCCCCTCTTGTTCCGTCCACCTCCGGAACTATACTCAGCAGCTCTCTTGCCAGAACTTGCTCCAGCACCTTTCGCAGCTAAACCCAAGTTCATCTCAATGTCCTTGGATCGGCTAACCAACACATCAAAATCATTGTACTCAGCAGCCAACATGTAGGTCTTTACTTCCGTCACCAAGCCATAACGGAACCTTTCGCACCTCTCTCGCTCATCAGGTATCAGCTCCGGTGCATACTGACTGAGCCGTACAAACTGCACTTCATACTCAGCCACACTCATGCTCCCTTGGGTAAGAGACATGAATTCACGCTTTTTCTCATCCAGATATCTCACTCCTAGATATCTCCTCTTGAACGCATTCTGAAAGAATGTCCAAGAAACATCAACTTCAGCCATCCCAGATATGGTGGTCGTCCACCACGTATACGCATCGTCCTGCAGCAAGGACACAACACATCCCAACTTTTGCACATCCGTGCAGCTCATCTGACCCAAGATACGCTTGGTACTCTCTAGCCAAGCTTCCGAACTCTCAGCAGACATACCTCTGAACTCAGTCCCACCAAGACTGCGCAGACGCTCCAAAGGTAATCTGACTCCAGCATCTCCCTGATGCCCAGCTCCTTGAGCTCCAGCTACTGCTGCTCGAAAAGCACCCGCAATAGCTTGTACCAGCATAGACATATCAGGCATAGCTTGCCCCTGACCAACCTCTGGTCCAGCAGCTCCAGCACCAGCTGCAGCTTCAGCTCGCTCACCTCCAGCACCACCACCAGGCGGAGGAGGGGGTAACACTGCACTACCCGTATTCTCTTCATTCTCGTTCTCATTGGGAGCCGTAGCTCGCACACTACCTCTTAACTCTCTACGTGGTGCCATACTTTTACCATGCAATCATAATGCAAAATAAAACAAGTCAGGCCCAGCAAGGTAAGCAATCCAAGTATTCAAGCTCAATTTCGTTCAAAATCAACATCCTTTCATTAGCTTTTGTTTGGCAATGGGTACCCTCAACATATAACATCACAACATACATCTCAATTGCATCAACATCACAAGCCACTGAACATGCTTTCAAACAACAAGCATACAAGCCAAACATACTTCAATCATGCATACATTCATTCCCAATTACTCGCAAACTCAGCTCTGATACCACCAAATGTAACCCCCTTAACCCGGTCTAGACGGTTGACCCGAATTAAGAAAGTCACACGGGGAAAACCAAAGTCAACCCGAAAGTCAACCTTGATTAACGACCCTTTTTTTCTTTTTAATCTTGTCTAGATGCACATTAATCCTAATTGTGATCACACAAACATCATACTCAAAGATCACAAACATCAGAGATCAAACAGGGACCCAATTGAACAAATTACAACTTTAGGGACCAAAACGTAAACAATTCAAAACATATAACTGCCAATGTCAGCCCCTAACGGTCGACCGTTCCGAAACAGGTAGACCCTGTTCCGAAACACGGGCCGTTCCGAAACGGGTTCCGAAACATGGCCTTGGCAGAGACCAAACCGTTTCAAAACGGTGCATACCGTTTCGGACGCCTGGGTTCATGAAAGGCACCCGTTCCGAAACGGTGCACACTGTTCCGAAACGCCTGCACAGATTGCAGCAAACTAGCATACCAAAACATGCAATAGATCATTCAAACATGCTCCAAATGTCACCAAACTTTACCAGCATGCAATTCAACATATATATGACTTATAGGAATCATCAAAACAACAATCTAACATCATATGCAAAAAGCCCCAATTCAATAGGCATGCTTCCTACACAAGCTAGCTATTCAAAACACCAAACTTCCAAAACAAGCATGCAATGATCCAATCCAAAAACCAGCATTCAAAACAACATTCAACATACTTAGGGAGTTCCAAATACCTCCCAAAACATACACTTTGGTCCCCCATTGCCAAATCACCCAAAAGCTAAAATGTTTAACAAAAACCTTCCATACATTGAGCTTTACTTGTACTTGAACTTTTGCCCTTCTTGCTGCCCTTTAAGATACTCTAATGCTCTGCATTATTGAATTAAGAAAACGAAGAGAGCGTAAGCAAAAGCTTAGTGAGGAATGCTCTTAAAACCATTCAATAATGCAATTCAAAACATTTACAAAACATGCTTTAAATCAACCTTTGCACATGCTCAAAAGCATACTTTAAACAAGCAATCTCATGCTTCAACATAAACATTAAAACAAGCATCTCATGCTTCACAATATTCTTAACATGTCATATTGGCTCAAGTGACAATTTCCATTTCATAAAACAAGTTCAACAACTTTCCCAAGGACTTTTAAACACCTTGGCCCCAAGGACTTTTAAACACCTTGGCCATGGACTTTTAAACACCATGAATAAGGACCACACAAGGACTTTTAACCACCTTTGTGTCCAATGCTTGAATCACCCCAAGGACTTTTAATCACCTTGGCCCCAAGGACTTTTAAACACCTTGGCCCCATGGACTTTTAAACACCATGGCCCCATGGACTTTTAAACACCATGGAAAGGATCACCTAAGGACTTTTAACCACCTTAGTGTCCGCAACAAGACTCATCCTAGGACTTTTAACCACCTTGATGATCTTAAGTAACAAGGCTCACTCAAGGACTTTTAACCACCTTAGTGACCTTAATCTTTTCAAAACATCACTTGCCAATATACATCATTTTCATCATTCAATCCACTGTTTTAAAGCATTAAACCAAGCCATTTTCATCATGCATTTCAAAGCATCAAACGACATTATTTCAATGTATAAAAGCAAGGTACTCCTACCTAGAGTTACCCTCAACATATGGCTTACAACATCAGCAAAATCCATGCTAAAACATGCTTTCAAAACAGTAATTAAAACATGCAAAACATCACTTGCATCACAACAAAAATCATGGCCACCACTAGAGAGAAAATCCGAAAACTTACACTTGAGCTTAGCAAAGTTGTTTAGACTTAAACTAAGCTCCCAAAACCTTCAAACCTTGGTTTTAAAGCTGAAAATCCAATTTCCACAAACTCACTCACCGATTTCCACTTTGCTTCAAGCCAAAGCACCAAATCAAGCTTCCGGATCAACCACTCTTGGATCCAAAGATGCCTCCCCTGTTTCAACACATCAAAGCAGAGGATTAATGCATCATCATGCATTAATTGCTTCAATGAAAGCACCTAAACTCGCTGCTCTCATCCAACCTCCATTTTCGGCCACCAAACACAACCAAAAATGCATCCAAACCACTTCTAAACAAAGCCCAGCCATAAACCAGGAAAACCTCACTTCCATTAACAGCATATAACATCTAAAAACAACCTATTACCAACCTTATACCTCCAGCAACATCAGATCACCAAGATCACCTCAAAAACTACCTTGAAACACAAGCTAAACTTAATAAAACTCAACCTATCCGGGATTGCATCAATCAAAACTCAATTCCTTATCAATTTAGAGATCATTTAACATCAAAAACACCTCTCAAATCACAGATTACTCAGATCTAACGAAAATCATCAAAAATCATCAAAATCTTGCATAATAAGCCAAGATCCATTTCAACACTTAAAAACCTTTAATTAAACATCAATTAAGGATTGAAAACTTAGGAATTTCAGTAAAGAACTGATAGTTTAGAGGAGAAGGACGTTCTTACCTCCAAACTTGTGTTTCTCCACTTTTTGGAATGAAAACCCTTGATGAATCAAGTAGCAATTGAAGATGTTTTGAAGATATGTTGATTAGAAATCAAAAGAGAGTTAAAAGGAGAGGTTTAGGTGAGAAAATCAGAAACAATTCTCTGGAAATGGAGTGTTTGGGTTGAGAGAAAATGAGAGAAAGAAAATTGAGAAGTTAGTTAAGAAATTAGCCAAATGGCTTTTCCCTCCTTTTTGATATACTTTAAAATCAGATTATAACTCAAAATATCTTAGAAAAATCAGGAGAAACCACTTTTGGATTAATAGCTCCTTAAAGATTCAAAGTTCCAACCCTTTATAAAACAACCACCAAACTTGCGAAAATTACATTTTGGTCACTAGCCAAAATGTCACACTTCCAAAACTCATTTTCCAAAATTGATTTCACAGTTCACTTAATTATATTAAAAGATGATTTTAGAACATTTTTCCATATTTTTAATGCAACCCGAACTAGGCTTTCCTAATTTAACCTCTTAAGATTCGAACAGCACTTTGACCAACCGGTCAACGCCCAAAACTCCTAAGCCCAAAACCGGGGCGTTACACACTTTGGAACGGGATGGCACTACCCTCATTGCCCAAACCAAAGAGCATGTACGAATTTAGTATATTATAGTGCACTTCTCATCCTATTGGCCGACCAATTATATGTGGTAACAATAATCTCATCCCATGACAATATACTCATTTTAAACATCATTTACATATTGTTCATTCTCATCCCATTCAAAAGCATAAATAAATCATTACATTTTTCTCATCAAATTTCATCTCTTCAAAATCACAATTCTATCTCATGGGATCACATAAATCATCAAATAATTTCTCAAAACATGCATAAAATAGTAGGTGTAATTCTATCTTCAAAACATGAGCATGATCATATAAATCAATAGGATAAAAACCGAGAAACGAGAGCGAAACATCTCAAACTTACTTTCGGGCTTAGATTAGTGCTTTAAACTCAATCTAAACCCCCAAACCTTGCTTTCAAGTCTTTGAAAGGCTTTAAAACCAATTCCACTCACCGACAACGCCTCGCTTGCTTTGCCGAAGTGAAAACAAGCTTCCAAAGCTCTGGGAACTTCACTAATTTCTTTCGACACATTATCCCCTATTTATACCACACAAGAACAGAGGATTAATGCATCTCAATGCATTAAAATCACCAGAAACCAAAGCCATTTCAATGCTCTACCCAAAAACACCAAAATGCCTAACCAAAACAACCAAAAACACTTTCGATTACCCTATAAACTCAACCCAGCCAAAACCTAACACTTCCATCCATTTTTAATCATCAATTAACATCCAAAAACAACCTAATTGTGTCCTTGTATCTCTAGCAACACCAAAACCACATTATCACCACAAAACTCAAATCTAATAACCTAAACAACTAGAGATGCAACCTATTTCGAGATTCATATGATAAAAACTTTATTACAACATCCTTTAACATCCAAAACATGATTAAAGTTAATCTCAAATTAACCAAAACAGTACCATTACGAAAATCTTGAGAAACCATCTTTCAAGGCCTGATTTAATCATTTTCATCAAATAGATTATAAAACCTTTTTATTAAACACAATTAGATAGCCAAAGACTTGGGGATTTCATTAAAGAACATTGATTAGAGGAGTTGAACGAAAATTACCTCTAGCTCTTGCTTATTCCTTCAATTGACAAGATTTGTTGCAAAATATTCAAGAATCCTTTAGGATAAACACCAATGAAATCATTTCTAAATCAATGTGAAGTGGAAAGATGAAAACCTCTAGAAGTTTTGAGAGAAAATGAAGTGTTTGGCTGATGAAATATGAGAGAAATGGAAGTTACGTCAAAATAGATTTTGGAAGACTAAATCCCTTTTTAATAAAATCTCTCTTTATTTCTTTTTAATAGAACACATTTAAAATATTCAATTAAAGGAAAGGCTAATTAATAACATATTAGCTCCCTAAATATTCTAAGCTTTGGCCTTCTTTCAAAATAGTCCTTTAAAACAGATTTTACATTTTTACAAATTAGTCACTATATCAAAATGTCAATCTTCCAAAAAATCATTTTCCAAAATTGACTTTACCAACCCTTTATATATATTTTTAGAGGATTTTAGAAAATTTCCCCATAATTTTAACAAATCGCGAACCATGTTTTCCTCGAACCAACCTGTATCTCTAGTCTAGGTCCTACAAACCCCGAGTCAACCTTAAAGACTCCTAGGCCCAAAACCGTGGCGTTACAGTGAAAGTATATTTACTTTAATAGTTGACCAATAGATGCGGCGTCCTTGAACTATTTTTACGTTTGTGTAAACAATGATATACTTCATACAACTACCTATTTGATAAGAGTATTAATTCTCATGGGTATGTCCATATGGTCGTTAACATCGCTTGATTCTACAAGAGTTTGAATGAATTATGCCCAATAGTATCCTTGAGGCGGCCCCACTTCACTCTCACATAGGTGACTTATGTTGCTCAGCTTGGCTCACTGAATCACACAATGGTCATTAAAAGCTTTGCTTAACCTATACAACTTTTGATCATCGTTTACATCATATTAACGAACTTGGGAGAAGAACCCCCAAAGTGACCACACAAGACTATTCAATTAGGTTGTCCCTTTGAACCTAGATTTTGATATCTCTAGTCAACAAGGTAAGGTTTTCCTTCACATAGTGCCTTAAATTTTCTTGGGCTTTAGTCTTATTCTTTTTTATGTTTTCTCAACTTGATCTCGATTTAACCCTTTGGTTAACAAGTCTGCAACGTTATCCTTTGATCTTACAAAATCAATAGATATAACTGCATTTGAGATCAGTTGTCTAATGGTTTTTTGTCGATGACACATATGTATCGACTTACCATTATACATAAAGCTCTGTGCTCTAGTAATTGTGGACACATGCTTTGGTCATTCAGGAATATCCTCCATGAAATTTTGAAGCCAATAAGCTTCTTTTCTAAACTTGAATAGAGCTACGAAATCAAATTCCATTGTGGATCTGGTTGTAACGTTGGTCTTAAGCATTTTCATGACATAGCCCATCTTTTCAATGTGAAATTGTAAAGTGTTTTAGGTGTACTCAATTTATGAGCGCAAGTGCACACTTTTGTCAAGTTATAGTACATAAGATATCTTCTCCTACAGGAAATGGACAGCTTGGTCTGAATTGTCGTTTCTGCACAAGTAAAGTAAATGCACAAGTAAGATGGTTGTTTGAAAAGAAAAGTAAAATAAAACACAAGTAAAAGAGGAAGTAATCAGATTGATAGAGAGGGCAGGATTATGCTGCTGCTTAGTGTGAAACTACGTTGAATAGGCCAAGTTGTTTTGCGATGCCACGATCTGCTGCCTTGGTGAGTAATGGCGGATTGAGGTTGCGGCAACTTTCGCTGCCACGATGGAACTCTGCTCTTGCAACTTTCGCTGTCTCGGTATATGAGATGGAGAGAAGTCCTGGCGGCAAGTCTGGTAGATACTCCAAGTTCGACAAAGAAATTCTGAAGTGATCCTTCCTATGTCTTGGCAAGGATTCTGTCACTACATGATGTAGGCAATACCTAGCAATCTCAGCGTAAACCTAACACAGGTAGTCGGCATTTGGTTGCTCATTTTAGCCGCTAAAATTCTAACTAATGTCTAAGCCGAATTAGTGAACACCTTATCATGATGAGACCGTGGTTAATCCTTTCGTGAGTTCGACACTCTCGTGTCCGACAAATAGATTTCTTCAACTGGACTTTTGGAACAAATTGAAGAAGTGAAGTACATGAACTAAGCAAACTTGAGAGTATTTCATTGCAAAACAAATTTTGAAACCTAAACAACCGTTGTCACAACTAATTACAACATAACCTTAAACCTAAGAGAGAATTAGAAAATGATGGCGGCAAGAAAACCTAAGATGATTTGAATTAGAATTACAATAATTATTTATAGACAATAGCATGGTCTAGTCCTTCTTGAAGTAGAAGTCTTCAAAAGTAGCTTTCCACATTAAATGTGACTTTAAACTCTGACTTCTTTGAGTTGAATGTGGACTTTATCACGTTGCCTTGTCCTGTAAGCAATCTCGAGATTACGCTTTGACGGCTCTGCATGCTGCTATAGATGTCAGAAAATAGAGTGGACAACATCGATAGACTTAGGATTTTCTGCTCTACAAATCGCACTTCAGTTCTCCAACTTCATAGTCTACTACCTTGGGCAGCAAGATCGGTAGTGGCAACACTCGGCAGCTGTTGTTTCTGTTTGGAACTGTGTCATTATAGCTCCCTGGTTTGATGCCTCAGCATTACATCCTCAGCTCCTCTTTCTCTCTGTCAGCCTTTAGTGCCTAAAACCAAAATTATACTAAACAATACCTTTTCTTTACCAAATAAAAGATAAACTATTAAAACAAGGTAAAGCAAAGAAATACTGTAAAATGCAATGCATGGTCCTAATTATGCCTAAGATGAACTCAAAAACAGTAATAATATGAGATGGAATGTGCATAAAATATAGAACTTGCAGACACTTTACACACCCCAAACTCGAACTATTGCTTGTCCTCAAGCAATGCAACTTAACATACTTCCCCTTATAATAACCAGAAAGAAAATTTTGTTTTCAACTTGATTTCATACTTCAAGGTCGTGGAACCTATATTAAATTAGTGAATAGAATTTAGCAAGAAAATAACTTAGAATTAATTTCTAATGCCAGTGCAATGTGTGTAGGACTGTGTACAGGCTGAATATTTAGAATAACTAAATAATCAAAGATGTTGTTACGATATATAAGGTTCCTGCCGAGGCAGCACAGTTAAGCACAATATTTTAATCATGGCAATGTGGGCTTCATCTTATCACAACACTCTTCTAGGTCTTAAATTAATGTAGGAGCAAACTACAAAACCCCGAACCGTAGAGTAGAGTCATCACGTGAAGACTTTCATTCACTCATGCTAATTTGTCTATCACTTCAAAAATGTAAAATTCATGGACTTTGATAGCAGCGGAGTGTCCTCGCACGTGATTCTTCCTAGAGCCTGTTGCGGGCACCTATAGGGAAAACAACAATGTTCTTTATTTTTACTTCTGATGTCATGGTAGTGCTGTATTTTTCTATTTCTCTTGCCTGCCTCGGCGGCTACCTGCAACCATTGTTAGAACTTTGCAAAGAATTCTAAAAACAAGCATGCAATGTTCATTAGATATTCGAACAAATTCAGCAAGTAACAGTTGTGTTTGATAGCTTTGGCCATTAAAGAAAAAAATTCTAAGTCATGTTTCATGCTTTTCTCGTATTAAGTTCAATTTATTATTGGTGCGGAAATAAGTAATCGGCTAACTATCATAAGCACAAGTTATATAACGAATTTTTCTGTTTCGATTATTACTATGGCAAGTACGATGCAACATATATGCTACTAAGTATGCCTAGACAAAAGATGCAAGAGCTATCCCCCCAAACTCGAGATGGACATTGCCCTCAATGCACAAAATAAAACAGAAAAATAAATACAAGAGATAAAGAAAAATAAATAAAATAGAGAAAATAGAAAGAAAATAATGAACTAAAAATTGGCTGAGGGTTGAGAGGGGGCTTGAGTCTTTTCTGTTGAGGAGGAGTAAGAGGTGTGAATGATGAAGCGTCGGCTGGCAGATCTCTTGGAGGCAGTCTTAGCAGGTGAGACTTTTGCTTTCCGCGGCGGCATGACTCTTTTTAGCGTAGGATAAGGTTCGGCAGGTGGAGCGGCATGAGGTGCTTCACTCTTTTCTAAATCTGTCTCATCGTCCATAGGATCCGCGTCTATGATGTGCTGCTTCCTCTTCCTAGTGCTCTCCTCCGTAGGTGCTGCCGGAGGGACAATCACCATTGGGATAGCTGCTACTGTTGTTGCTGGTTCCGGCAGCTACTGCTCAATCTTCTATAATGATGAGGTGTTCTCCATTGTCGCTATTGTGTAGGCATGTGAATGGTGCTACTGATGCCTCTCGGGGGAGTCTGCCACTGTGTCGGATGCAATGGTGGCTGAATAAGATGGGTAGTGAGTTAGTGAGGGCACTTGGCGAGCGGAATGGCGGGCAGCAGCGGCGGATGGTGTTCCTTGTGCTGGGGCTGCTACCGCAAGCTCTGCAGGATATAGTGGCAGGATGGGTCCATCATCGGGGAATTTCTGTAAGAGATAAGCCGAAAAGGCTTGTTGGACTTCAGCCACGTATTTCATGAAGATCAGCTGATACTGCCAGATGCGTTTGTTGCTGTTGACAAGGGTGTGCAGCAGCTTGAGAACTTCGTTGTCTGGGGCAGCTTCAGTACTGTCGGGGGCGGCTGGATTGTCTGTCTGGGTGGTAGAAAGTTGGTTGGGCGTTATGGGCTCTGTCTTCGAGGCTTGTATCATCTACAGGCAGACTTTTCTGGTCCACCGTTTTTGGCATTCGCCAACTCATCCTTAGGGTCTGTCGGAACACCAAAGTGGGCGCAAAAGCCTATGATGAGGGACGGTAAGTTCAACCCGCCCTTCATCTTTCTGAAGCAATTGTGGATCTCCGTGAATATGATTTCACCAATTTTTATTGGTTGATTCATCATAATACTATGAATTTGGGCGAGGCGCGGCTGATCGACAGTAGAGTTGTGGGAGGTGGGCAGCAGGCGCCTCTTGACGAATGTGTTCCATATCATTGCCTCGGATAGCAGGTGGCGGCATTGGAGAGATCCTCCATGCTTCCCTGCTAACCATGGCGTGTTAGGCTTGCACAGCTTGGCCTTGATTTTTTCATAGTTGGCAGCCGTCAGTGACTACCTCCACTCCTCGTGAGGGTTGTTGTGCATATCCAGGCCATAAAAGTTGTTGATGACTACGACATTCAGCTTGACAGGCTCCCTGCAGACATAAACAAATGGTTGCCTTGGGCGGGGGTGATGGGCGTAGAATTCTCTGACCAAAGTAATATTGGCCATGTCTTACTGTCGAGCGAACATCCCCCATCCTTTGTTGTGGATGGTTTCGAACAGGGCAACTCTAAGCCAAGGTCTCCCGTTTTTTTGTGTAATGGAAACCTTTCTCTTCCCAGATTGCCTGCTTAGAGAACTGATCTATGTATCTTTTTTCGTCTGCCTTAAAGCAAAATCTTTTGTAGGTGGGTTTGGGCTGTGACGCGGATTCCATGTGAGATGGTTGTAATTAATTGAAATTCTAAAAGAAAAATAGGTAAGAGTTGTGGATGCAAGAAATAGATAGCAAGGAGGTGAAAGTAAAGAAAATGAATGAAGTGAGAATGGTTTAAATAGAGGTTGTCGAGAGGTACCGTGGCGGCATTAAATGGCCAACGGTCCAGTTGTCTCGCGCATGTTACGGGATTTATGCTCGCTATTTTCGGAGCCGTTAGCGGTCAACTAGCTGTTACGCATTTCTGCGCTGCGCTGCCCCGGGTTGTCTCGGCAGGATGGTGGACGGGCTCCTTGATGGGCCTCCTTCTTGATCATGATCTTTTATTCTTAAACCTAAGATAAAAATAAAAATAAAAGTAATTAAATAACTTCTGAAAAATAAAAATCTGGAAACTAATCTAATATTTAAAAAATACATTAACTCTAAACCTAATGCATAAAAAAATTAAAGAAATTATAAAAAGAAAAATTTAACTTATGTTGCGAGTGCATTTAGGTGCATCTCCCAAGCATAACCACTTTCTGAGGTAATTTGGCATGTCCTTCCCTCCTGGGGGTCCTGTTGTTCCTTCAGGTTCTGTGTTGTTGGTGCTTTCAGCCTGCCCTTTGGCCTGTCGCGACAGCTACTGCTCTGGCCTATTTCTATGTTGATTTTGGCAGCTTTTGCATTTTGGCATCCTTCTTCTTCTTTTGTTGAGGGTTGTAGCAGATTTAACTTTATGCTCTGGTCGCCTACCCTCATGGTCAGCTCCCCATGGTCCACATCTATTAGAGTTATGCCTGTGGCCAAGAATAGGTGCCCAAGGATGATAGGGGCTTTTTCGTCGGCCTCACAGTCCATGATGAGGAAATCAGCTGGAAGAATTAGGTTGCCCGCCTTCATTAGGATGTCTTCGATTTTTCCTTTCGGTTGTACAAACGAATGATCGACAAGCTTCAGGCATAAGGTTGATGCTGGCTTCCAAGTCGCACAGGGCTTTCATTTCGTGTTTGCTGCCTAACCTGCATGGGATAACAAAACTGCTTAGGTTTGTTTGCTTCGTAGCAGTTTGTTGTGCAGCATTGCCATGCACTCTTCTATGACAGCAACAGTCTCGAACTCCCCAATCCTCTTCTTCTTAGAAACCATGTCTTTGAGATATTTGGCATAGTTGGGCATATTTTGAATGGCTTCTATTAGAGGTATATTTATGTGCACCTGCTTTAGAATGTCTAGAAATCTTCTAAACTGGTGCTCTTGCTTATGTTGTTTATGCCTTTGAGAGAAAGGTGCTGGAAGGCGGATGTCCTCTATGCGCTCCTTGCATGTGAACTTAATCCGAGGAGGGTCATCTTCTTCAGGACTGTTGTCTTGTTTAGCTGCCGAGGCAGCTGGTGTTGGTGTTGCTGCAATAGTCTATTCTTTTTGGTCCTGCTGATTTTCTGTTTGGTTCTCCACCCTTGGTTCATCCAACTGCTTCCCACTCCAGGTAGATATGGTTTTGCACTACTCATAAGTGGGTTTGACTGCTGCCTCTAAGCTGCTGGATGATGCTCCCATTGTTTGGTTGCTGAAGATTTTTGTTAACTGCCCAAATTGGGTCTCCAGTTTTTTTTATAGTAGCCTCCTGGTTATTCATCTTCATCTCCGTCCTATCCATGAAAGACTCGGTTTTATCAATGAATTTATTAGTGCGAAAAATAAAATCACTAGTTCTAGACATAAAGGTATGAATAGTTGCTTCAAGTAAATTATTGTTTTGCGGCTGCTGAGCCTGCTGTCTGGACAGGTTTTGTTGGTAGCCTCCTTGTTGTTGTTGTGGGTTTGCAACAGTCTTTGGGTTGCTCCAGGAGAAGTTGGGATGGTTCTTCCATCCAGGGTTGTAGGTGTTCTAGGCAGGTGTGCTATTCCTCTCGTATCCTCATATGAAGTTGGCAGATGCGGTGCAGTTAAAGGAATCATGGTTGCCCCCACACTCATCATAGAACGGCTCTACAGCCTTTGCCTCATAGATTTTCCAAACTGGTTTTACGATTCTCTTAACCAGCTCTGTCAGCTTGTCAAGGCGGGCATTGACAGATTCTAGGGCTTCTACCTCATTCACAGTGGTTGGCCACCTAATGCCGCCTCAGTGGGCTGTTGGATACTTATAGTCGTTCTTGGTGGCTTGGTTCAAAATCCGCAGTGCCTCCTCTGGTGGTCTGTCAAGGATGATTACATTGGTTGAGGCATCAATCATCATCTCTGTTGGGTAGTTCACCCCGTTGTAGCATATTAATACCTGCATCAAACCGGAAGACCATGTAGCTGGCAGTTGTTCAACATCTGTTGGTACCACTCCCATGCTTCATACATCGGCTCAACATCTCCTTGTTTGAATATTGTTATCCCGTTTCGTAGTCTATCTGTGACATTGGACGGGCTGAATCGGTCTAGAAAATCTGTACACAGCTCTGTCCATGTGTTGAACGACGCTGCGGGCTGGTTGTTTAACCATTATTTTGCCCTATCCCTCAGTGAATAGGGAAATAACCTCAGCCTTAGTACGTCTTGATGGACTCTGTGTATTTTGAATGCTCTGCAGATGTCCAGGAATCCTCTTAAGTGCTGCCGAGCATCTTCTGTGGCAGTCCCTCCAAAATGCCCTAATATGTTGATCATGTCAAACATGACGGTCTTCAATTCGAAGTGGTCCACCTCGATCTCAGGTTATGTCACTGTCGGATTGAACCCTCTGAAGTCATGTTCTAGATAATCTCTAGCGGTTCAAACATTTTGGGGCAGCATGGGCGGAATAGGTGGGTCCTACCCTGGTGGATCGTGTTGATCTTTGGGCGGCAAATTTTGTTGCCCATCCTTGTTGTTCGCGACATTGTTGGGTGGGTCCATCTTTACCTTTGCTTCTTCCTTTTCTTCTTTGTTTTTCCCTAGGGTTACTCTGAGTTACTTCTTGAGTTCTCTTGCTCTACGCTCGATATTATCGTAGAAGAGGATTTCTCCTTTTGGATTCGCTCTGGTCATACACTAGCAAAGGAAACTGTAAAATTCTTGTTTTGTATTATAATAAAAGTAAAATAAAAAGTACAGAAATAAAAATGCAGAAATTAAAAACGAAATTCGTTGTTACCAATCCTTGGAAATGGCGCCAAAAACTTGTAGAGCGTTTTAGGTGTACTCTATTTATGAGTGCAAGTGCAAACTCTTGTCAAGTTATAGTATATAAGATATTGTCTCCGACAGGGATATGGCAGCTTGGTTCGAATTGTCGTTCCTGCACAAGTAAGATGGTTGTTTGAGAAGAAAAGTAAAATAAAACACAAGTAAAAGAGGAAGAAATCAGATTGATATATAGGGCAGGGTTATGCTGCTGCTTAGTGTGAAACTGCGTTGAATAGGTCAAGATGTCTTGCGCTGCCACGATCTACTGCCTTGGCGGGTAATGGCATATTGAGGCTGCGGCAACTTTCGCTGCCACAGAAGAACTCTGCTCTTGCAACTTTCGATGTCTCGGCAGGTGAGATGGAGAGAAGTCCTGGCGGCAAGTCTGGCAGATACTCTATGTTCGGCAAAGCAATTCTGAAGTGATCATTCCTATGTCTAGGCAAGGATTGTGTCACTACGTGATGTACGCAATACCTAGCAATCTCAGCGTAAACCTAACACAGGCAGTCGACGTTTGGCTGCTCTTTTTAGCTGCTGAAATTCTAACTTGTGTCTAAGACGAATTAGTCAACACCTCGTCATGATGAGACCGTGCTTAATTATTTCTTGAGTTTGACACTTTGGTGCCCGACAAATGGATTTCTTCAACTGGACTTTTGGAACAAATTGAAGAAGTGAAGTACATGAACTAAGCAAACTTGAGAGTATTTTATTGCTAAGCAAACTTTGAAACCTAAACAATCGTTCTCACAACTGATTACAACATAACCCCAAACCCAAGAGAGAATTAGAACATGTTGGCGGCAAGAAAACCAAAGATGATTTGAATTAGAATTACAATAAGTATTTATAGAAAATAGCTAGGTCTAGTCCTTCTTGAAGTAGAAGTCTTCAAAAGTAGCTTTCCACATTAAATGTGACTTTAAACTCTGACTTCTTTGAGTTGAATGTGAACTTTATCACGTTGCCTTGTCCTGCAAGCAATCTTGAGATTTCGCATTGATGGCTCTGCACGCTGCTACAGATGTCGGAAAATCGAGTGGACATCATCGATAGAATCAGGATTTTCTACATCTGTTGTTTCTGTCTGGAACTGCATCATTACAGCTCCCTGGTTTGCTGCCTCAACATCACATCCTCAGCTCCTCTTTCCCTCTTTAAGCCTTTAGTACCTAAAACAAAAAATACACTAAAACAATACCTTTTCTTCACCAAATAAAAGATAAACTATAAAAACAAGGTAAAGCAAAGAAATATTGTAAAATGTAATGCATGGTCCTAATTATCCATAAGATGAACTCAAAAACAACAACAATAAGAGATGGAATGTGCATAAAATATAGAACTTGTGGACACTTTACAGAAATATATTACTCGTGCCTCAAATATCTTGAATATCAAATATCCAACTAGCACCGGAGAACCTTACTAAATAGCATGATCTCTGGAATAATGCAGTTCATAGTTTGAGTGAATATGAGATATCTTAGATCTCTCACAATTAATTCTCAAAGATGTGATCCTGAAGTGCTTGTGCATCTGCTTAAGGTGCTCACAATGAAAGCCATATATGGTCTAGTACAGTTCATTTAGACAGTCTATGACCCTTGCATATTCCATTTGGTCAACGTTTTAACCTTGGACAAATGTTGGCTCATATTCATAAGAGTTTTAGTTATACAGGAAACATCCTTTCCAAACTTCTCTTTGTCCACGTAGTTGATGTAGATCGATTAGGTGTTCTCTAAATATGAGCGCAAGTGCACACACTTTTCAAGTTATAGTATAAAAGATATTGTCTCCCACTTTAGTTTGTAAAGAAAAGTAAATAAAACACAAGTAATTGATAGAAAAGATCAGGATGATAGAATGGGTCAGGTTATGCTGCTTAGTACTGTGAAACTGCATTGAACACGTTAAGTTGCTTTGCGCTGCCAGATTTTGCTGCCTCGCCGTTGGATGGCAGATTGGCTGCTTTGACGCTTTCTCTGCCTCGGCAGTGGAACGGACGGATGGCTTGACGGCAAACTCGGCAGTCCTTCAAGGCTCGACATAATGCTTCGGTAATGATCTCGATTATATCTAAGTTAGAATGTTGTTGTTGTCCACTGTAGATGATACTCATCGGCATGAATCATACAATGAACATCGACATTTTGTTGTTCTTTTTTAGCCACCATAAACCTTATCCTATGTCTAGACTGGATTGATCACCACCTAGTATTGATGAGATCATGCTTACTTCTTTCGTGAGTTTGACTCTCCCAATACCAAACAAATAGATTGCTTCCAATTGATCTCTCGACTTAATTGAAAACTGTGAAGAACATGAAGTAAACAAACCATGAATTTATTGCAAAAACAAACTTAAAACCTAAACAATCATTCTCACAACTACTCTACAACATAACACAAACCCTAGAGAATTTATAACATAGTGGCGGCAAGAAAACACAAGAGAAACATAAGCTATGCTGACTATGTGGTTTTTCAAATAAATGGTATGGTCGGGTATATATAGGGCATTGGCCTAGGTTAAGTCCTCCTTGGAGTAGAAGTTTTCCTCATCATAAAGTTGCTTTAGCATTGAATGCATCCTTTAAATTCTATCTTCTTTGACTTGGAGTTGGACTCCTTGTGGCACAAGTAACCTCAACCCGCCTTGGATAATCTCCCCTTGGGCGGCTTAGTCTGTTGTTCCCGGCATCGATAAATTGCGTGGATGGGCTCATTGGACTCAAGAAATTTTGCTCTTCCAATCGCACTCCAATTCACTAAATCTTCCTGTTGCTTTTCCCAGCGACAGATTTGGCGGCGGCAACTACTCGGCAACACTTCTCTCTGTGTTGAGCTGCTTCAGTACAACTCCTTG